>OU015455.1:7268747-9668747 GCA_907164795.1 Hemaris fuciformis
TTTAAACAGTTCCAAATTTCAATTCTTAACTTGTGCAAACTTGCATGAGGGCAAGTTTACATTAACGTGTGTGGGAGTATTGCGCGCAAGTTTCAGTACTGTACGTCAATTCTATGCACGCGCACGTTGCTTTCGCGCCAAAATGAGCGAGGTCACTAAGAAACATGGAGTTCGCGGTATAATGGAAGAATTCATAAATATTAACAGAAGTGAGCCATGTCTTTGGCAAATAAAAAATAAAGAGTACCACCACAGGAACAAAAAAATGCTGCTTAAAATAAATTAATAGAAGAATACCGAAAATTAGAACCGAACGCCAACCGTGATGTAGTTGTGAAAAAAATTTAATGCTTTACGTACGAATTACCGTAAAGAAAAGAAAAAGATTGATCAACTCGATCAGGAGCAGGTACCAGTGATGTGTATGAACCTACATTATGGTATTACGAATTATTAACATTTTTGGATAACGACTATGGAACGCCAAGATTTTCTCGTACTAACATTGATGAAATTGAAAGTTCACAAGTAAGTACATACATATATACTAATAAATTAAAGATTAAGATGAAGTTGTAATTATGTATATTTATAATAAAAAGCAGGTGGTAAAACTTTCTTTATATGACAACTATCCAATTATTTAAAAAAGTAATCTCTCTTCTTTCTTTGGTAATAGTAGTCAAAATGAAATATGTAGGACAGGCAAAGATAATTAAAATTAGTATACTTTATGCTGAAAAACTCTCAGCCTGCTCAGACATGCGTTTTTTTAGTTATATCGTTTTAGGTTTGAGAACACCTCAAATAAAAAAATACTAGGTTTTGCGTTCAGCAGACTCCCACGAAAAAACAATGCTGTTTATCAGCATATTTTAGACTTTTATGGTCTTGAAGAGTCTCTAAATTTAATTAAGAATATTGTTAAGAAGACTGCTAGATTTTTTTGCTCGAAAATCAGATATAATGATCGCAAAATATAAAACTTACTATACTATATAGATATCTATCTACCATTAGAAATGGTAGAGAAAAATTACTGTCTGGGTAATGAATCGGTGGGCACATCATCAGCAGACATTACATCGAAACACAGTAGACCTAGAAGCAACTTTAAGAACATATATGAGCTTCAAAAAAGAGGCGAGCTTTGGACTTGATTCAAACACGAGACAGTAATGAACTAGAATTTGCGGCTGAATGGTCATCAGATAAGTCATAAGATAGTTTGTCAATATTATCACTATTTTATTCCTTATCCTTATATATAATATGGTATCGAAAATATAAAAGATTAAGAGAGATTATAAATTAATTGAATCCCAACACTTTTCCGAGTTATGCAAGATAATGAAAGTTAGAGAAGAGCTACTATCTAATACAAATCGTAGTGTATATATATATAATCGTAGTATAATACAGTTGCAAAGGTAAATTTTCTAGACTTATTTACACAAAACTGCCGAATATATTTTGAAAACTTATTTTTGCCGACATATTAGACTTTCATTTACTAAGGAAACTGCTGATCTTATAAAGGAAGGAGAAATCAGAGTAACTCAATTATTAAGAATAATAAAAAAATATTTTAGACCCTGATTTCATGCAATTTTTGGTTATAGAATTTAAAAAATATCAATTAAACATTTTTGTTTAAGTCACAGTCCTATATATTTAGTTTAAATAGATAATTCACCGAAAGTTTGAATTATGATAAAATGTTCTATGGAGTCGCGACACTGTGCGCCGCACAGAAAATCGCCTAGAACAAGCTAGCTGGACAAAACTAACTTTCAAAATTCTTTAAAATAATATTAATTAGTGGTAAACAACCCCTCATAGGCTTAAATTCCAGGAAATGTTTAGGTCACACATTACAAATCGATGAGTAATCGGACGTTAAATGCAAGTGATCATTTATTTTCATTTGCACTTCTTAATGAGTTGCATTTTTGCTCCACTTATGAAAACATCTCCTTGAGTTAAAAGTGGCTACAGTGAATTTTATTGTGGTGGATATTTCTCTTAAAGGTGTGTATTTTTATTTAAAAAATATTGCAACCAAATTCTTAAAACAATTTCTTAAATTATAATAGTATAATAACCAAATATTACTATTATAATTTAAGAAATTGTTTTTCGAATAATGTGTAAAATTTAAGTAATATTTTAGATTTTTCTTTCTATTTTAAAGAGTGTAACTATTTGTACCCACGTGTACCCGCTCTGATATTTTTTCTATATTGTAGCTCAATAATCCCGAAACAATATGCAACAGTTTTTTTTTCTTTGTTTCCGAACTTATCGTTTCCATGCCCAAAATGGAATTATTTGACGAATGGCTCAAGTACGGCAAAAATGAGAGAAATTCACGTCTCTTTGATTTTATTTTGATGAAATTTAATTTAAAGGATATATGCAGATAACGAGAATTTCCTCAAAGTTTGCGGAAAAATGGGTGTCCGCAAAGATGACGAAGAAACGGCTTTTAATGAAACAGGGGAGTTGGTTGACTTCAGAAGTCAAATTTACATTGAAAGTAGAATGTTCGAGAACTTCCACTTCAAGTGATGTGCGGCAAGCAGGCGGTGGACCAAAGAAGCAATTCTATGAGTCATCGTATAAGACAAAAAGACGTCACTTAACTGGCCTTGTGCAATCACGAAGTGCCAGTGAATTAACTACAGCTGCGGAAGTAGCCATTCGGTTATCTGGTAAGCGGAAAATTGCTAATACAGAAGAAGCACAAGAGGCCAGGAATAAAGATTGCCGCAGGTTTGGCGAACCCCATACACAAAATTATCCCTTGTACCCATGAAAACAGACTTATCGAATATGCTTTTAATTACATCTGATCCTGTAATTAACACGCTCACTGCGTAACAGGCCGATACCGGCCTACCGCGGTACTTCAGCTGGTGCGGACGAAGAAACCTTTGTCCCTCTCGCTTGTGCGAAACGATTAACTCAGATGTTTGTAAAAATTCTACAGAGACAAATATATATTTCATCTTATGGTCAAAATTGTAGGAATTCCCAATCAAAACACAACGGCAGGCTTTTATCGACCTGCCAACGCACTGACGGTGAAAAACATCCGTTGAGTGCGGCAATGGGCTTATTTCGGCCCGCCCTCCCAACAGGCAGCTGGCGACCCGATACCGCACAGAGCGCGCGCCCCGCCAGTTAGTGTTGTGCTATCTAACTGATCTAACGTAGCGTTCGATATAATCAACGATGGCCAACAATAAAAGAAAAATACAAATTTTGGAAAACAGAGTAATTCGCCCTGCTGTTATTGACAGTGATAGTGACAGCAGTGAAGAAATATTTTCCACTAAGAAAAATAAAAAGAATTTGGAAACAAATGTGCACGGAAAACGAAGCACAAGCGGTAAGTTTTGTTTACTACCGACACATTTTTTATGTAATACCATCCTTTATGAAAATTATTATTCTTAAATAATTTCTTTGCTTTTAGTGTTATAATATCTGCCGAGCATCTGTGAACATCTTTCCACATTTCATGTTCTATTTAATTTTTTACTTATATTACTGTAAAGTGTAATCTAAATCCGTTCAGTAGTTTTTGCGTTAAAGAGTAGCAAACATCCATACAACTAAACTTTCACATTTATAATATTAGTGTAGATTAATTTTATTTCACTTGCCTTTTTTGCATTACAGAATTTAAAAATAAACCTACACCACAGACATCAAAAGGATTGTCTTCACCTCGCTCATCGTCAGTGGACAGATTAACCCTAGAAAGATAATCTACGTCTTTAAGACGTAAGCCCAACACAAATATTGCTATATCTTTTTTATTTCGCAACGTAGTGCGCCTTCCTTCTCAGTATTCTCAGTCGCTGGGCAGAGCTTACGCGAAACGGCTGTGTCACTACGGTAATTACAATAATTACGTAGATATTAGGATGGCTTACGTCCGACAGACGTATGATTATCCTTTGAGTAACTTTTGAACTTCGTTTTCTGTAGTAATAATTATTTTTATTTATCCGTAATTTTTATATTTTAGGTACATAACATACACATACATAAACTCACGACTGTATTCCCCGAAGGGGTAGGCAGAGGTGCATTTCTGCACCCACATTTCGCCAGATATGTATCAGTCCCACGTAATAAGGGGGCGAGTCTATTGCCGTTGGTCGGGCACATTTCCAGACTCCGTGCTGATACTGAGAATTTCCTAATGGAAAATACCAATAACACTTTGCCCGACCCGGGAATCGAACCCAGGACCTCTAGATCGCACGGCACATACTTGTACCGCGAGACTATGAGGCAGGCGCGAGGTGTTTTTGGTAATTTTAGTAATTTTCTGCAATGGCTGAACACATCGTTTGTGAACTCGTATATCATATGCTGTCACAATATGATAGCTAAAAACGAAAAACCTCTAAGTCGCAGAAATTACATGAAAAAATTGAGCACAGAACTTGTATCAGCTTGGATGGAGAAAAGGTTAGAAGCTCCTACTCTTAAAAGGCATATCCGTTCAAATATCCAGGTGTTGCTACTAAAAAATGATAATTTAAATATTATCGAAGAACCAGTTATCAAAAAGAAGAGATATTGTGCGTATTACCCGTCAAAATGACATGTTATAAATGCAAAAAAAGCATTTGTGGTGAACACAAAACTGATGTATGTAAAGGCTTGTATCTAAATGTGATTTAAACATAAAACTTGTTGATTTTTCATATTAAACTGTTTATTAATACTTTATCTTTAATATTAATTAAAAAAAGAAATAGATTTTATACTAATATGAACATAATTACTCAATAAAGAAAGACTTAATAATTTTAGTTAATTTTTACGAGGTGTATAGAATTTCGTCATTTTTTTTAAATTATAATACATTTCTGATTATTATTTTGGTTTTATTTGTAGTAGAAAGCCCCAAACTATTTATTCAAATACTTTTAAAAAGTTTATATAAGGAAACATGTCCAATAGGAACGTGTAAATATCAATACGTCTCAAAGACGTAAGATTATCTTTACCGTAGGTCAAAATAAGATTATCTTTCTAGGGTTAAGTATGTATAGCTCAAGAGGATGCAGTCCTTCGCTAAACAATCTATCAGCTTCTAAGCTTATACACGGCATCGAAATAGATGAAAGCGAATATCATAACTTGATCAATCTAAGAAACAATAATAAAATGATAGAAAAGAAAAATAAAATAGAAAGGAAAGATCCAAACACAAAACTTACATTCATGTATTCTTTTGAAGACAGTATGTCGCAAGAGTTAACTGAAAGCAATGAAAATGATGGTTTTTATGACGAAGAACGTAATAAACATAATACATAAACAATATATTTGTGTATTTAGTTTTAATTTTAATTTTATTTTTTATCAATGCTTTTTAACAGTTTGGCCCAAAATTACCATCCTCCTTTACGACAACGATGGGCAGATGTTGTGGCTGAAGCTGTTTGGGTGCAACATAAATTAGATTGTGAATTAGTTTTTAAGAATCACAACATTTATGTTAGTTCCACTGCTAAATATATTTTAAAGATTGACGGATACTGCAGTGAATGGAAAGGAAAGATCTATTTTTTGTACGCTTTAAAAGAGCCCTCAAATAATATTAATCTAATTTTGCAATGTAAGATTGAAGATCTTGTAAAAAACCTGCATTCAGGATATAAAAGGCGGCAACTAAGAGGTAATGGTCGCCGCGAGATATCTGACTTTTTAATTGATAGCGGTCGCATTAAATTTTTTGGAGAATCCACCAATTTTGTAAGGGAAGGCCGGCAAAGTGAATACCCCGGTCAAAGCGAATACTCCCCACTACTCCATAATTATTTAGTTTTTCATTCAACACGCCACCATTGTTACGTTCGTCCGTCTTGGTTTAGTACGCAGCAAATATCGCAGCGAGGGGCTGCGTCGCGTCCCGTCCGCGGAGTGGAGATTTCTGTTTTCGTAAATAAAAGATTGATTTTACGCGGTAAGTACATAGATCAATTCTCCTGTATTACTAGTTCTTGATTTTTAGGAATGTCTTAATTCGGTAGCATATTAAAGTAGGTATTTATGGTATATTTAACAGAAAGTCAGAATTATTAGTTTTTGTATGAAATGTGTTAACCTCAAAACTTACCTAGTCGGGCAAAGTGGATATGGTATCCACCTTGCCCGCCATTTCTCATTGGTGACTTATTTGTCTTTGTTGTTGTATAATGTTTTTTTATTTGTTTCAGATGGTGAATAAATATAAAAAAAAACTAAGCAAGAGACGTGGGCTGAAAATGCTATGCAAACGGCTATTAATTTGTGCAAAGCTGGAGAATCAATAAAAAGCACAGCTAAAAAGTATGGTTTGGCTTATGCAACCTTGTAATGCATGTAAAAACCGGCACCGCTGCTTCAAAACTTAGTCGATTCCGTCCTGTTTTCACTGAAAATCACCGAATAACTGGGATAAGTACTAAAAAGCTGTTTTTTTTTAGTTTTTCAAAGTTATTTCTATGTTTTCAGAGATAAAATATGTGTGGGGTGAAATTGGTAGATAGAGTGAGGAATAGTGTGATAAGGGAAAAATGTGGATTGAAAGTCGATGTAGTGACTAAAATTGAAAGGGGGATGCTAAAATGGTTTGGCCACATTGAAAGGATGAATGTTTGCAGAATGACGAAAGAGATTTACTGTGCGGAAGTGAACGGTGAAGTCGGTCGAGGACGGCCCAGGTGCACCTATAAAGAGCAGATAGGTAATTTATTGAAAAAGGACAATATAAAGAGTCCTCGAAACCGACGTGCATGCATGAAGAGGATAATGTCAGTGGAGGAAGCGAAAGTGGTGTGTTTGGACCGTGGCATTTGGCGCTCTATAGTCTCTGCCTACCCTAACGGGAGACAGGCGTGAGTTTATGTATGTATGTATGTATGTAAAATATGGGTATTTACTTTGCCCAAGTAGGTAAGTTTGGAAAATTTGCGAGCCCGTTTGCTTGAATCAATGAAAAGGCTTACTTTATCATCAAGTTTCACTTCGATAGGTTTGGGCTTAAATATCTTGGAAGCATCTAACATTTCTATTGATATTGTTCGATCATTTCCTCCTTGCTATAAGTTAATACCAGTTTCCGATGCTACGAGATTTGTTCTCACTCCGCTGCCTATTTCGGAATTTAAGAGCGCGTCTAACGCTATGGAATTGATAAGATCTATCACCGATTGCGTTACTAAAGCTTATCGCGATAATGTAAAAATTGTTCAGGATCCACCAGTTGAGACGGTTTCCAATACGCTTGTTCCTCAAGATAATTCTAACGGCATTGATGTTTCGCTTGTTGATGGCGTGTTTTCGCGAGCTAACGATTCGTGGAGAGAAGTTCTAAAGCATCACACAGAGGTTCGTAGAGACGGAATGAGAGTTAGTTTGGGTGTTGTCTATCCGGAATTTCTAATTGATATAAGACGCCGTTTCTCCGAAGAATGCGTTGAATCACATGTCTCATTAACGAGTTCGGAAGCTTATCGTGCTCATCGGTCAAGATTCATTTCTTTTTGTAGACGAAGAGGACTTATCCTTCAGCACAGTCAGCCTGAATTACCGGATATTGCTTGTGTCTCCTTACTTGAGCATAGAAGTAATGGATTGCCTAGACTTATTGAACGCTTTCCTCTATCTAACTTTATTTCGGTTGTTGGATGCATGTCATTTACTCAGATGCAAGCGGAGATGACCATTCCACCAACTGATCTTTCTTCTTCATTAAACATAAGTTCTGCTCGTTCTGCTGTGATAAAGGATCTAATGTCTATGCCCTTAACCAGTGAAGCACAAGGCGATTTCGAGAAAATTTTCTACTCTCTTCTCAATCCTTCACAGGTGATTCTTGATTTTGATCTCTCGACTTTAAATAATACCTCTCCAAAGTTACGTGTCTTTGCCGTTTTGTTGACTAAATTGTTATTCACGTGTTCGCGTACTTTTTCAAACATTTCAGAGGATCAGGCTCAGCTTCTTGACGATTACCTAATTGATAATGCCCATAGCTTTGGTTTGATAAACACGCCTGGTACTCGGACCGGCATGACGTACAAAGGAAGGATCAATAATGATTCTCTGAGCTTAGCTACAAACATAGATGAAGGCACTGGTTGGTTGAACCATCAATGCCCTGCTGAGACTAGAATATCCAATCCGCTTTATGACGATGTAGTTTATGCACCTGTTTACGGAATGGAACGCCCAGTAGTCCCTTCTGAATGTGAAATAACAAATGAAGAATTGATTGCTGTTCTTCCACCAATGTGGCACACGATATTTAGGCTTTGTACGAACATACCCACTTTTGAGAAGGAGAATTTTTCCTCTTTTTTATCAGCTTATCAAGAACGTTACGCTACTTATTTAATACGAGTTTCATCCTTTGTAAGATCATTTTATGAGCATGGTTTAAGGTACTGTGTCCGCTTTGCCCAGTGTACCTCCTCGCTGCAAATGCTCCTATTCCTCCGATCGTGGTTACAGATTTTGGGTGGGCCCTGTTGATTGCCATTGCGCAAATATTTGGCCGTTGTGCTAGTTTAAACGATTATTTACAAAAATGTTATGACGATATCACAATAAGAACAATTTTCTTACCATATACTTTGATGCGATTAGATGTGTGCCATTTAATGTCTATGGTCACTCGATGGCCCAGCTTAAGAGGGAATGACAAAATGTTGATACGACGTATTTATAAACGGTGCAAAGGTAAAGCCCAACAAATTACCAACCTAGAAGAGCTATCCTATTTCATGGAATCAGTCCTTGTCGTGGCTTTTGCAAAACTGTAGGATTTGAGAGTGATGGCATGCGTGCCCCTCCCATGGATCGGCTACATTTCTTAAATAACAAAGTAAAAGGCATTTACGAGAGTAATGATAACGAAGATGTAACCAACTGCCAGAATAATGAAGAATATAATCATATAAATAAAAATCTACATATTGACGCAGATTTGAATATGTTGGAGAGAGAATCCCAAAAAAACAAGCTGGAAATCTTGGGGTGAGCAATTGTATGACTCAGCGGCTGTTATCGCAAATGAATCGAACGGTGACACTATTAATGCTTGTTATTACGTGGATGTAGCTAAAAAAGTTAAAAGATATTTTATAAATTATTCGCCTTTGTGAATTGCTATAATGGTACCAGTTTTTAAAATAGTCTTTATCACCGCTAACCCTACTGCATTGGAATCTGAATTTTCCGATTGAAAGCATCGCGAATTCAGGGGTGAAATTCCAATGTGAATCGACAGATTTGTCATGCACGTTGTCAGGCGTTGGACGATCCAAATAAAAAGGATGAGGTAATCCACAAACACATGGCAATGCTCCTCCACGATTTAAGTAGTGGCAAATAAGTAGCACTCCAAAAGAAAAACGGTTAATAGCATTATTAGTAAGATACAATCTTTGGGCAACACTCTAATATATTATATTACAATTTAAACTCACCAGAAGGCACACATAACTCAACAGAAAATTATTGTAATGTTAAGGAGGAATGGAGAGGATTACAAAGGATCGGAAAAAGAGAAATCGCTGGTGATGGCCTACAACCGAAAAAACGTGCCAAGGCAACCTGTTTTGATGACTTTCCAGAATGGGACTGAAGTCAAGTTAAAGATGCGACGGTGGCTAATATACCAGTTTTATTAAATGTAAATATCTATCGGTTTAAATGGCCGTCGTATTAATTTCACCTCAACTTGTGCTTTTGATTCCTTTTTTCAGGGTATCTGTACGGGCTAGCACGTACATTTGTCAAACTCAGCAGTTTACGCGACACCGATGCGTTTTGTAGCAGTGCGTCATACGGTCGTAAAGCGGTCGGTCGCGCGTACTCATTCTATCATTAAAGTACATCAAATAAAATTATATTTCAAAGTCGGTCTATCATTCTATCAACCAAAGTTTGTACGGATTCCGTCTCAGCCCGTACATCTTTCCTTGAAGCATTTTTGTGTTTCGTTGCGAACCTCACGTGTGATCATACTACTGTGACTGTAAATGTGCATCACGAGTGAGGACTGAACCGGAAAGAGACGCGAACTATCAGTGAACACTGATTGTTTAATCATTACTCTATCATCGGAAGGCATTGGGCAGATTTGTTGCAGTCAAGTAAGCAGAAACCGGCAAAGCAGATCTAAACAAGTAAGATCTTTCCATTTGTACATACCTCATCATATCGAACATGGAAGACATTGGCTAATCAGCAGCAACTTCTCAGTGCTCTTTATATACAAATTTTAAAAAAGATGGTGCCGACCGAAGGACATCTGACTATATTAGGCGCAGGTTAGATACATGAGATAAGTACTGGCAAGAATATAAATCAAACCATGAATTACTATGCGACAAAGAGTACGCGAGTTCTCATACGTATTTTACGAGTAACCAGTTTGATTTCGTAAAAGAAAGATATGAAAATATTAGAGCTGCAATTGCTAATTATCAAATCAGAGAAGATAAGCCGTTAACACCAGTATTAAGACCTGCTACTTCGTTGGGTTTACCTGGACCACCACGTCAGCCATCGCGTCAGGTTCCTCTAACTCAGTGCCAGGGAACGAGTAGCAAAACAGAAGAAATGTTACGTAAGGAACACAGTAATTTTAAGGAATTCGAACACACAGTAACAAATATCAAGTTAGATTCAGTAACTGAATAATGGGAATTCTATCATTTACTACGTGCTTTACAATCGCGTTGGTCTATTATCGACACTATGCAAGTTTGTACGGATTCCGTCTTAGCCCGTACAGTATCTTTTGCACAATATTATAATAAAATTTACGCAGATATTATAAAAAAACATCTAGTTACCCAATATTAAATACGGCACGGAATGTGAATAATAAAAAAAGAATTTTGAATGAAAATTACATACAAAGAGCGAAAATATTTATGGAAATCCCAATTTTTAAAGAGTCGAGTATTACTTACGGCCAGAATATACAGAGCTATCTCGTTCGCGCTTAACAGCTGCCTTTTGTGTTAATATTATATTATCGTACTTTTATCTGTTTCGTCTCCTTCTGTTATTTCTACTCGTTTCTGACTGTATTGTGTGTGTGAACTATTGTGTCGTGTATATACTCTGTTTGTAACTATCACTGTGCTGTGTAATAAACGCTTGAACTGCTTCGTGCTTATCATTGCGCTTACGCTTGCATCATCATCCGGCACATCTCATCCACACGCAACATCGGGCGCTGTCGCCACGTGCCCGCAACAAGGCACACCGACGCCGCCTACCTATACATTAGCCACACAACATACCACACCCAAACATACTCCTAGCTAAACTTCCATAGAAGCCCAAAAGCCCAGCTTGCCTTACATATTTCCGAATAAGAAACATAAACTAGATATTTCATAATTAAATACAAACAACAAAATATTTATCCAAAAACATAAATTTACATATTTTTGCCGCGCCGCCGTCCGCCATGCAACCGCGCCGCCGCGCGCCAAATCCCGGCCCATATAATTTCAAACAAACGAAACGCGGGCGCACGAACGTCAATAGTTTAGAGTAAACATTAATATTGAACATAATAATAATATCTATCTCCCTCTATCTTGTTGGCTTGAAATGAGGCTTCGCTTTACTAGTTCTATCCCTTTCGCACCACGTCAAAATTCCCATTAGATTTTAAAACATAGATATAACCAAAATACCGTTTATATAGCAATTAGTATGGACATTAGAACCCCGCTTTCGCTCTGAACAGCGTGCAATCGAGAGTGCGGTGTTGCACACTTAGCAAAAAATAATGTATTATAATATATTTTTTTATTTATAATAATAAATTTGTCAATTCAGTTGCCATTGAGCGAACAAGCTAAGTTTGAAGCGTATTGAATTTGTTGTTTGCAATTTAAATATTGTAATTATAAACGTACATAATGAGTGATATTGTTCCTTGCGATGGTTTAAAGTGTGTGCAAGTTTTGCTCTGTGAGAATAAGGTAAATTCATTAAATTATACTGTAAAAAAACAGCTCGTAAGTAGTCCAAAACCTACACCGGACTTGTGTATTTCTCAAATAGTTAAAAGCCATAAAAGACACTTTAATAGATCCGTGTATCAAACTAATTGGATTGTTGGATGTTCCCATACGAATAGGTTATATTGCTGGTGTTGTATATTTTTTCTAATGATAAAAATGTTTGGGATTCCGGCGGATATAACGATTTAAATAATCTTTCTGGTGCTTGTAAAAGGCATTCAAATTCACAAAAACACTTAAACGCGTTAATTTCTTTTCATAATTTTGGTAAACAGCGCATTGAAACATCCATTTCTCGTCAATTATGTGATGAAATTACAAAACATAACATTCGCGTTGATCATAATCGTAATGTTTTTCAAATATTAATAGATATTATTTGTCATTTAGCTCAACAAGAGCTGCCTTTCAGAGGACATGATGAATCTAAATTGTCTTTAAATAAAGGAAATTTTTCAGAACTTGTTTCTTTACTTTCTAAATACGATAGCGTTTTAGAAAGAAAAACATATGCAACAACAACATGGCGTCAAAGGAGGGCCGAGTTATTTGTCTAATAAAATTCAAAATGATTTTATTCATTCCGTGGCTGATGTTTTAAGATCACGTATCGAATTTGAAATTAACACGTCAAAATTTGTATCAATAATTATTGACGAAACTCCCGATGTTAGTAATAGAGAGCAATTGTGCATAATATTAAGATATTATTTTGGCAATAATATACGAGATCGTTTCTTAGGATTTACCAATGTTTCTGAAAGTCGTACATCAGACATTGAGTAAAATTATTTTAGATTTTTTATACAAACATGACTGTATCACAAAATTAGTAGCACAAAGCTACGACGGTGCTAGTGTCATGTCGGGTTTGAAAAATGGAGTGCAACAAAAAGTTAAGGGCGTATGTCCGCAGGACATTTATATTTGGTGTAACGCACATGTCTTAAATCTAGTATTATCCAAATCATGTGCGAGAATTGGCGAAGTTAGTTCATTTTTTTCAGCCCTTCAGGCACCTAGTAAGTTTTTTTAGGAACAGTACAAAACGCGCTGCTTTTTATGATTTGCATTGCAATAAAAAATTACCTCAAACTTCTCTAACTCGTTGGAATTATTCTTCGCGAACTGTCAACACTATTTATGAGCAGAAAATTAATCTAATCAATTTGTTTACCGATATGGCCGACAACCCACAAAATTGCGACGGAGACACAAATTTAGCTGCCAACAACTTTTATAACTTATTGCGATCTTTTAATTTTAATTTTTTTCTGTCACTTTTCCACGCGATATTCGAAAAAACCGACTGCTTGTATAATATTATACAAAAATCGCAAGTCGATGTTGGTTATTGTAGCAATAAAATCGAGGAGTTTCAGTCATGGTTACGCGGTGAATTACTTACTAATTTTGAAATTATTTATAAAAATGCAATATAAAATAACTCTGCTCCACGTTTGAAACGCAACATTTCTTGTGCGCGAACTGAGTATAAACGTATCTTTGTTCAGGTAATTGATAATATATCTTCCGAAATCAATGACCGGTATTCAGAAAATTTTAAATTAAAGTTTTATCAATTGTTTAACAATAAATTATTTCAGCAATATTCATTGAATTTTCCAATAGTGGAATTAGATTCATTAATAGAAATTTATGGTAATCATTTTGATAAGCAGCCTTTGAAAAACCAATTGATTAGTTTGTATTATTCTCCTGAATTAAAAGATTTTAATGTTTTCGAATTAATAGATTTTATTACTGAAAATAATCTAGAAGAGGCTTTTCCTCAATTATTAAAGTTAGCACATCTAGATTACCATTCCAGCTACTAGTTCTTCCGCGGAACGCGCTTTTTCCTCTCTCAAACGTATTCATACTTATTTGAGAAATACTCAAGGCCAAGAAAGACTTTCGGAATTATCCATGATAGCCATTGAAAAAGAATTATTGTCAGACTTAAAGCGTTCTCCAACATTCTACTCTGACATAATAAATTCATTTCTGCAAAAAGATAGACGATTTGATTTAGAGTATAAGTATTTTTTTCTTCGCATAATTAAAAAAATAAGAGTGTAGAAAGAATACGTTAGAGAAAGTTTGAAAGTGGCTCCTATGATAGATAAGCTGAAAGGAAACCGTCCGTCGTGTTATGTGCATGTTATAAGAAGAGTTTAAGCATACGCAGGTAAAAAAGTGATAAGTATGAAAGGTGAAAGATGGACAAGTGGAGGCTCGCCAAAGAAGAGATGGATGGAGTGTGTGAGGGAAGATAATATGAAAGAAAAAGGTATGATCGAAGACATGACGGCTGATAGGGATGTTTGGATGGACAAAACATTCTGAGCCCCCTCCGAATAAACTTGGGGAACAGGGCAAGAAGATTTATTATTGTTATTGTAATTTTTGTTCAACTTTTATCTTTTACTTAGGATATACGCACAAAATCAGCTCAAGAAACAATGTTCCTTCTGTTCATTCGCTCAAGAAACCTTAAAAACGGCTTTTTTCAAAGCCATCATATATTTCACATAATACTATCAGCGAGTTTTGTAAAAATAAATCTTTCATTGAGGTATCATTAACGATAACTCATACTTTTGTAGCGTCGGTATAAAAATATACATATAACAAAAATACTTAAATCGTAAATGTGATTGTAATCAGTTGTTGTTCTTCAATTGGACGAAAAAAAAAGTTTCTTAAAAAAATGGGCTTGCCCTAGTTTGAGACCCTAGGAACGCCACTGAGTCTAATGTACCTCATTTAGTGCAATATTTATTTAATAAAGAGCCAAGCTACACATGCCACGTAGTGTCCTTGTAGTCATGTAAGCGATAAAAAATACAGTTTTTTAAGTGTAAATATATTGACATCATTTTTTACGAGTACAAAGGTCTCCACGTGTTGCAGGAAGCTATTGACAATTGCATGTTTCTTTAAATCTTGCATCGTTTGTAAAAATACAATACCTTGCTTAAATATTTATGGACCCCACGTGCTCATAGACACTACAGCTGCTATCAATCCCCAATATCCGAATAATCTAAATATTATATGTATGTATGCTGTATATACGTATGTATGTTGTATTATATGTATGTATGTTGTACACACTGACTACCCTCTCATCTATCCTTTTTTTTGTTTCCATCCTATGGTTGTCTCTAAAAGATCGCCTTGAGCGATAAGACCGCCAATTGTACTATTTTCTTTCTTGTGTGTTCTTTTGTTAATTTTCTCCGTGTGTACAATAAAGTGTTAATAAATAAATAAATATTATACAACAAAAACTAAGTTCCATAATAAAATAATCAAAATAGGTAAAAAATTGTATTTCATCGCTGCTGTCATTAACTACAGCGACCAAACATTATGTCACGGAATATCAAGAGAATTTTGGTACAAGTATGATGGTTTGACAAAATAACGGAGTTCAATAAACCCTATATCAACAATCATCACACCCCATGTAATGATTTACGCAATTTACAATTATAAAAGATATTAAGCCGCCAACGAGTTTTAATATTCTTCTTCTTCTCCTGAATTTATCAGTTATTTTAAGTTAAAATAGATAAATTGTGCTTGTTGATTCGCGGAAACATGAATTCGAACTACATCGTTAATGTGCCCAAGTTAAAAGGAGGGGATAATTACAATGAGTGGTGTTTTGCGGCTGTATCTTCCGCGAATAAAGAGCTTTTACTGTATTTAAGGTCCTACAACGGATGATCCGATAACCAGACTGACTCGTCACTACTCAGACTAGCTTCCCGATATCAAATTGGGCAAGATTTATTCAGCACTCGGTCAACTTCGTAACAAGGCACCGGGAGATGACGGAGTAACCACTGAGCTTCTCAAGGCAGGAGGTACACCTGTCTTGAGAGAAATAGTTAAGCTCTTCAACTCCGTCATATAGTGACACAACTCCGGAGGCATGGAGCAAGAGTGTGGTGGTTTTGTTCTTCAACAGCTAGCCAATTTAGCATATGAACGCTTAACTCAAGTTAAAAACGAATACCATCATAGCTTGTGCTGCAGATCTCCGGAAGACGGAAAAAACTCAACAATGCTCAACAACTTATGCTAAGAAATTAATAGCAGAAATTATAATGGAGGGTCAATTGGGACTTCTACATCGTCATTCTATAAGAATAAATGAAAATTCCCCCTTTCCATTCTACGTCACAGTTTAGCAACGAAATGCCATCACCGTCATATGGCAACCATATACCACCATCGCCATCACCAGTGTATGCCAACCCATCGCCATCAACAGTGTATGTCAACCTATCGCCATCACCAGTGTATGTTAACCCAACACCATCACCAGGAATATCAGTTAACCCAATACCATCGCCATCAGTGCTAATGCCCTTAATACCACAAGTCCATAATTTAAATTACCCTTCGAAACAAAACAATAACTCTAATGTGAAAGATCTAAAGCAACGAATGACAGTTAATAATTTTAGGAATGCTTGTCATGTTAATAGTGAAACTGCCTTACAAATAAAAAAAAGGTCTGCCAATGAAATCAAGGGCACTTTCTAACTTCAATTCCAGTATTAACTTTTCTATGTAGTTTTATGCTTGGTAAATGTTAATAAGTGGCAAGGTATGTATTTCATAAGATATTTTAAATTTAAAAATCTGATTCTAATTTGACAGCCCCGTGGCGCAGTTGGCTAGGCACCAGCTTGCGAAACGAGAGGCCGCGGGTTCGATCGCACCGAGACAAATGTTTATGTGATCCACAGATAAGTATATGTTTCGGGTCTGGGTGTTTGTGAGACCGAAAAGTCTCTTGTAGTTTTTGATACCCACGACACAAGAGTTGTATATTAATGTGGGGTCAGAACTATGTACATACATACATGTCACATGACTGTTGTGTGTATTTATAATTGTCGATTATTGTATTTATTAGTTTATCTAAAATGAAACCAAAATGAGATTTCTAAATTGATTTTTAGCTGAGGATTTTTTGTATTCAATATTAACAATAAATAAATTTTTATGCAGGTAAAAGCTATTTATCAGATTGGAGGTGCAAATGGTAAAGATACACGGGGAGAGTACTTAATGCAATATTCTCGCAATCATTTGCTACCAATAATACTTTTTTTTTTTTTTTTTTTCCGCGGGGAAAATCCTATTTACGGACCATCCCACCCCCGAGGGGCGAGGGTGTGTCGGACTCACCGGCGCCTTCCGACCCAGCATGGATGTTACCGCCCGTGGATGGGCGGCCGCTGGGCCGGGTCCCTACCAAGAATAAATGCGCCGTAATACCGACTAAAAACCCCGCGACGGCCACCATCAGCGCATTCAGCGAGACGGCCCCGGATTACCCTGAAGCCAGAGCTATGGATTGAACCGGGACCGCCTCTGCGCGGTGCCAAGAGGCACGCCGAAATAACCAAGGTAGGGACGGCGGCCCCGTGTGGCCTCTGGGCGCCGGGCTACGTGTTGACCCGGCGCCTCCTACGTCGCCTGTTACCAATAATACTTGGGAGGGCAAGAAGACAAAGTAAGTCAATAAGTTGAACATAATTAAAATTTGCGACGGTTAGAAAGATTGAATGCATAAATAAAATTAACATTTGGCTTCAAACAAATATTTATGCTAAAACAATTAAAAATTATGTTTCAGAGGTACGAGAAATATTAGAAAAAATTAAAACTTGGGACAGTGCTGAATTTTTCAAAGCTGGAACCAATTGATTCCGATTAGGGAACCAGAAAACAGGTCATCAACCTGAAAGGAAAAATAAGGCTACAAACGATAGCAATACCGAAAAATAAGAACTGACGAGTTCCCAAGTAAGTGAATTCAACAAATTCACACAATATTCATTCAACGTAAGATTTATACCAGTATACAATCCAAAAAGTGACAATAATTTACTCGGTGTACTATAACTATGAGTGATAGAAAAATTTTAAATTTAAACTTGTTATTGTTAACATTTTCACTTTTTGATTGTCATGATTACACTAAAAAATATAAAATATTATTCATTCTTTAAAAAATAATATTGTTTGCTAACAATATTATTTGTTGCTACAAATTTGTGTCGCGGGTGGCAGTAGACATCATCACGTCGGCTACCTGTACTCCTATAACGGGCGCTGCTAAACGTCACGGGGCACTCACTCATCAGCTGGTCTACAGTGCGGTAGTGCGCATGTCTTTTGTTATTAATTTACCAGCAGTAATGTTAACATTTTGTAATTTCAAGTTGGTCTATGGCTAGCCGAAGAAATGTTAGGCGTTTACTCAAGGATAATTTTGTTAGGTCAGGTGAAACCGCGCAAAGCTTTCATTTTAAAAATCGAGTTGATGGTTCAGATGATTATTTGCCTCTAACTACTTTTCTACATCCAAGAGACGCAGCTATACAATACGTTGTTATAAATAACGAGAATAGAGAGGTTCTAGCTTACGTTTATGATTATACAACTGCCGAGGTCAGTGCGCAATCCGGATTTACTTTGATGACTGCATTACGTAACAATGGGCGAAGGAAGCAATGCGTAATGTTTACAAATAAGTTCAAATATGAACCAGTATTGGGCGACAAACCTGATGAAAATTCCATTTCATCCGCTGCTGAGACATTTTACCCGGGAAGGACAACATTAAGGAAAGCATTGAGGACAGGAACAATGGCTGATATCCGACTAAGGCGTCAAATTTTCTTATTTGATAACGTGTCAATTGCTTATATTAATGAGATTTTTAACGAGGTTTTTGAGGTTCGTCATGGTCAAAATGTGCTTTATTTATCCTTTTATTCATGTCTAGTTCATCGTAACATTAAATTCTTCAGGTATACAATCTCGGCTCTAATAATAAAAAGCTTCATTGCTGGCGATTCACAAATGAAAAAACAAATACTCTATGCCATGTACTCGCGCGAGTGCGCGTTTTGTGGCCTCGTTGGTAAGGATATACTCTTCCATGACATGTTTATTTAAAAAATCAATTAATATTTTCTTATCTAAAAATATAATTTAGACTAAATAATTTTAAAAAGTCATGTGATAAATAATTATTTATCTATGTAAGCTTTGTGTTGACGTTGACACAGACATTTGAGTATGTACCTATCAGTTCAGCCACAAGAGGGAGCCACCAGTGAGGAGAAAGTAACAACATATTTTTTTTCTCTGTGCAAATTGAATAGTTACAGACAATTAAATTACAAATGTCCTTTTTATAACTTCTTAAAAACTGAGGTGTGTTTGTGAATTTGTTATATCAATTTAAAAGAGCAAAAGACGATTCCAGTTTTGATAAAAAGAGTAGTAAAGCATGAACATTTAATTGTCGATTCTCTGTTTTATGTTAGTACCTACCTAATAATTTCATGGTGATTATGTAAAACTTATTTGTATTTAATCAATAAAACTCTGTTTTAGATGAATCAAATTGTGTTATGCTTCAACAAGAAAATAATCCAGTGGTCTTATATCTATATAAAACTTATGTACTATCCAAAAAGTGAAAATATTTTACTCAGTATTAGTATGACTGATTTGTGATTGTTGAAATTATCACTTTTTGAATTGTCATAATTACAGTAAAAAAAAAAAAAAATATTCTTTAAAATAAAATATAATTTCTGACTAAATTATTTAAATAAATCGTGTGATAAGTTACCTATAGGGTAAACCACATTGGCCTTTTAGACTTTAGTTCGAAAAAACAACAAAAGCTTATTATGGGCAGTAGTGCCAATAATAGAATATAGAGTGCTAATAATATATTTTTGTTTATTTACAGTACGTAGTTATACCATCCGCATGTACCAACCGCCCTATCTTTTTGACAACCTAAGCAAATCACGCGTGGTCGTACAATGCCTGCGTTCCGCGAACCGGACGCGACCAGGAGATAGCGCTCTCGTAATTTTTAAACTCTAATATTAGTCTGTACTTAGTTGCCCTAAGCATCACACGTATTTATATTATAATTGCCGACAACCCGAATATATCAATATGGGAACAATTAAAAGACATTCTTACCCAAAATTTTGGCGACCCGCATTTGGAAGAGTGTGTAGCCATAGATTTAGCGAAAATACGCGAAGAGCGTTATTTGCCTTTTTCATCTCAAAGTGACTGTAAAAAGACTTATCGATGAGGGAATAAAAGCAGCTAACATGATTATTTACAATAATACAGCTTTGAATATATTTCTGTATAATTTGCCCGAAGACCTTATATCCTTATATCACTATTATTAAGTAAATTATAAGGTCACATCTACGTAAGCGATTTAAGAACAACTTGAAATTGCTATGAGATCATTGTTATGTCAGCTTAAAGTCAGTTAAGTCATGATGAAGTCAATTATACGTCACATGCAAGTAAGAAAATCGGTCAAAACTTACATCTCTGTGACATCTTTATTATGTCAGCTTAAAGTCAGTTAAGTCATGGTTGGAGTCAATTATACGTCATATGCAAGAAAGAAATTCTGTCTTAACTTACATCTTTATGACATCATTATTATGTCACACGCCGCCGTCGAAACCTTACCCAACTACAGTTATTCAGATATTGTAAAAACATCGGTCACCGCCTTACATACAAGAAATAGAAATTGACAATGATTTAAAATAAATACTGGGCTCACTTGTAAGTGCCCACGTGAGACCCATTGTCAAGGCACTAAAAATATTAATTAAAATTATTAATCTACCAAATATACTAAATCTAAAATTCCTATATCTATTTAATCTAAATTTAATAAATCCACTGAATCTAAGTCGTTGTCCTCTAATTCGGCATTTAAGCCCATTGGCGGTGAAAGTAACCAAACTCTAAATAAACATAAAAAAAATACTTAATCCATTTAATCTATTAGCGTTACGTGCTGATGTCTCAAAGAAGATCAAACGATTTATTTGTGAACTTTGTTCTTAAAAATTAGTATGTAATTATGTCCTCACCCAATATGTCACAAAAATATAACTGTGGTCTTAAAAATGAGTATGTCATTATGTACTTACCATATGATCAGGAGATTACAAAGCCAAATAATGTTTTTTTTTTATTTGTCGCACAGAGGTGCAGGACCTTATCGAGACATTTGAAATCCGCCCATCCCCTTGGACTAGCCGGAATCCAAGAACATCGCATGGCTAATGAATATAAATAATACGAACACTATTAACATAGCAACAGAAATAGAAATATCACCACAACAAGTAACAGCAATAGCTGTAATCGTCATCCTCTAATAACTCGTAATCAGATAAGCGATTTTATTTTTCAAAAGCAAGGTCTTAAAAAAACAGACAGTAAATAAGACGCTCCTAGAAATGAAAGTAAACAATTATTTACCATTCACTGTTATCGAAAAAAAGTCTTTCAGAGCATTCATACACGAGACCTACTAGAAAAACATTATCAAACTCAATATCAGTAAAATATTACAACACTGCCAGGGAAATTGTGGTACAACAACTTCTACAAGCTAGTTAGTATGTTGCTCCAACAACAGATTCCTAGACTTCTGCTTCGAATCAACAGTATGTTGCTTTATCTGCACATTTCATTATAATTTAATAGCGACATTAGAGCGGTAATGCTCGAATGTATTCCCGATGCACAGCGCCATACAGGACAAAATTAAGCTGACCTGATAAAAAATGTGCGCGATGAATGGTACAAAACTGACAAAGTTGTATCAGCTACAACCGATAACGCCAACAATATTCAAGTAGCCGTATCGTTGCTTAAATGGAAACAAATACAGTGTTTTGCACATACCTTATACCTGATTGTCCAAACGGGCTTATCGGAAATAAAATATACTTAAAATAAAGTTAAAAGCATTGTTGAATTATTTAGAAGGAGCGTTTTAGCTAGTGAGCGTCTAACAGAAATACAAAAAGTGTGTGTGTGTACTTATGTACACGCGTTAGAAGTTATACTTCATACATAAATATATATTTTCTTAAATAATATAATAATATATTATAAAATAATTATTAATTTTTTTTATTTATACATAAAATTTGTTAATATACCAAAAATAAAACAAACCGAAAAAAAAAATATTTTTTTTTAGATAATAATGTAATAATTAATTAACGATGTAAATAAATTATACATACCGACAATTAACCTCAAATCTATAAATGCACTCAAAACAGTTTATTCATATTAGTTTTATCACTAATATTCAATATATATATATATTGTCAGAAATAAGTTGGTGTGGGTGGCAACACTGCATTGGCGAATATAGAGCAAGCGCGGGAGAACGACACAGATCGTATATTTTCTTGATCGGCCTGAAAGTTTTTACGCGTCTTATTATTTGGTTACTATAGTTACGGCATCAGGTCAAATAACAGTCATTTTAAAAGATTTGAATAATTAAATTTTAGTTTCTAACAATATACAGTAGCGTGCAAAAGTTTTGGGCCACCCTTATTTTTGTCTATGAAATCAATAAAATAATTGTTCCTCCACTTGATCGTTGCTCAAGGTATTTAAAGAGTCAGGATAAAGATAATAACGTCGATTATAATGTTTTTCTTTAACATATTTTACGTGTACTACGTAAAATGAGTTTTGTCGGTGTGCAAAAGTATCGGGCCACTATTCAACGTGGCTTTGTATGCACGATTTATTTACTTCTTTTTTGACATCAGTATCAAAACAATTACCTGCTCTGTTCTTCAATAGAAAATTAGTCTTACTTTTGCGATCATGGCGAAACATACGAATATTCAGGTTCGCAAAATCGTTTTAAAGCTTTCATTGGAAGGGAAGAGTTCTCGTGATATCGCGACGACTTTATCTATCGGTAAAAGCACTGTAAATCGTATAATTTCAAAATATAAAACCACAAACACACTTTGTGATAAAATTCGGACCGGTAGACCACGAAAAACTTCGAATCGAGTCGACAAAATTATTAAAAGAAAGTGCGTTGTCGATCCACGAAAAACCGCAGCCGCCATTTCTCGGGAATTACGAAGCGAAAACTTAGCTGATGTTAGTCGGAGTACAGTGTCTCGACGTCTGAAGGCTGCAGGGCTAATTGGACGTGTTGGTGTGAAGAAGCCTTTAATTAGCAGAAAAAATAAGAAGGCTAGGTTGGATTTTGCAAAAAAGTATCAGCACTGGACGGTATCAGATTGGCGGAAAGTCTTTTTTTCTGACGAATCGAAATTTCAATTGTTTGGAAGTGATGGTCGGAAATACGTAAGACGCCCAACAGGTACCAGATACAATGTAAGGTATCAAACTGCCACTGTAAAACATGGTGGCGGAAACATCAAGGTTTGGGGAGCATTTTCCGCTAATGGCGTTGGTCCGCTGGTAGAAATTAATGGCAATATGGACGCTACCATGTATAAAAACATTTTACAAGAGCATATGCTTCCATTTGCAAAAAAATATTTACCTCGCGGTTGGATCTTTCAACACGACAATGACCCAAAACATGCTTCGCGTCTTGTGAAAAATTTTCTTCAGAGCCAAAAAGTCCGTCTCCTTGAGTGGCCGTCGCAGTCACCGGATTTAAATCCCATTGAACACCTGTGGCAAGACCTAAAACTTCGTGTTGGGACCAAAAATCATTCAAATAAGACGGAATTGTGGAATCATTTGCAGCGTGAATGGGTAGAGTTGCCAGAAGACCGAATAACCGTATTAATCGAGTCTATGCCTCGTCGGTGCGCAGCAGTTATTGCTGCCAAAGGCATGGCAACAAAGTATTGAGTCCCGTGAAAAAATCAAAAATTCTTTGTTAATTTATATTGTTGGTTCCCGATTTTTTCGACGAAATACTATGCGGCCCGATATTCTTGCACAGCTGTTAATTGAAAATTCTTGAACAATTAATTGTTCAAACAAAATTCTAATGAAAACAATTGATTGTTTTCAATTATAAACGAATACATACTATAATCAGTCGTTTATATTCTTTCAACACCATATTTTTGTGTGATATGTATGAAAAATAGTATGGCCCGTAACTTTTGCACGCCACTGTAGATATATATACTAATAAATAAATAAAATAATCAAAACTACTTAAAATTAAAAAAATATGTCAATCCCTTTTTATTACTGTGACTATTCTACATTCTTAAAATTTAAAACAAACTTTTTCTGAATAACTTTTTGGTGTCGGTGTGCGCGCGCATCGTAAAAAATTCACTCTCATCATTTTTCCCTAACGCGCCAAAAGAAGTATAACTTCAAAAACAATTGGGCGAAAACGTCTTGAAAGTAAAACAAGACGATATAACTAGATTGAATTCTATAATACTTATGGCATGTTTAATAGAATTCTGGAAATAAGAAAAAGCTTAAAAACTACCATAGCCAATGATTACTGTCCAAGCACTCAATGGCCATTGGTATCGACGACTTAGATTGCGATTGACTTACTTGCGATTACAGGACTATTATTGGAGTAAAATGTCTACCAAGCAGTCACTCAAGAAATCTGTCTATTGGTAACATAAATGAACGAAACATCAATGCTATCTGGATGTCACAATATCAACCAACTATAAAGGACTAAGGACTAAATGATAAATAGTATGTACCGGCTAAGTAAGTATTCCAGCATATATAAGTGCATCAAGAAATAATGACTTGTTATCTGTGGCATCAGTGATTAGCCCGCTTATAAATAAAATTTGAAAATAAAGAAAAGGTTTGATGTATTTAATGACAACAAGGGAAACAATCAAGAAAAACTTTTCCTTCTGAAGGATCTCGAGCCCAAAAAAAAGTAGAAACAATTCATTCAGATGTCTGTGGGCCTATGGAAGTTCCATCCCTTGGAGGAGTTGGCTACTTTGTCACCTTCATTCATGATTTTACACGGAAGGTATTTACTCGTATATACGTATTAATTAAGAAATGTGATGTTTTTGAAAAAAAATAAAGAATTTAGAACATTAGTAGAAAACCAACTTGTTTTAACTACAAAGACTTTCCATACTGACATTGGCAATGAATGTTTGAGTAATTAATTTAGCAATTTCCTTAAGAAATCAGGCATTTGACATCAAACCACTACTCCCCCTCCCTCCCTACATTCCACAGCAAAATGGTAAGGCGCATCATCAGCCGTCATTTATTCTCAATTTTTTACTGCTACCTAGCTAACACCACCGTCGTGTCTATTTTTATATGTACCTAATTTCTAGTTATTCCAATATACCAGTTTGTAAATCATACAGTCCACTCTCATTTAATACTATCGTTTCGAACAATTATCCTTGCACACCAACATTTTGAATCAGAGACTGAAATTATGAGTGCAGAAAAACATGTAACCATACAGCAAATAATAGTTCTTGCTTTGTTACGACAAAAGTGCGAGGCGTTCATACTCCTAGAAAATATTCCCCAGACCGTCCTAAATATGGCGTTGCGGCTTAGTAAAGATTTATCTGCCCGATTTAGAAATACCCCCGTTTCAAGTCAAATTGTTTCCCTGAAGAAAAAAAAATGCACAGATAATGCAAAGAAATATCTGTATAACTTAACAGCTAAAGTCATCACACCATTAGAAACTTTAATTCCAGAAAATATTGTCTCAGCAAATTTACATCACAATAAGCCAGATTTGCATCTATGATGAGTTTGATTTATAAGTCGAAGACGCGTTCAATAAACAAAGTCCAACCGTAGCTGCTATGCTATGCTAGTGTTTTAATTTAATCCTCAATTTATAAAAATCCATAAAAAATACTAAATATTTTTTTAAACAAAATAATTCGTAAATATATTTTTTATGTAAAATTTTGTGCGAAAACGCCGCCGAATGCGCTGTCGTGTTTGTGACGTCACTGGCACACTGGCACTGGTAAAGTGTAATACGCTTCAATAAGGGAATTTATAATTTTTTACAAATAAATAATTACTGAATCAATATCATTGGTGGCTTGTGCCTGAATGTAAGAATACAAGTATTATAAATTATTAAAAATAACACCGGGAAAATTATGGATTCAAGTGCCAACCGATACAAAAATGAGAAATTCATGGTTGAAATCAGCAAGAAGTAATTAGTTTTTCCGTACAAGACCACCTAAAAAAGTTATTAACGGTATGCCTGGTTATTGACTAAGTCAGAAACAGGTTGGATGAAATCAGACATTTTTTACGATTATTATGTGAAAGGTTTGTTAATCAAGAGCCACTTAACAATGCGTCTCAGCGAATATTGTCACGAAAACGGTATTATCCTTTATGCACTTCCACCAAATGCAACACATTTGATTCAGCCTGCTGATGTAAGTGTATTTAAACCTTTGAAGGTAGAATGGAAAAATACAGTGTACGAATGGGCAACTCAACCTAAAAATGTCAATAATGTTTTGACCTAGACAACTTTTTGTCTATTACTTGAAAAGATCTAAGAGAAAGAAAATTTATCTATTACAAACAGCAACGGTTTTCGCAAATGTGGATTATACCCTTGCAATCCAAACGCTTTGGACTACTCGAAATGTGTGCAGAATAATGTTGAGTAACTTCACAACGCTACAAAGAGTTGGAAATCTCGAGGCACTAAAATTAAGAACAGGCATTTGAGTATCACCATCAAGCGTATTAATCAGCTAAGTTACGAGCTAGAAAATGCTGGAGTGGACACAATAACAGTTATTAAAGTTTTGAGTGCACCAAGAAATATGGCCGGACCTGAGAGTTTACATTCAACAAAAAACTCAACTGATAATTCCAAAATTGATAATAGTTCTGCCTATAATATTGATAAAAAACAATCAAAATTAGTATCAGAATCAATAAATGAAGTTCTTGACATAAGCCTGTCGATTATTATAGGTGATTACACATTTAAAATATTTTTAGTACCTTTACAGAAAAAGAGATATTCTTGAACGAATTAGAAATCATAACCGACTCTGAAGTGATTTATCAAAATGGTAAGAATTAAGAAACCCAGTCGTGATGGCCTCGAGGTTTAGGCACGCGGTCGAGAATCTCGACGGTCGCGGGTTTAAACCCCAGGCACACACCTCTGACTTTTCGAAGTTATGTGTGTATTCACAATAAATAATCACGTACTTCAACGGTGAAGGAAAACATCGTGATGAAACCTGCACACCTAAAACTTCTTAGGAATTTCTTAGGTGTGTAGTCCGCCAACCCGCACTAGGCCAGCGTGGTGGACTAAGGCCTAAACCCTCTCAATGGTAGAGGAGGCCCGTGCCCAGCAGTGGGACGCATATGGGCTGATGATGATGATGAAGAAACCCAGAAATCTCAAACACTTTTATTTGTCCTTACTAATATTATAAATGCGAAAGTAACTCTGTCTGTCTGTCTCGCTTTCCTGCTAAAACTACTGAACCGGTTTAACACGTTAACTGCCACGCTATATTTTCAAAAAACGTAAAAAAAAGTTATTGGTTTTATTTAACTTAAACATGTTTTTAATGCCTAAAATACACATACATCATATTTATTTACTTATAATACATTATATACAGCCTATTTACACTTGTAGGACATATAGCCCTACAAGGCCTGAATGTAATAATTTATCACATTACGCCGCGCGGGTCATTTTGTCGGACATACTACATCGATAGTTAACGCCCTTGTACTATTTAAGCAAGTTACTAGAAAGAAGATGTCTATAGTGGATTTTAGGGCGGCCATCGTAAATTACTTATTATTTGGGAATAAAGAAAACGAGCTTCCTACAACTGGCACACCCAGACCAATAAGAGCAAAACATCGCCTTATATCTAAGGAAGGGATAGCCAAGAATGTTCGAAGAAATTGCCAGCATTGTTACAAAAACAATGTTAATACGATGGGTAGATTACAGGCAAGAAATAAAACAAAAAAGGTTGTCACTTTCTGTCCTGTTTGTCCATCACAGCCACATCTCTGTCTTAGCTGCTATAATATATCGCATCGCTAATTTTAATAGCAACAGTTTATATTAGTATTTTTCTTTTGTATTTTAATATATGTGACATTTTTATGTATAAACTACATGTAATGTTACTATTTGACTGATTTCTTTGATTAAACAACAATTACAATTTACTTTGATATTTTTATTTTCACTTCTACCTTATTCATTGTGAATACAAAGGTAACAATAAACAAAAGTTATGTTGACACAGTGATTTTTGTGCTCTACGGGGCCGCGCGGGTCACTCTAGATAGCCGAAAGAGTAATAAACATGGCCAACAGGCACCAACGAGACGTCGAAGTTGGGTACGTGTTGTCGGTCACATGGTCCGACAAGGCCTGAATGGAACAATATGTGTCGGACACCTAGTCCGACATGGCAGTTAACGTGTTAAATGAAATTTGGTACATAGATAGTTTAGACACTGAGAAAGGATGGAATGCAATTGTTTGTGAATCGCCTTGTATAGATTGTAACTGTTTAGAAGTCCACCTTATTTCAGAAGTTTTAATCCTAGGTATTTACCGGTCACCTTCTTTTATCAATCCAAAATGTCGGTGGAATAAAGAACGTAATTGTGACCTAGACATAAACTCAAAGCCTCTTAGTGAGCAATGTGCTGATTACTTGTGCCTACTAACTGAACACAAGTTGTTGCCAGCAATTACTAGCCCTACTAGAGGAAAGGCATGTAGGTATTGATCACATCTTTGTTAGGAATAGTGTCCGTTCATTTTGAATTGTCTGTAAAACAGATATGAATATCAGAATTAATGACTGATGACCACCACTGTTCCAATAGTCTGGTTTCTGAAAATACTATCGAGCAGAGCACTTTGCAACAAATTGAAAATAGTCCTAGAAAATAGAAAAATAGAAATGTAAGAATCCCTGTAACTCCAGCCATACTAAGGGGGAAAAATACAGGATGCAGTACGGAAATCAGTGTAAGTCAATCAGTGGCGTGCAAAAGTTTCAGGCCACCCTTATTTTTTCTATGAAATTAATAAAATAATTATTCCTCCACTCGATCGTTGCTTAAGGTATTTAAAGAGTCAGGATAAAGATGTCACTTTTCCAATTATAGCATAAGAGCGCATTATGCGGCATAATGCTTAACGTTGAATGTTTCAACTCCAGCAACGCTTCGCACAATCGAGCACTCTCAAAAGTAGTGTTATCGCTTGATGCGTGCAATGGATACCAACTCAGTGACAGAAAATTAACGAGTGTTTTTTCTTTAAGTTGACAATGATCGAAATATTTAATTTATATTATCTTTAGTAATATTATTTATTGTTGAAAAAAAAAATTAAAGCTTTCATTTCGTTGTAGTTTTTTGGAAATAATCAAAGTTAAGTCAACCTGTGTTAAAAAAAATCATATGAATATGGATGAAGGTATAAGCATACGACTTTTTTTAATATTTCACATTTAAAATGTGAATACAATTTTATGAATCTTTAAACAAATTTACACATACATACATAAACTCACGCCTGTATTCCCCGAAGGGGTAGGCAGAGGTGCATTTCTGCACCCACATTTCGCCAGGTACGTATCAGTCCCACGTAATAGGGGGCGAGCCTATTGCCGTTTTTCGGGCACAATTCCAGACTCCGTGCTGTTACTGAGAATTTCCTAATGGAAAAACCCAATAACACTTTGCCCGACCCGGGAATCGAACCCAGGACCTCTAGATCGCTCGGCACATACTTTTACCGTGAGACCACGAGGCAGTTAAACAAATTTATTTTACAGAAATATACTTTTGAAACATTGCCATGGCTTGATCGAATCATTGAATGAAGCAGGCAATCATCAATGTTTTCGTGGAACAGAACATATTTATCAAGATGAAGAAGACAACACCATCTTATTTGTTCATAATTACGAGAATGAAAATAAAGAAAACCATGAAGAGCAAGTGTTTAACAACGAAAAGCCTGTAGTTCATAATTCTTTATTATCAGGTACAAATAGTTTTTATTGAAATTAAATTAAATGTCTTACAATATATAAAATGGCTTTCACTACTTACTAGATTTTAAAAAATTCAAACAGTAATGTAATAAATATTTTTTTATATTTTAAATACATACATACATATGTATGTATGTATGTAATATTATTAACTTTTATTATTGTTTAAAATCAGTACGCCTACCTAGCGTCCGTTTTGTCACTTGGTCCCTTTATTGAAAACCAGCGCTGCAATACCGTGTAAGCGGAATTCTAATCTAATCTACACGAGTCCCGGCATATATTTTAATCCAATTGGTGAACTTAAAATCCGCGTAAGTTACCTGAATGTAGTGACTCCTTACGATATCTCGCATATAGAACCTCATATTCAAAATATCAATTCGGTATTAGGCACATTACGTTTACATGTAATTAAATTCAAATTAAAACATTAATAGGTTTAGAATGCCATAACGTTTTAGAACAATTGACTATAAAATATCACGATATTGTTTCCGAGTACTCTGCTATCTCTCACCTAGTGTCAGAGATCCATACGTAGCGCTCTTACAGGAGGCGTTGGTGCCTTGTATAATTTATATTTGGAACTCTAGATGAAGATGACGCTGTCAAATATGATAACGCCATTCAAAATGACGAAAAAAGACTGGGTTCATTAATTAAAGAAAATATCCTTGTAACCTCAGTTCTTTAAAAATTTAATGAATAGAATAAATCTTAATGAAGCCAGCCTTACTCAAGCTATCAACAAATTCACATGAAAATTTAAAGAAAAAGTCGATCATTTCTAATGAATTATAGATCAAAACTAACATTAATTCAATCTTAAATAGTTTAGAAGCATCCTTGCTGGCGTTACATTTCCAGTTAGAAGACATAACAAATTCCATCATATCATTTCAATTTCATTTCATATCGTGCAGTAATGGAATACTGTATTCGGCAGTGTTACCACCTATGCAGTTATACCGAGAACTTGTCGATAACTATAAGTACTTACATTATAATCATAAGATTCCCGCCCGCTTAAAATGTTAGATAATATATGCATATTATAAAAACAAAATTATAAAAATAAAACTATGCACTTTATCCAATGTTTATAATGTAATACAGTTTAAATAGTAAAATTGTTTTCATTCTAAGAATACCTTTAGTGTCCTCTAAGGAGTATGATATGTTTAGCCTTTCCTACTCCATTTGATAATGTTATTCTAAATTCATTTAGTTTCCAAGTAGTAAATACATAGCAATGACCAAAGATAAATCCAAATATTGTGTCCTTGTCTCATTGAGAGAATGTGTTACACCGAGCCGTATAAGTGTGTGACGACGATGTTCCTGTCTAGTGCAAATCCGTGTTGTGAAAGTGAAATGCAAGCAACGGATGGACGTGAAGGACATGGCCAACAAAAGAGAGTTGACGATCAAATTAAAAAGGGGATCTCTGAATTCATAGTCTATTCCGAAAATTGAGAGCCGTTGTATTCGGGCTTACTGTAACTTTAAATTGATGGTGGCAAAACAATAATGAACACTCATCAAGATTATGAGGAGCATTGTGAAGTGATTGCCTAGTGGTCTCGCGGCACAAGTATGTGCCGTGCGATCTAGAGGTCCTGGGTTCGATTCCCGGGTCGGGCAGTGTTAATGGGTTTTTCAATTAGGAAATTCTCAGTAGCAGCACGGAGTCTGGAATTGTGCCCGAAAAACGGCAATAGGCTCGCCCCCTATTACGTGGGACTGATACAAAGCCTGGCGAAATGTGGGTGCAGAAATGCACCTCTGCCTACCCTTTCGGGGAATACAGGCGTGAGTTTATGTATGTGTATGTATGTATGTGTTGTGAAGCAAATGGAAAACCTTTTGGGAATTATGAGTTGTACATAATTTTTTACGACGACTTTAAATATTTCATTTTTGTTCCTAAAAATGATCTATGCGAATCTTGTCACGTTTTGAAAATGCTAACGTAGCAGAAAACAAGCTCTACAGGGAACTTATGATAGTTAACAAGAAGAAAAAAAATTGTCCAGATTAGAGAACGAAAGTGACAAAAACGCCAAAGAACCACATGTTCTGATTGCTGCATATGATTCAATTGGCAATTTGTGGTTCAATTGCCTAAAGCTAATCTCCTTTTCAGCGAATAAAGGTTTGTTATAAATATGTTCTTTACAGCTTAATATTACATGAAATTATGAAAAAAAATCTCAGAGTAACTCCTAAGAAGGTAAAAATCGTCTGATGGAAGTGCATGAGATCAAAAATCGCGTCCCACCACCCACTGCAAAACGTGGACCGTGCAATAGCTGCCCGCGAAAATGCGATCGCAAAGTACCAACAAAATGCAAGAAATGTACAAGATTTATGTGCAATGATCACTCTGAAATATACTGTCAACAGTGTAACAAGAGTGATTCGGAGAGTTCCTAATAGTCTAAGATCCGACCGCGTGATTTATACGTTCACATGTTTGATTAATAAAATATAATTTTTATCGATATTTATAACTAAACCAATGCAGATCCGCAAAGGTGGCCATCCAAATTTGGCCGCAATTAATTTTAATTAAAATGTAATTAATTATTTATTTTTGAACAATTACGTTCACTTGTAATTGTTAAAAAATATATTTCATTAGAAAGAAATATACCTGAGATACCGAGAAAGTTCAAGGTGCCATCCCTCACTTGGCCGCAACCTAATGTCAGCCAGGTGTAAACAGGTATAATTTCGTTAAATATATACGTTCATAATGTATTATCATGTTATACATACCAAATTGAAGATTAATTCTTTCCCTACATGATGAGATATAGGTGCCTATGCAAAAATGCCCGCAAATAGTGACTGCCAACGATTAAAGATAAATAAAAGCGAGAGAAACTTAAGATAAACACCCCATGTCGAATAAAGATAGAGCATCCCAGCTGCTTGTCGTTTTTATGCTACTGCGCATGCGTCCATAGGCAAGGTGCTCAACTAAATACCGTACTGAATATTGCAATCATATGTTTTTGACAGTCTTATGCGCCACGTTGTTTTTTTTCAAGTCCAAAATTATAAAACTTTGTTAATATTAATATTGATATATTTCATTCTTAACGTTATTAAAACGTAAGAATAAAATGAAGAAGTGTTTTTTGTTGTGTAATGAAAAGCAAGAAGTGCTTAACTTTAGTGATGTATCATTTAAAAAGTGTTTTTTAATGATATTGTTTCGACGTCACAAAAATTTTATGTATCATAACCTAAAACTTAATGTGGAATCAACAAATGAATTTGGTTATCACATGAATTGTTTTAAAAAAAGTTATTACTGTAAAAAGTAAATACAAGGAAGAATTTGAAGAATTTTGTAAAACCCAAAATGTAAGTACAATTTTTAATCACACAGGACAAATGAATAATTTTATAGCTACTAAATATAAATATTATTGCGTTGAGTGTAGGTTTAATAGTACGATGTTTTTAATCTAATAAAACTTGTATAATAGTAGACTATCTTTTTATATTTAATAATGTATAAAATAATGTTTAATACAGCGATATATACAGAAATTTTCAACTACCTAGTTTTTCATCTAATACTAAAATTGAAAATTATTCCAATGATACTTATTTCTCCACGAACTCAGGTAGGCAAACCTTTAAAGAACGAACTCAGGTAGCCAGACCTTCTTTAAAAAGAACAATACTATCTATCGAGTATCGTTTAGGTTTTTTTTTGTTACTCCAAGATGAACATTGTACATGATTTTGAACTGACAGTAGTACTAAAATGTATGTTTCAAATTCGGGAAAAAAAAAATTTTCTGTTTTTTTTTTGTTATTGAAAATCAGTAAACAAATAAAAATATTTCATTTGATTATAAAAGTTTCGAGCTGTCGATATTGTCTATGGGATAGCTGTTTTTAAATTTTTATTGTCGAATAAATACTCAAAGTACTTAACTATTAGTCTCATTACTGAAAAATTTTTATTGTTGATATTTTATAAATGATCAATGACAGACAATTTAATTTTAACGAAGTTTTTTTTTCAATTCATAGGTACCAAATCTTTCATCGCAATGTTCTGAGCCGAGTACATCTGTTGCGAATCAACAACCGAGTGCATCAGTCTCTGACCAAGAGACCAATCGTATATCTGCTCCGAACGACGACATCAGTACCTCATCTACTCAGCAGGAAACATTGGAAGAACAACCAAGTACGACATCCGAATCAACAACAAGAAATAAAAAATTAGCTTGTGTTTTTTGCGGCCACGTTGAGAAGAAAGTTGGTAAGCGACGACTTTATGTAACGATTCCACAAAAAGAGGCAACTGTAACCGAAATCAAAGAAATGGCTGAATCATCGCGAAATTCGTCATTAATTAAAAATTTAGAGGACTTTTCGACTGTCGCTTACCATTCCAACTGTTTTACAGCTTTGAAGACAACTTTGCAACGTCAAAATAAAGAGAAGGCAGAACCAGGACATTGGCATGCGAATAGGCAATTGCACCAGTCAGCATTTGCTGTTATTTCAGATGTTATCACCATGGAAATAATTGAAAAAAATCGAGTCATGTTCCTTTGTGATTTATTTTCTCAATACAAAGCTTTATTATTAGAATTTGGTGAGAATAAAGTAAAAGCCGAAGACTTTCACGATTACCGTGCTGAAAATTTAGAAAATAAAATAATAAATTCCTTTGGCGATCGACTGATCATAGAGCCATCTTCTGCAGCACACAGAAAAAAAATTGTTTATCAATTTAAGATTGATACCTCTCAATTAGCTGGTGAAATTGCTAATTTAGAAGAGAAACAGCAAAATCGCCATAGGGACGTTGCTTATGAATTACGAAATAGCATCACCTCTGTTGAAAATAAGAAGTTACCAGCAGATCTTAGCGTGGACGACGTTATTCGTGGAGAGTGCACCATTCCAGAAGAATTGTTTAACTTTGTTTGTGACTTGGTTCAAGGGCCGGATATTCGTCGCAAAAATTCAAACGAGGATTTAGTTAAAATTAAATCAGTGTGCAGTGACCTTATTTATATAGTTTCTAAAGGTCGAGTAAAACCATCTAAGCATCTTACTCTCGGATTAGCAATGAAGTCAATAACAAGTTCCAGAAAAGTTCTTTCAATATTGAATAGGTATGGTCATACTATCGGCTATAATCTAGCCGAAGAAATTGAAACGGAAATGACATGCGCAACGCAAAAAGACGAAAGTTTAGTACCATCCGGCATCCGTAAAGTTAACGGATTAAGTACGCATGTTGCTTTTGACAATTTCGATCGTTTTGTCGACACTGCTAGTGGTAAAGACACTTTACATGATACCGTTGGTATTATATACCAGTTCAATCATAGGATTAATGAAGAAAGTGGTGATATGGAAATCTTGAATTGCTCTACATCACAATCTAACGATGACAACATTGAATCTCATCCGCCTCGTAAAAGACGGCGTTACGAAGGAATTCCACAAAGTATTCGAACTTACTACAAAAAACCTCTCACCAGTATGCCTTTTGTTCATGTCGATTCAATTACACAGACTATCGATGCGTGTCAATTTGCGAAAATAATAGCTATGGATAAAGATTATATTTGGAGTATGTCTCTATCACGGATTGATTCTCTCCCCATGTGGTTGGGATACAATTGTAAGATTTGTATTGATTGTAGCAAAACTCAAACAGTCGAGTACTTACCTCCTATTAATTCGTCTCCTACTTCATTAGCAGTTGTTTATCAAACTCTCTGTACTGCTAAGGAAATTGCGAAAAATTGTGATCAAGAACAGATTATCGTCACTTATGATTTGGCAATTGCAAAATTAGCTATGCAAATACAATTACATGAGAAGCCTGAATTCGATAATGTGTTTGTAAATTTAGGAGCATTCCATATGCAAATGGCATATTTCAAAGCCATTGGTAAGTACATTGACTCCAGTGGATTAGTGGAGATTTTGGTTCAAGCTGAAGCACTAGCGGGAGGATCAATGGTTAGCTTTTTAGACAGCAAACATTTTAATCGGTGTAAGCGATTGCATCCGCTGGCATCTGGTGCCTTACAAGTTCTTCATTTCGAAAAGTATTTATCGGAAAAACAATATGATCCAGATACATTGAATGAAGATTTAGCTGCTGTAATAAATACCCCGAGTGAAGACAATGAACGTATAATTTTACAGGACTCACTACAACAAATACTTGAAGATTACAAACAGTATCGAGAAACAACGCTTCAGGGTGGCCATGGAAAGACCGCTCAATATTACTTGCTATACTCGGAAATGATTAATATTTATCATCGATTTTCCAGAAGTATTCGTTGCAGTAACTTAGAGCTCTACCTAAATAGCATTTTTGAAATATGTGATTATTTCTTTGCATTTAATCTACCAAATTATTCCAAATGGGCAGCTTTGTACTTAAATAATTTAATTAAGCTGAAAATGGACGATTCAGCTTTGATTGCGGAATTTCGTCAAGGTGCATTTGGTGTTAGGCGTACCAATTCATGTTTAGGTAGATCACCTGTGGACCTAACATTGGAGCAAACGATAAATGCAGATGCTGGTAACACATTGACTGGTGTTAGCCACTTCACTAACTCTATAGCTGCAAGACAAAGGTGGGCTCTTAGCCATAGCATAAGAACCAAAATTTTATCAGCTGTAAAAGCGGAAGTTGGCCTATCACGGGCAGATGATACTTCTCATTCACTGCAAAAGAATCAAATAGAGAAAGACAATAAAACGCTGAATAGAATTATTGAAACAATGAAAAAAACAACGAATCCTTTCAGCGAAAATTTGGATAAGAATATTTTATTCAATATGTCAACTGGTAAAGCAGCATCTTCACACGTTTCTGATTTTTTATTGAATTGTAAGACATTAGGTCATGAACAAAAATTACGTTTCTTTTCGGAATGTTCTGAAGATCCTACAAGGTTTGTGAAATCTATCAAACGTAATGTTATTTCTAACTTTGCATCTGACTGTGCAAAAAGAACAATTAAGAATAAAAGTAAAGACAACCAAGCTCTATTAAAAATGGAACGCGATATTTTCGGACGACTTTTAGCAATTGCTATCGAACATAAAGTTGATATTGAGAACTGCCTGTCGTATCCACTTGCACCTGTACCTCCGGCACTGTTCCACTGTACTGGTCATATGTATAAGACAGACAAATCTACTCTAAGTAAACATCTAAAATCAAAAATTGAAGTTTCAAATCCTGGACATATTGATGTAGAAATAATAGATGGTTTCTATTATTTGTATTCTATAGGTTCTACTCTACCACAAAGTTTTGGAAAAGTAGCTGAAGCAATACTGATAAAGCTATGCTCAACAAATAGCCAAGAAATACACATAATATTTGATAGATACCTTACTCCTTCTATCAAAGATTGTGAAAGATTGAACAGAGCGGAAATTGATATTCCATATACAATTAGCGGTCCATTACAGCCTAGACCCAAGGATTTTTTAGCAAGTTTAAAAAATTATCGTTTTAAAGAAGCTCTCGTAAAATTTTTAGCTGATCACTGGAGTGATAATAGTTTTGCTGCAATATTAAAAAATAAAAAAGTTTTCATTACGGTCGACGAACTATGTTTTTCATTTTCTTCGGTTGGAAATATCGTACTCAAGAACGAAGAACCTGAATTAGCATGCCTACATGAGGAAGCTGATACCAGGATTATTTTTCACATCAGTAAAATACATGACGGTGCAAAAATTTTGGTTAAGGCAACTGACACTGACATCTTAATAATATTATTAGGAAATATACATAAATTTGCCAACTTACAAATTTGGTTGGCAAACAGTACTTCAAAAAAAACTACCAATCAAGATCAAGCTTGCATTAACTGCACAAAATTATCAGTGGAATTAGGTCCGACCTTATGTCTTGCACTACCAGCATTCCACGCGTTTACTGGTTGCGACTATACAGCAGCATTTTTTAACAAAGGAAAAGTCCGCCCTTTCAAGATATTTTGTAAACACCAGAACATTCAAGAGACATTTGCATCATTAAGCAATCCGGAGGATATTCTTGATGATAACAAAATGATAGTAGTTCAGGAGTTTATAGCTCTAATGTATGGGATTAAAAATTGTCAAAATGTAAACGCTGCAAGACTTTTAATGTTTAATAAAATGTATGCCATGACTACAATTAATGACAAATTTATGAAAAAACTTAAAGGTTTCAATTCAAGCACTATTCCACCATGCTTGAAATCCTTGCAACAAAAATTATTGCGTACGATCTTCGTTAATTCAATGTGGCAAAATACCACTAATCCAGATTGCATCAGATTTAAACCTGAAAATAATGGTTGGATTTTAGATGAAACTTTAAAACCAACATGGTTCATTGGAGATTCAATGCCACAGCAAGTAGAAGATGTTATTTGTGATTTAATTGAACAATCTTCAGAAGATACAAACGATAAAGATTCTGACGTTTCAACATATGAGAGTGACAGTTCTGATGATTCAAGTGACGATAGTACGTAAATGAAAATTTTTTCGTTACAAGTACTCCGATATGTATTGATAATTATCTAACTGTAAAATCTTTTTTATCATTTTTGTAATTTTTATCATTTTTTTTTAATAAAGAAGTGTTTGTATTTTTTATCATTTTTTATAATAAAAAAAAAGTTGCATTTTAAATCAAAAATAAATAATTCACTTTTTGTTGTCACTATCCCTATCAAATGAAAAAAAGGTCTGTGCATTTTTCTTTTAAAATATATAATTAACAAATAATTTTTTTAAACAAATAATAATTGTTAAATAAATGATTCCAACATTTTTTGTTTTCAAAAAATAAAACTGAAAAATTTATATTAATCAGATCCCTGATTAAAGAACCGAATTAAAAGCAATGGAAACAGAATTCAACAGAATTAAAAAATCAATTCTGTTTAATTCTGTTACCATTGTTTTTAATTCAGTTCTTTAATCAAGGATTCAAGGAAAATAAACGAAACTTTATATTGATGAAAATAAAAATAAAAAAAAACATTTGTGTATAAAGATAAATTTTAATATAGATTCAAATTAACGTCTTACAGTTCAAAGTTATTGTTTGAGTTGGATATAATTAAAAAAAAAATTAAAAACACTGGTTTGGATAGTAATTTTTATGACATTTTTTATGAAGACCGAAAATAAACGAAACTTAATATTGTTAAAAATTGTAATAAAACAAAATTTATTTAAAAGATAAATTTTATATTTAAAATGACGTTTCACAGTTAAAAAATATTGTTTTAGTTGAATATAATTAAAAAAATATTGAAAACACTAGTTTGGTAGATTAATTATTATGACATATTATTTTTACTGCTCAATTTTTGGAGTATTTTAAACTCCAAGCAAATACGCGAGCTACTAGTTGAGCACCTTATCTATGGACGCATGCGCAGTAGCATAAAAACGACAAGCAGCTGGGATGCTCTATCTTTATTCGACATGGGGTGTTTATCTTAAGTTTCTCTCGCTTTTATTTATCTTTAATCGTTGGCAGTCACTATTTGCGGGCATTTTTGCATAGGCACCTATATCTCATCATGTAGGGAAAGAATTAATCTTCAATTTGGTATGTATAACATGATAATACATTATGAACGTATATATTTAACGAAATTATACCTGTTTACACCTGGCTGACATTAGGTTGCGGCCAAGTGAGGGATGGCACCTTGAACTTTCTCGGTATCTCAGGTATATTTCTTTCTAATGAAATATATTTTTTAACAATTACAAGTGAACGTAATTGTTCAAAAATAAATAATTAATTACATTTTAATTAAAATTAATTGCGGCCAAATTTGGATGGCCACCTTTGCGGATCTGCATTGGTTTAGTTATAAATATCGATAAAAATTATATTTTATTAATCAAACATATGAACGTATAAATCACGCGGTCGGATCTCGTACTATAAGTACAAATTGTTCATCATTGATTAATTATTTTAGTTTAACTTGTTTTTCTTTTCTTTTCTTGTTAAATCAGTTAGTAATTCTTTACTAAATAAACAAAGCACTTTAATAATAAAATAGTTTCATTCACTTATATATTTCAATATATATTAAAAACTACTCATACTATTTGGGGTCATCTGTGACCCCATGCGAGCAGTTATGTAATGTTCTTTGTGCTAGTAATTAAGGGTTAAACGAATTAGTTAGCTTTAAAAGCTAACATACAAAGTTTTCTAATAGTTTATTTAAGAAATAACTCTATTTTTAGTAACCTTTTACTTGACTTTATACTTTCATAATTTGATGACAGTTTACTTTTTTAAATACTTACTTTTAAACTAGTGCTAATTCAAATGTTTGTGTTTACAAATACCAAATTTAGAATTTGATCAGAAAATGACTGTTAAACATGTTTTATTTATGAAATCCGCGTCTATTTGCGCGCTCTAATATCTGATTCATTCTATTCTGTAACATCAAGCGACCGACATATTACAGTGTTATTTTTTGTATTATTTAAATAAATAGTAATTAAAACCTGTGCTATGTCTTTTAATTCAATAGGTTATGGGCTCAGAAAGGGTTAACACGCCGAGTTGGTCTGCTGCGTGATCTGTGAAATAGTACATTGCTAAGTGAATGTAAAAATGTTGAGAAGTATGTAAGCAAAATAATATGTACTCCTCATAAACTCATTAACATAGGCTTTAAGGTAGATGACGAGTGGCTGGGAACACTGTTATTCTCCGGTCTTCCTATCATACATATCAGCCTATGACAATAGCAATAGAGAGCTCCGGAATAAAAATTACCTCAGATTCTGTTAAGGCAAAGTTGCTACAAGATATAAGATTGTCTGAAAATGACTCCAGGGCATTTTTAGTAAACAAAAAGTCTCAGAAAAACTACAAGAAGCCATCAAAAGGACCAAGATACTGGCAATAAATATGGTCATAGAAGTTCAGAATGCAAATCTAAAGTTAAAGACATACAGAAACCAAGTAGCTCGTCTTATGCTGCTGTATTTCTAGCATCATACTCACAAAATGATTTCTGGTATGTGGATCCCGGTGCAACCTCGCACATAACCATACATCCCTTTCCCCTAGGAACTCTGTACAGTTCAGACGTGTATTGCGCTAAGTTCGTTTTCGAATTGGAACAGTAAATGTGACTCTGTTCTTAAGAAGTTTGGATTTGTCAACAGAAAAGCAGACCAATGTGTGTATGTTACCTATAAGTGGAAATTGTTTTGGGTTGTGTTTTATATTTTTATTTTATATTTTTGATTGTGATGGTTCTGTGTATTTCCCAAATAAAATAAATAAATAAAAATGTAGGTGAAGTCAACAATAAGAAATGCTTTCCATGCTTATATATAGACGTCGTATTGTTATTTTCTTCAAATGAATGGGTTTTACAGGAGATAACTGAGAAACTGAAAACCATATTTGAAATTAAAATAACTATACCTGGAAACTTTGAGGGAATGCCAAATGTTGGCCAAATTACACATGACTAATACTAATTCTAACAGTGTTTCAGTTGATCCCCATATGAAGTTACCAAAAAGGAAATGAAGAAGATATGGAGGATGTACCCTACAGAGAAGCTGTCGGCCTGAAATCACGTTTGCCGTCAGTCTGGTGAGTTGTTTCCTTAATTGTTACAATCAGACCCATTGGAATGCAGTAAAACGGATTTTCAAGTACTTGAAAGATACAAAAGAGTATGGGTTGCGCTATACACAATGTCCACAAACATGAGACGTCACAGGCTATAATGACGCAGACTATGCAAATGATATAGATACACGCCTTTCAGTCACTGGCTATGTATTCATCCAGAATGGGGCGGCTGTGACTTGGTCCAGCCAAAGACAACAAACAGTCCCTATGTCCACTACAGAGGCCGAATTTATGGCATGCCGATGATTTTAAGTGGAGATTTTAATATAAATTTTGCATCAGATAAATCTTTGAAGCTAGTTGGATTTTTGAAGAAGAAATTTATCTTTGAAAAACTGCCCTCAAACATCAAACATAAGATCCGGCACTATACTTTTATGGAGTTTTTACTCGGTCACTAAATTCCGTGGAATGTAAACTGTTATAGTTACGTAGTGCTCCCTTATCTCCTTACCTTGTATATTCCCTTTTGCCTACTCATCACTCCTAACTATTATAAATATGAGTCTCGCCCGCTCCTTCCAGTTCAGTCTATTTTCCATCTTAGTCCAGACTCCACGCTAGACGGCTGTCTCATAATTAATTCTTGTATTTTTATTTTTTAAAAAGCCAATCTCGAAAGTCATAATAACAAAACCATATATTTCATATTTCAGTTATAAGCCATTATTTACAAAAATAATAACGATAACAATAAAATTAATAATTGTAATGAGCCAATTCCATCCGTATATGGTGTTCCCAGTTCCCACCTATTGTAATGGGTGTACATTCCTCATTAGGAGTCGACCTGTATCGACCGATGCTCCAAATTATAGGATCAAAGAACCACTCAATCTCAATCCGAGCACCATCACAGATGAAAAAAAAATCACCCAACAGTCACATATATAGTTCTGACCCCACACTAGGATACAAGTCCTGTGTCGTGGGTATCAGAAACTACGAGAGACTTTTTGGTCTCACAAACACCCAGACCCGAAACAAATATTTGTGGATCACACAAACATTTGTCTCGGTGCGGGGATCGAACCCGCAGCCTCTCGTTTCGTAAGCTGGTGTCTAGCCAACTGCGCCACGGGGCTGTCGATGAGAATAGAGAAAAGATGATCCAAACTTGCCATCTCGCAATGTCAATAGAGACAGGGAGAAAGATAGCAGGTATTGGCAGCAATCATTCCCCAGATGATTTAAAAGAGACCATAGGTGTGTATGATGAAGAGACCAATGATGATCACAAAGTATCCAGTAATAAAATAATATAATCTTATTATATTCGGCGTGCGGTCAATCACCACCGACACTTTAACCGCCTCCTCGACTGTTGGCATCGTGAACTTGAACCATAAAAAACAAGAGAACGCCAACAGAGATAAGGACTCAAGCCCACTTTGATAAATGCACTGATATAACACTGATTTTTAACATTTTGTTCATCTTGTTATATCAGTAATATCATTCAAAGGTGGGTAGATTCATAACAACATAAAAGATAAGATAAAAATATAATATAACAAAATAATAAATCAGGGAGTGTCGAGCTCCAAGCGGTGACGTATTTCGATTTGAGATGATAACGAATTGCCGGCTCTGTGTGCCATACAGTAGTTGAACGATTCACGGCACCCGAGTTCAAATCCACTTTAGGTGTGAAATCTATTAACACTTTTTTTAATGTTTTAAAAAAATCTTTTTATTAAACTGACCTTCCGGGCTTTTTCAAGGAGACAGTTGCGTGAGAGTGTCGTGTACGTGTAACGGCCGATGAAGTGTATTCCGGCATTCAAAGATATACCAAACATCGCATTTGTTATTGCACCGTTTGCAATTATTAACTTGAAGTTATTCTTTATAATAATTGGAGTATTGTGCACAAAGGGGGTGAGTCACTTATTTACTTAAATAAACAAATCTCGTATATTGTTAAATGTCTTCAGAGAATTAAATTAATTAAAATTAGACATATTTCGTTATTGTTTCATTATAAATTAGTTAGACCCGTAACATCTTCTAACACTATATCACTTTTTTCAATAACTACATGACATTGAATACATTAACCAAGTTATGTTTATTTTTATCATTGAACCAAATTCTACGTGCGTCGTAGTATTTTTCGGAATATTTTTGGTCGCTTTGATTATTATCAAATAAAAATAATTATTTTCACTTTATGCCTTGTAAAACTTGGCAACACTAATTCATTCCGGCACAACGCATAATATTACATTTTTGATTATTAAATATATTTTTATTCTTTTTCACATCAAAAATAACTTACCATATAATATATGTATATCAAGCTTATTATGAACATATTTTATTTATCTAAAATATATCCGGATAAACATGAATTATAAAAAAATATTTACAATATGTGACAATGTAACCGTGACAATATTAAAAAATTATTACAAATATACCTAACTGTGAATGAACAAAAGAGCCAAGAAGACACACGCACGCAGAACATCAACCTCTAGCTCGTAGAGCTCCGCGTCGTGGGCGTCGGGATCGGAAATATTCGAACCGTCGCGTCGCCGGGTAATGATGGGTCGAGCCAATTCGACGGGCTGCAGTCGTCCTCGCCGCCACTAAGACCTACGCGGCAAGGTGGACGACGACCTCCTCCGGCATGCTTGGGACCTGTCGGACCTCGTGTCCTGCCTACGGCCCCCGCTACCGGTGGAGTAGTGCGCCCCATGAGATGGACAACATCAATAAAGAAAGTAGGCCCTACTTTGGGGCGACAGAGGGGGAACTAAACTCACGGCGTACCGCTCTAAAATGCTTGCTTTGTTTCAGGCGTTGGAGCCAACCATCGATGTATCAGCTCAACGATTATTGGAACAAGTGCGATGCATTCAACGTGGTAAGGCGTTGGGTGATGAAGTACTTGATCGGTTGCGTGCAGATTTACGTGTTGTCCAAGAGAATTTCGATACTGCTCATACACAACGAATAGTAGACCCGGCACCACTACCTGACACTAGTTGTGATGTGAACAATTTGGACAACATAGTAAGTTCCGACGGTAGGTCGGACGACCTAGTAAAGGTCGCGGGAAGTGTGTCATTAGGAGAGGCTTATGTCCAGTAGTGGATCGACTGGCGCGCCGGGAAATAATAAATAATAATAAATAAATACACCCAACAGTCACATACATAGTTCTGACCCCACACTAGGATACAAGTCCTGTGTCGTGGGTATCAGAAACTACGAGAGACTTTTCGGTCTCACAAACACCCAGACCCGAAACAAATATTTGTGGATCACACAAACATTTGTCTCGGTGCGGGGATCGAACCCGCAGCCTCTCGTTTCGCAAGCTGGTGTCTAGCCAACTGCGCCACGGGGCTGTCAAATGTTGGTTGACTTTACTATCCCGCATGATGATAACCTTGTGAAAGCCGAAAAAGACAAAATATCTAAATATTTAGATTTAGCTCACGAGGTTACTGATATGTGGGATGTAGACTCAACCGTCATTGTTCCGATAGTCGTTACTGCCAATGGGTTGATACCAAAGAGCCTCGACCAACATCGGAGGCTCTCAATTGGTTGTTGGGTCAAAACCCAGATACAAAAAGCAGTGTTATTAGACACGGCACGTATCGCGAGGCGGTTTCTAACTCTTGGCCCCTAACCACCGGTAGCTTAGGTCGTAGATCCCGCCATCTACGGGTATAAATATTTTATTTTTATATTTTTTAATCTATTTTTTTATATAATTTTATATTTAAAAATGTAAAAAATATATAAAAAATGAATGGAAATAAAAAGTAATAATTCTATTATAATTAATGAAATGCTATTATATAATCTTAGTGGCAATAAGGTGATATAATTGTATTATTTGTATCCATGTCTGTGATAATAAGAGCCTTTTGCTTAAACTTTACCTCATTTAGCTTTATTTAACCAATTTCTGTATTTTTTAAATAGGTCATTTTTCGAAAAATGATGTCATAAAGAAGTTTTACGTGTGCACACTAACACACATACATACACACACATTTTTAAACAGAAGTATCATCAAAAGATAATTGTATTAACAACAACTAATTTAAAAGACTCGTCAAAAATCACTATCCCCATAATACCTAATTTATAATAATATTTTAGTTATATATATAGTATGTATGTATATGTGTATATATATATATATATATAGTTGTATTTTTAGTTTTTGTATTATTATTATTTTATTTGCATTTATATCTATCTTTCTGTACACACTGCCCTCCCAATAAATCCTATTTATTATATCCATCTTATGGTTGTCTTGAAAAGATCGCCATGTGCGATAAGACCGCCATTTGTACCTTTCTCTAGGTTATATATTTTTTTTTTGTATGATTTTGAATGTGTACAATAAAGAGTTAAATAAATAAATAAATATTAAAGCAGCATTTCTCTTGCATACCTAAAAGATAATAAGACAGATTTTTGCAGAACAGTTCGTAATAATAGGCGTAATCTCGATGTGGCCAATGGTCAATGCACGCCTTAATAAAGGTGAAATTGCTGCGTAACAAAATATTTTTTTGATTGTTTTAAAATGGAATGATGATCATGTCTACGTGTCATGACCATCAGACACATATATCTGGAGGTTATCGGCCTATTCTAAAGCCAAAAATGATACTAGAGTTAATTCACCGGTATGCAAAACTTGCTTTTGGTACAAAAAATTTGCTATTAATTTAATGGAAATCGCTGTTATAAATGCGGTGCTAATCTATAAAGACCTTAATCCAAACAAAACAATGCCGGTATGAACAGGGAATGAGATCATTATTGAACGTCTCTTGAACATACAAACATTAAGTCCACCTCCAGCTCCTCATCTACATCGTCATGGCAGCATCGCCTTATAAAAATCCCTAGAATATCGGGAAAATTGCAAGAAAAAATGTACTGGTTGTTATAAAGTTTTAAAAGAAAGAGGAAGTACAAAAGCAGAAGCTCAGAAAAAAAACTAAGAAAACTGATACCGAATGTTTCAGATGCAAGAAACCTTTTAGTCTCACATGGCATTATGCTTGTCATTAGTATTGACAAGCTTGCGGGCTCGCTGTCAAATATAATGTAACGATCACCCAGAAGTTTTTAGAAAAGGGTCACACACAAATGGAGGTAGACTCGGTGCATTTAGTAATTGAAAGAAAATTGAAATATCGCGAGATTCACCTGCCGAGTCAGTACGCGACAATATCAAAAGCCAGAATAAAACGTTTTCCCTATGACGTGAGATGCCTGATTATACCTTCAAGTTCAAGTTCAAGGATTTCAGCCGGAAAGACTATCTCGTTTATGAGTCTATAAGACCGGGACGAGGTGCTGGTGACAAATGTGTAACTGATTTAAGGGTGCTAAGGTACAACACGAATAGTACTATTGATTATAAATTGATGTACTCAGATGAATACATGCGTTTACCCCGGCGTGCGAAACCAATAGAATCCCTCTTACCCGAACAGCTACAAAATGGCCCACAAAAAATTACTAAAATAAAATTCAATCATCTACAAGAGCTAAAAACTGTCATACCACCCGATTGCCACGAGTTTTATAATAATTAAATTTTTGACGATTAAAATGTTAAGTGTTTTGATAATTCAGAGATTTTTATGTCACTGATGATGATAATTATGATTAAGGATAATTATTGTTTGTTTTCGAGTAATTTATGGTTTTGTGTGAATTTTTTGTGATTATAGTACGGGTATTGTGAAGACTGAACAGTTAAAGGAGTGTTGTTAATATGTATAATTTTTGTTGAGAATTAAAAAATGTTTATTTCCCATATTTTTGTGACTGAGAAGTGCCATTAGTTTGTGTTTCAGATGAATAAAATAATTGTTTTGTACTTTTTATGATTGTTTCAATTACACGTTGAGGCTGATATTGGCACAACAAAACCGCGTAAGTGCCGCAACACCCGCATAAATATTTTTTTTTTTTTACCTCTGACTAATGGCCTGGTACACTAAGAACCCAATATTTCAGTAAGATTCGCATAAATCATCATAAATCATTCTAAATATTTAAATTATAAAGTTTTTTTTTATCTCCTGGAAAGTAGTCAACCTTGTAGTTACGCACTATTGTAAATAGTAGATAAGCGCTTTTGCAGTATCGTCGACGATATGTTTCATTTTCTTTCTAATTCAGTAATTCTAAATCAGTCTTGTTTGAGTGCTGGTGGCGAGTAGAATATGTGCTATTTTTTATTAGCAGAATATTATTTGAAAATGAGCCTAAAAGAAAAACGCATTCTGGGATAACTGGGATGAAGAAGAAAAGATAAGCAAGTGGCAATACTTTAATGTATAAAAAAAGATACAATTTTAGTAATGCTTAATTATTTTTTCAGCAATTATTTCGCTCAGTTCTAAAGGAATTTGCGACGACAATAGAAAATAAGTCATTAGATGATCATCATCAGCCCATATACGTCCCACTGCTGGGCACGGGCCTTCTCTACAACTTTAGTTTAATAAATTTAGTATTTTGTACTTATCAATAATTTTATTTAGTTTATTTTTGCCTCCCCTATAGCCTATTAAACTAAGTTTTTTCTACAAAATGTTAATAAAACCCTGGATTGTTGTACCTCGTTGGATAGCTTATGAAACGCAGATATTTTAGGCACATCTGCAAAGCAGGTGCCATAATAATATTTTTTGATATCCTTTCGAGAAAAATAAACTTTCAAAATGTTTGTTAATGTTTTTAAGTTTTAATCGTCTACAGCGACTTATTCATTCATTTTATGTACAGTTTTGGTTATTGAGGTCATAAAGCATCTTAGTTTGCATGTAAAAATCAAATAATAGTAATAATAAGACTTACACATTTCAAAATATCTAAGCTGATAGCCGAAAATCGAGAGGTTTTTTGGAAAAAAACAATTAAATTAAAATATCTCGAAAACGATTAGATTTGGGATAGGATGTCTAATAGTCAAATCAGTCAGAAACGATGTAAACTACACGCCCTTAACGGATATAGGTCGACTGAACCAATAACCCTGTATATCGCAGCGTCCACTCTCTACGTCCGCGTCGGAGGTAATGTTCCCTATAATCAGAAGCTTAGTAGAAGCCAGAACCATTAGATTATAACGCAAACAAATTAAAAACCAATGGTTGGGAGGAAGTCCACAAAAAGTAAAATCTTTTAAACCAATTAAAAATACAGTGGAAAACGATGAAAATAAACGCTTTATTTAAATGAGCAACCAACAACTGGGCACAGTGAGAGTGGCTGGATGACTAGTGAACTTTTTTTTAGTATATCGCGAATATATTTCATCCAAATTTATTGAAGATGGGTGTTACTATGCCTGCAATATATTTTCTTGACGGGCACAAGACGCATTTGACATATGAAGTTAGTAAACTATGCAAAGCGTTGAATATTCAGCTCATTGCATTATATCCTAATTCCACCCGTATTTTGCAACCGACAGATCCGTCTTTAGACCAGTCATAGCAGCCTGGAAAGATGCATCTCGAATGTGGTTACCAAAGTAAATTTTGCCATGGTGCTAAAAGTTGCTCTTGAGAAAGCCGTAAAACCTGAAACTTTAGTATATGAATTTAGAGCTTGCGGTTTGTGCCCATTCAAACCGGATGCTATAGATTATAGCAAGTGTTTAGCTACAAATAAACAACGTGTGCTGCTAACGGTACTAATATTGCCACCTATGGCTGTATTAATTTAGATTTAGATTTTGCATTACGTAGAACTTTTACATGGCGTTTAACGGTAGCTGATGTAACGAAGCCTATCATAGGTGTAGATTTTTTCAATTTTTTTCAGCCTTGCCGTAGATTGTTGCCGTAATCGCTTGATAGACACATCTACCTGTATTACAGCTGTAGCTTCGTTAGCTAATAATAATGATGTTTTTTCTGTTAAGGTCGCGACTGGTGAGACCCGGTACCATAAAATCCTTGCCGAGTTTTCCGAAATCACTCGACCAGCCGGTAAATGTCTAACTACACCACATAACACCTTACACTACATACGCACGACACCAGGCCCACCAGTAAGCTCCACCCTTCGTCGTCTAGCCCCGGACAAACTCAAGATTGCGCAAAAGGAATTTGAGTCTATGCTGGCCAATGGCACAGCTAGACCCTCAAAGAGCCCGTGGTCGTCACCATTGCATCTGGCGCCAAAGAAAAACAACGGCTGGCGTCCCTGTGGCGACTACCGTAAGCTGAACGCCCGCACCGTGCCCGACAGGTATCCGATTAGGCATATTCACGACTTTGCCCATAGTATAGCTGGATGTAAAGTCTTCAGTACATTAGATCTTGAAAAAGCCTAAGGTCATTAAATACTTTCGGCATATGCTGGAAGCAAGGCATTTTATAGTCTATTAGTCTAGTCAACAAGTTCAAAAACGTGTTAAATAGAAATAAAGCTCCTAAAAATATGTGCCACACCTCATTCGATTCGGAATGACGTCTAGAAAAATGTTTTTTTAGGGCATATTAGCACATAAAAAATTGCAATTGTTATTAACAAAATAAGAAAAAATAAAAAAAGGTATTTCGTTTTTCGTTAATAACTTTTAAAATAATGATATTTAAGGAATTATGAAAAAAAATCCTGAAAGAGGAGGAAATTTCCAATAAAAAAGTCCTTACTCCCGGAACTCATCTATATTATTTATAATTTTTATTTAACGCTGGAAATAGGGCTCCGCGAGGGCGTTACGGCATAGGCGCGCCGTCTAAAAAGCCGGTATATCACCTAAAATATTTTTTTCTAATATTAAATAACAATTTAAAAATTTGTATAAATTATGGTGTAATCTAGACACTTGAACGAAAAAAAACCTTTTTTTATTTATTTTTTCTTAACTTTGTTATAGGGTAATCCACCCAATCGTTGGCACTCCTCCAATTATTGGCATTTTGGACTTTACTTCGAAAAAACAAGGAAACCATAGATTATTCAAGTTCGGCATGCCTTTTAGCAGTATAAAAAAATGTTATTCTAAGAATAAAATTATTAAGAGCTAAACAAACCAAAATAAAGAGAATATTCAACCTATTTTGAAAAATATTTAATATTCTGAGAAAGCATTGTGCAATATGGATAAAGACGAGAAATCTGATGATGGTGGTCACATTGAAACTAACAGAAAATTTAGCATAACTGAAATTCAGCAAATGTTAACCGATGATTTTTATTGGTTCCAGTAAGACTGCGAACTACATAAAATACAAAGATAAGTAAGGGAGATAAAATTCATAGAAACTAAAGCAGACTGATTAATATGTTGAAGGTTCAATACCTCCTGTATTGAAGTAAAAAGATCTTAAAGATAGCCATTTAAGTATTAACATAGTGAGACTGCGAAAATAAATAGCTAGAATAAGGAAACATGTTATGTTATGTTTTATTTGTTTTTATAATTTTATTAAACTTTAAATACCTAATCACTTTAAAAAAAATAAGACTGCGTAAAACAGTGTGTTTTAATTGTGTATACCCACGTATATTCTACTTTTAACTATGTGCCAATAATTAGACGAGTAAGTGCCAACATTAGGAATTTCTATGCCAATAATAGGATCTTTCTGATTTATGATAAAATATTTATTTGATACTATTCAATCACATAAAAATGATTATAAAAATAAAGGCTAAAGTATTTGCTTTGATTCTGTCACATGGTTTATCTGTTAGATTATGTATATATGATTTTATGAGAATATAATATCAGACACACACGAAGCTCACTCCAAAAGTGCTAATAATTTGGTGGTTTACCCTATATGGTTGTTTATGTAATTTTTTGAAGTTTTCGAAAAAAATTATAACGGGTAATATTATTTGTTTATAACAAATTGTTAAGTTAATAAACAATTAAATTATTTATAAAAAAAATATTTCTCTGTTGTGTTTCCTAATTCCTTAAATATCATTATTTTAAAAGTTATTAACGAAAAACTAAATACCTTTTTTTTTTCTTATTTTGTTAATAACAATTGCAATTTTTTATGTATGGCACATATTTTTAGGAGCTTTATTTCTATTTAACACGTTTTTCAACTTGTTGACTAGACTATATACTGACCATAAACCGATCAGTTTTGCCTTCCACGAGCGGAAGAATAACTGTTCGCCCAGGCAGTATATTAGGTACCGTCTGGCGAAATAAACTACCTTTTTACATTCAGTACTAACTGTATCTATTGTTGTGAAAATAAAGCACTCGATACTAAATTTAAATGTACGGCATATCTTTATAATACATATTTGTAGTTACTATTTCCATTATTTATTATTCACACACAATACTAATTCATACTAGTTGAATATAAAACATTCATTAATAAACAAGTCTCTTATAAAATAGGAGACAAATTTGGATTTTTCTTGGGTAAAAATATGCTACAAATTATTAAATTATTTTATTCAGGGGAAGTAAGCCATTCCGATCTTTAATTACATAACGCAAGCGTTATGACCAGGAGATATTTTAAATCAGTGGGTAGGCAGGCGCACAGGCGGTGTCGCCGACCGGTGAAAACAATAGAAACCACATTTGTAATAGATAAGCAAGCAACAAGTTATGGTTCGAACATCTGTGCTTTACATCTGTCTTGTTCGACAGAAAATTGAGCTAATGTTTTACTTTTAATTTATCACAACGTATCCTTGACGTGACTAAACTTAAGATACTAATCAGCATTACGGGACCTGTTTTATGTTTATTCAAACATAATTCGGTTATACAAAGTCCCCTAGAATATATTCGTTAACCTTAGCTAGGAATTAATTAGCTTAGGAATCGAGTGTTTTATTTCATCGTACAATTTGAGTTTTAGTCACCTATGTAAAATGACCAAGGCATTAGTAAACTAATTCATGTATTTTACCATAAGTGAAATGTTTTAATAAATATTATGTATATCCTCTTATTTTTTTTAATACTTTGTTCTTCGATGATATTCATGAAGCACAATATAAAATTATCGCTTTTTTTTCATTAAGGGGTCTGTCTAGTAACTCACTTTTGAAAAATCGTTTTTTTTTTACTTTTTTCGAAAGTAAATATATTAAGAAATATTGTGTGAAAACTTTAGAACGATCCGAGAACTCTAACATTATTTTTGAACGCTTCAAAGGTAGGTACCGCTAGCACGCTGACCATAAATTTCCTTGCGCGCCGTCCCAGCCGCTTACCTGCTATTGTTCTCTCTCGCAGCTGCTCTTTTTTTTGTTCTATTGTTCTGATTTACTAAATGTTTATACCTGCTTTTGGAGCGAAAAGAGGCAGTTCTTTTTGTAAATTCCTGGCCTGAGAAAAAATAATGTAATTTTCTTTGTTTCGGAATATTCCAGAGATAATAATTGAAAAAGAAGAAGCCATCCCACAGGTTATAGGAATTGATCTAGACCCAATACCACCCCTTCCCCATGATAATTCACAAATCAAAATAACAGAAGTGGTATGTATGTATGTCAGTATTTATAACAGATGTTAATATTCTAGTCTCGTGATCTCGCGCTACAAGTATGTGCCGTGGGATCTAGAGGTCCTGGGTTCGATTCCCGGGTCGGGCAAAGTGTTATTGGGTTTTTCCATTAGGAAATTCTCAGTAACAGCACGGAGTCTGGAAACGTGCCCGATAAACGGCAATAGGCTCGCCCACTATTACGTGGGACTGATACATACCTGGCGAAATGTGGGTGCAGAAATGCACCTCTGCCTACCCCTTCGGGGAAAACAGGCGTGAGTTTATGTATGTATGTTAATATTCAAGCAAGAGCACCCACTTTCCACCTTTTAATAACACCTGTAAGAACTTAAACTGAATTAAAATATTATGTAGATTTTAGTACTAGAGTCTAGCATGCTTGCAAATATAAAATAAATATGGCAATCTAGATTATATATAATTTATATTACTTTATTTTATACTAGCTTTTGCCCGCGACTCCGTCCGCGTAGACTACAGGGTTGGGTACAGAAAGAAAATAAGTTGTAGTCTATTTTATTCCACAGAGCCCCATTTATGTCCATACCAAAAATCGTTCACATCGGTCAAATGATTAAGGCGTGAAAGCGTAACAGACATATAGTTATTTTCTCATTTATAACATATACTCCAGAGTCCCATTTATGTCCATATCAAAAATAGTTTACATCGGTCAAATGATTTAGGCGTGAAAGCATAACAGACATACCTATAGTTACATACCGTAAGGTCGGGTTACTTTGACTCTAGAGGGTAACTTTGGCTCAAATAAAAAATAAGTTTAAACTTCCCGCCCTGATGCGTCAGTGTCATTTATCGATTTATTTTAAGCCGGGATCGCTACATGGTGTTACCGTGCGCCTAGTTCCAGAAGGATGTAAGATTTGTTGCCAACCTAAAGCCGCTATTTGCATTTCGGGTTTGTGTCATGTGCAATGTCGGTTATTCTCGCCTGCAAACTTTCAAGTGTAACGGAGTTTTTAAGGTGAGTTTTATTTAACATTACATTTATTCGGGTCAGAAATATATTTAGGAGTAGAATAATTATGGAAATTATTCCTTTTTTACAGGTTCAATTACCGAAATTTTAAATATTAAGTGTGGGGATTCATTGGCTCAAAAAATCGGGTAACATTGGCTCTTGAGCCAATTCCGCCCGATCGTATAAATTTTAGTCAATAAATGATTTATTTTGATTTCTTTATTGCTTCATAACAAATCAAAATATTTATAATATAATTTTAATATGTTTTTGGCCTTAATATGTTTGGCGTTAATGTATTTTAATATGGTACGTCGATTACACAGACGCAGAACTGGAGGAATGTCTGAATGTTGTACGATCCAGGAAACAGGAAGCTGCTAGACGTTGCTTACTTCTGGCTTAAGTCTGTCTAAACTGGAAAGACAGCCAGTCTGGAAGGAGGCTACCATCAACCCCTAAGGACCAATTTCCAAGTCTGTAGAAGCAAGCTCTTGACTCATTAACAGACACAAAAGAAAATTTAATTTCAGGGCTTAAGAAAACTGGAATATTTCCTATTGACAAAGAACAGCCTCTAAGCCGTTTTGATAAGTATTAAAACTTAGTAATTAATACTGAGTAAGATTTTGAAAAAGTTTTTGTTAAATTTTCTTAGGAAGACTGTTAAAGTTCAATTTAGTTCATTTTTCTATAAATAATTAAAGAATTTTGTATGTCAAAAGGTCTTATCTTTCATTTCAAGGCCTTACTTTGGCTCTGTTCTTGGTTTAGTATCTATTTTGTATCAAAAAAGATCAGCGAGCCAAAGTTACCCTCCTCAAAGAACAACTTTGGCTCAAATTTAAACAAATAAAAAAAGAATATAATACTGATACATTTAAATAAAAAGTTTATTAATTACTAGATAACATCCTTCTTTACCAAATAAAACCATTATTACCCTAAAAAGTCAGTCAGAGTTTCTACACCAGAGAAATTTCTAAAAATATACGGCAAAAGTAGCCAAAGTAACCCGACCTTACGGTATTCATAGTTACAGTCGTCTACACGTCGTTTCATTATTCTAGCTTCAAAAATTACGAATTTACATACAAACTTTCACTCCTATTTTTATTTTACCCCCTTAAATACATCAACATCTTGAAATACATCTATACAAAAAGCACGAGCAGAATAAAATTAGAAAGTAGAGGAGAAGAAATAAACATAGAGCGAGGTGTCAGACAGGGAGATCCTCTATCTCCAAAACTATTTATAGCAGTACTTGAAACTATTTTTCAAAAACTAGACTGGAAAAACAGGGGTATATACATAAATGGACACTATTTAAACCATCTGAGGTTCGCTGATGATATTGTTATAATAGCCCAAACTGCCAAAGAGCTAGAGGAAATGATGAAGTCACTTGACTATGAAAGCTCCAAAATCGGCTTAGAAATAAATGTAGATAAGACTAAAATAATAACGAACAATTGTGAACGCCAGATAGTGATAAAAGGCAACAATATAGAATATGTCAGTGACTACATCTACTTGGGAAAACAAATTTCATTCAAAAAGTCAAACAATGAAGAAGAAGTAACAAGAAGAGTTTAATTAAGTTTCTTTTATTAAAATTGGTAGATGAATTTATTTTTTAATAAAAGTAAAATGTTGATGTTACAGAATATGTTATGCACTGTCTTCAACCAAAAAGGTATATAATGTATAAAATAAGCATGCCACATTTATCATAGTCAGTTTAAAATTGCAAAAAATACAATTTAGTAAGTAATAATATTTAATGTCACATTATACATACATTTACTGATTCATTTCTTATTTCAGTTCAGCAAAGAGAATGCTGTCATAAAAATAGCTGAAACGGAAATAGCCTGCAGAAGAGTTACATGAGGTGCAGATGGCTCACGAAAAACAAAAATTGGCAAATGAAATACAAAAATCTATATATTTAAGATTAAAAGAACAGGTTTAAAAACAAAAATTAGAGTATTATAAAAATAAATCAAATTAATCTATATCTATACTAATATATAAAGCTGAAGACTTTGTTTGTTTGTTTCATTGAACGCGCTAAACTCAGGAACTACTGGTCCGATTTGATTAATTCTTGCAGCCTTTCCGCTCTCAGTGCTCGCACTGTATGTCGGTAGCACATGACATTTGGGCTTGGCTACGGCCAATTACATTACACTAAGAAATTATATAAACAAACAAATAATTGACTATTTTGACGCTAAACATTTATATATAATACCAACAGATTCAATTGATAAAAAGGTAATAACCAACTATGACGTGACGTTCATGCGGTTCTTGTCCGCAACATACAGTTTAATACAAGATAATTTAACAAATAAAATATTCAATTCAATTGTTCAACATTCACTCTTCACATAAAAAAACGTCAGTTCTCAGATGTCATTTTCATAGGGCAGTCTATCAGCTGTTGATAGTCGGCCATCTACTTTATAACACTGTTAAAGTAGGGTTCTGGCCTCTATAACTTATACCTAGAGCGCTTATAGAACGATTTATAGCTTATAATACGTTAATGAATAACACTTTTTGTTAATCTTGCTATAGCGAGCCTATAAACGTGCGATAACTTTTTATGAATAAGACTATAAGTTTATAAACATAAATACATTAGAAAAGAAAGCGATTTTGCTAGAATTTTCGAGAAAATAAATAAATAAGAAAACACAGTTTTTTTGTGGCTTAGAAGAAGATTTTTTAATAAATATTTATACATGTAATAAACTCTTATGACAATCCATCAAGCACAGTCATGCATCATCCCCTGCTTCACAGTATTACTCATCAAGTGATGTTTCAACTCCTACGCGGTCCAGAAAAAGAAAAGTTACTAAAAAGAGAGACAGTGAAAGATTACGAGAAAAATTTCGCGATGAGTGGATAGATTCGAAAAGAAAGATGCTTAATAGTTCCGCATTGCCCCATAAAGAATAAAAATCGGTTCTTTAATTTATTAAGTTAGTATTGTTTTTTGACAATCTATTTCTTATTCAGTACCTATAACTGCAATATTTGATCACATGAAAAAGACAGATATAAAACAACTGAGGTGTGGTAGAAAATCTGTTTTCTCGGATATTTAAGAATCAGAATTAGAAATTTATATTATAAATTGTAACAAATTGTTTTACGGAGTAACAATACGCTGAATTTGCAGAGCGTCGATGATTGCGTTTGAATTTGCAGAGCAAAATAAAATTCGGCATTCTGTTAACCGAACAAAGAAAATAACAGGAAAAGACTGGTTCAGAAGTTTTAAGCAAAGGCATCCAAGAATTTCTTTAGGGAAACCTGAGATTACTTCACATTTATTAATTCGTTAATGCCCCTAAAATACGATTCATCATCATCATCAGCCCATATACGTTCCACTGCTGGGCACGGGCCTCCTCTATAATTGAGGAGTACGATTATTTTGTGATCATTTTTAACACTACAAAATGAACACAACTTTCAACCAGATAAAATATTTATTGTTGATGAAACTGGTATTACAAATGTTCAAAGGAATTTTTTTAGCATCAAAAGGCCAGAAACAAATAGGACATAAGACAAGTAGCGAAAGGGGAGCTACCACAACCGTAGTTTGTGCTTTTCGTGCAGCTGGACAGTATAATATACCTCCGTTTTTCATTTTTAAGAGAAATCGCATGAATGCGCAGTTGTTAAGAAAATAAAATGCCAATATGATTGCTGCTGTATCAGATTCGGGATGGATTAATGATAATCTATTTGTTGAATGGCTCCACTACTTCATTTCATACGTAAAACCAAAATAGGATGATTCAATACTCCTGGTTTTGGACAACCACGATAGACATATCAGCCTTGATGCTTACATATTATGTCACGTCAGTGGCATTATTTTATTGACTTTACCTCCCCATACGTCCCATAGGCTTGGACTTAACATTCTATGGACCTATTAAGACTGCTTACAATCGTTAACGCCCATGTTATATGGCAAAACATCCTGGACAAGCAATTTACTTATAAAATTCTCGTTTTTAGTATTTTATTTTAATACTAGTCAAATGCAAAATAGGAGTTAGGTCTGGACATTTGTGACCATTATTAATTTTATTTTTTATTGTTTACACTTAAAAAAGTCGTGATGGCCTCGAGGTTTGGGCACGCGGTCGAGAATCTCGACGGTCGCGGGTTCAAACCCCAGGCACACACCTCTGACTTTTCGAAGTTATGTGTGTATTCACAATGAATTATCACGTACTTTAACGGTGAAGGAAAACATCGTGATGAAACCTGCACACCTAAAAGTTCTTAGGAATTTCTGAGGTGTGTAGTCCGCCAACCCGCACTAGGCCAGCGTGGTGGACTAAGGCCTAAAGCCCTCTGAGTTCTAGAGGAGGCCCGTGCCCAGCAGTGGGACGTATATGGGCTGATGATGATGATGATGATGTTTACACTTAAAAGATTAACGGAAGATTTGTTTTATATTTTGTTTTTGAGACCAAAACGTAATCGTTAAGTTTTTTTTTTTGTTATTATCGTTTTAAGAATCTTATTGAAAGCGGGAAATACGAGTATACTGAGAAAAACTAGGAGTCGTATCATAGGAAAAAGATTACCAAAGCTGTTATACCTACATTCCTGTACGCAGTGACCTGATGATTTATTTTGTACCCTACTTCTTTATATGACATTTTTTAATTTTTTACTGACTAAATATTCAATGTTGTATGTAATACCTAACAAAAAGATTATTTCTTTTAGTTTAAAAAAATCGATTATTTTTTATTTAAAAATCGATTATTGTAAAATCGATCAAATAAAATAGATGAAAAAATCAATTGTGCAAAAAATCGATTTTTGATGTATTTACTCACATCCCTACAATTTGCACACTTAATCTGTTATGTCCCAGGGACTCCACACGATTTTCAAAGCGTTGTATTTTTTTTATTATTTCACTTATAAGTTCTTGCGTCTCAGTACCTTCCTCCAATAGCGAGCGGCGTGCGGGAGCGAGAAGGACATGCGTGTGCGCTCATTTATTGGTGAGTTATTACGTTCATGGAGTCCACGGGACTCCACCAGAGCGTTTGTGTAACTTTTTCACTAATTCCATAACTTTGTATTTTTGTAGTTTTATGATACAATTTATTCTTTTTAGGCGGCGGAAGCATAATGGTCTGGGGCTGAATGACCGATTCAGGAGTTGGCGAATTGTTCGTGTGCGAGGGTCGCATGAACTCTACAAAATACATAAATGTCCTCGAAAATGCGTTGATGCCTTCTTAAACAAAACTTTTCGTCGATACGAATATGGATGTCGTTAAATTCCAACAGGATAACGCGCCGTTTCAAAAATCTGATTGCACTATGACGTGGTTTCGGGAAAATCAAGTCGATCTTCTGGACTGGCCTGCCCAGTCTCCGGATATAAATGTTCTATTGCGTTTATGGGGTTTATTAATGCGCAGAGTCAGGCGCCACACAATCAAAAATTTCGATAATATGTTGTTATAGGTAGTTTTTCGTCGGGTTTTACGGTCGGGTATCACTTTGGAGGACAAATAATACCCGATACAATCCAACAAATATATTAGAAGACAGGAGGTCTGGACGTATCACGTGCGGTGTTTGGGGCTGGATGTCGTCAGCAGGACCCGGTGAATTATGCGAGATAACTGGTCGCCTTAACAGCGTGGAGTATACTGGAATACTATAAGACATTTTACTACCACTAACGCGTATCAGTTACCCTGAAAAGGCACCTATTTATGTGGTGCAAGACAATAGTTCCATTCATATCTCTCGAATAACTCGTGACAAGTTTTATACTCAAAGAGAGGCTTTAAAGTTAATCGATTTCCATCCAAAGAGCCCTGATTTGAATCCCATTGAGAATTTGTGGGGTTTAATAGTCCAACAATGGGATCTAACTCAGGCTCGAACTCGTGATTCTCTACGTTGTCACACCTTTGACATTTTAGAGTCACTCTGAGTCTCGCAAGTGTGTGCTAATATGGTTCCATCAATGCAAGAGAGGCTACAGGGCGTAATTAGTGCAAACGGTGGCTATACTCGATTTTAATTCATTATGTATGTATATGCTAGAATACATATACATAACAGTGGCGATATTTTCATAGAAGCCCAAAAGCCCAGCTTGCCTTACATAATTCCGAATAAGAAACATAGACTACATACATACATACATAACCTCACGCCTATATTCCCCGAAGGGGTAGGCAGAGATGCATTTCTGCACCCACATTTCGCCAAGTATGTATCAGTCCCACGTAATAGGGGGCGAGCCTATTGCCGTTTTTCGGGCACAAGTCCAGACTCCGTGCTGCTACTGAGAATTTCGTAATGGAAAAACCCAATAACACTTTGCCCGACCCGGGAATCGAACCCAGGACCTCTAGATCGTACAGCACATACCTGTGCCGCGAGACCACGAGGCAGTCATAGACATAGACTAGATATTTCATAATTTAATACAAACAACAAAATATTTCATCCAAAAACATAAATTTACGTATTTTTGCATAACCTTCATATCGTCGGCATCAGTGTCAGTGTCAGTCAGGACCTTGTAACTGCAAGTTTTAGTAAAAAGTTTTTACTAAAAAAAAAAATCGTCAAAATGACTTTATGACGTATTACGCCATCTACTGAAAAAAAGACGTGTGGCACTCGGAGACTGCTGCGGTTAAGCTATTGCATAGCATTTTTTATCAACTTATGCAACAATTATATTCATATATTTATTTTATTTATGCAGTATTTTTTTCCTTTGTTTTATAGTTTTGCCATCTATCGATGAATAGCAGAACTTTTAATGACTTTTTGAAATATCACGCTTGTCTCTTTAGTTCAACAACTCGCCTCTAGGTGGCATGTGTAACTTGAATTAAAATATATCAGGGCGTCTCATGACTCATGTGTCACAGTTCATTGTATTGTAATCAAAACATCAGTCACGTTTCGCTAATATGGCGACAGCGATTTATCTGTCAACAGTCAGCACCATTAGATTTAATCAAAATACTCGACAATCTGAATTTTGCGGATATATGTTGTCGACTCGAAATCTTTATTTTAATATGTTTTATTATTCAGGTATGGTTTCGATCGAGTCTACCGTATCCCGTATATATCGTCCCGTATATATAGTGAAAACATAACATCTATTAACAAGCCTAGTAAACGTGGAGAATACTCAATACTAACCCCACGAAAAGAAAGCGTTCTGAAGAAAATCAAGCTTTGAATAAAAAGAAAAGAATGGAAGATCAGAAGTATCTAGGGTTTCGTAAACCAAAAGGACAAAGAAATACATTTAATGATACGGAAAGAAGCGAAAGAAAATTGCTGCCTAGGTGTAATTGCAGCAAAAAAGACACGAAAGTTACAAATTCGACGAAAAAATGTTATGAGATAACGGAAGCAGATCGACAGGAAATATTCGAAGATATGGTATGGTCTAAAATGAACTGGGATCAGAGAAAAGTTTTCGTTTCTGACACTGTATTCACCCGTGACCCTAAACTACTGAAGGAAATAGCAGGCGTGCTCATTCTTTGGCTTACCATTTGCAAATAAAAAATCAATTGTTAGTTGTTTGTAAAACCATGTACTCGTACTTAAATACGACTGGGCCAGTGGGCAATTGCAGATTGGTCAAATAATTTTATAAATTTATATTGCAACTAAAATCTTTGTTCATGTTGCCTCTATAAAACAAATAAATAAAAAATGCTAAAAAAATGTATTTAACTATTAGCAACGCTTTAGAGGTTTTTTTGTCTCCTGAACAAAAAATATTTTTTGCATTTAGAAGGTCCTGCATTGACGCCGACGATATGCCAGTCTTAAGTATTTCTCTAATTGTTAAAAATTATGAGCGACGCTTAATAGATCCGAGTAGTAATACACAACTAATTGAATTGGGAATACGAATAGGTTATGTTATGATTGTGTTGCATATTTTATTTAATGGTTAAAATGTGTGGAATTCTTGTTGTAATGATTTAAATGAATTATCTGGTTCTTGTAGAATGCATGCAAATTTACGACACCACAAACTTTGATTTCTTTTTATAAATATTGTAAACAACGCATTGAAGTATTCATTTCTCGTTAATTATATGGTGAAATTTTGAAACGTTAACTTAAGCGTTGATCATCATCGTATTATTTCTAAGATTAATACATATTATTTGTCATTTTGTTTAACAAAAACACTTGCATTCAAGGTCATGAAAATTGACTTATATATTAGTATTTTTTTGAATTTCACTCTACTTTTTAATTATGTGGTTTGAAACCAATTCGAGTCGAGTTATTTGTCTAATAAAATTCAATATGATATGATTTATTCCGTGGCTAATGTTTTAACATCTAGAGAGACGCGACGAAATTTGTGCACAATTTGGAGATATTATTATGCTAATAATTTTCGCCGACATTTTATGGTTTTTGTCGAAGCGTCGACGCATACATCGCAATATCTAACGTCAATCCGGATCAACACCCTCTATCTCTCACTGTAGGAACTATATAGATTGACAGTTAGATTTGACAGTTAATGTTTACGTAGTAAAAAGGCTACGGAGGCATCATATTTAGTTAGCTATCGCATTGCACAAGCAGGTGAAGCTCACACTATCGCTGAGAATTTAATAAAGCCATGTGTGTCAGACATAACAAAATGTATGTCTCGATGAAAAATCTGCAAAGTATCTTTCTACTGTGCCGCTCTCAAACGATACTGTTTCACGGCGAATTCATGATCTGGCAAGCTACGTTAAACAAGAACTACTTACACGTCTACAAAATACACAATTCGTCTTGCAAATGGATGAGTCGGCTGATGTCGCTGGTCTGGCTATCTTGCTGGTTATCGTGAGATATCCATATGAAAGTTTTTTTGAAGAAGATATATGTACTTATGTGTTGACCTCTGCCCACAAACACTACTGGAGAAGAAATTTTTAATAAAATAAATATGTAAGCTTTGTAGTCTGTATGTTGGGACGCACCTTAATAATTAGACTATGTGAACGCCGCCTTAAAGTTTGACGTTTCAAGATGGACAATAGATTAAATGGTCATGAGAAGTAGTAGAATATAAGCCTGCTTGTGAAGTATTTTATTTGATTTAAAATTCATTGATTACAAGTAAATTTCATAAAATCGTTAAGTTTAGTAATAGATCTACAAAAATATTGGAAGTAAAAACCTTTAATTGTCGATTTTTCTATTTTTAGGTTAGTATATTGTGTGTGTAACTATTACTCTCAGTTAATTTAAGTATTGTGAATTGATAATAACATAAAATATTTCTATTTTTAGATAAATCAAATTGTGAGTTATTTGCTCCCATATCATCCAACATAAATATATTTTTTGAAGAAAATAATTTCAGTAGGAACGATTGTACAGATGGAGCCAAGGCGATGGCAGGTAAAACAACAGGAGCAGTGTCACGAATAAAAAATAAAGCGCCTAATTGTACTTTCATACATTGTATCCTGCATAGACAAGCACTTGCGATGAAGCAAATGCCGTCATATCTAAAATTAGTTATGGATGAAGCGGTAAAAATTATTAATTTTATCAAATCACGACCACTACAATCCCAAGCATCATATTTTAAACCTGCTTGTTGACTATCATCATAAGGTTAATTGTAACGCTGGTCCCGATTTACTTATGTTCCTTTTAAGGCAGTAGTACTGGATACTATATGCACGTAACTTAATTAGAAACCGGGTACATAAGTGTCTCCCTTGTTTTCGCCTTCGTCCGTAACCCATGTTTCCGGAGATGGCGGAACATAGGTCTTGTCGAGTAATTAAATCCGCAAAGCCATTTTTACATACGGGTACTGACTACGCTGGTCCATTTTAAGTCACCCTAACCCGTGGCCGTGGCATCCGGGCCACCAAGGCGTACGTTTGCCTCTTCGTATTGTTATACCCCAGGCATGAAGGGCCAAATGCTGCCCTGAGCACAAGAGTGCAAGTCAGCATATTTTGTCAATTGAATCAGTTTTATGCATCGACCTCAGTCCGCATCCAGACCTGATCGCGAACGGTTGTCAGATCGTAGCCTTTTTATTGTATTTTTGGTGATTAAATTCTGTGTGAAATAAAAGTTTTTTTCAATTTGTGTCGCTGTGCCATGGCGTAAAGCAGATGGGGAAAGGCAGTGCTCATTTGTCAAAAGATAAATTCACTGAACTCCTGGGAGAGGTGTGGGGAAAGGCTTTAACACCCAAAAACATTGTGCCGGGATTCAATACTACCAGAGTATTTCCAGTGGTCTCGCGGTACAAGTATGTGCCGTGGGATCTAGAGGTCCTGGGTTCGATTCCCGAGTCGGGCAAAGTGTTATTGGGTTTTTCCATTAGGAAATTCTCAGTAACAGCCCGGAGTCTGGAAATGTGCCCGAAAAACGGCAATAGGTTCGCCCCCTATTACGTGGGACTGATACATACCTGGCGAAATGTGGGTGCAGAAATGCACCTCTGCCTACCCCTTCGGGGAATACAGGCGTGAGTTTATGTATGTATGTATGTATTTCCAGTGGATGCTTCAAAATTTCCAAAAAAGTTATTCAACGCAAGCGAATTAAAAACATACCAGAATTTAGTTAACACTATAAATGACATTGTAACAGAGGAATCTTCAGATTAATGTGTTAATAATCTCTCAATTCATAGCAACAGTACATTTACAGATATCATACAACAGCCACGATTAAATGACGGTTCTATTTCCCCACATTGCTCCAACCCTGAAAAATTCGCCAGTAGAGTTCCAGTCAGCGAAATTATAGATGATGTAGTCTGTTCATAAAATACATACTTGTGGGTAATGAAATGAGAATCAAGTGACCCCATCGCCCGCTAGTTACCACGATTTCTCGCAATATGAAAGGCATAATATAATTTTGTTATTTTGGTTTTAGATGCCAAAAATACGAGTTCGAACTACCACAAAGGCTTCCTGGTCTTCTGATACTTTAGAAAAAGCGATGTAACTTACTGAAGAAGATGGATTTTTTATACGAAAATCTGCTTAAGTTTCGTAATATTTCATTCTCGAGTCTACAGAAAAGATTCAATAAAAAAAAACTTGCCACTTGGTCTGGGACGGCTGACTGTGTTCAGCGCTATACAAGAAAAGCAATTGGCCGACTTGATAAAGAAGATGGCGAACACTTCTTATGAATGCACAGCTACAGCAATAAGAAAAGTGGCGTTTGAGTATGCTGAAAACATGAATTTAATACACAATTTTAATCAGTCTTCTAAAATGACTGGTCGTGATTGGTTGGCATAATTTATGGCCAGAAATGATGTATCTGTTAGAAAACCAGAAGCCACCAGCATATATGGCATTACGGTATTCAATAAAGCAGAAGTGAGATTATTTTATCAGCTGCTGGGCGAACTGATGGCAAAACATAAATTTGTCACCAAAAACATCTATAATTGAGATGCTGTCGAGCGCCCTGAAAAAATACTAGCAGCTAAAGGGCAGAAAAGATTAGGTTCAATCACAAGCTGGAGAGAGGAAAGAATATAACATTAATTTGTTCAATTAACGCTGCCGGTGGATTCATCCCATCTATGTATGTTTTTTATTCCCCGGAAAAATTTACAAAAAAAGTGCGATTCATTTTAAAAATCGCCTTGCAGAGAAAATAACTCCATACGACGTGGCGGCTATTTTAACCCTTAACCACCTGACATACGTCTCGCAGACGCAAGAAAATTAAAATCGCTGAGATTTTGGCGCGCAAAGCACGTATCAACTTGTACGTCCCTGTACCTTCTCCCCGGATCCCTTTGTTCCGCGCAAGCGCTCGTAGAGGTTGGAGGTGCGCGTGTGTGTCATATTTAGAGCTTGTCCTGAAAGGGCGAATTCGCCGCGAAACGTTTCGCGCGATATCATTCGCGCGTTAGTGAGATACTAGACACCAATACATCGCGTCCACAAACATCGCGCGAATTCAAAATACGCGCGTAAATAGCGTGCATTACGCCAGACTCTCGACTCGCGCTTGATTCGCGCGTATTGCGCGCGAGTTAACATAGGCCGCAACATGACGCCTTGTTGCGGCCAGTTAACGCGCGAACTCTAGAGCGAGTGGCGATACCTACCACATGTTATACAAAGTGCGTGTGAACTTTCCGCCGAATCAGTGAGTGGACACACCTATCGCTATCAGAAGCAGCCACCAGGTAACAAAGCAGCAGATACCGGTGAGTGAGCTTTTATAATCATCGCAATAGCGAAGCGGCTGTACTTACTACGAGTGGATTCGCTGCAAGGTCAGCAGCACGTGCCACGTGGTTGTTGCATCACACAGCCACACCAGCGCACAGCAGCATCAGCATTTATAATAGACGACTCTCAGCTATCATCAAGCTATTTATGAAAACGGTGTCTATTTTCAAGCAAGCCCTGCATAAAATCAATTTCTTATTTTATCAACATTAGGTACCTATATAACTTTCCAAGCTTAGTCGACAAAGCAAGGAATACACAATCGAGTAGGATTTATAAAAATATCATACAACATTTTTTATCACTTTATCAAGCTTTTTATCACTGAAGCTACACTAGCAACTCCGCAATGGAGGACCTACTCGAAAATCAGAATCAGATTATGCAAGGCATAGAGCAAGTTCTGCGTAATTTGAAAAAGAAAGCAGAAAGGAAAACCTCTGCCTACGTCATAAGGCGTTTAGAACTTTTGGATCAAGAGTTCCAGTCCAGTCACATTACGTTAACAGAATCTGAAGAACGTGGCTACAGCTATTTTTCAGAAAATTATTATCAGAAAACTCGGAAATTGTACACCGACACACGTGCATTTATTAATCAGTACAAGGTCACTATGATTGTTCCCAAGCTTGTTGAAACATCGACTACTACGCAGCCACCCTCACAAGTTCCTGAAGTGAAGAAGAAGCAATAAGCTCAGTAATAAGCGTAAGCAGTTTAAGCGTTTATTTCACCGCACAATATGTACATATATAGCAAACTAGCTTTTGCCCGCAACTCCGTCCGCGTAGACTAACCGAACACCGGTACGATCGGTCGTCAAATTGTAGCTCTTAATATAAAATTAAATAAAATTGAAATAAGTGCACAAAATTTGTAATAAAACTAATTAAAACTATCGTCAGTATAAATATCTTATCACTAAATAGTGGTTGTGACTAAATAAATAAGAAATTAATATATAAAGTTGAGGTTAACCGAGTGTCAACTGTCACCGCTGAGGAAGTTTTTAAATTCGAATGTTTAACGGATACACGGCGAGTACTTTTGTGTTTTTATTCATGTACCACTACATTACACTGTACATTGTTTCACTATTGTGAGCCACGTCCAACACACATTGGCATCGTTCATTTCTCAGTTTGCTTGACTAAAAGTGGAAGCAAACTTGACGACGAACATTTATTGCCCCAGACAGAATTACACTTTTTTTTTTCTATATTTCACCAATACGACACTAAAGTACCTCGTAATTTATTAATCTTACAATTTTATAAAAAAACTTTCTCAGTTTAGAATTAAATTTTTGACTTTATTAGTCCCCACAACAATAAACTTTATTAGAATTTGTCATAAATATAAAATTTAAGTTTTGTTTACAATCAAGATTCCTCTGTTTGCTTTTGCTATTTTCCAGTCAATCCGCACTTACCTCCAACTATGCAGACCCGTAGAGCTGTTTCTCAGGAGGCTGAGCTTAAGTTGAGCAAGGCACTCAAGGAACTCAAAGCATACAAAGACCAATGCAAGCAGCTTCTACAAGAGCGAGAGGAAAGTGAGGATGAAGTGAAGAATGTTGTGGACAAGAACTCGGCACTCAAAAGGGAGTTGGCTTCATTACACCACAACTATCTTTTGGTGACTGAGGAACGGGACAAACTTCAAGCGGTGACAGAGTCATTCATACATTGTTCCACGTTATATGAGGAGTCCCTCTGTAGGGTTAGGGACCTAGAAATAGAATTAAATGAAGCTAATAATAAAATGTTACACTTGGAGAACCAAATCGAACTCTCTCAAACTGTTGTAAACCAAAGTTTGTTTAATGAATTGATAGGTGATACTCTAGAGCACACTCCTAAAATAACTGACACTATAGATCTTACAGGAGGTGACTCACCAAAGTATCAACATAGTATATACAAATCAAGCCATAAAAATATAAAAAAATACATAAAAATAAACCGACAAATTAAAAAACTCAAATATCTTAAATCTAAAAAAAATTACCAAAAGAATAACTTAGTGCTTAGGAAAGAACGTAAGGCTTTAGTGGCAAAACTTAATAACTATGAGATAAAATTAGAGGACAGCATAAAAATTTATGAAATTGATACCCAACGTTTGCTATCAGATATTAAAACCTTGGAGGAACAATTAAGTCTAACTTATAATAAATACTTAGATTCACAGACTCAGATTAAAACACTGCTCCATGATTGTGAAGAAAATAACACAAGCGGTGTTTCCACACAAACAGTTTCCACACTGTCCGACTCTGCAAGTAGGTTAGTTAACCAATCTGTAGATGCAGAGGAGGATATCTTGCACACATCACAAAATCAATTAAACCAGATTACCACACACTGCAATAATCATAATGTTCCAAGTGTAAATAATACCAAGCATAGTTCAATTATTGTTACTGATGAAGTAGGAAAGGGTATTGGTGTTCTTCTAAAGAATACCCTCAGTCACACACTGATCAATTACTGTATACCAGGATCTAGTTTCAATCATATTGTAGATATGTTGTCAGAAAAGATATATGATGAAAATTCATGCCTAACAGTACTTGTAGGAAGTTGCCACAACTTAAGGAAAAATGATGTCACTAAAGCCTTTGAAAAAATGTTAAAACTTAATTTACCTAGGATCATATTGTGTGCCTTCCCATACCTAAATAATGTATCAGATAAATTAAATAATTATATTCATGTGTTAAATAGACATATGCAATTTTTAACTAGTCACTATAGTGACAAATTTTCATTTTTTGACACCAATATATTTATTGGAAAATATTGTAAATTGACAAGAGATACATTGTATCTACCAAATAGATTTTTAAGACTTATTGCTACACCTGTAGCTAACTATATTAACACAGTCATAAGTAGTATGACAAAGTCCCTTTGTACCCCCACAATTAGTAATGTTACTAAAATTAATGTGGTGAATAATTTAAACTTTTAGATATGACAAAAGGAGACGGTTCTGAATATTTAGTTTTATCTCATCAAAATATAAACCGTTTCTCTGGCAAAATATTAGAAATAGAACTTTTTAGTGACACATTTAATATAAGTATACTATGTTTTACTGAGACTTGGTTGAAGGCACACCTTATGAGTTTTAATGTGAATGGTTTCAGGGTCGCTAGTTCGTTTAATAGAACCTCGGCGGAAGGTGGTGGTTCGATAATTCTTATCCGAAATCACATTAACTTCAAAGAAAGGAAGGACATCTCCTGCCTCTCTGTTGAACGAGTGTGTGAGGTTGCATGTGCGGAAACTGATTTATATATAATATTGTGTGTGTATAGGCCTCCTTCGTCGAACATTAATATTTTCCTATCCACAATGGAGGATATTCTTAAAAAAATTAAAAATAATAAGATGGTTTTAGTATGTGGGGATTTTAATATTAACTTAATGGTTAATACAGTTGATAAATGTAAATTTGTGTCATTATTTAGCTCATTTAATTATACTTGTTTGTTTTCTGAACCCACTAGAATAACTACTGAAACAGCAACCTGCATTGATAATATCATAACCAATTTCGAAGTAGTTGAAAAGTATACACAAATAGGAGTTAGATCGGACCATAAATGTTTGTTAGTCAAATTGAAACATAGAATAGAAAACATCCAAAAAATGATTAAGTACAGGCCATTGACAAGACATAACCTAGGTAAATTTAATATTAACTTGAAATCAAAAATTAATATTTTAGAACCTAATTCTGACAGTCCCAACGATATATATTCTTCATTACTTGATACAATTTGCAAAGAATTCAACAAAGTGTGCAAAATTAAAACTGTGAAAATTAATTCTAACATTAAATTTAGTACTTGGGCGACCAAAGGCATCCGACGTAGTAGAGAAATTTTATATAACTTGTATGACAAAAGGTCCTATACACCTGATGTCAATTTTATGAACTATCTCAGACAATATTCTAAAATATTTAAAAAAGTATGCATGCAAGCTAAAGCAGCTTATATTAGTGAAAAGCTGAGATTATCTAGCAATAAAATAAAAACAACTTGGCAAATTATAAATACAGAAACTGGGAGAAATAAGGTTACTGATAACAAGATAACCTTGGCTATAAACAACAACCTGGTTTCAGACAAAGTTAGTATTGCTAATTACCTAGAAAAGTTTTTCACAAATATACCTTTAGATATAACCAAATGCTTGCAATCATCAGCAGTCTTGGCTGAATCACTTTTAAAAGAAAATGTTGTAGGAAATATGCCCATTTTCAGTTTTGAAAGAGTGTCTTGTTCCGAAATAATAAAAGCTTTTAAAAATCTTAAAATTAAGGCTACTGAAGATATATGGGGACTGTCGGTTAAGGCTATTGAAGCTATTATATTTAATATTGCTCCAATATTGACGGTAATATTCAATTCTTGTATAAGTGACGGTATTTTTCCCGACTTAATGAAAATCAGTAAAATTGTGCCCATATTTAAGTCGGGGTGTCCAAACAATCCATCAAACTTTAGACCCATCTCAATACTACCAGCTCTTAGTAAGGTCTTCGAAAAGATCATGCTCACTCAAATGCAGGAACATTTTGATAGAAATGGGATATTACATAGTAGCCAATTTGGTTTTTCAAAGGGTCGGTCTACGCAAGATGCAGGAACATCATTGATGAAATCTGTACTGGAAGCCTGGGAGACGTCACAAGATGCTCTTGGGGTTTTTTGTGACCTCTCGAAGGCTTTCGACTGCGTTGATCACCAGACCCTTATTACGAAGCTGAGTTACTACGGCATAAGTGGTTCCTCTCTTCAACTTATAATGTCCTATTTATCGGGTCGTGAACAAAAAGTATGTGTGGACGGCGTCACCTCAGTAGGATCAACAGTCAAAATAGGGGTTCCTCAGGGCTCTATTCTGGGCCCCTTTTTGTTTCTAGTTTATATAAATGATCTCCCTTACATGGTACAGAAATTTACAGACATAGTTTTGTTCGCTGACGACACGTCACTAATATTTAAAATAAATCGTAAGGATAAAGATCTAGCTATTCCAAATCATGTACTTAATTTAATTTTGAATTGGTTCTCATGTAATAATCTTCTACTCAATGCAGGAAAGACAAAATGCATTCGATTTACATTACCAAATGTTAGGAATGTAATATCACCTGTTACATTAAACGCAGAAACACTTGACTTGGTGACTTCAACTGTTTTCCTAGGAATAACTCTAGATAGTAAACTGCAGTGGGGTCCGCAAATAGAGCGATTATCTAGTAAACTGAGTGCCGCAGCTTTTGCGGTTCGTAAAATAAGAAAACTCACGGATGTTTCAACGGCTAGGTTAGTGTACTTTGCTTACTTTCACAGTATAATGTCTTATGGCATTCTATTGTGGGGATCGGCGGCTGATATTAACAGCATTTTCATACTACAGAAAAGAGCAGTCCGCGCCATCTATGATCTACGTAGCCGTGATTCCTTACGATCCATATTCAAGGACTGTAATATACTGACCGTGCCGTCTGAATACATTTATCAAAATATTATGTATGTACGTAAGAATGTATTTAGCTTTAGTAAAATTGGTGATATACATAATGTAAATACCAGGGGTAGACATAAACTTGTGATACCCTCATTAAGATTAGAAAAAACCAGTAAGTCCTTTGTAGGCAACTGCGTAAAATTTTACAATAAGCTCCCCAAATCTGTAACTGACCTATCAGATAATTCATTTAAGGTGCACATTAAACGTGTTCTGATGACAAGGGGATACTACAATATAAATCAGTATTTAGAGGATAAGGAAATTTGGCAGTAGATCTCTCCCGCACATCGCCATCACCACATCTTGGAACCCAGTACCTTTCACATTCTTCTTTCTTAAACCAAATCATTTGAATAAATACATAAATAAATATAAATTAACCCAAAGCTCCAAGTGTAACTTAAACTATTATAAAAACATCAAATACAAATTGATATCTAATATAAAATGTGCACAAAATAAATAAAATAAAAATAAAATGACGACCGATCGAGTAAATAATTCGAGCAAATTTATAATAAGAAGGCAATTTTTATTTGGCAGGTCATATAATATAATTATGTTATCCTTACTGGACCAAATACATGCCCACTGAGTTGGACTCGCTGGATCTACTCAGGTGTGGGTCGCGCCGCGTAAATTCCAGTAGTAAAGTGAGCCCGCTGAGTTTGTTTCGCCGGGTCTTCTCAGTCAGGGTCGCGTTTGGATCCGGTGGTACCATTAAAATAATACGTGACGTTTCGGAAATACACAAGGTCCATCTCGTTATTTACTTTAAAATAATAATAATAAGATTTTATGTATTTCCTGATGAAAACTAAAAATAAATTATAAAAAAAACCGTAAATATTTTTGTACAAATTATATAAAATGAACCATAGTTAAATTATAATGTAATAATAAAAGATTTTTCTTTTCTGTATTGACTTGTCATAAGTGCTATTTGATTGCCTACGTGACCAAATAAAGCAATTTCATTTCATTTCATTTCATTTCACTACAGGGTTGGGTTCAGAAAGAAAATAAGTTGTAGTCTATTTTATTCCACAGAGTCCCATTTATGTCCATACCAAAAATCGTTCACATCGGTCAAATGATTAAGGCGTGAAAGCGTAACAGTCATATAGTTTTCTCATTTATAACATATTAAGGGATTTTTTTTAAAAACTTTTAATATAATTCATATATTGTGTATATACATATCATATAAAACCAAGGAGTTTAAAAATAAATTTCTGAACGCACGCATAAATATTTGACAACTAAAAAATATGTCACTCCCTTTTCATTACTGATTATATTCTACATTTTAAAATGTAAAATGCGCAATTGTTCGAATATTGTGGATATATGTTGTCGACATGGGCGTACCCAGGGGGGGGCAGGGGAGGGCAGCTGCCCCACCCTGGAAATCTCGCAGAAAATTTATGGACTCGCCTAATTACTAGTCAAAGTGTAAACGGGGCCTTATGTGCTAACTTTTAAATAAACCGCGCAGTAGACACTGGCAAAATGGACGGTGCAATTGTCATGAAAAAAACCGCGCAGTTTTATTAACGTACCTAATCGATTAATATGACTAAAAAATCGATTATAAGAAAACAATAATAGATTTAAATAAAAATCGATTATTTTTAACATCCCTAGTGAGCAAACGCTTCAGTCGCTAGTAGCCGCCGCACAGTGAATCGCCTAGAACAAGCTAGCTGTATAATATATTAATTGAGCTACAATATAGAAAAAATATCAGAGCGGGTACACGTGGGTACAAAAAGTTACACTCTTTGAAATAGAAAGAAAAATCTAAAATGTTACTTAAATTTTACACATTATTCGAAAACAAATTTCTTAAATCTGAGGTAAACATTAAGTTGATTTTTTTTTATCAAAATACACACCTTTAAGAGAAATATCCATCACAAAAAATGTCACTATAGCCATTTTTAACTTTAGGAGATGTTTTCATAAGTGCAGCAAAAATGCAACTGATAAAAAACTGCAAATGAAAATAAATTATCACTTACATTTAACGTCAGATGACTCATCGATTTGTAATGTGTGACCTAAACATTTCCTGGAATTCAAGCCTATGAGGGGTTGTTTACCACTAATTAATGTTATTTCTAAGAATTTTGAGTGAGTTTTGTCCAGCTAGCAGCTAGCTTGTTCTAGGCGATTCACTGTGCGCCGTCGCGACAATGGCGGACGAAGATTATCGAATCTAGCTGAGCGATCGTATTCATTCATTTTATTTGACATGTTATTGTTTTGAAACAGCTAAGTCAAACGTAGGTGATTAACATTTATTAGTTAAATCCATGGTATTAGTCCCCCAAACTTCTTCACAATAAGGTGAAGAGGTATTCGGCCGGCATGATTGTGTCGACAACTGGTCGGCACTTTTTCTGGACTCCATTGCGCTTACCATCAGGTGCAATGGGGTCACGTTGCCGTGCCAGTATTAAAAAAAAAAAAAAAAAAACAAGCAGAATCTTTTTATCCTAAAGTAAAAACGGCTCTAGAAATTTTACTGGCAATGCCTTATTCTACGGCTACAATTGAAAGGTCTTTCAGTACACTCAGACGCGTGAAAACGTTGCTGAGATCAACAATGATCGAAGACAGGTTAAATGGACTTTGTATGCTCAGTGTACATAAAAATCTAGTTAAGAGTATGGGCAATTCTTTCACGGAAGATGTCATTAACCGTTTTGCTGAAGATCCTCGAAAATTACTTTTAAAGTAGAAGTTTAACTAAATAATTTAAATAAAATAAAAATGCATAGTAGTCAAATTTACCTATTTTTATTTATTTAACTACCTATAAAGCAGGATTATTTCCGGCTGTTTTGTCCGGGGACCATTAACCGTATTGGCGGGATAAACATAAAATGTTTGACGTACGTGACGCGTACGTCAAAATAGCCCGCAGATAGCTGATTTTTCCCGACTTACTTGACAATTATCGTTATATTTTGGACAATTCACACACTATCTTTAAAAAGTATAGCCTATGTGTTATTCTGATGTATAAGCTATATTATTGTAAACTTTCATTACAATCTATTCGGTAGTTTTTGCGTGAAAGAGCAACAAATATCCAGACATCCATACATTATTACAAACTTTCGCGTTTATAATATTAGTAAGAAGTCACGAAACAATAAGATAATGTTCACACACAATAGTCACGGAAAGTACAAACAAGAACAGAAGGAGATGAGACGGATATTACAGTACGAGAATATTAAGGACGATAAACAGCTGATAAGCGCGGACGAGATAAAGCGGCGAGATAGCAAGTGACACGGGCTACGCGAGCGAGAGCGGTGTACAGACTGGCCGCGCCTGCGGCTGTCGGCGCGGCCGATGCGTGCGTTGAAGCGGCGACGCGCATCGCTATGTTGCATTTGTGCGTTTGCGCCCGCGCGGTATCGTGCGCCTCCAATGCACTCCACATTAATGTGTTGGGTTCCGTGAGTGTATGTAATACATACTATGTATGTGATTATGTAAATGCCTTAGTGTGAATGTGTGTGGGGTGTAATTGTGTATGACAAAGCTATTAAAATTGTGTATGGCGCATCACAAAGCTGTCAGTGTCAAGAGTGATTTGAGGTTGAGCATCTTGAGCACACTTGACTACAGACGGCCGTCAGCGCACCACGTTTGCGACGAATCGCTACATATCGCATCAATCCGTGTTAATTTAATTGTAATAATTAGTGTTGTTTTCGTACTTCAAAGACATCATTGAACAATTAGTGACATTATTAAACGATTTGTGACATTATTAAACGATTTGTGACATTATTAAACGATTTGTGACATTATTAAACGATTAGTGTAATTATTTAGTGAAAATTACAATTGTTGAAAGATTATAATTATTGAAGAAAATTGGCTTGTTTTCCTTTGACTCCTTGGCCAGACCAGACCAGAGTGACCAGAGTTCAGGATGAATCCCGATAATGGCCCTCCTGCGCCTTTAAGTATAATATAATAAATATTAATTATATAAAATATAATATTGTGTACGCCACAGCGGAATCAACTGAATGCTTCCTCTTCACCGCTGGATATTTGGGAGAAAATTTTCAATGACGAAATGCTGGATCTTTTCCGTAGTTTGTAACACTCATGTGAAGATTCAAGAAATTAGACCAAATTTACAAAAAACAACCCGTGTTCACGACATGGATCTCATGGAATTGAAAGAGATGGGTAAAAAAGCTGTTCCTCAAACCTATGCTGGTCAAGTAGCTGGACCCTCGTTTTAGACCGATAAGACTGCGTTAAACTCAGTGGCGATAACAACGAATGATTAAACAAAACATTTCAAATCAACACAATTCTTTTTTTTAAATACTTTTAAAGAAATGCCCCGTAGTTTTGGAAGCGTGTCAAAGAAGATATTACAATGCTTTGTCAATAACGCTGCAAGTAGATTTGATCGCTGCTTCACACCCTCTATAAGATTATGATTTATGAACATTATCTTTGAGGTAGTGTAGACAACAAGGAATTCCACATTTTTGTCCTCAACAAACAAGAACAGCAGATTTTACGAAAGATTTGAAAAATATAAAGTTTAAGAAAGCTATTGTCAACTTTTTCAAATTTTCCAAGAAGCATTTCTGGATTTGGGATCAAAGGAGCATAATGAGCAGGATTATTTTATCATACAATCTTTTAATTGCCACTTATATGGCTTGAAAAAGTTAGACGATGTCAATTAAGCTTTGTCTTTGCCGACGGTCTGACGGCCGATGGAGCAGACAAGTGTTGGAGTGGAGACCGCGCTTAGGCAAACGTAGTGTAGGACGACCTGCAGCACGGTGGTCCGACGACTTGAGAAAGGTGGCGGGTAACGGATGGATGAGGGCTGCACAAGACCGGGATGGTTGGCGCTTTCTTGGGGAGGCCTACGTTCAGCAGTGGACGGCGATAGGCTGAGTGTAATGTGTAATTAAGCTTGGGTTGTCATCTTCAATAGGACGTACAAGGTAAAATATAAATCACAACCCTTGAAGTGTCCGGAATTACGATGCATGCAACTTGCCACCCTGTCAATCGGAGTTACTCCAGCATGAGCGTCCAAAATAGATCCAAGAGGGGGGGGGGGACCCCTCTATCGCAGATGACTTCACATTTGGACAGAGCGGTGGGCGGCAACGAGAAACAATTAAGTGCGCTCGCCCTGTATTTATCGTAACGCCCAAAACGCGCAAGACGGCCATCGAGAGGATTAAGTAGGTATGCCGGCGTAGGATTTTGGTTAGAAGGTGTGATCGATCGACTGGTATTATGTGTTCCACAAACTTCACGAAATATTACTTTGGATATTTTTTTACAAGTTACGAGAGCACTAATCATTTATTGAAAGATCATAAAGTGACTGTAGTCGGAACTTTACGCGCTAATAAAACTACTAAAAGCCACGTAAAATGGTGTATATGATGTCATCATTGCATCATGATAAAGAAATCGATCTTGAAACTGGAAGTCAGCAAAAACCGGCCATTATTGTTTATGTTGTCGATAAATTATCAAGAACTTACGATATTTCACGTAACTCTAAGCGATGGCCTCTGATGATATTTTTCGCTTAAGGTACTCAATTATGCAGATATAAATAATAGTACCTGGATGACCGAGCTTTGCTCGGATTTTTTTTAATTTTTTAATTGTGTTTTTTGGAAATTATATTTAAGTACGAATTACTAATAAAATGATGAAATATGAATAATGTTACTTAACAACACCATCTGCTGTTGTGTCGTTAAAGCAATTAGTTGCTCACAACAAAATAGTATTATTATTCGCCAATAGATGTCAGGAAGAGTCATATTTTTCAGTTGAGACTACTCAAACGCCTCCTTTTTTTTCTTCCAAATTACATTTTCTAAAAATGATTCCTAGCTAGATCGATTTATCGCCCCCGAAACCCCCTATATACTAAATTTTATGAAAATCGTTGGAGCCGATTCCGAGATTCCAATTATATATATATATATATACAAGAATTGCTCATTTAGAGATAGAAGATACACATGATCAACAATGGCATCGAGAAAAAAAAAACAACTTGAGAGGAAAATTCATTCGGGGATTAGGTTTGTCTTTAGTAAGACCCCATCTAGAAACAAGAAGACAGAACCAAAAAACTTCCTAGGGAACTGTGCCAATGAATTGAAAAGAAAAACCCCTTGAAACTTACAAGAACTGCCGGCAAAAAGGTCTAATACAATGCAAAGATGATCACTTTGTCCTACAAAAAAAGATAGGAACTAGGCACATTTGTAAAAAAAATATAGGCCCATATGTAAGAAACATCCAGATTTTTATTGTCAAGACTGCAGAAACATAAGTGATCAAGATCTGATTTATTATTATTTGTATGTACTTTAAATTGTTAATAATTTACAACCAGCTATACTCTAGTCTTATAAATTGAGAAGACTGTTCTTGTAATAACTGCCATTTGATTTAAGTACTTAAGAAAAGGCTTAATATTTTACAGTTTGAAGAAAGGGTTAAGTTTTTGTTCTTTTATTACGTCATCAGCCCATATACGTCCCACTGCTGGGCACGGGCCTCCTCTACAACTGAGAAGGTTTAGGCCTTAGTCCACCACGCTGGCCTAGTGCGGGTTGGCAGACTGCACATCTAAGAAATTCCTAAGAAATTTAGGTGTGCAGGTTTTATCACGATGTTTTCCTTCACCGTTAAAGCAAGTGAGAATTCATTGAGAATACACACATAACTTCGAAAAGTCAGAGGTGTGTGCCTGGGGTTTGAACCTGCGGCCGCCGAAATTCTCGACCGTGCGCCTAAACCTCGAGGCCATCACTGCTCATCATATTATGTATTATATATCAAATATTGGTGTGCCATGGGAATAATAAAATTGACACTTCTTCATGTAAAAGGTTAACTGAAGTTTTGGCTGATGTTATGTGTCTTAAACATATGTAGCAAATATTATGATTTGATGTAGAAATACAATTACAATATAGCATCCCAAAATCACAATCATAGTATGCACCACTTATTAGGCGACTAGTGTTCAAATTAAATTCCTACATTATGTTCAAGTCACTCATAACATGAAAGGAATTGTTAAATATGTGTATTGGTCCAGTTGTGGACATGGCTACACATTGTCCTTACAATATTCTGCCATACCTACTTTATATTTGATTGTTTTCTTTTTTTTTAAATATGTTGGTTAATAAATATTTTAAAATACTAATATTTCCAGAGCCATATAAGCATTGTTAATAAACAAGTGTTTGTAATTATGTCACTTAAATATTTCGTTTTTACAATTGAAATATTATCTGCAAACTTTATATAGGCATTTAAAATTTCTAAATGACAAATTAGGTAGGTTAGGTAGGTAATTGTTCTTTTATTAGTAAAAGTCTATTCTAATATAAAAATAGAATTTAACCAATTTATTATTAGATGTAATAATATATTACTTATTATTTTACAATCATAAAGAACAATTTTGCAGATTTTACTACTTTTTATAATTGGGAATCAGATCATATATAATATATACATATTATACACAAAATCTAGTATCTGATTTGCAATTGACTCATCAATCTTAGCCAGTAGTGTTGTTTTCAGCAGATTTAGCAGGACTATCGGAAACTGTGGATACTACACCTACCTCAGAAGGCTCCCAAAAAGTACTTCAAACAAAAATTCTAGTGTCTGGTGTGGGATTGAGTCATCAATCTGAGCCATTAGTCTTGTATTCAACAGATTTAACAGGACTATAGGAAACAGTGGAAACTTACACTTGCCTAAGAAGGCTTCCAAGAAGTGCATCAAACACAAAATCTAGTGTCTAATGTGGAACTGAGTCAATAATCTGAGCCAGTAGTCTTGTCTTCAATAGATTTACAGGACTATTGGAAACCTACTGATAGCATTTTCCAAACTTGAATATTCAAAAGCTCGATATTAAGAAAACATGGTTTCAACATATTTAGGAGTTAAAAGAATTCATTCCTCAAGATTGCCTAGCATATTATGACAATTTACCTCATAAAGATTAACTAAGTTAAGAAACAGTCATGCTAGCACTGAAAAAGTAGACTGTTTATTTAGATATTTTGTGATTTAATAATTTTAACTGGACAAACATCCGAATATACTAGCCACGAGCTTGATGAATGTCGATACGACTTTCAAACGACTAAAAAGGAAATCACCTAAGGATCTCATAACTCTTGAATAAGACAAAACTTTACGAGTATAAAAACCATGTATAATAAGGGGATATGTCACTGGACTGACTGCCCTCCAAGACAAGACACATTTATAACCGTTTGCTGAATGTTAAAAGAAAACAGATTGCAAATATACATATGTAAAAAAAAAAATATATACTAAATGGGTAAGACCCATATAAATGTGCCATATCTCGAAAGACTCACACTATTCCATTATGATAGAACTATGTAAAAATAAAGTTCTAGGTTAAAACCACAAACATGATGTATGTCCCAGTATCTTAGTATATTAAAAACTGCATAATATGACGGTTCTAACTTCAGTAATTTAATAAAAAAAACCCTTACTTATAAAATAAAATAGATGTACAGCATCATTTATAAAGGTTTTTTTTGGTCCCTGGAAAGTTTTGAGAATATTGCATTCACCATTTTGGATGCCAAATGACGATATGTATATTTTAAATGTCATCTATACATTGAATGAATTCCTGTAAGTTTATTAAAATTATAAATAATTATTACAGTTGTGCCTTTAAAAGCAACCACCATGATTAAATTAACTACATAAAATAGATACCACACATTAAGAGCTACTTTATATACTGATTGAAAGAATTGCCTCAATAAATTTACCTGAAATATTGCTAGAATATTAACTATAATGTCAGAAACCACAAACTAGCATTTTATTTAACACAATAAGAAATGAAAAATGTGAACAACTTCTACCTAGTAAAATTGAAAGCTAAAGCAACATTTTATATGACATGGCATAAATAACATATGCTGGCCCAGTGCTGGACAAATGCTGCTCACACCATGTCAAACTACCCATTTAAACAACAAAATAATTGCCAAGAAAAAGAGTGTGGAAAAAGAGAGAGGGGGAAAGAGGCAATGAGGTAGTTTTTTACTGCACTTTATAGAGCAAAATGTATGAAACAATGTTATAGAATTACCTTATAAAATGCCACTCAATTTAAACTAAGGCAAAACATAAAGAGCTTAACAATTTAGTCAATGTAAGAAATATATCTTCTAAATACAGTATAATCTTACTAATCCGGCACTCAACAATGCTAATGCTCAACAGCCTAGACCGGTCTTCAAGACAAATAGGACTCGGGATGAACATAGACAAAACGAAGATCATGTATAATAGTCATGTTCTCTCGAGGCCGATAGTCGTAGGGAATGCCACTCTCGAAGTTGTCCAAGAATACATCTACCTCGGCCAAACTATCCAACTAGGCAGGCACAACTTCGAGCAGGAGGCGGACCGAAGAATACGGTTGGGCTGGGCGGCATTCGGGAAGCTACGTCATATTTTCAAGTTGTCGATCCCTCAGTGCCTTAAGACGAAAGTCTTCAATCAGTGCGTCCTACCCGTAATGACATCCGTATGTCATTACGGGTAGGACAATCCGTATGTCATTTCGGCTCCGTAGCCGAAACGTGGACATTCACCAAAGGCCTGGCTGCTCAAGACCGGGATGGTTGGCGCTTTCTTGGGGAGGCCTACGTTCAGCAGTGGACGGCGATAGGCTGAGTATATAATCCGGCACTTCGATAGATCGGCACGTCCAATAATCCGGCACCGTCCGCCCACGCCTCCCTTTCCCGTCTATACCTGTCCGCTTTGGTCGCTGCGTCATCGACTAGCAGTCTAACCTCAAAATTTATCACGTGCAAGTGCTAACGTATTGTTTCTTTCAAGTGAGACTAGTTTAAAGTTAAAAATGTCGAGTAAACGCAAACACAAAACACTAGATTTAAATAATAAAATGGAGATTTAAAAAAAGTTAGATAGCGGACAAAACATGTGTAAATTGGCAAAAGAATATGGTGTTGGGCGTGCTACTATACACGATCTTAAGAAAAGGCAAAAGATAGTACACCACGTCAAGACAATGGAGTCAGGGCCAGGAATTTAGTCAGAGATTAGTCACGGAATAGCTACGTGTTAATAGCGGTATTAATAAATACGATTACGGAGTAGGTTCGGAGTAACAATACAAGCCTGAAGCCTTACACTGAGAATTGAGATTAAGGTTAGGGATGATCGATATTCATCGATGTTGAATAAACATCGAGGTTTAACTGAAAAACATCGATGTTTTGACATCGATATCATCGATATATCGATGTTATAAAAATAAAACATCGAAACGACGAAACGTCAATTATTCTTTAGGGCGCCATCTAGTGTTTGCAAGACAAGCCGTACGAATAGTTATTTCTGTGCATTTCTCAAAGAAAAAAAAAGAAACTTCTTGAGTACGTACACAATTCATACCGATATATCGATACTTTTTAGTAAAAATATAAATATCGATAGATATTTTCAAATAATATATTTACTTTATTGCATTTTCCGACATTCCTACCAAAAACATCGATGTTTTAAGACATCGATGTTTTTCAATCGATGTTTATCGTACATCGATACTTCTGGTTCGATGTTATCGATCATCCCTAATTAAGGTGTATTTTATGGCAACCCAGTGATATTAAAAATAAAAAGAATGAACAAAATGACCGGGTCGAATAAAAAGACACTGACAGTTAGGTAAATTTTGAAATTTGAAACTTTTATTTGTCAAAGCAGTCAAATGTCAATCACAACATCTGGGGGCACGGCAGTGCCCCCGCCAAGTCGAGCGAAAAAGCGGCACGGCCGTACTATACTTTTCTCGAAGCAACTCAGGCCATTTTCGACAACCTATAACTTCGTTGTGGATAAACCTGGAAACCTGAATTTTTAGTTACCAAGCAAGAATGGTATAAACTCTGTATATTTCAAATTTCATTCAATTTGAACCAGTAGTTTAAGAATTATAACTAGTCAAACTTCGCAGTTTTGGTCACTCACTGACCGATCATCAAAACTCTAAGGCACTTCTAGCCGACATAGAAGCTTCAAATTTGGAACACAATTAGGTTTTAGTGTATAACTTAAGGAAAAATTATAATATCTTGCAATTTCGGTCTAGTTTTCTAGATACACAAACTGCATAAATAACTTTGTAATCCCATATAAATATATGCGATTACAAAGATACATTTGCAGTAAATAAATTAGTGTACCTGTATAGTATAAAATAATGGAATAATAGGTGTAGCTAGATAAGTAGGGATGGTATTGAGGTTTAGGCGTGAGGTCGAGAATCCCGGCGGTCGCGGGTACACACCCTAGGCACACTTATCTGACTTTTCGAAGTTATGTGTGTATTAGCAATGAATTAGTATTCGGGAAGAGCTTACTATAGAAATGACCCGTGGCGCAGTTGGCTAGACACCAGCTTGCGAAACGAGAGGCCGTGGGTTCGATCCCCGCACCGAGACAAATGTTTGTGTGATACACAAATATTTGTTTCGGGTCTGGGTGTATGTGAGACCGAAAAGTCTCTCGTAGTTTCTGATACCCACGACACAAGACTTGTATCTTAGTGTGGGATCAGAACTATGTATTTGACTGTTGGATGTATTTATTTATTATTTATGAAGTAAGGTCTTTAAATTAAGGACTGCCTCGTGGTCTCGCGTTACATGTATGTGCCGTGCGATCTAGAGGTCCTGGATTCGATTCCCGGGTCGGGCAACGTGTTATTGGGTTTTTCCATTAGGAAATTCTCAATAGCAGCAGGGAGTCTGGAAATGTGACTGAAAAACGGCAATAGGCTCGCCCCCATTACGTGGGACTGACAGGTATGTATCAACATACCTGGCGAAATGTGGGTGCAGAAATGCACCTCTGCCTACCCCATCAGGGAATGTAGGCGTGAGTTTATGTATGTATGTAGCAATGAATTATCGCGTACTTTAACGGGGAAGGAAAATATCGTGAGGAAATCTGATTAATAGGGTCAAGTAATTTATTCATTTCAAAAAAACTGAGTGCGGCTGTTAATGCCGTAAATTAGTTCAAGTTATACCTCTAATAAGCTTTATGTTGTAAATTTCTGTTAGGTACATTGACAGTACCAATTTATAGTGAAAGAGAGATAAAAACTTTAAAATAGGATTAACTCCAACTGACGTATGACGCGTGCGGCCCTAAGTATTTCTAACTAACGCAAAAAATAATTATTATTTTAAAATAAAGATCACGACGCGGCCGCTCTCGTCTCGTATGTAGAGGAGGAAGACTACCTACAAAAGTAAGCAAAGCTCATAAGGCAGAGAGTGGGCTTTAAGAAAATCCGTTGTTAGTACTCAAGAAGTAGAAGATACCGAAAAGAAAAAAGTAGGACTATCTACAAAAAGAAATGAGATCCCATAAAAAACAAAACTTGTAAAAAACCCCAAGTCTCGCAACTCAGTTCTTTTGCCGTAAAAAGTTGTGAGATCTATATGATACCAAGTCGATGAATTTATTCAGTCCCCGTTTAAGGGAACTTCTGTCTTAAGTTATTATGCACTTAGCTTACCAGACACCATCTTATAGTGACCATATCAATGTTAAAAATATTTTATGTTTTAAATAAAATAAGTTTTGACTTGGCAATCGCACTAAAAGTGAGATACATTGTGTTTTCATGCGATTGCCAAGTCTAACTATTTTATTTTAAACATAAAAGATTTTTAACATTGATATGGTCACTATAAGATGGAGTACTAACTTAAGACAGAAGTTCCCTTAAACGGGGACTGAATAAATTCATCGACTTGGTATCATATAGATCTCACAACTTTTTACGGCAAAAGAACTGAGTTGCGAGACTTGGGGTTTTTTACAAGTTTTGTTTTTTATGGGATTATGATAATATGTAATGATGCCTGCGTGAATTTGTGCTATTTTTATATTATCAGATTATTATTTTTTATTTGAAAAGAAAAAGAAGCAAAGAGGCATTCGTTCCATTAACTGGGATGAAGATGAAAAGGTAAGCATGTGGCAATATTTTTATGTATAAAAAGTATAATTTACAATATTTTAGAAATGCTTAATTATTGTTCCAGCAATTATTTCGCTCAGTTCTAAAGGAATTTGCGACGATAATAGAAAATAAGTCATTAGATAATAACGCAAACAAATTGCACAACGCAATGGTTTACTATCCTAAAAGCTTGAAAGATCAAGAATACCAGAAACGGTTGGAGATATTGGAAGTGGAGCTGAATATCCAAAAAGAAAAATTTGAAAGAGCTACTCTAGAAAGGGAGATTTTAGAAATAAGAAAGGCGAAAAAGTTGATGTAAAATATTCAATTAAACAATAAACATGTGATAACACCATTTTTTTTAATTAAATTAAAAGCTCTCAATTCTTTATTTACATTTATTGTGATCGCACATACACACATCATTTTATACCTTATTAAAATAGAAACACAATCAAATTGATATAAAAAAAAAATCATAATTTTATAGTTTCTTTGGCACATTAGAACAATGCATTTGCCTAATTTTTTTATAGAGACCCACATGGAAGTGGCAATCATAATATATATACTTCCTTCCGAACAGGGTGGTACAACAAATTTTGAAATGACTGAATCTAAGTGATGTATTTGACATTTTATAGATTAAATAAATATAATTTAATTTCTTATATATATGGTATATATATAAGGAAGTCATCACTAGAGAAGAATGGGCAAGAAACTATACATATACACACACTTGTTCACTGTCAGAGGCAGGCATTTTTATCTATTGACCCCTGTGTCTAATTATTGCCAAAGCAACTTGTTTGCACACAAGGGATATTATATTGTTGGCTGACTAAACTGACTCAGATCTCCTGCATCATCTTGAATCTGTAAAATAGATAAGTGGTATGGATTCAAAATTTACTAAATACCAACAATTCTATTATTAAATCTTTGTAACACAAAGCTGAGATTAAATTTTGTATACAGGTTATACTATCTATATGCAGTTGTTTAATAGGATAGAAGTGTAATGTACAAATAAATAGTTAAATAAATAAATGCAATATGCAGTTGAGTGTGTAAATCTATATTTATATTTAAACTCATCTTCTTCAAGGTCTTCAAAAGGGTTATTGCGAGGTTTATACAATTTCACATGCCTTAATGGTAATATTTCTTCAATTCCTTCTATCATTCTCAAATGTCAATGAAATAATATCTATTCATTTTAATCCACAATAATTACAAAATCAGGCACTAGTAATTACTCGAAAAATATTTAGGTTACTCAATGGAACTTGGAAATACAATACAAATCTATGCTTACTCAAGCGTTAAACCATGGGGCTCCGCAGAATAACTTTTACTCCAGGAGTAAATTTTGATTAGTTAACTCCGTCCATACTCCTAGTTTATTGATACCATTTTTGCGTAAGTCTTGAAGTAAAGTTATTCTGACGCAAATCATAGTTTATTAATAAGGGTGTAAAAGTTGGCGATTGTCCAAAGATGGAAAACGCTCTTTACTTGTGGTTCATACAGCGGCGTTCTAAACACACTCCTATATCTGGAGAAATTCTGAAAGCCAAAGCAATTGAATTTTATAAAAAAATTACCCACAAAGATGATTTTCGTGCCAGCAATGGATGGCTAGATAAATTTAAAAAACGATTTGGTATCCGTCTATTAACCATATCGGGTGAGAAATTATCAAGCAACGAATCTGCATTGAAGCCATTTATCAAGCTTTTTTTAAAAAAAAGTAGAAGAACTGGGTCTTCTTCCTGACCGAATCTATAACGCAGACGAGAGTGGTCTGTTCTGGAGACTGTTTCCCAATAAAACATTTGTCTCTTCTGAAGAAGCAAGTGCACCAGGTCATAAAGTGAGTAAAGATAGGATCACATTCATGCCGTGTTCAAATGCTACTGGAACCCACAAATTGGATTTGTTAGTGATTAGCAAAGCGAAAAACCCCAGAGCTTTCAAGAACATTTATCTGCCAGTCTGCTACAAGAATCAAATGAAAAGTTGTCCCAGAAGTCAAGAAGTTTATGAAAAGATCAAACTTGCCCATAAAAGCTTTACTCGTACTTGACAATGCTCCAGGCCACCCAAATGAACAAGACCTTAAATCAAGTGATGGGAATATCCAAACCATCTTCTACCACCAAACTGCACACCTTTACTGCAGCCAATGGATCAAAATGTTATTCAAAAAATAAAGTCTTTGTATAAAAATAAATTACTGATCCATATTATATCTCAGGATGGTGATATAACGCAGAGCCTTAAAGGATTGAATTTGAAGGATGTTGTATTCTCTCTCGCTCATGCTTGGAGGTCTGTTTCTCCTAACCTAATCTATTTCTTCTTTTTTTGCAGTCTTGGTTTGAAGGAATCAAAGAAACAGAGGAAATTATGACTGATGAAGAAATTGTATGTGAAGCAGTACAAGAAGAAAGCTCTGTAGAAATATTGCAACCACCAACTACTACAACTGCTGTAAGGGTTAAACCAGATGATGCATTGATTTGTTTCAATACCTGCATAACATGGGCAGAAGAAAACGGCATGTCTGCCAAAGATATTATAATTCTTCGCAATATGCGAGAAAAGGTTTTTAAGCAAGGAATACAAGTTGCACAAAAGCAGACCTCAATTAAGGATTATTTCAAAACTAGTTAATTACACATGTGCCTAGATTTTAATTCAATTGTTCCATAATACATTAAATACATTTATTCTCTCTATGTAATGCTTTATTTTATTTATTACCGATGACTTTTTCAATATAACCCAGTAATCCGAACAATCCAATAATCGGGCACCCTCCGGTTTTTAATAGTGCCGGATTAGGGGGCGTCCATAAATTACGTGAGGTGTTTAAGGGGGGGAGGGGGTCGAATCAAATCTCATCTAATCTTACGTAGGAGAGAGGTCTCGGCAAATATCACGCAATTTTTTTTCTGATTGAAACAATAAAAAGTTAGTTGGTCCATTTAATCCAGATTGTACATGCTTAAGATTTTATCTTAAGCGTAATCGTAATACGATTAAGATCATTTATTAATTCGTTCGAAAGAAAATAATTTCATTCATACTTCGACAATATACAACTCACTGTCAAACGACCATATTTGTTTTATACCAAATAGCTCAATTTAATCTGAATTTACGGTAAAGTGTAACCCGTCCTTTGTTTTCGCGCCACTGTCAGCTGAACGCGCGACTCGATGAACAAGAGCGTACCAGCTGAGTGGCAGCGACACACGGACAGGTTCCAACCTGCTTTGTTTATTCTTGTAAACTTTCTTTTTACAATAGCAATCCAAGTATCCAACCCGTTTACGTAAGAAACTCACATTTTGAAAAATCTCACTTGAGATTGGGGGATGGGGGAGGGGGTTGAATAAAATCTCACGACATCTCACCAGGGGGGGAAGGAGGCGCAGAAAATTTAAAAAAACACCTCACGTAATTCATGGACGCTCTCTTAGTGAGATTACACTGTTTATATATTAATTACATTACATCTTTGCAATAAGAAGTGATTAGGAAATATAATATTTTTGTTAGTAGCAATGGTGAAGATAATAAAACATGATAAGATCTATATAAAAGTCCTTAACCCTTCTTTGCATGATGATGGAAATTTCCATCATAACATTTAATGAAAAAATAAAGGTACACAAAATAAGTATTCCACCAATTGAATGTTGCTGGCAGCTTTGTACATGACCATCGCGTAAAAAGGAAGGCAGGTGTAGAAAAAAATCTAACTTCACTGTTAATTACTAGGCCTTGAACTTGTCCTTCCACTGTTTATTTTACTTGAGAGAAATGAGCTATTTTATTAATTTTTTTTAAGTAACTAATCTGAGATTTTTCTGCTATTAAAAATGATAATGAGTGGACAACAGGTTTGTTTTTAGTGGTTTTGTTTTTTTTCTGTGATTTCTATCAAAATACCCTATAATAAAGTTCCAAAACTATGTGACAGAAATTTACATCACCATGCAGTAAGGTCACTTGTAATGTATGGCGAAAATTTTTAGTAGCAATTTTTATTTTATGTTGTTTTTGTATGGAAACTTGTCAGACAAGGACATTGAAACATACTTGAGTCAGGAAGTAGGCGGTTGGCTATCAGAAGATGGCCTTGGCGATGATTCTGATGATGAGTACCGCGATGGTGATGACATTATATGAATGTTCCAAGAGGAAAATGACGATGATGATGTGTGGTAGATGAAACTGCTGACATTGATCGTTCTCTTGTAGAAGTCACTACAGAATATCCGGAAAATTGAGATAACAAAAAAAAACTCAGGAAAAAGTTGATATTACTTGCCCGTTTTTTGTCAAAGAATACAATAAACACATGATGGGGGGATTCGACCTCATGGGTGACTTTTTGGGCAGAAATCATATAACACTGAGATCTAAAAAGTGGTACTTGTGTATTTTTTCTTCATTTATTTGATTTAGCAGTAATAAATTATTGGTTTGTCATAAAAAAAAATATGAGAACGGGAATGCACCTAAAAAGAGTCAGCTTACAATGAACCAATTCAGGATTGAATTGGCCTATGTACTTTGCAACAAAGGAACCAACAAAGATGCTAAAGAGGGCGTCCTAGCAGCAGGGCCCTAGAAGAATTACTGTCAAAAAAAGGTTCTCCAGCTCCTCCACCTCGAAAAGACATAAAGAAAGATGGCTCTGAACATTAGCCAAAAGGAGGTCACTCCGGTGCAAATATCCGAAATGTAAATTTTATTCTACAATCGCATGTGGTACCTAAATGTGGATTTTTTTTGTGCCTTAACAAGAATAATATATTTTTTTATTGGTACAGTAGAACTTCTATAAGACTAACATCAAGGCAGACGCCAAAAAAATCGACTTATGGAAGATTTTGACTCGGGCGGTTTTTTATTTGGCATAAAGTGGTTGTGTTTAATTCTAAATCTAATACAATTTCAGTTATATATTGCTATGTTCGAGATACAGAGGTCCAGTTTAAATTTTGAGTTATGGAGGGAAAATATGTACCAAAATGTCTTAGAGGGACTCCCTGATTATTTTGACTAATAGAGGGTCAATATTTCGAGGAATAGAGGTATTGGTGTTTGAAGGGAAGGGAGAAAACAATTTTTCGACATTTGGAGGTTTTCAACTTATCGTGGTTCTACTGTATCAGGAATAAATGATTTACAAAGATATTCTATTTTTTATTTATTTAGTACTGAGCTAAACATGCGTAGACTGCATGATGATGGATATTTCCATCATACTGTTTTTTGTTTCTTTTATATTATTTATATATGCTAGGATTTTTTTATTTATTTTTCCTTTAATCTAGACCATGAATTACATCACTCTGATTTATTTCACAAAAATAGAAAAAATCATGCAAAGAAGGGTTAAATTGGATCATTTTAAAAATCACAACACTTGCAAAATATTGCAAAATTTCCCCTAAAGCACTGGTAAAATGGGAAAAATCTAAAAATCATCATAGTTTCAATGTGAAGCAGATGTAAGCAACATACAACATACTAAAAGATATTTAATCAAATTTGAGACAATTCATAATTAATGATAATCTTTTTTTTTTCAGTTGACAAGAAACTGTGCATTTCATTATTACAATTAACCTCTTGATTGAAATATTAACATTTATTACTTATATAAAAGGTCAATAATGTGTTGTAATTAAATTGGAGGGAGGTAACTAAAACTAAATAGACATGAATCAAATGATCAGAAACCACCAACAAGCAACCAAGTAGTAATAAAGCTGACACAAGTAACCACCACAAAGACGATTGAGCGACCATAAACTGATACAAACATAAAACAAATTAGACTCTTTGAAATGTAAGGCGGATAATAGGAAAAACAACTAAGGCAAACAGCAGATAGATAATAGAAAATTAGACAGTATTAAGTAGACCTAGACACCATTAAGTAGGTAAAGAATTCTTTTAGATTAATGAACAACAGGAATGAGGAAAATTGAGAATTGTCAAAAAAATTCTTGTCTATAGTATTTCTTTTTTTTTGGGAAGGCAAAGGGTCCTTGCCCATACAGCCTCGTCATCTTTAATATTATTAAAAACAGGCCTGACCCAAGTATTCAAAATATAATTTACTTAAGTACCTAAGTCAATCATTCATATTTTTATTTTTTAGGCCAAAGCAAATTCTTCGTAATTATTGTCCACAGATAATTTAGAAGTGACCACAACTTAGTTTAAGCCCTTTGCACTATGACCAAAACAATCGATAAACGATGAACAGAAATAAAAGGACGAACGAAATTTAAATTAAAAATGAAAAGCATGGAAACACTTCATGCGACATACATAATTTCAGGTACCGATCTAAAAATATTGCTTGTTTACAATGTAACAACAAAAACAAAATTGATGCCATAAATTAATATCCACACTTATAAAGCAAAAAACATACATAATTTTAACACGAGAAATATTTTGAATTATTATATTTAATGTAATAAGAAAATGACAAATTTATTTCATTACTTTAAGCTTTTTTGTAATTGCCATTACTTGAGGTAACGTAAATTATTTTCCATTTTGTACCTTGCATGTTCTTCACCTCTTTAAAATGCTAAAAATGGCACAATTTTTATACTATTTCAATTGCATTTATTAAATTACCTACTAACCAACATGTTCAAGTACATTAAATATTATTAATATACAGGAAAAAAGTTAAGATAGAAGCAGACGTTACATTAAAATCACTGTAAAAACGATATAATTTGCTTCTGGGATGGAAGACAGAGGACGTAAGTCAAAGCTCGGAAGTTGAGAAATGACGGTAAGGATAATCGTAAACGTTTTTCCATCCAAAGAATTGAATATTTGAAAAATGGACAAAATAATCTTTGCCATTAATATATTGATTTATACCAAATTTTAATTTACGGATTTATTATGTTATGTCTTAATCCGTCACAATAGCTTTGTGCCGTTAAGTACACTGGACAGAACTTCTCATACTAGACTCGGAAAAAAATAAAATAAAAATCGATTTTCTTACTTTTCGAATGTCTTATTTTTAATGCTATTAATAATCATCTTAAAATTGAAAAATACAACAATATATACAACTACCTAGGTACTTATACCTAATATTTTTGTAGATAAAAATATACATGATTTTTAAATTGGTATTCCTATTCTACGTAGTCCAGAAGAGAAATTCACAAAAAAGAAAGTGGAACAATTTTTCAAATTCATCCCATCCTATACCTTCGAACATTAACGAACAAATAATTAAAAATTTAAAAAAGTGGGGCCAAATTTAAATAAATAAATAAATAAATACACCCAACAGTCACATACATAGTTCTGACCCCACACTAGGATACAAGTCCTGTGTCGTGGGTATCAGAAACTACGAGAGACTTTTCGGTCTCACAAACACCCAGACCCGAAACAAATATTTGTGGATCACACAAACATTTGTCTCGGTGCGGGGATCGAACCCGCAGCCTCTCGTTTCGCAAGCTGGTGTCTAGCCAACTGCGCCACGGGGCTGTCAATAGCCTTTAAATTGTCTGTTCTTTTTAGTAGTCTGTGTTCCAAATCCCCAAGTTTATTGATGAAGGGTATGTTCCGCTATACACTGCGAACACTGTCCAGTACTCCCAACAATGCAATGGTGAGAAATTCGTTCCGTTATGGATTGACAGTAAACTGCCGCATTATCCTAGGGAAATATATGACGTCATAAATTGTCGACATTTTTATACTGTACGCACTGGTGCTTTCAAGGTAAGTTGCTCTCAGTGCTTTGATCACGTGATTTACAACGTCCAGAAATTTAAAAACTTGCACTTTTGATTTTATTATTATTGAATATTGCTATTATGCATTAGGTTACTTGAAAAACAGTATTTTATTTTAATAAAAGGTATACTTACTTATATTATACAATTAATTTAATTGTCAATTAACGTGAATATTAAAATTTTAAATAAAACTTCATTCAAATAATAATTTGTTGAACAGATAACGTATATTTATAATTATTTTCACGTGGAAACAGCTCCAAAAAACGGGCATGACAGTATACTGGACTGCGTTCCGTTTTAAACAGTAACCAGTATAGCTAACTATAAACGACTTCGCAGTATACTAAATTGACGTCACACCTTATAGTGCTCGCAGTGTTTATCGGAACGTACCCGAAATCTACGCATGTACAGCCGGTACAACGTACAACTATGAACTATCCGAAGGAGGAAACTTCTCGTTCGGGTTGGGGGCGCGTTTTTTGTTTTTTTCACATATAAGTATAATTAATTTTTATTTATTTTTCTTGATAATGGTGAACAGGGGATTAACTGCTGCTTGTTGATGTTGTGTGTGGTGTGTTTGATTTATTTTTCCCTTTATTCTTCCCTGTCTTGCTGTACATATCTGGAAATTCTTTTCTGGTGTTTATTGGCTGGATGGATGGAGGAGCCTCCTGATCCGGGTGGGCCGGTTCCACCGATACAGCAGGACAGGGAGGAGGGAGGCGAGAAGTGAATTGGATACGCTATGTAATGTACAGTATCGACAAGTGGTGCTTGATCTTCTGTTCGCTATTGTAATAAAAGGGGTCAATAATAATATTCGAATCGAAACCTGAAAAATCGATTCACTAAAAAATCGAGGTTTAAAATATCGATTTCCAAAAAAATCTATTCTACAACAAAAAATAAATAAAATAAAAACGCTTTTATAGAAAATCCAACAAAACTATAGAAATATAAATTTTAATTTATATGGAATGATGATGATTTAGAATAATCTAAAAAAGAAAAAAAAAATGTAAAAAAGGGTGGGGTGCTTTTTAAGATATTATCAAAATGATATATAATCCTTCTACTCGAATCTGTCAATACAACATTTATAACTATTGACCTATATAATTGAACCCCATGATTTTTTTTAAATATTTTTTTTTTCTTGTTTACACTATTCTACATTAAATTTTAATTTTTTTAATTGGATTTTATATAAAAGCGTGTTTTTTTTAAACAATTATTATTTATTGATCTTTAAATATTGAATTTTAATCGGTTCTTGATAAGTATACCAACAGCCAAATTTCGAGTTAATCCGACGTTTTAAAGGGGGGTCAAAATCATGTTCAAAGTTTCCGTTATATATTATCGTACATACGTATAAATCTAATTAAAGCGTGTAAGGAACAAAAAAGATAATATCAGTTCATAAAATCAGTTTTTTTGTTCAGGGAATTTTATTATAACAATTGTTTTCTTTACCGTACTAGTTGCGTGATTTTACCTACATGGTTCTTGTTCCCATGGGATAAAAATTAGCCTAATTAACTCCTTATAGCAACAGTCATAGACTACAAATATAATTGGAGGCGAAAGATTTCCCATAGAATAATTGCGTATTTTAGTTTTTTTTTTAAATGTAGAATAGTGTCAGTAAACTCACGCCTGTGCCAAAGCTGTAGGGAGAGGTGCATTTCTGCAACCACATTTCGCCAAGTATGTATCAGTCTCACGTAATAGGGGGCGAGCCTATTACCGTTTTTCGGGCACATTCACAGACTCCGTGCTGTTACCGAGAATTTCCTAATGGAAAAAAACCCAATGACGCTTTGCCCGGACCTGAGAATCCAACCCAAGACCTCTAGATCGCACGGCACATACTTGTACCGCGAGACCACGAGGCAGTCAGGGATTGACATATATACAAGTTGTCAAATATCTTTGAGTGCGTTTAGAAATGTATGTTTTGTAAACTAAGGCGTATTTATAAGTTTTACTTTAGTCGTGTGGTCTAAAGCCCACTCGTATTTTTTAATAATCAGGCCTTTAACCGGCTACACCGTAATGTAAAGGTACCTTCAACTAATTGTCAATTTATTTTTATTTTATATATTTTTATTTTATATATTAATTACCAAAAAAAATAATCGAATGGCGATTTTCAAAGGTGAAATATCGATCCACTGAATCGATTCAGTGCCTAACATCGATTTAAAAAACGATCTTTTGGGCCTTAAAATCGATTCTTTGATTAATCGATCTCATTCTCAGATCGACATCCCTACTCTAAACTTTGACACCGACAGACAGATACGCAAAACGCGCCTTGCAAAAATAAAGAACAATCCGAAGTTCCCAAACAAATGACAATTTATTGTTATTTGTTACTCGGTCGCCATAGATACCCGGTCGCTGATCGCCTGGCTAGGCTTCCCCAACGGGTCTCACCTGGTCTGGTTTGATCGCACGGGTGGCGTGAAGATAAACGCCGTGGATGCCCTCGCAGGTCCACGTTTGCAATGAAGATCCGAAGAGCTTGGAACGGATCGGGACTTACATTTGTATCTACAAATAAGTGTTTTTAAGCCTTTCCTGTTCAGAATGTTGTTATGTTGTATCTACTACGAAATCGATATAGTAACCAAAAAACGAATGAAGTTAAATCACCTTTATTCTTGGATTTTTCAACCTTTTTAATTTCATGAAATGACCATGGGTCCTCTTGTCAGTCAACTAGCTGTGTTAATTGTTATGTATTATAATGTCTTGATCTAAACACCATATTTGATGGGAATGCTCGAATGAGTGATGTAATTTTCCGATAATTTTCGAAACTGCTTAATTTGTTGACTGGTTTTTTTATTGGAGGTTTGTTTTTTGAGGTCGTTGTTTCTGGTTTGTGTTGAGTTTTTTTATTTAGAAATTCTGATCTCAATGGGATTTTAAACCATTGCATTTTTGATATAACCGATATCAATCGAATTTTTTGGAGTTGTTTTGGGTTGATTGAGACTCTTAATTTGAGAGGCTTACTAATTTCAGGGAACCTCAGCCTATCCTAACTGTATTGAAATTAATAAATAGAAATAGTGTACATCATTTATCATGCAATAAAGTTATGATTGAATTTGTTCCACTGCAGTGAGATTTTTGCTGCATAGATAAACAATTCCTGCTTTAAAATAAACTTATTTTGTATATATACTTATCATACACCTTAAAATAAATCTTACCCTTTTACTGGTCGAGGATATGTGAACATTTATACTGAAATAAAATGTTATAGGCTATATTATAAGCCTATCATCATCCACTGCTGAACGTAAGCCTCCCCAAAAAAGCACCAATCATCCCGGTTTATTGTATGTGTTTATTAGGATATAATTTTTAATTTTTCCTATTTAGTATATATTAAAACAAAAAAAAAAAAAAAAACAATCTGTTTAGAACTCAAAATTTTTAAATATAAGCAGTACTTATATGTCTGTATGATGTAATTTCTGAAACAGGGTGGCTTACAATGGTACCAGACATTTATCATACTATATCTTGGAACTGTGATTGTTTTGTGAATTGCTACAGAAACAACATCTTCTGTAAGTAGCTATTTCTACTGGCCAATGTTAACCTACCTCAGCAAATTAAAATTCTTCAGGCACACCAAATACATTCTTTTGCCTAGATGGACTTGGCTGTACAGACTTAATTTGGAAGCAAACTTCTGCATGGAGGCAAACAACTTTTTGCAGAATGTTGTATTTGCTACTAGTTCTTGTGATTTTATCTGTCTAAATTGTTACGATTGAGTGGTTTCTTTTGTTTCAGTTTTATAAAATACAGTGAATTTTGGTTGTAAAGACGGCCAAGGGACCACATTCATGTTGTTACTACATCCACAATAAAAAGTCTTGTATATTTTCTTATAATTTATTTAATTATGTTATACATGGGTGTTATTGAAAGAAATGTGATATAGGTAGTGCACTATTTTAGTTGTTTTATGTGCACACTGCAGTCTGCAAGGTACATTCCGTAATTGGTATCTTCTACATCTAAATTATTTTTGCCTACACCTAATAAACAGTACTTTCAAGTGTTGTTATAGCACATAAGGCATCTCTACTTGTTGAAATCTCATTTAGATTGCAGTCTTCTTCCTCTTCTTCATACTCCTTTTCTTGTGTTTGAAGTAGACTCAATAATTTCATCATCAGTAAGTTATCAGTAATGATAACTTGATCGTCAATATAGTTTCCCAATCTGTAACTAATGCGTCCGCTGATGATAATCTCGCCAGTGGCAATTTGTTCAATTCATCATAAGAAAGTTGGCGATAATATTTTCCCCTACTTTACAATACTGCTTGTAAGTGCTAAACATTCCTTAAGCAGTCGCACATCATCCAACGAGGTTCACCAATAGCTACTTCTTAATCATTGGTCATTTTGTTTATGGCAACTATTAAAATGTTGTTCAGTGTATGTTTTCAATTTGAACAGTAGCTATAAAGGTGTCCCAAAATCAACGCAGGATTTGAATTAAATTGAAAACAGTTTTTAGTCTTGATTGAATTTTTTTATTGAATCATAAAGTTCACTATTCTAACTATTCTAATAGTGTTATTTGACGAGTGAAACAAAAAATGATAATTCCACAATGTCCAATTTTTTACAAAATCTCAAAAACCTGTAACTGATTTGTCTTTGTAAATTTAAAAACAATCGAGTGCTTATAAATAATGATGGGAATAACTTAGTTTACATGTTTTTTTATAATATATATATTTTTTTTATATTATGTAGTTATTCTTACTTGACTTGTCTTGACTGCCTCGTGGTCTCGCGGTACGAGTATGTGCCGAGCGATCTAGAGGTCCTGGGTTCGATTCCCGGGTCGGGCAAAGTGTTATTGGGTTTTTCCATTAGGGAATTCTCGGTAACAGCACGGAGTCTGGAAATGTGCCCGAAAAACGGCAATAGGCTCGCCCCCTATTACGTGGGACTGATACATACTTGGCGCAATGTGGGTGCAGAAATGCGCCTCTGCCTACCCCTTCGGGGAATACAGGCGTGAGTTTATGTATGTATGTATGTGTAGTTATTCTTATTAAAGAAATGGAAATATCATGTTCTGAACCGATCCAATAAAAATAACATGAGTTGTACAAAACAGTTTGGAAATATCATGTTTTGAAATCATGTTTTGCCCCCCACAGCCATCACAAATTCAACAAGTCTTATTAATTTCACATTAGCTGGTATTGTTTTAAAATTTAAGAAGGAATGCAGATCCAATTGATACAGCACCCTAGCCAGATTCTGTGATAGGTCCACAACACACAAATTATACAGGCTAATCTGACGGGTAAAAAGAGGTTCTTGAATTGGTGTCTTTGGCAGAGGAATACTGCTGGCTGCTGGCAAAGCATATAGTGATACTATTGTCAACCTCTTCTTTCAAAAGTTTAAAGAAAAAGTTTGGTCGTAATTTATGGATACGAAGCTTTGTCATAAATTCTTGCTTTTTGGTTGAATCTTGTTCATTTTTACTACTATTACTCAATAGTATACAAGCACTGCAGGCGTCTGATGCCGGTGACCGGAATTGAATGTTAGATTCAAATGTGAACTTTGTACAACATATGGACCTTTTGACTTTTAATTCTTTCATGACACTTTCATTGTAAAGCATTCTTAATTTTTTTATATTCAAACTTGCATCCAAATACACCCATGGCTTTCAGTGCAAGGCAGATTTCGAAGGAAATTGTGTAAATGTTCTCAGCTTTGGCCATTTTTATCAATAAGTTGTTGTGACAATGGAAATATCGTATTTTGTGCCAACTTTAAGCCTTTTTATGTATGAATTTTATCATGTTTTGTTCGGATTTTGTTTTATAATTTTTTTAAAACGGAAATATCAAGATCTGCATCAAACTGACAACTTTAGAGGCTATTTACTACAGGTATTAACGTGATTTGAACCAAAACAGCTTGGAGTGTAATGTAATTTACGGTATTCTGCCGAATGCCCTAAGTAACTTATTATTACCTATTAGTATTATCATTTTTTGTTCCGTCACTCCTCGTTTATGGAGTAACTTACCGGGCAAATGGCGGCCTCCCCTGGCTTCATATACATACGCGCTCGTTTTTCGAAATTTACCATGACTATTCTGCATAAATGTGGCTGAATTTCGTTGATGTAAGGTTGAATCTCCTTCTTTAAAGCACGCATGGTTGTGAGCTTGTTGACATATACCTGTGATTTTAAATTACCCCATTAAAAGAAATCTAATGGTCTTAAGTTACACGATCTAGAGAGCGAATATTGATCACCGAAACGAGAGAGTACAAGACCTGGAAATGTATCATGCAGTAATTGAAGTGTTTCACGGGCTGTGTGGCATGTGGCACCGTCTTGTTGAAACCACATATTGGCCAATTCAATATCATCCAATTTCGACCAAAATATCTGGGTTATTGTGTCGCGATATCGAGCACTAGTAACAGTCACTGCTTGACCACCTTATTTTCAAAAAAATATGGTCCAATTATGCATCCAGCCCAAAAGCCACACCAAACATGTATGTGTGTGTATATATGTGTATATATACAACAAAATGTATACCAATTCAAAAGAGTATATTCATTAAATGAAATGTTGAATTCCATGACTCTACTAATGCAAGAGCTTGATCTGCCGAGAGTCCAGCTTGTTTTGAGATTTCTGAACACTTCCGCGCTGTTTTTATAACTGTACCTCTTCTTGGTGAAAATTGACAAAGTTCTTTAACGATTGCTGCTGAATCCTTCTTTCCTTTTTTGCGAAGTTGTACTTCGGTTGCTATTGATATATATTCCAGACTAGATGTTTCAACGACATGTTGAATTCGCCGTTTTTTTTGTTTTGGTGCTCGAAATTTCAAAGAGTTTTCGAGGTCTTCCAAACGTACTTCTTTCAAGTAGTAACACATCTTCATCCGTTTGAGTGACAATTTTAAGTAACGGTATGTTTCTTCTAACTACGCTGAGATAGTGTTTAAAAAACAATCTCGATGTCTACCCGACTTCACCATTTATTTATCTTCGATTTTTTTACAAAAACTTATGATAGTTATTTTCAAACTTCTTATAACGTCATCTGTAAAGGACGGGTTACCAAGTTCTTGCAATACATGTTGTAACAAGGCATTCGTTCTTATGTCTTTTCCGTTAGCAAACCAAACGTCGAAAAATTGTCTACGCGAAATTTGCGAAGGCATTCTGAAAATAAAGAAAAGTTGTGTGATTGTCGCAAATATGTTCCAGAAAACGTACGTGTTCCCTATAGCTAACTTAAGTTCTTTTGATTAAATATAATATCAGACTTGTATATTCCAGTAACCCTCTCAACTGTAGAGGAGGCCCGTGCCCAGCAGTGGGACGTATATATGGGCTGATGATGATGATGATGATGATGATATTCCAGTATAGTACACTAAAACTAAAGTTCAAAATACTACTATATATAAAATACTTATTAGTATTAATTATAAAACATAAGTCTCTCTGTGTCGATAGTACTTGTGATTACGTATAAAACAAATATGGATTGTCTTTACGGGCAAGTCGTATGACGTTTTGCCAGTCATCAGGGTTGTAGATTTTGGCGTACTCAGAAGCTCTTTCAGTTATGGAGTGCATGTTGTCACACTCCATGTAGGTGTGTCCGGGTACAAGAAATTTGTAATCAATGACTCTAATATCATTGTCAGGTGAAGTAATGATGTAATTGAACATAGCTACAAGCACATAATATCTATTCTGCCATGGACAGCAGTCAGAATATAATATTAGATGATCGACTTTGGAAAGATTTGAGATGTAATTATAGAGGCATGTTGAGACTTCGTTTGATCCGCGGTTGCCTTCATATTCCGGCCAAAAATAAGTATAACCTTGTTTAGTCGCTGCATTATGAATTGTGAAATTCATGCTGCCTAACTTTCGTTTATAAAATACAAGCTTTCCTAGAACCAAAGGGCAATATAGCACTGCTTAAAGTCAAGTACAAACATGCAAGAGACTATTTTCTATTGATTTCATTTTATCCGATTTTTTTCCTGTGGATAGTATTTTCTGTTACCACGTTCCCTGTCCAATGACTCCAAAAGAGTCACGTTTGTGCCACACTCGTACGTCTATGACTCTAGTTGGAGTCATACTCCAAAGGTAAATATGATGCTTTATATTTCATTGGACGTATGACTAAGAGCTAAAACATTATCATGGACGTATGGTTACATAAAATTCAAGAGCCGCCGTGAAAAGTCACAAGTTTCTTATTATATGACGGTGGTAAAATAAAATATTTTTATTAGTAGAAATTGTACTTTATTCCATTAAAATCAATGAAGTGCATTATAGCATGGACGGCAGAGCACTATTTTACACTTAGGGCACCAGGTTTTCAGTTTTGACGCGTTTGTAGCAGAAATTTTTGAAGAGTGACCATCTGAAATGTGTTTGTTGTAGCACCCTTTGCATCTTTTTTTATTTGTCTTACGATTTAGCTCTGGTAATTTTCTCCAAGGTGTGTATATCAACACGTGATGAAAGTGGATGTTCAATAGACGGTCGGTTTTCGTCTCGTATTTCTAGCAGATTTTTTTATTATTATCTCATGTGCCGATAGTATCGATAGCTTTTTTTGGCCCGCGTTTTTTTGCAGCTCATTGAAAATGAAGCACGAGTTTACCACTGCGATTGATAACAAATCCACGGCAATCTTTATACCTTTTTTTTCCTTTATTATATTCCAAAACAATCAGGTTTTAGTACTGGTCTTCGTCCGCTGCTTAATTTTGGTTTACATATTTCGCAAATGGCTATTTTATTTACATTGTCCGAAGAGTCCTCAAAACAATTCCACAAATTCCGGTTTTTTTGATTTCCTAGAATCCGCCATCGTTGTTATAAAAAACTATTTTACACTATTATTATATATTTATACGATATTTATTTTAACTTTTAATACTAAAAATATTCACAGACTATATAATGAACTAACACGATATTGCATAAAACCTTTTTCTAAATTTTCCTATTAGCGTGTAGCCGTGCACTTGACACAGTGGCGAAGATAAAATGTAGTCGAAGTAAATTTTCAAGGCCCAGATGATCTCAAGAGCAATGAATAATATAGACTGGTACCTATTTAAATAACTCAATTATCACGAGATAGCAAATTTCAATTTTAATAGTAACTGCATATTAACGAAACAGTTTGAATGTACCTAATTGATTTAAGTATGAGGAAGTACTCTTAAAGTAAATTAGTTTGTTTTGAGGACCTTACAGCCAGTATATGCTACTTGTAATATTTATATTCCAAACAAATTTTTAGTTATGCATATTTTAATAATACAATTTTAAATAGAGATTAGATAAAATAAAATAAAAGTATAAAAAAACTTCATAGTTTTAGTGATGACATGATGATGATGATGATTATGAAACATAAAACTTACAAACAATCCTTAAATAATAATCATTAATAATAACTAATAGGTACTTGTTTATTGAGAAAAACGAGACGTTTCTTATAAATAAGTCCAACCAATTACCTACTGGTCTCGTTGCGAGCCAAGTGTTTTTATCCGCCCTTTCTACAAATTTCTAGTAACCGTGGCTTTGACTCAAAAAAAATATAAACATTAAGCACTATGCGTACTTGAGTCGAGTCGAATAATTCCGAGAACCACCACATTCATCCCATTAGCTTGAAGTTGCCTGATCAGCATTAATACTAGGTACTGGCAGGCTACGTCTCTGGCAGTTGCACTTTGTCTGTATACAAAGCACGGAGTTTCCTTTGTATTGATCTTAAACACGTCTCATATTTTTCGTGGTTACTAAAAGAATTTTTCTTGAAACGGAGGTCTAAAAATGATGCTTCTGCAACCAACAGATTGCCTTGGATGTCACGAAAGTTATCTTGAAGCTGGTCTCGCAGGGTGGTTATAATAATTGCAATATGTTATGAGGGCCACCTTCCATCAAATGTTTTTCAACATGCATTCTCATATTTTTTTGCGCGGTTGCTCTATTTCCAGTGTACTTATGACGAGCGTCTTTTATTTTAAGCAGTCGCTCTAGAATGTCGTATGTGGAGTTCAATCGAGTAATAACGTTTTGTTTCAGCTTCAGTGGAGGTAATTCCATCTGCAACTGCGACACTGCATTGCAAGTAACTTGCTCTAAGCTGTGGAACTTTGTTTAAAATACTGTACTACAGCTTTAACTTTATCTTATTGTTCTTTTATTACGTTCAAACTATATTGGACCACCAGGTTTATGGTGTGGGCGAAACACGGAAAATGCCGCCATTTTGTTAATCGCACCGCCGCGTCGCGCGCGGCGTGTGTTATCGTCAAGTTAAAGGAGTTTTGAAGTACGCGCACACATTCACAAAATCTAAAATTAGGCTACATTTTTAAATTTTTGATATGTTCTCCATTTAAATGAACGCACAAAGTCACTGTCCGAGGCTAGGCCCTTTAATTTTTCAAATACCATAATAATCCTATTTTTTAGTTCTTCAATTGTATTTACTTCTGAAGCATACACTTCCCCCTTAATGTACCTCACAAAAACAAATCCAAGGGAGTTAGGTCCGGAGATCGTGGTGGCCACCGTACGAATCGACCGATCCATTGTTAACCTAACATTACTTATCATTTAATGGCGTTCTCTCGACTTTACATGGTGGAGGAGTAGTTGGAAATGTATCCGATTCAGATACTTTCGATATGCTCGTCGATGGTTGTGGTTCATGACTCGGTAGATTCGGCATGCCTAACTTTTTATTAATCGTCGTTTGTTTCTTTTCGTCTCGTTTCCCACTAAAAATAATAACATAATTAGTTTCGTGCCTCTAACCAGTGTAAAATGGGTATAACTAAGTCAAATATTTTTATTATTATGCTAACCTGCGACTTTGTGCATAACATAAAAGTGGTAGGTAGTTTATGCGTGAAAGGTTACAGATTCACTGATAGTAACTTTCAAAATTTATATATTTATCGCCTGAATACTGAAACGCAACCTAAAAATTAAGATCATCTTAAACGTCTAATGCCGAGGCCGACTTGTTTTAAGCGGCCGTAAAATTTATTAAAAAGTTATTGAGGAAATAGATATTGAAAATTAATTTTACGCTATTGCAGGATTTCCTAGAGTGATTGATGCAATTGATTGCTCACATATCAAAATAAAGTCACCAGGTATGTACTCGTATTTGTGGGATTTGCGTGTTCCATCGTTTTAAAAAAATCAAACACAGCCAAATGTCACACTAATTATTTTATTAATTTTTTCTTTGCAAGTTACGATAGCGTCCGGCATACGAACACCTGGGTAAAACTCCGTATAATGAAACATTGCATCACCACTTTCTTGCGTCACAGGTAATATTACACGTGTTTCTGAACGCGGTGGTATTTGCACTTTATAAAAATGATTATACCGAATTGGTATATTGGAAAATTTCGTTTTCAAAATTTGCTTATCCATATCTACGCTACCCCCTAATAGTTTAATTAGGTCTATGCCTATAAGACCATCATAAGCTTTGTCTACATTATATATATAAAATGTATGGCGTAAATTTGTGTTAAACGTTTTTGTTAATGGTATATTTTATAACTTCGTTATGCTTACTGCATCCATGCGTACTGTATACTTCAAAAGGTTTGATACCCTTAAAATCTCTAAAAAAAAAATCCGCCTTTTCGGGACTTATGAAAGAGCGCGTACTGCCCGTATCTATCAAAAATAGACCTCCTATTTCTGGTAAATATATATGAGGTAATTTTAACGTATCACTAAAGTTAACTCTAATTATTTCAATTTTTCTTTTGAGGCTTTTGCCTGAAAATTTTCACGGCTATTTCGTGAACTACTACCATCATTGTTGTAACTATTCGAAATATGCACATTACCTGGCGATAATTTTGGATCACCTTGGTTATATAGCATATTATTGCGTACTGTTCTCATAGATACATCCGCAATATGGTTCTGGGGCGTTTTATTATTTATTCCGAACTTAAAATTATGGTTGGGGTTCGGCTTAAAGAATCCCGAGTGTTTATAGTTATTTATCAATCTGGGGAATGGCTGATTCCCAAACGTTGGCCTAAAGTTTGGTCTAAAACCCTGTTGATGAGGATGCGGTGGATTCCCGAATCCTGGCACAAAGTTATTCCTAACAGCTGGTTGATTAAAATTATTATTACTATTAATATGTTTTATAGGCGAGTGTAAGATGTTGGGTTGTGGAATTTGTCCCAATTTAAATTGTGTTGCAGAATTTTGCAACGGTTTATTTCCCTTAAAATTTCTTAAATCACTCCTAGCATCATATCTACTTTGGAAGTTAACTTCTTCCGTAACTATACTTAACGCTGATTCTAGGGTGGTGCATTTATTTAACCTTACAAATTTTATTAAATCATTTGGCAGATTGTACATAAAAACGTTGAGGGCTGTATTGTTATATATAATATATTTTGCGGCTTTAACTCCCTCGTCCGTTAAGAGATTTACCTTGGATATTAAACTACTTCTAGTATTTTGTATCCTATGGCAAAAATCTATGTAGCTTTCTCCCTGTTGAAGTCTCATATTTTCTAACTCTATGGCGATGCACGCCTCGGATCTAGGATCCCCAAAATGTTGAACTAATAGTTCCTTCAATTGATCCCAACTATTTATATTTTCGCGTTCGCTTGCTAAAATCGCGGCTTTTCCTATTAATCTACTAGTAATTAAATAATACAAATATAATTGTTGAGCAGGATTATTATCCCCCCTAAAACTTCTGATTACGTACTCGCATTTTGATATGAATAAATTTAATAGTTTTTCATCTCCATCAAAACGTGGGATGATCGTTTGAATTTCATTAGGAATGAGTGTAATTTGAATCATTTTAAAAAAGACACAAAAATAATAAAATATGAAAATACAAAAAAATATCTCCTATAAGTCCTATTAAGAATTCCCTAAAATGTGTGTTCCCTATTTTTGTGAAAAACGACACATTAATACCCTAACTGAAAGTGTGTTCCCGATTTTTATGAAAAACGACACTTACATTCCTAACAATACCCTAAAAGTGTGTTCCCTATTTTTGTGAAAAACACTTTGAATGTTAAATGGCAATTTCCAGTCCAAATTAACACAATAATTACAAATTAAAGCAGGAGAGGAACGGAAGTGAATAAAGGGTCTACTCACATTAATTCGCTCGCTCTCATGCTGATTCCTCTGTTGCTGCTGTTGCTCGTGGCTATTTGACGAATTTGTAGGTTACGACGGATTTCTTGTCTAAGCGTATAGTATGACGTTACGACCGATGCTTGTGACGATAACGACTACTTTTCGCGACTTTAAAAAATCCGCTCCGACTGCGCCAGTCAAATATAAACTCTCGGCGTGATTAAAAAATATAATTTAATTTTATAATTACACGAGAATTACATGTTATACGAGGGCAGTCCGATAAGTACTTAGCCTACAAAAGAAAAACGAAAATTTTGGAAAAGTGGCGATTTATTTCTCATCACAGTCTTCTTTCAACTCGATTCACTTGACCCAGCGATGCTCCAACTTCTTTAAGCTGTCTGAAAAGAACGTTTTCTGGAGGTCTACAAAGTAGGCCTCCGTGGCGGCGATAACCTCCTCATTCGACTCAAATTTCTGTCCGGCGACGGACTTTTTCAAGTTTGGAAACAAAAAGAAGTCACACGGGGCCTAATCTGGAGAATACGGTAGATGGAGCAGCTGTTCGTAGCCTAATGTGACCAATTTGGCCGTTGCGACGGCGGAGGTGTGAGCCGGTGCGTTGTCATGGTGGAAGAGCACTTTTTTTCTTCGCCAAATGGAGCCGTTTTTTCTACAATTCAGCGTTGAATCGGCCCAATAGTTCGGCATAGTAGAGCCCTGTGACCGTTTTGCCCTTCTCCAGGTAGTCGATGTAAATCACACCTTGTGAAACCTAGAAAACGGTGGCCATCACCTTTTCGGCCGATGGGACAGTGTTCGCCTTCTTCGGAGCACATTCGCCGGGTAAAGTCCACTGTTTCGACTGTTTATTGGTCTCTGGTGTGTACCAGTGAATCCATGTTTCGTCGACGGTCACGAAACGACGCAGAAACCCCTTCGGATTGCACCTAAACAGTGTCAAACACTGCTCTGAAGTTGTGTCACTGATGCGCTTGTCGTCCGAAGTGAGCAAACGCGGCAGCCATCGAGCCGACAGCTTTCTCATGCCCAATATTTCATGCAGGATATGACCCACGCGGTCTTTTAAGATGCCTACTGTCTCAGCTATCTCGCGCACCTTCAATCGGCGGTCTGCCAATACAAGATCGGGACTTTTCTCACGTTATCCTCCGTGGTAGCCGTTTTTGGGGCACCTGGGCGTGGCTCATCAAAAACTGACGTGCGACCACGTTGAAACTCGTTAAACCAATTTTTGACGGTCGCCATTGAAGGAGAAGAGTCACCGTAAACAGCATCCAAGCGCTTTTTGATATCGCTGCGCGATTTCCCTTCCAAAAACAAGAATCAAATCACCGGCCGATATTGCTCTTTTTCCATTTTTCGAAAATCCGCGGACACGTCCGCTTACACACGCGGTCAAAACAAAACTACAAATCCAATTCGGCTGAAATTTTGACAATAGCCGTCTACGAAGATGTGCTACATGATGGTAAATTTATCTTACGATAGTGGTGCCATCGGGCGGTGAGGCTAAGTACTTATCGGACTGCCCTCGTACATACAGCTACTAACAAAAGAAGAATGATTCAATTAAAATTCAATTGGTTTTTATATGATCTTAACCTAAGTATGTGTGCTGTCACATATGCACACATGCATGGGTAACATGAGCCATCGGTAATGTTATTGGGAAATTATTTAATGCAAATCGATTGTTTAATCTGAACCAAAGGAATTTGCTTCGACATCATTACTTCCATGGGAATCGATGATATTATTTAGTGTGAATCATCGCTGATGGCGTAATGCGTTTCTAAGGTACTACCATCGTACGATGTGTAGTATGGGAACGCATAACTACGTAGCCGCCGTCATATTATACAGTTTTGCTATTGTTGATGTAAATATTTTTGTTGTACCTACTTTAATACTTGTTGTTTTTAGGTGGTATGCAGGCTACATCAATCAATCATACAGAAACGGAAAAGGTTACTTTTCCTTTTCTTATTACTTTCTTTAAACATTCAAATAGTGTGTGATTCAAAATTAATGATTAGAAAAGTTAAAGCCCGGTGGCCAGGCTTAGTACAAGATCTTCTTCTTCATCTTCATCAGCCCATATACGTCCCACTGCTGAGCACGGGCCTCCTCTACAACTGAGAGGGTTTAGGCCTTAGTCCACCACGCTGGCCTAGTGCGGGTTTGCGGACTACACACCTAAGAAATTCCTAAGAACTCTTAGGTGTGCAGGTTGCATCACGATGTTTTCCTTCACCGTTAAAGTACGTGATAATTCATTGTGAATACACACATAACTTCGAAAAGTCAGTGGTGTGTGCCTGGGGTTTGAACCTGCGACCGTCGAGATTTACTACAAAATAGTACTATTTTTAATGACCCGCCATTATGTGCACAATTCTAACGGTGATGTTGGCAATATGCTATTAATAGGGGACAGCGGCTACTCATGTAGGAAACATCTTTTGACTCGTGAACTTAATCCAAGAACACCAGCTGAACAAGCCTACAATGGGGCACATAAATAACTAGAAACTTGGTGGAAAGAGATTTTGGCATGCTTAAGAGAATATTTCTATGCCTACAACTTGGCCTACAATTAAAATTAAAAAACATTCCTATTATAATTATTGTGGCATAGACATTTTACATACTAATGTACTACTAAAAAATTACTATGCAAGCAGTGATAAAGATATGATTGAAACATCACCATCCCTGGAATAGAAATAGCATAATAAGTAATTATTTTTCAGTTTAAAAGTTTATTTTCATTTAAAATTGAATAATCTGACATATTCTATAATGGATTTAACTAGTTACCAGCTTATGATAAAACAGGATACAGGAGTGATCCCTTTTACATGCAACTCTCTTCTTGCCTTAAATTACAAAAACAAACAATGTTACCTAGTTTATATGATCATTATTATCACTTTTTAGCACATAATTACAACCCCGTTTTCTATTAATCTATTTAATATCTGCCATTTTTAGGAAACAAATTTATTTATTTAAAATGTTTTACTATGAAATAAAATTATATTTATTGAATCTATAAAATGTCACATGCGTGTACATCACTTAGATTCAGTCATTTTAAATATATGACCTTACAGACTCGAGATACCTATGTTTATTTCTAATCTTTATTCTTTAATATTTAATTACATAAATTGTTGGCACACTGAGCAGGAATAAATGTAGATTTCTTTTTGTTTCGTTTTACTTTATTTATATTGACTTTAACTGATTACATTCTATTTATAGTATTTTTTAATGATACAACGTTAAAAGGTCTGCTGTCCAAAAAATATAAATGGCATGTAAAAGAACTTTTTGTGGTAATGAATGTTGTCGTTTATGGAAATTTAAGTGAGCATTAGTATATCACGGTCTTAAAACCGGTTTCATTATAACATAATACAATATTCATTATAACGTAAGTCCATTAATTATGTAGCGTTTCAGTATTCGGCCGTATAACTAGTAAATTCTAGCCTTCCGCTTGCGTGGAACGTTTTTTTCAATTTTTACGTAGGAATAAATGCTTATGCAAATTTTGTAATAACAATATAAGCTTAGGTTAAGACCTTTAGATCGCAATCACAAACACACATGCCAATTTTCTTTGTATGAGCATGGTTAAATCCTTTCAACAACGTTTAGTAATCATCATCATCAGCCCAAATACGTCCCACTGCTGAGCACGGGCCTCCTCTACAACTGAGAGGGTTTAGGCCTTAGTCCGCCACGCTGGCCTAGTGCGGGTTGGCGGACTACACACTTTTTTTTTTTTTTTATCCTGGCACGGCAAAGTGACCCCATTGCACCTGATGGTAAGCGTAATGGGGTCCAGAAAAAGTGCCGACCAGCGAGAGATGATCTCCCGTTGGTCGACTCAATCATGCCGGCCGAATACCTCTTCACCTTGTGAAGCAGTTTGGGGGACTAATGCCATGGTGAATGTTTTTTTTTCAGTCAGCAGATACGAATTATTCGTTAATTTGAAAATGTTATGCGCCGGAACAACAGCACCTTCATGCATACGACATAATGATATATAGTTTACACTAGCAAACTCTAGACCGGGAATCCTAAAATTGTCTGGAATAACGTACTGAAATTGATTTCTGACACTCTTCAATTGATAATCTTCAAATATCCTGTCGTCGATAAAATATTTACATAATCTGTTGAAGGCGGCTTGAACCCGACGTAACGGTATATTAGGCTGTGTAGTTGTTCTAATTCTAGTGGATTGCGAAAACGTAAGTGAAAGTGCAGAACAAGCGAAACACTTAAGAAATTCCTAAGAACTTTTTTTTTTTTGGTGTGCAGGTGTTATCAAGATGTTTTTCTTCACCGTTAAAGCAAGTGATAATTCATTGTGAATACACGCATAACTCCGAAAAGTCAGAGGTGTGTGCCTGGGGTTTGAACCTGCGACTGCCGAAATTCTCGACCACGCGCCTAAACCTCGAGGCCATCACCGCTTACGTTTAGTAATATTAAGTTTAAATCACAACGGTGAACGAGTGGAGTGAGTTATAGTATGATTAATTAGTGTAGTATATAAATGAAGCACAGGTTAGGAATTATTTGAGCGAAGATCGATATAATTTAGAGCGTTCAGAACGAGTGATCTAGATGGCGTTGCCATAACCATAAATATAGGTCGTAAGGTTGCAAGTTTTAAATGGGTTATTTCTAAGATTACTCATTTAAAAATATTTTTTTTCGATACGATACCTCCCAAAAAGTACTCATTGAGTGAAAGTATCGAATGCAAAGTATGGGTTCGAACGGCAATGTACTCGATACCACAAAGTATTGATTCTTTTTTCGTGACTTATTCCCAAGTAGTGGGAAATATATTTCATACATACACACTAGGCACAGTAAGTCAGATTTAGATTAATATAGTTAGAGATATAATTGAAGTAATAAAATAACAGCACACAAAGATATCTTGCAAACTCTACAAATGTATTTACTACGTTGCTCTTTTTCTCGTGTACTACACATTTACTACACCTTTGAAATTTGTTCAATTCGGGCATGTCCGTGTCCTACGTCCGCTTTTCTCCACTGGTACCGAAATGACACCTCCTTTTTTATTTTTGAATACTGGTGCTAGGATTTTTCTTGACGAAAATTGTTAATAAGTCCTCTCCACAGTCGAAAACGGAATTCTGTATGCGTGTTTCTCCTTTCTCTTGATTTATTTTGTAGTTGATGGAATTTATCCATAGAGAAAGAAGATGTTGGTTCTGCATTATGACATTCATCAGGTTCTGGCAATACTGGTACTGGAGAAGAATGGTCTGCCTGGACCTCAGCTATAGCAACAAGTGAAGATGTTACAGTAGTATGTTGCTCATGTTGCATAGAAACTTCGGAAAGCAGATGAAAGCTTTCTTGGACTTCAGCTATAGCATCTTGTGAAGTGGAAGTGACTTCGGGAAGAATTTACATAAAATCCTGTTGAACTTGTGAATTGAGACTGAATTAGTCTCACCTTGGATAAAAGATAAATCTGATTCTCCCACCAATACAGTATGTAATTATTCAACAGAAAGACCTTGAATCTCATCCAAACGCTCATCTAAATCAATATTGTAACCACTGGTGGTAAAAGAACCATGTTGAACCATATTGTTCTTGGTTGTTGCATCACAAGTAAATATTTTTTTTTGTATTACAAAATGAGTCGAAGGCCAAGGCCATTTTATATCTTCAAAATAGGTTTAACTTCGGGATGTATATATTTACATACATACATATATTCTTAATATATATAGGCTAAAAAATTAATACAAAAGATATAAGGTAGGTGCGGCCAATAAGGCCTAGCTAAGCGGAAATTAAAATAAATCAAAAACTATTTTAAGGAATTAACAAATTTTAATGTTAATTAAACATTTATGTCAATTACTATTAATTATAAGCAAAAAACGGCAATTTCTGCCATAAACATAGTCAAAATAAAACAATTTTAAAAACACTATATTTAGGCCTTATTAAAATATGGTAGGTTACTAAGGCCTAAGGCTTTAATCTACAAAATTAAACAAAATAAACTTCTTATATTTGGTCATTGAGATCCATAAATCATAATAATGCAATAATCACAGTAAAGACTAAAAACATTTTTTTTGTTTGATTAGGAACAATCTGAACACTCCAAATTATCATCGTCATCTTTTGACAAACCAACGCACTCCTCATGGTACCACTGGCTGCATTTACAACATTTCCTCATAGCAGCCTGTTGGTCCTGCTTATATCCTTGACAGTGCCAGCTGTCTGTATTCTCTTTAGTACAAATATTATCTCTGGTCTTCTGTATTTTTGAGGGTTTTTTAAAATTTATTTTTATCAAATATGTCTTCAATAGTGACTGGAGTCCCTCTATAATTGATGGCCTTTCTTCTAACTGTAGGTGTCTTTTCATTATTTTAAGCTGGTGTAGACATGAGCTGCTTAAACGCTGTTCTTTAAACTTGAACGAGGGGTTTGCTTGCTTATCTTCTTGATTATCCTCATCATCAGAACTGGAACTGCCGTAAACCATTGCGTAAACTGTAAAACCTTTCCTTTTTAAAAGATGATCTTTATGGGGTATGATCAATTCTTTTTTCTTGCCTTGATGTCGATGGCTGGGAGGTTTTAGCAAACCTAACAATTCTGCTCACAAGCTCAGCCTCTTGTTCGTCTTTAAGTAAAGGTTTTCGACCTGAGTTTATTTTAAACTGCCGGTCTTGAGGTCGTTTCGTATGTCGTTCTTCTAGGCATTTTGTACCTTTCGGTAGCTTTGTACGTGCTTAGTCGTTCACACTGTACTGCTCGGACTGCCGTCAACAGCTCGTCTTCAGACCACAATGCTCGCTTGGGGGTCATTGTGGTTATAAATAGTTCCTTAAACAATAAACCAATTAGAAAACAATTATAATTACATTTGTAAGTGGATTAAATAAAAGAGTCACTCGATAATGCTTAAAAAAGGAGTGTAATAACGCCTATGGTCGAATTTTATAGGCCTTAATAACGGCCGACCACTTTGTAAAGAAAAAAAAAAATAACATTCGGTCTAAATTATATTATTTCAACACCACAGCACCTCTTAAGCATGAACTAATAGACAATAAAACTGAAAAATAATATAGAAAAGTGTGATATTACAAAAATTACTTACGTTTGATTCGACCATTATATTATAATTCGAGGTGATCGTCTGCCGGCCACGATGAATGACACCGCACTGGTAGCGACGTGCGAGCTAGGGCGTCTTGACATTTTTGGGGCGTCATCTTGGTTTGTTAGCTACCTATGACAGTGACTTTGGGCGGCGGGGATTATTTTATTTTGTATTTCTGTTACTTAGGCCTTATTACCCGACAGGCCTTATTGGCCGCACCTTTTTTTTTCCGCGGGGAAAATCCATTTACGGACCATCCCACCCCCGTAGGGGCGAGGGTGTGTCGGACTCACCGGCGCCTTCCGACTACATTAGTTGAAATAAAAGATAGGATGATTACGTAATTAAAAGAAGTTTATTTTTAAAAAATCATATCATCTAAATGACGGCCCTCTCGAAGACGGCACTCCTCTAAACGCGAACGCATATTTGTCAAAAATCTTGTCAATAAATCTGAGGTGATTGAGGCCATTTCCGCAAATATAATTTCCTTTAGATGATTGATGTTCCTCGGATTGTTCATGTAGACTTTGTGTTTGAGATATCCCCACAAAAAAGTCAGGAGGCGTCAAGTCAGGGCTACGTGGGGGCCATGGGCCACCTCTTTTGGTAATTTCCACTACTAAATTGTCTTGCAGGAAACATCTTTCTCACAACTGCCATACAGTCATTTGATGACTGTCATTTAGTGACAGGTCGTTCCGTCTTGTTGCAACCAAGTCCTCGTATTCGCTATTCTTGATCTCGCAAGTCCTGGAGTCAAAACTCCAATCCAGTCAAAAATACATCGCAACATAGCGGTCGGAGTTAACGGTGATGTTTTGTCCTCGTGAATCTTCAAAGAAGAAAGGGCCAATTTATTTATTTACTAAGCGCTTAATACAAACTTACAGTTTACACCAAAATTTTTGCATTATCTATAAAATATTTATATACATAAAACTAAAACTAAATTAACATGAAAAGTTACGAGCACGAATAATAATATTTATATATAACACAATTTATACAAAAATTTAGTTATTGTAAAACTCTGATGCCAAGTTTACATATGTAGGTGATTGCTGACGCAAACAGTGCGTTGAGACTGTCAAAAAATATATCGAAATCCTGAATCCGTTCTGTAAGTCCATTTAAGGGGGGAAACCAGTTTATGAGGTCGAAATTTTGCTAATTTTCATGATTTTTTTAACCAGAAATGAATAATCACAAATTGTTTAAACTTGGAGGATATTTTATTCATGTTTTCAAGTACACTTTAAAAATTTTTCAAACGATTTCCGCCGGAAATAGTGGAGTTACCGCGTGCAGTCCATGGGCGATTGCCATCCGAGCTGGCGGCTGGTGGCTGGCGGCTGGCGTACATCCCTGACGTCGCAATTTTTATCTGTAATCATCAGGATTATTATTTTTTCATTAAAAACATATTTTCATTACATTTATAACATGCATCGAATTAAATAACTGTGTAATCGCTGAAACATTTTTGTCGGTCATTAGGGAAAAATACTGTTCGGTACTAGCCCAATGGAGAAAATTAATAATCACATAAAACAAAAATAATAAGTTTAATTTAAATTTCAGACACCAAAACGTGTAAAGTTCTTACCGATGGTAATTAAGATTCGTATCAAAATAATTCCACTCTTATATTCAATCAACAACTAATACGTGAAGTTTGTAGGCGACGACAGTTTCCCGCGTAAAAGGCACAAAGACCGTTCATACTTTGTGTGCCCCACTGACCGCTCCCGCGCTACCCGCAGCCTATTTAGTTTTGTCTCTTTCCGTTGCACGCCAAAATATCGTCCTTATTCATATATTAGTTATGGCTACAGCTTTAGACGATACAATTGTGATTTTGGTTGTATCATGGGTTCTACGTACAACTTTGAAGTAGATTGTCTGCAGTAATAGGACGGTAGTTTCGGTAGTGCAGTTAAATATTTTTAACTAATTCTTTTTTGTATGACTTTGTTGTTTCCTTATTATTTGTCCCATCTCCAAGTCAATAGCGAACCGTCCATTTCTATATACCCAATGGCTCCAAAAACGTTATCAAACAATCTCTTTCTTTTTTATCATTAACTTTTCGATAGTATATTTTAGTTCAGTCCAGTTAGTATTACTTCGTCTTGAATTTGAACTCTTGGTTTTTCTAGATGTAGGTTTTTCACACACCATTGAAGACATTATATAGGCTTTTTTTTCTTGCCAAGTAATCTTCCAGTAGTTATTAAATAAAGGGTGTCACAGAATGTTATTCGTTTTTAGATATTATTAAAAAACAATAATATCAATTAAAACTCGTTTTATTTATTGTTATATTAAAGAGCAGTTCCTGAAGTTTATTTATGAAAAACAACTATTTGCACATGCGCACCATTCACTAATAACTACTATACTTTGCAAGTAAGGAAGTGGTCTCACACGTTTAGAATTATACTTTTCAGAGCAGCTGGTGTCCTGGTATTCGTCCCTGCTTAAACTACTCGTAGTTCTCCTTTTTTTAGTTCCTGAGGAAAGAAGTAGTCGTCGATGTAATCAGATCAGATCAATCTGTTGTGGAAGAGGCCACTGGCCTGCATGACTTTTCCTCCAGTGACATGTTATGGGATATAGTACATATGGGCGCAAACTAATAAATAATGATTATATTGTTACATAAATATAATTAATATTTAAGATTAATATTTAAATAGCTATTTGTGATCACAAAACTGAGAATTTAAATATTGTTAATAGCGCCATTTGTAAAGTAGTGTTTGATTATTAAGTTAAATTAGTAATATGTGTGTAGAATGGTCATTTTTAGGTTTAAGTTTTTACTCGTATATTTGATTGTTTTATTGCGCTTTGTACATAGAAGCAAGTAATGTTTATAGACACAAAAAATGCTTGAACGTTAGGGCTGCTCTTTGTAGTTTGCGCTCTATTGTCTTTAATTGTTAATATTACTGTAAAGTCCATGTTTATTGCCGATTTAACGAATTCCTTAGACAATGTTGTAAAAAAGGGATTTGGGAATGGTCTCTAAATTAACGGTTGTTTAATAGATGTTAGTTACGGGATTTTAGAAAGTAACTGTATGCGTGGGAACGTAAGGATGACCGATGCGGGGGCGAGAGGCCCAGGTAGTATAAGAACGAATTGTATTGGGCTCGAAGGGGAGTCCCAAACTAACCTTGATGTAAGACAGACCTCTGTCATTTTATCTCTGTACTATACTAGAAATTGTCTGAAAATAAACCAAGTTATATTGTGTGTGTTTCTGTTATTATGGAGTCTGGACACGATAATTCTGGCGTATCGCCGACAGCAGCGGTGGGATCACAACCCCAAGAGACATCGGAATCCTCGAATGGGACAACCTTCACTATGGAACAAGTAATGGGTCTCTTGACCTCCATCACGAAGACTGCTGCAACAAGCGCTGTGAAAGCAACGTTATTGACGGAAGGTGCACCCCTTCGGCGGCACCATGACTTCTACCTACCACCATTTAACCCTGACGAGAGATCGCACGACATCAGGGACTGTTAAGAGGACGAGCCAAGACATGGGCCGACAGCTGGTCCCTGCATTCAACCACGTGGGAACAAGTGAAGGAGGAGCTGATTCATACGTTTGGCAAGGAGTTCCGGTATGCGGATGACGTGCAGAAATGGCGCAACTACACTTCGGACCAAGCGAGCTGCTACGCAGAGTACGCTACAACGGCGTGGACGCTTTTTAAGAGAATTCGACCAGAAGCTGCCGACGCAGAGGTGGTGGAAGCGCTGATTACCGGTATTTACCCTGAGTTTATTCGATCTGAGTTGCTGAGAAATACCCCCGATTCACTTCCTAAATTAGTATCAGTTCTTAAAACGTTTCGTAAACGTAAAATCGAAAATAGAGAGAGTAAATATAATGATGTTAAAAAATCACGTGTTACGGGACCTTCAAAAGATCAAGTAGTTTGTTTCAGTTGCAATAAACCCGGCCATTTGTCCCGGGACTGCAAAGAGAGAAATCCCTCTAAGCCTAACGTTATTTCGTCACATTCCAGTAACAATAATTACAGTTCTCGTGGTACTTTCAATAATACTAAGGTTGTTGAATGTAATTACTGCCATCGTAAGGGTCATTTAGAGAAAAATTGCTACCGCCGTCAAAATGACGAACGTAATGCTCAAAATAAATCTATTAATTATTGTTCATCTGTTAAACGTAGTACAACAAATGTAATTATTGCTGACAAACAGTATAACTGTCTTTTTGATACTGGTGCGGATTGCTCCTTAATTCGAGAGAGCGTTGCTGGTTCAATTCCTGGTAAACGTAAACAAGTTGAAGTACAGTTTATGGGCATTGGGGGTCAAAAGGTTATCTCAAAACAAAGCATTATAACTGTGGTAGAAATCGATAATGTCACTTTAGAGCTAGAGTTTTACGTAGTAGGTGACAATGAAACTCAATTTGATATTTTAATAGGGTTTAATCTTCTAAAAATACCTGGCCTTAGCGTTACTCTCAGCGAAAACGATATATCTGTTAATCGTAAGTTTATTGTCAATGAGTGTTCAAAAACTCCCCCTATCGAAATAGATACCGACCTAACTGACCCAAAACAAATTAATGAAATCTATAATATTATCAATGAGTTCAAAGATAATTTTACGTCTAGAAATCATGTCTCACGGGTGACAACCGGTGAGCTAAAAATTAGATTAAAAAATCCAGATAAAATTGTACAGCGTCGACCGTATCGTTTGTCTCCTGTAGAACGCGAGAAAGTTAGGGAAATGATTCAGGATTTAAAAGAAAATGGCATAATAAGAGATAGCTCTTCCCCATTCAGCAGCCCAATTTTATTAGTCAAGAAAAAGAACGGCACCGACCGTCTTTGCGTTGATTTTCGCGAGTTGAATTCCAATACGATTAGAGATAATTATCCTTTACCTTTAATAGCAGACCAAATTGATAGATTAGGCAAAGCCCGTTATTACAGTTGCCTAGATATGGCCTCTGGTTTTCACGGTATTCCTATAGCAGAAGACTCTATCGAAAAAAAACTGCTTTCGTGACGCCAGATGGACAGTTTGAATATTTACGCATGCCTTTCGGTCTTTGCAATGCTCCATCTGTGTATCAACGTGCCATAAATGTTGCCTTAGGTGATTATAAAGATAATATAGCATTAGTTTATATTGATGATATTTTGGTAATATCTGAATCTGTACAGCAAGGTTTGATCAATTTAAAACTTATTTTGACTAGATTAACTCGTGCAGGATTTTCTTTGAACATTTCCAAATGTTCTTTTCTTAAGACTAAAATTGAATATCTTGGTAACCTTATAGAGAATGGTACCGTCAGACCAAGCCCAAGAAAAATCAAGGCTTTAACTGACTCCTCGGTACCTAAAAATATAAAGGAAGTTAGACAATTCAACGGCTTAGCTGGCTATTTTAGAAAATTTGTACCGAATTTTTCTAAAATCATGGCCCCTCTCTACAACTTGACTAAAACCAATATTAATTTTAATTGGACTGAAGATCATGACATTGCTCGACGGAAAGTAATTAACATACTTACATCTTCCCCTGTATTAACTATATTCGATCCCAACCTGCCGACAGAGTTGCATACAGACGCCAGCTCTATTGGGTATGGTGCTGTACTGATTCAGAGAGAAAACAGAAATCCTTTAGTTATAGCCTATTTCAGTATGAGAACTTCAAATACAGAGAGTAAATATCACTCGTATGAACTGGAGACTCTCGCTGTGGTAAAGGCTATAAAACATTTTCGGCATTTCCTTCATGGCCGGTCATTTAAAGTAGTCACAGACTGTAACTCTTTAAAAGCTTCAAGTCATAAGCGCGATTTAACTCCGAGAGTACACAGATGGTGGGCATTCTTACAGAACTTCCAATTTGAAATCGAATACCGCAAGGGCGATAAACTTGCCCATGCTGACTTTTTCAGTCGTAACCCAGTTAAAAGTTATAATGAATGTCATTTAAACCAGTGTTCCAAAATTAATAAATCTAGCTCATTAATATGGTCCGTTAATACAGCTACCCTTGATCATAACTGGCTCCTTATCGAACAAAAACGCGATTCCACTTTAGCTAATATTGTTGAACAGTTAAAAGGCGATTCGATCCCTAAAACTATTGCAGATACTTACGTCATACTACAGGATAAATTACTTAGGCGTTTAAGCGCACTTACAAGTACGCTCATGATAGGCTTAGAAAAATGCCAGAGGGGTCAAAGCATACCTGATGAACTTGAGGAGGACCTAAGTGACAGCGTCATAAGTGATGACATTTTCGGTAATGTTTAAGTGTACACGGTGATTGTTGGGGTTCTCTAGGAACCATGTGCGATCCAAAGGGGATGCACAAAAGAAATGGCTGAGTAAGTGGTGTTACTGGATGGCCATGAATCACGTGTATAGCTTGATTGTTTAATTTAGTGTCATAATTGGAGGTCATGAATCAAGTAATCAGTAGTGCTTGGAACTGTCTTTGATTTGTATTAAGAATTGATGAAAATTATTCTGTGAGTAGATTATTAAGAACAATCTAAGCCTCAGTATTATTGTATGACCTTTACCTGGGCTAGGTCAGGACTAGCCGAGCTATATGATACTTTGCACATGAATTTTGTTTACAGACTAACACACAGAGACCTGTGTCCTGTAGGATGGCCGTGTCGGGTTGGTCATTAGTACGGGACTTCAACTGACAGCGAAACGCAGTGTGCAGATAGCACGCTTCGACAGAGTCTAGCTCACTTCCGTGCAGAGTCAGATGAATTGACCGTATGGGCGCAGGATTTGTCAGAGAACGATTTACGCGGGGAGGCCTCTACCTCCTCTACTGACGTTGTTGGATCTATGTAATTGCATTGCATTGATACAACTGATTATGATGAATGACGATGATTATTTTATGTATATGCATTGATGTGTTTACGAGACAAATTTTGTTTTTCCTATCCAATATCCTTCCCAAAACGCTGGCTGGCCACCATGCGTATCCTTGATCCTGGTCTTGTTGGCTAGATCTCGGAATGAGTGATGCCTTGTGTGTTGGCTAGATCTCGGAATGAGTGATGCCTTGTGTGTTGGCTAGATCTCGAAATGAGTGAGGCCTTGTTAAAACAGCGCAGGGGACGCGCTGGAGTCAGTATGGCCGTATGGGCGCAAACTAATAAATAATGATTATATTGTTACATAAATATAATTAATATTTAAGATTAATATTTAAATAGCTATTTGTGATCACAAAACTGAGAATTTAAATATTGTTAATAGCGCCATTTGTAAAGTAGTGTTTGATTATTAAGTTAAATTAGTAATATGTGTGTAGAATGGTCATTTTTAGGTTTAAGTTTTTACTCGTATATTTGATTGTTTTATTGCGCTTTGTACATAGAAGCAAGTAATGTTTATAGACACAAAAAATGCTTGAACGTTAGGGCTGCTCTTTGTAGTTTGCGCTCTATTGTCTTTAATTGTTAATATTACTGTAAAGTCCATGTTTATTGCCGATTTAACGAATTCCTTAGACAATGTTGTAAAAAAGGGATTTGGGAATGGTCTCTAAATTAACGGTTGTTTAATAGATGTTAGTTACGGGATTTTAGAAAGTAACTGTATGCGTGGGAACGTAAGGATGACCGATGCGGGGGCGAGAGGCCCAGGTAGTATAAGAACGAATTGTATTGGGCTCGAAGGGGAGTCCCAAACTAACCTTGATGTAAGACAGACCTCTGTCATTTTATCTCTGTACTATACTAGAAATTGTCTGAAAATAAACCAAGTTATATTGTGTGTGTTTCTGTTATTATGGAGTCTGGACACGATAATTCTGGCGTATCGCCGACATACACATCGCTCATTTCGCCTTTGAATAAAGACACCACCTGGCCGACCCACTCTTGCCATATATTTTTTCTTGTCTTTTCCATTCTTCTTGTCATATAGACAGTTCAAACCTTCCAACTCTTTGTCTAATTGTGAATTCCAGTCCTGAAAAAAGGAGACACATAAAAGATCATGTCAGTCCTATTCACTGATGAGGAGTTCCCTCGCCGGAAGTCAACCCTGGGTGCAGCAAGACTGCTAAGGAAAGAATAATAAGGCATTATAATAGTTAAATTCCCGGCCACTACAACTTGATTTAAATTGTTAAATCAAATGTACTACGGCCATGAAAATGTTACCCGGAGTTCCTACTCGGGAGGAGACAATTTTATTGAATTTGTACCTACCCTCAGTTAGCGGTTATTATGAGTTGTTAATGATGATTATCAAATTGTTACCTGAATCAACGTATCTGCTGGCCCTTCAACATCCGTATTAGTTCTAGATAATATTCCTATCGTAAGTGGTGACCCCAGTGGTGTATCACTGGTTTCCGTTGAAATCTGAAAAATAATAATAATAACACAATAATATTATGTTCATTACTAGAATTACTATTAGAAGCTTAGTATTAAGACTTTTTTAAGTTACGTAGCTTAGAAGAACATTGTGGTCCAGTCACATCATGTCCTTTTCAATTCTTTAGCAACTTTTTCCCAAACTTTCTTTTGGGATATTTTCCACTATTAAAATCTTTTTCCATTGACCTATAAGACTCTAATGATAACAACACACAAGGTGAACTCCACCTGTATATAGAAACTGAAATGTGCACACACATGCAATTACAAGGTTAATTGACATCGTCACATAACATACGTAATAATCAAGAAAATTATAGAATTTATTACTCTTATGCATACCTTAACATTCATGAATTTCAGAGTTGGTATAACCAGTATCCTCTGTATACAGGAATTCTTCATCACTAATATTATCCATGACATTATCAGAAAATTGGAAATTTTTATCAGCACGATCAGCAGACATTGATGTTCGGGGTTGTTCATTTAAAGCTCTGTTCAAAAGTTGTGTCGCAAATGCTGTATCTACAGGGTGAAATCGAAAGTGTGCACAGGCAATTATTCCGTGACTACACAGATATCAAAAAAACTTTAAACTGATATCGAAAGTACTTTACCTAATGAGTAAAATGACATTAACAACTTTTTTTTTGAAATAAAACAAGAAATTTCAAAAAAAATAAAACACTCCAATACATTTCTTTCCTTAGTAAATACAAAATGTTGTATTAAAAGCAGATTTTCGAGCTGACGTCCTCGTCGTGCAATACAATGACGAGCTCTATTTACAGTTTCTAAATAAACTTTCCTTAACATTTGCGGAGTAATTAAAGCAATTGCACGGCGTACACGTGGTCTTTGACAAATCCCCATAGGAAGAAATCACAAGGCGTGCGATCCGGGGCTCTGGCAGGCCAAGGGGTTGCACTATTATTGGCTATTAACCCAGTAAAATTGTTTCGTAAAAAATTCATTACAACATTTGTATTATGTGCATGTGCTCCATCTTGTTGAAATATTATGGAACTTCTTTCATCGTCTGGAATTGGTTCTAAGAAACTTAGCAAATCGTTTTGTACAAAGGTGTTAATTGACCAATAATGCGAGTTACTTCTATTGTAAATGCCGCAGTTTGAAACATTGCTTTCATCGGTCCATAAAATTGACCTTACCAGGTGTACCGGAAAGTTTCTACCAGATGTTTAAATGAAAAGACACATAATTCAAAAATAAAATAAAAATGGTATTTATTAAAAGTATTGGCCATTCGTGATAAAACCTGCACACCTAAAAAGTTCTTAGGAATTTCTTAAATGTGTAGTCCGCCAACCCGCACTAGGCCAGCGTGGTGGACTAAGGCCTAAACCCTCTCAGTCTTAGAGGAGGCCCGTGCCCAGCAGTGGGACGTATTTGGGCTGATGATGATGATGATGATGATTGGCCATTCGATTCTACACACTTTGTCCATCTTTCTGGCAAATGATGAATGCCATCCCAAAAGAACTGCTTGTCCTTTGAGTGGAACCTTTCAACGACCCATTTTTCGACTTCTTCGAAATTTGCAAAGTGCTGCTCAGCCAGTGCGTGCCCCATTTATGAGAAAATGTGATAATCGGACGGAGACAGGTCCGGAGAGTACGGCGGGTGTGATAATACGTCCCATCCAAGTGATTTTAATTTTTGGTGATATTTTTGAGCTGCTGTGTTTATTGCATCTCAGTCGTTATATGTAATTTTACCTTGAATTGTTCCATTTATTGACGTGTATCAACTATAAATAATTATATTTATTGTGCAATCAATAAAACATTCCTTAAATTTCTGTCTATGATCGTCAAAATTTATGAGCTTCGCTCGCTGCAATGAATCACCCAAAACATTATGAGAATCCTTTAGGGGAATTCGGACACAAAAGCGACCATCTTTTAGACGAGTCGTATTTTTAATGAAGTGCTCTTCGCACATTCGCTCTTCTTCGGAATATGACGACTTAGAAAGAAAGAAAGAAAAAAAAAAAGTTTATTTGTTAACAAACATACAAAAACAAAAAATAATATAAAATAGACATAAATCACTTAAAACTATGTTTGTAACAAAAAGGCACCAACTCATAAATATGCTAGCAATACAGCCAACGCTGGTCTTCTGTTGGGCCTTATCTATGGTTGGGCCGTTGTTTTGGAATAAAAAGGATGATGTCACGGAAGACAAAAAGAAACTCCTTGTACAAATAAATAAAACAAAACAAAACATTCCATCCGATTAAAATTTACACAAAAATCACATATACACAGGCAAGGGCTGTTGCAGACATCTGTATCCACATTGTCCAGGGAGTATAAGTTGAGCGTAAGTAGGAGCAAGTGTGATAGTTATATTATATAGTAATGTAATATATATAAAACAAACATTACTTCATATAGCACTAGTGTCATGCTTAACTTAGGGCCAACCTCCTCTAGTTGCCAAAACCGTGATGGCATGGTTTGAATGTCATCATTTCCAGACTCATTGTAAGAATTAAAACTAGTACCTACTTTCGTGAAGTTGCACACAAGAGGATATGATCCTTGGCCTCCGTTGATGGGGCCAGAAACCAACCAACCCAGTCGAGTTTCCCAAAGAATCGGTTTATCAGCTCCTAAACTAATCTTTCGCGACCCGAGTAGTTCCCAGAACACATTGCTACCGATAATCATTTCTATTTCAGACGCCTTATAAAATCTAGGATCGGCCAGGGCAATATCATCAGGTATATGTAAATGCGAAACATTGATTGAATGGCAAGGCACGTCATCAATTATTGACGGCAACACATAGCAGAGTATATTCTTTGAGTAGTTTTCATTCAATGAGTTTATTAAGACACGGCACATTTTTGTCGTGTTAGTTTGAGTTTTATTAATACCGTATATCGGCTTATCAATATCTACAGAATTTAGATTCAACGCTTGACACATCTCTCAGTAATGATAAAGAAGAACTTGCACAATCTAGTAAGGCGCGATTCTGAGGGCGTATCCATACAATACGTCGTGAAAGTGAGGCTGGGTGTTTGTGAAGGCTGAGTGGTCGAGGTACACTTGACGCCGTCGCCGCCGACATCAGTGACAGCCTGAGAAGGATTGATCGACCCTTTAGGATCCGACACATGTACCAAGGTGTTGTGCCTACGTTTGCATAATTTACAACCATTCTTTTTGCAGCGGTTTGAATAGTGCACAGTGCTAAAACAGTTGTAACACACCTTGCACTGTGGGATCAGCTCCAACCTTTGCTCGTTACTGAGGCTAAGAAACTGCGAACAATTTTTTAATAGATGGTCACCTTTACATTTCGGACACGGTTTTACAGACACTCCAGTATTATTATTATCTTCAGACACTGATTTTGGATGCGAGCTAGCCAATTACACCATGGTCTTGAGCTTACCTACATGCTTAGGTGGCTGACTTGAAATGTTAATGCGAGACAGCTCCAACGTTTCTAAAAGATCAGCTCGGTTACGAATGAATTCGAGACATACTGCCAGTGTAATATAGCCTTATCCTTATCTAGCCGACCTTTGCACTCCTCCCATTCGCGAAACGTTTTTTGATCTAGTTTTCGAGTGATGATGTGAATGAGTAGTAGTATGACGTTAATTGAATAGTTCAATGTTCCCATACGAAAAGGTTATATTATGTTTGTGTTGCATATTTTATATAATGTTTAAAATGTGTGGAATTGGTTCTTGTAGAATGCATTAAAATTTACAACACCACATACTTTGATTTCTTTTTATAAATATTGTAAACAACGCATTGAAGTATTCATTTCTCGTTAATTACCTATGTCACGAAATTTCAAAACTCTCGCGTTGATCAATGATCATCATCGTATTATTTCTAAGATTAATACATATTATTTATCATTTTGTTCAACAAAAAACTTGCATTCAAGGTCACGACGTGAAAATTCACTTACGAGTATAGGTAATTTTTAGAATTTGACTGTTTACTTTTTAATTATGTGGTTTGAAACCACTTCGAGTCGAGTTATTTGTCTAATAAAATTCAATATGATATATTCCGTGTCCATGTTATAACATCTCGCATTCAAATTTAGAGAGACACGACGTTTGTGCACAATTTGGACATATTATATATTGTTCTAATAATTTTCGCCGACATTTTATGGTTTTTGGTACTAACGACAAATAATTATTTCTTTGTTAGGCCAGTATTATAATATACCTACATCAATATGTCAAAATCTTTAATGTAAATAATTTGCGGTAGGTATATTATTTATTAGTTCTCTGACTTGCTGGACCAAAAAAATACACTATAAAAACCGTAATAAAAATTTGGGCTTGCCCTAGCTAGAGACCCTAGGCACGCCACTGCAGGATAGTGAGAATCCCTGATCGCTGGGGATACCCAACAGTTGGCTCTAAGAACTCAAGGTAACAGGTTCAAAGCAAATCAGCAATCTTCATTAGGTATAATTTTATCCTGTATTAATATCATAATTATTATTTAGTCAATTAATAAATAATTAAATAAATTATAATGAATTTGCAACATTTTAATATTTATATTTATTGGATATTGGATGTAATATTTTTTTAGTTTTTATAATTTTATTTATAAGAATGCAAATAATTATGTATAGTGAAGTATAATAAATTGAAATCAATTGTAAATAATAATAATTATGCATTTGTGGTCAATGATTTATTGCTTATGTACATTTTACTGTAGATCTGTAATGTTAAATAATAACAATTATTATAATTTTTTGTTTTGCAAGCATCTACGTCATAAAAATATTAATGTAATATAGAATAGGTGCAAAATATGTAATGGAAATGTTTAAAATGATAGTCAATTGTCATGCATGTTGTGTGTATTATGTTATGAGATCTCATGCGAAGTGAATTTGTTATTATTATTGATTAAGTGCAAGTAAATATACATAAATATTTACTTATGTATTGACAGCCCCGTGGCGCAGTTGGGTAGACACCAGCTTGCGAAACGAGAGGCTGCGGGTTCGATCCCCGCACCGAGACAAATGTTTGTGTGAACCACAAATATTTGTTTCGGGTCTGGGTGTATGTGAGACCGAAAAGTCTCTCGTAGTTTCTGATACCCACGACACAAGACTTATATCTTAGTGTGGGATCAGAACTATGTATGTGACTGTTGGGTGTATTTATTTATTTATTATTTATTTATATATTAAGTAATTATTATATTTGTAATTAAGTAATTGTTAAAAAGGTAGCTAGTTATATTTGTTAATTTTTTTTTATATATTTTTTTTTGCAAGGGGATTGTCAGTATAAATATAAATTAGAATGTAGGTGCATAAAAAAGGATATCATAAAATCAGTCTTAGCGCAACTTGCTTGTTTGATTGACGCGCTTCTGTCACACCTTAACAATTTAATTCTTTATCTCTAACCAATCAATTAATATTAAGTAATAACATAAAGCAGTGATGGCCTCGAGGTTTAGGCGCGCAGTCGAGAATCTCGGCGGTCGCGGGTTCAAACCCCAGGCACACACCTTTGACTTTTCGGAGTTATGTGTGTATTCACAATGAATTATCACTTGCTTTAACGGTGAAGGAAATATCGTGATAAAACCAGCACACCTAAAAAAGTTCTTAGGAATTTCTTAGGTGTGTAGTCCGCCAACCCGCACTAGGCCAGCGTGGTGGACTAAGCCCTAAACCCTCTCAATTGCAGGGGAGGCCCGTGCCCAGTAGTGGGACGTATATGGGCTGATGATGATGATATGATATGTTTTTCTATTAAGTCGCCAAATTGATTATAGAAATGTGTTATTTCTTCTTTGTTGAGAGCACAAATTCTATTTAAGCTTGTCGCTTCAGATTAGAAACTGAAGGATTGCATTTCATAAAAGCGTGTACCCAATCCAATCCAGCTTTTTCGCTGCTTTAATCAAAATTATTTCTGATATTGTTGAGCTCAGCATATTTATAAACAAGTTTACGCAAATCTGCGACATTGAGTCCATAGTATTACGAACTCAGCACCTTAACTCGGCGTTTGTCGAACTCCTATAAGCAACACTTTGGTTCGCTACGGGTAAAAAATGCCCATATCTTAATCGTGCACCTATTGATTGTTTTGTATCAAAAAAAATGTGTTCATACCTAAAAGATATTATTAATGTCCCGGAGAGAAGGCCCAGCCCTCTCGACATTTTTGTTTGACGACGTCGCTGATTTTGCGTCCAGCCGAGCCTTCATTGGCATTTTTGCAGTATCACTACTCAAAGACAGCAGGTGTAAGGTTTATAATCGAACGTGAGGATTAAGTAAATGTGTAATTATTAGTTTTTAAATAAAGTCAACTATATTAGTATAATTATTAAAATTGTCAACGATAAAACACTATAATAGAATCTTCCATTTTTTCTAATGTAAGCCTCATGCTTTCATATTCTTTGTTAATGTACTCAATGGATTTGTCAATTTCTAGATTGCAATTTTGAATTTTTTAATTTACCTTCCTCTATATCCGATACTAGTTTTTGTAGGATAGTGTCTTTATCATTTTTCCAAGAGGTGAGCATATTTTGAATACGGTCTTCAAATGATTGTTGCACCTTTTCTAAAAGAGTACCGCTAGGCTGTGGACGTTTAGCTCTCGTAGTCATGCTGCATTGAATTGTTTCGACTAATTTGGCATCTGAATTAGAAACTGTCTTTTGGCAATCAGAAACGAGTGTGTTTGCTTGAGAGCGTTTAGGTATAGTGATATTAGCGGTAAAGCAGTAGCGGATTTCAAAAATATTTTTCTTTAATATATTTATTCTTATTACAAGTATTTTTATGGATATCATGCACTTTTTTTTTGTATAACCAGTTATCCTAGTTAATAAAAATGCAATAAAGCTCACTCAAAGCCTCTTTCCCTTTATTAACAAGTAACAAAGAATATCAGTTAAAGATCTCTGTCAGTAAAAAGCGTGATACATAGCTGTTATACAACTGTCCCAACAGTTGCCATGTCTAGCCGGTATAACAGGTAAGTAACACTGAAGAATTTGTTTTGGCATTCCGAAGCGATTTGCAAACTTCTACACATCGTCTCTTTTACAACTGCTGGATCAGTGGTGGATGTGCATTCATCTCAATCTTTTGGATTCTACTGTCATCTTTAATAATTTTGGCATTATATCCCACCCACAATGGCGTGTTTGGAATTTGTAACTTAAGGGAAAGTACCCATGTAAAACATCTCAATTGAAAATAAATAAAATTCTGTGAATCTTCAGGTGGCGCTACACTACTCTACTATGCCAAAATTCTAGAAAACGTGGATTCGCATTCAGTAAAATTTGAAATTGCTCTTCATCAATCGAGCTTTTTCTGCGGTAAGACAAATCAAGGACATTATTTGATGAATATTGTTCAGGTTCTGTAGGTGCATTGTTTCTTTCAATGATGTTCAACTCTTCTTCTCTAGGAATATTTTGATAAATGATACCCACTGTATTTGTGAAGTCTTTACTACTAACGGTTTGTGTTTGTTTGTGAATTTATTAAATCTAATATGGAGGTCATTGAACTGTTCAACGATATCTTCAAAAAGCATTAATAAATTTTTATTTGTAGGTTTTTCTATTTTTCAACGGAAGTAAATGTGATTAATTAAAGAGCGAGTACGATCTAAAACTGGTTTGTTATCCGGGTTATTGTCTAAAGTATCTAAGTTTGTTATTATTTTCCTAAAAGTTGCGTTAACTTCTTTCATGTCTGTTTCTATGTCATAGCGTGAGTCAAAAATCGTGTCCGCAGGATATTCCGAAACAATTTTATTTATTTGCACTCTATGATCCTAAACCCTTTCCTTAGGTTTTAAACCGCATATGGCTACTTCATACGTGAGCTCCGGTTTAGTTAACTGTAAATATTTAATGGTACGGTCCATTTTTAAGCAGAATTATTTTTAAAGAAATTCAATTTGAATAAGTTCAAGCTAATTAATAAATATTTTTATTAAACACCAAAATTAAAGTTAAAATGGCTTTATATATTGTGGGACAGCTATATAAAAGTTAATTAATATTTTGTGAGACTATTAATTGAAATTAAAATAGTGAACTGAAATATTTTAAAATAATACGCGACGGAATGTGACACGGTTGTGGGCCATGTTAAAAAATATATCAAGAACGATGTAAAATAATGTACTTTTAAGCAGTGGCGGTATTTCCATAAAAGCCCAAAAGCCCAGATTGCCTTACAAATTTCCGAATAATAATCTTTAAACTTTAAATCTTTATTTAACAAAATCAATTTGACGTATTAAATGAGTATACCCTGACCCCGCAATAAAAAGTATAAATTAGACATTACAAATTTATTTTCTAACGCTTTTGGGCTTCTATGGAAGTACCGCCACTGCTTTTAAGAGGTGGGATGATGGAGACTTTAAAAAAAAGAACACATTTTACTGAACTGAAAAAAGTCGTTTTATTATAAGAAAATACAAGTTTTTAACGTTTTTGATATGTGTCCACAACGGGGTTTTAAACCGATCTTACAAACGAAGTAAACAACTGAGGCTAGGTCAGCAGTTTACTTCATATTGACCATGTCGTAATAGAATATTATAACAACCCCCCCCCCCCCCCCCCCCCGATAAGATTGATCATCACGAGAGAAAGTGATGAGAAATTTATGACGAAACATCGACGTGGACATTACAATATTTACGAGTACTCGTAAGCTTAGGATACAGAACCACTAGATTAACAGAATATAAGGTTAGGAAATTAATAGTTATCTTTATAAAACTTTATAATAACATAGACTATAAGTACTAATATATAGAAATTATTGATTTGTAACTATCTTAATAAATAAAATACAATTTCATTTCATATGATTGCGTTTGATAGGCACCGGTAAAGACTTGATTGACACATTATCAATTTCGGCCTCTGAAGAATCTGAAGTATACGCGACATTGCTAACAACATAAGGTTTAGACTTAGTGATATTTTTATTGTATATTTTCTACAGTAACTTGAAGGCTTATGTAATATATATCTACGAACTTTGAACAGTAAACATAATAGACACATTGGAGAAAGTACATATGTCTTAATATTTATTTTTTCCACCACATTGGTTTTTGTGTTATTTTGTGGAATCATTGTTCCTTCTGTAATTTCATCTGAGTATTGGTCACTGAATTGTACATTTTCACCCGCATCTAAAATACGTTCGCCAGTTCTTTACTTAGTGGGATCCATAATGCGCGTGTTTGATGTCTCTTCTTCAGTGAATTCTTTATTTTCGCATAAACGTCTTTAGACACCAAGGCTGTGTGCTTTACTTGCGGGTTTTAGGTCATTAGGTACCTCATACATGCGTCCGTCCGGCGTGCCGATCGAGGTTATGCCTATCATAGTAGACTTCCCATCCGCTGCCGCCATTAAAGTAAATCTAAATAGTAATTTCTCCATAGTTTATTATCTAAAATCGTCGTTTTATAATGTGTTTGCTTGGGAATATAGGTTAAATAATAACCACGTGTTGCTCTGTAAAAACAAAGTTTTATTTAAGCACAAAACGTAATATTTACACTTGTTTACCAAAAACAAATTTATATCTTACCTGTTAAAACAAAGAAACGACGATTAAAGTGTATTATTTGAATTCCAAATTCCCTTTTTTTAAATGTTCTTTAATTTCCAATAGTGTCGCAATTTTTTTTATTTTTTATTTTATAGATACAACCAACAGTCACATACATAGTTCTGATCCCACACTAAGATACAAGTCTTGTGTCGTGGGTATCAGAAACTACGAGAGACTTTTCGGTCTCACAAACACCCAGACCCGAAACAAATATTTGTGGATCACACAAACATTTGTCTCGGTGCGGCCCGCGGCCCCTCGTTTCGCAAGCTGGTGTCTAGCCAACTGCGCCACGGGGCTGTCAATTTTACGTGTTATTTGTTTTTGACAGATTTATAATCCTTTTCTTTAGCATAACTACTAGTACCACAGATAATAATATAATAATCGTATTGCGTACATACTGCGCTTACTATGTCAACATTTGTGTAACATAGGTTTCTACCATAATAGATAATTTAGAACAATAAAATAAAGGAAATATATTTTCTTTACATGTATTTGTATGTATATTTGATAGGTTCGAAACCAACATATAGTGTTTACTTTGTACTGTTAGCCATCAACATAGTTTCTGATAAATTCATTTCTAAGCCCACCAATTTGCTGGAATCATTGAGTTACTCTATCATATACTGAATATCTGTTCATATTTCTGATAGTAAGACCAGGCCATCTGCAAATCTTAGGTGACTTCGGTAGGCTTATTTGATCTTAATACCTTGACCTTTCCAATTGAGTTGACTGATATAATTTATTTATTTATTTACACTTTATACAATTAAAGAAAATTGTAAAGGTGGACTTAATGCCTAAAGCATTCTCTGCCAGTCGAACCTTGGGTGATGCAGAGATGATGCATAGTAGGTGTGCAAATAAAATCATTTATAAACATACACATACATATATATATATACATATATATATATATATATATATATATATACACAGAAATTACAAACCAATATACTTTGGTAAAGAAAAGAAGTAATGAATTTAACGTAAGGCTCGCCCCCTATTACGTGGGACTGATACATATCTGGCCAAATGTGGGTGCAGTAATGCACCTCTGCCTACCCCTTCGGGGAATACAGGCGTGAGTTTATGTATGTATGTACATTCGAATGCTTTTTAGTAATCAATGTATGCAATGTAGAGTGGTCTATTTTTCTCTGGATATATTCCTATGAGAAATTCTATAGTGTGTATGTGGTCAATCGTTGAGTATCCTTTTCTGAATCCGCTTGTTGGATAGGTTGACGTGTTTCTCGTGAAGAGTTTATTATTTTATTTATTAGTGATGAAAAGAGCTTGTAACATAGGTAGGTAGCAGGCTTATCATTTCTACTAATAGTTTGTACTCTTAATTGTTTTGGAAATCGTTTTGAACATTTTCCATTAACCATACACGGATAATATGGATTTAATATTTCATCGAGACCATGAATCATATTTTTATAACAATTTTATGTAACAATGGATCTTCATCATTATCGGGAATTTCCGCAGATATCACATTGTCGATTTCTTTCAGTTGTATCCGCTCTACCAACCAAATGAGGATGTGTGCATGTGGCAATCCATGTTTTTGCCACTCGACTGAATACAACCAATAGCGCGTCTCGTCGAATACTTGATGCTTAACTATGAACTCCATGAGCGATTTTAACATTCTTTTGAACAACCTTGCGGTAATTTCGTGGCGATCAATGGGTGATTGGCCAAGAAATAATTCTTGTCGAATTTCTGTCCACTGTGGATTGCATGTGAACGTTATAAACAAATCTGGTGTGCCATAATGACGTACATACAACATAGCATCCTGATCGTATTTATGCATAGTCGACTTCCGACGTATGTTTCTGGGAGAATAGTTGCTCTACCTACATTCTGTGCATTTCCATCAGCATTGATGGCATCCCGTAGATTAATGTTTTCTTCAGAACGCTGTTTTGCCCGGTTCCCTGATGAATGTCAATCGCTCAGTTTCAACTTTCACGTCCATATCCACAGCATATTGGTGGATGAGACGCTGACATTTTAAAATATGATTGTCCTTATTTTCCCGAACCATCAGTCTTTATGAATAACAATTCATTGAACTTACTTTTTTGTTAGTTTCGGAACCAGTAACTGGATTTATCATCTTCATTGAAAAATGATATCCATCTTCACCTTGCCAAAATAAGATAGGATATTGTAGCGCGTCGTATAAACGATGTGTTTCGGACACACGCTGCAGTTGATTGCTACTTCGATGTAAAATAATATCTCGGTTTTCTAAATACGACGATAATAGCGACTTCGTCAATTGTTGGCGCATTAAAACGTCTCGCGTGTTGTCCTGCAGGCGTCTTATCAGCTTTGATGACAATTTTGTGATTATCAGACGGCATGCGATCCGAAGCGGTCGTGAATAATGCAACCAATTCGTTATGCTGATGAAACAACGTTTGGAGTTGTTCCACAATTGGTCATTTCATCGAAGCAAGCTTATGACAGCCGCGTGGCGCAGTTGGCTAAACACCAGCTTGCGAAACGAGAGGCCGCGGGTTCGATCCCCGCACCGAGACAAATGTTTGTGTGATCAACAAATATTTGTTTCGGGTCTGGGTGTTTGTGAGACCGAAAAGCCTCTCGTAGTTTCTGATACCCACGACACAAGACTCGTATCTTAATGTGGGGTCAGAACTATGTATGTGACTGTCGGGTGTATTTATTTATTTATTATTCCCTTTAGTTTTGCATCAATTTTATTTTATTTTTTTATTTTAAGCCTTTTCTTCGGACACATTCATGTTTATGTTTCGATAATAATCATTCATATATCTCCATTTTTTTCCATTTTTGTGTGTCCGCTTGCCACGTGGCAAAGGCCTCCTCCAGTCGTCTCCATTCCGGCCTGTCTATGGCCACTTTGTTTTGCATCAATTACTTCATATTTATTGAGTACACGTGATGTTTTTTATCATCGTTGCTTCAAATTTCAAAGCCCCTTCTCCGCCGACATATACATATTTATTTGGTTGCCCTTAAACAATATTAGTTTAAAAGTAAACTTTTGCCGCTTAGATAAAATAATATTAGTCTGATCAGTTTAAGCTTCGTGTTTCAAGCGAATTGTTGTGTATTTGTTTATGATGGCCCGCATCAAATGAGTTCGATGATTTAAGGTGCTCGGTTGATCGAAAGAATGTTGAAGTAAACATGAAAATACTTCCTTCTGAATAAAATATTCCAAAGTATTAACAGTAATATAATTGAAATAGTAAAATAGAACATACAGTAACAAAAAACATAACAACAGTAAACAACAATTACAAAGATGCTCTCCCAAGCCGACTGGTCACCGTGGGGGAAAATGACCACAACCCTCCAGTAAGTAGCAAAGAAGCAATTAGAAGAATGAAACAACCTCAAATGACTCTTAAGATTGGAACATTAAATGTAAGATCTTTAGCATCAACACAAAAAATGATTGAATTAACGTATCTGCTGCAAAAAATCAAAATAGATATACTCGGACTAGCAGAAGTTCGAAGAATGGGCTGTGCAATCGAAGAACATGAAAACTATATTTTTTGCTATAAAGGAGAAACGAGCGGACTAAATGGAGTTGGTTTCCTAATAAAAAAAAACCACAAAGACAAAATCGTCAGTTTCTCAGCCCTATCAGAACGAGTCGCTTCATTAGAAACAAAATACGACGAAGATATTCTTACAATAATACAGGTATATGCCCCAACTGAAAAAGCTACAGATGAAGAAATCAACTCCTTCTATGAAACCCTACAAACAGCTCAAGACAAGGCAGTTGGAAATATCCTTGTTATTGGGGATTTCAATGCAAAAATTGGCACGCCAAAAATAGAAGACATTGACAACCTTGTCCTGGGGAAATTTGGATACGGTAACAGAAACAAAAGAGGAGAAAAATTAATCCAATATGCATTAGGACATAAAATGTCTATCATGAACTCATTCTTTAAGGCTAGAGACAATCGAAAATGGACTTGGCTTTCTCCTTGCGGTAACGTGAGAAATGAAATCGATTTTATTTTGTCGAACAAACCTTCGAGGATCCAAAAGGTGGAAGTACTGCATGGTTTCGGATTTAGATCTGACCATCGCTTGGTTAGAAGTACATACCTTCTAAATCAACGCAAGAAAAGCAGAATCTCGTTTAAAAATCATCCTGTAACGCTAAAAACAGACGAGAACATCTCGGCGTATCTAAAAAACCTCGAGGCCAACATACTAGAACTAGAAACACGGCACGAAGAAGATGTTCAATCTTCTTACAATAAAATAACCAATTCTATTATTTCCAGCCTTCCACGCAAACCCTATAAAAAAGATAGACTAAAAACCAACGACAAAATACTCAAGGAATCCACTCGATCTCTTCTTGTAAGACGAACCGAAATTCTGAAGACGAAACCAAAAACTAAAGAAATGAAAGAAGAATTAAGTAGACTTTTCAAAGCTACAAGCAAAGCAATTAGTAGAGACTACAAAGAGTATAGAAACAAAGTAATTGAGACTAACCTAAAACAATACAGAAGTACAAGTAAAGCTTACAAAGAACTGACCACGCATAAAAACTGGATACAAAACCTAAAACTTAAATCAACAGAAACTAAAACAAGACGGGACGTCATGACCTGCGCCACAGACTTCTACAAACAACTATATGAAAAACCATCAAATCCAATTTTGTGTCCCACAATAGAAAATACGACGAGTGGCTCTTCTGACACGAGCGATCTACCACCTGTGACTGAGAAGGAAGTTACCGAGCACATTCATAAACTTAAAGCAGATAAAAGCCCGGGTCCTGACGGTTTACAAAATGAAATGTTAAAAACAGGCGCGGTCATGTTGGCCCGACCACTAACGAATCTTTTCAACAAAGTTCTCGACACTGGCCAGGTACCGGAGCAATGGAAAAGATCTGACATAATTCTTTTATACAAGAAGGGAGACCCTCATGACATAGCAAATTACCGTCCGATTAGTCTCCTTTCAAGTGTGTACAAATTATTCACTTCAATCCTTTTAAGTCGAATAAGCCCGAAGATTGACGAATACCAACCGATGGAGCAGGCGGGATTTCGTTCAGGATTCTCAACAACCGACCACATACAAGTGATACAACAAATTATAGAAAAATACAAAGAGATGAATAGACCACTCTACATCGCTTTCATTGACTATACCAAAGCCTTTGATACAATCTCTCACGATGCAATCTGGGAAGGTCTGAATAAATGCCAAACACATGGAAAATACATAAAAGTACTGAAAAACATCTATAAAGACTGCGTTAGCCAAGTAAAACTAGAAGTGAGAGGTCCTGACATTCCGATTTGCAGAGGTGTGAGACAAGGGGACCCTCTCTCACCAAAATTGTTTATACTAGTACTACAACGAATTTTCGATAATCTCAAATGGCAAGCGGAAGGAATAAAAATCAACCAAGATCAACTTACTCACCTTAGATTCGCAGACGATATTGTTCTATTCGCTGACACATGCAGAGAACTAGACAAAATGATAAACACCTTAAATAAAGAGAGTGAAAAAGTAGGTCTCAAAATGAACGAGCACAAAACGAAAATAATGACTAATAGCTATATGAATGTCATAAACCTGGATGGAAGCCCGCTTGAATACGTGAACAACTACGTCTACCTAGGGAAACAGATATCTTTTGAAGATAGGAACGAAGAACAAGAAGTCGAACGACGCATCAACAAAAGCTGGAAAAAGTTCTGGTCCCTGAAAGAAATCTTAAAAGGAAAATTTCCTCTCCACCTAAAGAAAGTAGTCCTAGATACCTGTATTCTACCTACACTCACTTACGGCTGCCAGACATGGACATACAACACTAAAATAAAAAATAAATTAGTAGCATGCCAGAAAGCAATGGAGAGAAGTATACTTAAAATAAGACGAGTACAGAAAGTGAGAAGCGTACGGATAAGACGAAAAACAAAAATTATTGATGTCCTACAGTACGCCCTAAAACAAAAGTGGAGGTGGGCAGGACACTTAGCAAGGTACATTGATGGAAGGTGGACTCTAAAGATCACGACATGGCAAGGACCTACAGGAAAAAGGAGAAGAGGGCGTCCGAGAAAAAGATGGATAGAAGATATAAAAGCGATTGCGGGAAAGGAATGGATAAAGAAAGCCAAGGACAGAGAAATGTGGAATAAGCTGGAGGAGGCCTTTACCCAATTTGGGGTTCCAATCAGCGATGACGAAGACTGCAACGAAGACACTTAACTAATATGATTTTTATAAATAAAAATAAATAAATAGAGAGAGAAAAAAGTATATATATATTCATACGTGAGTTATAATAGATTTAAGAAATTTTGTATATTTTTTTGATTGGAAATAAACGGGCTTTATTATTATTATTATTAATTGAAATAGTATTTGGTAGAGAGACTGATTCCACCACTTTGTTTTATAAGTTTTCGTATTACAGTTTCCGTGGCGATACATATTTAAATTTTTATAGACGTTTTCTGTGGAGTACGACAAGCCACCCATATCTTTGATAGTTATTAATTTATATGTGTGTGATGTGGCAACCTTTCTGTTGTGCTTAAGCTATCCACACATACTTCGCATTTTAATGACTTTATCACAATCCGGGAAATGTAGCCAGCCGACGATCAACTGGGAACCAAATAGGATTTGTTTGCTACTGAGTATGCCAGCAAACATTCCACAGTTGTTCTCGGCTGCTATGTCAGATTCTAAGCAGCGAGTAGCCAACATAATTTCATATTACTCGTCGTCATGCCTGTTCATGTGTGAAGTGCTATTAATTATATTAGTTGAAGAATTGTGTAGGATGTTAAAATTGTCTAGTGGAATACAATTGCCTGTAAAGGATGAGCGAAGTTCTAAGTCTCTGAGTAAGGTTGTTTCGCGTTGCAAAGCCGGTCACAAAGTAAGGCCCCGGTGAGTTGTTTTTCCATTCTTTTATAACCCTACCTTCCCTGGTGATCATCATCTGAACAATAATTTTGATATCGCGCTTAGTAAGAGGAACACCCCAATCTGTTAATATTTTCAAGGTAACGGCTATTAGTTCAATTTCAGGCAATTTCAGGAGTCAAAACAGTTGGATGACCCGGCTTCAGTTCATGTCGGTGATGAATTTTGTTTAGAATAGTTGTTCTTTTTATTTTATACTTCCTGGCAGCCGCACTCTGGGTAAGAAGACCTGCCCAAACTTCAGCAACGGCTTTTACATGGGTTTCATCGCTGTAATTTTTGTAACTCCGGGCACCCTGTTTTCTTTTATACTCTCTGACCATTGTAAATACAAAGGTAACCTTAAACAAATAAAAAACCTTATTTTACACCAATTTAATCACGGATACTCACAATTGTAGTTTTATTAAGTAAACAATACAATAAACTTACCGAAAAGTAAAGATCCCAACAATGTTTAGTCGTATTTTCGCACCACAGAACAAACTCAAGCGACGAACCTGTTCGGACTATTCGGCGGGCGCGCCGATCACAACGCTATAACGCGTTCCCCACCCCCCGCGCCTCACGCAATATAACTCGAAGTCACACACACTTGCTGAGCACACATGAAAACCGATTTTGGCGCTCTGTCAAAGTAGTACTATAACTGAGGAAACAACAGAGGCTACCATAGCAAGTAAATAATAAAGTATTTAATCTTCAATACAATTTTCTTCTACATCAAAGTCAACAGAATTACCAAAGCCTTAAGTATCATCAATAAAATCACTCGAAGCAGCATTCCTCAAGAAACTATAAAAGCCTTTTGCATCTGTTGGAATGAGCTTTAACAATTCTTTCAGGTCTTGAATTTTTGCAGTAGATAGTTCACGACCAGTCGGACATAGGAAAGGAAGGTCTATAGCGAAATTCGACTTCTGTTTCCGACCCTTTCCACCTCTTGATATATCAATCAACTAAAGTTCCTCCTCAAGTTTTTATTTTATGAAAAGTTTTAATGGTTCATGACGGCGTAATTCTATTTCAAAAGTTGAAAGCCAAGATATCTTTTGTTTATTTTCATCACATTTTCTGTTTGTAATGATATTTTGTAAAGGTGTTAATTTAAAATCATCTTTTTGAAGCCTAGCGACTACAAACTTGTCCTTGCGGCGGCAATTCTGCATTACAGAAATATAATCTTTATCTAATTTTAAATTATTTTTAGTTTGCTAAAACTTCGCTCACAGCTTGCAGATGTAGTAGGAAGCGTAGAGTAAACTCGCAGGGCAATACAAATATTGGGAAAAGCATCCTGCAAATCTTGTGCATATATCTGTTGCGAGAGATAGAAACCGTTAGACTTTTCTAGATCACCAAATAAAAGCGGAGCCAGATCTGCTTACTTTTGCAGTTCTTCAATTGACATTTTCAAAATATTAGTACCATTAAGATAAGCAAAATTCATAATCAGCATGATAGTACGATAAAACCTCTTTTTAATTTCAGATATGATTCGATCATTCGATTATCATTATTTCTTTAGAAAATAGTTGAACAGGTAGGAGTTTTTGCAATTCCTCTTGACACATAAATAATAAATACACCCAACAGTCACATACGTAGTTCTGACCCCACTTTATGATACGAGTCTTGTGTCGTGGGTATCAGAAACTACGAGAGTATTTTCGGCCTCACAAACACCCAGACCCGAAACAAATATTTGTGGATCACACAAACATTTGTCTCGGTGCGGGGATCGAACCCGCGGCCTCTCGTTTCGCAAGCTGGTGTCTAGCCAACTGCGCCACGGGGCTGTCCAATATAGTCCAACATAGTCATCGAAATGTTTTTTCGTTTCAGAATTTGTTTTGCAAGAACACAAGCTTTTTCAGCAACTTCTCCACCCTCTTTTATCCAATATTCCATACATACATAACCTCACGCCTGTATTCCCTGATGGGGTAGGCAGAGGTGCATTACTGCACCCACATTTCGCCAGGTATGTATCAGTCCCACGTAGTAGTGGGCGAGCCTATTGCCGTTTTTCGGGCACAATTCCAGACTCCGTGCTGCTACTGAGAATTTCCTGATGGAAAAACCCAATAACACTGCCCGACCTGGGAATCGAACCCAGGGCCTCTAAATCGCACGTTACATACTTGTACCTCGAGACCACGAGGCAGGCTCCGTTGGATTTTATCTCATTTTTTGCAGTTTTGGGTAGCCTATCTATTACTTAGTGTGGCGGAAAGGGCAAGGATATGTGTATATGATATATAGTTAACATGACAACAATCTAATACACCTCCCGTTTTTTAATGTATAAAAAAAGTTGTATGTTTGTCAAAAGTGAGATGCCCCTACATATTAATTACTAGCTGCGCCCCCCGGTGTTACCCGCGCCGCGTCTGACGGAAACCTTACATTTTTTTCGTTCTATATGTTATGTAAGAGTCTAAGCTAACTGCATTCTAAATAAGCAAATCCGTTTAACCGTTAATGAATTAAGTGGTAACATACATAATCACTCAAAAACTTTGCTTTTATTATGTGTTAATTCACATTAACGTGAATCAAAGTTCTAAACGAAAAGGCTGAAATTTGAATAAATGTTTGTTATACATTACTAAATAATGCAATTTTTGCCTTTAGCCTTACTACTTCCTGCGTGTTTGAGACTTAAGGACTTCCTGTAACTTCTAAGTCTTAAATTTAAGTATTTTTGCCCAATACATTTGCATACATACATGCATAATCTCACGCCGTGTTCCCCGAAAAGGTAGGTAGAGGTGCATTACTGCACCCACATTTCGCCACGTATGTATCAGTCCCACGTAATAGGGGGCGAGCTTATTGCCGTTTCTCGGGCACATTTCCAGACTCCGGGCTGCTACTGAGAATTTATTAATAGAAAAACCTAATATCACTTTGCCCGAACCGGGAATCGAACCCAGGACCTCTAGATCGCACGGCACATACTAGTACCGCGAGACCACGAGGCAGTCACCAATGCATTTGATCAATTGTAATTCGTGAATTTCGTCAGAGCTTGGATCGGCAGTCAAAATGTGCTTAATTTTGGGGGAGAATTGATGTAATATAATATGTAATGCATCTTTTTCACATTCAAAGTTTGTAAATCTGGAGACATTATCAAAAAAAGTTTTTCAGTATATTTTACTACGTCGAAGCATATTTTAGACCGCCTCTGTTTAAAAAAGCTGTGAATGATGAAAATTCACACACATCAATCAAGTATTCGTGATCTTTATGTGTCCGTTGAGTAATGAGCAAGGCTCGGCAATGTTGGCATGTTAATTTATCTAGTATTTTCATTACTATGTAGCCAGATACGTAACACAATATATTGTTTTTAAAGTCTGATAAATTAGTTCTGTCTGCTAAATGCATAAGGACATCACTCGTCTGCCCTGTGGGAAGGGGGCGTTAGAATCTCACCAGTCACCACGGTATCCCCTGCCTGTCGTAAAAGGCGACTCAAATGGGCCTCGGGGTCGCTGGGCGTGCAGCGGGGGCAGTGCGTCCTCACTGAAAGTGACCCCGAGAGGGGCGGCGGCACTGTGGCCTGTGTCCGTCGCGGGCGCCCACTTACAACCGGGGCGCCCTAACCAAGGTAGTGGGGGTGCAACTGCGCCTTTTTTACATATCTAACAAACATTTTAGATTGTTAATAGTCATATTACGCCTTTTCAGGCGTTGTATGAGTACTTTCACATCTCGGCGTAATTTCTGTTTGCGTGGTGTGGCAGTAATTGCAGTTTCTGTTTGTGTACACACATGTTCCGAAAATTTCAACTTTTTTGGAGCTGGTATTTCTTCTTTTTCTACACATATGTTGCTTAAAATGCGCACTGATTTTTCGTGTGACACAGCCTCTAAATAAATTTATAGTAGTGAAATACGGTTGTCAAGAGTAAGTACTCAAAATCTTAAAACAGTTTTAGTTCTTCCTTTTTTTATATATTCATTGTTACACAGCTTGCATATAGCTCGTTCAACATCGCAAAGTGTAAAATAAGTCCATATTTCACTAGACGTTGATTTCCCCATGTTAATAAGTAACTATTCATACTCTAACTTAAAAAATCACTTGTTTTGTTTTGGAAAAGACCGGCGCGAGCGGAATGACATTTCAGTCGGATGAGTTTGTATCAATTTGGCAATTTTCCGACCAAAATACAAACCGAACGCACCTTGAGACGGCCACCAAGCTATAGACAATTGGCGCCAAATTTCATATATTGAAACATAGGGATGGTGAGGTGGGTAATAATATCCGATTATTTAGAGATATCGATACCATATCTTTGTATTTACTAATCGATTACAGTTTACGGATTTTTTTCACAAACATTTTTATTCAAATGAGACACCCACCATTGCACGGTAAGGTAACTTGTTTTTGAAATATGTAAAATGATACTGAAATGAAATTAAATTGTTTTATTAAGTCACGTAGGTAATTAAATCGCACTAGTCAATACAGAAAATAAAGTTTTATTATTACAATTACCTATAATTTATGGTTTATTTTATATTTAACGAATAGTTAATACATGTTTATTAGTTATGTATTATAGAGTGCGCGCAAGATAACTTGGCACTTGGATTAGACGTTACTGTAGTACTCCAAACTACAAAATGGCTGACTGTCAAATTTAGTACAATGTTTTCGCCGCGCGACAAGTTATCTTGCGCGTACTCTACTTGTATGATGAGGAAATATTATGGTTGTTAACATAGGATGCTGCTTCGCGTTCTTTGTTAAATAATAAGTACCTATACAAGTCTTGACATGTGTTGAAATTAATTAAACAATGTACTACATAAAAATTGATTATTCACTACTACTACTGGAGAAATTATCGTCGTCATCGTCGTCATTTAAATTAATCACTATTTGATTGTCCATAAAGTTATCGAAATTAAGATCTCTGTCGAAGTCGTCCATTATTATTTTCTTCGTATTTTCCACCACTTTGACCCAATCATCCTTTGTGACCTGGGCACATGCTTCTTTAAGCAAATCTTCCATTTTCTTTACGCTGAAAGGCGGTTTTGTATTGTATTATTTCTGTATATGAAGTCGTGATGGCATCGAGTTGGGCACGCGGTCGAGAATCTCGACGGTCGCGGGTTCAAACCCCAGGCACACACCTCTGACTTTTCGAAGTTATGTGTGTATTCACAATGAATTATCACGTGCTTTAACGGTGAAGGAAAACATCGTGATGAAACCTGCACACCTAAAAAAGTTCTTAGGAATTTCTTAGGTGTGTAGTCTGCCAACCCGCACTAGGCCAGCGTGGTGGACTAAGGCCTAATGTCAATGGTAGAGGAGGCCCGTGCCCAGCAGTAGGACGTATATGGGCTGATGATGATGCATATCCTTTGACCTGGGCCCAAATCAGTTCGATAGCAGTATATTGGCAGTAGTACGGACGAAGTCTAATAACTTTATGCCCGTGTTCATCTGCTAATTGGTATATGGCGTATTTGGGTTTTATTGGTTTATGTAGTTTTACAAATTTTTGATAAGTTCTGCTTTTAATAAACTTATAACGGCTTCCACTACTTTTCTTTGCAGCCATGCTACTAAATCTGCTTTCTTGTTTACTTGTGTTGGTGCTTTATCAATTTGCACAGAATGGTACGTACGGGGCGATGTCCATTATAATGGTGCTATTCGCAGGAATATTTTGTAACAAAGTCACAAACCAGTTTTGAAATCTTTCTGCGTCCATTTCTTGGTCATAATCTTTTGTGCTTTTTGATTGAAATGCCAGTAAACAATTATCCATAAAGCCTCTAGCCGCTGACCCTGCATGACATTTAAGGTGTCCACCTTTTCCCACTGGCACCTTAGAGCATGAAGCTGCAGTATCATCTGTCCACGTCCGTGGGACAGTATGATTAGCATTTAGCCATGTTTCATCTATGAAGATCAGATTATCCCTTCTTGCTGGCTGGCTGGCTGGACTTCTCCCCCCCCCCCCCCCCCCCCACTGGGAGCTTATAAAACTTAATCAGTCTTTCATTGCAATGATTTTCTTGTCTGGACAGAATACTAGATTTGCTCCATACTTCTATTATTCTTGAATAAGCACATGCGCAGAATGTTTCACATTTATGCATTGATTTAATACGTGGTGATAACGGAGCAAAAGAGTTTTGAGTTTGTTATACCTCATCAATGGCTCAACACCTCGGACCCCAAGTAGATAAATTTCGTCTTTTTTTTTCGAGTAGACGAAAACATTTTATTACACTAATGCACTTCACAATCTACTAAATAAGTATCAAAACTGTTTAAATTCGTTAAATAGTTTATTTTGATATATATTTACTAGTTAAGCTCATGAGTTTAATACATGAAGATGTCCTGTAACAAGAAGTAAATATTAATACCCATTTTACACAAAAATTCAAAAACAACACTCCATTGAGCATCTTATTATACTTGAGCTTTCTCGTTGAAATTTTACTACGTTATTATTATATAAGTACGTGTAACAAATTCAAGAGGTGTTCAGAAGAAAAAATGAAAAAAAATATTCTGGGCCAACCTATTCTACATCATTACGGTTCATACCTCTTAAACGAGCAATGGATTTACGAATTTGAATATATTGATGACTTTCTAAATATCTAGTCACAAAATCATACCCAGCTTTTTGCTTTTCTGTATTGAATTTATGTTTTTAATTTAACTTTTGTGCAAATACGATAGTCCGCAGATCGCTCCTGGTTAAGGGAAATCTCAAAGACTTTTTTTTTTTTTGATTTTTTGATTGATGTTCGCCTGGAGGATCTTGAAATCCATTATTGGGCGACCTCCATTAACTCATTCTCGGCCTGTAATAGGCGCACGGGCTGCGGCTGGGCCGTGGCCTCAGCAGCAGTCCGTCTCCTACTTCTATTGGCTCTGCGGCCTGGATTGGCCGTGCAGGCCTTGGTGCCGACAGAATGCCCCGCAGGTTTGTTGGCCGCAGCGCACAGAGGGTAGTGTGGTTCTGCGGAGCAACCTTGCGCTTTGTGACCCGGCTGTCCGCACCGGTAGCACAAGTTGCTACGGTCAGTCTCGGCGGTGCAGCGCACACGAACGTGCCCCAACTCGAGGCACCGGAAGCACCGTAGGGGTCTTGTTTCGAGCACACTGATTCGTGCCGCAGACCATCCAACCAAGACACGACCAGTCTTGGCCACTCTCTCCGCCGCATGTGCTGGCGCTCTAAGCCAGACCACACCCAAACCTGTTCGGTCTGGTCTGACTTCGCCAACTTTCACTGCCTCCGCTGGGCACTGAGATGCCGCGGCGAAGGCCTGTGCGACTTTCTCAGGGGTGACTGATTCGTCAAGCCCCGAGAGCCACAGTTCCGCAGTTTTGATGGGACGAGAAATGCGAATGTCCTCCGACCCACGGAACACCTCCCTCAATTTGGTCGCGAGGGAGTCGGCCTTCGCCTGATTTTCCGGCCCTGGTACCTCTATAATGGTGACACCCGTGACAGCCTTGCGCCACTTTATATTTCTAATGCCGAGGTCCATCAATTGAACGTTATGTTGGGCCTCAGCAACGATACGGGCGTAGGAGATACCTTTATCCTGCGCCCCACTTGCCAGTGTGATTGTGACCGCAGCGGACCGAGGCGGCCGGATTCGCGGCACCGGTTGCTTTGTCATTTGCTGAGGCCGCTTGTCCACAGGCTTCCTTCCTTTCTTGCCTCTCTTTGCCACTGTGGTCCAAGGCGCCTCCATGGATGAAGGTGCTGGTGGTAGAGGTCGAGGTTCCGTCGAAGTCGTTTTTGGATAGACGACCTGCTTCCCCTTTCTTTCGCGACGCAATGACCGAGACTGAGCAGAAAGCGCGGAGGGTACCGACTGTGTTGCGTTTATCACACGCAAAGCCGGACGTGCGGAGCGGCCCATGGACTCCATAGACGCAGCCTTTTTAGGTAAGGGCGGAAAGTGCTCCACACTATTTGCGCCTACTGTTTTACCCTTCTTTTTAGCAGACATCTTCTTAGGGGCAGCAGTTGAATGAGCTAACCCCGAAGGCCCCTCCTTGGCACGGTCAGCAGCCAGCGGAGGACGTAGAGGCGTCTCTGGAAGCAGGCGACTCTCCATTGCCTCTTGCCGCGCTGTAAACATGTTAATGAGCCGTGTCTCCATTTGCGCAACCGCAGCCTCTAGCAATGTGATCCGCTCCCGCAAACGTTCATTCTCCTTCTTAAGCCGGGCGTTGTCTGTGTTGATGCGGGCCATGTGAGAAGGTTCTGACAAATTTGCCAGACCTTCTAGCATGTTGCTAGCCTCCTTCAGGGCGCGAACAGACGTGCTCTTAATGTAGCCCGCTTTTTCGGCCGCTGTCCTGACTGGCAGCGATTTTTTGCAGTTCCTGCTTTCGGAGAGTAGCAGGTTCTTCCCCACTCACCAGTATCTCCGACGCGACTTCCGCTGAAGTTTGCTTCACAAAGCACGGTCGGTTCAGACGGTCCACCGCCTGAATTTTAGCCGCTGGCTCTGTGGCGTCATCACTTGATAGTGATGCTCTAGAGTGTGAGCGCGACCGCGACTGTTCCGAAGGATCCGCTGATCTCGCCCACAAGCGACTCCGTATTCTAGAGGAAGCCCGTCTCCGCCCTGATTGAGCAGAGACAGGCCTCTCTATAATCACCTCTGGTGCGGGCATCTCACCCGAACCCGAATTCTCCGCCTGCGATGCAGGCAACGTCGTCAAAAATTGTGTTTGATTTAAGTTTTCATTCATTTTGATTCCCACGAGTATGGGGGAAAGGGTAGTCCACCCAGATAGAGCCCCCTGTATCTGAGTAAGCCTAGCGTAACCCGCCAAGAGGGTCGGCCGGTACTCTGGCGGGGGTCGCACTAGAGACTGAACCTCCCATCAGCCATGCATCCCCTCACGGTGTGCCGCCGCTTGGTATTCGGTGTAACTTTTTATAGAGGTTTTCTCCCTCGCGGCCCGGGCGGTTAAGCCAAGGCCCTCGCGCCGGCCGAACTGCGAGACATGACCACAGCTTCGACCGGATTACGAGTTCGACGGTGGAAATGGGGTTCGCCCATTTCCTGCTCGGAAGCAAGAGATTGCTGTCCGAGCCCGCCGAATACCCGGGACAGAACCGGGATGGCCCAAAAATACGGGCCTCACCGCGGCGCGGTCAAGACGACCGTTCGCCTCGTGTCGGGATTTGGCCGTCGGCACGGGCCGATGTTGCCCAGGGTGCACCGTCCCCGCCAGCATCCGGACTAGCAGGACACACTTGGAGGTATCCCGACCTTGCACCCCAAATCTCAAAGACTGCATTTTTTGTATATGACGACAGTCTCTTTTCATTTTCGAAACCTACGTAGTTCGTGGGCCCAAATGTCCCTTTTTAGGATTGTTTTTCTTTAAACGTCGCTCCACACTTTTCTTTTGTCTGTTAAACGTTATTGCAGCATTAATTTTTGATCAAAACATGCTTGAATTAAAGTTACAGAACAGTCATGTGAGCGAAAACTGTGATTATGTTGCACGGTGTGAAACGCCCTCAGCTGCAGCTATGTCCAAATCCTTAGAAGTCGGCGACTCGGCTTTCTTAAAAAAAAACTAAGCATTGACGAGCTTGAAGCAGCGGTTTGATCGGCAAGCCTATGTTTTTCTGATTTTAAATGTTTTTCTATATCACTGGCACCACCATGTCCAACACTAAAGTCAGTATGACACTTTTCACATGTAACGTCTGCAATGTCATGTTTTCTTTTTTTAACCGACTTCAAAAAAAGGAGGAGGTTATCATCAAGTCGTCTGTATTTTTTTTTTATGTTTGTTACCTCAGAACTTTTGACTGTGTGGATCGATTTTGATGATTCTTTTTTTAATTGAAAGCTGGTGCTTCCAGATTGGTCCAGTTGTGATAATAGCTTCCATTAGAAAACCACAAAAATCTTATATTTTCACCAATATGCGTGACAAATCGACGAATAACTTAATATCATGCCAACCGATTTTTATGAATCCTTTTTTTTATTGGTTAGGATGTACTTCCAGGGTAATTGCATGAGAGTTTGATTAGGTTCTAATTATGTGATCCATGACAAAGTAACGGAACTCTTCAATTCTTAGGAGAAAAATAACGATACTCGGCCGAATCTTTATAGGCTATCCGGATATTTAAGTCACCTACCGTAACGTCTTTATGGTTAAGTAATTGTCGTAGTCAAATATAATGTCAATGGAACTCGTTAAGGGCGTACAGTAAAGATGCGATCTCTGGCAGAATTTCTAACTGCCTTGAATCAAATTGTAATGCGCTTACGTTTGTTGAGCAAGCAATCTAATTGCATTACTTACTTACTTGCATACTTGCATACTTAAGGTGTATTAAATGTGTGAAGCGGTGGTAGCCAAGTGGGTGGTAGAAACATTTGCGTATTGTTGATGAGTTTTATAATCATATAATAGACTGATAGTAGCGGAGTGGCAAAGTAACCGATTTGCAACGCATGAGGCGCAGGTTCAATCTCGGGTGTGGCTTCACTAAAAATTAAAATATAAACAAAAATTTTAACAAAACCAAAAACCGCCTTCAATAAAAACTATTGCAAAACAAATTAAAATGCACTAAAAAGTAAAAAAATAATTGCGTATTCTCCTATAACTTAATAATCAACTTACTATTTCTCTTCATCAATATATACCTAGGTACGATCATAGATTAGACTAGACTACTTAAAAGTCAATCTAATTATTACGACAATATAATGTAGTTTTAATTATTATTTTTGGAGGCGGTGCTCGTCCTTTAAGTGAAGCAGTAAGTAGGCGGTAAGTAGCTGAACTCCCTCTAAATGCAGGTCTTGCACAATAACTTCAGTCACCTTACACCACCCATCTATATCTGAGTCCGCTTCATCTGGATCAAACTTCAGCAATGGCGTCTTATTTTCACTCATAGTTGGTGATTGTTGCGCAACAGTAAACATACGAGCAATCATTGATTTCATATTGCTTAAAAGTTTTTCGGCGAATTATATATCAGGGTTTGGCATCTCTTTATGTTGTCCATCGAATCCCACTTCTGATGTAGATGCAGGAGGCCCTTGGTTATGACCCATCCTAGAATAAGGCGTTGGCGTCTTCTAGAATCGCCAAATGAGGATCTTAATTTTTTTCTTAACACTTTTTAATCAACTTAACTTTTAATTAACACAAAAACAAATAGGGGTTATGATTCTAAAAAAAATCTGAAAATATCTAATTAACGGCGATTTGTCGTGAGTAGTGCGCGGGCGTCCCTACCTCGAAGTGCTCTAAATATGGCCGCCCCCGGCATAGATGCGACGCTCCGCCATAGAGAGTGCCGATGACCATAGGGTCACTCTTTACTTGTTCAAAAGGTTTTGTTTTGACGCGCGCGCCGTCAAACTTAAATTTAGTTAATAAGAGATATAAAATAAGATATAAGAATAAGATGATATGGCATTTGACAATATCAATTTTTGGGGCCATATGAATCAGAATTAGGAATAAAAATGAAATTCTAGTTAGAAAAATCAGTAAATTATTTATTAAAATCACAGTAAATGCTCACGATGATTATTTATCATAACACCTAAATCTAGTCAATCACAGCATGATATGGCACTTGACAATATCAATTATCACAATATTACATACATACATACATACTTAACCTCACGCCTATAATCCCGGAAGGGGTAGGCAGAGGTGCATTTCTGCACCCACATTTCGCCAAGTATTTATCAGTCCCACGTAATAGGGGGCGAGCCTATTGCCGTTTTTCGGGCACAATTCCAGACTCCGTGCTGTTGCCGAGAATTTCCTAATAGAAAAACCCAATAACACTCTGCCCGACCCGGGAATCGAACCCAGGACCTCTAGATCGCACGGCACATATTTGTACCGCGAGACCACGAGGCAGTATCACAATATTAATTATGTTTTTAATAAACGTTGTACTTCTCGTTTTATAAAAACTTAAATCTCGTTACTAAGAGCATGATATGACATTTGACAATATCAATTATCATAAGTATTTTTATTATCAACGTTTTGTTTCATGAAAACTTGAATCTAGTCAATCACAGCATGATAATAATAATTATGACACTCGACAATGTCAATTATCATTATATTTTTTGTATAAGCATCTGGTTTCATAAAAACTCTAAAAAAAACTAAAAATCTACCTAAATATTATCAATAGTACAGCAATTACTATCTATAATGCAGCAAGTACGTTGAAACTTTTAGCAATAATCACAAAAAATAATATTCCTCCATATAATATTAAAAATACAATTGAATACAGATAAAAAAATAAGAAAAATTTCTTCGTCAATGATATCGGGCCTTTAAACCGGTCTATCGAGGCTTTTTGAAAAGAAATATTTCGTCATCGTCAGAATTTGTCTCATTGATAGCACTTTCCTGATGAAGGGATAATACCCTGGATGAGCCAGGAGAATTTGTGGTTTCGTCAATTACATCTGCCTGTTTTGTTTATTAGCTGTCAGTTGAGGTTTTTTGAAGGTGAATATGTCCTCATCGTCAGAATCTGTATCTTTGACAGTATTTTCTTGATAAAGAGTTGATAATACAGATCTAGTAAATTTTGGTGTTAACATTTTATCATCAATAGATGATGTTTCTACCCAAAAACTGTCTTTAGAAAGATCGAGAACCTGTGAATCATTTTCTACTTGCCTTTTACCAGCAGATGGTTTGCTTCGTTTGATTAAGGAACGACGAGTAGTTTTCTGTATCACCGGTTACTTTTTGTTGGCTTTACGTATCCACTTGGCTGTTCATTATTATTTTCTCCAATATTATAAATCCAGTATGTTCGCCATGAGGACATTCAATAGCTTCTTGTAAACAAGTATCAAAGCTGCAACTAAGTTTCCTCATTGCTAAAGTATGTGATTGATTGGCACTCCATACTACTTGATGTATGTTCATGGTACCCCGGAATTCTTTCAAGTGAGATGGTATAAACATATTTTCTCTAATATTCCTGATTCGTTAATCACTTCATTTTCTTTAAAAATGTTAAAAAAGTAAATTGGATTAAAGTATTTAAAAAAAATGTTTAGTGGTTACAAGTAGTACTTATACCTGAGACAAAAATTATTAAAAGCTGTTTTTTTAATAGATTTTTCAAATCGATTAATATCAGTATGGCATTCAGAAAAAAACGTATTCCGAAGACAATCACCATTCTTTTCCATACTAAAAAGAAATGACTCGACCAGTTCCGAAGCAGCTTTACCAGATGATATGTTTATCAAATGATCTTTTGGCACTTCCGAGCTGAATGAATTAATAATCTGTTCAAATATTTCAATTAATTTCTTTAGTTGTTTATTATTTTTCTGAATATTGTGCTGATTCAAATCCGACGAAACATCTTGTGGTGAGTTTGTAGTCCCAATGACTAATTACTGTACATCTTACATCATAGTTTCGAGCTCACCATTGACGGGCTGAAATTCAGTCAGTAAAGTATATGTATAACACCTGTAAGTCTTCGTGCAGCATCTACATTGATAGTCTGCTCTAAAACCAGATTAATAGATTGTATTGAATATTGTTTAGTTGTTCTTTTAATACCAAAGTAACCGTGTTGAAATCCCTCAAATAAATCAAGATGGGTTTCCGCTACTTTCGGCAAATTATCAATATATTTCACTGTCCATCGAGCATCATTTTGTTGGTTACAGATGACAAATAAAGTCATTTTAGGTAAATCTGATTTGAAAAGTTCGAAGTCTCTAACACGTATGCTTCGTGATAGTTGTAGGTGATGATAAATGAGATTAATATAAATTATATAAAATGGTTGAGTCTTTCCACACTCACCATTAAGACTTCGTTGTTTATAAATAATTATTGTATTTTATTTATATTTGGTGGACTAAGGCCTAAACCCTCGCAGTTGTAGAGGAGGGACGTATTTGGGCTGATGATGAATGAATTTATGTTTTCCTTTGTACTTACTTTAACATGAAAATAAAAAAGAATGGAAAAAATATTTTGTAGTTTTCATTTGACCTTTAATGGGTTAATCTTCTTTTTTGCTTTATTTAAATCTGCAGTATTGCCTATATTTCTCATTTTTTCTTAAAGTACTTCATAACACGCTGTCCTCTTTACGTAGTTATGATAACCTTTGCGGTTTTTTTTCCATAAAGGCTTTTGCTCTTTGAATAATTCAATAAATTCAATCATATCATCATTACTCCATGTAGCCATTTAGTTTGTTTCGCTCATCCAGTGTTGGTAGATACGAATGAGTACATAATGCGCTAGCCAAGGCGTGCGATGCGTGCAGCGACTGGCGCCAGAGTGAGACAAAATCGAATCATTAATCGTAAAGAGCCATACACGATCGATTAATCGTTACGATATTCATGATTGCATAGGTTTTTCCAATCGAAATCGCAACAACATTTTCGATTCTTTCGATTGGGAAGAAACATTCTCGTATCAACAAGTTGATCGTTACTTAAGATGGCGGATATAACCCGACCGATGACAAAACGACACATTTTAATGTAAAATGTTCGCAGTAACTGTGGTCTATAATTTAGTATGAGCAGAGTCTGTAGATGAGTATGAGCAGGCTCTCAGGCGCATCGCTGAACTGGAAACTCTATTGCAAGAGGCTCATAAACAAATTAACAAGCTGGAATCGGACAAATTTAATGAAACCATTGTGCAAAATCAAAGTTTGTTCGATGAATTAAAGTTTAAAAAAATTGACACACAGAAAACAAACAATAAACTTGAAGGAACAGTTGCAGTGTTGTTATAGCTTAATTGATTCCAATAAAAAACAGTATGATAATGAAATTAGCAAACTGGAATTGGAAATTATAAGCTTAGTCGAGTCTCTAAAATCAATGACTCTAAAATATGAGTTATCTAAAACAAGAAATAAACAAACATGTCTTAGCATTGAATGACCTAGTGTAGACATGTCAATACAATACAGATCGTTTCAAATTCACTCATAAATAACCACACCTGCAACTGTGATCATTCCGTTAAGTTATCTATCACTCCTACTAAAAAGAACATAAATATTTTGAACAATCACAGTTCTTCCAAACAAAATGTTAATTGTAGCGGTCAAATAGTTATATTTAGTGATAGTGTTGGGAAAGGACTAGGTCAATTATTAAATATCAGGACAGGACAAACAGTTTTAAATCATTGTATGCCGGGACTTTCATACCCACAAATTTTAAATAAAATATTTAAATTTAAATTTATCCCTAACACCACATTAATCATTTTAATTGCTGATAGAGGTAATGTTAACAAAAGCCAATATTTAGAACTACTTAACAGACTAACCAAACTGAATGTTAAGGACATTGTAATGTTTACATTTCCTTATATGAAAAATTTGCCACAGGTGGAAAAAAATTGTAGGTAAAGTTAAATATGACATTAAAAGAGACCCTTACAAATAATTGTAGTATCAATTATTGACATTAATACTTACTTTAGTAAGTATAAAGTAAACAATAACTTTTATTCATTGAACCGAAAAAGACAAATAGCAAAATTGCTATGTATATTTATATTAGACAAAGCTGAGAACATGGCTGCCTCACCTGCTTCTATTGAGCAGAATCAATTGATAACGTGGAATGATACATTAGTATCTATTCCAGAAAAAACAATTCTTTAAATTTAAAACACAGACAATAGAGACAGTCTCTGGCACTACAATTATCAGACATAATAATGTTATATCCAATAATGCAATACTTCCAGTTGACATAATGTTACCTATTCCAAATTTGACTCCACCATTAGTAAATCAGAGTATGGTTTGCAACAGTATTGATGTAAAGTTTTTAAACCTAGTTCATCAGAATATGCAAGGAATGCTAGGTAAAGAGCTGCAATTGGAGTTGTTCATGAGTTGTCAGGAAATTTATATTTTTTGCGCTACAGAACACTGGTTAAGAACTGAACAGCTCATGTTCAACTTCAAAGATCATATAGTTAGTAGCAACTTTTGCAGGAAAAATGCTATATGTACATGGTGGCTCACTTATATTATTCAATAAAAAATTTAAATATAAAGAACGCAAAGATATAGTGAGCCTCTCTGTGGAGCAAACTGCGGAAATTTCATGTATTGAGTTGGAGCAATTCATAGTTTTATGTGTATACAGGCCACCCACCTAACTTTATGACAATTTTGAATTGATAATTGAAGATGCACTAAGGAAACTAAATAAATCAAATAAGAAATTGCTGGTCTGTGGAGATTTTAATGTTAATTTGTTAGAAAGTTCTACAGTGGCCATAAAATTAAAAACTCTATTTTCGTCCTTTAATTTAACAAATCTCTTTTCAGAGCCCACAAGAATTACCAACACCAGTGCTACCTGTATTGATAATTATATTTTTACAGATGTCCTGCCACTTAATAAATGTATTATTAATAACATTGGCTCTGATCACTGTGGACAACGGGTCACATTTAGAAGTGGATTCCGGGACACATCAAATGGAAAACTGACTGTTGTCCTGGTAACAAAGGCTCGGTTAGAGAAAATTAAAATTAAATAAAATAAAAATTCTGTAATGTTGTGACTGGAAGTGATCCTAATATATTATATATATAACTCCATGTTTAACACATTTTGTGAGGAGTTTGAATCAGTTTTCACACCCAGATCAGTTTCAATTGGTAAAAAGACTCCCTTTAAAAGTTGGGCTACATTAGGCATTCACATAAGTAGAAAGAGATTGTATGACCTATACTATGAAAAAACATACAATCACAGTTTAGAATTTAAAAAATATGTGAAAAATTATTCTAAGATATTTAAGCTAGTTTGCATAAGAGCCAAGTCCTTATACTTAAGTAATAAAATAAAAATGGCTAAAAATACCATAAAAATGACTTGGAGTGTAATAAATAAAGAAACTGGTAAGACTAAACCTCGAGACACCGAGTTTAGTTTAAACATTAATAATAATATTATTAACCCGTAGACACCACACTCCCTTTGAGGTCACACACTCACCACACTGGTGCAAATTTGCACTTCGACTTTTCAAAATGTTGTATTTCTTCGATGAATGTGGGAAATTAGTCTTGAAACCAGACTTTATATGGGTAAAAATTCCTTAGTAATCGATTGCAACCATTAAAAAAAATTTAAAATGAAATTTCATTGGAGAAAAATGGCGAAATTTAAAGAAGGAATTTCGAAAACCTGGTTTTTTGTTGTTTAAATGCCATTTCAATGCAAACTGAGATATCGGCATGGTTCTTGCGCGAAAAGAAAGATACTAAGTCATATTTCAACATAAAAAATAATGCAGAATGGTTGTAAGAAATCAAAGATTTTTTCAGCGTGCCTGAAATTGAGGTAATTTTTTAGGGGGAAAAACGTTTAAGTCAGTATTTTTGTACGTATTTTTTTAATTTTATTCAATGAAATGCTTAAATTTTAGATGTAATAGCGTAGTAATCCATAAGTAATATAAAATAGTATACAAAAACATTAGTTTTTGTTCGCAGCGCATTCTAAGTACTGCGTAGTGAATATCTTGGCCGTTGTGCTAACCTGCTTAAAAAATTATAATTATTATACTAAAATCGTAAATATTAATAAACATCTATCTTCAATGATATTTCACTCGATTATGGTCTAACAAACAAAATTTCAAAATTTGAACAGATCTCACTGAATTAACGTCGTCACCACACTGGTGCAAATACGCACCGTTTCGACGTTTCGATGGTTGTTCTCCGGAGACAAGTTTCGGAATGGCAATGCTGCTCTTCTCGATGGAAGCGTATACCTATAGACATATTTCTCGTTGAGGGGGAAGCCGGCTAGGCCACGCACATAGAAAGTTCTACACGCTTGAAATTTTCGTGGGTGCAAATATGCACCAGTGTGGTGTTTACGGGTTAATTCTAACTTTGAGGTAGCTAAGACCTTTGAAACTTTTTTCACTGATATACCAGTCTCTATAACTAAAAGATTGAATTCCCCATCTATTGCAAGTAAGTTATTGCAGAAAACTGTCCCTGGGAGTGAAGATTCATGAACGATTTGGGGACATGGAATTACTACCTTTCCCTTTTCGATATATCATATCTAATGACACTAGACGCTGGTGTTTTTCTTTTTTTGCCCCAACATAGTTTGATAAGAGTGTCACAATCTTATTGTCTTTCCAAGTGACACAGGCCGTCTCAATGCCATCATAAGTAGATGTTCTTTCTTCATGACTGCCTCTGGGTACTGGCTTCATAACTCTTTTTTTTTCATGCAATTTTGAGTTAGGGATCCTATTCTGCTGGACAATTCCAACAGAGTGAATTCCTTGTTTGCCTAGAAAGTAAATTAGAGGCAGTGATGTGTAAAATCCAGATAAATTACAAAGTACATAAAATTTGAACCTCCATTTGTGGGGTTTATTTGGCAGGTACTGTTTTGTATAGTGTGCAACCTTTGTTGTACTTCTTCTTCTCTTCATCAGCCCATATACGTCCCACTGCTGGGCAAGGGCCACCTCTACAACTGAGAGGGTTTTGACCTTGACTTGGACTACACACTTAAGAAATTCCTAAGTCCTTTCGTTGTCAGGATCTATGGATGATGCAATAGGTCCACATAGCATTTGGTGCCAGACATGGATCGAGCACCATCAGTACATATACTAATACACTTTTCCCAATCCAAACCATTTACTACAATAAACTTGTCAAGAATTTCAAACAAGTCTTGGGCCTTCACACTTTCGGTGCTACTTTTGCGGAATAAAAGGTCTTCGACAATAATGTTGTCAGCCAGAAAGCGTACATAGCAAATAAGATGTGTAATATTATTACTGTCAATAGCCTCATCAAGTTGCAAACCAAAATTCTTGCTTTTAATTTTTTCTATTAATTGGTAATTGACATCCTCAGCTATGTCATGGATTCTTCGGCTGATGGTGTTGTTGGCTAAGGGTACCTTGGAAATTAATTTTCCAGCCGATTCTCCCACCATAATATTCGCCATATCGAGAGCAGCCGGCAGAATAAGCTCTTCTGCAATAGTATGAGTGTTTTTTGCATTTTGCTACCCTGTATGCCAACTTGAATGATGCTAACAGTGCGTTATTAGGTACTGAGGGTTGCTGAGTGAGTGATATATTTTTAGTATTTTTTTTATAATTTTTTAATTTCTGGTGAAAAAAATCACGTGGATTTTTCAGTCATAGTTGGATGAATTGTCTCGAGATGTAACTTTAACTTACTTGGAAGCATACTTTCGGATGAAAGTATTTTCAAACAAAGCACAAACTGTGGTGTTTCTTCATTGTTTACTTCTATCGAAGTAAAACTAAACTCCAAATAGCTATCACCGTAGTTTCAACATTAAATTATGTAAAGGTGGACTTAATTTCTGAGGCAGTTTCTTAATATCAAAAATAAAGTGCTTGCCGTTCTGCAATTTAAATAAGCGGCTACAAAATTTCCAAAGCATGACAAAAAACAATCAACGAAATCGCCAGCAGATAGCACTTAGGTTAATTATAGTCATGCGGTCAGTGCCGTCCATTTTTCAAAATGTACTTTTCACTTCGTTATCTTCGAATATATTTTCTAAGCGTTCACGTATTGCCTTTACACCAGATTTTGCAATATTTACACACATTAAATTAAATATGGGCGTTGAATTTATTGTGTATAAATTCATCATTTTTAGGTACACTCCTCCACTCAACAATAGTTTGACATTTTGGTGATAAATGCACACACAAACTATATGTGTCCCAGAGTCTCCAGCAAGTACGCAATACTTTTGTATTAGAGTAGAGAATATTGTTAAGTCGAATTTGGCGTTCGGATATTCCGTTTTATACTTTTGATAATGTTGCTCAATAATGGTTGTTTTTGTACGTGCGTTCTTTTACTATTTATTTTAATCGACACAAAAAAAAATTACCTGTCATCATTCGACTGATATCTTCGCGTAGATAATATTTTTTCACCAAGCTTCGGTTTCGTCAAACAGTTTACTACCATTCGCGAGGATTTGATGAAGTCAATATACCAGACTCATGCAGTAATAGCTTAGCTGTTTTTGGTTGCCGTCGATAAAGGTACTTTTTCATTAGATTTTTCTTCTTTGTCATCCACTTCAAATATATTTCTCATTACATCCATTAAATCAAAATCCCGCAATGATTCATCTAAGTCTGCTGTTTGCATTCTTTTTTTATTGTTTAGGTCATCGATACCCTTACTATTTTCATCCAAATCAGTCAACATTACTTTGCCATCGCTTATGTCTACTCGTTGAGTTTTAATTATTTTTATACATCTATTTTGGCGGAGTCTACCTCTTATTTTAACACCGCTTCTTATAAAAGAAACATTTTCCTTAGTTGAAGGCGTATTTAAAAAAGGTGAGCGTTTACTAGTGAATGGTTCCTTTGGGGGCGAATATTGTACTTTCTGGGTTACAAGGTATTCACTGTTTTACATATCTGGACGATATTGTTTGTTTTGGCCACGATTTACAGTCTCATATGTCAAAATTAAAATTAATCTTTGAAAAATTGCGGGAACATAATTTAAAACTACAACCAGACAAAGGAAATTCCTACGCAAGGAAGTACAATATCTTGGTCATGTGATATCCGATAAAGGTGTCAAGCCCGATCCTAAAAAGGTTGAGTGCGTACAGAAATTCCCAGTTCCAAAAAGCCCTCGCAATATAAAGTCCTTCTTAGGACTAGTGGGTTATTATCGCCGCTTCATACACAATTTTTCTCACATAACAAAACCTTTAACCAGTCTTTTAAAAAAGGATACCAATTTTAAGTGGCTTACTGAACAGGAAACTGCATTTCAAACTGTAAAATATAAAATTACGACGGCACCAATCCTTCAATACCTTGATTTCCCAAAACCATGTATACTCACGACCGATGCCTCCAATTACGCCATTTCAGCTATACTTTCCCAAGGCGAAATAAATAAAGATCTTCCTATCGCCTATGCATCACGAACACTAAATAAAGCCGAAGGAAATTATTCGACCACTGAAAAGGGGTGTCTCGCGATAATATTCGGCACGAAAGTTTTTAGACCATTTTATGGCTGGAAATTTCAAATAGTTACCGGCCACAAACCCTTACAGTGATTGTTCAACTGTAAAGACCCTAGTTCAAAATTAGTCTGCTGGCGCCTTAAACTTGAAGAGTTCAACTATGAAATCGTATACAAAAAGGGTAAAACAAACTGCAACGCCGACTCTCTCTCTCGTAATCCGGTCCTTCCTGTCGATACAAACACCCCTTCCACATCCGAAACTTACGAAAAGTACCTCAAAATCTGTCAACAGCCCTCAACAACATACAACACTGTGATCGAGGAACACAATGAGTCATTGCTCAAAGCGAAATGCAAGATGGATAGCATGCCCATCACCTGTCGACCTTAATGACTCAATCCCATATTGCACCGAAATCCTCGAGTCATCAACTTTTAACGACACGCTCCCCGACATTCGATTGTCGGAACGGGAGTTCCTCACGTTTCAAAGCACGTCGAATTATAAACATGTGTTCACTCATCTTTACCTCCGGGTCCACCACTATGACGAAATACAATATCATACAAATATATTTTTTACATGCTAAAAGACTACCGAGATATGATTACCACTTGGTACATGGAAGAGAAAATTCGCCATTTCATATTTTAGTGATCCATTTAACAAATTGTCGTTCACTAAAATGTACAACATCTTGGCATTCTTATTCCATAATACAGGTATCAAAATCCATGTCTACTATAACAACCCCCCCGATAAGATTGATCATCACGAGAGAAAGTTATGAGAAATTTATGACGAAACTTCGACGTGGACATTACAATATTTAAACTTAACCACTTAATGTAACTTAAATTTAAGGATATATAACTATTAGATTAACAGAATAATATATATAAGGTTATAATAATAAGGTTATAATATAATAATATAAGGTTAGGAAATTAATATTTATCTATCTAACTATAAGTACTACAATATAGAAATGCTTGATTTTTATATATCTTAATAAATAAAATACAATTTTATTTCATATAATTGCGTTTGATAGGCACCGGTAGAGACTTGATTGACATATTATCAATTTCGGCCTCTGAAGAATCTGAAGTATACGTTACATTGGTAACAACATGTGGTTTAGACTTTGTAATATTTTTATTATATATTTTTATACAGCAACTTGAAGGCTTAGGTAATATATATCTACGAACTTTGAATAGTAAACATATTAAAAACATTAGAGAAAGTACATATGTCAATGAAATATAATGAGTGCCACATTTATCAAAATGAGAAGGCTCTTCAATTTTGTTTAATTTATTTTTCAAAATCGTTGAGATGAACACTTGCTTTTAATAAAGCATCAAAGCTATTAAACTCATTTAACTTTACAAGAGGGACTTGGTGTAATGACTTGTTCATCTTAAAATTATCGCAACAGTCATCATTTAATATATCGAAGTTGGATACAGTGGTTGTTAGATTTGAAGTGATGCTATCACTTGGTATAAAAGTTAGGGTCTTATAAAAAGCGTTGCAAAATTTAGGAATATGTAATATTCCTGTGCGTAACAAGATTTCAACGTGGTCACTGGCATCACTATTACACATGACATGACATTTATTAGGTTCTGACTGTACGTAAATCCAGCGGTTATTAGATATTTTATGAAATAAGTCCACATTACCACGTAGAATTCTAGTTTGGCAGGAGGTCGGTAATTTATCGATAACATCTGTGGTGATTCTGTTTTGTATCTATCTATCGAACAAAAAAAACGTATACGTAATTTCACGATGTAAACCCGTATTAAGTTAGTTGCCAATAAACAATTACGAAGGAAAGACGTGTTTCTCTGACCAATCCACTGACACAAGCAAAATTAAACCCTACGACCTCACCAATCTGTTAACAAAGTAGTCTTACAAGAAGGATTTGCAATTGTTGAATACACATTACTTAACGCACATACAAAACACTTATCTTTTATCACTTTACACTCACTGACACTGTCAAATTGAGAGTAAAATAGACGATCTAATGATATTGCCAAGAACTGTTAATAATAATAGAATATTATAACAGTGTAAGTGAATTTATAATAGAATATAACATAACAGTACCCATTAATATGTTAGGAAATCGACCAAAGATATTAACTCGTCTTGATTTATTTAAGACATTAGAATACCACGCCCATTTACGAGGCCTCAAAATGCTACAATAATAATATCACACTGAAAGCCTTGTGCCCCTAAGGTAGCCCTGATTATATTCTCGCCGAATCAGAGACGTTCATCCATCCTATCGCAAAATTTATTCATAAATGTGAAGATCGATACAAAGCAAGTTCTCGAAATAGTAAAAAAAAAATGAAATAAAATATCATGGCTCCCGGAAAATTTTCATCTATCGCATCTGGATCAACCACATGCACTACAAAATGAAATTATATTGGCATCAGAACATGAATCAACGGTTTCCATGAATGAATCATTAACTTTCCCCTCGACGTCATTCGAAAAATCTAATAAGTAGGTCACAAGATAATCCAACTTTGACTAACGATGATACTACTGAATTAGCAACAGATGATAAAACTCTTTTCTTTTCATCTAAATAATTTCTTAATTTATTTATTTAACACTTTATTGTACACTAAACATCAAAAAAATAAAAAACATACATTGAAATGTACAAATGGCGGTGTACAAAATTAATTTATCTGATGACGACGACCGCGAACTATATATTTATTCAAATATAAAAATTGAGAACCCTATTTCCATAGAAATGTAAAAAATACTTAGAAACTCTTTATCTCCTATAAGCCACGATTGTCGTTCGTGAGTTTTTAGAATATAGTTGCCAATATTTTACACAAAAAATATAATGCTACAAAGTTACCGTATTAATAAAAATAAAAAAATTATACTGTACAATTTGACAAAGCTTTGTATAATTTAATATAAATATAAGGTGTGATGCTTTATTGCTGTATATAAAAAAGAATACCGATAAGTTTGCTAGTTTTCGAGTTATTAACAAATAAAGATTTTCTAAAAGTCATTGACCTCTCACAAAAAAAATTAAATCTCTAAAACTATACAAAATTTTACCGTCGATACTTTTGCCAGTGCTTTATTATAACTAGATCCATCAAACACACACATAAACCAGACATGACCGAAAATCGGCTCTCATAACACACCGTGCCGCGCTGAGATATCGAGCGCCTCCAACGCACTCCACGTATGTATATTCTGTATGTATAGTGTATTGTAATGTATATGTGTGTGAGTGTAACTGTGAATAATATTGTGATAAATATACATGATGTAAAATGTTAATAATAAATAAATATATTTTATAAATAAATAAAATATTGGGTACGCCACACAATCATCATTTCATCAATGCTAAATCGTCTTTCGGTCTCTTGATCAAGGCAATTTTTTTGTGTACGGATTTCCGCACATCTTGCAATTTTATATAGATCGTGAATTAGGTACGAGTTAGTTAGCGTTTGGACACCGTCGCGATCACGTAACTCATAATAAAGCAATGATATTATAACATCTTTTATTTGTACACCTCGTATATTTTGTATTTTCTCTATTGGTCGAATCTTATAATACCTGTCACCTGTTGTCATAATTGTTGTCTGCAAAATGAATATACCGTCGTATTTTTTCATATTGCTTCAGAGTCATTAGATCAGCTATAAGTGGATATCTAAATTTCGTGCTCCAGTAATCTATATAAGAAGGCATTTCAACAATACCCATCAAAATATGTATGACTAAAAATTCGCAAAATTCTTCCTCAGTAAACTGAATAGAATTGCCTGTAGGTACATTGCGTGGAATAAATATTTGTTTCACTGACAATAACTTCAATAATATCACGCGAAAAGAATCTGTAGAAATATTCAAGGGCTGATTGAATTTCTTGTATGTCATGATCTTCAAAGTCGTCCTCTAGGGTCTCCACTCTGTGATAATATGGCACCTTCTTCCATTTGTATGTCAGACTGAACTTCTTTTTTGGTTTCTTGGCATTTTTAGGCCAACAGGAACTTTAGATCTCGTCTTTCTTTTAACTGTAATTGCTATTGATGGAGGAGTTGGTAGAGATGGCCTTGACGGTAGATTTCTTTCACACTGGACACTATCGAATTAAATAAATATAAAAATTTGTCATGGTAATTTTCGTACATTCAGTATTAAATTTCATATTGAAATTGTTAAAAAACCGCCAATAAATTATATATTTTTGGAAATAATGTCTCTTTTTTATAATTTATTTACGTTAAGTAGCATACATATATTATAAGTATATAATGATAAAATTTATAAATATAGATAAAAACACCAGTTTACAATTTTCAATTAGGTGTTTCATTATTATCGAAGCTTGCCGAAGTTTTAAATTTTGTATGTATCAATAGCTTAAGTCTTTAAGAATGATACATAAAAAAATTGATTGCTTATACGTGCTTATGTAAGTTATGATAATAAATATCGACCGAGTCCCACGTTCATGATAACGTTACCTTTGCGGTTAAGATAAAATAGTGGTGTTTTGTGATCTTATTGACTATGTAATTGTCAGGAAATGGTACTGATAAGAGTTTGCACACGTTAAATGTGGGAAATATATTGTTTAAATGCACTCTACACTCATAGCTTTCCTATATATACCACAGTCGAGGATTGTGTGATTATTCCATCACAATTATTTGTGAATCATTAGTATTCAGGAAAAAATAACAGTGAAAATGGCCAGTTTTGTATCAACACCCATAAAGATGTGACCAGCTCAGAAATATTATTATGTGAAAAAAAGTATCCAGGGACTACATAAATTTCATAATTGAGGATTTTCAAAAATCTCTCTTACCTCAATTTAACAAACGTTGGGTTGAGAGGTCACGGTCAAGGGATGTATTTTTAAAGTACAATAGTACTTGGTTGAAACAAAATTATACAGTCATGTTACCGGCATCGGAAACGAAGTACCACCTTTGACGCCTTCCACTTCTACTGGAAACCGTGTCTCCTATGAAAATGGGACAACTCCTGTCAAGACCCCTGCCGAACAGACACCAATTCCTGAAAAAACACTTAAACACACCCAAACACTAGGAGGAATATCTAATCTTCCTCTTTTCCCTAAACTTCAAAACTTCAACCCCGAAGTTTGATCTACCCCGGGGATGTGTGATGACTAGTGGTCGCACCCCTATTCGCTTACCCATCACTCTATCCCGCCTAGTCAGCATTTGCCCAGCCAATGCATCCCGCTACCCGTCTCTTACATTCAGTATTCATCTTATGTACATCCCCTATATAGAAAATATAGTATCCAGCTTTACCGATAAAGACATTTTTCTCGCACGGGAAAGAAACCTTTATTCATCATTAACTCATCAAAACCAAAATAAAAACTTACTTTTTATTCATAAAACTTAACCACTTCGATACAACATCCTATTCAGATATATTCGAGAGCCTGAAAAACCTTAGAAACGAGCTGATCATGTGTACAAACGAAGAGTTAAAATCAATAGCTACATATTTCCGATTTTAAAGATCCATTCGATAGACATTATTTCACCAAAATATAAATAATAAATAAATACACCCAACAGTCACATACATAGTTCTGATCCCACACTAAGATACAAGTCTTGTGTCGTGAGTATCGGAAACTACGAGAGACTTTTCGGTCTCACATACACCCAGACCCGAAACAAATAATTGTAGATCACACAAACATTTGTCTCGGTGCGGGGATCGAACCCGCGGCCTCTCGTTTCGCAAGCTGGTGTCTAGCCAACTGCGCCACGGGGCTGTCAAATATATATTATAATATAATTTTATACTTGTTTAATAAAACTGGCATAGAAATTCACATACATCATAATAATATTCTATATCCATCCTTAAGCGAAATTAAACAAATCCTTAGAGACAACCACGACTTACCTGTTGCCGGTCACGTAGGATCCGCCAGAATGTCTAGTAGGATAGCAGAACGCTATTACTCTGGAAGGGAATGAGATCGGACATACAAGACTATGTAAAATCATGTCAAATATGCCAGACTAATACAGCATTTCGACAAACAAATAGGACACCTATGTAAATTACAAGTACCGCCAGCACAGCCTTTGAAAAAATATTCTTGAACATAGTAGGCCCCCTACCAGAATCCGGCAGTACAAAACTCAAATACATTTTAACGCTACAAGACGACTTAACGAAGTATTCTGAAGAGACCAGTGAGTGTCTCATACATTTTATTTCAGTATTCGGTATTCCTAAGTATATAGAGCCAGATCAAGGATCTAACTTCACGGCCAATTTATTTAAACAGACATGCTCTTTTATTAGAATTAAGCAAATTTGGTCAATTCCTTACCACCCCCAGCCACAAGGCGCATTGGAAAGGAGCCATTCCAAACTAAAAGAGTATCTCAAATCCTATGTAGATGAAAATCCTGGGAGTTGGTCGAAATATGTATACATACATATGCTAGCTTATAACACTAATATGCAACGATTTCAAAAGATCAGAAGGTGAATTCTTTTCCATCATTTTTTAAGTGCAATAAGCATGGAAGTGCACAAATTCGTCATCTAATGAGGACTCTACATCTGAAGAATAAACATTTCTAAACGTTCAGCTCTTTTACGAATTTCTCTATTATCTAAGTGGCCAAACTTAGTGATAAGTGAGAACTTTCTATTAATTTTAATTATTTTTAATGTGCATATTACAAATTTCATTAAATTTATCAAGATTCTTTTGGACGTACATTAAGTTTTCCTATATAACTGACAAGTGACAGTAAGAATATTTAGTTCCTTAAATTTTTCGCTAAGTGAAGCACTGGGACCTAAATTATAAATAGCCCTGATGGCTCTTTTTTGCAAAACAAAAATAGTGTTAATATCCGCAGCAGGTCCCCACTAAAGAATACCATGCGACATAAGGCTATGGAAATAGCTTAAATAAACCATTTTCCCGTTTCCTCGTCAGTCAGACGTCAGATATTTTTCACTGCATATGCCGCTGAACTTAATATGCTTGCCAATTGTTGAATGTGCGACATTCGACATTACGAACAGTCGGCTTACGAATAATTGATTTTGATGAAGAGGGTTTAGGCCTTAGTCCACCACGCTGGCCTAGTGCGGGTTGGCGGCTTTGCAGCATAAAGATGTCTATTATTACCCGGTGAATTATTTCGTTTAAGTTTCTTCTCTCAATAATTTAACTAAAGTTTCTACTGCCATAATTTATTTTTCATATTTTTCTTCTAACTGTAGGATTCTATATACAAGGGTGTTGTAGCTAACGATTCTCCTAAAGTAGCTGTGGAAATATCCTGTGATTCTATTTCATTACATTTAAAAGTTTAAGCTTCTTGACTAGTGTTGGAAATAGCTCAGACATTTTCAGTCCCTTATCATAACCCAATAACTGCCGGTGAGATGGTTTACCCCATTGTTAGGCATCACTAGGTTTTAATTTACCACTTTTTGGAGAATTTACTCATACATACTGAACTAAGGCACAGACATGCTTACATTTTCCTGACAGGCCAGCCTTGAATTTATTTACAAATTCAGTTCAGTTCAAAAAAACGTCATTCAGAAGTAAAAGTACGCTTATTTCCGCGTCGTAAACTAATTTTTGTCTGTGCGACAATTTTACCAGTTATCACTGACTCATTTTTCTCTTCAACATCTAACACGTGGCCGGCCTCGAAGAGCTTTTGGCCTTTTAATATGTTTTGCCTTGACCAGCATACCAAGACCAGCCATATTGAATTTGCGGTATTGCACTGGTACTGGTTAATCACCCGGTTTGGTTGTCGTGTCGTAGTTGCAGTGCCCATTAATTCTCCGTTTTGCATCACTACCTCGTTATCGAGGTCGCAGTAACTGGAGCGGAGAGACCTGGCCAAAACCGTACCCATGCAGGAACCTCTTGATGCGCGCGTTGACGTCCACGATCGTGCCGTCGTCAATGCTTGAGGAAGTGTGGCGCGGCCTGCGAGTTGTGTGGACCTATATTCACGCGCCAGAGAGGTCATCCTCGTACCTTCCTTGTTCGTCGCCAAGTAGTTTCGGCAACTATGGCACAGCTGAAGCAAGCTCCGCTGCCATCGTCACAGCGAGTAGGTATGCCATGGATATGCACAGGTTACTCTCTCGCCCCTCGGGGGTGGAATGGTCCGTAAATAGGATTTTTTAGAATTACACCTGTCAACCTTACTAAAAATCATAAAGACATTTGATGGTTCTAGGGAAACATTAAACTCATTTTTGGTCAACTGTAATAATTCATATGAACTGCCTTCGAATCTCAGAAAGACATTCTGTTTAAATATATACTCTGCTAACTACAAGGAAAGGCCCAAACCGCTAGCTCTGTTAAGGAGTTCATCAACTGGCAACAGTTAAAAGAATTTCTAAAAACACAGTTTAGCGAGAGGAAACACTACGCCCACCTGTCACAGACTTACAAGAGTGCAGGCAGCAAAGTAACATAACAGTAAACCAGTACGCTCTAAGGATAGAGACATGCCTCTCAACTTCTCACCGAAATTTCTATCTCCCATAGCCATAAGGCTAGGGAAATGATAGGACGTACGGCAGCAATGGAGAAACTAGCCCTTCATCAGTTCCAAATAGGACTAATAACTCGCATTTCCAACATTGTTACGTGCAAGACGCCGAAAACATTGAATGAAGCCGTAAATATTGCCATCTCTGAAGAGAAAATTCAGCAATACCTTTACAGACAAAATTATTCCCGATTACGTCTGAATCCTCCGAAGGTCAATCCACAGTATACGCGTCGCGATCAAGGTCATCCGTCAACTCCTGGCTCCAGTCAGCCAAAGTCAAACTTCCCATATAGACCCTACAACAATAACAAAGCAGGTAATAACTCTTCCACGCACGCCATACCCATAAACAGCGCCGCAAACGTCAATGCAATCCAATAACTCCGGAGACCATACAACCGAAATAGCCGAGGGTTGCGTTACCGATGTGGCGTACCTAATAATTTATTTATAAAATATATTTTTTATTATAAACATTTTATACCATGTACCAACTGGGTCGACACCTTACCTTTGGTATTGTTAAGCATACGAAGCGCGTTTAAGGAAGATCTAAAATCATCTTCCGCAGAGTTGGTGTACGGTGAGCCCTTGTCGAGAGTTTTTCCAGACTCCAGCACCAGACTCCACCGACATATCCGAGTTGACTCTCGACTCGACTGCACCAGTGCGCAGTAAAAATTCAGCCTGCTCCGGCTGCGCGCCACGCCAAGATAAAATCTTTGTTTACAAAGAATTGTCTTCGTCCAGTCATGTCTTCCTACGGGATGATACCACGCGTACAGCCTTGCAACCACCGTACACTGGTCCCTACGAAGTTATCGAACGAGGTGGGAAAACATTCAAAATATTGGCCAAAGGGAAAACCATTACGGTGTCTATAGACCGTCTTAGACCGGCCTACTTGCTGATTGACCCATCCCCCCAACCTACTGCATCCAGTCCACCTACTCCACCTACTATCCCAATTTCCGCCCAACCTCCCACCGCAGCACCATCTCCACATATTCCTGCTCCCACGGGGCAAAATCCCCCAGCACAGGACGTCAAAAGGACTCGCTCGGGCCGCAGAGTTCGATTCCCAGACTTTTGTCGCCCGTAGTAACGGTCTCAGGGGGGGAGTGATGTGGCGTACATAATATTAAATTTTGTGTATTTTATTTATAAAATATATTTACTTATTATATACATATTTTAAATATAATATTACACATTAACAATTACACTCCACACATATTCTTACTAACACACACTCATTACACTTACAGAACCCAACACATTTATTATAATATTAAGTATAAATGTGGAGTGCATTGGAGGCGCACGATACCGCGCCGGCGCAAACCGGTATCGCTTGGTAACAGCGACGAGCGATGCGCGTCACCGCTGCAACGCACGCGCCGGCCGCGCCGACGGACGGCGGTCAGTTGGTACACCTCTCTCGCTAGCGAAGCCCGTGTCACCCGCTACCTCGCCGCCTTATATCGTCCGCGCTTATCAGCTGTTTATCGTGTTTAATATATTCGTACTATTTTACGGCTCATCTCCTTCTGTTATTTCTATCTACTTCTTGTGACTTTATTGTGTGTGTGAACGTTATTTTCTTGTGTCGTGACTTTTGCTGTATATGTACTGTGTGTGCAAATAAACGCTTAAACTGCTTACGCTTATTTATTTATTTACATTAAAATACAACATAAGCTTACAGCATGACACTAAAGCGCTTAGTTGATTAATAAATTAATACACCAATCACAAAAATAATAATATTTTTTTTTATACAAAACAAATATAACTAAAATAATATTTAACGGAATTAATAATATGCATTACAGCATCATCAAATAGGTCGACATCTTGGACCCCAGAAACAAAACGATTCAGCAAGTTATATAGCTTTAACCGTTGGGGCATTCGCACCCTGGAGTGTACGTAGTGTTTCCGGGGGCATAAACAGACTCGGTCAACGACGACAAAGATGCACGTAGTTGTCAGGGACAAAAAAGCGAATACAACTGAGCTGCTCAGGAGAATACATTTTATGTCTCAAAATATGAATATAGTGCCGCACCAGGAAAACTTTACGCCTTAGTTCTAGGGTGTTAAAACCAACTATTCCCGATACAAAAAGGGAGGGATAGAGATAAGGATAGTAACCATAGATTTTACTGTAAACATATCTAGCAAATTTACGCTGAAGCTTCTCAATCATAATTGAGTATTTCTGCTCTCGCGGCTCCCAAACGATAGAACCGAACTCAAGTTTGCTTCTTACGTATGCGTACAATACAATAGCTACCCTGACATCTCGAAACTCAGCGGCAGTACGCATAATGAAGCCCAAAATTCGATATGCCTGTTTACACATATTAGTTATATGTTCATGAAATGTAAGTTTCGAGTCAACTATCAAGCCCAGGTCACGAGTTTCATGTACCCTATTCATTATCATTCCTCCCAAGTTATACGATGCCAGAACAGGTGCCTTTGACCTTGTAATAGTCATGATTTGGCATTTAGAAGTATTAAAAAGCAACCTATTTAATGAACTCCAACAGAAAACAGCATCAATATTCTTCTGCAAATCATGGCAGTCACTGATGTTTCCAACAGAACGATATACTTTTAGATCGTCTGCAAATAAAAGGCATTTTGAGTGAGATATAACATTTGGGAGATCATTAATCATAATTAGGAATAGCGTCGGCCCCAGTGTGCTCCCCTGACTTACAGCCGATCGTGTATGGTATTCATCAGACACATACCCACGCAATTGAACATACTGCTTACTTATTACTGTGCTCACGCCTGCTTCTATTACTATCTGGCACATCATCCTCATCCACACGCATCATCAGGCGCTGTCGCCACGTGCCCGTATCCGAGCACACCGACGCCGCCTACCTTCCGTCCGCCTTTATACGTTATTATTTATATAAAGCATAAATAAATAAATAACTAGCTACAACACATAGCTAAACTATAAAGCAGCTGGCAGACAAAGCAGGGGCACATAGCGTAGTTGTGTTATCTGTCAGTTTTTTATTTTTGCAATCTACAATAAGGCTATAGTGACACAAAAAATCTACGCCAATAATTGGCTTTGTTACATCCGCAACTACAAATTGCCATGGGTAGACGCGACGAAGTCCTAGGTCCAGGTTCAGGTTCGTATAGCCGTATGTTTTGATTGTTGTTCCATTTTCTGCAACAAGCTCGTAGGCCGTTTGCGCTCGACTGTTACGGTCGGTAACAAAGAGACGACCTGGTTTAGTGGGGCAATCGTCGTTCGCCATTATCGACTGCCCGCGGCGTTTCCCATCGCCTTATATACGCACGGTTGTACACACTTACGCGCTGCAGAACCGTAGTTGGCGTGGTACCAACAGATGGCATGATGGTGACGTGATGACGATCGGTTTCTGCCTCCTGATGTTGACCGTCGTGTCGTCGGTCTTGAGCGGCTATGACAGGGTGGTGTGCGTGACTTCTCCTGCAGCTTTGCCTCGAGTCTTGCGACCATTTGTTTTAGTTCTGCTATTTCGCTGTCGGCGTTATTGTTGCACGAACAACTGGCAGAAGTTTTGCGATATTGGACGTCGTCGTGGTTAGGTCTTGTATGCGGTCGGCTAAGTCCGCCAGTTGCTCCAATGCTTGACTTTGTTGCGCCGCTAATACCGTCTGCATCCCACGTGGCAACCGGTCGCTCCAGATTGTTCGTAGAAATTTTTCCGAAAAATTTGGGCCAGCTAAATCCTGGAGATGACGCAGAAACTGGGATGGCTTCCTGTCTCCAAGTTGCTCATGTGTCAGAACTTGCCTTATTTTTTTATCGTTTAACGCCGTATCGTATCAAACTATGTCGGTGATTAATTTGTATAATTTTAACGTTCCTATTACATCATCACTAAACGATAATAGACAGTGCCATTGAATATAATATTGTTATTAGTAATAAGAGAATGATAACGTCGACAAAATTGTTTATGGAACAAGAACAGCCGGCTTTTGTTTAGACTTGGAGGTAGATTTAAATAAATCTTTGGACTTCGTAGTACCGTCAAATATGATTAATAAATGTTTAGTTTATGTTCTCCTTTTTCATTCCGTTCGAGTTCCAGCAACAAAACTTTTATTTCAAAATCATTGCAATGGCACCGCCAGTAAAGTCAACTGTGTGGAATTTTATTTTATCAGTTGTCGCAACTTCAGTTCCTTCTGAACTCCTGTTTTCTTTAGCTGGACACACACTTTCCGAAAGCCGTAATAGGTTAAATCTACAGCGCTTATCAAAATTATTATTTTTGCGTTATTTAAGTGCTAATCAATGGCAATTATGTTTTTTTTTTTTGTTGAATAAAACTATTTTAAATACATATAATTATTTGTTTATTTTAAAAAAATAAAAGAATAAAGTAAAACTACTAAAAAGATAACCCTTTGCACGATATATACTCATTATATCGCATATTAATTGAAAGGCATGCGATACGGTTACGATACGATATATCGATACAAAGGAAATCGATAATATCGCGTATCGATACAACCAAGTTCGATACAGTTACGATGCGATATATCGATACAATACACTTTTTTGGGCATCCCTATCGCATCGACTGCACTGGTCGTCGCTGCGGCCCGAAACTGGTTTGACCGCTTTTACCGGTGCTCGCTATGCATATACAAGATATTAATTACGATCAGCCGGTCCATCTGTTTGTGTGATTAATATTAATATTATTTATTTATTTTTGTTATATTTTATTTGTATGTGTATATGTGATTGTAATGCGAATGTGTTAGTGTAATGTGTGTGAGTGTAACAGTAAATAATATTATGATGAATATACATGATATAAAATGTTTATAATAAATAAATATATTTTATAAATAAATAAAATATTAGGTACGCCACACCGTTAATATCACGCTCTAAGAATCGTAGAAGCACCAGAATTTCGAAAACGTATGAATTAATTTCTCAATGCCCAGGCTAAAAACTGCCATCAAGAAAAACCTTATTAGAAAATTTAATGACAAGTGTTCACGATAACGTAATGGACGATGTAAAAAAGAAAGTACAGGCAGCACTAGCGATATCTCCTAATACTCTGATGGTTGGACGTCTAGGAACAACGACAGCTATATAGTTATTGCAGCCCATTTTATAAAAGAAGAGACTAAACTTCACTCAGCTTTACGTGGTTGTATCAATTATAATGAGCGGCATACTAGCTAAAACATGTGCGATCTCTTGAAAAATATTATGGCAGAGTGGAGCACTTTACACAGAAGCTGCTATTGTTAGCGATAATGCAGCAAATATCTTCTCTGCTGTTAGACTTGGTGAATGGCGGTCTATCTCATGTTTCGCTCACTCTCTAAATCTTGTGGTACAAGAAACTACAAAAGATATATGTGTAGGCTTGGGTAGTTCGCGAACGACCTAGGTGGGAAGAGCGCTCCTTTACGTGAACTATGCGAACTAGTTCATTGAAAATCCCGCTCTTAGTTCTTTTTATACTTCTTTTAGCGTCCACTTTACTAGAAAGTGGCGCTATGTGACCAACCGAGTCATTTACTTTTATTGTGCGCGCCTTGATATTTCGATATCGATACTAAACAACTTCACAGTTCACATCCCCATGGTTGAAATTTTATCAAATCATATGAAATCATAACAATCGTCAACTGAAGTATTGCTGGCTAATTATTAGAGATATACCGACTAGTCGGTAAAGCCGACTATCCGGCCACTTTCATAGTCGGCGACTATTCGGCAAAGAGTGCCGACTATCCGGCCTCGTACTTTGTATATATTTCTCAGTAATATGTATGACGAATCACATTAAATAAAAACCTTGATAATTATTTATTCATATTTTCATTTTATAATCAGACAATTTGAAATGTAAAGCAAAGTAACCTTTCCTTTGAGAATCAGTTTTACAATTACTTGCTTGTAAAGAAATCATATCTATTGCAGTTATTAACCTTAATTAACAAACAAACCGACATAATTATTTCTTCTTATCATTTGGCATTCTTAACTACTAAAAATTATTATTTGGCATTGGTTTACTTTGCCAGAATCAGTGTCCAATTGTTCAATAAACATCCATACACGAGGTTTTCTTTTTGACATGATTAAATTTTAATTGCGCTATTTCACTTTAATTAACATTGGAACAATAACAGTTCTATTAATTATCTTGGCACAATTTTTTTACACCTAAGCACCACTCTGACCCTTGACAAAAGCAACCAAGAAACAATGTGAAGTTAACAACACAAGTAGAGACATGCTTTTAAAAAGCGTTTGCGACTTTCACGCGAATACGCTGTAAACGATGGGTTACCAGAATAACTGAAACCGTAATCGGCTTGGCCGATTAGTCGGCCTCTTTATACCGACTAATCGGCTAGTCGGCTAGTCGGCCAAAGTCATAATCGGCACATCTCTACTAATTATCAAACAAAATACTAATACCATTTATGTCTTATTTTACGGTAAGTTTAATTAAAATTAAAAAAATTGTCTTTTATTTCCATTTATTGATACAAATAATTGATTAATATTATTATTATATATCGTGTTAATTAGCGATATATAAGACGTTAGATAAATTGCCGCAGAGGATGGAGCCCTCGAGAGAGTCAGGCAAGTACCTCGTATGACATGTTCATTCATTAATTATGTTCCAACTTCGAGTTATGTTAAAATAATGAGTCGACAGATGTACCTTTCGTGATGTCCATCGTGTTTTACAAAATAAACAATTGTTTTTGAACAGCGGCTCCGAAGTTATTGACTCACGATATCTCAGTGTCCTATATATTTGTGTATTTGAAATTATTGATTTATTTTAGGTAACTATACTTATGTTATTTCTTATTTTTAGTTTTTATTTTAAATAAAATGTATCTACTTGAATTAATTAGTAGGCGTATTTTGTAATAACAAACTTCCATCACCCTAATCTATTGATTCTTTGTCAATATTAGCCTGAATTTAAAATAATAATAATAAACATAAGCATGAACATATATTAAACAAAGAAACACAAGTATATACTTTACTAATTTAATATCTGTCCCTATAGTCAGTAAACTGGCATTATAAAGTATTAAGATTTTGAAGTTATAAATTTAAATAAAAAGAGTTTATAAATAATTACATCAAAAAGCAATAATTTATCTTAAAAGTGAATATATACAGATAGTTAGGTAAAAGACCGTACATACTGAAGGACACGTTAGTCAATTGCTTCAAGTAACCATTAAAAATATAATGCAAGAGTAATATAAATATACGGCACAGTAAACGATACGAAATTATTGTAGCACAAATGCAGAAAATATGGACATCCTACATACATCGAGACTTGAATAAAAAATAATAACTAGGTACCTACCTCTTAGTGTATGTAGCGTCCACAATGGTAGAATATGTAGTATTTATTTACACCGATTCACTTACATTTACTAAGTATTTACATTTACACTATTTACATAAAATTAAACGTATTTTAATAATTGTTCAAAATGATCGCCTCCTCGCGCAACGCAGAGTTCGGCGCGTTTTCGCATATTGTTTTTCTCCCGGCACAACACAAACGTATCACTTCGAACCTTATCAAAGGCGGCTAATATTCTAGCCTTTAGTTCATCCCGGTTGGAGTATTCTGTAGCGTACACAAGCCGTTTCACTTCACCCCACAAGTAAAAATCTCACGGTGTAAGGTCAGGCGAGCGCGCCGGCCACGGCACGGGCCCACCGCGACCTATCCTGTTATTGTCATTAGCTCGGGCATATGCACGAACCATTTCCCAGTATTCTTCGTTTGAAAACGACATTGCACTTGACACAAAACACACTAACAGTTAAAAGAGGTTTCCGCAAATAATCAAATATTGCATCACGGGCGACTCGCGACCTTTGACCATGTCGCGCATTTAGGGCGGGTTTGCGGCATCTCAGGGCGAGAAGCGCCCTAAATGGTCCGCGTCCGACCAGCGCACCGTCCATTTGTGGACTCCTCCGCTACATGTATGATGTTTAGTGGGTGAATTTAATTGAATTTGTATATCTTGTATCTATTTTTTGGCTGTAGAAATATTATTTATACATATATTAAATATTTTTTTCAATGTTATATACTGCACATTATGAAATCATCATCATCATCATCAGCCCATATACGTCCCACTGCTGGGCACGGGCCTCCTCTACCATTGAGAGGGTTTAGGCCTTAGTCCACCACGCTGGCCTAGTGCGGGTTGGCGGACTACACACCTAAGAAATTCCTAAGAAGTTTTAGGTGTGCAGGTTTCATCACGATGTTTTCCTTCACCGTTAAAGTACGTGATTGTTGATTGTGAATACACACATAACTTCGAAAAGTCAGAGGTGTGTGCCTGGGGTTTGAACCCGCGACCGTCGAGATTCTCGACCGCGTGCCTAAACCTCTAGGCCATCACGACTTCACGACATAAAAAAAAAAGCATAAAACATATTCCAATGTGCTCTGATCAATATGTGTAGTTTATGCCATGTTCAAACAAGGTCACATATTTTGTTAGGACACAAATTACAATCACAAAAACACCATTGCAGTCGTTGCAATTTAATAATCAAGAAAATTCTTCGAACGTAACAACTGCTCTTGTGCCGGTATCATCAATAGATGAAAACGGAAATAAAAAAGATTGTGTAAGCATATGGGATGAATATGATAATGAAATAAGCAAGATAACAAGACCTGAAAACAAAACTGTAGCTGGTATTCGTGAAGTTGATAAGTATTTGAATGAGGAGTACTTAGATCGTAAGATGGATCCTCTGCAGTGGTGGCACGAACGACGTCATACATACCCTCACTTATATGCATATATTCTAAAATGATTTTGTATCGTCGCATCATCTGTGCCTTGTGAACGAGTTTTCTCAGCGGCAGGACAAATATTACTGAAAAAATATTACTGAACGTCGCAAATTGTTGAAACCGAATAAAGTTCCAACACTTTTATTTTTACATAGTAATATGTAAAAAATAGTCTTCAAAGTTCCTAAAGTGTAATGACTATCGTGAAATTTTCAATTTGATACTATGAACAAGTCAGGTTCTTATCTACTTATTAATGTAAATGATTTTGTTATTTTATTTTAACATTTAGGAGAGTTTTTGAGACCATAAAGTGCTTTGAGACCATTTACAATGCTATTCTTATCTGAATATGCTCCTTCTGGCAACCAAACATAAACACTTTCATTAATATTGCCATACAGAAAGGCGCCAGCCACATCCATTTGAATTTTTGGTAAATTAAGTTTAGTTGCAATTATTACTAAGAGCCTGACTGTTGACAATTTTGCAACAGCAGATTTAAATTGAGGAAACTCTTGATCACCTCTTTCAATTTTAAATACCCATTTGCTACTCACAACCTTCAGATTTTCTGGTACATCACATACTATCCGAGTATTATTTTCTAATTGTGTTTGCATTTCTCTAATATTCCTTGTATTTGCTGCTGTTTGTCTTTATTCTTTTTAAACCAACACTATGATTTATTATGTCCAGTCTTTCCACAATAAAATCACTTATTATTTGGTCCTTCACTTTTATATTGATTGTTTATAGTGTTTTTTTTTACATTGTTTATATTGTTTTATATTCACTAAATAAAATGTCCCATCTTATTACATTTGAAGCACTTTATGTTCTTTTTATCCTTAACAAGAAAAGCCGATGAGCCTGAAAATGAAGATTGTCCATTTATCTCTTTCCCTTTTTCTTCTTTTATTAATAATCTGGACGCCAGATTGCCAAATGTTTATCATCAGGTACCTACGTATGCTGTCTGGGAGTCTTCCCACGCTGACACAAAATGTTTGTACTCATCGACAAACACATCAATACTTTAGTTATCGTGAACTTTTCTGAAACTTCCTCGCCCAATTTTAATTGATTCTGCATTTCTTGAATTTTCGACAAGAACAACGACATCACGCTTCCACTCTCATATTTATATTTAAAAAAGCGCTGTTGAAGGATATAGATGGTAGTTTCTGACTTTTCTTCGTAAACAATTAAGTTTACGAAGAAAAGTAATCGCAATTCATTTACGGCTTGACAAAAGTAAGGTTAGAAACGTGGCAGCGTTGAAAAAAAAACTTTTTAGGTAATCGTGAAAAAGAAGGATATTCTTGTTGGAGTCACTATTAAACGAGACAGGGAGGCAAAATGGAAGTAAATAACACTCACAATGTGATGAAACTGGAAGGGTGAGAAACTGGAATGTTTGGAAGTTTCAAACTACAGTACTATTGAGGGGTCAGGGATGGCTGGATATCGTAGGAGGACGGACTGTAAAACCCAAAGACGTAACTGCACTAATCGCCTGGGAATCTACAGATGCTAAGGCTCAGACATTATTGGTCATAAGAATGACTGAAGATGTTATGTTACATCTTTTATCATGTCTGCTGAAATGTGGAGAAAACTTAATTGTACATACATACATAAACTCACGCTTGTATTCCCCGAAGGGGTAGGCAGAGGTGCATTTCTGCACCCACATTTCGCCAAGTATGTATCAGTCCCACGTAATAGGTGGCGAGCCTATTGCCGCTTATCGGGCACATTTCCAGACTCCGTGCTGTTACTGAGAATTTCCTAATGGAAAAACCCAATAACACTTTGCCCGACCCGGGAATCGAACCCAGGACCTCTAGATCGCACGGCACATACTTGTACCGCGAGACCACAAGGTAGTTTGAACTTTAACGCATTGCAATATCGGCATATAGTCGTCATTGGTCCAATATCTAAATTTTCATCATCACTGTAGTTCGCAGTGGGATCATATTGGAATGCCAAGCGATTGTATGATGCCAATGATCTTCGTGTGATCACGCGTTGTCCCAATCGGGCATTTTCACTTATTATATTTTGTCTTTCTTCGCTTAAGTTCTGTGAATACACTTGTTGCTGGCTTGCATGTCTTGTGCAGTGGCCGATGTTCGCACGTCGTCCTCTAGGCATTTTGGACTATGGACAGAGTGGTGAATTTAACCTCAAATGCACGATCCACATAATTTACACAGTTCAACTTACCACCTTAAAGACAAATGCCTGCTGTTGAAATTGAATAAAAATTTGCACAATACACGTGATTGATTTGATGGTAAATGTTGGGTCAAAGTCAAAGTCAAAATCATCTTTATTCAAATAGACTTTAACAAAATCTTTTGAATCGTCAATATTAAACTATTTTTTTAAACTATGCCGCTTCGAAACGTGTTATCGCTGTGGAGAAGAAACGGCAAGAAACTCCCTCAGCAACAGGAAATGTCATTTTTTTTAAAATAATAAATATATAAAATAAATAAATAATATAATTATTTTATTTACATTTTTAAATGTCATTATATAAATTTAATCTTATGTATGTCATAACGATACAAATTGTAGCAACGAAACTTCAGACTAATTTACTTACTCCCAGGGCTTATTGTCTCCAAAATATAATCTGAAATTTTATAGTAAGATTTTTTATATAGTTTATCTTTAATTGATTCTTTAAACTTTTTCAAGGGAAGCTCCCTAATACCCTTTGGGAGTTTGTTATAGAAGCGTACACATTGCCCCATAAAAGAGTTATTAATTTTCCGGAGACGAGTTACGTGTTGAACGAGATTAAATTTGTTCCTAGTATTTTTATTGTGTAAATTATAAAGTTTATTAAATCTATCAAGATTCTTTTGAACATATACAAGGTTTTCGTATATGAACTGACTAGTGACGGTAAGAATATTTATTTCCTTAAATTTATCTCTAAGTGAAGCCCTGGGACCTAGGTTATAAATGGCCCGGATGGCTCTTTTCTGCAAAACAAATATAGTATTAATGTCCGCAGCAGCTCCCCACAAAAGAATACCATACGACATAAGGCTATGGAAATAGCTAAAATAAACCATTCTTGCCGTTTCTTCGTCAGTAAGACGTCTGATTTTTTTACTGCATATGCCGCTGAACTCAATTTACTTGCCAATTGTTGAATGTGCGGTCCCCACTGGAGTTTTGCGTCCACCGTAACGCCCAGGAATGTGGTTGACGCAACAGGATCCAGTTCTACACCGTTAATTTGTATAGTGGATTTTAATTACTTTACATTGGGCATTGTGAATTTTACAAATTTAGTTTTTTTTTTGCATTTAAAAGTAGATTATAATTATTATCAAACCACTGTATAACTTTATGAAGTGCATTGTTTACTTTGTTAAAAATTTCATGACGTCTTTTCACGTTAAATATTAAAGACGTATCATCCGGAAACAATACTATTTCGCTTTTATTCCCTACGTAGTAAGGCAAGTCATTAATATAAACAAGAAACAAAAAAGGTCCAAGAATTTAACCCTGTGGCACTCCCATGGCAACCGACGATCCTGAAGAAAGTTTTCCGTTTACGACAACCCTCTGAACTATGTTATTCAAATAAGATGTCAGAAGATTGAGGGCTCCGTTTTTAATGCCATAATTGTTAAGTTTCCTGACAATAATGTCATGTCTGACACAGTCAAAGGCTTTGGATAAGTCACAGAAAATGCCAATAGCATCCTGAGAATCCTCCCATGCCTGAAATACAGTTTTTAAAAGTTCGACACCTGCATCTATTGTTGATCTCCCCTTAGTAAATCCAAACTGTTTCCGATGAAGTAAGTTATTTTTATTGAAAAAGTTCAATAATTGATTAAGTATAATTTTTTCGAATAACTTACTTAGAGTTGGTAAGACAGAAACAGGTCGAAAATTTGAAGGGTCTGAGGTATCACCAGATTTAAAAAGTGGTTATTACCTTATTAAGTTTCATCAAGTCAGGAAACACTCCAACACAGCTGCCATGTGAGGTGCTATAAAATCGATAGTAGAAAATATAGTAACTACTGACATTCCCCACAAATCCTTAGTCTTTTTTTTATTAATTTCTTTAAATACGTTAAGAATATCATAGTGACTAATAGCTGTAAATTCAAACAATGCATCACATTGATGAAATATCTTCAAGAAGTAACACAGCAGACCTGGAAGACGACTGAAGATGTTGTGTAGTTACTAAAGGCATATTGGTAAAAAATCTTTCAAATTCAGTGGCCACTTCAGTGTCTTTTGTAACAATTTTATTATTAACTTTAATACAAAATTCTTTGTGGTATGCTATGTGTCTTCCCGATTCAGAGTTGATAATATTCCAGGTGGTTTGTATTACATTTGGCGCTGATTTAATTTTATTTTTAAGATACATAGATTTGGCAAAAGAACAGACACGTTTAAAAACCTTGGAATATAGTTTCACATAGGCAATAAAAGCAGGATTTTGATTGTACATTTTTTCATTATATAAATCATATAATTTATTGCGGCTTTTAAATTTATTTATTTTTTATTTATTTATTTATATAAAAAGACAATAACAATTTGTACATTGGTATTCAGTGTAACATAAACCCCATTAGGTTTTTCTGTACACCTTTTGATTCGTCGACATTGGTATATTTTAACACAATACAAACAAATACATAACAAAACAAAAAAAAGGAACTAAATATCTATTACGACAAAGAGAAGAAAAAAATATGAGGGTAAGGTAAATAAAATAAGTGATAAAGTTGCACAACGCGCGCTCATTACACCGCTCTCTAAGAACACAACGAAGGAATAAATAACATACAGTGATTTATAATGTAGATTTACAAATTGATTTTTTATAAATTAAGACGTATTTTGACAGATAAAGTATTTTTTAAGTTTGCGTGTAATGTTAGTTGGAGTAAGCTCGCTTTTCAGCTTTGTTGGAAGATGGTTTATAAGTTCTGGAATAATGTTTGAAAGACGCATTTGACCATAGAAATTCGTAAATTTGGGTTTAATTAGTTATAAATGTGTATTTCGTAACGTCATGTTTGTTCTAGTATTGTATTTTTTAAGATTTTCGTTGAAGAAGTTTTCTACTAATAATGCATATTTCACTTTTTCATGTACCGGAATAATATACCAGTAGTTGCCCACTCACTTAGTCAGATGGTTTTTCAAATTAATTGTTTTTGATTTAAAAGCTTTACTATGTTCCATGTTAATATAACCAAACAAGGAACCATAAACTTTATTGGGATCTTTATGAGAGGACAACTTAAGTAGATTTTGTTCTACACATAAAGTAATTTATGTTGCTAGCAGTAATAGGAACATATGTAATACTTTTGCTCACTCTTTTACATGTATTTAAAGGCTAAGACACCAACTGGCCACAGTGATCAGAATCAAAACTATTGATAATAGCACTTTCAGTAACTTTAACATTGGTAAAAATATTGTCAAGACATGTTGCACTTGTGGCAGTGATTCTTGTTGGCTCAAAGAAGACATTATTCATGTTATATGATTTAAAAAGATTTATTAAGTTAATTGTTGCCTGAGAGTTTTCAAGAATATTTATATTAAAGTCTCCACAAATAATCAACCTTTTATTTGAATTACATATTTTGTGCAAAGCATTTTCCATGATTTCTATAAATGATGTAAGCATTGCACAAGGTGGCCTATATACACTTAAAACAATAAACTGAACAGATTCAATACAGGCTATTTCTGTAACTCATTCAACAGAAAGTCTCACTATATCTACTCTTTCTTTGAATTTAATTTATTTATTCACAATTATTAAAGAGCCCCCATGAATCATATTTGTTCTGTTGAATGTGCTAGCAACATGATGGTTATCAAAGTTAAACATTAACTGATGGGACTTCAGCCAATGTTCGGTTAAGCACAATATATCAATCTTATTTGTATTTAAAAATAATTCTATTTCCAGTTCTTTATTGTTTAAACCTTGAATATTTTGATGAACCAAATTAATAGTCTGCTTATTATTACTGCAATTTATATCCAATTTACTAATATAGCCAGAGTTTGTCTCTGTTGTCTTATAACCTAATTTAAATTAAATGTCTTTATTATTCAGATTGCTATAATCTGAATTTGTATTGATCTGCTCAATAGAACATTGTCTATCAGCCAAGTTATTGGCTGATACCTTAATATAATATGATAGCACATCTGCTATCTGTCGCTTAATATAAAATGGAAGATAAAAATTATCTCTTGTCTTAGAATTAGATCTTTTTTTTTTTTTTATATAGTTTAAATGGAATAGGCGTTTGTCTTCCATCTCACCTGATGGAAAGTGTAGATGAAGACGAGGTTGGTACACGCCCATCCAAAAGAAACCTGTTTGATGAACAAGCCATTGCAGTTACATGTATAATTGTGGTTCTGCAATGACTCAAAGCGATCTGCATTATATTTACATAGATCTATCAAATCAGTCAAAGCTGATGAATGCTCTTCAATCTCTCTTTGAGCATTTTCATATTTAACAGTCATAGACATTAGGGATGTTTGGAGTTTTTCCAATTCTAAATTAAGTGACTTTGTATCAGTTTCATACCTAATTCTATTTTGCTCCAATTCATAGGCATATAAGTTAACTGTGTCTCGCAAAACTAATTTATCTTTAATGTTACATATGAATTTATTCTGTTGCTTATAATTTTTTTAAAGTTTCTGGGTTTTCCTTATATACCTATTAATCTTAATATATTTCTTTATTTTGGTTTTGCTGCTTCCAAAAATTCTTACCCCACTACTTGGATGTAATGTGTCATGTATTTACCGATTTATACAGAGGGAATATTATTAAAGATGGAGGTAGATAAGAGTACAGCTATTTCATGTATCAATAACAATACTTACGAAGTATGTTTTTCTCATTTACCCTCACATGAAGATGACACAATTTTAAAGTTTTACGATGGCTCTAAGATAAGGCGTATTATTAGACCACGGGTTCGATATCTGAGTCGAGAAAAACAATTAGTATTGTTTGTAATGAGTAATAGTAACACATCGTTATTAGGTCGCCAATGGGTTGGCTGAACTGGAAATAAAAATACCTCGATTTTATTGTAATAAATTAATAATATAAATAATCTGTACCCTCGCAAGCAGTGTGTAGGGCGCTCACAACGTCGTCTATCAGGCTTTCCAGGCCGGTCGCGTTCATTTCTGAGATGTTTACGTCCAGAGTATTGGACTTTGCAAAATGGATGGTCAGTGAGTCCCTAAATCGTGCCCAATTGGCCTTGGAGGTATTATACCTGAATGTGAATGTTATTGTATGAGGGTTATATCGCACCGCCGTCGCAGTGCTCCGATGTCGACAAGGAACTCTATTAGGTATGTTAAGATGCGGTACAAATATCGAGGTTAAATATTAAATCCAACTGGTTTACAATTTACAACTGAAGGCGGGCTCAGTAGTCATCATTATTCGATATCTAAAACATCCTAATGAAAGAATCTATAGTTTTCTGGCGTTTTTCTACATTAACGTTTCTTTGGCGGTTTCAATGGAGGCGCTAGGCCTTGTACATTCTTTATGTAAAGTGTTTATATTGAATAATGCGCGCAGGTGTTTGTTAACTAGTGCTGTGTCGATCGATCAAATTTTGCGACCCGGGTCGGTCGCGACCCAACACTGCAGAAATTGGATCAAAATGACCCGATCTTTTAGCGACCCGACTAGACTGTGCGACCGTAGGTCGATCTATTCGATTCTATGTACAATGAGTCGATTGATTAGTTACGAACGCTCAATTTAGAATTGGTAGAGGTGGTAAAATAAAATAAAACTAGCTCCGTTTTCATCTTTATTATTGCATTAAATCTAATCTAAATTATAATTTAAGAATAAAATTTGCGACGCTTTAGTGGGCTTTAGAGAACTTCTTTTATTCGTAATTATCATGCCCGCTTTTGAGAAAATCCTCTCACATGGCACTGAAGTTGCTGGTATACACAACCTGCGCTTCATTAGTGTATACATATTGGGGGTACAGTAATCTCCGTTCATTCCACCATTTTAAGGGATCATTGGACCGTTTTATCAACGGCTCATTTAGATATTTGTCAAGCTCAAATGAAAAGCTTATATTTGTCAAAAATATAAGCATAGCTTCTTCAATCAAACCAAAACCATCACCAAAACACACAATTTAAAAATATTTTACCAAAAAACGTGTTACAGTTCGCGTATGGATCGCAGGTCGCGGGTCTCGCTTCGCGTGTCGCCGTCACTCAATTCAAGCAACTGAACTATAGCTCAACAATCGATCGTATCGTTCGATATTTTGCGTGTGAGAGAGGTAGAACAGATATTGGAAACAATAATTCGCTATAATTTTATTCTTATTATTGACGAAGAAAAAAATACCCTACAAGTTTATTTTTAAAGTCCAAATTGGTTTGGTGAACAATAATTACTGTCTCTTTCTTTTTGATAGTTGATGATGATGATGCATCAGCCCAAATACGCCCCACTGCTGGCCACGGGCCTCCTCTATAACTGAGAGGGTGTTTTGATAGTTTCCTAATTAGAAATAAAATGAACCCTATCGCATACATAATAATGTCTTGTTGGCGTTTAAAACACTACAGTAGTGTGGCGACACTGGCGCCAACGCCGCAAATCAAAAAAGCGCATCATTTTATATCGATACATCGATATATAGACTGCCTCGTGGTCTCGCGGTACAAATATGTGCCGTGCGATCTAGAGGTCCTGGGTTCGATTCCCGGGTCGGGCAAAGTGTTATTGGGTTTTTCCATTAGGAAATTCTCAGTAGCAGCACGGAGTCTGGAATTGTGCCCGAAAAACGGCAATAGGCTCGCCCCCTATTACGTGGGACTGATACATACTTGGCGAAATGTGTGTGCAGAAATGCACCTCTGCCTACCCCTTCGGGGAATACAGGCGTGAGTTTATGTATGTATGTATGTATGTATGTACATCGATATATCGAAATAATAAATATCGCTCAAGAATGTCGATGTATCGATATTTTTTAAACAAGCCTAGCGTAATGACACATTAGGCCTGTAAACGATCGGGTCGATGCAGGATCCATGATCGAATCAATCTTTTGCGAGTCGCGATCGGGTCGAAACGATTCGATCAATCGAGATCGACTCAGGCTTATTGTTAACCAACTGGCAGTATTATTGTATGTGTCCTTAATAAGGTCCCAAGCTACACTGTAATTATTATTAGACAATTCCAATGATTCTATGACCTCTGCTGCTTCTTCTTGCAAAGAAGCACGCAGGTAATGAAATTTTTGTATGTTGTCTAAAGAAGTGTTTTTGTGTATAAGTGATTCAAATGTATCTCTAAACTCTAACCAATTGCGATGCTCGCCTGAGAAGTGTGGAAGGTCAATGGTGGGTAATTTAATGTAAGCTTTGATACCAGATGCATTTGTAGTTTGTTCTACCTCATCAGCGATGTTAGTCGACTCATTGTCTCGTATCAGCTGCATGGCGAAGGCGAGTTGAATGTGGTGTTCTGTTTCGAATAGTTCCCGCTCCGTCAGCTGCTCATCTGAAACGTTAGTGATGTCATCCATTAACGATTGGTTTTGTTCAAAATCTTTCAAAACTGGTCTATAGGAGTCCAGACTATTTTTTAACTGCAAAAGATCTATTTCTGTTAAACTTGTTTAGCTTTTAAGGACTCAATACAATTTTTTAAAATAGTAACTATTCCTTTATACGCAGCTCGTCTTTTTTTTTAAAGTATTAAGACGCGTTGGGTCCAATAGGACCAATACACAAATTAAAATCATTGGTTAACCATAAAATATCAGATATTTTAAAACACAGTGATCCACAATCATGATACTATGTGCCAACTAGATGTAACCCTGCTGATATTATAACTAAGTGTACCGAAAGTCAACAATTAATTCAACTTTATGGTTCCCCGGACCGGAATTCCTTAGGAATGAGGAAAACATCATTTAGCCTGACCAACCTGGCCACCTCAGTGTTTCTGACCTACCAGAAATCCGGCCCCGTTCCGACTTCCTACACTCATCTAGTCAAATATCATTTGTTTACCGTTTTTCAAATTATAATAAACTTGTTGAGTCCCTAGTGTCCGGTCTTCAGGAGCGTGGTGTCTGGGTATGTGTGGCTTGTGTAAAGGGTTATTGAAAGTCACTGCGTTTACTATAATTATTTATTTCGCGTGTTCACAATACCACGGTTCACTAAGGACTGACTTAGCTTACGTTACGTGCATAATTACGCTGACATAAATTAGCTGCGTAAGCAAGTCCCCACAATACTAAAAACAACAGAAAAATATATATATATATATATATATAAAATATTTAAAAAAGAAAAACAACAGAAAATTACAAGCTATTAATTCACCAAAGTTTCATCGCGATCGGTCTATCATTACAATTTTAATATAAGTCAACATGTTTGCATAGTGGCGTTCGGGTACAAACAATCTTACGATAGAGAATACCCGATCTAAGTACGTAAGTACTAGCTACACTTTCATCTAAACTATCTTCCTCTATATCGGTTATAATTTTTAAAATGTCTACATCGCGCTGCTGTTCTGCTTGAAGCCAGTTATGAGTAAGCTCAGTAACGTCAATGCGTTTCGACTAGCGTAACAACAGTAAACTTCCTACCGTGAAGATATTGTCGGAAATGTTTAATAGAGTTTACAACTGCTACAGTCTCCAATTCGTAAGAGTGGTATTTACTCTCCGCAGGGGAGGTCCTCTTACTAAAGTAGGCTACCACGTGTCGCTTATTATCAGTCGTGACTTGGAACAATATAGCTCCATAGCCAAAACTACTAGCGTCCGTGTGGAGCTCTACCGAAAGCTCTGGGTCATAGATTGTCTAAACAGGGTCATTTGTCAATGTTGAGATGATTTTCTGACGAATGTCTTCGTGCTCGGGTTTCCAACTGAGCTCACCTTTCAATGAGGTTAGTCTGTACAAGGGAGCCATTATTTTAGAGAAGTCTTGCATAAATTGACGAAAATATGAGGCCGATCCAATGAATAGCTTCAATTGAGTCACAGTCTCAGGGAGCGGTAAGGACGTCAGAGCATCTATTTTCCTGCTGTTAGGCCGAATTTGACCGGACTCTACCTCGAATCCCAAGAACTCTACCTTCGTTTTAAGGAAGGAGCATTTCTTCAGGTTCAAAGAGAAACCGGCTTTGGTTAGAGCTTGCAGTACAGTATCAATCGCTCTAGGCCTGACTCTACATCGGGAGAAACAATTAAAATGTCGTCAACGTACGTAGTGTACATGTCATGAGCTAGATCACCTAGCGCGTTCATAATGGCCCTTTGCGACACTGAGATTGCATTCATCAGTCCAAATGGCATTGTCAGAAATTCGTACTGACCTTCGTTTGTAACGAAAGCAGTACTCTCTATGGACTCTTCACTTATTGGAATTAAGTGAAAACCACTAGCACAGTCTACTTTGTGAAGAAGTTGGCCCCGTGAAACCGTGAGATTTGATCGGAGATGAAAGGAAGTGGATAACGGTCTGAGACGGTGTTACTATTAAAAAAAAACATCAGCCCATTACTATTAAGTTCGCGATAATCAATACACATGCGGTCTGAACCGTCGTGCTTTTTAACTAGTAGAGCTGGACTAACAAATCGAGAGCAGCTGGGTCTTATAATATTCGCCTCTAAAAGCTCTCTTACTCGGTCGCGAATAACGCTACGTTCCTCTGCCGATATTCGATATGGTCGCCGCTGCACGGTACGATTCGGATCTATCAACCTAACTTAAAGCTCGCCTGTGTTCACACGCGTCTTAGGTAAACCAGTGGTAAAAAAATCAGAGAAACGATCTAACGTTTGCAAAAGCTTAGACTTGTCACTACCTTCTACGTCTGTTGCAATAGCGGTTAAATCTGATTTTCGCACGTTATCATTATTAACTGAGTTTACACGAAGAGTCTTTGATAAGCAAAGTTCCGTCGCCGTCATGTTTATAGCAAAACCCTGATTTAAAATCTCGCGACCTATCATGACGTCATTTTGTAAGTAATTATTGGGCAAAACGCACACCACGATCTCGCATCGGAATCTTCTTTTGTTCTGGTATTGTTGTTCGAACATGGCACACCAAATATCCGCGTCGTTCCTTTCTTCATTTTGCACCAACAGTGATCCCACTAATGATGACGGAGGAGGAGGGATCGCAACGTCAACAGTAGGGTCCATACTTCTAAATTTTCAAAGCTGCGGGCGTCTGTTGGTGATGTTGGAGCAACGAAACACAGTAGCTAGTTCAACACGATTATATTCTCCTATTAATTATTTAGTAGGTGGGTACAGATAGCAACGGTTATAGCTAGGAACGCGCGACAGTTTAAACATTCGACCGCACAGGCCGGCTGCTGCTCGAGAAGTGCCGAGCGCACCGCTCAGCCGGTGAATCATTGACTCCGTTGAGCGCCGGTAGATGGCGCTGTCGTTCCAAAGATTAGTCGATTGCGACAAATATATTGATTCCATTAAATTTATCGTTTTAATCCACTGCTTGAACAAATGTTAAACTAGCTTCAAGCACTTGGACCACTTGGGGCGGTTGTAGCAGACGCAGTACAGGCTCAAGAATATTTGAATTTGACGGCAACATAAAAAAAGCAGAAATATGCTTCCTCTTTAAATGGCTTTTTTAATTCGCCGTTGATGATTTGAATGCGATTTTTACTTTGCAAATATGTATTTTATAACATAATTCGCTTCGTCCTGCCATTGAACAAATATGTTCCTAAGTCCTAATCCATATGTACAGTGTGGTGATGGTGTTATCACTTATCAATCTGAAAAATATTAACATATTACTGTTTATATGATACTAAATTATGGTATATTATTATTCTCAGCCTATCGCCGTCCACTGCTGAACGAAGGCCTCCCCATGGTATACAGTCACAAAATTCAACTACTTTATAATAACTTGATTATTAACATATTCAAATCGAAAAACTAAAAAAAGACTGTTATCACTAACAAAATTTAAACAACTCAACCATGAACCAGTATGAGACTAGTGACCATATCAATATTAAAAATATTTTATGTTTCAAATAAAATAATTAGATTTGGCAATCGCATGAAAACACAACTTTTAGTGCGATTGCCAAGTCAAAACTATTTTATTTAAAACATAAAAGATTTTTAATATTGATATGGTCACTATAAGATGGTGTCTGGTAAGCTAAGTGCATAATAACTTAAGACAGAAGTTCCATTTAACGGGGACTGAATAAATTCATCGACTTGGTATCATATAGACCTCACAACTTTTTACGCCAGAAGAACTGAGTTGCGAGACTTGTTTTTTTTTACAAATAACTCTTTCACTATAAATTGGTACTGTCAATGTACCTAACAGAACATTACAACATAAAGCTTAACAGAGATATAACTTGAACTAATTTACGGCATTATCTGCCGCACTCAGTTTTTTTTTTACTTGACCCTACATGAAGATTTCCACACGATATTTCCCTTCACCGTTAAAGTACGTGATAATTCATTGCTAATTGTGTATTAGCAACTTCGAAAAGGCAGATAAGTGTGCCTAGGGTTTGAATCCGCGACCGCTGGGATTCTCGACCTCACGCCTAAACCTCAATACCACCCCTACTTATCTATCTATACCTATTATTCCATTATTTTATACTATACAAGTACACTATTTTATTCACTGCAAATGTATCTTTGTAATCCCATATATTTATATGGGAAAGTTTGTGAATCTAGTAAACTAGACCGAAATTGCAAGATATTTTAATTTTTCCTTAAATTATACACTAAACACTAATTGTGTTCCAAATTTGAAGCTTCTATGTCGGCTAGAAGTGCCTTAGAGTTTTGATGATCGGTCAGTGAGTGACCAAAACCGCGAAGTTTGACTAGTTATAATTCTTAAACTACTGGTTCAAAATGAATGGAATTTGTAATATACAGAGTTTTACTAGGCTTGCTTGGTGACAGAAAATTCAGGTTTCTAAGTTTATCCACAACGAAGTTATATTGTGTCAAAAATGGCCTGAGTTGCTTCGAGAAAAATATAGTACGGCCGTGCCGCTTTTTCGCTCGACTTGGCGGGGGTACTACCGTGCCCCCAGATAAGTAATGACTAATGAGTTGCTTTGCTGCGTTCATAGATAATACACTAAAAGCTGCGTTCAGTTAGTCGATTTCTCTACTCTTTTACGCATTCGGATTCACTACTTTTCTATAAGCATCCTTTTCCCCCATAGAACACATGGTTCTATCACCATCATTTTAATTTACTTCATACAAAATTCAACTCTAAAGTCCCTTGGTTAGGGTCTAAAATTTGCTAGATTTTTTTGCTAGATTTGCAACAAACAAACGAACACATATTAACCAACTAAGTTAAGATGTCGTCGTCGCATTCCCAGTCCGTATCAGACTTTTCAATTTAACCGACTACGAATTCAACTAGTTTTTTCACAACACTTCAACCGTTCGTTCGTTTCTGTAAAAATTCACAAATGTATTTGTATGTTTATGTAGTTTGTTGGATCAACACCCATCCCTAGTCTTATATCAGTATCGAGTTCCGTTTTTACTAACACTTAAGCTTCGACTCGCTTGGTGGTGCAAAATTGAAAAATATTAACATCAGATATTACTTTTAGCTCTTTCCCGGCACTTACAAAGTTGTAGGCGACGCACTACTCATTTATTTGTTTTTTTTTTATTTATATTATAAAAGCTAGATATAATTAAAATATGTTCTAAGTTACTCTGCGTACATACTTATTAAAAAGATAAAAGGTTAGCATCCACAAATTAAAAAAGAAATGGCAACACAGACGCTGGCGCATACGGCCGTCTTTTTTTTCGATTTTTGAGTGCACGCCATTAAGTCTCAAAACAAGAAGTCTTTTTATTTCCATCATCCACAATTACCTTGGTCCTTCGAGCCGGATCTGTGCCAATAAACCATCTGTGGCATAATGTTTAATTCGCCAACAATAAAATATAAAAATACTACACTTTGCGAGACCGGAACAAGATGGGTGAAAGGTTAGAAAGTACATCCGTACATGTGCTCGCGTCGGCCTCTAAAAATAAAGAGGAGCCGCGACCGCTCAGTCTATAGAGCTGGAACGCCTGCAACACGAAACAGGAGCTCAAGAGAACCCAGTTACCACAGCAATCGATGGCATCATGATGTACTACGTCGTCACAAGCTCGGCGCGCGCAACTGAATTGGAAGCCGCCAAAGCTAAAGCTAAAATACAGCTAGACCTAATTGATAAACAGCTGCAAGTGGACATAGCCATGGTAAACGACGGCGACAGTAGTACACAGTCACGGTAGTACTATCATACAGTAGTTTAACTTCATACAAACGGGCGAAACGCGAGTTATGCCTACGCGCCTCGATCGCGGCATGCGCAAGGCATGCAGGCAGTCGCGAATGTGCGGCAGTGAGAAACGGGCGGTGTTGTTTTTTAAGCAGTAATCGCGCGATTTTTATACAAAATAAGTGCAAGTGCCTATTTAATATGACAAGTATATATTGTGTTTATATATTGTGCTGTTTTTGGTTGCAGGAAATCTTCCAATCAAAAAATAACATGCATTTTTATTGAACACTTACTATTCCATTTACAAAATATTTTATTTGTTTAAATAAAAATAAAAAATATTTACAATCACAAAAATAGATAGAAAGTCAAAGTAGGCAGAATGAATTAAAATTCTGCAGGTTCGCAGCCCGATCGCATGTTTACGTACCGCGCGGCTGTAGGTATTTATTTCAAAAATGCGGCCGAGTTAAACTACTGTATGATAGTATTACCGTGACACAGTCAAGGTGCTCAGATTTCAACCCAGCACGTACAGAGGAGGCAGTTCAACAAGAATGGATGAACAAGAGTATGCAGCCATTGGACTGTCCTGATCCTGCCGCAGCAACTACGAATTAGTTTTACCTACGGAGAAATCGAGTTTTGCGAGAAGATTTTCTCATTTTTTGCATCCATTGATTTATAATAAGGTCGCAAAGTGTTGCGACTTAAAAACAGGAACAATCAATGTTATTAAACGCAAAATTGTAATCTGGCTGAAGAGTCAAAACTATGATGACACAGAGGCTCTTTTGAACTTAGGTCTTTAATTTCTTTTTTGTGATATTTCTTTTCGTTTTTTATTTTATTTTATAAGATTTGTTTTGGATATGATTTTTGTATGGTATATGTCGGAGGAAAAGAGGCTTTGAAATGTGTGACGTCAGCAACTCTGACGTGACAATTGTTGGTTTCATTATTATTATGAATATTTAGGGTTTTCTTCCCGAAAGCTTCACAAATAACAAGGCTGACAGCCCGGTATTGTTAAGAATAGCAGTGACATCGTTATTACTGGAGGATCCATTTTGAGAAATAATTTCAACGATCAACTTCAATCAAAATTCCTTTTTATTTCCCAATAAATCGGATGTTTGCTGTCTGAGCGTAGACGGACGAATGCCTCACTCCGCTGCAGCAATAGTGGGGGCAATCGACACCGCAGAGGGGCAACCGCCCGTGAGTCATTCTTGCTTACGCAAGAGCGATGACATAGCTATCAGTATATGGTTTTACGCCGTTATATACATTTTCTTTCTATGTTAATATTGAGTTTTGTAAGTTGAGGTTAAAAACATCTATAAAGACAAACCATTGTATTCTATTTTATCATTGTATAATCACCAGTCACAGACTTTTACGCCCTTTTGTTTAAATTCTTTTATTTTTAATTGTTAGTTGGTTTCCCAAGATGACAGGCTCTGCCTAGTTTGGGAACCCCTGGTAAATATGATAGTTAAGAACAAATATGTTATGTACTAGTATTAAGCCATTGTAACGTAATTATTTTTAATGAATAAATATTTATTTATTATTTATAGTCGACCTTTAACCCATGTGTCACTAGACCCGGACTATCCAGAAGCTCTTACTCCAAATCACTTTTTACTGGGAACTTGTTTAACTAGTACGCCATGAGGTAAATATAACGATTCGGATCTTTATCTTAGAAAGTGTTGGCGAGTGGCACAAAGGTTGACCGACATGTTCTGGTCTCGTTGGATAAAAGAATATTTGCCCACTTTGTTGCCGCGAAAAAAATGGTGTACAGATTCCAGTCCGTTACAAGTCGGTGATTATGTAGTCATAGCTCTGCAACGTGGTTGTTGGCGTCATGTGGTAGTAGTGGTAGTGCGACTATACTAGGCTCGGATGGACGTGTCCGCATAGTAGACATTCGTAGACGCGCCGGTGTATTACGTCGGCCCGTAATACGCGTCGCTTTATTGTCACCGCGAGACGATAGTGCTAACTGATTAGCACTAAGGAGGCAGAATGTAGGCGACGCACTACTCATTATTTATTTTTTATTATTTTATTATATAAGCTAGATATAATTAAAATATGTTCTAAGTTACCCAATTTAAAAAATTATTAAAAAGATAAAAGGTTAGCATCCACAAATTTAAAAAGAAATGGCAAAACACACGCTGGCGCATACGGCCGTCTTCTTTTTTTTCTTGCGATTTGTGCGTGCACGCCATTAGGTCTCAAAACAAGAAGTCTTTTTATTTCTATCATAATAGTGCTCCGTGACAAGTGCAATCTTAATATGTCTGCCTGCCATGAAAGATACGATCAATTCTAGCAAGCAACTTTTTGATTTTTCTTAACTTTTATAACTTTTGAATCGTTATATCACAGAAACGATGGCTAGTAGGAAAAAAAGTATTGATACACTTTTTATAGATAATTTAATGATCTACAATTTTTGTCAAAGGTACTCTTTTTTTTATTTGATTGAACAACCAACGGCAACACCAATGATCTCGATATGATTCAGTACATTTTCGCCGCGCTTTACCGACAAATTCGATATTTCTAAATTACAGACACGTACTCGTTGTTCAAAGAGTCTAACTGTTACTCCATTTTTTTTGTGAAGTCGGATGTATCATTTAGTTTGCTAATGGCCGAATACTGAAACGCTACTTAATCTGAGGGCGACTTATATTTGATACATACATACATCATCAGCCCATATACGTCCCACTGCTGGCACCAAGACCTTTATTTATTTATTTATATTTATTTATAAACACTTTATTGTACACTAAGAAATAATGAACAAAACAATATACAAAAAGAATGAAGTACAATTGGCGGTCTTATCGCTCGAGGCGATCTTTTCTAGACTCCTTAATATTACTTTGACATTTTCAAGTTTTGGTTTAGCCTTTCGTGGTCACAGAGAAAAGGCAAATAGGAATGATCCAAGCTCCCGAGGAAAACTTTGAGTATTGTTGAGTTATTAGGAAAATACGATCCGATTTTACGAAATTTTTTAAGTAAACCAAGGGCCAGATAAAATGTTTAAGTCTAAAAAAAACAAAATGAGCTAATAAATAAATAGTTTTTTTCTTAAAATATAAAATGCATATGTAAATGAAACAAATGCTGCACCATTTTACTCTATCATAACTCAAGATATTTCAAAAACTGATCAATTGTAGGATATTTGCCGTTATTGTAGTACCGAGAAAGATGATAATGGAATCCCAAAGGCGCTCATTGTTAAAGAGTAACTTTTAGAATTTCACGAAGTTAAGGATCAAACTGCCTTAGCAATGTCCAGCCAAATTTTATTAATTCTATAAATGACAAAATATTCCCCTAAATAAGTGTCGAGGACAAGAATATGATGGTGCTAACACAATAAAAGGCACTTATAGTGGAGTCCAAAAAGACATCGAGCCAAATGCGGTATATATCCACTGTGCTGCTCATAACATAAATTTAGTACTTAATGATGCAGTTAGAGAGGTTATTTATATGCAATTTTTTTTAACATAGTTCAACAACTTTATAATTTTAAAATTTTAGTATTATCTTAAACTAAATCACGGGAAAGTTAAAAGAAAGTTAACAAAAGAACTGCTTAATCAGTCCTACTTTTTTCAGAAGACTTTCTGTTGTAGCGGCAAACCGCTACCGCTTATCCGCCCGCTCATAAATTGGGACCGCCGGCTACGCCTCACCTACACGCCGCGCCCGCACCCCGCTCCGGCGTGATCGCCGGCGCAGCCAGTGAGCACTGAGCATTCTGCCCGCGGTCGTCCGACGAGATACTTACCTACCTTTATAGTTCGCTCGCGCCTCGCTTTTATTTCTTCGCCTCGCGTTTCTAACGTCTCATTACTTATTCTATTGTCTTCGTTTCTCACTTCCTTCTGTCTTCAAATTGTAAAAACCTTTATCTTTAAATTATATCTTCCATCTGAATTGTGTGTGTTTTTTACTTGCCATCGCGATAGCTATACCTTATCTTGCATACCAATCGCTGATCACACAATCTCATTAAACATTACTAGAAACAACTAATACAACTACACTGAAATGCATTTATAACTCTAAACACGCGTAGTGAAAATCATTAGACGTCTTTCTTCTTTTATAATATTCGCTTAACCATTTTGTTTTACTCGTATATTCAGCACCGTTGTTACTAGTTTTATGATACTCCTGTAAAAAAACTCTCCACGAGCCAGGCAGTGCCTAGTGTGGAGAGTTTTTGCAAACTGTTATGTGTAAATCAGGCCCTGTCAACTTTGTTCGGGGCGAAATAGATACCTACGGGGGCTGAACTTTGTGTGTTGTCATTGGTAAAAATAAATGAAAATGTTTAGTTTTTATCCGCTAGGTAGCGCCGCACAGTAAACATCATTTTGTGTGTGCTCCGTACACTTAAAGTAAAATAAAATATAACAAGTGACTTTTTCGCCTGTACTGAAGATCTTTTTCCTGGTTGTGCTTTCGGGCTGCCCCAGTGCCGTTAGTGGAACTTTTATAGTGTTAACTAAGGCTCGACCGAGATGGGTTTTTCGTTCTCGGCCGAGACCGAGACCGAGAATAAAATAATATCTCGGCCGAGACCGAGAATAGACAAAACGTGAAAAAATTTATTTTAATACTGTTAACTTTTTACTACACTACTAATCGTTTAACAAAATTAAATGTTTTAATATCATCATCATCATCTAATTGTCCTGTTCCCAATTTCATTTGGGGTCGGCGCAGTATGTTTTATCCTTCCACACATCCCTATCAGCCGTCATGTCTTCATTCACCCCTTTTTCTTTCATATCTTCAGTCACGCACTCCATCCATCTTTTCTTTGGCCTTCCTCTGCTCGCCCATCCATCAACTATCATATCCATCACCTTTTTACCTACGTATGATTCATTCTTCCTCATAACATGCCCATATCACGACAGACGGTTTCCTTTCAGCTTTTCTATCACAGGAGCTACATTCATATCATTAATAATCAAAGTTAAATAACATTATATTATAACATAAAAAATCATTTCTTCGGCATTTTCGCCCTTCAAAGAGTGTCGCCTCTCGTCATACAATTGTCCAGCTTTGCTAAACAGTTGTTCACTTGCTACGCTAGTAGGAGGCGCAGAAAAAACTTATTTGCGGCAGGCTTAAGCACCTTATACGGTGACGAAAACCAATGCTCAAAAATATTAGCATTTCTTTGCAGTCTTGGCTCTCTAAGAAAGCTTTCTAGCGCCATTTCGATCACAGAGCTTGAACTGTATTCGTCATTGGTCATTGGCTCGTCTAACTTCCAACTCTATCGAATCATGAGCGGCCCATAAGTTGGAATGTTTTGTTGCAGCCATGTTTGACTAGTTAGTTGAAGACGCCTATGTCGTCTCACGAGAATCTGATCCTACATTTTCATTGAGAGTGAGTCTCGAAAATATGAAGCTTGGCTGAGTTAACTTCGTTTTCAGTTAGGTAGATATTGAGTTTTAAACCGTAGATCGATCAGAGTTGCAGTAACTAGTGGCAAACAACTTTTAACAAATGAAAACCGCTGATTAATTGCATCCAGTAGCTTGCTCTTCATCGTCTCTGCGTGATTTTAATTTTCATCATCATTTTTCCTGGTCATTAAAGGACAGAATGTTTTGTGTTGGTTAAGCAAGGCAAGTCCCATTGGATATCACTTCCGACACGTCCTGTGTTTCAGTGGTAATACCGTTGGTGGCAATGTTAAATGTGAAAATTTGAGTGCCCATCCGAACAAAGTCACAGTCTCGGTCATGACCGAGAATCTCGGCTATAATTAGCCGAGAACCGAGACAAAATTCTCGGTTGGATTTGTAGCCGAGAATGCCGAGACCGAGACCGAGATCTCGGTCGAGCCTTAGTGTTAACCTTCGAAAATATCAGAAATACGTCTAAGGGACCGTTATAAGAAGTTTTTTGGTGTGTAACAATTCTATAAATTTTCCGCCTGTGACCCGACTGCCAATCCATAAGGACCCACTGTGAGTGTTTTTGCCACCTTTATTACACAAGAATCTTTGAAACATCTCAATCTTTGCCATGGTGGTAACTGGTTACTTCCAAGTACTGAGACACAAGTCAAAGAAACCGCCATCTAAATATACTCGTCTGCACTTTTACATAAGGTAAGAACCGTTGAGAATAAGTTCAACTTAACAGGTTCCCTGTCCAATGAATCATATATGATTCATAGGACATATTTTATACCAATTTTACTACGTTCATGAATCACATATGATTAAATATAGAAGCAACTTTGACTGCATTTTTTTTGTGGACGTATGAGTATAAATATATATTACTAACCCCTAAGAATATTTAAAAATGCGTATTTGCAAAAATAGTCCGGGACATTTACAATGCCAAATACTCGATTGTATGGGGACAGAGAACCTGATAATATTAGCTCGTAGTTCTCAAAACAACCGATAGAGGGCTATCAAACACTACTGTTTTTTGAGATTAATTCGGCAGAGAACGTTAATATCACCACTCAATATGCTTTGTGGAGCATGAAATAAACAGACAAGAGAGGGCCGAAACACTGATTATTTATCTTTCATCAGCTGCTCAATGTTTAGGCCACTTATTCACGTGTGTTATATTGTTTTTTTTTCGTGTTGTTATCTCAGTTTTCTCTTTTGTTTTAACAAATCTTTTATTTAAGAGAAAATAACTTTTGATCTCTCCACAGCTGCTCTTATTAAAAGTAAGTAAGTAGTAAGTGCTCTGAGAATGGTTATTTTATTTTCTAGCCTTCTCTGCCATGGTGGTTTTGGAATTTCTCTAGGAGGAACTCTTTCTGTTCTTATTTTCGCTCCATTACCACCACCACGTAATATTTTTTCATTTACATGTGCTACAATATTTGCACACAAGATTATTTTTGGATGCCCTCTGATTTGGGATATAAGGTCTTGAAGTAGGGTTAGTCGATTTAAATGTCTCTAATACCATAAACAAAAACTGTTGCTCATCACCCACCAAATATGTTTTTCACCACATTTTGGTAGTTTATTTGCTTTCAAAAACTAGTGGGGGTTTTTATTTTCAAAACTTTAATTTACGGGGGATTTCGGAGATTTGGAGGGAACGCGAAATGGTCATCTGACAACACTGATCAGCGCTTCAGCGGCCATTGTTGTCATTTCGTTCGTGTTTCTCTGCAATTTTAATTTCACTACAACGTTGAGTTGAGCTTCTGTTCCTCCGTTAAAGTGTTGAAAGTGCAGTGATTTGATGAGTGAGTTGGTTTTCGAGAAAGTGACTCTTTTCTGATTCGGGTATCAGGAGCTTTTGTGTGAGATAGGACTCTTTTATTATACTATAAACTATGGCGGAAAAAACGGAAATGTGTGTGTTCATCAGCTGAAGACACCATTAAATTGTGTCGATTTCCTAAACCTGCTATACGGAATCTAGTCCGGTATGTACATTACCATAGTCATAGAAATACCTTTTAATTTATTTTGATGAAGTAGTTTGGGTCCATCTTACCAAAATATACTTACTATAAATTAAACATATAAAGGAAGGATTATTACTCAATGACTGATAGAGAAAGTCAAAACTTTAAGTCCGCTGAACCTTATGTGTACATTAAGTCCTTCATAAATTAAATAAAGCTTGTTATATTTTGGATTATCCCGTGAGTGAGGTCATTACAATCAAACTTATTATTGCATATTCCGTATGATATCATGATCATAAGCAAAGTACGCCGTGACTCCAAACTTATGAGTTTATATCTGTTTAGAAGTTCATCGTAAGGGTTATAAATGTTAGAATATTGATACGAGCGCAGGAAGGAAACATACTAGTTACAAACAGTCTAGTTATAATACACTTTATTCTGAGATGATACAATATACAGTATTCTACGCCATTTCTAGGGCAGGAATAAGGTGACGGGGCACATTATATATACACTTATTACAGTGTAGATTTATATACTAACTCCCCCCCGCAATTTATAGTTATTTATATAAAAACTAAAAATTTAAAAACAAACTTATAATAAATAAATACACCCAACAGTCACATACATAGTTCTGACCCCACACTAGGATACAAGTCCTGTGTCGTGGGTATCAGAGACTACGAGAGACTTTTCGGTCTCACAAACACTCAGACCCGAAACAAATTTTTGTGGATCACACAAACATTTGTCTCGGTGCGGGGATCGAACCCGCGGCCTCTCGTTTCGCAAGCTGGTGTCTAGCCATCTGCGCCACGGGGCTGTCAAAAAATATATTTTTTAACTGAAAATAAAACGCACTTTGACAGATGACAGGTAACGTCAAAAACCTTATATAAACAAACAAATCACTACAACTAATTTCAATAAACAAAGCTAAAACAGTTCTAATTTAAGAAACAAGTTAAATCGCTGCATTAATTGATTACGGTAATAGTTAAACTTTACAGTGTTTAAAGGTTTACTCATAATATCTGCTACATTTTCATCGGTTTTTATATATTGCAATGAAATCACCTTTTAGCTTACAATATCTTTTACAAAGTTATATTTTATGTCTATATGTTTGCTTCTTTTTGTATTTTTACTACTGTACAATATTTTGATAACACTTTGATTGTCTCGATGTCGAAGTCGTGATGGCCTCGAGGTTTGGGCACCCGGTCGAGAATCTCTACGGTCGCGGGTTCAAACCCCAGGCACACACCTCTGACTGCGAAGTTATGTGTGTATTCACAATGAATTATCACGTACTTTAACGGTGAAGGAAAACATCGTGATGAAACCTGCACACCTAAAAAAGTCTTAGGAATTTCTTAGGTGTGTAGTCCGCCAACCCGCACTAGGCCAGCGTGGTGGACTAAGGCCTAAACCCTCTCAATGGTAGAGGAGGCCCGTGCCCAGCAGTGGGACGTATATGGGCTGATGATGATGATGATGATGATGACTTTGATTGTCTATAAAACTTTAACATTAGCTATTTTTTTTAATTCAATTTCCAAACCACTCAAAAACAAAACCTCACTGATATCTCCTTACATAATGCTGCAGAAATGTATTCGGATTCAATTGAAGACCTTCATGGTCACACTGTTTGTTTCTTTGATGTCCAGCAGACAGGATTCTCGTAGTGGTATATAATCATTCCACTTACACTTTTCTGTCAGATCGATCTCCCGCCCAATCTGCATCGGAATATCCTATTATCTCATTGTGCTCTGATTTTTTGTATGTAAGTACTTTATCCATAGACCCTTTTAGGTATCTTTATATCCTATATGGCTGCTTTCCATGTGCTATTTGTAGGTTTATCCATAATAAGATTCATAATCAGGAATAAGATTCATACTAATCAACATAATGTTGTGGCTTTATTACTCTTCTTCCACTTCTTGTGGTATATATATCCTTTTCTTCATCTTGACTCTCTATCTTTTCAAATTTAATACTGTCACCTACGGAACTTTATCTGCGCCATATTTGAGCACTAGGTGTTTACTTCAATTATCGCAAGAGTGTACAGAAAAAAATATCTCTCAGCACATAAAAGAATTTTTTTATGTTGATGACTTTCTTTCAGGGGCTAAAACTGAAAAGGAATTAAATCAAATTATTAACTCAGTAACATCTGTTCTCAATTTTGCATGCCTGCCTTTTAATTCGTAAACGAGTTGAGACAGATTTCTGACATAGATGTTCTCTGATTCCTATCGCAACGAAGATAGAATTACATTCGTTTTCAGACGCTTCCCAAGCAGCTGCCATTTACTTTTACTCTATTGACGATTTCGACAATACATTGGTCCGACTGCTCTGCGCCAAAACAAAGGTCGCTCCAGTCTAACCTACAACCATCCCAAGCTTAGAACTTTGTGGAGCTCTACTGTCAGCACGTTTGAGTGATAAGGTGTCGAAAGCTCTACGATGCAACATTGACAACAGCTTCCACTGGACATACTCTACGATAGTATTAGGTTGGTTGCAATCTGATCCTCGCGATTTGAAACCGTTTATTTCAAACCGTGTTTCAGAGATACAAGATATAACTTCTCAGTCTTCTTGGAGACACGTGCCTGGAGAATTTAACCCTGCAGATCTAACATCTCGAGGTGTAAGTCCTAAACTAGTTATATCGAATTTGCATAAGTTTACAAATACGGTACTGATAATGAAAATGCCACTGAAGCATCGTTCCGAGAGAACCGGAGTCATTGACATTGCCCGCAGGATTAGCACGCTAAAGTGGAAGTGGGCCGGCCATGTCTGCCGACGGACGGACGGCCTTTGGAGCAGGCAAGTGTTGGAGTGGAGACCGCGCTTAGGTAGACGTAGTGTACGACGTCCTGCAGCACGATGGTCCGACGACTTGAGAAAGGTGGCGGGTAGCGGATGGATAAGGGCTGCTCAAGACCGGGATGTTTGGCGCCTACTTGGGGAGGCCTTCGTTCAGCAGTGGACGGCGATAGGCTGAGAATATGTTAGAAACAGTTGGCTGCATACTTGGAGAAGATGCAGCAAAGAAAATTGCAGCAGTACAATGCTCAAACAACACAATTCCCGATAGAATTCACAAAATATCTGACCATATTGAAGATGAACTCATACAGCGATTGAATGCTTCCGATATGTTTGCAATGCAACTTGATGAAAGTACGAAGAAAATTTACTGCTCTGCTCACCTTTGGAAACCCATACAACTGGAGAAAAAATACATACATACATAAACTCACACCTGTATTCCCCGAAGGGGTAGGCAGAGGTGCATTTCTGCACCCACATTTCGCCAGGTATGTATCAGTCCCACGTAATAGGGGGCGAGCCTATTGCCGTTTTTCGGGAACATTTCCAGACTCCGTGCTGTTACTGAGAATTTCCTAATGGAAAACCCCAATATCACTTTGCCGGACCCGGGAATCGAACCCAGGACCTCTAGATCCCACGGCACATACTTGTACCGCGAGACCACGAGGCGGGAGAAGAAATATTCAAGGCCATAGAATGTTACATTAATAAACACAACATTGATTGGAAGAAATGTATTGATGTATGTACCGATGGGGCTGCAGCAATGGTAGGAAAGCTTAAAGGCACGGTGTCAAAAATCAAACTTATTGCGCCGGCATGTACAAACAGTCATAACATTTTGCATCTTTATGCACTTGTAGTAAAAAATGCCAACTGATTTAAAAAAGTACTTGAAGCTGTAAAGATTGTCAATTACGTGAAAAGTCGACCCCTCCAGTCAAGATTGTTAAAAAAGATTTGCGAAGAAATGGGAAGTCAATACGAATCACTCCTCTTGCATACCGAAATCTTACATGCTACACTGCTAAGTGAGTACCCAGCTATAGAAGTACCTTTAATAAACCCTACAAAGTTCAACCTATACAAGAATTTGCCATTGCCTACCCCTTGCGATAACATACATTATTTAACATATGTCTTGATTCACCCAAGTTGTATGTTGCATTAACGGATGATAGATTGTATTACGTCTTAGATAGTATAAGTGAATGTAAGCATGTTAATAATGACTATTAGCCTAAGAGCCAGTGAACGAATACCTGTATGTATTTGACCAGACCTGGGTTTTTGTACATTGAGGCCCCTATACCTACCGTACATGAGATGGGGACTCACTAAACCCAAAGTGGTGGACGCGGCGAGTGCGCAGGTAAGACAGGTATCGATTTTTGGCTATTTATAAATGCATTTGACCACGTCTGCCATTTTGATATTTGAAAATATATTATTATTATTAATGGAAAATAACAATGGCAGACCATTATCACGCGTTTAACATTGTGGCAGACAATTTTGAAAATGTTAAAAATTTATTTTTTTGAAATTGATTGACCAGATCTGCCATCAATATATTTTATTTATTATAGTCTTAAAAACTTATATTGATAACGGCAGACGTATTTATTGCGTATAAACATAAGCAGATAAAAAAATCTGAGATACTACCCGGTCAGATGTATGCATATAGCTATCTTTTTTTTTTCTCCAATGTATTACTATTGTACTCATTCTAGCCTATAGTATTTTTTCTCATAGCTACTACCATTCAAAAAATGTAGGATTTATACCTGAGAGGGCTCTGTTGTAACCCCTACCCTAACGGTTTTTGCCAGATGTTCTTAGTAGAGGTGGGCTATTATGAATGATTTTGATAATCGAATGATGTTACTAATACTAATGAAGATTTATGTTGTACTGCACAGGAAGAAGCAGATACAAAAATAAATCTATCATGCTTGCAATATCGCTGAGCAGTCGAATATTGTTATCAGAGCCTCTGATACCGATATTTTAATCATAATGATTGGTAATATGGCACACTTGAAGAATTCTAAATCTAATATTTAGATGCTCAATGGAACAGGAAATAATAAAAGATATATTAACATCACAAAAATTTATACAGAGCTTGGTGAATTGTTAGCTAAAAGTTTAATCGGCTTCCATGCGTTCACCGGGTGTGATTTTAATCCCGCTTTTTTTTATAAAGGGAAGAAAAATCCTTTTACATTGCTAAAAAAAAATACAGAATTCCAAGAAACATTTATTTGCTGCTCTTGGTGAAGAAAATTTAACAAAGGACCAACTACAAGACCTATTTAATGTTATTCAACAATTTGTTTGCCAACTCTACAATGCCAAAAAATCGTAGGACGTCGATGATGGAACATTCCAACTATTTGTCCGCAATTACAAAGCTTCAGACATCAATGAAAATATCAGCAAAAAAGTGCAAAATTTTGACGCAACCTCAATTCCACCGTGTAAGAGTGAACTTTACCAACAATTTCTGAGAGCTATATTTCTATAATTTGGAAAAATACTTACAAAAAGCAACCTACTGCTTTAAACCCATTGAATTATGGTTGGATTGAGCAGAAATTTCTATAATTTGGAAAAATACTTACAAAAAGCAACCTACTGCTTTAAACCCATTGAATTATGGTTGGATTGAGCAGAACAAATTAGTCTTCAAAGGGTTCGAAGGAGATCAACTTCCATCTTTTGTGAGTGACTTAATCACCGATGTTCCTGGTAAGTTGATAAAAATCAATTCTTTATCGAATATGTTCGAATCAATTTACATATTATTTATATTTTAAAATTAACGTTTAATTTTGCAGAATCCGATTCAATGGATGTGGATGATGAAGGCGAGTTCAACGATAATAACGATGACTCGGATGATGATGATGATGAATGAAGATCAAAATTAATAAATATATATACCAGTGGCGGTACTTCCATAAAAGCCCAAAAGCCCAGTTTGCCTTTTAAAATTCCCAAAATATTTTTTTTGGCTTGAAATCTTTATTTAACTAAAGCAAGTTGTTAAATAAAGAGCCCATAGTAAGCAAATATAAACTAGAGATTACACAATTAACGTTTAACGCTTTTGGGCTTCTATGGAAGTACCGCCACTGATATATACCTATATACATACATATATATATATATATTGATTTAGTAATGCATGCATGATTGTTTTTTATTTATCTTACGTTTAAATTTTGTATTCAATAAATAAATGTAAAAAATAAAATACAAATTAAAATTATTTTTTGTTCTTAGTAGACGGCAGTATACTTTAATATTTAAGATTTTTGCGTTATGTATCTCCTTCTTTATCGTTTAACTTTAAAAGTTTAGTATATAGACTACATGTAAAATATTAAATTCATTAAATACAGTGATTAAGTAAATTATATTAATGTAAAACTGCTATCGTAATATATAGACATCGAACCGGGTAGTATCTCAGAATTTTTTATCTGTTGATGTTTATACGCTATGAATTCGTCTGCCGTTATCAATATAAGTTTTTAAGACTATAATAAATAAAATATATTGATGGCAGATCTGGTCAATCAATTAAAAAAATTTTTTTTTTTAACATTTTCAAAATTGTCTGCCACAATGTTAAACGCGTGATAATGGTCTGCCATTGTTATTTTCCATTAATAATAATAATATATTTTCAAATATCAAAATGGCAGACGTGGTCAAATGCATTTATAAATAGCCAAAAATCGATACCTGTCTTACCTGCGCACTCGCCGCGTCCACCACTTTGGGCTTAGTGAGTCCCCATCTCATGTACGGTAGGTATAGGGGCCTCAATGTACAAAAACCCAGGTCTGGTCAAATACATACAGGTATCCGTTCACTGGCTCTTAGGCTATATATTATATGTCATTTGCCGTCAATCTTATCAACTATTAACAACCCTTCTTGTGAATCTATGTTATTATCTGAAGTTACCTTATCACTTCCTAAAAGTTGTGTTGTGATTCTAAAGTTGTATACGGAATCATAAATGTTTGGCAAAAATTAAATGATAATAGATATATTTATGTACACCAATAGCCTATAAATACCATTAGATAAAGCCAAATAAACTCACCATGAAATGTAATGATAACATTACGGATTATATTCTACAAGGAACAGGAATTTTGTCAATAAAAGATAATTGTGTAACTTATTTTGAAACACTTCAAACAACACAGTGTACAAATCTACAGTGCCAAGCCAAATTAAATTAAGGTTTGATCTAACTTTGGATGATTGTTGCAATTATCAGATTATTAATAAATTTTCTCATTCGATTAATCCAATAAGCTTATCTAATGTTGACCTAGAGTCTTTAAAACTAGCTTCAGATAAATTAAGTAGACCATTTAGAAAATGAAATTAATCATAGTGAAAATCAATCTCACATTGTAAGATATTGTACTTATTATTCAGGATTTACATATTATGTGATTATAATAGCAATATTTTGCTTCATAACTTACAAAATTTATAAAAAATGTTTTAAAACTAATAATTCCTCTTGCTGTATCCAAATTTTCAATCAATGTTATAATACAAGAAATAACAAGAAAAATAATAATGTGCACACATCCATTGAACTTACAGAAATCTCAGAAGATTCTAATTCAGATAACAAGTCTGTGAAAAGCCTACCAAATATAGGAATTGAAAAAAATTATACTTTCCTAAGAAACTTAGATAAATCAACCAGAAATCTTAGTAATTTTTGATCTTTAATTATATTTTAGTTTAACTTTATTATCTTAGCAATTTTAAGTTAAATTTCTATTTTTGGGGCCTTACCATTAATGTATTGTAGTGAGTTCAATATTATTTTAATAATAAATAAAATTATGTTAATTTCTAACGATTTAATAATATTTCCATATTATTAATTTTACTTGTTTAATGTAAACTGAGTTTTATTTTAGTGACTGATTAAATTCGATATAATCAATTATAAAACAAAAAAAATATTATCCTTTATATAAAATTTTATCCTTCACTTTATTCATAAAAAATAAAGCTCAGTCTTAAGGGGGGAGATGTTACGAATTATTAAATGTACAGGTCAATTGCTGCATAAGCGATAACCCCGTCGCATCCGCCACGATGCCGACAATATAAAAGGGCAACTTCATGTGGTTTTTCAGTTCAGGTTTAATTAATTATTACCTCAATTCGGTTCTATATAATTTACGTATATTAACTCTACAGTCAATTGCAGTCCTCAGTGTTTGTAATAGTAATAATTTTAAAATTGATTAAAGTTTTTGTAGCAGTAATAAAAGTGTTTTTTTAAAAAGGACCCACGGAACGCCATTCTAACAGTACGCAGCTCGCGGAGGCGAGAAGATAAGTGTGTGAATAGTGATGTACAGTGTGTAGATGTAGAGTTACATCAAGTGGCAACACAGTGTAGTAGTGGTCATCAAAACGAACTTGGAGACAATTTTATGAAACAAAAACAGAATAGAAGTACTTTACCGGTACTTCAGTCGGTTTTTACTATCGCTGACACGGCGATTTAATTTCTATTTTTTTGTATTACGCTATTGTAGTTTTAAGATAAAATGCCTATCACCTTGTAATTAGTTTAAGTCCACCTCATCTCATATTATACGCTACACATTTCAGCCCGGGAGCATGTACGGGCTAGCACGTACATTTGTCAAACTCAGCAGTTTACGCGACACCGATGCGTTTTGTAGCAGTGCGTCAGACAGTCATAAAGCGGTCGGTCGCGCGTACTCATTCTATCATTTTTCTATCACTTAAGTATATCAAATATTATTATATTTCAAAGTCGGTCTATCATTCTATCAACCAAAGTTTGTACGGGTTCCGTCTCAGCCCGTACAAAGACGTTATTCACCTGGAGCACAGAATGCATTGTGCATATTGCCATCACTCGCAACATTCAAAAACGATGTACGGATGCAGTAAATGTCGTAAAACCATGTGTTCATCACACAGATGTTCACTTTGTGTAGAGAGTAAGGTACTATTGTAATAAAAATACTTTGTTCTTTGTAAATTTTTTGTTCACTTTGTATAAAATTACACATTTATATTTTACATATCCTAAAAAAAGTCATATTATCCAAATTCATCTCACGAGAAAAAATGGAAGATTTCGAAATAATTAAAAATCAATTATTCTACGTTGAAGAGCACATTTCGAACTATAAATCCAGAAATTTTCATTCTAATATCTTCAAAAGCATCAAAGATATATAGAATTAAGCGAAAAACGGAAAAATCGTCGATTTTTTACGTTCAAGGCCCATAAAACATAAGATAATTAATTGAAGAAAACTACAAATCAAGCACTTTATTTTAAAAAAAATCAATTCTCTACGATCATTACAAGCCCCACAATTTTCATTGAAAGGTCGCCGCCCCTTTTTGGGTCAGTGTACCTGTCAAGTGCAGTAAAAATCAGGTGTAACTCCCAAAGAAGAAGATTTTTTTAGTAACGAAAAATTAAGCTAATTCATTATAATTGATTCAATTAAATAACATTCGTCAAAACGAATTGACTATTGAGGCTTATGGTGATAAGATCGAGGAGTTGTTTACTGATCTAACAATTGCACAAAGTAGCGAAAACCAGAATGCTTGTGAAATTTTGAGTTCTATAAACGAAAACTTAGCTATAAAAAAAGTGTGCAGATGGCCTGAGAAATAGACGACTCAGGACGAAATTACACCGAACTGAAAGAGGCGATTCAGGGTGCTAAGGACGAAGAGCCGGACCTGTCTACACAGTCAGGTACCATTATGAATTTTAGAGGTAAGCCTAGAGGTAATTTTAGGAGCAGCAGATCTCAATATCCCGCACGTGGTCAGTGGTATAATCGCGGATGGCAAAATAATCGTCAGAACTTCGCAACAGGTAATTATAACAATTATTTCAATAATCATTCTCGCGGTCAGCAAACGAACATGCAGCGAGGACGTGGCAAAAGCGGAAGTTCAGTTAGATATCGGCCCACGTAATCATCAAAATATGTACACGTATTCAAATAATAACAATCAAGCGGTTAGAGTAGACCAACAGACACAAGATTTGTCAGAGTTTTTTCGAGCATAAAATAAAATGGAATGCTAGAAATGCAGTTAGAAACTTAACTTGACGCGGAGTGCATAACACAACACTCCACTAAGTACCATCACGCAATCTCAGAGCTAGAACCTGAATATGCCGAGTTGGTGGAGGATATTATCCAAGCCCCGGCGTCAACCGACAAATACGCGAGGTTAAAAAGCGAACTGATTAAGCGGCTCACAGCTTCGCGCGAAAAGAATGTGCAGCAGCTGCTGAACCACGAAGACCTGGGTGACATGAGGCTTTCTCAGTTTCTACGTCACCTGAAGAACTTGGCAGGCCCAGGGATTCCTGACGATTTCATAAAGAGCGTCTGGTCCAGCCGTCTACCAACCAACATCCAAGCCATCGTGGCTTCTCAGGCGTCGAAGTCATCGCTTGCTGACCTATCCGCGCTCGCTGACCAGATAATGGACGTAGTGACGGCGACCCCCCCAAGCAGCAGCAGCAACTTCACGTCCCGGAGCGTCTTCAGAGGCAGGTCAAATAGCGGCCCTCACCAGACAAGTAGAAGAACTTTCTAAAAAGCTGGATAGAATGTCACGCCCGAGGCAGCGGCAAAACTCACACCGCCGTGGACGCTCAGCTTCGACCAGGTCATCGTCCAGTTACAGGAAGTTCCCAAACTGCTGGTACCACAACAAGTTCGGTGCGAAGGCGCTTAAGTGCGTGAAGCCGTGTGACTACGCGGGAAAAACCGGGGCCAGTCGGAAGATGCGACCGACGGCTGCCCAGTCGTCACGGTCGCTTGTCCGTGACGGATAGGCGCTTTAAATGCAGTTTTTAGTGGATACGGGAAGTGACTTGTGTGTATTTCCAAAATCTTATCTGAAGGAACACCTTGTAAAGACTAATTACGAACTCAGTGCGGCTAATGGAACTGTTATTAGTATATTCGGTTACGTTCACATAGCGCTCAACTTAGGTTTGCGCCGCGACCTTATTGTAGATGTTCGCCCCCAACGCCTAATCGATGGTAGTACTGCGCTCGCGGCCCCGGGTTCGCTCACATTTGATAAAGACGACGTTTCTTCTGAGAAGGTAATATCTGGCAATACACCATACCTGGGGTGCTCCTATCTAGTGGTCATGGCCTGTCCTAGAATAGGTGCTTCGAGTACGCGACCTCGGCCCCCCCGAGCTATTGCAGTCACTACCAACATTCCCTTCCGTGACTTCCACTCCTACAGGCCATACTTTCCTTTCCCATGTCATCCTCTACCCACAAACCCTATTCCCTTGCCCCGGTTGATGACGGGCAGCAGCGTCATCAACGCGAGTCCCTTCCTGCGCTCGCCAACCCGCCTGCCAAGCGTGGCGAGTATCGGCAACCCCCCCCCCCCCCTTCCCCCAAAATGAACGAAACTAGGACCAGGCCCCCAGTCCCCGGCAGCCCCGCTATTCCTGGCTACGGTAGCGGCCAAGGTTACGGCGGGGCGGGGGGTGCTAAGAATCCCCGGGTTGGCCCCGGCTACCACCCCCGACGACGATTGGCCCTGGTAACACACAACGTACGCACTTTGAGGACAGACGACAAGATTGTCGAACTGGAAAAGAATTGAGCGGGTTACCCTGAGACATTGTCAAAAAATTGTGTTGTAAGATCTCTCCAGCATTTGCTCTCTTACTACAAGAACAGATACGAAATTTCAAAAAGATAGTTACTGGTCGAAGATGGACTAAAGATTACTAAGAACGCTGTTTCATCTACCTTCACCCACCACACTGAAAACTTTACTAAGTAAAGTACATACATACATAAACGCACGCCTGTACTCCCCGAAGGGGTAGGCAGAGGCGCATTTCTGCACCCACATTTCGCCAAGTATGTATCAGTCCCACGTAATAGGGGGCGAGCCTATTGCCGTTTTTCGGGCACATTTCCAGACTCCGTGCTGTTACCGAGAATTTCCTAATGAAAAAAACCAATAACACTTTGCCCGACCCGGGAATCGAACCCAGGACCTCTAGATCGCTCGGCACATACTTGTACCGCGAGACCACGAGGCAGTCATACCATTGTAAGTACCATTCAGTGTTGGCATTCATCAACCAGTTATGAAAAATGAAAAAATTATATTAACCTGCAAAAGCCTTCGAACAATCTTTATACGTTAATGTTTGGACGAAATGTCAATAATAAAGAAAATTACACTATAATCCCAAGGATGATGTGATTGAAGGATACCAGGACCACGCATCATAAGGAAGATCGCCTTTAATTGCTGCATATGCCCTAGTTTTTATGATTACTGGGATAAGGCAAAGAGTCAAACAGCCCATTGCTCATTTCTTCTCAAGTGGGTTTTCTACTGCAGATAGGCTTGCAGTACTAATAAAAGTGGTAATTTTTATTAATATTTTTTCCCATTAATTGATGATACTTTGACAATTAACAAAAAATATATATATAACGTCCGTAGACTCAATTATACGAGTACATACATATACAGTCAAACCTGGGTAAGTGAGAACTCGATGTTATGTCCAGATGTTTGAGGTTTGGTTTGTATAAATAAAACTACTTAAGCTTGGTTTCAATAGCGTCTGGCACGTCCACTCGGTCCGATATCAGAGGTAGCAGTGAACCGGTTTGAGTGGAGAACAACGCTTATATTATAATTTATTTTCACGTCTATCTTACAATTTATTATTAATATTACCACTACGCTACATCTCTTCCCTTTTAATAATTTTATTTGATATTTAATTCTGTATCTCTAACCAATCATGATATTTTATAATAACATAAAAATATCAATAATTTGTTACGCTAACATATACAATATATAATAACATTTTTATATGTTAATCTATTTGTGTTTTCTCGTTTTTAATGAAATTAAATATTTTTTTTCTATAAAATGTCAAATGCATCACTTAAATTTAGTAATATCACAATTGACTTTATCGCACCGTTCGGAAGGCAGTTATCACTAGAGAAGAACGGGCAAGAAACTCTAGTGTTGCTCTTTTCCAATCCAGTAATAGTTTACAATATATAGTCCATTCTCCTTCAATTTACTCAGGTGTATGATATTTCTCCTCCATTCTTGTCCAGTTCCGTTGACCACTTGACCAGTATGCATATATACTTACCTATATATTTACTAGCGACCCGCCCCGGCTTCGCACGGGTGCAAATGTCCAATGCTGATAGTAAATATACGTACCTACTACAGAAAGTCCTTATAAACAACGTTTACAGCTTTTTTTTATGTCATTAGACAATACAAACATGTTTTGTTTAGAGTTATAGGCACGCGCCGCCGGCCGGGCCGGTACCGCCGCACCGCTATGTCCTTGCATTATAAATCTGTAATATCTTTGGAAATATTCATTTAAATTAGATGCTGTAAAAGGCCATATTGATCTATATTAAATAGAGAATGTATTTAAGGTACTTAATTGAATAAGGATTAATGCTGTAATGCTTAAAATCACTTCGTAAACAAGCTATATTTTCATGTAAAGGATAAAAAATGGTTATTGTGGGTTATCCTTATCCATCGCGGTCTTTTTTGTTGACCTTTTTAAAGGTGTACAACACTGTAGTACATTATTTTGATTTATCTCGTGGAGTTCAGCCAACATTCGCAATGTAAGCGCAAAAATGTGTTTATTAACGACATCACATTAGAAACCTCTAAATTTATCAGTGTTTCTTTACAATATTTGCATGTATTATACATATAAACCTTTTGCACAATTAGATAACAAAAATATCAAAATCTAGATTCAATGTTTTTGTAAATAATTTGGATCTTAAACTTTATAACTATCAATAAATCAGTAAAACGCCATATTAATATCACATTCATTAACACGATTTAATTTGCCTTGTAGCAGCAAAATAGCTTGAAAATAGTTCATTTTCAAAGGCAAATTAGGTACAACTAATTATTGACACTATGTTCTTAAGAGACGTTGTAAAAGGTCGAGCCTCATCGACTAGACTACTAAATTGAGATATTTGTTATCGAACGGCTTAGGTGGTTCTGTACAGCCACACAACAGTGACAATGAATGAGATATGTTTTTCTTGCCTGGACTGTATACGATTTTAAAATTATATGATTGTAGACGTAATAACGTTCAATCCGGGTACATGCATCCGACTTCGGGGAGAATATGACCTTCAGGGGTTTATGATCATTAACTAAATCTAAACTGTATTGTCAAACAAATAAATATTGAAATGCGCAGAGTCCCTTCCTCGGTCTGACAAATTTTCTCAAGTCCTATCAGACTTATGTCGCCATATGCAATTATTCTTGGCTTACTTTGACGAGCATAGCTCCTAGTATGGATTAGCATCGGCAAAGCTTGTGTCCTGTGAAAGGAGTCATAATACCCAAGATCTCCGTTTCAAACAGCTAAATGCTTCTGTTTAGTTATCATCTCAATACGAACTTATATACGCGGTCTTGGCTAACATTAATTTCAACAACTCGCGCAAAGGCTCAGTGTATGTACCTAAATTAGGATCCACTTGCCTACATAGTTAACTAAACCCAGAAAACTTTGAATTTCCTCAATAGTAACAGACTCTCTAAATGACTCGATATATTAGACATTTTTTTAAAGTTTTATCTCCCTCTGGAGTCTATTTATGTCCAAGAAATTATATACTTCGTGATCAGCCCAAATACGTCCCACTGCTGGGCACGGGCCTCCTCTACAACTGAGAGGGTTTAGGCCTTAGTCCACCACGCTGGCCTAGGGCGGGTTGGCGGACTACACACCTAAGAAATTCCTAAGTTTTTTTTTTAGGTGTGCAGGTTTTATCACGATGTTTTCCTTCACCGTTAAAGCAAGTGATAATTCATTGTGAATACACACATAACTACGAAAAGTCAGAGGTGTGTGCCTGGGGTTTGAACCTACGACAGCCGAAATTCTCCACCGCGCGCCTAAACCTCGAGGCCATCACTGCTTTTTTTTATTAAATTAATAAATATAAATTAATAAATTAAATTAATAAATTTTTAAATGAAATTAATTTTCTCGCCTCATCAGCCTCGTTACCCCAAAGAATATATCGTCAATAGAATTGACTATGCCTTAATAAGGCAATAAGATTCTCCCTAAGGGTTTTTGAAAGCATTCAGGAGCGCATAAAATACAAAACACTAGATGTTTATGTCTAAATAGACCTCGACTACGTGTGAAAGTTGTAATGTAACTACTATCATCTTCGCTCAACTCCTACTAATGAAAATAATTCCTTAAATTTAGCTTTGAGGACACTTTGGAATAGCGGAACTTGGGGATTAGCTCTTCCATAATAGGTAATTTGTGTTTTTCTCTAATATCTTTACTAGCTTGCCTTATGTATACGCAAATTCTAACATCTCCGTTCGCTTTTTGAGACAGGTAGTTCAGGAGAGATCTAATCGGATGGACCTCCAACAAACTAAATAATATCTGTGTTAGTTATGGAATTTCTTGGGTTTGAACTCCACGACAGGATAGAGGAATTGGTCGAACAGACTCAGTCTATTGGAATATGAATTTGAACATCCTTGATTTTAGGAAATGTTTCCACAACTGCGTTTACTTCTAGGCCTGAAGACGCAAAGTTTAACTGAAGTTTCTTTTCTAAGCAAATTACTGGTACCACTTTTTACCACATAAATCGTAGATTTTTCAAAACTACACCCATTTTCGATCTCGTAAACTCGAAACAAAACTTTCTGCAATTGTAAGTGGATTTTGACTTCGACAGGCCATAAATTTCTATCCGAACGTAGCTGTTGTTTAGATCTACCCAAGTACCGTCATTAATGACATTTTACTACTCGAATTAATAAGCATTTCTGTTTCGATACCCTCAAACAATTAATACATTATTTGATTAGTTGACAATGAATTGCTTAAGTGTCCAGTTGTATTTTTTATAACTTTATTTTAGGTAAATTTCGCTGGTCTAACTAAAATTTGCACTTTTAATAATCCAATAACGTTTAGGGGATTTGCAGAACCATATGTCATAAACACTAACTTATCTTGGTTACTGATTTGATACTACAACGGCATAGGATTTTTAATATTTCCCCGTCTCTTTATTTACGACATTGTATTGGCTCACCGGATCGTTTAGCATGGTTACATTGATGCCGCACAGCTGGCAGACTTATTTTTATTCACCAATGTGAACACACATTTCACATCATTTTTCGGTGATTTTATGTCCCTTGTGGGGTAGCACATCTAGTAGCAGTAAATGCAAAGAGCATTTCTGCTTTGTTCCAATCCTGTTCAACCCTCCGTATAGCATGCTTTTTCAGCGCCATTTTTTAATCTTGAAAGTAGGAAATAAATTTCGAGAGCCCGCTTCGATATTTGCCACCGCTAATCCAGTGAGATCGAGTCTCTCAATCACAGTCAAATTAGTGTATTGCGGGAATTTGTGTCTATTTTTTTTTGATGTTATACTTCTTTAGGCGCGCCATGAAAAAATTATGAGTGAAATTTTAAGATGCGCGCGCATATGTTACACAAATTCATCCTCAGTAGCTGCCCACTAAACCGCTCAAATTAAAGAACGTATTTAAATAAAAGTTTCGAATCGACAACATATATCCACAATATTCGAATAATTGCGTATTAAGATTTTAAAAATGTAGAATAGTGTCAGCAATAAAAAGGGATTGACATATTTATCAGTTGTCAACATTTATGAGTGTTTTCAGAAATGTAATATGTTGTGTAAACTAAGAACCATGCATGTCACTGTTGGGCGTATTTATAAGTTTTACTACAGTCGTGTGGTATAACTTCTAACGCGTATACATAAGTACACACATACTTTTTTGTTTTTAGGACTTGCAATCACAAAGAGACCATTCAATTTCAAATTGCAATCCCAGGTAAAGGTTTGCAGGATTGGAATAACCTAATAATTTGTTGGTTTTTCATACACTGGCATATTACTATGTCAATATACATATGTATGTATCTTGATGGCTTTAGCCAATATCTAATAATTGCGGTGTACTTCTGTCGGGTACACTACCCAACTTGGCAAATTTACAGGCACGCGTTACTATTTTTTGCACAGTTAGCTTTGAAAAAGTTAAAGTTACATATTACCGTTTTAAGATACATAGGCACGTGATGTGTATCATACTATGGAGAAGAATTTATTCAACTGTGCACAAAATAGTTATTTATTTTGGTAAACATTTGCTGGCACTATTTTTTGGGCTGTATGATTGAAACTAGTCGAATATGTAAAATATTTTAACTTATGTTTAACAAATACAAGAATTACCGTTAGTAGAAGACCAGGTATGTCTCACTCTTTTTTTTCATAATTAATAATTGTTATAAATTATAATTAATAATTATTATATTTATTCTAAAGTAATATTAATGAATCATACTTAATCCATTACTTTGGTAATATTATATGTCATGCATATTATATCTGGGGGCACTGCAGTGCCCCCGCAAAGTCGAGCGAAAAAACGGCACGGCCGTACTATACTTTTCTCGAAGCAACTCAGGCCATTTTCGACACCCTATAACTTCGTTGTGGATAAACCTAGAAACCTGAATTCTCTGTCACCGAGTATGAATAGTATAAGCTCTGTATATTTCATTAAATTTTAACCAGTAGTTTAAGAATTATAACTAGTCAAACTTCCCGATTTTGTCACTCACTGACTCACTGACCGATCATCAAAACTCTAAGGCACTTCTAGCCGACATAGAAGCTTCAAATTTGGAACACAATTAATGTTTAGTGTATAACTTAAGGAAAAATTAAAATATCTTGCAATTTCGGTCTAGTTTTCTAGATTCACAAACTGCATAAATAACTGTAATCCCATATAAATATATAGGATTACAAAGATACATTTGCAGTGAATAAATTAGTGTACCTATATGTATAAAATAATAGAATAATAGGTGTAGCTAGATAAGTAGTGATGGTATTGTGGTATAGGCGTGAGGTCGAGAATCCCGGCGGTCGCGGGTTCAACCCTAGGCACACTTATCTGACTTTTTCAATGAATTATCACGTACTTTAATGGGGAAGGAATATATCGTGAAGAAATCTTCATATAGGGTCGTCATCATCATCATCGTCAGCCCAAATACGTTCCACTGCTGGGCACGGGCCTCCTCTATAACTGAGAGGGTGAGAGGGTTTAGGCCTTATTCCACCACGCTGGCCTAGTGCGGGTTGGCGGACTACACACCTAAGAAATTCCTAAGAACTTTTAGGTGTGCAGGTTTTATCACGATGTTTATCTTCACCGTTAAAGCAAGTGATAATTCATTGTGAATACACACATAACTTCGAAAAGTCAGAGGTGTGTGCCTGGGGTTTGAACCTGCGACCGCCGAAATTCTCGACCGCGCGCTTAAACCTCGAAGCCATCACTGCTGTTAGGGTCAAGTAATTTATTCATTTTAAAAAAACTGAGTGTGGCAGTTAATGCCGTAAATTAGTTCAAGTTATACCTCTGTTAAGCTTTATGTTGTAATTTTCTGTTAGGTACATTAACAGTACCAATTTATAGTGAAAGAGAGTTAAAAACTTTACAATAGGATTATCTTCAACTGACGTTTGACGCGTGCGGCCCTAAATATTTCTTACTAACGCAAAATATAATTATTATTTTAAAATAAAGATCTCTCGTCTCGTATGTAGAGGAGGAAGACTATCTACAAAAGTAAGCAAAGCTCATAAGGCAGAGAGTGGGCTTTAAGAGAATCCTTTGTTAGTACTCAAGAAGTAGAAGGTACTGTGGCGTACCTAATATTTAATTTATTTATTAAATATTTTTATTTATTAACATATTTAATATTATGTATATTTATCCACAGTTACACTCACAGGCATTACACAACACATATACATTACAATACATTACACTTACAGAACCCAATACATTAAATGTGGAGTACATTGGAGACACTGTATACCACGGGTCGGGCATAAACCTGTTTTGCGTGGCGACAGAGATAAGCGACGGCGCGCATCGCTTCAACTCCCGCGCCAGCCGCGTCGGCCGCGCCGACGGACGCGGCCAGTCGGTACACCTCTCTCGCTCGCGAAGCCCGTGTACCTGCTACCTCGCCGCTTTATCTTGTCCGCGCTTAACCCTTAAGTGCATAGTTTATCAAAAATGATAACTGACTTTTTCATACGTATAACTTCCAAAGAATAAAATATTTAAGTGACTTAACGCTTCTGAAAGTTTATTTATGCGTCATTTTTATAATATGTTAACATGACAAAACAATATCTGGGCTGTGATTGGTTAAATTAGACATTACAAACTGCATGGTCGTAACACTTAGTTGTGTACGAATCTGAATATTTTTATCGGCTCATATCTAATAAAAAATAAGTGATATTTTTTCCGAAAAAAAATCTTCCTGGAAGGTAAGAATCTATAATTTGTTATGACGTTTTTATTTTATAAGAAATATTTATGGCATGGTACTAATTTTGCTTTGGAATGTTGTTATCAAAAATGATAATCTATGCAGTACCGCTATAATTTTTTCTTACTATGGATGTTTGTGAATATTTTTCAATGCTATGTTTTTAAAGTAAGTTGCATGTCTTTCGGTGTTGGGTTGCATGTTTTTATTTTGGTTTTAGATCTTTATTGATACAACATGAACATGAATGACAGAAATATTGAAATTTGGTGGCAACTGGAAAATGGAGATATATCTGAGGACACGAATCCTAAAAACATATTGAAATTGGCTGATTTTGGAACCGAACTTGCGGAATTATTTTGTAAAAGAGCCCGCCCAAGCTTAAATAATACTGGAGTCCCTGCAATCAAGCAGAAGAGACCAAACCTGGGTGCTCAAACATAACCATCTGATACCGTACGTTTCGACGGAAGCCCAACGCATGAAAAATCTTATAGTTCCAAAAGGAACCAGTGTAAATATGCCCAATTTTAAAAATTTACGTCAGTCATGTGTGGGAAAAGCCATGTTTCACTCTATGACAACAGAAATAATAAATTTAAAAATTTCCACACTATGTAACTTTTATGAGCTTACTGCATAATTTATCAAAAATGATAACTGTTTTTGATTAAAAAATATACTTTAGATATGGCAATGATTTTTTTAAGTATTTTTCCCGTATTTTAGAGACCTCGTTTCGTAACGTATATTTTTTTTACGAAAATATAATAAATCATGCATCTAAGGGTTAACAGCTGATCGTGTTTAATATTAGGAGTACAAGTTATTATATAAGCACTAAAAGTGGGATAAATTGTGTTTTCATGCGATTGCCAAGTCTAGCTATTTTATTCAAAACGTAAAAGATTTTTAATATTGATATGGTCACTATAAAATGTTGTCTGGTAAGCATAATAACTTAAGACAGAAGGTTCCTTAAACGGGGATTGAATAAATTCATCGACTTGGATCTCACAACTATTTACAGCAGAAGAACTGAGTTGCGAGACTTGTTTTTTTTTACAAGTTTTGTTTTTTATGGGATTTTCGTTTTCACTTACGTACTTATTCCTCGTCGCCAATGTTATGTCCACATGTTTGAGGTTTGGTTTGTTTAAATAAAACTACTTAAGCTTGGTTTCAATAGTGTCTGGCACGTCCACTCGGTCCGATATATCAGAGGTAGTAGTGAACCGGTATGAGTGGAGAACAGCGCTTATATTATAATTTATTTTAAAGTCTAACTTACAATTTATTATTAATATTACCACTACGCTATACTCGATAAGTGAGAAAACCTTATAAGTGAGAGTAATAGCCAGGATTTTAAGCGCCCAAAACCTCTATTGTCGAGAAACAGAAACCTTTTTAAGGGAGAGTCGTTTTTCCCTCATGGACCTCCGTAAGTGAGACTGCTACTTATCTTTACCTCTACCTATAAGCGACAACAATCGAGCTTTATTTATTTATATTATTTAGGAGGAACAAATGACAAAACAAATTACAAATTCAACATGTGCTATTTTTTAAGGTTATTCTTAACTTTCGTGGAACTTCCGACCATTGTTTTTGTATTGTTTTCTTGTCAATATTGTACCTATTCTATTTCGTAGAACTTAATAACGTTGTTATTTTATTGCATTCTTTTCGAATGGACACGTGTGCCTGTGTACCGTCCTGTTTGTCGGACTTACTCAGTTTATCTATACTATTTCTATACTTATACTTATATATTATAATAAAGAGGAAAGGTTTGTATTTTTGGATTTTTGGATGTTTGTTACTCTTAAACTCAAAAACTACTGAACCGATTTCGATGATTTTTGTTATGGAGATAGATGGAACCCACAGAAGTAACATAGGATACTTTTTATCCCGGAAAATGTAGTATTCCCGTGGGAACGGGCTTTCACGCCTAAACTATTCGCCCGATTTATATGATTTTTGGTTGGAATACAAATGGAACACTATGTAGTAACATAAGCTACATTTTATCCCGGGAATATGTAGGCTTCCCGTGGGATGAGCATATATTGTATTGCGAATGTAACGCTGCATGTGTTATACTTTCTGGCCTAAACCATTTGAATGATTTAGATGATTTTTAGTATGGGGCTAGATAGGACCCACCGATGCAACATAGAATATTTTTTATCCCGGAAAATGTAGTATTCCCGTGGTAATGGGCTTTCACGCCTGTACTATTCGCCCGATTTATATGACTTTTTGGTTAGAATACAAATGGGACACTATGTAGTAATATAAGCTACATTTTATCCCGGGAATATGTAGGGTTCCCGTGGGATAAGCATATATTTTAATGCGAATGTAATGCTGCCAGTGTTATACTTTCTGGCCTAAACCATTTGACTGATTTAGATGATTTTGAGTATGGGACTAGATAGGACCCACCGACGCAACATAGAATATTTTTTATCCCGGAAAATGTAGTATTCCTGTGAGAATGGGCTATCACGACTATACTATTCGCCCGATTTATATGATTTTTGGTTGGAATACAAATGGGACACTATGAAGTAACATAAGCTATATTTTATCCCGGGAATATGTAGGGTTCCCGTGGGATGAGCATATATTGTAATGCGAAAGTAACACTGCCTGTGTGATGCTTTCACGTCTAAACCATTTGACGGATTTGAATGAATTTTAGTATGGACATAAATGAGACCTTAAAAAGGGACATAGGCTACTTTTTTAAATTATTCAATAAGTGCCATTTCGGGCACTTAGAAAACGATAGGTGTCATTAAGGAATATTAGTTACGACTGGTACCGTTAATACAACATATGTGACATAAGGTTCCATTATTTGGCGTAGAGTGCCATTTTTGGAACTTATGAGTCATAAGGGTGATTTTATTTTAGTGATTTTAAGTGCCATTATGATGTTAAGTCACATTTAGTACAGTAAAATATTATCATGTGCATTTACATGGCGCTTGGTGTCACTATGCGATGTTAAGTGCCATTAGGCGCACCTAGATTATAGACACAGAACATAGACATTAGATATTAGATACATTTTCGCGATAAATATATGAGACGATCCGAGTTGGTGAAAAGTTTCATAATGTCACTTAAGACGATTTTCAAAGGCAGAAATGACCTCCGGTGGTGACCTACAGCAACGATTAGCGTAATTTTGATTTATAGATTCACTTAGTTGGTTTCTGCACCCAACCCTGAAGTCTACGCAGACGGAGTCGCGGGCAAAAGCTAGTCGTTAATAAATTGCGAAGGAAAGTTCTGTTCTGCATCATGTCAAAACGGAAAATTAAAGTACTGTCATTAAGTGATAAACTTAAAACAGTCAATGCGTTTGGATCCGGAAAATCGCGAAATGAAATTCAGAGGGAGTTTAATTTACCAGAATCAACCTATTATAAAATCAAAAGACTCTATAAAGTCTAAGTGCTCTGATGGACATGGAAATATTACGAGGACTGGAGTATCTGAATTTCCCAATATCGAAAAGTGCCTTTTGCAATGGATAAAAAACTAACTCTCGATAAGAACATTCCCATGGATGGACCTTTGTTAAAAGAAAAATCAAAAGAGTTTGCTACAAAAGTGGGAATCTAGAACTTTTCTGTTAATAGAACTTTTCTCGGCTGGTTAGAGGGTTTTAAAAGGCTTTGTGGCGACTTGTGCCACACTAATCGCTACATCAACCGCTCCGCTTATGCGCCTTTTCTCATGAGCTTTCAAAAAAGCAGCTGCAGAAAGTAAAGCTGTGGACCAAGGTGTGTGCAAACATTGGACTGAAGATCTGCCAAATCTTTTAGAAGGGTTTGTTTTTCAAGTGCCTTCCGGAATAACATTTACGTTTAAAGGCCAAAAATGCCATGGAGCAAAACAAAGCAAGAAACGCCTTACGCTCCTCCAGTGTGTAAACATGAGTGGTACGAACAAATTCCCACTTCTCATCATCGGGAAATCAAAGCGACCTAGATGTTTTAAAGGTGTCAAGACTCTACCCGTTGATTATGCCAATAATACAGTCTTGGATGACCAAGATATTAGGGATTTTTGACTCCAGACCTTGCGAGATCAAGAATAGCGAATACGAGGATTTGGTTCCAACAAGACGGAGCGACCTGTCATACATTAAATGACTCTATGGCGGTTGTGAGAAAGATGTTTCCTGCACGATGCACATTCTCTGTTAACTTTTAAAGCCAATTTAATAATTGTTATGATTATGAACATTGGAACTATGCTAAGAGAGTGCTAAAGTATTTAAAGAAAACGAAATCTTTCTGTTTAAAGTTTACAGCTAGTGGTAATAGTAAGTTAGAAGCTTTTGTAGATGCAGACTGGGCCAGTAATGTAATTGATAGAAAATCCTATACTGGATATTTTTTTAGGCTGTCAAATTATGCAAAATCTTGGGAATGCAAGAAGCAAAATACTGTAGCATTGTCTAGTACAGAGGCAGAATACATGGCCATTTCAGAAAGTTGCAAAGAAGCAGTGTATTTGCAAAACTTGTTATTTGAATTAACAAATGAAACTTATACTATACCAATATATAATGACAATCAGTCAGCACATAAGTTATCTGCCAATCCTATTCATCATAAAAGATCCAAACATATAGATGTGCGGTATCATTTTTGTAGAGAGAAAATTGCTAGTCAAATTGTAAACATGAAATACTTATCTACTTCAGATATGCCCGCAGATCTTCTTACTAAGGGTTTATGTAAAATGAAACATTACAAGTTTTTAGAAATGTTTGGTTTATTTGATAAGACTTAATGTAGATTTTGGATTGTTACAAAATATATTATATGGATGTATACTGATATTTGATGAGTATAAGATGGTAAATGTATGCACCTAGTATTTTGTTAAGTGGGGGTATTAAGTTGGTAACAAAATGTAACCTGTAGCGCCATCTACGATTGTTCTGTCTACACCTTTTTGAATAAAACTGTCAGTTGTTGCCAAGCTTCCAACGTGTATCTTTTATACTAATTTCCAAAAGAGGAGACATCCCTTGCCCCTACGTAGCCCTGACTTGACGCCTCCTGACTTTTTTTTGTGGGGATACCTCAAACACAAAGTCTACATGAACAATCCGAGGAACATCAATCATCTAAATGAAATTATCCGTGCGGAAATGGCGGTGTAGGAACCGAGAAGTGCTGACACAAAACTTTTGTAATACGCGGAACTGTGTCGGTCAAGCAGTCGCGTATCGTCCGGGCAGTAGGGAACACGTAGGCAGTGAAGTAATAAGTAATTATAAGGGACATTGTGAAAGACAATATATGTGCTGTTCGTAATCGGACTTTTACTCATTCATACACAGGGCGTACGCATACCAAAGTCTAGAGGACTTCCTACAGCGGCAATCACCCCAGATTTATTCACAAGAGTTTTCACAAATCTGCGTTCCCGTTTAGAGGAGTGCCGTCTTCGAGAGGGCCGTCATTTAGATGATATTATTTTTAAACAATAAACTTCATTTAATTACCTAATCATCCTATCTTTTATTTCAAATATATCTTTTTTTTTTAGCCTATACATACGAGGGCAGTCCGATAAGTACTTAGCCTCACCGCCCGATGGCACCACTATCGTAAGATAAATTTACCATCATGTAGCACATCTTCGTAGACGGCTATTGTCAAAATTTCAGCCGAATTGGATTTGTAGTTTTGTTTTGACCGCGTGTGTAAGCGGACGTGTCCGCGGATTTTCGAAAAATGGAAAAAGAGCAATATCGGCCGGTGATTTGATTCTTGTTTTTGGAAGGGAAATCGCGCAGCGATATCAAAAAGCGCTTGGATGCTGTTTACGGTGACTCTTCTCCTTCAATGGCGACCGTCAAAAATTGGTTTAACGAGTTTCAACGTGGTCGCACGTCAGTTTTTGATGAGCCACGCCCAGGTGCCCCAAAAACGGCTACCACGGAGGATAACGTGAGAAAAGTCCCGATCTTGTATTGGCAGACCGCCGATTGAAGGTGCGCGAGATAGCTGAGACAGTAGGCATCTTAAAAGACCGCGTGGGTCATATCCTGCATGAAATATTGGGCATGAGAAAGCTGTCGGCTCGATGGCTGCCGCGTTTGCTCACTTCGGACGACAAGCGCATCAGTGACACAACTTCAGAGCAGTGTTTGACACTGTTTAGGTGCAATCCGAAGGGGTTTCTGCGTCGTTTCGTGACCGTCGACGAAACATGGATTCACTGGTACACACCAGAGACCAATAAACAGTCGAAACAGTGGACTTTACCCGGCGAATGTGCTCCGAAGAAGGCGAACACTGTCCCATCGGCCGAAAAGGTGATGGCCACCGTTTTCTAGGTTTCACAAGGTGTGATTTACATCGACTACCTGGAGAAGGGCAAAACGGTCACAGGGCTCTACTATGCCGAACTATTGGGCCGATTCAACGCTGAATTGTAGAAAAAACGGCTCCATTTGGCGAAGAAAAAAGTGCTCTTCCACCATGACAACGCACCGGCTCACACCTCCGCCGTCGCAACGGCCAAATTGGTCACATTAGGCTACGAACAGCTGCTCCATCTACCGTATTCTCCAGATTAGGCCCCGTGTGACTTCTTTTTGTTTCCAAACTTGAAAAAGTCCGTCGCCGGACAGAAATTTGAGTCGAATGAGGAGGTTATCGCCGCCACGGAGGCCTACTTTGTAGACCTCCAGAAAACGTTCTTTTCAGACAGCTTAAAGAAGTTGGAGCATCGCTGGGTCAAGTGAATCGAGTTGAAAGAAGACTGTGATGAGAAATAAATCGCCACTTTTCCAAAATTTTCGTTTTTCTTTTGTAGGCTAAGTACTTATCGGACTGCCCTCGTACTTAATAAATGCACGTTCTATTGCGCCAATATAGGTAATGTAATAATTTGATTGTATTTTAAGTAGTCTAATATTTTTCATTTCATTTTACTTAGGAGAACTTTAAAAAATATTTTAATCATTGTTTGTTATTCATAGGTATGTGTTGAGTTAGATTTGAAGTGGATAGGTACCTACCTACCTTCTTGCGTCGTAAACACATAGATCGTACCTACATATTGATGAAGAAAAATAGTAAGTTGATTATTAAGTTATCGAAAAATACGCAATTATTTTTTACTTTTTAGTGCATTTTAATTTGTTTTGGAATAGTTTTTTTGAAGGCAGTTTTTGTTTGGTTAAAAATATTTTTTATTTTTAGTGAAGCCACACCTCATGCGTTGCAAATCGGTTCATTTGCCACTCCACTACCACTAGTCTACCACTATGGTTATAAATCACATCAACAATACGCAATGTTTCTGCCACCCACTCGGCTACCATCGCTTCACATATAATACACCTTAAATAATATAATTAGATAGGTTACTTCATGTTGCAATGCAGTAACGAACGTAAGCACATTGCAATTTGATTCAAGACAGAAATTCTGCCACAGATCGGGCCCTTACTGTACGCCGTTAACGAGTTACATTGATCATTATATTCGACAATTACTTGACCATAAAGACGTCACGGTAGGTGACTCAAATATCCGGGTAGCCTATAAAGATTCGGCCGAGTATCGTTAGTTTTCTCCTAAGAATTAAAGAGTTCCGTTACTTTGTCATGGATCCCATAATTAGAACCTAAGCAAACTCTCGTGAAATTACCCTAGAAGTACATCCTTCCAATAAAAAAAAGGATTCATCAAAATCGGTTGGCATGATATTGAGTTATACGTCGATTTGTCGCGCACATTGGTACAAATTAAGTCTTATATGGTTTTCTAATAGAAGCTATAGTCACAACTGGACCAAATTTAAATGGGATCAAACTGAAAGCACCAGCTTTTAATTAAAAAAAGAGTCATCAAAATAGGTCCATACAGTCGAAAGTTCTGAGGTAACAAACATTAAAAAAATACAAACGACTTGATAACCTCCTCCTTTTTTTGAAGTCGGTTAAAAAGCGAAAGTACCTAATTGCCGTCTGTCTCTTTGTTACATTTTCAAGCCTAAATCTAAAAATCATGAAATTCGTGTGACGTAATTTATGGATGGCCATTAAGTATTTTCATGATTTTTTTTTTATTATTACAAGAATAATTTACAGGACAGCTTACTGCGGGCTGTATTGTGACTGCAAAAATAACAAAAAAATGGACAAGTTATTTGACTACTTATACAGTGATTGTTCCAATCTGCGACGAGGAAAACCTCATGCTACAAGCCTAAGAAATAAAAGTCCACACCTCAAATATTTTTCAGAAATGAAAAAATTCTTCACATATTTAAAATTTATTGGTAGCCCTCGCAAACCACCATCACAAGAAGGTTGGGTATGCACTATAAATGCAATGGAGCGGTTAAGGAGAAATCTGAACAAGTCCCAGAATGTCTCTAGTCTGGCTTCCAGAAAATTGCAGCAGGATGCATTAGAAAATCTTTCTGGTTGCGTTCGCAGCAATTGTAGTTGCAATTCAAATCCGACATGTGGTCAATTTCTAGCTGGTCTTAAAACAGCTATCTTAAGTAATTTATCTCATATTGGGGCCACAGGGAACTGTGAACATGACAATGATGTGATAAATAATTTTGCTGCAATGCTGTCAGCATCACTACCTACACCCATAATGTTCAGCATCTGAATTTAACGCCGAGTGCGATTTGCCACAAGATATTGAAGAAGCAATTAATACTAACAATGCAGACATTCAGGCATACACATACGAGTATGTGTACGGCTTCTTATTAAAAAAAAATCAGTTTCATGCGAATGCTGCAAAAATACTTGATATAAATCAAAAAATATAGAGAAACATCATTTATATGTAGTGTACAGGGAGTATACGGAACATAAAAAAAGCTTTAACTACATAATATGTAACAATTGATTGGGTTACTTGTGTATTGTGCCTCGTTAATTAATAAATTGCTAGAGGAAAATGGGCACACAGCCTAAATAAAAAAATATATAACAGACAAGATTAAAGAATCTGTAAATTTTGGTTTTCTTAACAAATGTTTAAAACATAAAATGGAAAACGTGAATAATACGGTAAATATTGTATTTATTATATGCATAAAACGATTTTGCTTAATCAAAAATAGAATGTTTGCTGAAGAAGCATCAGCAGCAGCACTCAGGTGCAAAATAAATATAATTTTGCACAAATAATAATAATATCTATAACATAATATATAATACTCTCCGCAACTGCGTGACGTTAGCCGTAAACTTTTTGCTTCAGCAAGAACCTTGCAAAGATTGCGCAACTTTCTGCCCATTACTACGAAAATTACGCTTGCACAAACCCTTCTTCTCCTCATCCTTGATTATGCCGATGTCAGCTATCTAAATCTCACGGAAGAACAATTAAACAAACTTGAGCGTCTTCAAAATTTCTGCATCAGATTCATATTTGGCTTGCGCAAATATGATCACGTTTCAGAATTTCGTACTCAGCTCAAGTGGTTACCTATTCGACTTCGCCGGAATACCCACGTTCTTTCTCTCCTATATAACATTCTCTTTAATCCTCTTACTTCCTCCCTATCTTAAAACTCGTTTTCATTTTCTACATGACTCTCATTCAAGGTTCTTGAGGTCATCAGATAACTTGAAACTAAAAACACCAGTCCACACTTCCAGTTTCATGGATAACTCCTTCACTGTCAAAGCGGCTAGACTGTGGAACTCGCTTCCAGTGTCCATAAGACTGGCTAAGTCATTGCCCATTTTTAAAAAGATGCTAAAAGATCATTACTTGTCACACAAAATTAAGACATGTCTATGTATGTATGTATGTTTGTATGTATATCTGTTTTATTGAAATATATATTTTATTGTTCTCTGTTATATAGAATTATTTTAGTACACTTATAACTACCTTGCATTTCTGTTCCTACATGTCCATCCTTGGTTGCCTGGTAGAGATCGCCTTGTGCGATAAGGCCGCCATTTGTACTTAACTTATTTACTGTATTTCATATTATGTTTCTCTTATTTTTATGTGTACAAAAAAGTTTTAAATAAAATAAATAAATAAGAATATTTTGGGACAACTCACACACGGCCATCTGATCCCAAAATAGGCAGTCTGTTTTATGGCAACCAGACCACTGATAAATATACTAAGTATATTTTTCTAAATACATACATATTATAGTTAAATTACACCCAGATACAGAACAAATAATAATGCTCATCACACAAAGATGTTTTTTGTACATGATGTTGATATTGTGACTGGTTTGTTACATTACTATCGTAATGTATGTAATTACTGATAAGAGCAGTACCTACGTAAATTAATGTTGTTAAACCAAATAAATAAAAAAAGTAAATAGAAGCATATTGTTTGTAACTACATGTAGTCTGTATTCTGCTTTCTTCACTTTTAAAACACAAATTGTTACAATTTACGGAGCGATCACTTCGCTGTAGTCGCTAGCGCCGCCATCGTGCCAGTGACGTGCGATGCGTTGATGAAGTGACTGGCTACTGTGCAATTTTATAATTTTACATACCAAAGAACTGTGAGTATTTTACGTTCAATTCAATAATTGACTAATAACGCTGTATTTATTATCGTATGTCTTGTACAATACAATGGATATGGTATTTCCTAGCCAGAGAAAGATTTTTTAGGTTTATTAGGTTATTTTGTAAAAACATGGCATGAGGTTAATAAGGACCATTATAACGGTACTTGGGCCTTATTGGCCTCTTAATATTTGAGTATCAGATTGGATTTTTTTTTGTGTTCTAGGTCAATGTACTTTGTGAATTTTACTGACAATATATAGGTATGTGTGTAACATTTTATTTATTTATTTATTTATAAACTCTTTATTGTACACTAAGAAATAATGAACAAAACAATATACAAAAAGACATTATATACATTGAATATACATTGTTACAGATTTTGATTAAAATGCCTCCACACAGACAGCTCAGTGGACAGAAGACAATTTACGGGCCGCTTTGGCATCAATAAAACGAGGGCAGCTGACGCAACGATTTGTCGCTGAACGTTACAACATTCCAAGACGAACTCTCCGAAATCACATAAATTCCAAAAGTACTATTAAGCGCTTAAGTCGTAGTTCTATATTGACAATTGACCAAGAAAAAGATCTTGTACAACGCATTTTACGATTTCCTAACATCGGTATACCTGTTACTCCAAAAGTCATACGGAGACAAGCATTTTTATTTTAAAATATTAAGCACAAATTCAATAAAGACTATGTCTCAACAGAACAAAGCTGTGTCTTTGTTCTGGATTAAAGCTCTTGCTACTTACTAAACAATACATTCAAGCTCGCGGAAATTGCACAAACTTTAAACCAACAAAAAATTATCCCCTAACCATTCCAAAATATTCAAAAATGCAAATTTGAAGGGTTTTTTTTTGCAGACCAGTGTTAACATTCGAGATGGAGAATACAAACCGTGGCCAACCACGTGGCAGAAGCCATTATTCCGGCGGTAACCGCCGAGCGATGCGCGACGCCCAACGGGCCTATAACCACAATGTGGAACAACAACAAGTACGGGATTGGGCTTATGAACACGAAGCTTTCGATCCAGCCCGCGTCCAAAACAAAGAACGCGGACCCACCAAGAGGTCTGAAAATTTCAAGAAGCGACAGCAACCACAGCGTGTAGTTCAGACTGTCGTTCCGAGTACAGCATCTACTCCAATGCGTGAGGAACCTCTCTATGATATTGGACCGCATTCGTCACTCCTGGTAAATCAAGATATATATTGCCAAAATTTTAAATATTCCGGATTCATCCCTATAGTTAAATAAATAAATAAATAATAAAAAAGTGTACTGTGCCATTTGGAGTGAAAACAATGCTGGAAGAAGTGGAAATGATATATAGCAAATGCTGCATACAAAATTTTAAAACAGTTCCTGCTTGACAACCCCTACTTCACATCAATTATATTATGGAGTGATAGTCGTGTTCCACAGAACCGTAACAGCATCATGAGCTTTTTTGTTTAAGACAGCTTATGGATATTTTTTTTACATTGGAAGTTAGTTTTGAATGCACACAAACCGCAGAATCATATACTGTAGTCAATACTTCATAGCGTGTAGTCCGCTAACCTGCACTAGGTCAACAGTGAGACATACATATATTATATGTGCTGATGATAATAATGAGTTCTTAATATACATATGACCTTCAAAAGCTGCAGTCTTACGAGTGTGAAGACAGTAGTGTTAAAAGACTGCTTTAATATTAGTGAAAACCTGTATATATTGGGTAGAAGATTAGCGCACATTCATATCCTCTACAGAGTTCGTGAAGCTTGACATTGACAACAAACATCACCATTGAAACCACTCCATAGATCGACAAGTACTCGTATATTCAGAATATTTATCTTAGACATTTGAGATATCGTTCTAACCAAGAGGAACTGCAAAATTTAGTAAATTTTTCTCTTGCAGAACGTAGACTAATAAGAGACCAATTGTTTCTTTATAAGATTGTTAATGGCCACATTGACTCTCCACAACTCCTGAATCGAATATCATTTAAGTGTCCCCGTATCTGTGGGCGTAAACAAATTACGTTTCAGTCCGCAATACCTCGAACTAATTATGGATCTAACATATTTGTTCGCAGTTCGACTAATAATTACATACATACATACATAAACTCACGCCTGTTTTCCCGGAAGGGGTAGGCAGAGGTGCATTTCTGCACCCACATTTCGCCTAGTATGTATCAGTCCCACGTAATAGGGGGCGAGCCTATTGCTGTTTTTCGGGCACATTTCCAGACTCCGTGCTGTTACCGAGAATTTCCTAATGGAAAAACCCAATAACACTTTGCCCGACCCGGGAATCGAACCCAGGACCTTTAGATCGCACGGCACATACTTGTACCGCGAGACCACGAGGCAGTCTAAATATTCAAAGCCCAAAGCGAAAAAGAGTATGATGTAATTGCATCTAATCAACCCTATTTCGCAAAAAGCGTAGCCAAGTCGGCATGGGTGTACTATTGTGTGATGTGCTTATATGCACGTCTAGTTACATTGAAACAGGAGGATGGATCTTCAACTTATGATGAGGATTCGTTTGTAGGCCAGGTTCTATCAGGGAACCACAACTTGCCAACGCCAATTGAGTCGTACATTAAGGCTTTAGGACATGTAGTAGATAGCGCTCCAATACGTTATAAACTACATATGCCAGCATGGCCCGAAGAGGACGGCACATTTGGACGGGTATCAGCAACGACACATTGGAAATATATGTCAATGCCATGCCCAGTAGTATGCAAGCAACGCATTCAAGAAGATTTGCGTGTTACGGCCACACCAGGAGTGAGAGAATGGAATCTCCCAGTCGAACTACGTCCAGTAGAGGCTGGAGCAGGCACCCCTACCCGAAATTGCTTGGGATGGGCCAGAGCCGCCACACTAACCAACGATCAGGTCGCGTTCTTAGAGAGCGCCAACGTCATGGAAGACGCATTCCCGACCAAGTTCCAAAAGTTTCAGTACAGCACAGACCTATTTGAGAAGGTCTCACTTGCACTTGCCAAAACGGAGGAGAAGATTAACGTCTCTGTAACGTCTGGTTACAGTAAAACAGGAGGATGGGTCTTCCACTTACGAAGAAGATTCGTTCGCTGGCCAGGTTCTCTCAGGGAACCATAGTTTACCGACGCCAATCGAGTCTTACATCAAAGCCCTCGGTCATGTAGTAGATAGCGCAAGCATACGCTACAAGCTAAGCATGCCCGTTTGGCCTGAACAAGATGGCTCATTCGGCCGCGTGGGAGCTACAACGCATTGGAAGTACATGTCCATGCCGTGCCCCATTGTCTGTAAACAGCGTATCCAAGAAGATCTACGCATAACGGCCACGCCAGGAGTTCGAGAATGGAACCTCCCGGCCAACCTCAGACCAGCAGAGGCTGGCGCAGGTAATCCCACCCGCAATTGTTTGGGATGGGCAAGGGCAGCCACTTTGACAAACGATCAGGTCGCTTTCCTTGAAAGCGCCAACGTGATGGAAGATGCTTTTCCAGCAAAATTCCAACAATTCCAATATAGCACAGACCTTTTTGAAAAGGCTTCTTTGGCACTTGCCAGAACTGAGGAGAAGATTAAGATCTCTCCACAAGTGAAGTCAAGCACCGTAGGAGCTATAGCATTGGTATGCTATACGGTTGTTGAGAATACAGTGCAGGATACATCACCCAACGTGTTCTATGCTGAAAGCCGTAACAACCAGGTTGTTACATCGGCTGATATAGATGCTAGACAAGTCTTAGCGTCACTCATTCTGTCTTTTAGAGTACAGAAGGACGAGATAGGTAATACCCGACCATACTCAGTGTATGCTTTCGGGAACTATGCTAACGTCCCAGATGCATGGCACGAAACACGTAACCATATCTTCGGATTTGGTCGAGCTGATCGATGGAATGTACGAGAGTACACAGCGCCGTATACCGATAAATCGGAATACAGGCTAGCCTGGATCATACGACACGTCAAATGACAGTGTATCCCCCCGGACATAGGGAGTCACGCCCCGCACTTGTAATCTACGGAGCAAGTTGAGTGAACAGTTTATACTTTTTCTTTAATTAAAAATAAATTACCTTTACTACGAATGGGTGCATTTTAGAATTCTGCAAATGAAATGAGACCTCGTCCGTAATTAACCCAGCACTGGTCCGTATTTACCCCAAGAGCTACGGGTAATTACGTACATATATGTTTTTGTTTTTGATTAAAATTTAATTAATGTGGATTAATCACATATAATAATTATCGTTGATTTAATAGGTATATAACTATAGTTTAATAATTAATAAGGACTGACTGTTTAATATTAATAGTACGAGTTTTATTTGTAATTCCCCTTAAGCGTCCGCAATTCCCCCATCGTCCCCTATATAAGCTATGCACGACTGTCATTCGCTCACTCTTGTAAAATATCTCTCAAATTAAACTACATCCTGTAAAACAAAACCGATATATTTTCATTTACTCCAATAGGTTATGGTTATGGAAAATGCAGAACGATTAGTCTGACGTGCGATTCAAAACATTTGAAGAAGTGGAAAAAAGGGTCGCTAAATTTCTCACCTCGCAAGACGAAAGTTTCTTTGCGAAAGGCATCCGCGAGTTACCTGAGAGATGGCTGAAGGTCATTCAGTGCGATGGAGATTACTTCGATGAATAACTGTGTTTTACTTCTCTTTTAATGAATCTTGAATTTTTTGAAAACTGTCCTAAAACTTATTTGTACACCTAATACATATGTATACAAGAAGCCAAAACAGCCAAGGAGGTTTGAAATAATTTAGCCAAAGCTTTCGATGACACAGGTTTGACACGCCGAGTGGGTCTGTTGAGAGATCTTATCAATATAACGCTTGAAAATTGTCTGAACATAGAAGATTATGTTAAAAGACCATAAGTACTGCTCATAAGTTAAGGAACATTGGTTTTAGAGTTGATGATGAATGGCTCGAGACTTTACTACTAGCCGGCTTACCAGATATGTATCAACCAATGATCATGGTACTTGAAAGCTCAGGTCTGAAAATAACAGCTGATTCAGCAAAGACTAAGCTTCTACAAGATGTGCGAAACTCTGAGTCTTGTGCATTATATGTTAAAAGCAAGGGGAGTCAGTTTGTCAAACAAGCTCAAGATAGAATTAAAACTGGTGAAGGTCCAAGGTGCCTATGTATGCAATAAATATGGGCACACAAGTAAATATTGTCGAAATAGGAAAAAGGAACAGAAGTGTAATGAGAACACAGATTCTGGTTATATCGCAGTGTTATGAAATGAAAAATTCAATCTTAATGTTGTCAACATGCAAGGCCAGTTGGAAACAATCAAGGTACAAAATGTTTTCTATGTTCCTGAGTTGGCTACCAACCATCGCTCTGTCAGTCAAATAATAAATAGTGGCTGTCAAGTACAATTTGACAAACAAGGCTGTAAAGTTTTGAATAAAACAAACAAGCAAATTGCAGCTGCTAAAATGATAAATAATATGTACAGGCTAGTTACACACAGTATTCCAGCATACACATCAGCTTCAACAGAGAATTATTCTTATTTATGGCATCAGAGAATGGCACATTTAAATTTTGAAGACTTAAATAAACTGTCAGAAAGTGCAGGAGTCAAAATAGAAAATACAGGCTAAGTGAAATGTATCTCATGTTTGGAAGGGAATTACTTGTAAAGGTCTACAAAAATTACTGTTTCTTCGACTTTGATTTAAATCAAAGCCTGAGGCGAGTTACGATGGCCTAAACACAGTACCACCCTATTGCACCATCTTCACCGTCATCGTAACACAGCGCAGTTATGCGCTTCCGCGAAACGACCACCGAAATATCGTGGGAGACCACCGGAGTCGAGGCGGCCGGCTGACGAGGAACAAAGACACAATTCACATAACTGGTTCGATCGCCGAATTGATCACTTGCTCTTAGATTAATAATTTTAATTTTTAATAGTAATAAATTAATTATAATTGGGTTTTTTTTTTGACACCTCCGCCTGCAACTTCTATAATTTGCGCAGTCGGTAGGATAGACAGATTGAGTCAGTGTATCGTTCACGGCCGGTGTCTACGCGAATCCTACGTGAGCTGCGGGCAGAGGGAATCCAGAAATCGATTCGTCAGATTAAGCCAGAATTATGCAGTAAGTGCTCTGATTCTTTCAAAGTCCTTCCTTATCCTTATTTTATAATATTTTATGTACTTTGTGTATTTTATTACAGTGTATTAATTTTATCGAACTGTTAGGTTAATTAATCATTTAAGATTTTCCATCCGAGAGAATCTCGTAACATTAGGCTAGGTGTTAGTAATATACGAGTTAGTAGAAGGCTTAGCGCTATAGACGAACGTAGGAATTTAGAAGAAGATTTTTGTGGAAATTTACCACTTAATAGCTTTGTGCCTAAACCTACTGGTTTTAGCACGCCGTCACGTCAGCCTATTTATAGTGTATCCGGTCCGTCGCGTCTACCACCAATGCAACCCCAGCCATACCAGGCTTAGAGACCTAGCTTTGGCTATCAGCAGCCACGGGGCCCTACTCGCACTCAGCAAATTATGCGGGCGCCTCCACAAAATTATAACCCGCACACAGCCTCATCAGCAACAGCCGTTTAATTCAGGTAATCCGAGTCGTCCAGTCCCGATGAGCGGCCTTACCACCCACTTTACAAGGGCACGATTGGCGTAAATTCGGAAATCCACCCCCCATCGGGTACTTCAAGAGTAGAGAGGTTAATTTTAACGAGTTAGTGTAGCGTAGACATAAGTTGGTGTGTATATCTTAGCTGTAAGAATATATATATACGGTAGAGATTCAATAAACAGTTAGTATTGTATCGTCAGTCATGCGTTTCATTACTCCCGTCCCTACATGGCGACCCTGCCTGTAACAGGAGACCAGCGCGCTCGGGCACCGCATATCTTACCTTATTTGGAGCAACTCTTATAAAACAATGAACAAAGTGCGAAAAGTTACATTGTGTTAAATCTGCTGCAAATAAAATTTAATTAAAATGTGCCAATCAACAAAAAAGAAGAAGAAAAAAAAAAGATGTTCCTAAACCAAAACGCAACTGGTGTTAAAGCTAACAGCGGCAACGATGTGCAGAGATTGGAGTGGAATTTGGGATGGAATTTTAACAATTTTGGTTATTTTGGGACGCATTATATTAATTTACTACGAGTACAAATTTTACAAAAATCGCCACAAGCGGTGGATAATGCAGGAATCATTTTACAAGACGTTTAGAAGTTCGAGGAGGAGAAGTTCGAAAATGGCAGACAAGATAGGCCCGTCCCAGGCATGCGAGCTTTCGACCTAGACCAGCAGAAGCAATCGGCAAGTGATAAGTGAATTTGTGAAGTGTCTTTTTTTATAGTGCGTACATAAAAGGTCTTACGTACTGTGCGGTATATGTCAAAGTAAAAAATAATAAAGGTATTTTATGGCTAAAGAACTAGATAAAATATATGTATAACGAGTTACTTAACTTAGACGATATTTAATAAAAGTGATATTTAGTAAAAAATTCAATGAGAGTAATATAATAATATATATTTTGTAACTGAATTGAAACTTTGTCCAGACTATGACAACGTTGAGAATTTATTGAGAGATATGAGGGTTCAATTATTGCCAAAAAAGTCGTCTACGGCTTTACAGAATAGATTACATTCCTTTTCTCAGAATAATTTGTCAATTGATGATTACGGAAAAGCGATTACTGAGATGTTTGTGGATTTGACCATTTCGCAATCCGAAGGAAAACCGGAAAATTACAAAATGTTAAAACCGGTTAACGAAAAACAAGCTATTAAGCAATTTGCCGACGGATTGCGAAACCGTCGTTTGAGCACTATTATTGCAGCTCAGAAATTTGACTCTCTTAAGGATGCCATACAGGCTGCGGTAGATGAGGAATCCTCATCGTCATCGACGTCTCTCGGAGACATAAGAATGTTTAACAAAGGTAACTATAATTACAGGCGTGCTACAAATAACTTTTTTAGAGGACAACGTGGTCGATACTTTAGGGGACAGACAAGCAGAGGACAGTCGCGTGATAGACGACAGTATCAAGGAGTCGACTGGAGTCACTCGTCACGAGGTTCGTGGAATGCGTCTCGAAACGGACCAAACAGAGGTAGGTCTTCTTTAAATCATAGTAGTCGAAACAAGTGGACAACACCTCAAGAGTCTTTGCAAGTTATGACGGAGAGTGTGAGTAAAAATGACAAGCCTAAAGATACGAATCGATATTTTCGTGAAAAAGAACATATTTTTTCATGCGATAATAATACGTCAGTAACATTATCTATAAATGGAAAACCATATAGATGGTTACTTGACTCGGGGGCAAAGTATCAATTGGATATGTTTGTTAGGCTTAGCAGTGGATGGCGTCAATTTTACTCACGTGTTCTATGTTTTTAAAACATTACCATGTTCGATGCATGGAATCATTGGAGATGATTTATTACGGAGATACAAATCAATATTAGATTAAAATAATATTATAGCGTAACATTAAATAATTTAGACGGTTATTATGTTAGGTATTGATACGAACGCAGAGTATGCGAGATCATTATCGAGTGTATGTTTATCATCGAAAAAATTGAAAGAGATGCATGAACTTGTAATAAACGTGATGACCAGAAGAAGAAAAAAAGACTTTGCTAGAAAACAGTTCTTCGGATGATATGGTTATTCCTGACGATTGGTCTGGAGGTCTGGTGGAAACACAAAATTAGCCGAAAGAATCTGTTGAAATGAAATACATAACAAAGACTAAATGGAATAAAATGATATCGTAATTGTAAAATGATAATGTACGATTAAGTAGTACGGTTAACGGTGAAGGAAAACATCGTGATAAAACCTGCACACCTGAAAACTCTTAGGAATTTCTTAGGTGTGTAGTCCGCCAACCCGCACTAGGCCAGCGTGGTGGACTAAGGCCTAAACCCTCTCAGTTGTAGAGGAGGCCCGTGCCCAGCAGTGGGACGTATTTGGGCTAATGATGATTAAGTAGTAGAGGTACATTTAATTACGTGCCTTCTCAAATGACATTGTTTATAAATCCGACAGCCCGATCATAACTGACGCCAGCCGCTTTTGTGAGGGAACTCGGTGAATATTGTCGTTTATATAATATTGAAGAAATATATTTTATTAAGAATGATACGAATATGACCGATAATGACCCCTTTGTCATGGCGCCACAGTTCCAAGGAGTCTCTCTCCATGTTTCCGAGAGTATTGGGATACTCGGCGTCGAAATTTCGAGCAAAGTGCAGTTTAGGAGTCATTTGGAGGACAAAGCCAAGTTGGCCAGCAAAAAGTTGGGCATCCTGAACAGAGCCAAGCGGTACTTCACGCGGGACCATAGATTGACGCTTTATAAAGCGCAAGTCCGGCCTCACATGGACTACTGCTCTCATCTCTGGGCAGGGGCCCCCAAATACTTGCTCGACCCACTTGACTCCTTGCAGAGGCGTGCATTTCGAATCGTCGATGATCCCAATCTCACGGACAAAGTGGAGTCGTTAGGACTGCGGAGAGACTTCGGGTGTCTCTGTGTGTTCTATCGACTCTTCCATGGGGAGTGTTCTTAGGAACTGTTCAGCATGGTACCGTCGTCACCTTTTTACCATCGCACTACCAGACATCGCAGTGGAGTTCATCCATACTACCTGGAGACAATCCGTAGTAGTACGGTGCGTTTCCAGCGTTCCTTTCTACCACGCACGTGCAAGCTCTGGAATGAACTCCCTGCCTCGGTGTTCCCCGAGCGCTATGACTTGTCCTTCTTTAAACGCGGCTTAAAAAGAGTGTTCACCACACGGTAGGCAGCGGCTGGGTTGTGCCCCTGGCATTACTTTAGTCCATGGGCGGCGGTAACCGCTTACCATCAGGCGGACCGCTTGCTCGTCTGCCTACTAAGGCAATAAAAAAAAAAAAAAAAAAAAAGAATAATGTATTTATTGAAAAGATAGTGAAAGAAATAAAGAATGATGATACATGGTCCGGACCACGACTTTGTTTTTTAAAAGATGTCAAAAGAATAGTCTAAAAGACAATATACGACCACGACGTTGTGTTTTAAAAGATGTCAAAAGAATAGTCGATAAAGACGACATACGAGTTATTATTATCAATGACTTTCACCTTTTACCCACGAGTAGCCACGCGGGTATTAGGCGAATGTTAAATAATATTAAAAAATATTATTTCTGGCCCAATATGGAGCGAGATGTTCATGACTTCGTTAAAAAGTGTTTCAAATGTCAGACACAAAAACATTGTACCTATACAAAAGAGCCAATGGTGGTAACGACTACCGCACATACAGCCTTTGATAAGATATTTTTAGATGTTGTAGGTCCATTAGATAAGGATAGCTATAATTATTCGTATATATTAACCATGCAATGTGAGTTATCGAAATATATAATAGCTTGTCCACTCGTTTCCAAAAGTGCCAACGAAGTTGCGAAAGCTTTCGTTGAAAATTTTATTCTTAAGCATGGTGTCAGTTAAGGATGGTCACCCTACTAATATATGCTTTGTAAGCAAACCTAAATAACCAATTGAAGGAATCTTAATCAGCATTTATGTATACACGTGCCACTGGAAAGTTCTAGAACAAATTATGTTGACTTGCAGAAAATATTGACACCATTTTGTAAAACACTAGCTTTAAGAGATATTTCAATTGTAATTCATTCTGTATTCCGCTCTTGCTCAGAAAACACTGTACTAAATTAAGGTTTTGATTAAATAAATATTTTTTAATTCAAAACCGCCTATCAATCCCTTGACTGGCGCAGCCGGTAAGTGACCTTGTCGTTTGGGTCCTCTGTGCCATCGCGAATCAAATTTTCGGGCGCGGAAAAGACTCCAAATTTCGTTTCAACGATTCAGCGGGTCAGCGAACCAAATAAATTCGTCAAGAAAAGCCACGGTGCAGAGCAAGCTGAGGAGCAGAATCACCGATCACAGAAGGAGAGCGGAAAAGCTGTGGGTCATGTGAGTAGATCTGTTCACTTTCCCGTCAATTTTCCTTTGATTTTCCTGGTGATCATTATACGTGTGTGTTTCGTGTACTTTTAGGGATTAGAAAAAGCCCGTCTGGCACGTAGCGCATTTACGTTAATAGATAGATAAAGTGATTTAATTTTCACGTTAGGTTAATAGGTATTTTTGTCAGTGAGTTTATTATTTTGTAACTAAAATGGAAGGAATCATGGTTGTACCACCCGGGGTTCTAGGAATAATCCCTGTATTTAGTGGTGAACCAAGGCTCTTGTCGTTATTTATTCGTAAAACTGAATATATAATTAATCTATATCGGGGTGATGATTTACAAAACGAATATCTTTTTAACGCAATAACGAGTAGACTAAGCGGGGAAGCAGCTAATTTAATAGGGGAACGAGATTCGATACACTCATGGGTAGAATTAAAGCAGGTTTTACAAGATCATTTCGGGGACCCAAGGACGGAAGATTGTTTAGTCCTTGAATTAGAAAGTTTAAAAATAAATAAGGGCGAAAGTTATTTAGATTTCTGCCACCGTGTACAACAAGTCAGAAGTGTTTTAATCGCAAAAATTAATGAAACTGTAGACGATGCAGCTGCGAGGTTATCTAAACAAAATATTTACACAAATCTTTCTATGAATGTTTTCTTATTTAATTTACCGAAATATTTAGTTAGACTGGTACGGCAAAAGAATGTTTCGACACTGGAAGATGCTTTAAAGGCTGTTTTAGAAGAGCAATATTTCCAAGAAGTTTACGATCAAAAACAACCGCGGTACTCTAGAAATAATCAAAACTTCCAGGGACGAAACAATTCACATAATAATTTTAATTCACAAGCATCGCCGAGGGCAGGCAGTAGTTCACAAAATATGCAACGTTTTAATAACGAATACGGTGCAAATCGTAACTATCAGCATAATAACGTCATACAGTCACAGAATAGAAATAACGTTCGAAATAATAATTTTTCGAGTAATCCTTTTCCATTTAGAAATAATAATAGGAACCAAAATAATTCTTTTAACCAAAATAATCCGTTCAATAATAATTATAACTCACTAGAACAAGCAAGGCCACAGTTCCCAGGCCGGCAATTTCCTGACAACGCACAACACGGCTCGCAACACCTTCAGTCGATGCAACCCTCGGGATTAGGTTCAAATACCGACGTGACCATGAGAACTGCAAGTTCTAGGCGTATTAATTACACAGATAATAATGGCGAAGAGTATAATATGTTACCAAGTACTTCTAACGACAACGAACAGATCGGAAATTTTTGTATAAGGGCCTTTACAGACCAGAGCAAATAAAATTAAATTGTAGTTCGTTAAGTCTCCCACATATACGTATACCGGAACTTAATGCAATTTTTATGATAGATACCGGTAGTCAACGTTCGTTTTTAAATCCAGAGTTAGCGAATAAATATTTTTGCGACTTTAAACGAAACGAAAATTTTGAAGTAGTTAGCACCCACGCTATGAGTAAGCATAACGAAGTTGTGTACATACCTTTACCTAGGACTTTTAAGAGTCATGATTGGCATAAATTTTATATTTATTGTGTGGATGAAAGATATGATGGCCTAATAGGTAGTGATTTATTGATGCAACTCCATGCGAATATTGACATGAAGAATAGAAGATTAGTTACTAAGGATACTTGCATACCGATGATTTACAGTCAACCAATATGTGAATTTTATATTTTACCTCCGCGTAGCGAATTAAGGGTCAAACTTCCAGTTAATTTGTTACACGGTGACGCGATATTAAAATTTACTGAATTTACTAGTGGAGTTAGAATGCCAACAGCTTTAGTTAATTGTGTAAATGGTTACGCGACAACCGTCATTCAAAATTTAAGGTCTGAAAAAATGGAACTAATGGTCAACAGTCCGTTTAAGGTTGAACCATACGTAGAAAATACGTTACATTATGATAGGGTTAATTTGAATTTTACTGATAAACATAGTTATGAAATAGATCAACTGTTGACAGATAATCTCTCTAAGTTACAAGTTGATCATATGAACGAGGAAGAGAAACAGTCTATAATTGATATTTGCAAAGAATATAAGGACATATTTTATTGCGAGGACGTCCCTCTCACCTTCACAAATGAGGTTAAACATAGGATTAGAACGAAAAACGAAGACCCAATCCACATTAAAGCTCATAGGTTACCACCCGCACAAACGGCAGAAATTAGGAATCAGGTAGAGAAAATGCTTAGAGATAATGTTATCCAAAAATCTTTTTCACCTTGGAGTGCACCAGTTCATCTGGTACCAAAAAAAGTAGACAATTCTGGTAAAAGGAAATGGAGGATGGTCGTGGATTACAGACGCCTAAACGAAATAACAATCGATGATAAATACCCTCTGCCAAATATTAATGATCTTTTTGATATGTTAGGCAAGAGCATGTATTTCACTACATTAGACTTAGCAAGCGGCTATCATCAGATTGAGGTAGATAAAGAGGATAGGGCAAAAACAGGCTTCAGCACGCCTTTTGGCCATTATGAATTCAACAGAATGCCATTTGGCCTGAAAACAGCGCCAGCAACTTTTCAGCGCACCATGGATAACGTTTTGAGAGGCTTACAAGGTATTCATTGCCTTGTATACCTTGATGACGTCATAATCTTTGCAAAAAGTATTCAGGAACATAATGAAAAACTTCGGGCAGTGTTTAATAGATTTAGAGAAACAAATTTAAAAGTACAGTTAGACAAATCCCATTTTCTACGAAAAGAGGTACTTTATTTAGGCCACACTATAACTAGTGAAGGTTTAAAACCCAATAATGACAAGATAGAAGCAGTATTAAAGTACCCTTTACCCAAAACAACGACCGAGATTAAAAGTTTTCTTGGTCTCATAGGCTACTATAGGAAATTTATCAAAGATTTTGCGAAAATTACTAGACCACTTACAGTTTGCTTGAAAAAAGGTAAAACTATAGAGTTTAATGATGAATATATAGAGAGCTTTGAAACTTGCAAAAAGCTGCTCACAAATGCTCCATTATTACAATTTCCGGATTTTAAAAAGCCTTTTATTTTGACCACGGATGCATCAAATTTTGCAATCGGGGCCGTACTTTCACAGGGAACCATAGGCTCAGACAAACCTGTAGCCTACGCAAGTAGAAATTTAAGCGATACAGAGTCAAGATACAGTACCATAGAGAAGGAGCTTTTGGCAGTCATCTGGGCGGTTAAGCACTTTAGGCCATATTTATGGGGTAAAAAGTTTTACATCTATACCGACCACAGACCATTAGCATGGCTATATTCGTTAAAGGAACCAAATAGTAAGCTCACAAGATGGCGCCTTAGGCTAGAGGAATATGATTTTGAAATTAATTATAAGAAAGGGTCGCAGAACTCTAATGCAGATGCGCTGTCCAGAGTAAAGATAAATAACTTAAGCGATAGTAATAATATTGTAGTTAGTTTAAACGGTAATAAGATAAGGGAAATAAAAGTGAATGTGCTAGACAATGACAATGTGTCTATGCAAGTAAATGTAGATAACAAAGAAACTACTGGAAATCTAGAGAATAACGATGAAATCGAAAAAATATCAATATCAGACTCGGACTCTGATATAGTAAGGTCAAACGTACGAAGAAAGGAAGTTCCTGTCTTAGACATATCTGAGTCAGATGACGAAGTTACTGCTCATTCAGTTTCTAATAGGGAACATGAAGGAATACCAATATTAAATGAAGCCATAGATAGTAAACCTAGACAGATACTTGTGTACACTTGGTTTAAAAACGAAATTCATGTTAAAGACATTTCAAATAATAGTCAAAAGATAATTGAAGTTCATATGCCAGCTGCTAATAATGAACATCTAGTTAAACAATTCTTAAAAGAATATGTAGACTTTAAGCGGAAATATTTCATTTATTTCGAGACAGAAGCATTTCGGAAAATATTTAGTAGTGTAGTAACAACATTGTATAAAAAAGGTTCTCAAAATCTAATAGAATGCACGGATAGGGTAGTTTCCGTGGAGAATGAAGAAGAACAAAGGGATATCATCATTAAGTATCATGAAGGAAAAACTGTTCATAGGGGAATTCGGGAAACACTTACAAAGCTTAAAAGGTCTTATTGGTGGCCCAATATGAAAGACACAGTCTCAGCTATTATAAATGCTTGCGAACAGTGTCGAAAAATGAAATACGATAGGAAACCAATTAAGCCTCCAATACAACTTACTCAGACCCAGAGTATGCCATTTGAAGAAGTTTTTATGGATCTTTTATACATAGAAAATAATTATTATCTTACCATAGTCGATGCATTTAGCAAATTGGCTCAAGCTTTTAATGTACCCAATAGAAGTACACCTGAAATTGTTAAGGCATTAATTAAATACTTTAGTATCTACGGATTACCTAGGAAAATAAGTAGCGATCCTGGGACCGAATTTAACAATAACCTCATTAAAGAATTATTAGGCCTATATAAAATCGAAATGCATGTAGGCACCCCAAATAACCCTAACTCGATGGCTGTAGTAGAACGTTTCCATTCTACGATTATTGAAATTTATAGGTTAGCTAAGTACGAAAAAAGCGATCAGGATGCAGCGTCAGTGATGACTTACGCCATTATGGCCTACAACAACACCATACATAGTGCAACTAACTTTACACCTTTTGAAATGGTATTTGGCCACACAGAATCAGGCAATGCATTTGACATAGATAGGGATAAAAATCTTTTACAGAAATTAGTTCAGGATCATAGAAAAAGACTCAAAGTTTTATATGAATATATTAGCGATAAAATTAAAGAAAATAAATGTAAAGTTGTAGAGAAAAAGGGCGGCGAAATACCCCCAGATTTAAAGGAAAATGATGAAATTTTCATGAAAACAACAAGAAATCGTAAGGCCAAGGAAGTACCACGTTACGAGAAAGCTAAGGTTATAGGGAAAGTAGATAGGAACATTGTACCAGTAAAGTTGAGAAAAAGAAATACGAAAGTGGCAATAAAAAACGTAAAACGCCCTCCGCAGGTGGCAACAAGCAGCCCTGACACTCCTGGTCCTAGCGGAATCAGCCAGCAGCGTAAACCTGCAGGATATGACTCAGAATCCTGGAATAGCGCCGATACGGATAAGTGCAGCAGTGATTCAGAATAGTCACTGGACTATTTTTAAGACGTTAGATTTAGAAACTATAGCTAGATACTTAGATAATAATACTAATCAATACTATAGATTAAAAGACATGATTTATTCTCAATACGAATCGCGTAATGAACTTGTAGGATTAGTTTTACAAATAGAATCCTTTATGGAACTTACGAAAGATAGATTAAGACAAATAATTCCCAATAAAAGATTTAGAAGGGGCTTAATAAACCCGTTAGGTTCTGTTATTAAATTAATTTCAGGCAACCTGGATAATGATGACGCTATTAGATATAACTCAGAGATAAGTAAGCTTAGTAATAGAGAACACTCTGTAGAAAGAAAACTATCACTAATGCAGAAAGCTTTTGATAAATTAGTTAATATTTCCGATGATTTGAAGTTTAATTTAATCCACTTAAATATAAAAACTTCGCAACTTCACACTCTACAGTATAATCAGTCTAAAATACATAATATATTAAGTCAAATGAACACTCTATACCAAATCTTAAATAACTTTCGCACCCTTTACAATGTAATTCAGGAAACAGAGACGGCAATAGCCTTTAGCAGGATAAACATACTTCACCAATCTATAATTAATTCTACAGAACTTTTTAATATTTTATTAGAGATAGAGAAACATAATAGGTTAGTGTATACGGTAGGTAAGGAAAACCTTACGAAACTAGAAAGTACTATAGTTCTTAAATCTTATTCGGATGGTAATAAATTAGTTTTTGTGTTAGAAGTTCCTTTATTAGACAATATCACGTATAATTACTATAAGGTTATACCTATACCTACATATAATCCCAGTTCCTTAAAAACCTCTATTATTATTCCAAAATATCCCTACCTCATAGTGAATGGATTGAAATTTAGACCCGTAGCTAGACCATGCGAGCAGATCGAAGGTGATCGTGTCCTCTGTAAAGAAGATGACATCGTGCAATACGCTGACACAACGTGTGTTGAACAAATAATGCTGTTGAAAAACTATTCTTCATGCCACAAGACCTTCGTTCAAATAGAAGATGCAAGGAGTCACATGGTAGCCAATGGAATATGGTTGATTTTTACCAAGCACAACCTGGCACTTTCCGAAAACTGCAACAATGAAGTCATGAAATACAACCTGAGAGGAACATTTCTGGTAATCCCTAGCCAGAACTGCGAGACACATATTGGAGATAAGCTGATCAGTAAGGTAGCTGAAACAAGGACACCCGACATGAGCCTGCTGCTGCGAGCTGTAACCATGCCTGGACTACAACACAACATCACGGTAGATGACAGCCAAGTGGACCTTCGCGGCGTAGACCTCAACGATATAAAAGACATTCTAAATAGTGCAAAATATACCAGTGAAAGTGTAGATAAAAGTGAAATTTCAGTGACCCAAGATATAAGTGTTTGGACAATAAGTATAATAGTAATAATGTTTGTAGCTTCATTAGCATTTTTGATTGTCAAATATAAAATCTTTAGGAAAATCCTAGTACTAAGTCGAAATCAGCCGGAACCAAAAGAATTGTCTCCAGCCGATTTCTCTCTTAGGGGGGGAGGAGTTAAGGATGGTCACCCTACTAATATATGCTTTGTAAGCAAACCTAAATAACCAATTGAAGGAATCTTAATCAGCATTTATGTATACACGTGCCACTGGAAAGTTCTAGAACAAATTATGTTGACTTGCAGAAAATATTGACACCATTTTGTAAAACACTAGCTTTAAGAGATATTTCAATTGTAATTCATTCTGTATTCCGCTCTTGCTCAGAAAACACTGTACTAAATTAAGGTTTTGATTAAATAAATATTTTTTAATTCAAAACCGCCTATCAATCCCTTGACTTGTCCCTACGAGTATTGCAACAGACATAGGAACAGAATTCATCAACACAACAATGGCAGAGGTATGTAAATTACTAAATATTAATAAACTTTCTTCTACAGCCTATCGTCATGAGAGTATTGGTGCATTAGAGAATGCTCATAAACACTTGGGAGCGGTTGGGTGTTTCTCGTATAACACTTCAGTACATAGCTCTACTAATTATACACCGTTTGAATTGGTATATGGAAAGAAATGTAATCTACCAAGTAATTTGTCAACGTCTATTGAACCTTTATATAATCATGACAGTTACCCTTTAGAATTAAAATATAGGTTACAGGTGTCACAAAATGAAGCTCGTAAGAATTTAATTCAAACAAAGTTGATAAGGAAAGAACACTATGATTGTAAATTAAATCCTATAATGTACGAGGGCAGTCCGATAAGTACTTAGCCTCACCGCCCGATGGCACCACTATCGTAAGATAAATTTACCATCATGTAGCACATCTTCGTAGACGGCTATTGTCAAAATTTCAGCCGAATTGGATTTGTAGTTTTGTTTTGACCGCGTGTGTAAGCGGACGTGTCCGCGGATTTTCGAAAAATGGAAAAAGAGCAATATCGGCCGGTGATTTGATTCTTGTTTTTGGAAGGGAAATCGCGCAGCGATATCAAAAAGCGCTTGGATGCTGTTTACGGTGACTCTTCTCCTTCAATGGCGACCGTCAAAAATTGGTTTAACGAGTTTCAACGTGGTCGCACGTCAGTTTTTGATGAGCCACGCCCAGGTGCCCCAAAAACGGCTACCACGGAGGATAACGTGAGAAAAGTCCCGATCTTGTATTGGCAGACCGCCGATTGAAGGTGCGCGAGATAGCTGAGACAGTAGGCATCTTAAAAGACCGCGTGGGTCATATCCTGCATGAAATATTGGGCATGAGAAAGCTGTCGGCTCGATGGCTGCCGCGTTTGCTCACTTCGGACGACAAGCGCATCAGTGACACAACTTCAGAGCAGTGTTTGACACTGTTTAGGTGCAATCCGAAGGGGTTTCTGCGTCGTTTCGTGACCGTCGACGAAACATGGATTCACTGGTACACACCAGAGACCAATAAACAGTCGAAACAGTGGACTTTACCCGGCGAATGTGCTCCGAAGAAGGCGAACACTGTCCCATCGGCCGAAAAGGTGATGGCCACCGTTTTCTAGGTTTCACAAGGTGTGATTTACATCGACTACCTGGAGAAGGGCAAAACGGTCACAGGGCTCTACTATGCCGAACTATTGGGCCGATTCAACGCTGAATTGTAGAAAAAACGGCTCCATTTGGCGAAGAAAAAAGTGCTCTTCCACCATGACAACGCACCGGCTCACACCTCCGCCGTCGCAACGGCCAAATTGGTCACATTAGGCTACGAACAGCTGCTCCATCTACCGTATTCTCCAGATTAGGCCCCGTGTGACTTCTTTTTGTTTCCAAACTTGAAAAAGTCCGTCGCCGGACAGAAATTTGAGTCGAATGAGGAGGTTATCGCCGCCACGGAGGCCTACTTTGTAGACCTCCAGAAAACGTTCTTTTCAGACAGCTTAAAGAAGTTGGAGCATCGCTGGGTCAAGTGAATCGAGTTGAAAGAAGACTGTGATGAGAAATAAATCGCCACTTTTCCAAAATTTTCGTTTTTCTTTTGTAGGCTAAGTACTTATCGGACTGCCCTCGTACAAGCCTAATGATCAAATTTTGTTAAAGAAAGAAACAGGAAACAAGTTTAGTCCAATTTATTCTGGCCCATATGTAGTCGTAAAAGATTTGTCACCCAATGTAGAAATTATTAAAGATGGAAAAATAGACTTAGTTCATAAAAATAGAACGAAACTGTACTGTTCTTAAATAATTATTAGCAATGTGTATAACATTTACTTATATAAAGCATATACAATATAATTTTTAATGTACTTTTTTTTCTTATTAAGATTACTTACTGTTTCCATTCAAATAAATGTATTATTCATGTTAATGTTTAATCTTTAATAATAAATAATATAATTTTATGATATACTAATGCAAAAAAAAAACAAATGTAATCATTCATTTTTTTTTGTTTTATGGGGGAGATGTAGCGTAGACATAAGTTGGTGTGTATATCTTAGCTGTAAGAATATATATATACGGTAGAGATTCAATAAACAGTTAGTATTGTATCGTCAGTCATGCGTTTCATTACTCCCGTCCCTACATTAGATAGCGGATACGATTATTACTATGACGACGACTATGGCAATTATGACCAATTAGATTATGGGCCTTGTTACGATTATCCATATTATCAAGAGCAGTATCCCTGCGGTGAACTAGCCACTGTAAAAGAAGTAGGGCATGAGTCTAATTCAGAGCAAAATTTTCAGCAGGATCAGAAATTAGAAAAGCCAAAATAGGATTAAATTTTCATATTCAATATATTTAAATGAGGGTCACTGTTTCCAAATCCCTAAACTAAGTTAATTTTTGTATTATTTAATTTGAATGTCACTAAGCAAAAAATATAGTTTTTAGGTTTTAATTTAATTTACTATAATAGATTGCTTTGCATAATCTTTCGTGTTGTTTTTTAAGCAGTAATCGCGCGATTTTTATACAAAATAAGTGCAAGTGCCTATTTAATATGACAAGTATATATTGTGTTTATATATTGTGCTGTTTTAAAAAATAAAATGCATTTTTATTGAACACTTCCTATTCCATTCACAAAATATTTTATTTGTTTAAATAAAAATAAAAATATTTACAATCACAAAAATAGATAGAAAGTCAAAGTAGGCAGATTCAATTAAAATTCTGCAGGTTCGCAGCCCTAGCGCATGTTTACGTACCGCGCGGCTGTAGGTATTTATTTCGAAAATGCGGCCGAGTTAAACTACGGTATGATAGTATTACCGTGGCGACGGGGACTCGAAATTGATCGCGGTATCAATAAATAAAGATTTCCGCACGACATCCGCGCGGGGGGACTGCTCCCGTGTGTCACAGCATTGCAACATGCCGTTTGGGTTTTGCTAAACCGATTTACATCCTCAATAGCCGCGTCCAGACCGGCCGAGCCCGGCTCGCGAGTTTCGCTCGCGAGCCAATAGTTCGCCCGGTGTGGACGGCGCTCGGGCTTCCTCGGGCGCACGTTGGCTCGCCCGAGCGCCGCTCGGCCCCGAGCAGGGTGGTGTAACTTCCATACATTGACGCTCCACAAAAATATTCATAGATGGTGCTGCCACCTATGTGCAGTGGAACTGAAATTTCTACGTAATTTTACATAGATTCCGATAGATCGAGCTAGTTTAGAACAGAATAACTAAAGTAAAAACAGTATTCTTAAAAACTACATATAGTTCTTTGTTAAATTAATTTAAAAATGATAACTTATAAAAAAAAAAAACAAAAAAAAAGTAGTAAAAATAATTTACTATTTCTTACATATACTTGTAACGTGAAACGAAACGTAAACGAATCATAAAGTTTAGTATTTTAAAAGTTGTGAACTTCTTGCCAAAATTCAAATCACTTTCGTTGCTTGCTTCGTGGTGTTTAGTTGTTTCGTATTGCGTTTTTTTTTCGACCTACGGACTGTGCTTTTTAACTTGATATCTGCTATAAACGTTTGACCTCGCTTTTCTCCCGGACCCTGTGATAATATACATAAACGATTTACCTAACGCCGTGCATATTGGACTCAGTTTTTGCCTTTGATTTGGATACGTTGAAATTTCTACAATGCCGAGAAAGTCTGCTTTCAAATGCTATTTTGGATGCAATCCTCTTAAAGGTTGGTACATCTCTGATACTTTTAAAATAAATAGGCGCAATATATTATTGGTTTAAAATAAAATAACTTTTAATGTATTATGACTTAAAACTTTCTTGCAGGAAGAGTTCATAGCTTTCCACCTTCGGAATATCCTTACTCAGATAAATTCCAACAGTGGAAAATGATTTTGAGTGAAGCAGATAGAGCAAAAGGTGATAAATACATACGCTACAACATACGCATATGTGATCACCATTTTGAAGACTTTTATCTAACATGTACTGGTCGTCTTACCAAAAATGCTGTTCCAACATTAAATATTGGTATGTATATTAATTTTTAAGGTGAATATTTTCCATTATTGGCCAATACTACAAATCTATAAATAGACATAAAAAAATAGTTGTAGTATACTGTATATACCATCCCACAATCTATATTATAGTATAATTTAAGGTGTTTCATTTGTTTTGAAGTTCTGATCCTTGAAAACTTAGTTCATATACATATATTTTTTTCAATTTGTACAGAATTTATGTATTGCCTCATTCTTGTAACTGAGGAGTTGCTTGGCCTAGTGGCAACATTCATAAGCTGCCGAATCAATAAGGTCCTTGGTTCGATTGATTTTATCTAATAGCTTCAGTCAATTAGTGAAATAGGGAACATTTTTCCCATTTCACTAATTGTAGATAAGGTTGTCTGGGATTGGAGTTTTTGCTTGATATGGTGATAGGTTCAATCTATCACATCATGAGATGGAAATTGTAAAAACTAGGAGGACAAGTTGTGCCTTTGCCTACCCTATGAAAACATTAAGCTTAATGTGTATGGAGATGTAATGATCATTATGGACAGAACATCAATATTTTTCTCTATCATAACACCCTGGTGTATTACATAACACAATCAGTATTCGAATTTTCTTTGTTTCACATGTGCGTTATGTGTCTAATGACTACTTATATTTACTTTATAACATGTTAATTTCAGCCTCTACGTCAACTTCATATTTTGTTGAGCCAGTTACAACATCTCACACTGCACAAGCCACTTCCGACCAAGGTAAAGATTATATATATATATAGATAATTTATAAAACAGCCTTTGTGGCGCAGTAGTCGAGAAAGTGTCTGTGTAATATGAGAAGCTTCAGATTCGATTGCTGCACCTAGACAATTATTTTTTGTGAACAAAATATGTTTTCATTTTTTGTATTGTGAGACCATAGTTTTCATAATTTCTGACACCCACTCCACAATACTCATATTTTAGTTAGTGTAAGGTCAGGAGTATATGTGAAAGTTGGGTATATTTATTTATTTATATAAAATGAATATTTTTTAAACAAACAATTGTATTCATTGCAAGTGAATTTAAAATCAAATAGCTATCATTTATTGTGAAATTAGTAATATATACCTTATTAAACATTTGATAAATGTCTGGAGAGTGATTGTAGGAAATGTTTACATTGTAAGTGTGTTTGATTGTGTTATGAATACATAAACACATAGCAATAATAATTTTAATAAGAAGTAATGAGTTTGTAGCTGTGGCATCACTGACTTATACTTCATGATAATAATCCTTGTTACAAAACAATCTGCCAATTACTTTTTGTTTGTACTTAAAAAAAAACTACTATAATTGCTGTTTTATGGTACTATTTTTTTTTTTGGATTCTAATAGTGCCAAATCTTGTTTTTGTTTAATTTTCTGTTAATTGTTTTTAAAAAGAATATAACTTTGTTTTGTTTTTTTAGGCGAAAACCATTGTTAACAGCTGTCTCGCAAAAACTTTTGCACTATTGTTTGCATCCACCTTTAAAACAATAAACTTAAAGAAACAAAAAGTTAAACATAGCAAGGTTCATTGCAAGTTTATTGTTTTAATGGCGTCCGCAAACAAAAGTTATTGCGAGACAGCTGTTAACAATGGTTTTCGACTAAAAAACGAAAAAAGTTCCATTCTTTGTATATAATTCAAAAAACTATAAACAGAATATTAAACAAAAACAGGGATCAGCACTATTAGGATCCATAAAATAATAGTACAATAAAATAGCAATAATAGTAGAAAAGAAATTTAAGTACAAAAAAATAATAATTAGCAATTTGCATTGTAAAATAATTATTATAATGTGCCAATAACACCACAAATCGTATAACAGTCGGCTGTACTGTAATCTCAAGTCAATAGGTTATTTTGTTCAATGATTGGTATTGCTGTAGTCAATAGTTAATTATGGTTAATAAATTGCATACTTTTTTCTTTTAAGGATCGACATCTATACATATTGAACCAATATGTCAGGATCCACCAGTGTCAAAGCCCTCGAGATGTATTTCTTCCAAAAGAGGTCAGTACCTTTATGTTTTATCTTATTAAAAGAAATTGATAAAAAAATAATTTAATAACTTTATTAATTTGTATATAAAATATTGTTGCACACAACTACTATGATATATATATGTACATGAGACTTGATTAATAATTTCGGTAATATATTGCGGTTTAAAGATTTATTGTTTCTCTTATTTCAGGCTTCCAATACATAAAAGTTGACCAAAATAAATATATAAAACAGAATGCTCAATTGAAAGTAAAGCTTTTAAAATTAAAGTCCAAATGTAAAGATATCAGCGAAAAAGTTCGGCAAGCTGCAAAGGTTTCTCAATGTAAATCTTTTTTAAAAGCTGTTGAAAACCTCCCTGAAACTGCTAGAATTTTCACAAGAATGCAATTAAAAAAGACATCTGTAAAACCGAGGGGAAGAAGATTCACGAATCAAGAAAAAATTTTATGCCTTACAATATACAAACAGAGTCAAAAAGCCTACAAATTGTTACAAAGACTGTTTGCATTGCCATCAAGAAGAACAATACAAAAATTATTGAACCATATTACTATCAAACCTGGAATAAATGACATTATCACAGAAAACCTGAAAAGCGCTGTAAGGAAATTACCGCATGAGAAGAGGCTATGTACGCTCATATTTGATGAAGTTGCATTAAGTCCGAGTTTACATTACCATAAATGTGGCGATCAAATTATTGGTTTTGAGGACTTTGGTTCCCATAAAACCAACAAGATTGCTGACCGTGCATTGGTTTTTATGATCAAGGGTTTAAAAGGGAAATATAAACAGCCAATCTCTTTCACTTTCTGCCAGAGTGCAACGAAGAGCGGAGATTTAAAAATGATAATCCAAAAAAATATAAAAGCCGTACATAGCACGGGGCTCAAGGTTATTGCCACAGTTTGTGATCAATCTACATCGAATATGAGCGTCATAAAAAGCTTTGTAAATGATACTAAAAGAAAATATATACTGGAAGGCAAAGAATGTAGAACTTCAGCCTTTGAAATTGATGGGACAAAAATATTCCCAATATTTGATCCCCCACATCTACTTAAAGGATTAAGGAACAATCTCCTTACAAAGGATTTAAGATACATCCAAAACGGAGAGATAAAACACGCAAAATGGAATCATTTACAAATGCTCCTTGATGCTGATCCAGGCGAACATGATGTCAGGTTGATCAACAAATTGACTGAAAGTCATGTTGTACACGAGAAAATACCAAAAATGAAGGTAAAGAATGCAGCCCAAGTATTCAGCCAGCAGGTGTCCTCAACAATGAGATTCTTAGCAAGTAAGTATTTATTTTATTGACCGACCGAAAGTTTCGGTTTCCTTTGAAAAACTAGTTTCGGTCGTACACTAATTTATTTATTTAAAACTTTATTATACATCAAAGGGACACACGGTAACAGGTAAAAAAAAACTTAGAACATATGTTGGTCTTATTGGTCTTGGCAATCTCTTATAGACAGCCATTAGATATAAAAATACTTTAAATACTTTATTAATTTACTTTAAATAAATAGTTGTGCAGGGTGCACATAATTAAAACGAAGCCATTGTCCATTCACAAAAACTAATATATCATTTACACTAACTGATTAACTACTAAATTAAGATTTAACCAGTCTTATAATAGGGATAATAAATATGTTATGCACTCATATGCTTTAGTCGAGGATATTATCATGAAACAAAATCACCTCATATATTCTCTGGCAAGTAAAACCCAAAGGAAGTAAAAACCCTTTGAGATTTATTTAACTTTTGTTCTTTGGTATTTTGGATATGGTATTCACTGTACAGCAGTACTTGTCAACAAGTATGAAACTTTCTTATACAATCGATCATATTATAATTTGTGCGATATTTTGTATCGCAAAGTTTTATTCAATTATTGTCTACAAAGAAATAGTGCTACCTATTTATTAAAAAATGAATGCCAATTATAATTTATATCATCCAGTTACACTAAAGCGGCAATTATTAGAATAAATTTTATTTTCCTATTTCAACTCGTAATCATAGTTTTTATTATTATTACAGATCACAACATTCTTCCGAAGGAGTGCGTCGGTACAGCAGATTTATTATTATTCTTTGACAAATTGTTCGACTCGTTTAATGGCCATTCGTATCAAAGCATGGAAAAAATATATAAGTGTGCCCTTAAAAAAAACTCACCACACCTCAAATTGTGGAATGAATCTTTAAAGGTATTGAAATCAATGCAATTTAAAATAGAAAAAAAACTAAGGGATGGTACAGTTGCTATAAAATTTACGCAAGTACCATCCATTAAAAATTGGATTGCCAATATTAATGTTTACAAAGAAATGTTTACTTATTTACATGAGACATATAATGTATGTAGTCTGTTGACAAGAAACATTAACCAGGATCCATTAGAAAATTTTTTCTGCAACATTAGAAGTAATGGCATTAGAAATACGTCTCCAACTTGCTCGCAGTTTATTGGAGCATTTAAAACATTACTAGTGAATAATTTAACTTCTCCACACTCAATTGGAGCAAACTGCGAGCAAGACAATAGTAAAATGTTAAAGCCATTAAAATCATTGCTGAAAAATAAAGAAAAAGAAGCAAGAGAACAACCCACAGACAGAGTTTATGTGGATTCTATAATTAACCAATTCATGCAAACATCACAAATGGAAAATTCTCGGAACATAACATCGAAAGAATCAAAAAGATATGTTGCGGGCTATGTTGTCAAAAAAGCTTTGCAAAAAATTTCAAAAAGATGTCACACTTGCCGAATGCATTTAATAAGCACAGTGCCTCCGACTCATAATGATTATATATTAGAAAGGGATTATACCCGAAGATCCCTTAATTATCCATCGGAGGCACTGTGCGAGTATGTAGATGATGTTTGCATGATAATCCAAAATATATTAAATGAAGAACCACACCAAAAATGTCTGAGGGGTACAATTAAGGAAATTGTCAATATATTTTGCAATGTATCCTATTTCTCTTGCTTGGATCACAAAACGAGAATACAAAATTTCCTAATGGACACTGTGTTTAATATTATTGTTAATAGCTGGTGCACTAATGTCAACAGAATACTCAAAGGTAAAAGTAGCATCTGTCAAAACAATAATACAAAAATACAAGCACTGCATTATTATAAGAAAAACAATAAAAGGAAATGAGAAAAACCATCTTTTATTTCAATGTGGAATATTACAGTTTTTTACAAGTTTGATTGTTGAAAAAATAAATGAAGGCTTTTTTTAAATGTATTTATTTTGTAGAATAAGTAAATTCTTGTGTTTCGAAATAAAGGTTGATACAATAAACAACCATATTTCGAGAGACATTTGAACTTGGGCTAGCATACACAAGTTAAGAATTTATTTATTCCTTTCAACATCAAATATAACTATCTCAAATATATTCTAGAGAAAAAAAAAATAGTCCTTTTTGAGCGCCATCTAGCGGGTGTGTGCGGATAAAATGTATAAAAATCAGCGCCATCTATCCGCAATGGTACTTGCTTTTTACGAAATGAAAACATGAGTGGCACATCTATCTCAGTTATTAGTGTATTATCTATGGCCCCGAGCCATGCGTTGTCGGTTTTTATCAATGCTCAAAGGCGGCTCAGTCTGAGGTGCTCGCCCGGTGTAGACGGACGTAACGACACTCGCGAGCCCGTGAATTAAAAATGGATAAAGAAGACAGTATTCGCTTAATACAACTTTACGGAAGCTTCAAAATGTTATGGGATTCGAAAGATCTAGATCATTTAAATAAAAGTAAGCGAGAAGATTGCTGGAGGAAGATCTCTAAGGAAATGAAGTTACCTGTACCCGAGTTGAAAAAGAAACTTGACTCATTGACAGGATCATACCGACGCGAAAAGTCAAAGCAGAAAAAAGTTATATCACTGGTTCAGGTAATCATTTTTTATTTAATAATATTGAATGTTAGATTAGTTAATCTCATTGTCAAATATCCATATGAACAACATTTACTATAGGACACACCATAGGAAACGAAAAATACCTATACCTACATATTTGTTACAGGCGCTGACGAAATTTATACATCGAAGTGGTTTGGTTTCAAATATTTTGACTTTATGTCAAATAAAGATGACACAGGAATTACAAAAGAAGGCGGAATAGATAACGTAAGTCCTTTATTTATGTTATTTTCAAAATTAGTTGAACATTAATATTGATGCTGCCATGGAATTATTCCGTTTGTTACAAAATGTGTTGCTAAATGTAGACGAATATCTTTAGCACTAACAGTACCTCTGCGCGGAATGGCCGTTAGAGGTAATAGTGCTGTAGATGGAATATTGTTTCTCCATTGACCAGGAATAAATGAACCATCCACTTCTCTATCATAATATTCTGGTGGAATAGAATAGTTATTTCGTCGTAAGTAATTATATAAATACACTGTTGCTAAGACAACTTTTGTAGCTTTTTCTGGCTCTAGGAGGATAGGTTTCCTAAGAACTCTGTAGACTGAACTTAAAATACCAAAGGCATTTACAACGACTCTGCGAGCTCTGCTAAGTCTGTAATTAAACACTCTTTCTTTGGAACCCGCCGCTGGATTACCTTCAAATGGTTTCATAGTATATTTGTTAAGCATAAAAGCTTTGTCGCCCAATATGAAATATGGTTTTTTCATTATGTACGGTATTTGTAGTATCTGCGCTTCAGGAATGTTCAGTTGACAGTTTTCTAATTTTCGATATAAAATCGTATTTTTAAAAACTCCGCCGTCGGAAATACGCCCTTTACTACCGACATTAACAAACAAGAATTTGTAATTAGCATCCACGAGAGCGAAGAGCACTATACTAGGAAAATTCTTGTAGTTGTCATAATCAGTACTTATATTGATGGGTCTTTGAAGAGTTACGTGTTTCCCGTCCATAGCCCCTATAACATGTGGGAAATTCCATTTTATTTCAAATTCATTTGATACTGCTATCCATTCTTCTTCTGTGGACGGTGTCTGCAAATAACAAAATAAACATTATTTTTACAGAGCAATTCTTCTCAAAAACTAGAACCATCACAACAGTCTACGCCATCGCCACAACAACCCGAGCCATCGCCACAACAACCCGAGCCATCCCCACAACAACCCGAGCCATCCCCACAACAACCCGAGCCATCCCCACAAGAACCCACGCCAACGCTACAAGAACCATCGCCATCGCCACAACAACCATCACCATCACCTCAACCATCGCGAAAGAAAAGACGGGTGAATACGAATGAGTCAAGGGATTGATAGGCGGTTTTGAATTAAAAAATATTTATTTAATCAAAACCTTAATTTAGTACAGTGTTTTCTGAGCAAGAGCGGAATACAGAATGAATTATAATTGAAATATTTCTTAAAGCTAGTGTTTTACAAAATGGTGTCAATATTTTCTGCAAGTCAACATAATTTGTTCTAGAACTTTCCAGTGGCACGTGTATACATAAATGCTGATTAAGATTCCTTCAATTGGTTATTTAGGTTTGCTTACAAAGCATATATTAGTAGGGTGACCATCCTTAACTCCTCCCCCCCTAAGAGAGAAATAGGCTGGAGACAATTCTTTTGGTTCCGGCTGATTTCGACTTAGTACTAGGATTTTCCTAAAGATTTTATATTTGACAATCAAAAATGCTAATGAAGCTACAAACATTATTACTATTATACTTATTGTCCAAACACTTATATCTTGGGTCACTGAAATTTCACTTTTATCTACACTTTCACTGGTATATTTTGCACTATTTAGAATGTCTTTTATATCGTTGAGGTCTACGCCGCGAAGGTCCACTTCTGTCATCTACCGTGATTTCGTGTTGTAGTCCAGGCATGGTTATAGCTCGCAGCAGCAGACTCATGTCGGGTGTCCTTGTTTCAGCTACCTTACTGATCATCTTATCTCCAATATATGTCTCGCAGTTCTGGCTAGGGATTACCAGAAATGTTCCTCTCAGGTTGTATTTCATGACTTCATTGTTGCAGTTCTCGGAAAGTGCCAGGTTGTGCTTAGTAAAAATCAACCATATTCTATTGGCTACCATGTGACTCCTTGCATCTTCTATTTGAACGAAGGTCTTGTGGCATGAAGAATAGTTTTTCAACAGCATTATTTGTTCAACGCACGTTGTGTCAGCGTATTGCACTATGTCATCTTCCTTACAGAGGACGCGATCACCTTCGATCTGCTCGCATGGTCTAGCTACGGGTCTAAATTTCAATCCATTCACTATGAGGTAGGGATATTTTGGAATAATAACAGAGGTTTTTAAGGAACTGGGATTATATGTAGGTATAGGTATAACCTTATAGTAATTATACGTGATATTGTCTAATAAAGGAACTTCTAACACAAAAACTAATTTATTACCATCCGAATAAGATTTAAGAACTATAGTACTTTCTAGTTTCGTAAGGTTTTCCTTACCTACCGTATACACTAACCTATTATGTTTCTCTATTAAATTAGCTGCTTCCCCGCTTAGTCTACTCGTTATTGCGTTAAAAAGATATTCGTTTTGTAAATCATCACCCCGATATAGATTAATTATATATACCCCGGGTGGTACAACCATGATTCCTTCCATTTTAGTTACAAAATAATAAACTCACTGACAAAAATACCTATTAACCTAACGTGAAAATTAAATCACTTTATCTATCTATTAACGTAAATGCGCTACGTGCCAGACGGGCTTTTTCTAATCCCTATAAGTACACGAAACACACACGTATAATGATCACCAGGAAAATCAAAGGAAAATTGACGGGAAAGTGAACAGATCTACTCACATGACCCACAGCTTTTCCGCTCTCCTTCTGTGATCGGTGATTCTGCTCCTCAGCTTGCTCTGCACCGTGGCTTTTCTTGACGAATTTATTTGGTTCGCTGACCCGCTGAATCGTTGAAACGAAATTTGGAGTCTTTTCCGCGCCCGAAAATTTGATTCGCGATGGCACAGAGGACCCAAACGACAAGGTCACTTACCGGCTGCGCCAGTCAAGGGATTGATAGGCGGTTTTGAATTAAAAAATATTTATTTAATCAAAACCTTAATTTAGTACAGTGTTTTCTGAGCAAGAGCGGAATACAGAATGAATTATAATTGAAATATTTCTTAAAGCTAGTGTTTTACAAAATGGTGTCAATATTTTCTGCAAGTCAACATAATTTGTTCTAGAACTTTCCAGTGGCACGTGTATACATAAATGCTGATTAAGATTCCTTCAATTGGTTATTTAGGTTTGCTTACAAAGCATATATTAGTAGGGTGACCATCCTTAACTAATGCACAAAATGATTCTATTGACAATATATTGAAGGACACTTTTGCCATAATTGAGAAAAGTTCAACTTCCTTATATGATCCATGTGTAGCATTCGGTAATCATATTGCACATGAACTCAGAAAATATGATCCTTACACTCAATCATGTGTAAAAAATGCTATTAATACTATTATTCACGAAGCGGACATGGGAAAATATCAGATGTATAGACCAGGATATTACACACAGCCACCTACTACCACGTCAACCATAACTTCCGCTGAAAATCTGCAGAACACACAATTTAGTCCTGCTACTACAGAAACATCAGACTTTAATTCTAGTGACAGCTCCATCATTTAAATATGAGACAAATAAATAAATAATTTGATTGCTTAGTTACCATGACTTTTTATTTACCTTAACGTAATCACTGAGGGCTTCTATAATTGCATCACACGTTTCTGGAACTATAGTTGATATAGATTGTTTCGATACTCTAAAAAGATATTGAAGACTGGTATAGGAGTCTCCTGTTGCTAAATATCTCAATGTTATCAGCACTCTTTCGGATACAGTTATTGCTTCTCTGTAGTTAGTGTCACATTTTTGTATTTTCACAGCCACTAAGGAGCACAAATATTCAATGTCTCCCGCAGACATGCGTGTAAAATTTGAGACTGAATGGTCGATTGTTAGTTCCTTTAACAAACTGTTGCCGTATTGGTTTCGGTATAATTTTTTAATCCAGACTTTTCGTTTCTCTTTTCTTTTTTTTATTATATATCCAGACAACAAAAGCGCCGTAGCACCTAATAATACGTGGTTTTCCATCGTAACACGGAGAGAAACTGAATGCTCAAACCGGCTCACCTTGGCTTGCGAGCCCGGCTCGGAACTTTTACAAATTAGCTCGGGTGCCACGGCTCGCGTGCAGGAAGTCTGAGCGCGGCTCACGAGCGGCGCTCAGCCGGTCTGGACGCGGCTAATGAAGGTTAGGTTAGGCCGTAAAGGCTGCGGGCCTGATCCAAGCAAATATGTACACAATAGTTGGTGATACCGACGACAAAAGTTTGTATTTATTTATTACCACTTTATTGTACACACGGAGAAAATTAACAAAACAAGAACTCAGATGGAAAAATAGTCCAATTGGCGGTCTTATAGCTCAAGACGATTTTTTAGAGACAACCATAGGATGGAAATAAAGAAAGGATAGATGAGAAAGTAGTCAGTGTGTACAACATACAGATATACTAAATACATACATATATACAAACATACTACATATAAAATTCTAAACAAATACATAATTACACTTAATACTATGAAAGGATATAGGCATAGATTATAACTTCTTTGTGTGGGTCAGACTGAATCTATATCCGCCCTGTGGATTGGGGGCGTAAGAATTCCGCCACGGTATCCCCTACCTGTCGTAAGAGGCGACTAACAGGGGCCACTGGGGACGCTTTGCGTACTGCGGGGGCGGTACACAATGGTGACAGCTACCCCGATATTTGCGGCAGAGGGCATGACCGCTTGACTGTCGCGGACGTTCACAAGAGGTGAACGTCCAAAAAAGCGTAAGTGGAGGGCATCTCAAGCCCTTCCAATTTGGAGGAGTCCACAATCGGACGGTGCGCTAGGCGGAGGCGGACCATTTGGGGCGCTTCTCGCCCCGAGATGCCGAAAAACAGCCCCCAAGCCGACTGGTTCTCGTGGGGGACAAAGACCACGACCCTCTAAAAATGAAAAGCAACAGGAAAACGAAATATAACCATATTCATATAGCAACTATAAACTAGGAAAATGTGGAAATCTTTAGAGGAGGCCTTTGTCGACAGACAAGCTGTTTCACACAAACATCACGTTGCCGAGCATTTAATTACAAAGTATAATTATAATTGAAAAATCAAATTATGTATCTCGTAGTAAAGTTAGTTTTATTAGTCTTTAATTTATTATAAAGGCATGTTGTAGTTCCAAGTAATATTGTGTTCTAAAGAAGCAGCAATAAGGGCTATTTTATATTATTTATTTTATAAATAAGTTTTTTTTAAAACCCAATTCTAATTGTGCGGATAATAGAACGTAGCATTGTCAATATAAGAAAAACACACAGAATCCGTCACACAAAAATAAGAAGTATAACCAAAACAGTAGATGCGCTCAAATATTCTCAAAGAATGAAATTCTAGTGGGCGGGCCACGTAGCACGACTTGAAGATAAGAGATGGACATTAAAAGTGACTGCATGAGAGGGTCCACAAGGCAAGCGGCGCGCCGGTAGACCTGACGCGCTGGGAGGACGACATTAAAAAAGTCGCCGGACAGCAATGGATTCATGTCGCAGAGATAGACAGATGGAAATCTTTGGAGGAGGTCTGGAGAGGGTTCCATGCATAAAATAATAAAAAGGCTATTTTATTTATTTATTTAAATCTTATGGGCTAATGTGTAGTAAGGATGATTGTAATTTAAAAGGTTGTGTTGATGCAGACTGGGCCTCAAATACTTTATATAGGAAATCTTATACAGGTTTTACTTTAAGTTCTCAGGATCTGTTATGTCCTACGAATGTAAGAAATATCAGACTACAGCCTTGTCCAGTACAGAGGCCGAATATATAGCGATAACTGCGGCTTGTAAATATATACATATTTAAAAAAACTTGTTGAATGACATTGTTGAATTTTGTAATTATACAATAACCTTATTTAATGATTAATCAGGGGGTTCAGAAATTGACAGAAAATCCATTGTTCCAGAAACGAACTAAGCCCATTGATGTGCGTCACCACTTTTTTAGAGAAGCAATCGCTAACAAACTTGTAAAGATAGTTTATCTGTCAACATCTGAAAAGCCAGCAGACCTGCTTACAAAAGGCTTAAGTTGTGCAAAGCATAACTATTTCATTAAGAAATTAGGTATAGGTAGTATTTAGATTATTTTGATAAATGAAAGTGTTAGAATTAATATCAAAATATTTGTTTACATACTACCAGCGCAATCTGTGGGAAACTATTTGTATTACTATTTGTCGGTTGTCTATGAATTTACTTTTAATAAAATTTAGTCTTTGAACAACCATCCAACGTGTTTCATCAGAAAACATAAATGCATATTCATTTTGCGTTAATATGTAGTAATAGGATCAGCCAGATTCAAACTGAAACCCTATAATGTTGTTATTATGAAACACGATGAATTCTATGATTTTAGGGGATTAGAAAACGGTTTGAATTTCAATACTACCAAGAATACAAAAAATGAGCCAGTACAGTGGCTGAAAATTAAATGGCTACGGGTGAAAAACTTAAAACACTTCCATTTTTTATAAATACTATTTAACTGATCCAAATTTCAAAGAAATAGACATTTTTAAACCAAAGACAAGGACAAAAGTAAAGAGATATACATAAACAAACTAAAAAAAAAACACTGAGGACAGCATATAAAACACGGATCGCGATTTCACAAAGCAAGAAAAAAGACTTGTTATCACTTTTAAAAGATGGAGTTATTCCACCGAAATACGACCAATATTATAAAGAAATACCTATGCCTATACCTCGAGGCCATCACTGCTTATACTTACCTACTTATTATAATCCTTCTTCTTGAACTTAAACGCCTGACAAAGCTCCAAAATATTTTTGAGGTTTTCACTTAATGCCCGTCAAGAGAGTAAATCTTACAATTGTGTGTTAGTGCACAAAAGTAAAATGGGGGGTTTATATTTATACAGCTATTTTTTATGTTAGCATTATACTAATAATACAATTTAGAGATATGATGAGATAAATGACTGGTCTTTTAAATAGATGCATAATTGTGATATTATTTTACCTTGTTTTCGTATATTCTTGTCTTAAGTTTAAAAAATCTTTAAAAGTATCTCCTATAAAATTGACAATTATATTAGTGCAATTGTGAACTAAGGCATCAATTATACGCCTTTTTATGTGAGAAGATAAATACATACTTTACCCTTAAATTCGCGGTGTCACATTATTGCAACAAACTTCTTTTGTCATATTTTTAGTTAGTTCTTCTAAGCTTTAATTGATTTTTTTAATAAAATTCAAGTGGTTATTGTTTTTATGTAAAACAATTTTTTACATCTTTGTAATTGTGTAAAATGTATCGGCACACTCATATGTAGGTATTTTTTTATCGAAGTTGTAATAGAGGATTACCTAATTTCTAAGATTTCGTGTTCTTTTTTGGGTTGCGTGTTTTACGAAGTTGATGATCGCATTGAGCAGTATCTAAGCATGTTGAATGATTCGTAAGATGGCTTATAGTCATCAGATGAAGAGGAACAGGATGAAGAAATTTATTTTAGGAATGACGTTGAGCTACTTAAAGATTTCGGGAATGGAGTTGCTAAAGAAGATGTGTCGGACCCCCCAATCATCGAGGAAACTGTTGAGGATGATGTTGACCACCAGGAACCACCTTTGATAATTGAAGGTACATCTTCGCTTTCACTACACCAGACTTCTGCCCCAGTCCGTCAACTAAATATAATATGGCGAAATGTAAACCGAACAATGGGGCACTGGTAGCCTAGGTTTTCAGCAAAATATTCAATATCCCGATACATTTTTAGAAACTGATACTCTGTACCAGTTTTTTTTCTTAAGTTTTTACACAAGGTTACGAGAAAAGATTGTTTTAGAAAGTAATACTTATGCCACTCAGATCTGGGGGCACGGTAGTGCCCCCGCCAAGTCGAGCGAAAAAGCGGCACGGCCGAAAAGTATAATAGATAGTAGACGTTTCTCGAAGCAACTCAGGCCATTTTCGACACTCTATAACTTCGTTGTGGATAAACCTAGAAACCTGAATTTTCTGTCACCGAGTAAGAATAGTATAAACTCTGTATATTTCAAATTTCATTAAATTTGAACCTGTAGTTTAAGAATTATAACTAGTCAAACTTCCCGATTTTGTCACTCACTGACTCACTGACCGATCATCAAAACTCTAAGGCACTTCTAGCCGACATAGAAGCTTCAAATTTGGAACACAATTAGGGTTTAGTGTATAACTTAGGGAAAAATTAAATTATCTTGCAATTTCTGTCTAGTTTTCTAGATTCACAAACTGCATTAATAACTTTATAATCCCATATGAAAATATAGGAACATCCACTTTCATCACGTGTTGATATACACACCTTGGAGAAAATAATTACCAAAGAGCCAAATCGTAAGGCAAATAAAAAAAGATGCAAAGGGTGCTACAACCACATTTCAGAGGTTCAGTTCACTCTTCAAAATTTTCTGCTACAAAGGCGTCAAAAGTGACAACCTGGTGCCCTAAGTGTAAAATAGTGCTCTGCCGTCCATGCTATAATGCACTTCATTGATTTAATTGAATAAAGTACAATTTCAATTACAATAAAGGACTTTTTATCCCTTTCCAAATAATGCTTGAAAACTCTACAAAAAGAAAAAAAAAGACAAAAGGATGGCAAAACTTTTGCGCCATTCTTTCTCCTTATACCAATCATTCAGTTGTATGGAATGACAAAAGGTGGTTTAGGTTTAATAATATAATTTTCCCTTGCCTCAAATCCCCCCACAATAAATATCACTTTTAATTAATATATAATTTGGCTTGTCCATGGGTTCAGGAGAATTTTTAATTGCAGCCTGTGCATAGGCTATTCAATAAAGAACATTCCTTATTGAATATGCCTTTTAGAATGCACAAGTTACAAGGTATCATATGTAATGTTATAGATTCAGCTCCAAGGATAGACGGTATCCCATACTCATTCTTTTCACATTTAAGTGATGACTCCTAAAAATATTATTTTAAGTTAATCAATTCCATAAGACGTCCAGCAGTGGGACGTATATGGGCTGAGGATGATGATGATGATTCCATTATGTTTCCTTGAGAATGGAAATGCCAAATGTGTTACCAATTCACAAAACTGGAAAAGACCCCTTAGGTGCTTCATTATATTGTCCATTAGTGTTGTCATTGGTATTAATAAAACTACTAGAGCACCTAATTAATGTTAAATATTTTTCAAAGCAACACAAAACCGAATCCAATTCTGACAAGTTCAATAAAAATGAAGAGACCTTTTCATAATGGAGTGAGCACCATAAGTTAGTGCATCATAACTGGAAAAGTAACAAATTTGAATATGTTTTATCTGACATACTTTCAGTTTATCCCAGAACTCCTGTTGGGAGACTGAACAAAAATATGTAAGAAATCTGGAGGGATTATAAAATACAATTCACAAAGCTTTAAAAAATTGCTTTCAAGCATGTAACAGGGGTTGGCACATCTGACCCATCAAAAAGACATCAATTGACAAGAAAAGAACTAGGTATTGTTTTCACATATAAAAAAAATATGGGATATGTAAATAAAATAAAGCTGTGTGAATAAGCTGTGTTGGCTGCCTGATAGTGAATTTTAATACATTTTATACATATGTATATTTTAAATGTACATCTCTACATTGAAGTAATTCTTACAAGTTTAACAGAGTAAGGCCAATGAAGTAGGTAGTTGTTTACTGGACTTTATAGAGCAAATGTTCAGAACAGTGTTATAGAATACCTGTCACAATGCTGAATCTTCTTTACCAATTTTAGAATTAGCATATAAAATGTCACTCAATTCTAAGGCAAACACAACAAGCTTAACAGTTGTGAATTTATGAAATACATCTTCTAAATATATGCATTAATCTTTGCAATAAGAAGAGATTTTGAAGTAATAATTTTGTATGTAGCAATTGTGAATATTATAAAACAAGATAAGATCCTTAAAAATGTCCTTAAATATGTATAATTTTAAATATCACAAAACTCACAAAATATTGTTTACTTTAAAGCACTGGTAAAATGGGTAGAATCTAAAAACCATAAAAATTCATTTTGCAGCACATGTAAGCAATATACTAACAGATATTTAATCAAATTCAAGACAATGCAGAATTAATGATATTTTTTTTCAGTTGACAAGAAACTGCATTCTATTATTAGAAATAACATCTTGCTTGAAATATATACATTTATTACTAATATTAAAGGTGACTATGTGTTGTGATTAAATTAAAGGGAGATCGAAGGTAACAAGTAGACATGAACCAAATGGTCAGCAACCGCCAACAAGCAACCATGTACAAAGCTAACACAAGTAACACTAACCACCACAAAGACAATCGCGCGACCGACCATAGCCTGATACAAACATAAAAAGAATTAGGTATGTTTTTATAAATGTTAGGCAGGTAATAGGAAAAAACCAATAGTAACAACAGATGAATAGAAAAGAAAAATTTTAAATTTTTAAAATACAAAATATTGTCAATGAGGGTTTTCAATACTTTTTCTGCCACCAGACAGAGCTTTGTAGGCGTCAGGTCCAAACAGCTGTCAGATAGCACAGAGTCTTAGGTACTGAACATAAATTATTGAAATTCTGCCAGATTACGGCCAGAAAAAGTGAAGATTGGGCTCAAAAACAGGGGCACAAAAGTCACTGAATATTACAATTCGCGTATGTATTTTGACAGTTCATTGGACAGTGGGCCCGACGCGACGACTCGGACTCATAGCGGGATATGCTTTTTTCGCGTGGGAACCTTTGAATTTAAAAGGCGCCAAAACAAATATTTTTTTTAAATTATTCTGTTAAATTTGTGTAAATTTATTGATACTTTAAATTTAATTTATTTTTAAACTGTAAATATTGTGCAAAGAAGATGGGAGGAAGAAAGAGGCGAAAAAAAGATCCTTCTGATGAGCCGCCATCCTACACCCACAGTGACGAGCCTTCATCGGACTCGGATGAAGATTCCAGCCACAAGTACGAAATTTTCAAGGTACCGGGGTACTTTAGGAAGTATCCCGAAAATAGTAATAAAAATGAATACATAGTATTTCTAAGCCACCAGGATCAACGAAAAACTATATGAATGAATATGTATGAAATTTGGCCATAATCAGCTGAGGTGATACATAACATTGTCGGACATACGTTAATACAACCTGGCATAACAAGATGGAATAGTTTCTATGACGCTTTGCAAAATGTATTTAATGTTAAAACTAGTTACTCTCAACTAGTGAGAGCACTTGTTATAAGAAATATTGCCAATGCGCTGCTCGAGTTGCAACCGCTTTGGACATATTGCAGGGAGATGACTCATTTATGGAATAACCTTGTCTGCATGCACTAAAAAAAAATACACAAGATCATGACGACTCCAAATCTAAAATTCATTGAACCACTTGCTGCAAAATATCTACAAAGTGTAGAGAAAAGATTTGAAAAGTTTTACACTCTTTCCAGTGAAACTAGTAAATATGCAGCTGTTGCAGCTCTGTTTAAAATAAATTGGCTAGTATGTCTAACTGCTGCTGATCAAAAGAAATGTAAAAACATTTTAAAATCAGTCATAAGGAATCAGAAATCCCAGAGCTTTTAACAGTCAACATTGAAGCAAATAACACACACCTCCAAGACGTTTTTTTTTTATTTCAATTCTGACTCTGCATATAAGGCAGAATTAGTTTTTTTCTGTAATCATGATTAATGTAATCTGATCAAATTAATTAATTGATTAAATAAAAAATTGATTGATGCCAACACTGTTCCCCATTAACTGCTCGTACATCTGTAAAATAGTAGAGATGTAGCTCCCAAACCAGTCTAAAAAAAAACTCTATAGGCTCTTGCATTAAATGTAGTGCATGGATGTTTCAGTGAGACCAAAAATTGATTATATATAATGCACAGATAGACAACATGTTAAATTACAATTGCCTAGCACTGTTGCTACAAGACAAATTATATTTATTCCCAACAAAAAAACCTGAGCTCAAAATTCAAAACCAAAATTATCGATTAAACATTCCATCAAAATCAAAATATAAATTCCTCTTTTGGATGATCATTGGACGCTTTGGAAATATGTAGGAATCCATTTGGAAAAAAATACTTGAACTTCAAGTAAGAGCAAGAAAAAATTCAAGCTAAATGTCCACAGACATTACCAAAAGATTTCAGGCAAGTCTAGCAAACCATGTAATGTAATGTTAAGAAAATCTTGGATATTTTAATAATACTATGAAGATGATCAGTATTTAATCTTTTCCCTCTTATCACTCAAAAATATTACATATGTCCGTCCTTGAGTAAGGCATTAATGAAAAACTTGAATGCTATAACTAGCACTGAAAAAAGCCCATTAATCATGTCTATCCATGAAACCCATGCTTAGGGAAACCCATGCTTAGGCTTAAAAAACCTTAGAATTGCCAAATACCAATTGCTTTGAAAGCTCAATTTTAAGAGTCAGATAACAATGAGTTTAAATAAGATGTTTATTTTATTTTCAATTTGTCAGTAATTAGAGCCAAGTGTAAATTTATCTTAATTTAATTTTGATATAAGCAATATTCAAAGAATTGTTCATTATTTACTGAAAAACTTTGTCATGGCACATAATAAAATAAATCTTTTCAAAAATAAAGGCTTACAAAAATTACTGACATTGGAATACATTTTTAACAAGAATTGAATAATTCAAATTCATAATAACCATCTCTACGAGTTCAAGCACATTTATACCAACTATGGACACAAATAACAACAGTCCTATATGAGATATCAAGGAAATAGTCGACAGTAATGATACAATCCCCAAACAACAAGTGGCACAACTTCCAAATTTAAGAAACCATTTTAAAACTCATCACCATATTAACACTATATTTACCAGATCAGTCATTTTGACTGGTCGTGCAATTTCAATTCAAAATTCCTACTACATATGACATTAAATGATGTTATGACTTTTATAGCAATAAGTAGAGAATACATTTAAAGAACTTGATGTTACTTTATATAAATTAGTAACAAATATATTTTTTGTTATTCACATTTATACCAGTACCAGTCAAAATGACTGGTACTATGTTTGTATGAAGAAATTTAGGATTTCGGAAGAATAATGACCAATGTAGATCATTGTATAGCGCCCAAGCGTCATTCGTTTGTTCCGGCGATTACATATTCCTACAAGGTTTCTACATGCACCCACTTCGTAAATGTACGAGGCACGAACTGTCTTGTTTCGAGCTTCGTAGAACGCACGAAATAAAATCTTTACCAAGCGATCTCTAAGCATAATCATTCATCTTTACCTGAACAGTGACAAAGATATGAAACATTTATGTGGATATGGAAATAGTCAAACATATATTCTTCAGTAAGAAGCCTAAATACAAAGAAAGTGTCTTAGTTTCAACTTATTTTTATACCGATCGGCAATCCCTCAAAATATAAAAACGAATTAAAGTTTCTACATATTTAGAAAATGCAATCAACTCTGGAATGTTTAGATGTAGAAAGGGAATTATATGATAGGGACAGTGAATTTTTAGATAGGCAAATTGATCCACAAGTCAGTGATAATAACAGTGCTATTATCGAGAATAGTGATGAGGAAATTATAGATCAGTCAAGTGATATTGATTGCAAAAATATTCAAAACAAACATACAGGACGTTGCATGCGATTCTCTTCCAGTTCTGAAGACAATAGTGGAAGTAACATACCAAATCAGCAAACTGAAAGTGCTTCAGACGAAACTATTTGGACAAGAAATGAAGAAGGATATGTTGCTACCAGATTACCAGTTCAGAGTGCTTTCAAAGATGTACTCAAGCTAACAGCACATGCTAAAAGAAACATTACGAACGAGAATCTAAGTAGTGCCTTCTTATTACTGTTTGACAACCATATTTTGGGACATACATATACGAATTTGTAAAGTTGGAAGTCTCTCGAATTTTGGGGAAAATTTGGACAATTAGGTATGCAAACAAAATTGAAATATTGTACGCACTTTGAGGCTGCAATATTTGTGAAACAACAAGGCAATCAAGCATTTTTCTCCAGCACTATGAGTATACACTAGTATGATTTTACTGAAATTCAGAAATTACATTCAAAAAAATACATTCGTTTCAACAAAAGAAATCGGAGGAGTCAACGTTTGTAAACAGATAAATTCTTAGTATTCTTCTCGTTTTAGTCTCAGCAGTTTGGAAAAAATTCTTGAAAACTATCAAAATTGCTGTAAGCCGGGAACCTATATCATCATCGATGAGCACCTTTTTCCAACGAAAGCCAGACTATTTGACAATATTTATAAATCCATTTTTATATTACAATTAAATATTACTTGTTTAACTTTTATTGTCATTTTGAAGAATAATTAAGGACTGGAAGCCACAACAAACATTTTCTCCTATACAGCAGTCATTTTGACAATATTTAAATAGTTGGTAAATCTAGTGTTAAGTCAATACTCAATACATGGTATTGAAAATAGTGGAACCTCAGACTGACCAAATTATACCGAAAGGCAATTGATTACGTTCCAAATTTGCCATTGATTAAGTTCAAAATGTGAACCGGGGAAAACGACTAAACGACGACTAACGACCAAACCAAACACCATAGCATGACGCCATCTTAGAAAAAAAAAACTGCACAATGCACTTTTTCGCAAATGAATCGTGTCGCGGCGTGTTTTTTTGACTCGTTAAAAGATATTCCTTCTTTCAGCGTTCTGCATTGCGTACGTAATTTTCGGTCTTCTCATGAATTTCCGTACAATTAAAATTAAGACCAGCCAGGTGAGCGTGACAGTTGACGTTGGGGACAGACAGTGTTGCCAACATGAACAAGCCCAACAACGCTTGGCTTGGCCTAATATCCAGGGCTGCCAGCAAATAAATGCCAGCATACGGTTTAGTATCTACAATTATACGAAATTTGATCGCATTATACATAACCATTCTGTAATTTAGCTCTTGTTTTTTTTTAGAATTTTAGTTACCTACATAAATGGTCGAAAAGTCGAGACTCGACAGTAGCTCACATTTTTTTTAATTTTACTTAGCTCGATAAATGGTCGAAAAGTCGGGATTCGAGACCTTTTTAGAAATGCAGTTATCCTACTCAGATAAATGCACGAAAACTCGAGACTGGATGGTAGCTCTTGTTTTTTTTTTTATTTTAGTTACCCTAGCTTTTAGACAGTTTGATTTTATCCCGTGTTTTTGTATCGTATTATACGAAATGGCCATGGATACAATACACCATCCGATTATACATATTTTGTATCCAAATATACAATCTAGCAGCCCTGCTAATATCGCCGTTCTCAGGCATAAAGTAGCCTAATGTAGCCGAATTTTAGTTACAGTAGCCCAAACGCCAAAATATCGATATAAATCAAATAAAATTTAATTTTTAGCTATTTATTTACGAAATATTTAAAAAGTTTTGATAAATAATCACAAGTCCATTATTAAAACCTTTTACCACATTTATAGCTTTTACCGAGGTTATGGTCTGAAGACTTGGCAGCATAGTCTTCAACTTTAGCCGGTTCCGCAAAATACTGCAGAAATTCAGAGGTATGTTCCATCTGTTCCGAAGCGCACAATTTTAAAAAATGCAGCATAGATGTAAAAAATGCAAAATGCTCAAATTGTGGTGGCAATCATATAGCCATCTCAAATACATGTCCCAAGAAGAAACTTAAAATAGAAGAAAATAAAATAAAATCAAAGGCTACTCAATATTCAAGCCTTTTTAATGAACATTATTTTCCTCAATTAACAACATCAAACATTGAAACCCAACTACAGAATTTAAGCAAATCTGATTTTTTTATGAATTTGTTAACACAAGTCTTAACTAAAATAATAGTCAACCAATAGGACACAGCATCAATTAAAGAGATCCTTCTTCAAACATTACGAAATAACACATCTCCCAAAAATGGAACTTAATATTGTTAATAAATGTAAATTAATAAGTTGTGCGAGAATCTCTAAAATATATGTATATGTATATAAAACAATAAATAAATAAAATACTGTTCATTTTTCTAAAATACTGTTCAATATTCTTCTTAGACCTAAATGGTACTTTATTTCTTGTAAAAAAAAGTTGGCAACCCTAGCTGAAACATAGGTTGGAATATTACATTGAACATAATAATATAATCTTCTCCCTGCAGCTGCTAATCAATTTGGTTTTCGTAGGGGAATGTCAGCTCGTGAAAGTATATATCAGCTCCAACTTGATATTCAAAATAGTCTAAATGATAAAGTTTTCTTAATTTCTGTGTTTTTTGATGTTGTCAATATACTTTGCTCTGAATTACTGTCTATTCAAATGCCAAATAAAATAGTTCACTGGATTCATAAATTTTTAACTGAAAAGAGAAGTTTATGCAAAATATAATGGTTAATTGTATGGTCCAAGACTTGCCTCTGTTGGAGTATGCCAAAGTAGCGGTGGGCGATTATGAGATATACTAATGGAATCATTCGATTATGAAGATATCTCGAGATATCTCGATTATGAGAATTAGTAATTACTAATTAGTAATTACTAATTTTAGTAATCGTATAGTATCTCGATTATAAATATTACAAATTAGTAATTACTAATGAAATCATTCGATTATGAACATGTCTCGAGATATTTCCAATTACTAATTTGCATTCGCGAGGTATAAAATTCCTAAAAAAAAAAACAAGAACCTCTATCTAACCCCCAATTTTGGACTAATATTAAGTAATAAGTGTAAGTAATTGACTAAAAAAAAACAAGAGCCTGGAGTTGAGGAATTAAATTTCTAAAAAAAAAAAAAAAACAAGACCCACTTCAGCCCCGACGAGATTAGTAGTTCAAATTAGTAACGTCATTCGATTATGAAAACAAATTAGTTACTAATTTCATAATCGATTATCAAAATTAGTATTAGTAATGTCATTCGATTATCAAAATTAGTATTAGTAGTATCATTCGATTATCTAAATCATTCATAATCGCCCACCTCTATGCCAAAGTGGAATACTTTCTCCATCACTTTTTATCTTGTACTAGCTTTTGCTCGCGACTCCGTCCGCGTAGACTTCAGGGTTGGTTTCAGAAAGAAAATAGAATTTTACTCCACAGAGTCCCATTTACGCGCACCGGCCGGCCGGCGGCGCCTTGTACTCGTACATCATAATTGCGCGCTTGATATTTTTTTCGCTGCAGTGTTATTTTAAAACTGCGATATCTTCTAAGATACTCATTGAAATCAAATGATGTAAAGGGCAAATTTCTTTTAAATTAAATACTTGTGATGAATAACGTATTTATTTGGATAAGGATTTATATCATCTTTATGAAAACACCTTCACAAATAATTCCTTATTTTAGAACAAATTTGGTTAGCATAAAAAAGGCTATAGTGAGCCAACCTTAAAAGATAGACATATGCTGTCGCGGACTTTTTTTTATAACTTTTAAAGGGGAACAATTCTGTCATACATTATTTTAGCGAAACTTTAACCGTTTCCGCAGCGCACGCAGCGGAAGTTCTCGAAAGGAAAAACATACCCCCGAGTTTGAAACATTATTTATTGGTGCTCCGCTCCTATTGGCCGTAGCGTGATGTTATATAGCCTTCCTCGATAAATGAGCTTTCTAACGCTGAAAGAATTAATCAAATCGGACCAGTAGTTCCTGAGATTAGCGCGTTCAACCAAACAAACAAACTCTTCAGCTTTATATATTAGTATAGATATACGTCAATTGAATCTTATTTTGGGGCCCATGTCAAAAATCTTCAATGTGCTGATGATTTGGTTATGTATGCAAATAGAAAAAAATTGGATCATATTTTATGTATTCTTAATAAGTCTGGAAAATTTGTGTAATTACTTCTTTTATTTGAATCTTGACATAAATGCACTTAAATCAAAATTGGTTGTTTTTGGTAAAGGCAGCAATACTAGTCCTTCTGTGTATTATAATAAAGTTTGTATTCCAGTTTTTCATGAGGCAAAATTTTTAGGTGTTACCTTTTTTTTTTATTATTCTAAGTTTATTTAGGGACTTATGACCAACAATGGTATGTCAGTCCCATCGTATCCTAAACATTATCTAGCTTAAGACTAAAATTTGGAGACAAAATAAAGTTTAATAACATTAATGCATAAACATATTAAACAGCATTCCAGCCTCTTCAGAAGTTGGTTGAGACAAAATTTGAGTGAAAGTGCAAACATCATATACATTAAGTTGTAATTTACGAATTAGTTGGTCTCTTTTAACTTGAAATTTGGCACAGTCTGTCAAGAGGTGCTGTACATCATCCAAAACCCCACAAACTTCACAATTTGGCGAATTAACTTTGTTCATTAAAAAACTAATTTTTTTAGATGGATAATGGCCAGATCGAATCCTATGCGCCAAAACAATATAGGATCTACCAAATTCCTTACTTGTCACAAACCAGGGCACGCGAGGAGGCTGACATTGCACAGTCTTATACCAGATACCTTTCTCTTTACTTCTTTGATCAAAATATTCTTTGTATAAATTGTAGCAAATATTTTTGCATTCTAATATTTTTTCAGTGTAATTTAATTTTAGTGTATAATTTTTACCTTCAGTACAGGCCTTTTTAGCAAGATTATCAGCTACCTTGTTACCCCTTAAGCCAATATGAGATGGAACCCATTGCAATCTTAGATCAATACAATTAAGTGCAAGATATTGAATTTTATTCAAAATATTAATAGCTACCGAAACACCTCTAAAACCAGAGGCGCATCAAGCTATATGTTGTAATGCACTTTTGCTGTCTGTGAATATTACCGTTGCACGATTATTCGAAACCTCTATAGATTTTAAAGCTTCTAAGATTGCAATTAGCTCCAACGTCATTGTTGACACATTACTACTGATTTTAAACATACCATTTTTAGAATATGTTGAGTCATAATAAGCAGCTCCCTGTCCTACAATACTTTTGGAACCATCTGTGTATAAGCAATGTCGACCATAATATTTTTCATTTAGTTCTTTAATTACAGGTGTTACCTTGACTCATAATGTTTCTTGGAGGAAGTATGTAGAATTAATAAGTTCAAAAGCTAATAAAGCACTTAATATATTGAAATCATTATGTAGTAAATCCTGGGGTGCAGATCCCAAAATATTGCTCTTTTTATACAAGTCTTTGATTCATAGTCATTTTAAGTATGGCTTCCTTTGCTTTGGTGGTGATAAGAGATTAGTGGATACATTAGATAAAATCCAAAATAAAAGCTTGAGGCTAAATAATGGTGCATTTAAAAGCACTCCTATCAATGTGATGCAAATTGAGTGTAAACTTCCCCCATTATACATACGATTTTCAAATCTTAAAGAAAAGTTCTTATTAAAACTTTACAGTAGAAAAAATAATCACTTGTTTCTAAATTTAGCTCATACTTCAAGATCATCTCCACATAACACCCTTTATACCCTCCAAGGGTTCTCACAATATGTAAATTTTCTTCATAGTCTCCAAATCCATAAGACATCCTCTCTTCCTTGTTATCAAGATTTCAACAGTAAATTTCCTGCAACAGATATTATTATTGATCATAACCTTTCCTCTAAGCAAGATGTTTTTTGTAAATTTTCTGAATATATTGATTACAGATTTGTGTATACTGATGGGTCTAAAACGGATTCTGCTGTTTCGGTTGCAATTTATGATGGTTTTTTGGACTCTGGTATCGCTTTTAAAATAGATTCTAATGCAAGTATATTTACAGCTGAGGCTTTGGCTATTCTTAGTGCTGTTAAACACATACAATATAAGAATGATGGATGTTGCCAATGGGTAATAGTTAGTGACAGCATGAGTGTTCTTAAAAATCTTAAAAATAATCAATTCAATGCTGTCACTAACTATCTAATATATCAAACCAAGGAGTCTTGTATGAGCTTGTTGACACAAAATAATATTGAGGTTATCTTAATGTGGGTTCCATCTCATGTTGGGGTATTTGGGAATGAAAAGGCTGACTTCTTAGCCAGAACTACAACAAAATTTTCAACCATTGTCCGACTCCAGTCGAAATCTCGATTTTCTCGTACCCCACACAGATGTTATTTCGGTCCTTAAAAGAAGATCAATTAACTTATGGCAGAGGCATTGGAATCAGACTGTTCAAATTCAGAGCAAAGGTCTTTGGTATGCTACGTTCAATGTTCCTGTTGGCTTCATGCCGTGGTTCTGCAAAGGCCGTTTCTTTAAAGGCAGAAAATTTTATAGTACCATTCTAAGGATTCGTTTTGGCCATTGTCGTTTAAATCAGCATCTCTTTCGATTAAAAATTGCACAGACCCCTTCTTGTGATTATTGTCATTCTGAGGCAGGACAGTCGATTTCTCATGTTTTCTTTGATTGCTCATCTTTTGGCATTCAGCGCCTTGTGTTGATGGATGAGTTTATTAAAATTAATAAGAAACCTGACTTGGTACCGCGCTCCATCTACGATATTCTTGCAAATAGTTCAACCTACACAGCAATGTTTATATTTAGCAATGATTATTTTTTTGTTTATACTTTGTAAATAGTGTTGCTATGTTTTGTAAATATGGTTTTCGCATTGCTTTTGTATTTTGTTTGTTTATTATTGGTTACATTTTTACTTCTTCTTTAAAAAAAAATCTAAATGACTTCATTTATGATCTGTTGATGATTTTACCTAGTATTTGACGTGACTTCTGAGTCCTGGCTAGATTTAACTAGTTAATACCTGACTATGACAAGAAAACACTAATGGAACGACTGGAACTAACTTGTAACCAAGAAATATATTACTTACTATTTATGACCGATTATTACTGACTTACCGATAATGGAAAATTAATTTTACTAAAGACATTGGATGTATATAATGTTTACTAATGAAATTAAATATTAAGGAGATAGCAGGACCATGCTGGATGAGGATAGCAAGGGACAGATCGTTGTGGAGAACACTTGGGGAGGCCTATGCCAAATAGCAAGACAATCACGAAACCGGTGTCTAATACAAATAATAACATTTAATTATGTTGCTTTCAGAAACAACCAAGATTAATATTAGTAGTGCATAAGTAGTTATAAGATGAAATGTAACATGTAGGATTGTTAATAAAGGCTTTTATTATTATTATTATTATTATTAATGAAATTAAATTACTGAAGACTTGGCAGCATGGTCCTCGACCTTAGCCGGTTCCTTGCGGAACAAAGGAAAGAAAAAGCGACGACTTGTCGTCACTGACTTTTTTTAGAAAAAAGGGCGGGAAGTGTTCGGAATGGAGGGCGCGTTTTTTGTTTTTCTCACATATAATTTTTATTTTTTTCTTGATAGTGGTGAACAGGGGATTAAGTGTTGCTTGTCGATGTTGTGTGTGGTGTGTTTGATTTAGTTATCCCTTTTTCCTTCCCTTTCGCGCTGTATCTGGTGAGACTTGTCTTTTCTGGTGATTGTTGGCGAGAGGAATAGAGGATGGAGGAGCCTCCTGATCCAGGTGGGACGGTCCCACCGATGCGGTAGGACGGGGAGGGGGATCGCGATTTAGAGACTCGAGCAGCTCTTGTCTTGCCGCAGCCTTCGCGCTGGCAATACAGAATTTCTTGATATAATGGAAACAGAATCTAGTACTGCAGAAAGCTTGTTTCACCGATTAAAAGAATGTATAGAAAGCAAAAACATTCCTTTTTCTAACTTAGTAGGATTCTCAGCTGACACCACTAATTCAATGGTTGGTATACATAATTCAATCTTCTCACGCCTTAAGGATGAATTACCTCATATAGTATGCATAAAATGTTCTTGCCACAGTATACATCTGGTAGCATCAAAAGCTTGTTTACATTTACCCAGATCGCTTGAGGACACCTTGCGAAACATAGGATCACATTTTTCGCGCAGCAACAAGCGTCAAAAAAAACTGGCTGAAATGCAACAATTTTTTGGTATTGACATCCACAAAATTCTAAGCCCTGCAAATACTAGGTGGTTGTCTCTAAAGCAATGTGTAGATAGAGTAATAGAGCAAGTACCTGCACTGATCGCTTACTTCACTGCAGAAGTATTTGAAGACCCATCAAAAACTACAGATGAAATTTTATCAGTATTAAAAAATGACTTGATGATCATTTATCTAGAATTTCTGTCATATTCACTGGAACTACTTACAGATTTTAATAAATTGTTCCAATCAGAGAGTCCTCTCCTTCATCGCTTAAAGCCAGAAGTTCAGTCCTTGCTAAAAACAATTTATGCTAACTACATGCAATTTCCAGTTGCTAAATCAGATCCATGGATTGTTAATCATCAAAACTCAAATAATTTTCTACCACTGGAAAAAATTTACATTGGGGTTCAAGCATCTATATCATCATTTTTAGAAAAACACCCTGAAGATTCAACAGCAAAATTAGAGATTAACAAAGTCAGAAAGGGGTGTCTCCAATTTTATATTGAAGTTGTGACGCAATCAAAAGCAAGGTTTTAATTTACTGACCCCATATTTCAGTTTATCAATATTGTAGACCCATGTCATGCTCAAGGTTATGAAGTAAAGGAATTAGGCGCCGTAATAAAACGCTTTCGAAATTTGTCATTAGTTATTGACCACCAAAAATTGGACATGGAATGGAAGAAACACGCTCTTCTAGAACATGAAAGTTTAGGATTAGACAACAAACTTCCAGCTGAACAATACTGGAAAAAAGTATTTTCTTTAAATGATGGCCAAAATAACAAAATGTTTCCTAATTTAAAAGTGGTCATAGCTCTATTACTGGTTTTGCCCTTTTCAAATGCATCAGTGGAGCGCACTTTTAGTCACCTAAGGAAAACGAAAACGCAGGACAGGAATTGTTTAAAAACCGTAACAATATCAGCTCTTATGAGTACAAAAAGTGGTGTAGCTAAACATGATGGATGCATTTCTTTTGAGCCATCTAGAACTATGTTGAATAAGAAAATAATTTACAATAATAAAAAATAATAACACTGCATGATGCTTGCTAATTTGTGATTGGTTATTGGAATAGAAGCTAAGAATTAACTGCAATATTGGTAAGCTTAGAACTAACTACCTAACTTAATTAACCACAATGCTTCCATTTATCTTTATTTGTGTGCATGGCTTTTGCTTTTTTTAAACAGACAATTTACCAAATGTCAATTAATTAATACCTGTTTAATAGAAGTAAAACTTGACAGACTATGACAACACTTGTTAATCAATAATTTTAATTTTATTTATTTCCAGATTCAAATTTTACCACAACTGCAAAAAAGATAAAATATTATTTAAATGTGACCAGTACTAAAAAGTACCTATACTGAGATTAAACGAGTAATAAGTAAAACAAAACAGCATTAACGTAGTACAGGTCAGTATGTTAGTTTTATAAAATTATGAAGAAAAATCTAAAAAATAAAAAATAAAACGAATTTTTATGTATAATGTGATCAAATTTTGTATAATTGCAGATACTAAACTGTATAGCAGCGATTTATTTGCTGGCAGCCCTGCTCATAATCGCCCACCGCTACTACTATCCGATGTACCGAAACAACTGTCACCCGTTCGCTGATCGCCTGGCTAGGCTTCCCCAACGGGTCGCACCTGGTCTGGTTTGATAGCACGGGTGACGTGAAGATGGACGCCGTGGACGCCTACGGCCCATGCCCACGGTTGCAATGAAGTTTCGAGGAGCATGGAACGGAACGGGACCTACATCTGTATCTACTGTTTTGGATATTCCTCAAGTCTTTCCTGTTCAGAATGTTGTGATATCGTACTACAAAATCGATATAGTGACTAAAAAACGACCGAAGTTATATCAAATCACCTACAAACCACATTTATTCCTGGATTTTTAAGCCTTTCAATGAAATGCCCATGGGTCTTGTCAGTCAACCAGCTGTGTTCTTGTTCTTGTGTTTTAAGTCAAACTCTTGACCTTGATACCATATTTGATTGAAATGCTCATATGAGCGATTTAATTTGTCGATAACTGTCGAAACTTCTAATTTGTTGACTGGTTTTTTATTAGAGGTTTCATTCTTCTTCGGGTTGAGGTTGTTGTTTCAGGTCGGCGTTGCTTTGTTATTATTTAGTTTTTTTTTTTTTTTATTTTTTTTTTTTATATAACTGATATCAATAAAAAATTTTTGGTGCCTTTTTGGTTTGATTGAGTTTTACTAATTTCAGGAAACCTACCCTATTATAACTCTTTTAAAAGTAATAAATAGTCCATATCATTTGTCTAGCCAAAATTGATTATTGAATTCTATTCCACTGTAGTGAGATTTTTGCTGCAAAGATAAACAATTGAATCGGTCATTTCAAAAACCTCTAGTCACTTAATTAGAATTTTTCAGAAATCAGTATAAACTGTTTCATACTCAAACAAATGAGTTTTAAAGGAGTTCTTATGTTTAATTTAGTATTTGAGTGGTAAAAAATAAAAATACAAAGTTAATAACCTTTACAGTTTATTAATAGAAATAATGGTAAAAAACCTGAAAACAGTTTTTGACTTATGTTGTTTTAGCAAGTAAGAGGGCTAGTGGTATTAATTTAACCAAAACAATCATACTAATCAGATTTTTTTATTGCTTATAGATGAGGACATGAAAGAAATGTTTTAAAATTAGAATTTATTAATAAAAATAGTGACATAACACCCTCTTCCATGGGTTAGTTGAAATATTAAAAGTGCTAACAGTAATTGATACGAAACCAAAAAAGACTATTTTCTCCACTGTATCCTTTTTATTGATCAGAAAGTATTGTTTCAAAGAAATTAAAAGTATTCAGGCTTAACAAATGGAATTTGATCTTTAATATTAGCCTTTTTTTAACAAAAGTAGTCCCATATTTTCCTTCCACTTGTTCCACGTCAAAACTATTTGATATCATATTGTGTTTATTTAATATGTTAATCTTTTTAAAAGGTGTCATTTCGTTATTAGTTTCTTTGAATAGATAAGACCCATATTCTTCTACAGTCTACACATATCCAATGGATACCGTCTCTAAAGTAAACTTCTTCTTTATTGACGTCTTTTTTCTGTTGATTAAATTCAATTTGCTTAAAACATAAAATAAATACAAATAATAACTACATACAAACAAACAAATAACCAGTTGTTACAATTGAATGGAAACCGCGCGCTTTAACTAGCGATAGCAGCATAACGACCATATAAGGTATTCGTTGGTGCCGGAAATCAAATTATTTCTAGAACATCGGATAGCAAACGCCACAGTCAGAAATTTCGAGAAATAATACAATAGCGATCGACGGTTCAACTTCCTGCGAATGATTCTATCTCGCTCGTTTCTATAATTACTATCTCGGTCCCACAGGGATTTACAAAAGTATAGAGGGTAGTTGTGACGTGACTTGCTTCGGTTATACCGTTCTTTTCATATCTCTGTCTCATGTCGTACGGAACAATCTAGAATCTGGCAGTACGCATTGTCGCCTCAGGAAGGAAATAGGCCGACCACCGGGTCGAACAAGTACCTATATAAGAACGAATTCGCGGAGAGAGAATCAGAAATTTCGACGCCAGAGAGTCCCCACGACTACTATATGTGATTCGTATTTGTGATTAATTGTCCGCATATTTGAAAAGTAGTAAAACCAGTGCTATACTAAAATATAAAAAAAGAAATTAAAAGCGGATCGCATCATTTTCAACCCCCTTGGTAAGTTTAATATAATTAATTTCAATATTGGCTTGGTTGCTGTTAACTGATTTTTCGTGTCTGGATTAATTTGATTGCTATCCAACAAGTGATTTCTTCAACCTTTTAATAGTGTAAAAATTGTTATGGCTGTGTATATTTCTTGATAGTGGTTTAACAACGTAACGAAATGTGACAGCGAGTATCTTAAAATTGGTAAAATATAACCTTATCTATTTAATCTTTCCGATAAGTTTTAAATATGTTTCGCCGCGGTATTTTTCTTCATTAACATTCTATTATACCTAATATTAATTTAGTCCAAATCAATATGGCCGCGATAATTAATTCCCACTGTGTATTCCACGCGTATGTTGTTAATATCGGTGATTTGTGTGTTATCTTAATAAGATCTTTATATCCTAAAATATATATTTTTTTTGTTCGTAAAATTCTTAATTTAAATACATGTAAATAATATCAGTATTATTCGGCATGTGACGATGCACAGCATCTGTGAGAGTGCGTCATTCTTCTATTCACTCTTCCGGACAATGTCTTCCGTTTCCGCTTCGCTTCGACCAATCAGCGAGCGGCAATGTCACGTGGTCACAGACGATCTGTATTATATAGTCCAGATCGCACGATTTTTGTTCATAGCGTCGTTCTTTTTTGAAGAGGCAACATCAAGCAAAAGATACTGGTGATCAATATTTATAGATCCTATATTATATGTATAATGGAAGATAAAGCATATGGCGATGCAAGACGCCATAGCGACATATTGGACCTTGATTTACCGTCAGAGGAACGCTCTGCACCAGATGTCGAGGATTTTTAGGGCCTTTGCAAGCGCCCAGCTACACACCCATAAAAGAATAAAATAACAAAGCAATAACGGTGAGTTAATTGATAATTTAGCTTTACTAGTGTGTACTTTAACTTAATTATTGTACGGTGGCATAAATACGCCTCGGAGCCCGTGGCGGATCGTGCCATGCCTTTATCCCCAGGTCCTGGCGTGTTATTACTACAAAAAAGACAAACGCCTGGGCAAGAGCCGATGTACAGTCCTTCTACCCTCGGATTATTAATAAATGGCGACAAATTGAAATAATAGATACCATATCGGCATTAAAACAATTGTGCAAGTTCCGTCCGAATGACACTGGTTATTTTTTAGCGTTATGACAAACCAGATTGAAAAGATGTCTGGTATTTAGATGCCCAAAAGTAACACAAGGCTTCGTCCGGATTTACAGAGGTAAATTAATGATGAATTACTTCCCTTATCAAGGAGTAACGATTACACTGCAGATTCAAAAGGAATTGTGGCAGCTATAATGTCTTACTTACTTAATGTAGATTGCTTAATAATAATTTGCAACAATTATACAGTTTTTCTTCAGAATACGAGCAGACTAAAAATAATTTGCGAGAGATACCTTCAAGCTCTAGATATTTTTATTTGGCGGGTTTCGACTTCAGGCGTATGTACAAAATACTGAGAGTGACTACAAGTGGGACCCTCCCTGGTACATCCGAGAAAGAGCCGCCGCGAAACCGCCAAGCTTCTGAATATATCAAGTAAACGCATCGAGAGCGTTCCCTTCACACACTGGACAACGGAAACCAAGTTATTAACAAGGTAACTCCAATTTGAAGCAAATCCTTTCACTAATCTCACACTTTTCAGAACAAAGGTTTAAACAATCAAAAGAAGAGCTGGTCAATGGGCTCAAGGCCGCCGCTGAAAAGCGGGTTTATGGAGGCTGCCCGCGAGCGTATCGCAGGTAGTGGCTTGCGCTTTGGGCTTCGGAGGCCCTTCTCGATTTAATTACGGGAATGCGCCTGCCATTTAACCTCCCAACCTCTGCTGATCTATATCACAAGGTTGCTACGTCGTTGGTTTCAAACCAAGCAATCGGCCGAAATGTCACCTCAGATCGAATGGAGGCTGTCTGCGAGCGTATCGATTTGATTACGGGAATGCGTCTGCCATTAACCTCCAAATTTCTGCTGATCTACCCATCACAGAGGTTGCTACGCCAGTTCCAAGCTAAGCAATTGGCCGAAATATCACATAGAGAAGAGATATCATATCTCAGCGAGTGAACCTCCAGGTTTCAGATCAGAATCGTCTGGGACCAAGTTTTTTATCGACAATGTTTGTTTCAAAAAAGAAATATGGAAGCAACAGGGGAATATTCAATATTAAAAGTTAACAAACATATTATTCCAAATTCCTCTCTTCTTACAAAAGTGGTGGTGTCAATGTTAAAGACCAACCTGTCATCGCCGTATTTTCACGTAATCAATGCAGAGGGCCACCGCCGATTTTTGAGACTTGTCTCCAAAGGGCGAGTTCTACAAATGAACAGTTTACCCTTCGGAATATCATGTGCGCCCGGGGATTTTTCATCTCCAAAAAATTGGATTGCTCCATATCTACGCTCACAAGGAATTACGGAGTGTCGTATATTTGGACGATTTTATTTAATAGCATGTCAATCGATGCATCTATTTTGGTTGCGAGTGCAAATGATTCTGGCGGCGCACAAGTCACTGGAGGGGACGGTCAACTGAGAAAAGTCTGTGATGTGTGACCTAATCAGGTAAAAGTATCTCAGGTTGATTCGGAATGCGAAGCTGAATCACAGGGGTTTACCAGAAAAATTCAAGCATTGCTTCCCAGCTTGAGGCGAGCTATTGCCGGGCAAACGATGTCATTGAGAAAGGCTATTAAAATAATAGATTATTTTGTGTTCACTGAAATTCGCCAGTTTTGTTGTTTCCAAGGGACCGACTGCACTGTCGTTTCTTGCAACTGTTCCGTAGAAGTATCTCCAGATTAACGCCATGTAAAGAAACGTGTTTTCCACCTGCAACAAACGAGCAATCTGGAGTGGTAGATGGCAACCTTGGAATGACATCAGGTGGCGGGCAACTTGTTTTCGGGATGAACCCAGCATATACGTCCGAATATGGCTGGGGAACACGGCTGCCTTCGCGACATCAAGCAAATTAAGGCCTCCCTCTGGTGAGTTTGTTGTTGTTTGCTGGTGAGCGTTATTTACAGAAGTGGGTGCGATATGGCAGTGCGGTCACTAATTAAGCAGCCAACATATGACGCTCCAGATATAGGTCGCACTGTCGTATCTTATATACAGAAGAAAAAGAAGGACGAGATCCCTCATACTTTTTAATATGACTACACAGATTCTAGCGCTTTTGGAAAAGACTGGACATGTCAATTTGGGCAGAGTTCATCCCTGGGGGATGGAAAGGAATGTAGCGAGGGAAGCACCCATCCGAGTGGCGCTTCAGCCAGCTGTTGCAGGAATGTTTCGTCCCATGAGCACACCCTATATTTGCCAGCAAAGTTACTTAATAGTAATACTTAATAAGTAATTGAAAAATACACGACGAGTTACTCTAGATCGCACACACACATCTAGATCTGCACAATTCTGTAACGCCTATGGCCGACGATAAAAGTTTCAGCTAGCCTGGATATTTCCACCACCCAGCCTAATACCACAAGTTCTTCATCATCTGAACACTGCCGAGGGAGGGAGGGAAAACATACATATATTAAAAGCTATTTCTCTACAGAAGCCTAATACACAGATGAACATAGATGAACATATTGAAAATAGATGAACAGATTTGGTACAAAGATGAACCACCAATTTGGGATCCAAGCCACATGGTGATCTGGTTGGGAGCAAATTCACCAAAAACTAGAATACTTGTTTGAAGCTCGTGGAGGTTAACAGGTACGAGTATACTTACTTTAGCTTCAGGAAGATGTGTACGCGATCTTACATAATTTCCTCCGGAATATTTCGTGAGTAATGAGTTATATATGATTCACATTCATATAAGCAATCAGGTTGGAAATTGCTAAGGCATTACAATCCTAATGTATATCCTATATATTGTGTAGAAAAAGTTATAAGCCTTGGGTCTGCACCCGATCTGCACCCGTGCAGTCTGTCTGCACAGGCGCACTATGGATTGTTATAGTGCCATTATCGTTTCAATACGAGGGCTAAATAGAGGTGCCTCGCCAGCAATCATTGGCGATTGGGAAAAATCTGTGCTTAAAGAAGCAGATATATCAGCCAGGCAGTATACGTTCCGCAGTAGCATTCTTCATACGTTTTTTTTTTTTTTTCCAATAGAGATCTTGACACGCGGTAACTGGCGAAGACTTTATCAAAAACAAATTAATGGTAAAGCACTACCAGCAAAGTCTAAACTCTCTATAAATTTTGAGCCTGTTTCATAGTCAAAATATTTTTTCTCTATTGTTAATTTTTTAATTATTATTATTTTTAAATGCATTTAAATTCACAGTTCTGTATTTTTAACCTGCACCATCACATAGCGTCGTTACGTGGTCACCAGGAGTTATAGACAGGTCTCTCACAGATGCTGTGCATCGTCACATGCCGAATAATAGTACAAGTTTTACATAACAATAAAACTTGTATTATTTAGCAGAGACGATGCACAGCATCCCAGTAAGACCTCCTGGTGTGAGACTTCTATGAACAAAAATCGTGCGATCTGGACTATATAATACAGATCGTCTGTGACCACGTGACATTGCCGCTCGCTGATTGGTCGAAGCGAAGCGGAAACGGAAGACAAAAGGATGGTTGATTGTCCGGAAGAGTGAATAGAAGAATGACGCACTCTCACAGATGCTGTGCATCGTCTCTGCTAAATAATACAAGTTTTATTGTTATGTAAAACTTGTACTATTCTATTAAAAATTGCCACCGAAAATTTGTATTAGTTTGTTTAGATTTTAAAGCCAGTAAATTTTATAATTGTGGTAACGTTAGTAGTTCATATAATGTAATACAAACACATAGCTGTGAGATTTATTTCTAGATTAGCGTGATGTTAAGATAAGAGAAATTATAGATGTACCGGCGAAATAAATTCCAAAGGTCATTGCTTCGCTATTTAATATGTTAATCTTTTTAAAAGGTGTCATTTCGTTATTAGTTTCTTTGAATAGATAAGACCCATATTCTTCTACAGTCTACACATATCCAATGGATACCGTCTCTAAAGTAAACTTGTTCTTTATTGACGTCTTTTTTCTGTTGATGAAATTCTATTTGCTTTGCAACTCGTAAATTTTTCTGAAATGGTTTGATATATCAATAACAGCGTTGTTCCACGAAGCTTTACATATTATCTCTCTATACTGTTCAGGTACATATATAGCTTCGTGCTTCTTCAATACTTTTTTATTTCTTTTTTCTTCGGATTCTTAGCTTCTTCAACGACTCCCTGTTGCACGGATACAATGTCGAAGGTCCGGATGCGCCGACCATCTACTCCCCTAGGGCACCATGGTCGGCCCACGTAGGTACTTGACATTGTTATCCAACGCGACCTCCAAAGCACCCCCATTCAGGAGGTGTTAAACGACCACACAGGGTCTGATCACCAACCCGTGCTGATCGTGTTGCCCGGGCAACCGGCAACAACGAATCCACCCAGTCCACAATAAAGGTACCATAAACTGGGAAAAATATGTTTCAGCCTTAAAGAGGAATACACCGACGCGGCCGGTGAGCAGCGCAGCGGACGTCGACCGGCTCACGGTCGAGATCGCGGAGAGCATCGCGCACGCCCTCGAGGCGGCGAAATCTCCGAGGTCTCCCGTAGTCGAGCAAGACCTCCCTCGCCACATCCGAGACCTCATAAGGGAAAAAAGAAGGCTAAGTGTAAAAAGTGTTAACAGTAATTGATATGAAACCAAAAAAAACAATTTTGTCCACTGTAGCCTTGGTCAAAGGTCCGGATGCGCCGACCATCTACTCCCGTAGGGCACCATGGTCGGCCCACGTAGGAAATTGACATTGTTATCCAACGCGACCTCAAAGCACCCCCATTCAGGAGGTGTTATATATCAATAACAGCGTTGTTCCACGAAGCTTTACATATTATCTCTCTATACTGTTCAGGTACATATATAGCTTCGTGCTTCTTCAATACTTTTCTATTTCTTTTTTGTTCGGACTCTTAGCTTCTTTAACGACTCCCTGTTGCACGGATACAATGTCAAAGGTCCGGATGCGCCGACCATCTACTCCCGTAGGGCACCATGGTCGGCCCACGTAGGAAATTGACATTGTTATCCAACGCGACCTCCAAAGCACCCCCATTCAGGAGGTGTTATATATCAATAACAGCGTTGTTCCACGAAGCTTTACATTTATTTATTTAACACTTTATTGTACACTAAACATAAAACAAAAACATAAAATAACATACATTGAAAGGTACAAATGGCGGCCTTGCCTTATCGCATATGGCGATCAGGCCATACCATATCAGATACATATTATCTCTCTATACTGTTCAGGTACATATATAGCTTCGTGCTTCTTCAATACTTTTCTATTTCTTTTTTGTTCGGACTCTTAGCTTCTTTAACGACTCCCTGTTGCACGGATACAATGTCAAAGGTCCGGATGCGCCGACCATCTACTCCCGTAGGGCACCATGGTCGGCCCACGTAGGAAATTGACATTGTTATCCAACGCGACCTCCAAAGCACCCCCATTCAGGAGGTGTTATATATCAATAACAGCGTTGTTCCACGAAGCTTTACATTTATTTATTTATTTATTTAACACTTTATTGTACACTAAACATAAAACAAAAACATAAAATAACATACATTGAAAGGTACAAATGGCGGCCTTATCGCACATGGCGATCAGGCCATACCATATCAGATACATATTATCTCTCTATACTGTTCAGGTACATATATAGCTTCGTGCTTCTTCAATACTTTTCTATTTCTTTTTTCTTCGGACTCTTAGCTTCTTTAACGACTCCCTGTTGCACGGATACAATGTCAAAGGTCCGGATGCGCCGACCATCTACTCCCGTAGGGCACCATGGTCGGCCCACGTAGGAAATTGACATTGTTATCCAACGCGACCTCCAAAGCACCCCCATTCAGGAGGTGTTATATATCAATAACAGCGTTGTTCCACGAAGCTTTACATTTATTTATTTACTTATTTAACACTTTATTGTACACTAAACATAAAACAAAAACATAAAATAACATACATTGAAAGGTACAAATGGCGGCCTTGCCTTATCGCACATGGCGATCAGGCCATACCATATCAGATACATATTATCTCTCTATACTGTTCAGGTACATATATAGCTTCGTGCTTCTTCAATACTTTTCTATTTCTTTTTTGTTCGGACTCTTAGCTTCTTTAACGACTCCCTGTTGCACGGATACAATGTCAAAGGTCCGGATGCGCCGACCATCTACTCCCGTAGGGCACCATGGTCGGCCCACGTAGGAAATTGACATTGTTATCCAACGCGACCTCCAAAGCACCCCCATTCAGGAGGTGTTATATATCAATAACAGCGTTGTTCCACGAAGCTTTAGATTTATTTATTTATTTAACACTTTATTGTACACTAAACATAAAACAAAAACATAAAATAACATACATTGAAAGGTACAAATGGCGGCCTTGCCTTATCGCACATGGCGATCAGGCCATACCATATCAGATACATATTATCTCTCTATACTGTTCAGGTACATATATAGCTTCGTGCTTCTTCAATACTTTTCTATTTCTTTTTTGTTCGGACTCTTAGCTTCTTTAACGACTCCCTGTTGCACGGATACAATGTCAAAGGTCCGGATGCGCCGACCATCTACTCCCGTAGGGCACCATGGTCGGCCCACGTAGGAAATTGACATTGTTATCCAACGCGACCTCCAAAGCACCCCCATTCAGGAGGTGTTATATATCAATAACAGCGTTGTTCCACGAAGCTTTACATTTATTTATTTAACACTTTATTGTACACTAAACATAAAACAAAAACATAAAATAACATACATTGAAAGGTACAAATGGCGGCCTTATCGCACATGGCGATCAGGCCATACCATATCAGATACATATTATCTCTCTATACTGTTCAGGTACATATATAGCTTCGTGCTTCTTCAATACTTTTCTATTTCTTTTTTGTTCGGACTCTTAGCTTCTTTAACGACTCCCTGTTGCACGGATACAATGTCAAAGGTCCGGATGCGCCGACCATCTACTCCCGTAGGGCACCATGGTCGGCCCACGTAGGAAATTGACATTGTTATCCAACGCGACCTCCAAAGCACCCCCATTCAGGAGGTGTTATATATCAATAACAGCGTTGTTCCACGAAGCTTTAGATTTATTTATTTATTTAACACTTTATTGTACACTAAACATAAAACAAAAACAAAAAATAACATACATTGAAAGGTACAAATGGCGGCCTTATCGCACATGGCGATCAGGCCATACCATATCAGATACATATTATCTCTCTATACTGTTCAGGTACATATATAGCTTCGTGCTTCTTCAATACTTTTCTATTTCTATTTTCTTCGGACTCTTAGCTTCTTTAACGACTCCCTGTTGCACGGATACAATGTCAAAGGTCCGGATGCGCCGACCATCTACTCCCGTAGGGCACCATGGTCGGCCCACGTAGGAAATTGACATTGTTATCCAACGCGACCTCCAAAGCACCCCCATTCAGGAGGTGTTATATATCAATAACAGCGTTGTTCCACGAAGCTTTACATTTATTTATTTATTTATTTAACACTTTATTGTACACTAAACATAAAACAAAAACATAAAATAACATACATTGAAAGGTACAAATGGCGGCCTTGCCTTATCGCACATGGCGATCAGGCCATACCATATCAGATACATATTATCTCTCTATACTGTTCAGGTACATATATAGCTTCGTGCTTCTTCAATACTTTTCTATTTCTTTTTTCTTCGGACTCTTAGCTTCTTTAACGACTCCCTGTTGCACGGATACAATGTCAAAGGTCCGGATGCGCCGACCATCTACTCCCGTAGGGCACCATGGTCGGCCCACGTAGGAAATTGACATTGTTATCCAACGCGACCTCCAAAGCACCCCCATTCAGGAGGTGTTATATATCAATAACAGCGTTGTTCCACGAAGCTTTACATTTATTTATTTATTTATTTAACACTTTATTGTACACTAAACATAAAACAAAAACATAAAATAACATACATTGAAAGGTACAAATGGCGGCCTTGCCTTATCGCACATGGCGATCAGGCCATACCATATCAGATACATATTATCTCTCTATACTGTTCAGGTACATATATAGCTTCGTGCTTCTTCAATACTTTTCTATTTCTTTTTTCTTCGGACTCTTAGCTTCTTTAACGACTCCCTGTTGCACGGATACAATGTCAAAGGTCCGGATGCGCCGACCATCTACTCCCGTAGGGCACCATGGTCGGCCCACGTAGGAAATTGACATTGTTATCCAACGCGACCTCCAAAGCACCCCCATTCAGGAGGTGTTATATATCAATAACAGCGTTGTTCCACGAAGCTTTACATTTATTTATTTATTTATTTAACACTTTATTGTACACTAAACATAAAACAAAAACATAAAATAACATACATTGAAAGGTACAAATGGCGGCCTTATCGCACATGGCGATCAGGCCATACCATATCAGATACATATTATCTCTCTATACTGTTCAGGTACATATATAGCTTCGTGCTTCTTCAATACTTTTCTATTTCTTTTTTGTTCGGACTCTTAGCTTCTTTAACGACTCCCTGTTGCACGGATACAATGTCAAAGGTCTGGATGCGCCGACCATCTACTCCCGTAGGGCACCATGGTCGGCCCACGTAGGAAATTGACATTGTTATCCAACGCGACCTCCAAAGCACCCCCATTCAGGAGGTGTTATATATCAATAACAGCGTTGTTCCACGAAGCTTTACATTTATTTATTTAACACTTTATTGTACACTAAACATAAAACAAAAACATAAAATAACATACATTGAAAGGTACAAATGGCGGCCTTATCGCACATGGCGATCAGGCCATACCATATCAGATACATATTATCTCTCTATACTGTTCAGGTACATATATAGCTTCGTGCTTCTTCAATACTTTTCTATTTCTTTTTTCTTCGGACTCTTAGCGTCTTTAACGACTCCCTGTTGCACGGATACAATGTCAAAGGTCCGGATGCGCCGACCATCTACTCCCGTTGGGCACCATGGTCGGCCCACGTAGGAAATTGACATTGTTATCCAACGCGACCTCCAAAGCACCCCCATTCAGGAGGTGTTATATATCAATAACAGCGTTGTTCCACGAAGCTTTACATTTATTTATTTATTTATTTAACACTTTATTGTACACTAAACATAAAACAAAAACATAAAATAACATACATTGAAAGGTACAAATGGCGGCCTTGCCTTATCGCACATGGCGATCAGGCCATACCATATCAGATACATATTATCTCTCTATACTGTTCAGGTACATATATAGCTTCGTGCTTCTTCAATACTTTTCTATTTCTTTTTTGTTCGGACTCTTAGCTTCTTTAACGACTCCCTGTTGCACGGATACAATGTCAAAGGTCCGGATGCGCCGACCATCTACTCCCGTAGGGCACCATGGTCGGCCCACGTAGGAAATTGACATTGTTATCCAACGCGACCTCCAAAGCACCCCCATTCAGGAGGTGTTATATATCAATAACAGCGTTGTTCCACGAAGCTTTACATTTATTTATTTAACACTTTATTGTACACTAAACATAAAACAAAAACATAAAATAACATACATTGAAAGGTACAAATGGCGGCCTTGCCTTATCGCACATGGCGATCAGGCCATACCATATCAGATACATATTATCTCTCTATACTGTTCAGGTACATATATAGCTTCGTGCTTCTTCAATACTTTTCTATTTCTTTTTTCTTCGGACTCTTAGCTTCTTTAACGACTCCCTGTTGCACGGATACAATGTCAAAGGTCCGGATGCGCCGACCATCTACTCCCGTAGGGCACCATGGTCGGCCCACGTAGGAAATTGACATTGTTATCCAACGCGACCTCCAAAGCACCCCCATTCAGGAGGTGTTATATATCAATAACAGCGTTGTTCCACGAAGCTTTACATTTATTTATTTATTTATTTAACACTTTATTGTACACTAAACATAAAACAAAAACAAAAAATAACATACATTGAAAGGTACAAATGGCGGCCTTATCGCACATGGCGATCAGGCCATACCATATCAGATACATATTATCTCTCTATACTGTTCAGGTACATATATAGCTTCGTGCTTCTTCAATACTTTTCTATTTCTTTTTTGTTCGGACTCTTAGCTTCTTTAACGACTCCCTGTTGCACGGATACAATGTCAAAGGTCCGGATGCGCCGACCATCTACTCCCGTAGGGCACCATGGTCGGCCCACGTAGGAAATTGACATTGTTATCCAACGCGACCTCCAAAGCACCCCCATTCAGGAGGTGTTATATATCAATAACAGCGTTGTTCCACGAAGCTTTACATTTATTTATTTAACACTTTATTGTACACTAAACATAAAACAAAAACAAAAAATAACATACATTGAAAGGTACAAATGGCGGCCTTGCCTTATCGCACATGGCGATCAGGCCATACCATATCAGATACATATTATCTCTCTATACTGTTCAGGTACATATATAGCTTCGTGCTTCTTCAATACTTTTCTATTTCTTTTTTGTTCGGACTCTTAGCTTCTTTAACGACTCCCTGTTGCACGGATACAATGTCAAAGGTCCGGATGCGCCGACCATCTACTCCCGTAGGGCACCATGGTCGGCCCACGTAGGAAATTGACATTGTTATCCAACGCGACCTCCAAAGCACCCCCATTCAGGAGGTGTTATATATCAATAACAGCGTTGTTCCACGAAGCTTTATATTTATTTATTTAACACTTTATTGTACACTAAACATAAAACAAAAACATAAAATAACATACATTGAAAGGTACAAATGGCGGCCTTGCCTTATCGCACATGGCGATCAGGCCATACCATATCAGATACATATTATCTCTCTATACTGTTCAGGTACATATATAGCTTCGTGCTTCTTCAATACTTTTCTATTTCTTTTTTCTTCGGACTCTTAGCTTCTTTAACGACTCCCTGTTGCACGGATACAATGTCAAAGGTCCCGATGCGCCGACCATCTACTCCCGTAGGGCACCATGGTCGGCCCACGTAGGAAATTGACATTGTTATCCAACGCGACCTCCAAAGCACCCCCATTCAGGAGGTGTTATATATCAATAACAGCGTTGTTCCACGAAGCTTTACATTTATTTATTTATTTATTTAACACTTTATTGTACACTAAACATAAAACAAAAACATAAAATAACATACATTGAATGGTACAAATGGCGGCCTTATCGCACATGGCGATCAGGCCATACCATATCAGATACATATTATCTCTCTATACTGTTCAGGTACATATATAGCTTCGTGCTTCTTCAATACTTTTCTATTTCTTTTTTGTTCGGACTCTTAGCTTCTTTAACGACTCCCTGTTGCACGGATACAATGTCAAAGGTCCGGATGCGCCGACCATCTACTCCCGTAGGGCACCATGGTCGGCCCACGTAGGAAATTGACATTGTTATCCAACGCGACCTCCAAAGCACCCCCATTCAGGAGGTGTTATATATCAATAACAGCGTTGTTCCACGAAGCTTTACATTTATTTATTTAACACTTTATTGTACACTAAACATAAAACAAAAACAAAAAATAACATACATTGAAAGGTACAAATGGCGGCCTTGCCTTATCGCACATGGCGATCAGGCCATACCATATCAGATACATATTATCTCTCTATACTGTTCAGGTACATATATAGCTTCGTGCTTCTTCAATACTTTTCTATTTCTTTTTTGTTCGGACTCTTAGCTTCTTTAACGACTCCCTGTTGCACGGATACAATGTCAAAGGTCCGGATGCGCCGACCATCTACTCCCGTAGGGCACCATGGTCGGCCCACGTAGGAAATTGACATTGTTATCCAACGCGACCTCCAAAGCACCCCCATTCAGGAGGTGTTATATATCAATAACAGCGTTGTTCCACGAAGCTTTACATTTATTTATTTATTTATTTAACACTTTATTGTACACTAAACATAAACGAAAACATAAAATAACATACATTGAAAGGTACAAATGGCGGCCTTGCCTTATCGCACATGGCGATCAGGCCATACCATATCAGATACATATTATCTCTCTATACTGTTCAGGTACATATATAGCTTCGTGCTTCTTCAATACTTTTCTATTTCTTTTTTCTTCGGACTCTTAGCTTCTTTAACGACTCCCTGTTGCACGGATACAATGTCAAAGGTCCGGATGCGCCGACCATCTACTCCCGTAGGGCACCATGGTCGGCCCACGTAGGAAATTGACATTGTTATCCAACGCGACCTCCAAAGCACCCCCATTCAGGAGGTGTTAAACGACCACACAGGGTCTGATCACCAACCCGTGCTGATCGTGTTGCCCGGGCAACCGGCAACAACTAATCCACCCAGTCCACAATATACCAAGAACTGGGAAAAATATGTTTCAGCCTTAAAGAGGAATACACCGACGCGGCCGGTGAGCAGCGCAGCGGACGTCGACCGGCTCACGGTCGAGATCGCGGAGAGCATCGCGCACGCCCTCGAGTTGGCGAAATCTCCGCGGTCTCCCGTAGTCGAGCAAGACCTCCCTCGCCACATCTGAGACCACATAAGGGAAAAAAGAAGGCTCAGGGCTTTGTGGCAACACAATTTCTGCCCCAGAATTAAATGGAAACTTTACCGTGTTTCAGAGGCGGTTAACCCATTATCGCCCTCTGTACCTGCACAGGTACAACTAGAACTACTTAATCGATAAATTATGTATTTTATCTGTGGTAAGTGTTGAAAGTAGTTAGAAATTACAAATCTAGATGACACTAGTTACCACATAATAAATAAAAATAGGCGGTGGCGCGAAAACAAATGTCACTTATTTTGTAATAAAATACGGAGTCCAGACACGACATACAAGGTAAGATTATTTTGTTGGTTTTTATCAAAAATAGTGAAATATTTCAACTTCTTTTTTTATTTTTATGGAGACTATTTATTTGTGGTTGTAATAATAACATAAGAATGAAAGTTTATTACAAAAAAAAATCTAAATGACTTCATTTATGATCTGTTGATGATTTTACCTAGTGTTTGACGTGACTCCTGAGTCCTGGCTAGATTTAACTAGTTAATACCTGACTATGACAAGAAAACACTAATGGAACGACTGGAACTAACTTGTAACCAAGAAATATATTACTTACTATTTATGACCGATTATTGGATGTGACCTTTGACTCTAGACTAGTCTAGATAATGGAAAATTAATTTTACTAAAGACATTGGATGGATATAATGTTTACTAATGAAATTAAATTACTGAAGACTTGGCAGCATGGTCCTCGACCTTAGCCGGTTCCTTGCGGAACAAAGGAAAGAAAAAGCGACGACTCGTTGTCACTGACTTTTTTATGTTTTATTATTTTATTTTACGGCTGTGGATACAAGTCCTTTAAGCCAATACATTAATATTTACATCAAAGTAGTTTCTCTTATACAAGCTACCTTAATATATTAGGTACCGTAAAACGGGGTGAATAGCAATGGTTTCAAACTTTGCATGAAGAATTTGTTGTTAGTAACTTATTTTTTTTTATCATAGGTGATTCTGTATCATGTCCGGGACCCATAAAGAAAGAGCTATAATAATGTTTTTTAAATATAATCAAAGATTTTCCAGAAAAATTGAAAAATATTGACCATTTCTATTTACCCAACGACTGGGGTCAATAAAAACGCGTAAAGGGGTGAATGGAAAAACTGTTAGGGCTGCCTAAAATTAGTTTTATCCAACATGCAAAAAATGTAAGGTGATGTGTTTCAAAATTATTGGAAACCAAAACATTTTTTTAATTCTAAATGAAAATTAAATGTGACATGATATGTATTGTAAGCAATATCATTTTTATGGAATGTTTACGATCTCTATTCAATAAATCAAACAAGATACTAACAGTTTGTTCATAATTTTTATTTTAATAAAATAAAAACACAATTTTCTAAATAAAAAACTCTTCACAAACTCTTTGAGAAATCAGATTTTTGTGTCTTAATAAGAAGCTCTGCAAAAAATCCGGGCCTGGAAAATTGTTTTTGAATCTTTTCTGGTTAATTCCTATCCTATCTAGATACATTTTTACTATGTACCTGAGATCCATAGTATCTAGGGGATAACCCCATTCCGCACATTTGTTTATGTATTAAGAACTTTTCAGTTTCATCAGATAAAGCTCTTTGGCCTCCTTGTCGCTTCATATCCCGGGTACTGTGGCGATACAACACTGATTTGTGTATGCTATATTTTTTAGCAACGTCTTCTATTTTAACATTTCTAGATGTTACATACTCTTCCACAGCTTTTTGTATTATTTCAGTCATATTTTTTATGAATGAATGAATGTACCTGCAAATGAAAATTATTACTTTAAAATAGTATTTACTAGCTGACCTGGCGAATTTTGTACCACCTTTTTTCAAGACCAAAATTAGCCAAAACGGTCCAGCCGTTCTCGAGTTTTAAGGAGACTAACACAACAGCAATTCATTTTTATACATAAGAAGAAGATTTATAAATCACTAAATCCAAAAGCTGTGAAAGTACCTAGTTATTTGGGGAATAACTTGGTACTAGGTACTTTACCGTAACATACCTACTTATTCCCTAATAACTAGGTATTTTCACAGCTTAACAATATATTAACAATTTTTGACAACCCTATTCATCTATTTTTATTGACCCCTTATTAGTTGCTATTCACACGTTAAGCGTTTCTATTTTTCCTTACTAAATTTCCATTAAACCCATACTATTGTTCTAATCACCCGTCACTAGATTCTATTAACCCCTTTTATACAATAAATTTACATGTACAGTGATTTTAACAAATTGGAGAATTGTAATAATGGATATTCACTTACCTTCAATAAATTTTAATAATGTATCACACATGTAATGATAAGAACACATTAACCAAAACAATTAACACCTTTTTCACACTTTAAATCAAAAGTTGCGGCAGTTGAAATAAACGCGTTCACAGAAGGTAGACTTTGAAGTAAATTTTGAACGATAAATGTGAATTTTGAAATCAAAAACTTGTTGCCAGCGCTAAGAAAAAATATTGATGTGTAATAATTTAAAATTCTACCAAAATCCTTCAACGAATAATAGTCGAATGTTTTTTTTTCTATTCACCCCGCAATTTCTATTTACCCCGTTTTACGGTACCTATATTTACAAATTTTCTGTCGTTCTACAAACAAACTTATATATTGCTCAGTAAAATCTATTATTTTTTAACATTTCTATTACTGATGTAGGTAGGTATAACTGAAGAAACTTCTGACAATTCGGAAATTAATAACAATCTTTGAATATAAAACTTCGTGCCGTTCAAAAAAAAGATTGTCTAGATCAGCTGCTTGCTGGTTACAATAATTGCATTTATCTTCTGTGATTATTTTCATTTTAAAGAGATGAGCTGGAGGTTGACAATGGCCAAATCGTAATCTATTTAAAATAGTTAGATATTTTCTTTCTGTATACCTACTCTTTAATATTATTATACCAGTGCAGAGGCGGGCGCGCAGGTTTTCTTGGATTGATGCATACAATTTTCCAGTGGTTTTAATTTTTTCCTTCCAATGGCCTCCCCATCGAAGTTTTTCTTTTTCTTTCAGTAACACAGAAATCTTTACATTGTATTTTAAGTATATCACTGTGATCTTCGTTCCAATGCGAATTTGCAGCCTTGTCAGCTAATTCATTTCCTTGAATTCCCGAATGAGAGGGAACCCACTTAATTTCAACTGCCATACTCTTGTTCATATTGTACAATAATTCCTTAATATTACGATGTAATTAATCTTAAACTCCAAAGTTGAACCATATATTGCCCTTATAACAAGATATATTATGCATCTGATAAAATAAGCAAAATATTTATATTTTCAGCATCTTTAGCATATATTCTAATATATAGTAGATTGCTCTTGCCTCCGCAGTAATAATACTGCAATTGTTATTTATTCTATAATTTTTACTTATTTTCAAATGATCATCATAAAAAGCAGAGCATATGTGATCTGCAGATTTTGAGCCATCAGTATATCAGTATATCTTATACCTATTAACATTATCAATAGAATTATTCTTTACATACTTATTATTATCAAATTTATTTAACTCTAAATTAAGTTTACTATCTAAGAGAGCATCATATTCACAAGTATAGATAGGGTAATTATTTAATTTATACATATTCAGATTCACACATATTTTACTTACATGGGTCATTACAGTACACATCTCTGGCAGCTTATTAAATATAATGTCTGATATTAATGCTTTGGATATTATGGTGAACTATTCTTAAATAATTATCCATTTAGTAGATGATTTAGTAATATTTCTTTGATTTTAATTGTTGTCTTTGGTGAGTCTTTATTATTATCTGTCAAAATTAAAGTCTTAACTAAAGCATTTAATATTCTATCATTATTAATAATTTCATTTGTATCTATGATTTTAGGAATTTGCTTAAATTTATTATTTCCTGAATCTTGTATTTTGGTTGGAAAATGTTTAGATACAGGTAGAGCAGGGAAATTTTGACTTATACTTACATCTTTACAGTACTAGCAGTTGTAGCAGCATAAGATAGTTTTTTCTGATTCAGTTTGCTTTCCTTTATGGGACATGTATGTGATATAGCCAAATGAGATCCCTCACAGTTTGCACATTTTACTACATTAGTCTTATTGCATTCTGTGTAGAGATGTTCACCGGCACATATGGAACATACTTGTTTATTTTTGCATATCCTAGCTGAGTGATTGAACTTTAAACATTTAAAACATTGTAATAGTGGCCTCACATATGGTTTAACTTTGAAGCGCCAATGATCTAGGAAGATATATTCTGGTAAGGTGTTGCTCACAAATGTAATAGCTATAGTCTTCAGAGGTTGTCTTATGCCGTTGCTGTCCTTTTTCGTGAATCTTCTCACTGCCACCATTTCGAATTCGCATGTGAGTTTTCTATATAGATCTTCGTTGGATATTTCCAATGGAACAAACTGGATGACACCAATGGATTCAACTGATGAAGCTGGAATGTATGCTTTGATGTTGTGTTTTTCTAATTTAGAAAATTATTAGCCGAGCTGGCTTGGTTGAAAATTGAAATTAATTTGAATTTTGTGAGCATTAGCTCTGCTGATCTCGTATTGACCCTTGATGTAATCGCCCAAAATGTTTTGGATATAAATTGGGTCTTTGTTTCCTAAATTCACATTTTCTGTGCTTACTATAAATACCGGAAAGTTAGTATTGTTGGAATTATCTGAATATTGTCTTTTATATCCAGGTTTGTAGAAAATTTTCTAACTATAATCTTCTGATGGCATTGAGGACAATGTATCAGATATACTTTCTCTTCTTTACTTCTTTTGGTGGGTCTCCATCACTGTGGGAGCCCATTATTCCAATATAAACTTTTTTATATTAAAATTAATTGAAATAAAATTAAAAAGAACCGCCTTATTTGACTTCCCGCCAAAAAGTCGTCGTCACTGACGAGTGACCAGTGTTGCCAACCCCAAGAAAGTAAAAAACAGCATATCACTAATAAAAAAAACAGTAGAAAACAGTAGCTTAAGAAAAAAAAGGCAGATTTCATATTTTTCTTTTATAATTAAAACAATCACCTACTTTTATTACTCACATTAATATTATTATAATATTGATTCTAAATTTTCAATCTCATTTTCCTTTTTAAATTCGTACCTGCATATTTATATTAAATCTATTTATGTGCCTTCAAATGAGTTGCAATCGGTTATTTCGGATTTGTGTATAATACTCCTTTAGTAATAGTGGATATTCTGTTGCGTAATTTGGTTTTTATAATATTTATAGCTGAAAATAATCTTTCCACGGTAGCGCTGCTATGTGAGTAGGCACAAAAGTTTTATTATGTGGTGATTATTAAGAAATAGCGCAGCATAGCGCTCATTGAAAAACAGTAAAAATTAGGAATGAAACAGAAAACAGGGTCATCAACATGAAAACAGTAAATCTACTGTTAAAACAGCAGGGTTGGCAACACTGCGAGTGACGCTACTTAACAGTGTTGCCACAGTGCCATCTCACAATTCACATAGACCGTTTCAGAAAACCCTCATTAAACTATGGAGGGTAAAGGTAAGGAGTGTTATCTTGTACATGCACTTTACTTATGTGTAAGCTCTTCAAAATCACATATTACATAAGAGAACTTAAAACCACCCAGTAGCAATACCAATCTAATAATGGCAAGTAACGTAACCTAAGTGCGTTTAACGTCACCTAAGTGAACTTAAGACCAACTTATGACACTTAACCGCACTTAACTACATTCACCGTGACTTAATGAATCCTTAGAATATTAAATTGCCTAATGACACTTATCGCCTTCTAAGTGCCCGAAATAGCACTTATTGATTTATTTTAAAAAGTAGCCTATGTCCCTTTTTAAGGTCTCATTTATGTCCATACCAAAATTCATTCAAATCGGTCAAATGGTTTAGGCGTGAAAGCATAACACAGACAGTGTTACTTTCGCATTACAATATATGCTCATCCTACGGGAACCCTACATATTCCCGGGATAAAATGTAGCTTATGTTACTTCATAGTGTCTCATTTATATTCAAACCAAAAATCATATAAATCGGGCGAATAGTATAGGCGTGAAAGCCCATTCCCACGGGAATACCACATCTTCCGGGATAAAAAATATTCTAAGTTGCGTCGGTGGGTCCTATCTAGCCCCATACTAAAAATCATCGAAATCGGTAAAATGGTTTAGGCCAGAGAGCATAACACAGGCAGCGTTACATTCGCATTACAATATATGCTCATCCCACGGGAACCCTACATATTCCCAGGATAAAATATAGTCTATGTTACTTCATAGGGTCCCATTTATGTCCATACCAAAATTCATTCACGTCGGTCAAATTATTTAGGCGTACAAGCAGAATATTGGCCGAGCCACTTATATCCATTCCCACGGGTATACTACATTTTCCGGGATAAAAGTATCCTTTGTTGCTTCGGTAGAAGTAGTAGTTAGTAGCTACCCCCATATTAAAAATCATTTAAATCGGTCAAACGGTTTAGGCGTGAAAGCATAACACAGGCAGTGTTACTTTCGCATTACATTATATGCTCATCCCACGGGAATCTTACAAATTCTCGGGATAAAATTTAATCTATGTTACTTCATAGTATTTCATTTATCTCTGTACAAAAATTCATTCATATCGGTCAAACAGTTTAGGCGTAAAAGCAGAATATTGCCATTGCTAATTATACCCATTCCCACGGGAACACTACATTTTCATCAAAATCATCGAAATCGGTTCAGTAGTTTTTGAGTGTAAGCGTAACAAACATCCAAAAATACAAACCTTTCCTCTTTATTATAATAGTATAGATAACTACTTTATTATAATAGTATAGATAACTACTTTATTATAATAGTATAGATAACTACTTTATTATAATAGTATAGATAACTAGTGGTAGGCGATTATGAACTACCTACTAATTAGATATCAAAATTCCAAAACACGGCAGTCAATTTTTATTTTATGGCAACCCTGCTCTGTAGCTACTATATAATATAATAGTCTGTGGCCTGTGATCTTGCCTCTTCTTTAGTAATTAATCTGATTCGTTGATTTCTTAATTCCCAAGTTTATCGATTAAAATTAAATCCACCCAAGTACAGCGTAGTATATACCTACTACTATCCGATGTACCCAAACAACTGACACCCGTTCGCTGATCGCCTGGCTAGGCTTCCCCAACGGGTCTCACCTGGTCTGGTTTGATAGCACGGGTGGCGTGAAGATGGACGCCGTGGACGCCCACGGCCCATGCCCACGGTTGCAATGAAGTTTCGAGGAGCATGGAACGGAACGGGACCTACATCTGTATCTACTGTTTTGGATATTCCTCAAGTCTTTCCTGTTCAGAATGTTGTGATATCGTACTACAAAATCGATATAGTGACTAAAAACGACCGAAGTTATATCAAATCACCTACAAACCACATTTATTCCTGGATTTTTAAGCCTTTCAATGAAATGTCCATGGGTTTTGTCAGCCAACCAGCTGTGTTCTTGTTCTCGTGTTTTAAGCCAAACTCTTGACCTTGATACCATATTTGATAACTGTCGAAACTTCTAATTTGTTGACTGGTTTTTTATTAGAGGTTTCATTCTTCTTCGGGTTGAGGTTGTTGTTTCAGGTCGGCGTTGCTTTGTTATTATTTATAAATCTCCATCTCATTGTGAATTTAAACAATTGCATTTTTGATATAACTGATATCAATATAATTTTTTTGGTGCCTTTTTGGTTTGATTAAGTTTTACTAATTTCAGGAAACCTACCCTATTATAACTCTTTTAAAAGTAATAAATAGTCCATATCATTTGTCTAGCCAAAATTGATTATTGAATTCTATTCCACTGTAGTGAGATTTTTGCTGCAAAGATAAACAATTGAATCGGTCATTTCAAAAACCTCTAGTCACTTAATTAGAATTTTTCAGAAATCAGTATAAACTGTTTCATACTCAAACAAATGAGTTTTAAAGGAGTTCTTATGTTTAATTTAGTATTTGAGTGGTAAAAAATAAAAATACAAAGTTAATAACCTTTACAGTTTATTAATAGAAATAATGGTAAAAAACCTGAAAACAGTTTTTGACTTATGTTGTTTTAGCAAGTAAGAGGGTTAGTGGTATTAATTTAACCAAAACAATCATACTAATCATATTTTTTTATTGCTTATAGTTGAGGACATGAAAGAAATGTTTTAAAATTAGAATTTATTAATAAAAATAGTGACATAACACCCTCTTCCATGGGTTAGTTGAAATATTAAAAGTGTTAACAGTAATTGATATGAAACCAAAAAAGACTATTTTCTCCACTGTAGCCTTTTTATTGATCAGAAACTATTGTTTCAAAGAAATTAAAAGTATTCAGGCTTAAATGGAATTTGATCTTTAATATTAGCCTTTTTTTAACAAAAATAGTCCCATATTTTCCTTCCACTTGTTCCACATCAAAACTATTTAATATCGTATTGTGTTTATTTAATATGTTAATCTTTTTAAAAGGTGTCATTTCGTTATCAGTTTCTTGGAATAGATAAGACCCATATTCTTCTACAGTCTACACATATCCAATGGATACCGTCTCTAAAGTAAACTTCTTCTTTATTGATGTCTTTTTTCTGTTGATTAAATTCAATTTGCTTTGCAACTCGTAATTTTTTCTGAAATGGTTTGATATATCAATAACAGCGTTGTTCCACAAAGCTTCACATATTATCTCTCTATACTGTTCAGGTACATATATAGCTTCATGCTTCTTCAATACTTTTCTATTTTCCCAAATCTCTATCTGAATCTAAATAAGAATGCCCTACTTTGGGAAACTTATGATCAATACCTTTAAAGTAGCCTTTTATGATCATGGACTATACTACTAAATATACACCTAAATCTCTGACAAGTGTCACTCTTTCGAGCTCTTGATTATTAAAATTATATGTAGTAGTTATACTATATCTATATATATAAAAGAAAGTCGTGTTTGTTACAACACTTATAACTCGAGAACGGCTGGACCGATTGCCATGGTTTTTGATTTGTTGGATTTGTTTCCGTCCCGAATAGCAGAATACATCTTAAAAACAATGAAAACTCGATATGTGTAATGAATACTTAATCATTTCAATAGATGCTGATTTGTTTATTACATGTCAAACATTTGTTGTCCAATCCTGTCAAATAGTGTAACAACTATTTTTTTTTTTGGAGCTTGGCCTGGTTGAATGAAATTTATTTTTAAACTCCTTGGTTTACAATTTACAAACGAAGGCGGGCTCGGTAGTCATCACGCTTTGAAATCTAAAACACTCAACTATGCAATGGAATGCACTTGGTGTTAAGAAAATTATTGAGTAATGTTATTCACGTGACGATACTCAAAAGACAACTTAGAGATAAATAATTGGTGCTTGAGAATTCATCAATTAGATTGATCTAAGGATTTCATTGATCCCAACGGGTATGACCATTGAGTTCAAACGAATTCATCATCATCATCATTAGCTCATATGTGTACGTCCCATTGATTGGCATAGGCCTTCTCTGCAACTGAGAGGGTTTAGACTTCAGTCCACCACGCTGGTGCTTCAATGAAGAGATTTGAAACCGACTGCATCCCATGCTGCACAATATGTACATGTCTAATTTAATAACACACGATTGATGCATTTAATTTTTGTACTTTATTATTTCTGTATATTTATCTCAATAAAGAGCTGAACTTAATATTTATTTCCATACAATCAAAAATAAAATTCAAGTAATATGTAACATGACATTCAATGACTGTTAGGCGGTACGAAGTTTGCCGGGTCAGCTATTTATATTATAGATGTGAATGTAAATTTGTTTGTTACGCTTTCACGCCAAAACTACTTAACCGATTATTATCATTAAAATTTGTACACATAGTCTTAGAGGTATTAGAAAGGAGATAGGATAGGTACTTCTTATTAAAAAAAACGGAGGGTAAATAATTGGACAATGATTGAAAAAAGATTTGAATGACTTTTGGTATGCAGATAGGTGGGACCCACCGATGTACATAGGATACTTTTTATCTCGGTAAATTTAGTGTTCCCGTGGGAATGTTAAAATGTTATCCTTACTATTATATAAATGTGAATGTAATGTAATGTTTGTTACGCTTTCACGCAATAACAAGTTTTTTGGTATGAACATAAATAAGACCCTGTAAAGTAACATAGGCTATGTTTCATCCCGGGAAAATGTAATGTTCCAATGGGATAAACATATTATAAATACGAAAATAACTTTCAGAGTTTTACTTTTACGCCTAAACCATTTGATCGATTTGGGTGATTTGATGTGATGGATAAAAACGGGACCTTAAAAAAGGACATAGGCACCGTTTTTTTAATTCAGTAAGTGCCATTTTGGGCACTTGAGGAACGATTTATAGATTCACTTATTTATTTATCTTTCTGCACCCAACCCTGTAGTCTACGCGGACGGGGTCGCGGGCAAAAGCTATAAAAATATAAAAATTGCGATTACAAAACAAGTGTTGTTCGTAGTAGTGTGAAAATTTGGGGTTGAATGTATTTTTCAATGATGAATCATAAAAATAAAATAAAAGTGTTCACAAAATAAAAAAATAACTTTTGGGTTGGACCCCCATTAACACCTAAGGATATAAAAAATAGATAACAACCTATTCTCAGACTTACTGAATATACATATAAAATTTTACTCTAAAATCCAAAATATTATAATTAATCCAAAATCTGTAATTTTGGCCATATTTTTTTGTTTAAAAATTAGAATGCCCAGTAAAAAAATAGAGGTTCATCATAGAAGGGTGAAAATTTAAGATTATAATAATTTATCAATGCTGAATCATAAAACATAAAAACGTTAGGTCAATAGAAAATTGTTTAATTTGTATATCGATCAAAGCAATGACTGTTATACGTATCATTATCATTTTTCAGTGCTATTATCATTTATTTACATTTTAATAAAAAAAAATTAAAATGGTCAGTATAAGATAGAGGTTGATCGTAGAAGGGTGAAAATTTATGATTATAATAATTTATCAATGCTGAATCATAAAAAATAAAGAAAATAAAGTCAATAGAAAAATAATCATACCCCTAAATGTTAAACCCTTAAATGTTGGCCGATTCTCAGACCTACCTACGATATACACATAATATATCATAAAAATCAGTCGGGCCGTTTCGGAGGAGTTTGCAAAAAAAACACCGCGACACGAGAATTTTATATGTATGGCAAAACAACGTTTGCCGGGTCAGCTAGTAGCTTATAAATTTAAGTATATAGAATATATTTTTTTACGAGAATAATTGGATTTTTTTTACATTTAAATATAATAAATTGATTTGGCAATGGGTATATAAATTATAACAAAGGTCATTCTGAAACTGAATAAAATAACTAATAATAATTTTATAACTTTAAATATTTTATTGTCATCAGCATAAATAAAACTGTAGCAAAAGCCTTTGACTGTAACAGCTTGACTGCGTTTACAAAGATAGGAATATAACCAACGTAAAAGATCACCATTCATCACCAAATTCATAGAGTTTAGCTGTTAGAATATCAGGGCTTATTCTATCGAAGGCCTTAGAGTAGTCAGTAGGGTGGCTCACGAATGTATGGAAAAAAAAATTCTTTGGAATTTTGTGTTCTAATAGGGGGGGTTCGGTGCGTAACATTGATGTGAAAATAAGTGTAAGTTTTCAATTCTTTTGAATAACTCCTTTTGCCTCCGCACAGGCCTCAAAGACACTTAAAAACATTGTTTTACTTAGGGAGAAAGCTAAGAATTTTATTATAAAACTTTTTAGATAATAATCAAAATTCAGTATTTTTTTATTAAACATATTAATTATTAAGATGAAATTACAATCAAACTAAAATTCTGAAATAAAAAAAAAGTAAATTATAACATGTTAATTAGCTCGAAAATCTCTTTTTGAATCAAATTTCGGTATCGTTTTCCTTGACTCCAATTTGTCTTTCGAGATCTTCTGGCAGGTATCTGGAGGCCCTAATAATGTTGTAAAGATGGTGTGAACCATATTTTCATGATGGCTTATGTTTAATTTAAAAACAAGATGGTGCATAAACTTTCGACAAATAAAGCCAGAATTTTCAAATTATCCGATGGAATCTCAGATGTAACGTACAAACATAAAATTATGTTTTCCCGTGTGAGCCAGCGGGCATGAGAGAGTATGCCTGGAGACTTATTTGCTATGTCAGCAGGAAAATCACCTGAAATTACTGCAGAGACTATCTTCAAGCAAGTACTGATGATCTGTACTTGACTCTTTTGACACTTCAGGTAGCAACTCTCCTTCGATGTGTGGGAAGTTTTTTATAGGCAGTAATTTACAGGTTTCCAGAGCTTTACCTAATGTGTCCAGTGTATGACTTAGGTCCCGAAGTACATTTGTTAAGATGAATAAATAAATATCTTAAAGGAAGTTCGTTCATGTGTAGCAAACAAATGATCCATTGAAGTGGCCTTTGAAGCGTTTTTTCAAGCAGTCTTATGATATCACCGCACTTTCCAGAGTTAACATCTGTACCGTCGCGTCGCAACCGATTCCCATAAGATGATACATAGGGGAAAGTGGTTACCCTTCGTACACTTTTTAGATTTTATTTTTTTACTTTATGATTAATTGTCGAATTTATCTAGTTTATGTACCTAAGTGTAACAAATATACTGTAGTTTGTTACAAAAAAGTCTAAAACTATTATGTCAAAAGGTTAAAGGGTTATAGCCATTTTTCAACGATAAGATATTTGTACGAACGTACCCCACGTATGGGGTACGTTCGTACAGTAGGTGGGGTACTTTCGTACGCCATGAGGTTGTATTTAAAAAGCCAATTAGTCTTAATTTTTTTTTAAATTATTATTAAAATATATATTTATCTAAGAACTAACTTAATAATATGTGACTTGACTCATAGTCGATAATTCTTTCTTTAGAAAAATAACAAAAAATAAAATCGTTCATCCCTAGTTTATTTATTGATAATTCTAAGCTTTACAATCAGCCTAAATGAGATGTTTACCATAATTTTGTATGACATCGTTGTACAGTCTTTGACAATTTAAACTTAAAGTAGGTAATTATACATTTAGTTGAAGGGACGCTGGTGGAAGGTTGTGGTTCCTGTCTGGCTGTCCGAATGCACCCCATGCCTTTGCAAAAAATTAAAATACAACTTTATACAAATTCTAATTTGGTTTGAGAAATATTACAATTGAAACTCAAAATAAACAATGTTAACATTAGTCAATCATCACCATTTTGTCAAAAACATAACAATTCTACTTACAATTACGAACTAAAGTTAGGTGAAAAATTTAGTCACCGCGCGCGAAAACGCGTTATGTCTTGTCAGCAGATACACCGTAGTGCGATTGGCGCGACACTCCGCTAGCAATATGTCGGCCGGTATGTCTATACACACAAGCAAAGGCGTTTTTGTGTGCCTTGTAGATTTTCTGTTATACTAATTGTACGAATGTGCCCCGCGTACGAATGGTGACCACTTTCCCATATGTGGCAATATCTTCACTAGACAGAAACTTTGTTATGTTTAAATTTCTTTATCAGTATAGGACGATGTATCCCATATAATACGATCCCGGCTCTCGTATCAGCAAAATGTGTCCTTCAACACAATAGTTTTGTAGTATTTACCATTCTTTCTGATAATATTTAAGGTTTTATAATTTCTTTCGTCATAATATAAAGCAGAGAGTTCAGAAACTGTTTCTTCCCGCGTCAAACTTGCTCTTACTTTACATTTCGCCCATCGTAACTAACTTCGTCAATTATTTCCATACCTGAGCCAATATCGAACAAAACTGAAGACGCAATAGCTGCTGTTGCTTTATCAGATACGCAAGACAGAATACGTAGGAAGAGAGTTTTATTGCGAACTGTTTTTCTCTTTTTATTTCTACGTTTGATAATAGACTTTTGTGACATTGCTGTTGATGCTGATGAAGTTCTTTCAGCTAAATTGGCTACCGTTGAAGTAGTTCCAAACGTGCTTGGACGTTCCTCTCGTTCAAGTTTTTTTCTGGAGGATCATTTGTAACTTCTTTGTCGCAGTTACGTCGACTTCACTTATCATCATACCCCGAGAGGTTATTTGATCGACCAAGAATATTTTCTCTTGTTTGGAACTCTTTTTTTCCTTCGGATGCATTGAGAGAGATGCATTTAGTAATTTATTTTTAAAAAAGACCATAATAGGAATTACTCAGTAAAAAAAAGAAGTTAGTTTTTATAAAATTTTATACAGTAATGTAGCATCAAAGTAGACTAAAATCATTATTTTTGGAATATTTAATGACGTTGCGGAGGTAGTTACTGTCAATTTAATCAAATAATATTTTACATAGTGGGTTTCTAGCCAAAAACGCACAAACTTTTCACTATTAGAATATAATAACTCGAAAAAAAAAATTTCGAGCCACCCTAGTAGTCAGTGTTAACGAGGACGACTTGATACCCATCCTCTATGGCGCTGGTAACGAAATCTACGAATTCGCAAAGATTAGACTGTCGACTTTTTATTTATTTATTTATTATTATGGTTCACCAATTCACATTGTTTACATTCATATAATACAATAATAAAATAGAGAAGAAAAAAAATACTTAATGCAACAATCACTAACAGGCAAACACCGCATGCACCATTAAATCAGTTACAGTACTAACTAAAAATAAATATTTGTACGAGTACTTAGATAAGTACAAATGGCAGTAAGTACTCCATCCATTTAATTAAAAAGTCAGGTTTGAACTGCTATAATTTATTTGTACTCTTACAAGTACGCGAGAACATACGAGGTTAGAAGTTCATTAGATATGCAGTCTCCTCCGGGTGCTTTTCCTTTTTTTTGCGTATTTGTATCTCTTCTTCATTATATATATCATAGTTGAGTAGTTGACTGTGCTCAGTTTTCGTGTCCTCATCGCTGTATAACTTTCGATAGTAAGTACCTATAGTTCGTTGTAATCTGTAATATTTTAATTCTATTCGTTTCAATTTTATTCGTATTATTTCAAGATTGTTTCATATTGTCGATCCAGGTTAAGTTTTATTTTAGTTTGCTCCAGGTTTTCTTCACACCGCCCGATTTTTCAATGTAGTACTTTATTGTGTCTGTTCTTGTTGCCTCTATGTTTTCGTGTCTGTAAGTTTATATCTTTGCTCAATTTCGCAATTTCGTTCTTGTTATTGTTCCTTTCTTTAATCTTTATAAGGCAAAGAAAACTAAAGATGACAGCAATGTATATCAAATGGATAGTGAATAGTATTATCATTAGGATGACCCTAACGTCATATTTTTTTATGATAATTTCTGGGAAACGCGGTGGTTGTCTCCTTTTTTTATTTTTATCAATCGCATATTATATTTATACTTGTTGGATGTGAAATAAAAAAAAAACAGGGATCTACACAAAGTTGCACTTTACATGTTAAACACAGAATTTTTTATTTTTTATTGCGAGTTTTCGTACATACGACAGCGTCGCCAGGAGTTCAGTTACTCATGCTGATGAATACCGCCGTTTTGCGGAGTATTGTGGCTGTCTGTCCAGACTTCTTTTCCTTGATGAATAATTGCTGATGGGACCACGAGCCAGGCACAACCGAAAGTGTAATTGTGAAAGTGGGTTGTGTACTCTTGTGTTGCTAGAGTAGAGTAAAAAGGAGTTTGTGATTGCTAATTGTCCGCCAACCCGCACTAGGCCAGCGTGGTGGACTAAGGCCTAAACCCTCTCAGTTGTAGAGGAGGCCCGTGCCCAGCAGTGGGACGTATTTGGGCTGATGATGATGATGATGATTGCTAATTCTACGCAAAAATAGAAAATACGAAGCCACCACCTCTTGCTTCGTCTGCTTACTTTGTAGGTGGTCCGCTTCTGGCCAAATCGGTCTACATCGCCCATGCGCTCTGTGTATTGAAGTATAGTTGATGGACACAGAAAAGCCCGTTTCAAACCATCTTTCTGCGTTCTTTTAGTCTTATTTTCTTTTGGGTGGAAGGCAGTGGTCAAAAGTGTGATGACTTTAGTGTCCTGCCACATTACAAACGCCACGTTGTTTTAGTGCGCCATCGGAATTCACCTCTTGCTAAGTTAATTTTTTGGCTCCTTGGTATATTCTTCTTTTTGGCATGTTTTACAACGAGAGGTAGATCTGCTCTGTTACTATTGACTGTTGCCGTGACATATATACCATTTTTGTATAAATATTGTAGTATGTCATACTATGCGAAAAAAATATCGAAGGTTACGTGTCCACGGTGTCCTTCATCCACCAGCTTCTGTGTAAGGGATTTTACAATGTTAGCTCCTTATCCGAATTCTGTAGACTGATCGTCCCGTTTCCCTGTATAAATTTGGAATTCGAAAACATAGCCTGTCTTGCTGTCAGCTCTAGTTCACACTTTGTAGCCTCTTTTCACCGGTTTTAGTGACATATATTGTTTCAGTGATGAGATGAACTGAATCATGGAATACTTTTTTGTCTATGTCTACAAATATGTGGTCGCAATTTATGTCGTCAAAATCAATTTCAAAAGTATGGTCTGTAAGTCTCTTGATTTATAAAAAATAATTTATCTAGTGATTTCAAATCTGTGCAGGTATCTACTTCACAGTTGGACCCTTTGGAATGGATGATACTCATACTATTAATCAATAGTGATGTAAAGTATGCTTGAAAGCCAGCTAATGTTCCATATTTTCAATTGTCTGCAACCAATTTGTAAGTAATGGAACAGTACCTGATTATGTGTTTATAAATATCAGATGAATGAAATAAATAAAATAGTGTGTGTGTCTTGTACAAAATTAACTTGCTGAGTAGTGGGCGAATATGGGTTGTTATAGAATAAATAGTCTTCATACAAAGTTAAAACTGGAGAAGGCATAGGTAAATAAATTGAATTACTTAAGTGCTAAATACCCCATATGAGCAGCGACAGAACGGCTGTATGTTTGTGTCGCGCATTTTACTTTCATTTTGTTATTTTTTTGTGGCATAACATGATTCTCTGTCAGCTTCGGCGTTAAACGTAGTCCTTTATAGGCTACAGTTTCATTATATAATTGAATGATATGTTCCCGTTTTGCAATTCTTATGCAGCCATTTATGTTTGCTATTATTTTTTTTGTTAACAAGTTATTTCGAATACCTTTTATGACGTGAGGTGGATCATAATATAGTGGTAACACTTCATACCCATCTCTTTCAAATAATTTATTTTTGAATTATTATTTTTTTACATATTCATCACGGGCTTGGTTACTCAGGTAGTTTATGGCACTAACATTTGTAGCGCCTTGGTAGTAAATTGTCGCTATTATATGAAATCCATTTATTTTTTTTTACATTTTCATCACGGGCTTGGTTACTCAGGTAGTTTATGGCACTAACATTTGTAGCGCCTTGGTAGTAAATTGTCGCTATTATATGAAATCCAATTGTTTTTTTTTTACATATTCATCACGGGCTTGGTTACTCAGGTAGTTTATGGCACTAACATTTGTAGCGCCTTGGTAGTAAATTGTCGCTATTGTATGAAATCCAATTGTTTTTTTTTTTACATATTCATCACGGGCTTGGTTACTCAGGTAGTTTATGGCACTAACATTTGTAGCGCCTTGGTAGTAAATTGTCGCTATTATATGAAATCCAATTGTTTTTTTTTTACATATTCATCACGGGCTTGGTTACTCAGGTAGTTTATGGCACTAACATTTGTAGCGCCTTGGTAGTAAATTGTCGCTATTATATGAAATCCAATTGTTTTTTTTTTACATATTCATCACGGGCTTGGTTACTCAGGTAGTTTATGGCACTAACATTTGTAGCGCCTTGGTAGTAAATTGTCGCTATTATATGAAATCCAATTGTTTTTTTTTTACATATTCATCACGGGCTTGGTTACTCAGGTAGTTTATGGCACTAACATTTGTAGCGCCTTGGTAGTAAATTGTCGCTATTATATGAAATCCAATTGTTTTTTTTTACATATTCATCACGGGCTTGGTTACTCAGGTAGTTTATGGCACTAACATTTGTAGCGCCTTGGTAGTAAATTGTCGCTATTATATGAAATCCAATTGTTTTTTTTTTACATATTCATCACGGGCTTGGTTACTCAGGTAGTTTATGGCACTAACATTTGTAGCGCCTTGGTAGTAAATTGTCGCTATTATATGAAATCCAATTGTTTTTTTTTTACATATTCATCACGGGCTTGGTTACTCAGGTAGTTTATGGCACTAACATTTGTAGCGCCTTGGTAGTAAATTGTCGCTATTGTATGAAATCCAATTGTTTTTTTTTTTACATATTCATCACGGGCTTGGTTACTCAGGTAGTTTATGGCACTAACATTTGTAGCGCCTTGGTAGTAAATTGTCGCTATTATATGAAATCCAATTTTTTTTTTACATATTCATCACGGGCTTGGTTACTCAGGTAGTTTATGGCACTAACACTTGTAGCGCCTTGGTAGTAAATTGTCGCTGTTATATGAAATCCAATTGAATTCTTTTTTTTATGATTTCTTTTATTTGCATGGCAAGGTCAATTTTTTTAGTGCTTTCGGCACAAAAGTTATAGGCAATTGGCTGTTTATAGTTTTTTTGAATACTTCTCACCATAAATACCTGGGCATGATCTGCAATTATTTCTTTAATATTTTTTCCATCATTGACAAACCCAGTGATAGAATCTTTTCTCCGATTGTAATAAAAATTTAGTTTGATTGAAACTTCATCAAAAAGCAAGACACACAATTTTTGCGTTATAAGCAGTTGACAAAGTTGCAGATCTTTGGAAGGCTTTGTTGACTAGCTCTGCAACTTGGAATTGGGTTTTACATTTTCCCGGATTAAATCTTAGCCAGTTAATTATTTGCAGCTTCGGTATAATAAGTTGAAAAAGGTTTCATAAATCCTACATCTAAGGGTTGTAGTCTATGTGTGCAGTGAGGCGGAAATGTAAGCACATGCACCCCGTTATTCCGTCCTAAATCAATAATATCCTTATTTTTCGTGTGACTGGCATGCCCATCGAGCAAAAGTAAGATTGGATTATCGACGGACGCTCTTGAAAATTGGATGAACTTCTTGAACCACTCTGTGAAAATGTTTTTGTATCCAACCGCTTTCATTAAAAAACGCCGAGGATCCTCGTGGAGCATTTAGCATCAATTCGGGCTTTATCCTTCTACGGGGAAACACCAATAGGGGAGATATGTAAGACCAGTCCGCATTAAAGCAGCAAACAACAGTGACAAGCTGGCCTCGCTCAGTAGAAGTTAATAGCCTCACCTGTTTATTTCCTTTTGTACCAATAATACGAGGCATACTTTTTGGTACAGTTGTCATACCCGTTTCATCGACATTGAAGATTCGATCGGGTATAAGTTTATACGTTGTTGTTATATCTGTTAATTAATCGAAAAATCGTTTAACCTGAACTTGGTTGAAGCCAGACGTTCGAGCTTCTGAAGTGAGTTCGGGTTTTCGTAGACTTAGGTCAGGGTTACGCTTTAAGAAATTTTCGAGCCATATTCGTCCAGTCATTTTTGTCTCGTGACAGAAATTGTGTTGCAGTTTATTTTGTTCGGCTAGCTCCTTAGTATTTAAACCAAAAAAGCGCAATAGTTATCAAAGGTTACATTGCCATTGGTCTTAGAATTTGGAGCCAAAAACCTATCTACGACGTCCATTGCTTTATTATTGAACGTGTACGGTCCTAGCGGCTGTTTTCCCGGGTAAATTTCAAGATTGACTACGTAAAACGAGTTTGAGTCAACTAAAGCATAAATTTTCAAACCGTATTTGCTGGGTTTGTTCGGCATGTATTGGCGAAAACTGCAACGGCCACGAAATGATGGAAGTGTATTTTATCATCAAATCGTAAGCAATTCTGAATAAATTTTAATCTCTTCAAAGTCATCGTAGTTCTGAATTCCAGATCTATCACTCCACAAATCTTTCAAATTTAGATGATTGGATTTGAAACGCCCAGGCTATGTACAATAGTCCAATAAAAGCTTTCAATTCTGATGTGTCGATATCAGCCAAAATTTTTGTGTGACTATTTTGGCATGCCGTTCGCTTGATACTTAAAGGTTTGTGTGAATCACTATTTCTTGCAAAATATCATAAGTAATAAATAGGTTCCAACACTCATCAACTGGTTTGGCATTCGTCCTACAGGTCTCACGTCTTGCCTTTCTCTTACAATATTTTCCGAGCTGGTTCATTCCATTTTCCCCAACAAATAGGTGCCATTAGTTCAGTGAGCAGATATAACACGTATGACATGAATTCCAAATACACTACTGTAAATTGCTTGTTCATCGTGTTCAGCATTTCTTCCGTAGTCTTTGAAAGATCGCTAAAAACAGATTCTGTTAAATAAGCTTTAAGCGGCACATACTGTTCCAATATGCGATCCACGCAGGCTTTCAGAGAGGGCCAACGTGTTTACGACAATGTGAGCGTTTTATGTCTACTTGAAAAAAATATTGGAACTCTCTGAATTTTATTTGTCGCTGTGTGCTTCTACTAAAGTGTGCTCCAACCGATCGCAAAAAATCTTCGATGCTTCTGGGTAATTTTAAGCAGGCTTTGGATGACGACAAATTAATCATATGGCAGGAGCATTTTATAAGTGCAATATGAGAAAAATCTTTTCTAAGAAGCGCAAAAATCGAACAATGTTCACCTGCCATTACATTTGTGGTATCAGACTTAGTCCTTTGTTAATATAAAAATGATGAAATGTTTGAATTTGTCGAAAACGTTAAAGAGAAAAAAGTGTTCAAATTTGCCTCCCCGTGGGTGTGCCCCCATTTGAATCGACATGGGGCAGTTTTGAAAAATGGGTTAAAAACCAAAAGAGAGGATAGAATAATAATTTGTCTTTAATCTAATGATATTTATTGTTATTAATATAAAAATAAACTTATGCGAAACTTCTAAAGTTAAATCTGGTGGTGCACCAAACATAGCTTCATGAAATCGTGCCCTTGGTAATATGAAAACAGGTGGAACGGTATTACCTGTTGAATTGAGTATGGCGCACATTGTTATAAGCTGGCCTCTTTCGGCTGCCACACATTGACCCACCTACTTTATAAAGGTGTGCGCAATCACGTCAGATGCTTGCACTACCGTCATGATATTGATCTCATCCAAATAAAAAATTAGGTCTGGAGTAAAGTGGGTCTTTTGCAGAGCTCTTTCGTAATTATCGTAAAACATTAGCACATTATGTTTATTGAAGGACTCGTGTTCTCAGGCTATCGCAAAGATAAGCTTTTGTGCCTCTTCATAAATCCTTTCATCCACTAAACATATTTTTTTTAGTCCATTTTGCAGGACATTTATTAAGAGCTGTTGCATATTCAAAAGCCAAGCTAGCTGACGTTTTTTCCGATTTTTTTTTGTTATATTAACTATGTATATAAATAATTTATTGAATAAATAAACTATATAAATTATTTATCAAATAAATATTTATAAATTAAAAATTATAAGTCAGTACAAAATAAATTGTGTGTTCTGGTAAATCTTTTAACTTTATTACTACAATTATAAATACAATATTCTATATTTAAAAATCATTTTAACAGTCAGATGTAGGGGAGGTAGGGGAGGGTAGGGCACTTTTTCACGATTTAATGCATAAAAAATCTGATTTTATAAATAATCAACATTTATTGCGATTTCTTATTGCACCACACATTTGGCTACATATCTTGGAGAGAACTTTTTTGAAATTATAATATAATCAGTCTCAACATTACGAGATAATTTAGAAATTAAGTCTAAAGTGCCCAATGCTCCCTATGGTAGGGAGGTTTGGACACACCCTGTGGGAGGCTTGGGCATGGCCACACTTTATATCCATAATAGAATAGAAAGTGAGGTTGCCTATTTAGAAATCCCCTTATCCAGTCCTTAGATGCAACTTTTTTTTGATCCAATTATCAGGAATATTAGCTTTCTTTATGGCTACAGCATAGTCATAGGCCAATTTACGTGATTGTATCTTTGTCAATCCATGATTATGTTTAGAACAAACTATCATGTAATTTGACAATTTATGTTCTTCTTCGTCGGTGAAAATTTGTGAGGTTATAAATCTGTGCGAAGAATCCTTTATAAAATCTTGTTTAAGGTATAGTTGCAAACTTGATCTAGGGATTTCATATTTATCAGCTATTGTTTTTATTTTTGATCCTTTTGATACCTCTTCTATGGCTCTTAATATCAAATCTTTAGGAATTTCCCGTCGCAAACCTTTCTTTTTGAATTTGAACGGCATCTTTCTGTAATTAAACATAATTCAAATAGTTTAATTAAAGCAGGTTTTTAGTATTTTAAAAGAACCCTCCTATACTCAACATATAGGAGGGAGCATTGGGCATGCCCAAACCTCCCTCATATCAGACTGCCCATAGTTATGGGCATAAATGTGTACAGAGGGAGTTCCCTCTGTATACATTTTCAACATAAGTTCCCGTATTTTTTTTTATTTAGGTATTTAAGCGTGAATTTCAGTTTTATTTATACATTAGCACGTTAAACGCCATGGGGGTCACATGTGACCTCATCCTTCCTCTATCATAGCGCCATGGGGGTCACCGGTGGCCTCAAGCTGTAGCTATATTCAAATCATTTTTTCTCGCCGCCGGCACTAGCCCTGGTTGGTTTTATCGTACAATGTGACCGGCACGGCGCTGTAGAACAATACTTCGCATTGGGACAAATGTACCTACATAATGAATTGAAAAATATCAAAAGACAGTGGAAAAATAGGAAAAAATAAAATTCAGGCGATTTAATTCAAATCAGTCTATATTTTCATAACTACAATTCTCACAAACTATGCCATCAGTCCTAAGTAGAGATGTGCCGATTATGACTTTGGCCGACTAGCCGACTAGCCGATTAGTCGGTATAAAGAGGCCGACTAATCGGCCTACTAGTCGGCCAAGCCGATTACGGTTTCAGTTATTCTGGTAACCCATCGTTTACAGCGTATTCGCGTGAAAGTCGCAAACGCTTTTTGAAAGCATGTCTCTACTTGTGTTGTTAACTTCACATTGTTTCTTGGTTGCTTTTGTCAAGGGTCAGAGTGGTGCTTAGGTGTAAAAAAATTGTGCCAAGATAATTAATAGAACTGTTATTGTTCCAATGTTAATTAAAGTGAAATAGCACAATTAAAATTTAATCATGTCAAAAAGAAAATCTCGTGTATGGATGTTTATTGAACAATTGGACACTGATTCTGGCAAAGTAAACCAATGCCAAATAATAATTTTTAGTAGTTAAGAATGCCAAATGATAAGAAGAAATAATTATTAATGTTTACTGAAGTTAAGAAAATATTATGTCGGTTTGTTTGTTAATTAAGGTTAATAACTGCAATAGATATGATTTCTTTACAAGCAAGTAATTGTAAAACTGATTCTCAAAGGAAAGGTTACTTTGCTTTACATTTCAAATTGTCTGATTATAAAATGAAAATATGAATAAATAATTATCAAGGTTTTTATTTAATGTGATTCGTCATACATATTACTGAGAAATATATACAAAGTACGAGGCCGGATAGTCGGCACTCTTTGCCGAATAGTCGCCGACTAATCGCCGACTATGAAAGTGGCCGGATAGTCGGCTACACCGACTAGTCGGTACATCTCTAGTCCTAAGTAAAAAATTAAATGAATCTTTGGCTAATGTAGGAAATTGCAGAGTGTAAAAAAACAAATTCTTATCGTGTCATATTAAAGAGTAAAATACAAACAATAGTCAGAAATATTAATATTTAGCCATAACTTTTGACATAACATGCAGTAAAAGATGTAAGAAAGAAAAAGAAAAACAATACAAAAACATACAAGCAGCCCACAAAAAACCAACAACCCAAACAAAATCACATAAGCAAAACCACCAAACAGACACGCCACCAGAAAGAACAGTGAAGTGCGATAAATTTATAGATCTGCGCGCAACATGCTTCTGCTATTGAAGGCGATGAACTTTATTAAAGCATATCAGACAATAGTGAGGCTCCCCGTCACATTGCACACAGTATGTACTCACTTTCTTGGATTTGATCTTGGCAATTTTACGGCCAAACTCCTGTACCGATTTTTTGTAACATTCCACGCAAAAACGTCGCGTATCATTTACTTTACCATCCTTTGTTTTTAGCTCATGCTTAAGTCTTTTCGGTCTTTGATTGAGATTTGTTTGATGGGAATCTGCTGAACGGGTCAAATATTCTATCAGAGCCCTCCTGAAATCCATAATCGAAATGTTGCTCTTCTTATTTTCGGTAAACATGACCCATGCATTTACAACTGCCGTATTTAGAAGCAGTTCTATTGCTAACTTTTTGTACCATTTAACGGTTTTCCGCAATGGCGAAGAATAGGCACCCATCTGGTCACTCATATCTACAGACCATTTGGATTTATTATAATCTAATATGACCTTCGGCTTACGAATCTGTTTGCCTTTTTTCACCACCACAGCAAATTTGTCGGAATGCTTTGTCGAAAGCATAAAAACATCCCTCTTATCCTTCCATTTAAGCACCGTTATTCCGTCTTCATTCTCCATAGCCATTACTTCACCTTTCGTCAGTTTCGAATCTATAACAGCCTTAGGTAAACCTCTTCTGTTTTTTCGCAATGTACCGATTAAATGAGTTTTTTCTCCAATAACTGATACGCTAGTTCTAAGCTAGTGTACCAATTGTCAGTTGCAAGTGTGTGGCCTTTGTCAAATATATGCACACAGAGCGCCGTCACTACATTTGTTGGCGTAGTATTTACTGTGTCGATGTTCTTCCCACTATACAAATGCTGTTTGCAAGTATATACAGGAATAGTACATAGCTTAAAAAGCTGCATTCTATATTTGTGTCTTTTGCTTTTATTGTACTGCCTGAAAATAATTCGACCTCTGTAAGGCACTTGGCTTTCGTCAACACAAATATCTTCCTTTGCCGAATAATATTTCTGGAAAGTAGCATTTAGGGCATCGATTATTTATCGGTCTTATTTTTGCAATACGATCCTTTTTGTCAGCAGTTAAATTGTCGCTAAAGTGAAGGTACTGCAGCAGTATTTCGAAGCGGTTTCTGCTCATTACAGTGGACGGAAAATTTTGTCCCAGTATCTTGTCTTTGCTCCAATAATAAGCTAATTTCGGCAGCTTTACTACGCCCATGTACAAGATCAGCCCAAAAAACTTTTTTATTTCGGTCTTGTCGGTTGGCTTCCATGAATGAGACCTTGAACCAGGCTTTGTTTTTCTGGCTGTGACGTTTTGGCTAGCAAACAAATTTGTTTGCTCAGCAATCATTTGGAAAATTTCTTCAGGCACTAAAAGGCTATAATACTCATCTGGCTCAGCTTCTTTCAACAAAGTAGAATATGGAAGCTTCATACCTTCAGACTCGGTGAAAGGAATTACTGATGGCTGTCGTCTTCTTGGCATCGACCATTTTGAAGAAATGCGGTCATTTTGCGATATATTGGCGGCAACAAAATCTTCAGCCGACTCAACGTCGGTATCACTATCACTAGCTATAACTAAACGTCTTCTTCTTTTCGGTATTTGCATCTGTTCATTATTTGATTCCGAATCCAAATCACAATCATTGTTTCTCGGAGGACTTGTTGTAAAAGTAAACTCCAACGCGTCGATTTGTTGCAATTCACCTGTGTAAATTCAAATTCCTCCATAGATAAACCAATATCTATGGGCTCGTACATTATTTACGTACAACACAAAAAATCGCGAAAACAATTATAGTAAGAAAATAATAGCAACAGTAACACATGCAATTGTCGCAAGCGCGAGCGCACTACTGACTTGAGCGAGAATTAGCGGGTGGCCGGCGGGGTGGGCGGCGCGGGCGGCGCGGCGCTTTGTAACGGAAACTTTCTTTTCTGTATTTGTGCGCCTTGGGGGGCACCGGTGACCTCGGTTATATATTTCACTATAACTATATAACCCACGGCCAGAATTAATTAAAATAAATTTTCTATACATATTTTAACATAATACACAAATTAGAGCAAAAATTTTTTTTTACGATTTCTCAATTTTGCCATCGGCGTTGAACGTGTTAGTAAATATACAATAGATATATAATAAAAAACAGGCATACCTTTTGCTAGTTATCTCTTTATTAAGATCCGAAACTACAACAAAATACTCACTTTTACGAGCGATAACTTTCAAACATGTCTGTGTTTTACAACTGACAGAAATGATAGATAGTCTATAGATGAACAGCGTTGCCAGTCGGTAAAGTAAATTACCAAATTAGGAGAAAAAAAAATCTGTGACCATGAAACATGGAGTTCGCGATATAATGGAAGAATTCATAAATATTTACAGAAGTGAGCCATGTCTTTGGCAAATAAAAAATAAAGACTACCACCATAGGGACAAAAAAAATGCTGCTTATAATAAATTAATAGAACAATTTTAAATAAAATTTTTTGCTAGTAGCTGCATGTACACACGCTTGTACAAATATCAATGAAATGATACTTGTGCAAGCATGCATGAGCCGTGTGTGGTCACGTCTGAAATACGTCTATTTGTACAAGTTTAGACTTGCGCAAGCATACTGTTAGGTGTATGGCCGGCATAATGGAACGGTATCCTTCGAGAATAACCTATCATAAATGAAAATTTTAAGTATGGATAGTATATTATTATATGTACGTTTGTCAGTATACCTGAAAAAGGTTGCAGCTGCTAATGAATACAAAGGCAGGTAGGCCGTACCGCTCCGAGCGGTCCGCATATTAGCGCGCTCAGGTAGCTACGTAAACGTCGTCCAAAAGTACAGTTAGACTGCTCGGATCTTTATAAATTTTCAGTATGATACTTTTAAATATGTATACTTTAGAAAAATACAAAAAAAAATATCGATTTTTTCAAAATTCTAAAGAGGGTAGACCCCTTAAAACAGAAAAAGAAAGTTTCGTTAACTTAATTTTAATTCAGATTCATAATATTATTCTATCTTAATGTGCCCCAGTTTGAACTTCATCAAAATGAAATTTTGGCTTCTTTCTTCTTACATCTTTTTTGTATTAGGTCGCTTCGCATCTCTTAATTGCCTCTGATTCAAAACTCTCGAACTCTTTTTCGTCACGCAACGCATCAAGATAATCATACAATTTCTCATACGTTAGGTAAAACAATAGATCTTGCTTGTAGCTGTGCACTAATGATTTGGAACTTAACGAGCAGAGAGTTCCAAAAGCACAACATTATTGTAATTTCTAGTTATCATTTTTTCTATTATTGCTTTTGCTTCTATTTTAGTCTCTTCACTTTGATTTTCATCTCCGCAAATAGAGTTCAATGCTTCCAGAGGACCAGAACTCGTTTGTATGAACTGTAAAAGGCTTTACTTGCACTATACGCTGGTGCCAGCTCACTCAAAGCTTTGGGACATCTACTCGTATAATAATAATGTATTGGGGCTTTAACTATCGGAGATATTTGTGGAAGCCAACCTGATGGTATAGTATTTACCAATTCTCCGTGTCTCCATACAATCTTCAGTTGTGGAAGGTATTTCTGGTTGAGTCTCCGACATATCACGGGAGTTGACTGAATTTTCTGGTTCCTGATCAGGGATGCCGTCATACAATTCGCTAGGTCCTTCATCGTCATCAGATTCAGGTGGAAATAACACCCATTAGTTATGGTGAATGACATCTGCGCCAACTCTAGCAGCTAAGGGTGCTGGACGAATTGAATCTCCATAATAATTATCTTCGTCATCAGATGATAACAACAAGTCAGAAAGATCGCTTTCATCGAATGCTTGTAACGCCTCCGGTGAGAACATATTGGTGTTTTTGCATCTGAAATAAGTAATCAATATGATAATTAATTTTATATATTTATGTTAGTAACGTAAATTAGCAAAACGTTAAAAATATCAACAAAACATACTTCGTTAAAAATCGTTAACAATGAGAAAAAAACTCAGTTGAGTCCTGATGGGAACAATTGAGCACAAATATAAAAATCGAGATTACCAATGTAAGGTGATAAAAAAAATACACAAATATTACGTTACACATGACCGCAATAATATTAGATATCCGTTTATAATTTTTTCAGATGATTTCTTGCACTAATTTATATTTTATTGAAACAAAATAAAGAGCTCACCTGTACTGTTCAAATCACGCACTGGCACTGGTCGGAACTTGTCGAAAAACGCTAGAATATGCTAAAGAGATGGCGTTAGTAGTAGGTACTGAATTGAGTATTTTACAAGTGAACAAATGAATACAATCGTTTTCAATCGGCAAGCTTGAGAGTTAAGTGTTTATTTTTAAATTCTATATTATGTCTACAATTGTGCACTCCAGTTTTGAAAGGGTTAATTCTCCAATTTATTTTTAATGCAAGATATTAATATAGATATTCCAAAATATAATTTGGTTTCTTTCAATGTCAGGTTTAATAAGCTGTTTCCAGTCTTTTTCACAAATGTTTGATTGCTTTTGTCTGTTAATAATATAAAGATGTAATCAGGGATATAGTTATTGATAAATGTAAATTTATTATAATTACTCTCGTCTACAGACATAAGCAAATAAGAAGGTTGCGTCAGAGGTGAATAAATAAACTTTATTTTCATACTATTCTACATCTCGGAAGGTCGGATCTATGTGTTCTAAGTCTGGATTAGACCCCACAAACCTACCTCTTGCACTTTGGCCACGTCGAGTCCTTGTACTTCTGTTTCTTCCACGGCCATAACTCGCTCGTTAACGAGAACTTAGAGTTCGACGACTAGATCCACGTCCACGTACTGCGACTTCTGTTTCTCCACCTTCAGATTCCGAAGACGAAGAAGAGTCACTGTTAGATTCTTGGTAAGGTTCAGGTATAAACACGTCTTCATAATCAGAGTCCTCTAAGTAAAAAAATTGAGAAGTTGTGATATTTGCTCTTCGTCGAACTGTTAAGATGACGTTCCGTGGGTCCTTTTTTAAAAAAACACTTTTATACTGCTACAAATTTTAATCAAATTTAAAATGATTACAACACTGAGGACTGCGATTTTACTATAGAATTAATTAAGACTGAATTGAGATACAACTGAACTGAACTGAACTGAAAAACCACGTGAAGTTGCCCTTTTATATTATCGGCATCGTGGCGAATGCGACGGGGGTTATCGCTTAAGCAGCAATTTACTTGTACATTTAATAATTCATAACATCTCCCCCCATAAGACTGAGCTTTATTTTTTATGAATAAAGTGAAGGATAAAATTTTATATAAAAGATAATTTATATTTTTTTGTCTTATAATTGATAATATCGAATTTAATCAGTCACAAAAATAAAACTCAGTTTACATTAAACAAGTAAAAAACAATTATTGTCTAATAGTTATTAAAATTATCACTAGTATTAAAATTACAAAGTGGAATAAATCCATAGAATTTAAAAATAAAACATTAAACTTAGTAGTACCTATTAGAGGTATCTTAATCACAAATACTAATTTGTTATTATAAAAATAGGAAGTTAATTTCGATAAATCAATAATAGTATGAATATTTTCAAGGGATAAAACATCTGGAAATTCTAAGTTTCCTTTTATTTTTGCGTTGGTTGAAAGCTCTTCATAGAGTTTAGTGGGCGTAATAACATAAGGGTGCAAAATATTAGCTTTCGCAAATAAAATTGAATTTAAAATTGTGTCTAAAATATTAGAAATGGATAATAGAGAACCATGAATAATATTGAAAATAGAATTTATTTTATTACTATTTATTAAGTTACCTTGCATTCTAGAATTTTGAGTAAAAACATAGTTTAATTTTTCAATTTGTTTGTTTAATCTGACCTCATTATTATTTAATTTAAAAATAGAAACATTGAAATTATTGATTGTAGATTGAACGACTTGTATATTATCTTTCATTAAAGAAAATAATTTATCTTCATTATATTGACAAGTAGAAATAGCTTCGTCATATTTTCTAGCGTCATCAGCGTCTAGAGTACCAAAAAAGAATTTAAGAATTTCTCCACCAAATTCAAGAGCGCGTTTATTTCGGCTCGGTTCCGTATCAGCAACAAGGTGCGAGATAGATTCGTATTGCGTTATTGGGTTTTTCCATTAGGAAATTCTCGGTAACAGCACGGAGTCTGGAAATGTGCCCGAAAAACGGCAATAGGCTCGCCCCCTATTACGTGGGACTGATACATACCTACTTGGCGAAATGTGGGTGCAGAGATGCACCTCTGCCTACCCCTTCGGGGAATACAGGCGTGAGTTTATGTATGTAGGTTATTACGTCTTTACAATCAATACTAATAATTGCTAAATCTTGAGCTTTTTCACAAAAAGCGGCGACGTTGGAAATATAACTTTGAATTTTATGTAAATAAGGTTTAATTGGAATAATCTCTACGTAGGTGACTACATTCCAATAGTCATTATAAAAATATGCAATAGAAGTCGGGTCGAAAAGATTCCTGGACTGTGCGAGATTGGTTAAATTGTTTCTGCATAACACGAACTGGGTAGAAAAAATCTGAAACAACATTTTTTTTATGCTGGCTTTAATTCGTTAATATGATACTTAACATGTTTTCTGTTAATACAAAGAGTAACGTTATTTTTTCCATGCGTTTTTATAATTTTAAAAGGTCCCTTCCATATAGGTGATAAGGCTTTACGCAATCGGTGATGATGTTTTAAATATACCATGTCACCGGTTTTATAAGATTTTTGTTTAGAAGAAGAGTCATAATATTTCTTTGAAGACTCTTTGCTTTTAATCATATGTTCAATAGCTTTTTCACGCGAATATTTCATGCGATATTGTAATGCTCTAATATATTCTTGATAGGTATAGGAGAAGGTGGTAATGTGGCCCCCCACTTTGTTTTTTAAGGTTTATTTCTAAAGTAATGGAATTAAAAATATGGAAAATGTTTTATTGGGTTTCGTATTTATTTGTGTGTACATATCTTACTATGAAACAAAAGAAACTCGCTAAATAAAATCAAAATTATCATTTATTCTTAAGTAATCAAATTTGGCGTCTCGAGATCAACTGCTGGTAATGTGGCCCCCGGGGTAATTTTATCAATAAAATGCCTGAACCATTCAGTGAACGAATTGGATCGAATCCAACCAGATGGATGAACTTTGCCAATCGTTCCAGGAGGTCCACTTTTTAACAAAATATCCGTAAAGTTTTTGCTTGGAAAAATCATCGTAGGCGGCTCAAATATACCTGATGCACTCTTGCATGCACGTCTCTGGTTTCTTCATCGAAGATAGAGGCAAAACAGTTTGTCTAGGCATCTGAAACCGCAAAATAAAAATATGTGAATGATAAGCAAGTCATACTTGTTATGTGCCCCCGGGGCCATGATACAACCAGTGTCAGGGGGCCAAATTAAAATTATTGAAAATATTTTGATAAACAACCTAAAACAATTGAAAAAATGTAAAAAATCTATATTTACCTTATATATCCTGTAGAAGACAGTGTCACGAACACAATATTCAAAACAACAGCAAAAACTATCATTTTTTTATAAATTATGGAATAAAACTCACAGTCGAAAAATAAGTTTGTCGGGTACGAGTTTCGACTTGTTCAAATGACGAACGAACGTAACCGCCCCAAGCAGATTTGTAGGGTAATAAATCAATAGTATACGGAAATGGTCCCGTTGCACCAAAATAATATAAGACGGCGTTATGCGAACTAACTATTATTCAAGGGGGTCAATATACCTGCGGGGGTCACATTACCACCTTCTCCTCTATTGTTATCCGATCCGTAAATACTACTTGGAATAGAAGGTTTATAGCCATATAATAATTCGAAAGGTGTGTACTGAGTAGTACAATGTGGTGTTGTATTATATGAGAGAATTGCCGTTGCTAAATAACAATGCCAATCGTCTTGATTGTCATTTACAAAAGGGCGTAAATATTCTTTAAGCGTAGCATGAGAGCGTTCTAGAGCTCCATTAGTCTGAGGGTGATAAGGGGTTGAAAATAGATTTTTAATTTTTAATATTTCAGTTAACTGCCTAAATAACTCGGACGTAAATGAAGTACCTTGATCGGTCAATATGATTTTGGGAAAACCGAATAGTGAAAAGAAATGTATAAGGCTGCGTGCAACTTCATCAGTAGTACACGTGATCATGGGATAGGCACAAGAGAATTTTGTCAGATCGTCCTGAAGAGTTAATACATATTTGAATTTTTGAAGACCAGCTTCCGGTAAGGTACCGACAATATCAAGAGCTAATCTTTGGAATGGTTTAGTACTTGTTGAAGTTATAACAATAGGCGCTTTGTTAGAGGTTCTTAAAGGTTTATTAACTTGACACATTTTGCATTCTTTGACAAATCGTTCAACGTCTGAACGCATGCCTTTCCAATAATAAGAGGCTTTAATTCTATTGAGCATACGTTTAATACCTGGGTGACCGGCTATGGTCGTGCCGTGATTTTCTTTCAATATATTTGGAATTTCCGCAGGAGTTGGATAAAGTATTTGGTTTATATATATATATATTTTGATGCTAGTAGCATGAAAAATGTACGATATCATATTATAAATTTTAACGTAAACAAGTTTACTAAATGGTTCAGAAAAATCATGTAAAGCTAATTCTTTATCATAGTCATTTTTAGAAAGAATTTCGTCGCGTAATTTAATTAATAAATTATAAATTGTTTTATGACTGGTTTCGTCAAAGTGATGGACTTTGGTAAACAAAAAATAAAGTGTTTTATTGTTTTTACAACTAACCATCTGTATGGTGTCAGGTTCACGTTCGCCTGCACGATATTCTTCGGAATTATTAACCATTGATAATAATTGTTCGCAATGCGGCATTGAAATATCTAAGCCAAAGAGACTGGACAAGCAATTGATTTTTGTTTTGCTGTATGTAAACTTTGATTATGTTCTTCGATTTTTGTATCGCAAACAGAGGTTGTTTTGGTAAATTGTTTTTTCTAGTACTCTTCATAACTAGTTGAATTTAATTTAGAACTGCGAGTTGTTACAGCATTTACTGGATAACGTGATAATGCGTCTGCGTTACAATTGACTCTACCGGGTTTGTAAACAATCTCGTATTCATACTCTTCGAGTTTTAAACGCCATCTTAGTAAACGACCGCCTGGATCTTTAGCATTAAATAACCACGTCAAGGGTCGGTGATCTGTTACGATTTTGAATTTGTAACCATAGAGATAAGGCCTGAAAGTATTAACGGCGAATAGAATGGCGAGAAGCTCTTTTTCAGTTGTGGAATAGTTTCCTTCTTGTTTATTTAAGGTTCGAGAAGCATATGCAATGGGCTTATCTTTTCCTATCTCGCCCTGATATAAAACGCGCCAACGGCATAATTGGAAGAATCCGTTGTTACGATAAAAGGTTGAGAAAAATCTGGATACTGTAACAAGGGTGCTGAGATAAGCTTTTGTTTAAGCGTATTGAAAGCTTGTTCTTATTCATGAGTCCAATGAAAATTAACATTTTTTTTTAATAAAGATGTGAGAGGTTTAGTAATGTGAGAGAAATTTTCTATGAAACGACGATAGTAGCCAGTTAGTCCTAAAAAGGATTTTATATCTTTAGGGTTTTTCGGTGTTGGGAATTGGGAAATGGCCTTGACCTTGTCTGGATTAGGCGAAATACCGTTGTCTGTGAGGACATGGCCTAGATATGCAACTTCCTGTCGCAAAAACTCACATTTATCAGGCTGTAATTTTAAGTTTGCTTCTCTAAGTTTGTGGAATACAGATTCAAGGTTATGAGAATAGACAATACAATCGTCTAAATAAATATAGCAGTGAAGACCTTGTAATCCTGAGAGGACCGAATTCATCATCCTCTGAAAAGTTGATGGAGCATTCTTTAAACCAAAAGGCATTCGAGTAAATTCGAATTGGCCTGAAATGCTATTAGTTGTATCACTGAATGCTGTCTTCTGTGTATCCTTAGGGTCGAGCAATAATTGATGGAACCCTTATGCTAAATCTAGCGTGCTGAAATATTTTGAATGACCTAATTGGTCTAAGATGTCATTTATAAGAGGGAGAGGGTAAACCTCTGAAACAGTGACATCATTCAACCGCCGATAGTCTATGACGATTCGCCATTTTTGTTTTCCGGATGCATCTAGCTTTTTCGGGACCCACACAGGTGCATTCCAAGGAGAAGTTGAGGGACGGATGATATTCTTATCAAGCATTTTCTTGATTTGCTTCTCAACTTCATCTTTGTGAATTTCAGGAAAACGATATGATTTTACATGAATAGGGTCTGCATCCCTAGTATTAATAGAATGGTTAATAACATTTGTATATGTTAAAAATTCACCTTCGAGATGAAATATATCCGTATAATTAGAAAGACAGTTCATCAAAGCTTTCTTTTCTTGTGAATTTAAATGAGAGCATCTTATTTGTTCGAAAACCCTTTTTGATCGGTAAATATTAAAGGTATCTAATTGATGAATATATTCCAGTTGAGTGTGATCCAATTTGGAAGATGGACATTCAAATGGAGTTAATTTAACTTGAAAATTGTCAATTTTAATCTCAGATTCGGTGGTGTTAAGAACAGAAACGTTAACTCTATTGTTCGACTTTATATTGACTATGCAGTTTGCTATAAATACACCATCGCAAATTTTTTGATCTAATATTAATGCTTCTTTTAAATCAGCAATATCCGATAAATTGGAAACTGGACACTCAATGACCGTTTCGGACCGCGGAGGTATAATATATGATGGCTGACTACAGCAAATAGGTATTTCATAACCTTCTAAATTAAGGGTGTTATTCGAATATTGAATATTAATTTTAAAATGTTGAATAAAGTCATTACCAATAAGACCATCGTAGTTTAAGTTAATTGTATCATCAATCGCATGAAATAGTTAAATACAATTTTTCTTTTCGACGAAACGCGATATTCGAACTGTAGTCTAAGAGACCCGAGAGATTTCCAATAAGAATCGTTGTCACTTAAACCTTTAAGTTTTATAATTTTAGAACCAAGCACTGGTTTATTTTGTTAACTAGAATGTTTAATAATTGAAATTGCAGAACCAGTGTCAATAAGAAAGCACAAGGGCTTGTTACTATAATTTGTTTTTAAATAAACGTGAGGTAAAGAAATTTTATTTTGAACGTAATTAATAGTAAATATATTCTCACGTGAACAATCCTGAAAAAAACTCGACTTATCTCGAGATAGAGGATTGTGTTTTAAATTATGTGAATATTTAGAAGGTTCTTTATGTGCGTAAACCTGTGTTGAAGAAAATTTAGGAACACAGTTTGATAAACTCGAAGTCTCATTATTTTTATTGACCTGTGTTGGTAATAATGTAGGAACACAGTTTGAAAGACTCGAAGTATGTTCATTAAATGCGCTAACCTGTGTTGAAAATAATTTGGGAACACAGTTTGAAGAACTAATATTGTCCTGAGATGCGCGGGCCTGCGTTGAAGAAAATTTAAGAACACACGGCTTAGATATTTTTTTCGTGTCATTTGAATTATAGTGAGGGTTCGGCAGACACGACACCGGAACCCTATTTAGTTTAAAGTATTATTTTCACAAGGAATGTCTATATGATGCACATTAGAGCTATTATTGTTCAACGAGTTATTTGAGCTGGGTGCATTGGCACCGGATAATGTGGAATTACGCGGACCAGCATTTATATTGTTTTTCACTTTAAGTTTACGACATTCGCTTATTAAATGACCACGTTTTTTACAATAGGCACATGATTTATTTGGGTCATAAAATGAGATAAATTTGTTTTGATTATGATCAAAATGATTTGGACCGTTATTATTATTTGACGAATTTACATGATGAAAATTAGGAGGGTTTTTATGTTTATTTCTATAACATTCTGAAGCGACATGGCAGTTTTTATTACAATTGGTGCAATGTTTATTAGAACGAGTAGAAAGTTCCGATAACTTAAACAACTTTTCTTCCTCGATAGCATGTGTAATTGCTTCCGATAAAGTTTTAGGATTTCTGCACCGCACAATATGTGAAAATTTGGAGTTCAACCCTAACAAGAATGTATTAAGGGCTAAATCTTCCATTGCGGCTATACGACCTAATAATTCTTTGTCATCCTCGCAGCTATAATGGATGTCAGATTGTAACCTCGTTAAACAAGATTCAATACGAATAGAAAACTGCATCACGTCTTCGGAAGGCAATTGCTTACAGTTTTGTAAATCTACCAATAGATGGGTCGAGTGTTTCTTCTCACCGAAGGTGGATGTAAGGAATTGTTTAATCTCTGACCAATTATTAAACTTTTTTAAACAACAGGCTAATTGAGCTTTGCCTTCCAATTGCGAGATGATAAATTTACACAATACATTCTGTTGTTCTGTAGTTGCTAAGGCTATAGCATTTTCGCAATTGGTTAAAAACGCTGGTAATAACTCGCGATCCCCGTTGTAGGGTTTGATAAATTTTGTGAGGACAGACAGAGTAACAGTAGTCATTTTAATTTTTCGTTCAGGTACTGGACTATCCTCTGAATAATCTGAGCTAGATGAAGATGTAATTTCTTCAGACTTCTCTTGTTTTAAAGACATTAAATTAATGAATCAATTATTGCATAAAAACACTACAGAACATCAGATTTTACATAAAACATGCACAATAAAAGTACAAAAATGTATAAAAATTGTAAAAAGCAAATTAGTAATTGAGTTCAGATTTCATGAAATAATTTGGGAAAAATCTTGAAAATTTGGGAAAATTCACTTCACTATTTAGAGCACTTTCACTAAAAAGATAAAACTCACAGTAGCAGCGATACCGCAACAGCAATCGCGAACATTTTGGAACGCTGATGTCACACACGTGCAGTGGAAACGGTGGCGCCTGGCGACACACGGTGTCGTATAACAGCACGTCGACACGTTGGAACTTCTTGCACGTGGCGTGTTCAGGACACGTGGCTGATGGTATACGCTGAGCAGTCGGAGGTTCTCAGTGAGACCTTTGTTGAAGGTCTGGGGGGTGGGGGCTCACACTCAAAAGTGGAGGCTGATCGTCGACCAAGGGTAGCAGCAGGTGTTGGGATGATGCGGGCTCACGCGTAGCAGCGGAGGCTTATCGTCGATCACTTCGCGAAAGGACTCTTCTTCCACGGAACCAACAAATATAATGGTGCAGACGAGTGGAACGAGTTCGCGACGCCTACACCTAATAGATCCCAGTACTCAACGGTTTTTCCTGGGATCCCACTTCTGACACCAGTTTGTTAGGATGACGTTCCGTAGGTCCTTTTTTAAAAAAAACACTTTTATACTGCTACAAATTTTAATCAAATTTAAAATGATTACAACACTGAGGACTGCGATTTTACTATAGAATTAATTAAGACTGAATTGAAATACAACTGAACTGAACTGAAAAACCACGTGAAGTTGCCCTTTTATATTATCGGCATCGTGGCGAATGCGACGGGGGTTATCGCTTATGCAGCAATTTACTTGTACATTTAATAATTCATAACAGAACGCTAGAATAAGAAAAAAACACATGCGGTATAGACCGAATGTATCACCACAAGTACATACAAATTATAAACAGTTATTCATGTAACGAACGCTTAACGTACTACGTCAAGTACAAATCATTTTGATCGTCTATGAACCTTCTTAACTGTATAGTTTTCTTTTAACTTTTGATAATTTCACAATATTTCCTAGACTTTAACGTTTTTTTGTTTGTTTTAGTTGTCTTTATGGTCGATGATGCATCATTGTTTAAGTCGTGGATCGTATCGGTCCAAGAACTACGATCTGGACAAAAACAATCATTATATCCTATGTAGTTTCACCAGAGAAGGCATTGGTGTAGATAAAACTAAGTCTAATGATGAAGGAGTTGTGACTGCAGTTTATTTCACATTCTTCGAAATATATTGCTGGTGAATTAATAAAACTAAAAGTTACCTCTATATTTAACGCAGTAAGAACTTCCTCCGCGGCTTCATTTGGGCTTCGGATCAAATGAGCACCTGCCGGTAAAGAGGTTTGCTGTAAAGAGGAAGGATTGATATCGTCGATACCATCAATCTGATTTTCAAATAATTACGCGCTCGTGTAGCTATTAGTTTGTTAAATACAAATCTGTAATAAACTCAATTTTGTCTGATTTTTCGATTCGATTTTGTTCTTGAGACCCGTCGATATGTTATTTTCGACCCGCCGCGCCGTTACTTTTATACCCGGTCTCCCCTACTGAGCTTTATTCGTCCAAATATCATGTATATATTATTATAGAATTTGTATATCCCTATCCATTGAGTCCTTGTGGCAGCAATATTGGTCCTAGTATTTTATCGTTAAAAATGCCAGCCCACACATTGACCGACCATCGAACTTGGTGACGTGTTGCATAAAGCGTGTGAGGATTATGCAGCGACCAATTATGCGGACGTTTTTTCTATTCCACTTACCGGTCTTACTGTTAATGTTCTAAAATAGGCTTTACAAGGCTTAGGGACGTGCATAAAACCAGATCCAAACAGTATCTCGTCTGAATTGCTTAAGTCCTTATTACACACAAAATAACACTTTTCAGGATCAGACTGAACAAAGATTTATTGTTCGATATCCTTTGGAAAATGTCTGTTGATCGACGTATGATTTTCGTTTCCCACGATTTAGGCAGCTTGTAAACTACTTCCGTTAAGAGTATAGTTTCGCATGTAGGGTCGGCCATTGTGGAATATATGTTATTTAAGAGACACACATAGCACAGTTTTTTGATAATTTTGCACTCACTTACACTCGCGAACTGTGAATAGAATAATCTATATCTCGTCATTGCCAAGTATCGCTTGGAAGGTGCGATCAGAACATAGGTGTCAGTTGTGAAGATGTCGAAAAGCCTTGGGAATGGTATGCTGTGGAATAAATTGTACACATGTGAGAGAACAAGCGGCACCTTCAAAAGAAAGATGAGCTTGCCCTATTGGTAATGACATACAATGACGCTTATAAGCTGATTTACGTTATGCAACGATATACTATGTATAGGTAGCTCGGCATGCTTTGGTAAGCTGCTTGCATGCGACTCGAGTTCCTTGTAGGGGAGAGCAGGAAGGATTCGTAAACTTTTTAGACTAGGTAATTTAACCCATTAGAGGTCAAATGAAAACTACAAATATTTTTTCATATATTTTTTAATTTTCATATTAAACTAAGTACAAAGGAAAACAAAAATAAAAAAAGTTATGGAAAATTTTGTTTTTCATGAAAATATAGGGGTGTACTCAATTGAGTACACTGACCGCCTAAGTATGAAAATTTTCAAAACACGTTTTTTCAACACAAAGTGTTTTCAAGCTCTTCTTATTGATTCGTTGTGTGCGTTGGCAATCCAACGCACTCTTGAACAGCAAACTACACACCGCATCAGTTTATCAATTTTGCGGAGTTAATTTCCAACTCCATCTTGAGGTAGCTCTTCGACAACTGATGCTGCTTGCCTTGATTTTCTTTGTTCACTCTGGCGTAAATAAAATCGGGTGACGTCGGAACATGAGCTGATTCATAGGATTATCATTACACATTACATGTAAATGCCAGGCATTAGAAACAGTCATATCTATCATATATGTAAATAATATCCACCACCACTTTTTTCCGTGAACAGCAATTCTATATAATGAGACAGACTGGTCAAGTTCATCAAAACCTCTCATATTTTTATTATAAGTTTGGAACAAATGTGGTATGGCTACGTCTATCTTCTCCTTTTTGATTGGACACCAGCGTTTGACAGTACAGAGACTTCTGTTGAACTCTGAAAAGTCCAAAAATATGAAGGGGCACATTTGCGCCAGATTGGGTTCGGATTCCACGAAGATGGGCGGATAGAATCATTATCATTATCAGCCCATATACGTCCCACTGCTGGGCACGGGCCTCCTCTACAATTGAGAGGGTTTAGGCCTTAGTCCACCACGCTGGCCTAGTGCGGGTTGGCGTACTACACACCTAAGAAATTCCTAAGAACTTTTAGGTGTGCAGGTTTTATCACGATGTTTTCCTTCACCGTTAAAGCAAGTGATAATTCATTGTAAATACACACATAACTTCGAAAAGTCAGAGGTGTGTGCCTGGGGTTTGAACCTGCGACCGCCGAAATTCTCGACCGCGCGCCTAAACCTATAAGCAGTGATGGCCTCGAGGTTTAGGATAGAATCAACTCGTCTTTTTTTATGCAATTGGTTCATCATCACTGTCACTGTGCGTAGAATCCTCGCTACCATTATCCTCTCGATTCCTAAATACCTCAATAGTACCTACCACATATTGGTATCCTCGTCGGTACCCTCCTCTTCATCAGTCAATGCACTTGGATCAAGTGGTATGATAGCCAAGTCACATTCGTCATGTTCGCTATCCTGTAACACAGCTTCCATAGCTTCCTGAAGCCCACTGTAACTAGTTTGAACTGTAAATCGCTGTTTCTTCGTTGCAAAGTATCTGAAAAAAACACCGTTATTTTAGTTACGTATGTTGTCAGTGTACTCAACTGAGTACAGCTACATTTACAAGATTCTAATTTTTTTATAGTAATATGTAATTTATTTAACAGTTTTTAATATCTTTCTTTTACATCTAATACATCGAAATAAATCGAAATAAAATACTTAGAAGCACTAATTACTTGAAAAAATCTAAAATCATTTACTTACCTCGATGACGTTTCCGTAACACAACTTCAAGTGGCATTTTTTAATAAAAAATGACCCACAACCCACTTATTATTTATGAATACACTTAAAGGGTCTTACAATTAAGTAAAATAATAAAGTACCCCACGCACACTTAACGAGTTCTGGAATATATGCCAAGAAATATAGCTGTACTCAAATGAGTACGGTGACTTCTAATGGGTTAAAACCAAAACTAATAGCTATTCCACAATAAATATAATGCGATTGAATTTTTAACGTATCTGGATTTAATAATAATGTAGCTCATGTTTAATTTAATGTAACATGACAACACTATGACCCATTTTCCTAAAAATGGAAATCCGGCGAAAGCACCCCACGCGCGGGGTAGCTTCGTACAGGGGGCAGGGTACATTCGTACATCGTGGGAAGCCATCGTACACAATAATTAAAATCGCAATTTATATGAAATTAAACATTTATTAAGAGCCAAATCACTACAGAATACAACTGAAACGTCATGATAATTAACAATATAGGTATTTTATCACAAAAACTTTTATAAAAGTACGTTATAAAATCAACATTTAAATTTATCTAATAATAAGGGTAACATATTAAAATCACCATTGAGAGGGTTTAGGCCTTAGTCCACCACGCTGGCCTAGTGCGGGTTGGCGGACTACACACCTAAGAAATTCCTAAGACTTTTTAGGTGTGCAGGTTTCATCACGATGTTTTCCTTCACCGTTAAAGTACGTGATAACTCATTGTGAATACACACATAACTTCGAAAAGTCAGAGGTGTGTGCCTGGGGTTTGAACCCGCGACCGTAGAGATTCTCGACCGGGTGCTCAAACCTCGAGGCCATCACGACGCGTGGTGGACTAAGGCCTAAACCCTCTCAATGGTAGAGGAGGCCCGTGCCCAGCAGTGGGACGTATATGGGCTGATGATGATGATGATGATGATGATGATTAAAATCACACATAACGAATCTACTATTGCACATTATACATAGTAACATTTTTTTAAATACATAAATTCTTGCTGTAGCAGGAGATATGGGCGGCGGCAATACACAGTCCATGTCTGATAAGTTAACTGTGCCCTCATCTTTGATATTAGGAAAAAGAGATTTCCAAGCACCCGGCTTTCTCAAAAATGAAACTTTGTATTCCATGGGGCTGTATTTGGTTAGAACCTGTCCAACAGCAACAGCAAATTCAACGCTCGCTTAATTTCCATAGCCTTAGCTTTTCTCTCTTGCTTACATACATACATAAACTCACGCCTGTATTCCCTGATGGGGTAGGCAGAGGTGCATTTCTACACCCACATTTCGCCAGGTATGTATAAGTCCCACGTAATAGGGGGGAGCCTGTTGCTGTTTTTCGGGCACATTTCAAGACTCCGTGCTGCTACTGAGAATTTCCTAATGGAAAAACCCAATAACACTGCCCGACCCGGGAATCGAACCCAGGACCTCTAGATCGCGAGGCAGTCTCTCTTGCTCTTGTTTCTTTGTCTCTTTTAATTGTTCTATTTCTATCAGTGTGTTTTCCTCAGGAGTATCTGTATATATCCTTAATTTTCCAGGCAATTTCCCTCTTTTCGTTGTTTTTCTTATGCTGTCCGCATTTAGGTAAGGTTGGATAATTTCTGGAGTAATCAATCCCACAGATGCACAGTGAACCGCCTAGAACAAGCTAGCTGGACAAAACTATTTCTTATCATTTAGGGCTTTCTACTGGCGTATCATACAAGATTATGATATTTTATAAGTCAATCAGTGCTCAAAATACTTGGAAGAAATAAAAAAACTGTGTTTGTATGTACTAAGCAAAGTATATTTCCAATAATGAAAATAATTTTTTTTTTTGAAAAATCTTAAAAACTATCTAGGTATCTTACTATATACAAACTATTTATATTAAATGTTATATAACTAAACACAATAAACGTAAAATTTACAAACAAAAAAAATGTTTAACATTTCCTATCAATCAATCAGCTTATCGCAGTCCACTGCTGGACATAGGCCATTTACATTTACTATACTTATAGTAAAAAAATTAGTCCTCATCTGACAATTCACTGGAAGAAGAATCGTTAATCAAGTAATCTTCCGCATTGCGATGTAAATTACTTGATACGTGTGAAGGGGTCACTGCAGGCGGAACTATTAATTTAAAAAAAATTATCTGTTTTTTTTTACAGGTAAGTCTCTGAGAGAATTAATTACAGGTTCAGATGTAATTAAAAGCATATTCAATAGATCTGTATTTGTGGCTATACGGGATTTTTTTTGTGTATGACGTTCGCGGAACCTGCGGATATCTTTATTCCTGGCCTCTTGTGCTTCTTCTGAAAGCTGACCAATCGGGACAAGAGCAAAACGAATCACTTCTGTGCTGTGCACAAGAATTTTGTGCACAGTAGCTGGCATGCAGTACCACGAGTACAGACTTAAATACAATGACCGCGTTTCTTTACATAATTTTTCGAATTCAACCACATTAATATCATAACCAGCTGACAAAGTTCTTAATAAAATGTCAAATTTTTTAATGAGCTCTACATCCAATCCTGTAATATCACTGCTCAGTTCAGCATTTAAAAAGAATCTGCGCGCTGTGTTTCCATCATTGAAATCATTTGCTAATTAATGTGAACGATGATGAAGGGAGCACACTTTTGATGACATCACTTTGGACTTCAACCAGGCGTTCTGCGGTTTTGTTTAAAATAGCTTGTAAGCTGATCTCTGCGCGTGTTTCTGTCACAGAAATGTGCGCTTCGGAAGGACAACAAGAAATTTTTGACTTACGCAGGCTATGATATGATGGAAATACTTGATGTCCAGCTTTCAGTGACCACTTTCTAGTTTGCTTATACGAATGACTAGTTGCCTTACAATCTATATAATAAGCTAAAGCTTCGTCACTCGTTAACTGCCTGGCACCGTCAGCACACACGTTACTTTTAAACGCACTATTGCTGCGGTCGGGACTTTCACTTATTTCCCTCAAAGTTTTGGCAATTTTCCGCTTACCAGATAAACGAATGGCTACTTCCGCAGCTGTTGTTAATTCGCTGGCACTTCGTGATTGCACAAGGTCAGCTACGTAACGTTTTTTGTCTTATACGATGACTCATCGAATTGCTTCTTTGGTCGACCGCCTGCTTGCCGCACATCACTTGAAGTGGAAGCTCTCGAGCATTCTACGTTCAATATAAATTTGACTTCTGAAGCCAACCAACTCTCCTGTTTCATTAAAAACCGTTCCTTCGTCATCTTTGTGGACACCCATTTTTCCGCAAACTTTGAGGAAATTCTCGCTATCTGCATACGGAGGTCCCTCAATGACTCTTCAGGTATATCCGTTAAACTAAATTTCATCAAAATAAAATCAAACAGACGTGAATTTATCTCATTTTTGCCGTATTTGAGCCATTCTTCAAATAATTCAATTTTGGGCATAGAAACGATAAGTTCTGAAATAAAGAAAAAAAAAACTGTTGCATATTGTTTCGGGATTTAAATTAGGCATTACTTAATGTATAGCTACATAATTGAGCTACAATATAGAAAAAAAATCAGAGCGGGTACACGTGGGTACAAAAAGTTACACTCTTTGAAATAGAAAAGAAAATCTAAAATTTTACTTAAATTTTACATATTATTCGAAAACAAATTTCTAAAATCTGAGATAAATATTTGGTTGTAATAATTAATAATATCAAAATACACACCTTCAAGAGAAATATCCATCACAAAAAATGTTACTATAGCCACTTTTAACTTCAGGAGATGTTTTCAAAAGTGCAGCAAAAATGCAACTGATGAAGCACTTCAAATGAAAATAAATTAACCCTTACATTTAACGTCCAATGACTCATCGATTTGGAATGTGTGACATAAACATTTCCTGGAATTGAACCCTATAAGGGGTTGTTTACCACTAATTAATGTCATTTCTAAGAATTTTGAAAGTGAGTTTTGTCCAGCTAGCTTGTTCTAGGCGGTTCACTGTAAGTTGATGTAAATGATTTTGCAGGCGGCCATCTTGTTGGAATAGTGGGGTGGTGGGACTAAAAACATAGCCCATAATTGAAACTGCGGAAAAGCGTAAAAAGGCTATAAGAATAAACCATGAGTTTTGTGAATTTACAAGTCTTCGAGAGTGTGAAAGTCAATCTGACAATGACCGAGGCAAATAAATACCTGACACTTCTGGCACATGGTGTTTACTTCCTTCCTTATTTTTTTTTATAGAGCAACGAACGCATCGGTTCCTTTTAATTTTATTTCTCTTACTCTCCGCTCGGTCCACTGAGGAATTCGCATATATTGGGAAGTGTTTATTACAATCTAAGCGCAGAAGAGCAGGAGGATTTATTGTGCGGGCTATTATAAAATTTAGGTATATCTAAACAAGTTGCTCTGCCAATTTATATCTAAATTGCCTATGGCTGAGAGGATTTATAGTATTCCTACGGTATTCCTACGGATGCTTGCGCTATTGCTTCTCAGGCATACTGGTTGTTCTCTGCCACAATTGTCTTCATTGTGTCTTCATTCCAAATATGAGGAAACAGTTCAAAAGGATCTGTCCCCACAATATTGGGACCACACTCGCCTGCCTGGGAATATACCTCCTGTTGGCTTGTATTGTAGACCACTCGAAAGATTCAGATAGCCTCTCGTATTAGCTCGAAGCGTCTCCAGCGACATAGGCTCTTCCTCTTCTTCAGTACCAGAGTCCAATCTTACCTCCTCGGTTAGGGGCCCATCGAATATCTACAACAAATTCCCACTTATCATACTTATCTTTAATTAATCAAATGTAAGGAAATAATAATAATATGTTGCACCAATCCTTGAAAACACTTAATTTACCATCCAGTACTTACTTCTTATTGCAAAAAGCCGCGATTCTAAATACTTGCCGTATTGTTAGAAAATTTCTACAAACTGACCCATGTGAATCCACCTTCAATTCAAGAACCATTACACAAAATCAACCTGATACACACTTGGCCTAGGCTCGTGTGCCTCAGATTAAACCGGATTTTTTTCCGAGAAAAAAATATATACAAATAATAATAATAACACTTTATTTTTGCACCATAATAAAGACATTAACACAAAGCAAATAACATAATTAGGTACATAAAAATTGGCGGCCTTATCGCTAAAAGCGATCTCTACCAGGCAACAAGGTAGGGAGAGGGATACTACTAATAGATGGGGCGGTGCTTATAATGATTATGTTATTCTTATTTTATACAAAAAGGACATACAAGTACTCTTGAAAATATATTTACATTATTATTATACATACATATATATTCCTACATACATAAATAGATACACATATATATATATATATATACATATATATATATATATATATATATATATATATATATATATATATATATATACATACATACATACAAATAAATACATAAATACAAGTATAGTAAACAATATAAGGACTTATTTATCTAATGATAGAAAGTGAGCTTTAACCCTTCGTTTAAATGTATCCAGCGAAGGCGATTGTTTTATTTTCGGCGGAAGCGCATTCCATAACCGCACTCCTTGGACAGCAAAGGAGCGATCATAGAAGGAAGTCCTATGAGCTGGAAACATCAACATTAGATTCTCTGATGACCTAAGAGAATGAGAATTAGTAGTGTGTAGGAAACTAAAAAGTTCCTGAAGGTAGCGCGGAGACAATGGATTAAACAGAATACTGTAAAGGAGTGATAATATGTGAACATCCCGGCGACGCCGTATAGGAAGCCACTTGAGCTTTTTGCGAAATTCAGAAATGTGGTCATATTTGCGCAACCCAAATATAAACCTTATACAAAAATTTTGGAGTCGCTCAAGTTTATCCAGCTGGGCCTCGGTCAAGTCAAGATAGCTGACGTCAGCATAGTCAAGTATAGGGAGCAAAAGAGACTGTGCAAGCGCAATTTTAGTAGCAGTACCTTTTTGCAAGTCTAAATATATTGAAAGGAAAAGAAATAGTTTATATCTACCTCGGAAAGAGACATATTAAGGTCATGAGGTCTTTGATTAGACTGCCAATCACTATCGTCGTAATTGGGAAAATGCTTTCCTTGATTCTATATAAAAAAAAGTTATTTCATCATCATCATCAATTCAATTCAATTCAATTTATTTCAATGCAAAATGAAAATAACAAATCAGAAACATATAAAATATAGGATAAGCGTTGACGCCTCCAAAAGTGTTGTAACTGTGTCGCAGACATCAAGCATCCTTCTAGTTCACAATAACATGTATCTAAAACAAAATAGCAAAATATTGAACAAAAATTATAAAATTTATAAGATAATAACATTTAGATACATTATAAAATTAATAAGATAATTACATTTATTATAATTTTCTTAAATACTAATTGAGTGCATGCAAGTGTGTGTGTGTGTGTGTGTGTGTGTGAGTGTGTGAATTTATAAAAGTTTAGAAAAATTTAAGTATATACGTCCACTGCTGGACATAGGCCTTTCCTATGGCACGCCACTGGGCTCGATCTTCGGCCCTCCTCATCAACCCGCTGCCAGCCACCTTGCGAAAAAAAAGTTATTTACGTGTTAGAATTTTACAAAAAAAAATATACAAATATTATATAATTAGTAACACCACACTTTGTGAAATGCTGGGTCCAGGAAGCTCAGCGTCGTCAATATTTCTGTCTGCCTCCATCACCTACGGGTATTTAGGAATTATGTATATGTTGCTGCCCTATCTGTAGTCAATTTATTTCGTTTGTGACTATGTATATGCGCATGCGTGCTAAAAGACCGTTCGGTTGCTGCTGTAGTACAGGGAGCAGTCAGAATTCTTACTGCAACCCTACTCAGCAAATTGGACCTGCAGAGTCCTCTCCACCAAACTACCGGGTCCATTTCGGTGACATGCTTCTATATAAATGGTCTGCTCCATAAACCCTGTTTAGCTCTATAATTGGCTAAATCAACACCAACGTTAATTTTGAGCTATTGGCTCACGTCGTGTATAAACTCCATGGCACCCACTTCGTGTTCTTCTAATTCAATGCCTTGCGATCTTGGATCTAATAAATATGCAGCATAATGAATGGGTTTGAAACAATTATTTGTTCGCCTAATTACAGCATTTGTAATATCTTGTTTGTGATGCTCATTTAGAATGGATATATCCGGAAATGCAAAATTAAATGTAGACTTAATATTCTTTGAATGCCATATAAACTTCATTTATAAGTATTCCATTGCCGTTAAGATTGTAAATTTTATCTGTTATAGGTTCCAGTAGTCTTATATAATTTTCTACCATTGTTCAGAAATTTAAACCCAATAAATTTGTTTTTATTTCGTCTGAAATAGTGGTATCTTCGTGAACAGCTGGCTTCTTCGTCTGTATTGCAACTTTGGATTTTTTTAAAACTTTTAACGCAGTACAGTAATGGCCCCAGCGGGTTTTCCTTGTCAATTTTAATGTTTCACCTGAATCTTTTTCTTTTACAATCTGAGCTAATAAAGCGCTCATACTTTGGTTTCTTTTTATTTCTTTTATAGTATCTAACGGCGTAAAACCATATACTGAGAGCTACGTCATCGCTCTTGCATAAACAAGAATGACTCACGGGCGGTCGCCCCTCTGCGGTGTCGATTACAGCGGAGCGTGGCATTCATCGGTCTCCGCGCGGACAGCAAACATCCGATTTATTTGGAAATAAAAGGAACTTTGATTGAAGTTGGTTGTTAAAATTACTTCTCAAAGTGGATCCTCCAGTAATAACGATGTAACTGCTATTCATAACGATACAAGGCTATCTGCCTCGTCAGTAATCGTGAAAGTTTACTAAAGAAAACTCAAAGTATGAGTCATCACCATAAACCAACAGTTGTGACGTCGGCAATGTGATGTCACACATCTTAAAGACACTTCGAAGTCTCTCCTGCTCCGATATATCTGGCAATCAATATAAACGCATTAATAAGTTCTTGTTTTAAGCAATCTTCGCATAGCAAATTAATGTATATAACTTTGATTATCTCTTGAGATACATATTGGCTTGTATGTTGATTTGTAAGAGTGTTAAGGTTTTTAACAAAAACAGGCTCGGGTTTTGCAATAATGAAGTTGATGATACTTTAAGTGTCAAAAGTGGAATTTATTAAAAAAAAAATTTTTTTTATCAGGATGAACGATTAATTTACTTCAAATGATAATTTAACTTATTTAATCAACAAATCTCAATTTTACAAAAAACACAATTAATCAGCACATATAAGAATAAACATGACAATAATAACGCTTACCGCAGATTGTAACGTCATAAACCAACAACCTCACCGTACGGTGTCCGACAAGCAAATGTCCCGAGTACCCGAGCTCGGTCGCTCGAACCCTATGGTTCGGCGTGTGACGTCGCAAAAAGCGAAGTAAACAACTATGATTCTGCTGACACGGCTTCTCCTGACCGTGCGCCGTTCTCGGCGTACTCTTCGACGTCTTCAGCAGGACTTGCTCTGGCAATGGGCCTAGCAAGTCAACATGCACTGTGCTAAAGGGCACGTCGGGTTTGAAATGGGTTGGCAAGGGGCTCTAGGATCTCGCTTCTTTGAAATGCAAGTCAGACAGTGGGAAGTATACTTCCGAACAAACGGCCCAGAAACCAAAAATGATTGAGAATAAGGTCTAATGTTTTGTCGGCCCCAATGTGATCATGGAAGATACGGAGCAAACAGACGATACCCTCTAGGGACGAAGCATAGTAACCGCTGTTCCTCGCCGACAAGGGCATATCGGTAATAGAGAACGCCGTTTTTGTTGACATAATGACTCGAATCTAGCTGACCATCACTCTTGGGAGCATTTGTCAAACCCATCCACTATGAGCCTGAGTTGATCCCGCTCTTCAGTTACCACTAATAACTGATTGTGCATTTCAGTTAATTCATTCCGAAGTTTTATGTTCTTATTTAAGATTTCCAATAACTTCTTTTCATTGTCATCTCTCTCACGATCAAGCAGTTCACATCTCTCCCTTGCAATCTTTAATTCATGTAACGCCAGTTGGAGTTTAGACTCCTCCTGGCGGGACAAGGCTCTGCGGGTCATCATTTTGATAATGCTGGGTTGTCTAGGTTCTCAGATTACAAGTATAAACTGCGGCTAGACTGGATGGGTTGTAATAATTGCAAGGAAAAATTGCATGAAGTTGGGTTGTAAAGGTAACAAAGTAGTACTTACCACAGTTTTATCTGAAAGTAAAACCGAGGAAATACACAATTATACCAATCACTCACCCAATTAATTAATAAAGGAGAAATAAGAGCGATGACAAAGAAATTTAAATTTAAATTGATTTGACAGTTATAAAGTTATATAAGTTACACACGTATTACTACAATAACGCTTGAAAAACTACAAATACTTATAATTAAACGTTTTGTTATAGACTTATTTAATGTTTTAAACGTTAAATGGTTTATGCACAGCGAGAAATTAAATAAATTTAAAAATTTAATTATTAAAATCTAGGAACTTTAGTTGTTCGTATTGGGGTTACCAGCGGAATCTAAGTAAGCTATAGCAGGGAAGTGGACTCTCCTGCCAGATCTTGTACGCCTCTCCGAATCAACCGTGACTGGTGGTGAAGTAGGTGCAATAGGTGGCGTCGAATCTGGTGCGGAGTCAATGGTGTCCTGGATGACGTAGGCTGGTTTTAGGCGATCTATGCCTATCGTGACCTCGATTTAGGATGGCGCTCAATAACCTTGTAAGGACTAGAGTAAGGCGGTTCTAGAGACTTGCGAATCTTATCCTGGCGAATGAACACGTGAGAAGAGTCGTGTAGACTGTGTGGTATGTAGAACGGACCCATTCTGTGCCATGATGCCGGTTTCGTTGTAAGTTTGGCCATGTATGATCGCAGGCGCGTTGTCAGATCAGAGATGTCGGCCGTCTTGTAGTCTCCATTTGGCGCTAATAATTGGCCTGGCAACCGGAGAGGTTCCCCGTAGCCCAATTCTGCTGGTGAAGCTTGGATGTCCGCCTTCCATGCACTTCTAATTCCAAGGAGTACTATTGGAAGAACTTCCGTCCATCTTGGTGAAGCGTGGCACATGATGGCTCCCTTCAGCCGCCTATGGAGTCTTTCCACCATGCCGTTGGCGGCAGGATGGTAAGCGGTAGTGCGATAGTGTTGCGCACCAACCATTGAAACGATCGCCTTAAAGTGTGACTCGAATTGACGGCCCCGGTCGGTTGTGATTTTTCAGTAAAAAAAAATAGTGGTGTTTTGATAATTATTAATGGACAAAAGGATAAAATTTGGAATTTTTCTATTTTTGTTGAGCTTGTTTTGGAAACATTTAATGTAAGAAGATTAGACTGGAATCACTTATTTAATTTATCAAGATCCTTTTGAGCGTCAATAACAATATCATGAATTGATTTACCAAAATGAATAAACTTGTGTCGTCCGCATATAATGTTACATCTCCTTTGAGACCGATGTCAGTCAGTGTCAGTTTTAATTAAAATTACCGCTTCAACACAATTAAAATATCTGTCAATAATAAATTCATATTGCAAAAAGTTCAATAAAAATAATGAAAAAAGAAAAAAGAACAGCAATTTTTGAAGACTTAGGGGTATTAACAAACTAGTCGACCCACAATACTTCCCTTTGAAAATGAAAAATCCGGACGAGGTCGATCTGGTACACAAGATAAGCTATCCGTGAGGTTCAAACGAAAATCTAGCAGTAGCATTGTGTCTTTTCTAGGTAACTTATTAGCGGAACAATCGCTTTTGTAAAGCCTCCAAACATTTACTACAGTCAGATGTAAAAAATGTATGAGTACTTTTAAAGTCCACTTCTTGGTTTTGATGAAAACCGATAGTACTCCATTTGCTGGTCTAACACATCGACTCCGCCCATATAGTGATTGTAATTCTTTACAACTTTTGGGGCTGTAACATCGATGTACACTTTTTGTTTATTGTCCCATCTTTTTATTCCAGATTGTTGTGAGAGGCCTATGTCCAGCAGTCACTACCAACCTCCCCTTCCGTGACTGCAGTATCCACTCCTACAGGCCATACTTTCCTTTCCCATATCATCCTCTACCCACACACCCTATTCCCTTTTCCCGGTTGATGACGGGCAGCAGCGTCATCAACGCGAGTCCCCTCCTGCGCTCGCCAACCCGCCTGCCAAGCGTGGCGAGTATTGGCAAATACCTCTCGATGAGTACAACCAGGACCAGGCCCCCAGTCCCCGGCAGCCCCGCTATTCCTGGCTACGGTAGCGGCCATGGTTACGGCGGGGCAGGGGGTGCTAAGAATCCCCGGGTTGGCCCCGGCTACCACCCCCGACGACGACTGGCCCTGGTAACACACAACATACGCACGTTGAGGACAGACGAGAAGATTGTCGAACTGGAAGAAGAATTGAGCGGGTTACACTGGGACATTCTGGGGTTGTCGGAAGTCCGAAGAATCGGGGAGGACACGATAACCCTGAAGTCCGGTAACCTGCTCTTCTACCGGGGGGACGACCAACAGTCCCGAGGAGGTGTCGGATTTCTCGTCCACAGGTCTCTCATCAACAACATCGTATCCATCGAAAGTGTGTCGAGCAGGGTAGTGTACCTTATACTCAGAATATCGAAAAGATATTCGTTGAAGGTCATACAGGTATACGCGCCGACCTCGACACACCCAGATGAAGAAGTAGAGGAGATGTATGAGGACATAAGTCGGGCCATACATACTTCCAAAACCTACTTCAATGTTGTTATGGGAGACTTCAACGCAAAGTTGGGCAAGAGAAGCGATGCAGAGTTGAATGTGGGGCAATTTGGACATGGGCAACGGAACCTCAGGGGTCAGAGGCTGGCCGACTTTCTGGAGAAAGAGGGACTCTTCGCGATGAACTCTTTTTTCCAGAAGCCGCCTCACAGGAAATGGACCTGGCTGAGTCCTGACGGTTCTACGAGAAATGAGATAGATTTCATCTTGACGACGAATAGACGGATATTCAGTGATGTCTCTGTGATCAACAGGGTGAAAACCGGCAGTGATCACCGAATGGTTAGAGGCTCATTGAATATCAACGTCCAGCTAGAAAGGCGTCGCATGATGAAGTCTACGCTCCGACCTACTCGCGCCCATATCCAAAACCCCGAGAGCTTTCAACTCGAGCTTCGAAATCGCTTTGATTGCCTAGAAGAAAACCTTGCAGTGGACGAGTTAAACAGCGGTTTGGTAGAAGCTGTCCATACGGTGGGATCTAAGCATTTTAGACCTCGCCGTAGAGATAGACCTCAAAAACTCTCGATCCACACTCTTGACCTTATGGCCGAACGTCGATCTATGGCGCTGCAGTCTTCCGAGGACGCCGAAGCATATCGTCAGCTCAATAGACGGATCTGGAAGTCCTTGCGACACGATGTCCGGGCTCACAATACTGTGAGCATTAGAGAGACAATTGAGCGGAACGGAGGCTCCAAAGTGTTTGCAAGAGACTTGTCTATTGGGCAAAGACAGTTGTCTAGGCTGAAGACGGAGGGCGGCAGCGTAGTGTCGACGAGGGCAGAGGTGTTAAGGGAGATCGAGAGGTTCTACGGACAGCTTTACACCTCGGTTGCCGAACCGACTGTTAGCTCGGCCGAAGACCCGAGAGCCGAGTTGATCCGCCACTTCAGTGATGATATCCCGGACATCAGCCTATGTGAGATTGAGATGGCCCTGAAGCAACTTAAGAACAACAAGGCGCCGGGCGAGGACGGAATCACTTCAGAGCTTCTGAAAGCGGGCGGAACGCCGGTACTTAAAGTCCTTCAGAGGCTCTTCAATTCCGTTCTCCTCGAGGGCTCAACGCCAGAGGCATGGAGCAGGAGCGTGGTGGTACTGTTCTTCAAAAAAGGTGATAACACTTTGCTGAAGAATTACAGGCCCATCTCGCTCCTGAGCCATGTCTATAAGTTGTTTTCGAGGGTCATCACAAATCGTCTCGAACGCAGGTTTGATGACTTCCAGCCTCCCGAACAAGCCGGTTTCCGAAAAGGCTTTAGCACCATAGACCACATCCATACGCTTCGGCAAGTTATACAAAAAACCGAGGAATATAACTTGCCGCTTTGTTTAGCGTTTGTGGACTATGAGAAAGCCTTTGATTCGATCGAGACCTGGGCTGTGCTAGAGTCTCTCCAGCGGTGCCACATTGACTGTCGGTACATCGAGGTGTTGAAAAGCATATACAGCAACGCCACCATGTCGGTCCGAGTACAAGATCAGAGCACGAAGGCTATTCCACTACAGAGAGGCGTGAGACAGGGAGATGTCATATCTCCGAAACTGTTCACTGCCGCGCTGGAAAACGCCTTCAAGCTCTTGCAGTGGAAAGGATTCGGCATCAACATCAACGGCGAGTATATCACACACCTTCGGTTTGCCGACGATATTGTCGTCTTGGCAGAATCGCTGGAAGACCTTAGCACTATGCTCGAAGACCTCAATCGAGTCTCTCAACAGGTGGGTCTTAAAATGAACATGGACAAGACGAAGATCATGTCGAATGTCCATGTTGTGCCCACCCCGATCGCAGTTGGGGGCTCGACTCTCGAAGTTGTAGACGAATATGTCTATTTGGGACAAGTGGTCCGGTTAGGCAGGTCCAACTTCGAGAAAGAGGTCAATCGTCGAATCCAACTCGGTTGGGCAGCGTTCGGGAAACTACGCGACGTCTTCTCGTCCAAAATACCTCAGTGCCTGAAGACGAAAGTCTTCGATAGTTGTGTGTTACCAGTGATGACATACGGCACTGAGACGTGGCCTCTCACTATGGGCCTCATTAGACGGCTCAGAGTCACTCAACGAGCTATGGAGAGGGCTATGCTCGGGGTTTCCCTACGAGATCGAATCAGAAATGAGGAGATCCGTAGGAGAACTAAAGTAACCGACATAGCCCAGCGGATTAGCAAGTTGAAGTGGCAATGGGCCGGGCACATAGCGCGGAGAACTGATGGCCGATGGGGCCAAAAAGTTCTCGAGTGGAGGCCACGTACCGGAAAGCGCAGCGTGGGACGTCCTCCGACAAGATGGTCAGACGACCTGGTGAAGGTCGCGGGACGTCGCTGGATGCAGGCTGCTTCCAACAGGTCCCTGTGGAAGTCATTGGGAGAGGCCTATGTCCAGCAGTGGACTTCGATTGGCTGATGGATTGGATTGGATTATGTCCAGCAGTGGACTTCCATTGACCGATGGATGGATGAAAAACTGTAAATAAGAAATTTTTGTATAAATTTTGAAGCAATTACTACACCTTCATTGTCCATCCACTTGATATTTATTTAGTTTTTATTTATTTACAAAAAAATACACTTAACACATACATATGTTAACTTTAAGACAATAACTTAAATAAAATTTAACTAAAATTTATATCGTCAGCAGTAGTGCTAGGTTCTAGACCCGTGTTACTACTGCTAAAGCCCTCATTAAATTAGCTTACATACAAAATAAAATTTTAACATATAACAACCACATCTTTAGTATTATTGGTAACTTGATCAATATATCCTCAATTTTTTTTCGTACTTGTCGGTTATGAGTGGCGGCATAAATTCCCCTTTCGCGAAGATCCTTCGGCAAAACATAATTGGAACAATAATTGTCAAAAAACAGGTAATGGCCAGACCCATTTATTCTTTTTAACAATGCTTTTACATAAGCTGCAGATGTGCCATATATCAAAACGTCATTTTATTCTAGATTTGTAGTTGCGCCTTTATAAAATTCCACTCTTGCCGCAAATAATATATATCTGTACACCCCAAGTTTGTGGTTTTCCTTTGAGATATTGTTTGACTTCAAGTTTTCCTCGAAAAGGTACAGTTCCTCCCCCCGGATCTCTGTAGAGTGCAGACGTGTTTCATGTTGCTATAATTTTTGTTTTTTATTTAATAATTAAAAATATCACAAAATTAACCCTTAGTAGCCTGATTTACGAAAGTTATTTTTTTTAAATATTACTGTGTGCTTGAGGGTCTAGATGAAGGGAAAAATAGCCAAAAAAATCACAATATTTATTTGACATATTTATTTAGAAAAAAAAAACAGGTATCAATTTTGATACTTCAGGCATTAAGGCTTCATAATTTCCCGTTTCTCCGGCAACTTGCACGACTTTCCAAGCCTGTTTCCTCTATACTGTTCCAAGACAATACCTTCGCTGGTCAAGTAATGTAGCAGAGGAATATTCGTATAAAAATTGTCAAAATAAGTTACCTATATGATCGACGTGCCTTGGTACACTGGTCGTAACAATCGAATAACTGTATTCGCTACAGCTCCGGGGTCTGGTTCGCCAGGTAAACGGTCTATGTCCTTAGCTCCTGAGTAAATCTCAAAACTGTAGGCATACTCAGACAGAGAGCATAAATATAATTTGAATAACAACTTATGGGGCTTGTTGGGTAAGTTCATAAAATGCTTAATTTTAGTGGCTCACATTAACTATTGATAGACGATGCTCAGATGGTACAGTAATAAAATTTCTTATTCAAATAGTCTATCACTGGTCTTACTTGGATGATCAATGGGCAAATGTTTAGAGTCGTCATTCATGTGAAAAATTTGTCTAATTTTATCAAATCTGTTGCGATTCATTGTTTGTGCTATAGGTATGTGTCGGGCAGCTGCTGCGCCGGATCCCTACCGAAAATCTTCGCGCCATAATATCGACTAATTAACCCCATGACGGCCACCATCGGCGCAAACGAGACGACCCCAGTATACCCTCAATTGTTTTACTTACACTCCTACAACCCAAATCCCAACAAAACCGCCACGCATCCCGAGCCTTTCGCTACTTTTTCGAAGGGCGGGTAGCCGGTGGCGCTACGAGTGATGACGGCCACCGAACCATCCAGGTCCCCAGCCCAGACATCCTGAGGAGGGACAAAGTATGGCTCGGAGGCCACAGCCACTTGAATCAACCATTGCGCCAGGGACTGAAAAACAAATCCTGCGCCCTGGCGCAGTGATTTGATGTTCGCCTGGAGGAAGTTATCTGCCATATTAACTATGGGCAATCTCCATTATCTCTGGGGTGGGCGGTTTTGGCCGCGCCACAACCTCAGATCCCGCATCGTGTAAAGAGCAGTGCGAGACGAAGACGGCGACGCAAGCCTTAGCGAGCGAGCCCACCCTTTTGATTCGCCCACAGATTCTGCAGTGCGGGTCCGCCTGGCAATCGCGGGCCTTGTGGCCCTCTTGACCGTATCGGTAGCAGATCCCGGTGCGGTCACACTCCGCGGTGCACTTTACCCTTACGTGCCCCCTGAAGAGGCACCGGAAGCACCGCAAGAGCCTCGGCTCCAAGAGCCGGACCCCAGCTGACACCCAGCCCACCAGGTTGCGTCATGCCCTGGTGACATTTTCCGCCGCTTTGGCCGGGCACCGGAGCCAAACGGCGTCCAGACCCGAGCGCTCAGCCCGAATTTCTTCCACCCAAATGTCGTCGGGTGAGCCCTCGCCGAGCCGGGCGACGGCCGCTGCGACTGCCTCGGAGGTGGCGGACTCGTCCAGCTCCGCAGTCTTGACGGGTCGGTTGACGCGAACGCCCTCCGACCCGGCAAGTACCTCCCTCATCTTGATGACGAGGATGTCGGCCCTTGCCTCCGACTCCGGCCCGGGCACCTCGATTAGCCGGCTATGCCCAGGCTAGCGAGGTCTACGCGACTTGCGACCTCGCGCAGTACCTGGGCGTACGTCGTGCCCCGCTCTAACGCCTCCGGATTGGTATTCTATCACTCAGCTCCTCATGCTGCAGCAGCTGCCTGCAGCTGTCTTCATTCAGTCTTCTCTCGCGAGACTGGGTTAGGCGTTTAATAAGCTCGGATTTCAGCTTTTCATACCTACCAATGGTGGGTGGACTTAATAAAATCTCTTTTACGTACCTTGCATACTCTTGAGGTAACTGTCCTGTTACGATGTTGTTTTTAGTGGGAGTCAGTAGTGATATTTGACAGCGCGGGCGAACCACAGCTCTGGTTCGTCCTTTTTTTTTTGTTCTCGAAGGGAAAGCTGTTTATGGCTCTACTTCCCGCCAGCCCCGGGGGGAGTACATGTTTTTCGAAGCGCGGATCTAATAAAGATGCTTCTGAAACCAATGGGTTGCTCTCTATGTCGTAAAATCTATTATTAAACTGATCACGAAGGGTATTTAATAATTCAAGGTACTGTAGGCCTACCATGACCTTATAACAAACGATTCAATTGCAGAGCAGTTCAGTTTAGGTTCTTAAACTGAATCGTTTATTTTGGTACCATGACGTTCTTTAAACTGAGTCGCATTTGAATTGTTTCGCAGCCAGTGAATGAACGAAACTTAAAACTGGATCGCTTTGATTGAAAGAGACAACGCTATACATTTATCATTTCTTTCATCCACCATAGTAGAGTGCGTTCTAAAACTCAACATTTAAAATTGTCGGTATTTTATTATTACTATTTTAATCCTATTTTTATGTTTATTTTATTATTTTTATATACTTACTTTGTAAAAAATAATATTTAGCGACGTATAAAAGGCTTTATAATTATTTTGATTGCAGTGAAATAAATGATATCGGTACATAACTCTTTAAATAATTTAACATTAAAAATTGGTTCAAGTTTCGAATATGTGTTATTCAACATTCGCATCGTCAAGTCGAGGTTGATGTGGCGGTGGATTTGATTTGCTAATTCGACGTTTTTATTAAATTTGAATTAAAATTGTATTAAACAATGGGGTAATTGATTTTTCAACATTCATATTTAGCATTATCAATTTATATATTGAGTTCTTATAATTTTTACCCCGTTTCGCTTACAAAAACATTTGTATCACCATTGGTATTTCAAGTGCTTTTTTTTCAATATAGTAAAGCTATACGGTGTAGAATTACTTATGACGAACTCGAACACTTATGGGAGTTTCTTTATAAGCACAAGGATATAGCCGTGGGCTATAACAAAACATCACAAGTGAGGGAATTGCGGAAACCCAGAAGCAGGCGAAACTTCGGGTGGAGTAAATAACATTTTTAAATTTTTGTTAAAATAAATAAGAGAAATTAAAGAAATTATGCGAGGAAGATACTGAACATATTTTATTTACAAGTTACAACTATAAAATTGAAATACAAATAAGGTGGTATAAAAAAATTACATTAAATTATATAGTAAATAAAATATTATTTATTATAGATGCTGCCACTCTTGGTTTGTAGTACAACACTCTGTGCACCAAAAGTCAACAATAACACGCTTTGAGAAGCCTAATCGTTCTTTCTATTATGTTCCTTGTCCGGACATGAAGAGCTGTATAGTGGCTGTCTGGTGTACCTGGGACTGCAAATATAACTGGAATCATCATATATTTGTGTAGTAGATACCCAGAATCTCCTGCAACAAAACAAGTATTATTTTTAAAGCTTCATGGTAATTAACTTAATGCAACTTAAAAATATACTTTTTTGGGTTACACCAATAATATGTAAATATATAGCAATATATTTAGAACATAAAGCATTATGTTCTAAGAAAATTATTTACACTTTATAATGTGTATAATGTTAAAGGCAAGAGGCCTGTCTATGTATAATAAGTTGCATGCATTTATTTTGTCATAAGAAACCAAGTAGATTTGTCAAGACTTTCCAAATAATGTTTTAAAGGGTACACATTCCATATAAATGAATCATGTGTAGCGCAAAAACACCTGGAAAGTTGAAATTCTCATAAAACCTGCAATAATTATTGTTTTTATAATAGATTGTAATAAAAATTCACCAAATTATTATTGTTTATATCAATAAAGGAAAAAAATCAAGAAACTTGTACATTTAAAAGCTTTTTGAATAAAAGGTATAGATTTAGGTATTACAACACCAACCTGCAATAAGGCAGTGTGGTGGACAAGTCCTTACAACCCTCAATTTTAAGGTGTCTGATCAGCAGTGTAATGCACATAAAAGGTATTAATATTTATTAAAAAAAAACACTTTTACCTAGCCCATGTATTATTTCTTTCAGCCAGGATTTTAGGATAGCATATACATATTATCTTGTCATCTGTGGAGAAACAATGCAGGCAGTCACTTCTGCTATTATCTGTCTGCTGTGCCATTAGGTGTCCTTTGATGTCCCCAATGGGTCTTTAATAGGACCCAGTTGCATAAAATTACAATGCAGTCAATATCTTTAACAAGAAAAAACACATATTAATCTATTTTGTACATACAAAAATACTTATGAGTTGTTGGAATTACATGTATGAAATAAAATCCAGCATGTAATGAAATGTCTTTCTTTTATTTAATTATAAAATGTTTCTTACCTTTTTATCCACAAAAAGATCGGTAGATTTTACCTGGCACCTTGAACAAGAGTCTTAACTCCTCACACAAACTTAAAACCAAATGTTTAGAACGCCGACATTGGTAAATTCAGTATCACCGATGACCGAAGTAAACAAATGGATCCATCAGTCGAATTCCGACTGTTCCCTAACTTTGCACCTTTCTTTAGGGCTTGACGTGCTGGCTTCATTGTCACATTCCATAAATTCGAAAAGAATAAAATATTCAGTCATCTAAAAACAATTTAGGAACGTCTTTTACAGCAGCTTCAGACACCTTTGTTATTATTAATGTATAAATGAATATTGTAACAATATGATCACAAAATCACAATTTTACAACAACAATTTAATTCAATTGATCACTTATTACTATAAAAAGTTAAATAAATACACAGAAGTCCTAAAACATGCAGAAACTATTAACTTCTGTTGAAAAAATAGTAACTTAAAATGGATCGCTAAATGTATTACTTTTTGACAGTTAAGCGATTCAGTTTAGGTCGTTTCAGAGGGTCATGGTACGAAAATGAACGAACAATAATACTTGACGAACCAAATTTCATTCAATTCTTAAACTGAATTGTTACAAAGCAGTTGAACCTATACTGAATCGCTTTATAGATGTCATGGTACGAAATAACGATTCAGTTCAGTTTAGGTCGTAAAATGAATCGCAATAAGAGTTGATGGTAGCCCTACTGATCAGGACCACTTTCAATTAAACAGTTCTCAACGTGTGTTTTCATTATTTTAATAACTACCATTACTTTCGAAATAGACACAGATTTCTCGGCGCTCATTTCGACTGTGACGTCATAAAATATTTTTAAAACTTCGACACTCTTCTCTAAGAGCAACCAGTCATCAGGCGTTAGGGTGTTAAGCCGGGGTTGTTCTATGGCCAGTGTACTGACTACTGCATCTTTTATTTTGAGTAACCGGTCAAGCATGTCGTACGTTGAATTCCACCGTGTAATGACGCTCTGTTTTAGTTTAAGAGGAGGCAGTTCCATCTAAATTTGCATAGCCTGCAGTCTACTGGCAGCTGAAGAACTGTGTTTGAAATACTGGACTATCGCTTTTATTTTATCTAAGTAGCTGGTCTTTTATCGTGTCCAATCTATGTTGAACCACAAGATTCACGGTATGGGCGAAACAAGGGAAATGTCGCCAGGTTGTCAAGTGGACGGCCGCCACTATATTTGCCGCATTGTCCGTAATTATCCCAGCTATTTTGTGTGAAATGCTCCAATTTGATACCTCTTTCAACAAGAAGTTTGATAAATTCTCTGCAGTATGCCTTGTTCATATCAATAATAGAAAAGTGTTTCCATATTTGGCTTTTTTTTCTTGCAAGTTCTGCCATTATTATTGATAGGTATGACAAAAATGAAATATGTAGATACGGATAGGTACTATAAATCGTTAACCACAACCACTATGTTAATAGTCTGTAATAACAGTTTTATAAAAACGATTAAAATGTTGTTATTTTTTTAGTAGGTGCAATGATGAAACCATCACCAAATTCAAGCAAATTGCATGCGAATATGTAAAATAACACCAGAAATAATCTTAACTAGACATTACACATCTAATAGCACACAAAACACCGAAAACTAAGATAGTTTACTACACAGGTCGCAAACGCGGGTCGCGAGTCGTAGGTCATAGCGCAACTGATTTGCTATATGAATCAATCATTCGATCGATCGCGAGCGACCCGCGCAATCTACCCAATCAAACAGGTTTCTACGGGTGTAGCGCGCGAACTCGATTCGTGAAAGCGAGTGATCGACCTACCTATTTGACTGCATGCGATCGAGAGAGACAAACATAGTTGTGGTAGTTTAACTCACATATGTGCGCGGCGCTATGTGTGTGTGTGCGAAGTGGCTGTGTTAGTTGCGTTGCGTTTCGTTCACGTTACCTTATCTGTGTGTTGTAAGACGCTCGATGAATCACGGGTCACGAAATAATCGAATCTTTTGGAGATTGAAGATCGGGTCACTCGTGTTTGGAACGCGATTCGATCATTTTGAGATGATTTTTTTTGTTGTTTATCATGTGACAAGTAGCGCCGGAGTCGACATACCATGCATTCGAGTCAATGTTTACAGCTAGTGCTGTCACTAATGTTCCGTTCCACGCTTTCTCACACTTTCACCCCGTTTATTATTATTTTTATTGTTAGTTTTAGTTGGACAGTTTTCAGCTAAGTGGAGTCTTGCAAATGAAGCACTTTAGATGATTGTTGACACTTTTTGTATAAGACTTGTTTGTAAACATAGCACCTTCACTCTTGTCGAAGTCCAGCCTCGAGGGTAGTATGTAACCGCATTTGAATAAGTCACCTTCTCTTCTGCGAATAAACGTTGCCTAATAAATTCGCTTTTGAGGCCACATACGAACTGTTCGCGTAAATTATCTTCCAATACTTTTTCAAATGGTCAGGGATGCTCCTACCTAGTGGTCATGGCCTACCCTAGAATAGGTGCTTCGAGTACGCGACCTCGGCCCCCCTAGTTATTAAAGTCACTACCAACCTTCCCTTCCGTGACTGCAGTATCCACTCCTACAGGCCATACTTTCCTTTCCCATGTCATCCTCTACCTATATGCGCCAATATTAGATTCGTTACGGGTAGAATTAGGTAGTTCCAGAATCAAATAACTTTATTTTGTATTTTCCTTGATTTGCACTGCACAATAATACTGTGTAACGATACAAAATGTTTAAAGTACTGTTATAAACACTTTAATGATGAACTGGTTTGAATTATAGCAAATTAGTATTTTAGCTATAGTGTAGCTAATGTAGTAGCTGTTTAGCTGTGTGGCTAGTTGTATAGGCGGCGTCGGTGTGCCTATTGCGGGCACGTGGCGACAGCGCCTGATGTTGCGTGTGGATGAGATGTGCCGGATGATGGTACAAGCGCAAGCGCAATGATAAGCGTTAAGCAGTTCTAATAGTTTATTGCACAGCACAGTATATGGCAATAATAGTCACGGCACAATAAGAAATAGTTCACACAACACAATATAGTCACGAAAAGTACATATAAGAACAGAAGGAGATGAGACAGATAAAAGTACGATAAAATTAACACTAAAGGCAGCTGTTAAGCGCGGACGAGATAAGGCGACGAGGTAGCGGGTGACACGGGCTTCGCGAGCGAGGGAGGTGTACCGACTGGCCGCGTCGGCGGCGCGGCCGACGCGGCCGGCGCGTGAGTTGAAGCGATGACGCGCATCGCTCGCTCGCTGCCACTACGCGAAACCGGTTTGCACCGGCCGGCGCGATATCGTGCGCCTCCAATGCACTCCACATATATTTAATAATATTATAATAAATGTGTTGGGTTCTGTAAGTGTAATGCGTGTAAGTTAGTATGTATATGTGTCGAGTGTAATTGTTAGTATTATAATGTATATACATGATATTAAATGTTTATAATAAATAAATATATTTTATAAATAAATAAAATATAAGGTACGCCACATCACTCCCCCCCTGAGACCGTTACTACGGGCGATAAAAATCCGGAAAGCGAACTCTGCGGCCCGAGCGTGTCCTTTTGACGTCATCCTGTGCTGGGGGGGTATGCCCCGTGGAAGCAGGATGGACAGGAGAAGATGGTGGGGTGGGAGGTTGTGCGGAAGTTGGGATAAGTGGAGTTAGTGGAGTAGGTTGAGTTAGTGGAGGAGCTGGAGTAGGATTGGGAGATGGGTCGACTAGTATGTAGGCCGGCTTAAGGCGGTCTACCGATACTGTCACACTCTTCCCTTGGATGAATTTGGTGAACTCATCTACTTCATCACTGATGAGAGGAGAATTTAGGCTATAGTCAACATTGGATAATCCTTCTAGAGGGGACTGATTCATTGGCCTGTGGGATTGGTCTATCTGGGACTCTGTAAAGTCCAAGGTATGTCCCTCATCATTGAACTCATCATCGAGGAATGAGCAAACCTCCATTTGGACTCTCCGCTATCCATAGGATCCCATGCTCCTGGGGGGATGTAGATGTGCGGCCTTTTCTCGATCCATTCCGAATCATCCGGCTTCCACCGGTTAACGATATGGTCAACCGGAGGATGGTTGTAGGTGAATCCAGCCTCCAGCTGCACCTCATGGACTTCCCTTAGACACCTCCGACATTCGATATGGAAGTGATAGAGACCGCTTCTTTCATTCCCGGAGTGAATTTCCCCTATGGTCATTTGCCCGTAGATCAGCAAGGCCTGAAATAGAAAATCGTAATTCCGCTCTCCAAGGTCTGACATCGAATCAGTGGTTTCAATCATCCAAGTCCCGTAAAATGGAGACTGTGCGATGTACCCGCCCTGACTTTGCCTCGAGCAACTGAACCTGTGGAGTGCGGAGCCTGTTCTGTGAGCGCTAGTGAATAAAAGATCACATTCTTGTTACGAGTTACTTGTTACACTCACTTTAGTATTTTTTTGTATCCACGAACACAACAATGGAAGTCTCAATACCTTATACAATTAACACCAAAACAAATGTTAAAAACACAAAAATTGCAAAACTATAAACGTAATAACTTTACCCGAGCAAAACTATTAAACTACACAACGCATATTAAAGTACATAATTGTCAGGCAGTACTTATATCCATCCTGCGAAAAACGTAGGGAACGTGGGAGAATGTGGGCGTTCTTCGTCTCTCAGTTCTTTATTCATTATATAGATTTTGAAACGCGGCGAAGTCGGACGTAGGTTGGATTCCTCGTTCATTCTCCCTAGCTATTACTTCGCCTGGTTTTAATTTGGAGTCTACTACCTCTTTCGGCAAACCTCTTTTATTTTTCCTCAAAGTACCCACCAAATGGGTGTCCTTATCAAGTAGTTTATTGGCCAGCTCCAAGCTTGTATACCAATTATCTGTTGCAAGTGTGTGACCACAGCCCAGTATGTGCTCACAAAGAGATATTACCACTCTTGTAGGTGTGGTATTTACTAGTTCATTGTTTTTGCCAGCGTACAGTTCCAATTTGCATGTATATCCTGGTAATGTACAGAGTTTGAATAACTTCATACCATATTTGTGCCTCTTGCTTTTGTTATACTGTCTAAAAATGTTGCGACCTCTGAAAGGCACTTGGCTTTCATCAATACAGATATCTTCCTTAGGTGCATATATATTTTTAAAAGTTTTGTTTAAACTATATAAAAGAGGTCGTATTTTGTAAATTCTGTCAGACACATAAGCCGTATCATTATTCGTAAAGTGCAGTTTCTGCAATAGTAATTCAAATCTGTTTCGGCTCATAACAGATGCAGCAAAGGTTTGCCCAAAAACCCTGTCGGTACTCCAATAAAGGTTTATTTTAGGTAGTTTAACTAGTCCCATATACAAGATTAATCCGAAGAACCGTTTTATCTCAACTTTTGTGGTTGGTTTCCAGTTATTTGAGCGAGAGGAAGGCTTTGCACTAGGTCCTTGTTGCTCTGCAAACAAATTGGTTTGAATAGCAATTTCTTCAAAAATATTAGAGCCTATTTACAAAAAAATGAAAATTGTATCAATGTGCCCCACATGTGGGGTACACTGCTGGGCACGGGTCTCCTCTACAACTGAGAGGGTTATATAATTTATTGCGGCTTTTAAATATACAAGTAGTTGCCCGCTCTCTAAAAGTCAGATGGTTTTTCAAATTAATTGTTTTTGATTTAAAAGCTTTACTATGTTCCATGTTAATATAAATATTTGTTTTACTTACTTAAGGCGGTCTACCGATACTGTCACACTCTTCCCTTGGATGAATTTGGTGAACTCATCTACTTCATCACTGATGAGAGGAGAATTTAGGCTATAGTCAACATTGGATAATCCTTCTAGAGGGGACTGATTCATTGGCCTGTGGGATTGGTCTATCTGGGACTCTGTAAAGTCCAAGGTATGTCCCTCATCATTGAACTCATCATCGAGGAATGAGCAAACCTCCATTTGGACTCTCCGCTATCCATAGGATCCCATGCTCCTGGGGGGATGTAGATGTGCGGCCTTTTCTCGATCCATTCCGAATCATCCGGCTTCCACCGGTTAACGATATGGTCAACCGGAGGATGGTTGTAGGTGAATCCAGCCTCCAGCTGCACCTCATGGACTTCCCTTAGACACCTCCGACATTCGATATGGAAGTGATAGAGACCGCTTCTTTCATTCCCGGAGTGAATTTCCCCTATGGTCATTTGCCCGTAGATCAGCAAGGCCTGAAATAGAAAATCGTAATTCCGCTCTCCAAGGTCTGACATCGAATCAGTGGTTTCAATCATCCAAGTCCCGTAAAATGGAGACTGTGCGATGTACCCGCCCTGACTTTGCCTCGAGCAACTGAACCTGTGGAGTGCGGAGCCTGTTCTGTGAGCGCTAGTGAATAAAAGATCACATTCTTGTTACGAGTTACTTGTTACACTCACTTTAGTATTTTTTTGTATCCACGAACACAACAATGGAAGTCTCAATACCTTATACAATTAACACCAAAACAAATGTTAAAAACACAAAAATTGCAAAACTATAAACGTAATAACTTTACCCGAGCAAAACTATTAAACTACACAACGCATATTAAAGTACATAATTGTCAGGCAGTACTTATATCCATCCTGCGAAAAACGTAGGGAACGTGGGAGAATGTGGGCGTTCTTCGTCTCTCAGTTCTTTATTCATTATATAGATTTTGAAACGCGGCGAAGTCGGACGTAGGTTGGATTCCTCGTTCATTCTCCCTAGCTATTACTTCGCCTGGTTTTAATTTGGAGTCTACTACCTCTTTCGGCAAACCTCTTTTATTTTTCCTCAAAGTACCCACCAAATGGGTGTCCTTATCAAGTAGTTTATTGGCCAGCTCCAAGCTTGTATACCAATTATCTGTTGCAAGTGTGTGACCACAGCCCAGTATGTGCTCACAAAGAGATATTACCACTCTTGTAGGTGTGGTATTTACTAGTTCATTGTTTTTGCCAGCGTACAGTTCCAATTTGCATGTATATCCTGGTAATGTACAGAGTTTGAATAACTTCATACCATATTTGTGCCTCTTGCTTTTGTTATACTGTCTAAAAATGTTGCGACCTCTGAAAGGCACTTGGCTTTCATCAATACAGATATCTTCCTTAGGTGCATATATATTTTTAAAAGTTTTGTTTAAACTATATAAAAGAGGTCGTATTTTGTAAATTCTGTCAGACACATAAGCCGTATCATTATTCGTAAAGTGCAGTTTCTGCAATAGTAATTCAAATCTGTTTCGGCTCATAACAGATGCAGCAAAGGTTTGCCCAAAAACCCTGTCGGTACTCCAATAAAGGTTTATTTTAGGTAGTTTAACTAGTCCCATATACAAGATTAATCCGAAGAACCGTTTTATCTCAACTTTTGTGGTTGGTTTCCAGTTATTTGAGCGAGAGGAAGGCTTTGCACTAGGTCCTTGTTGCTCTGCAAACAAATTGGTTTGAATAGCAATTTCTTCAAAAATATTAGAGCCTATTTACAAAAAAATGAAAATTGTATCAATGTGCCCCACATGTGGGGTACACTGCTGGGCACGGGTCTCCTCTACAACTGAGAGGGTTATATAATTTATTGCGGCTTTTAAATATACAAGTAGTTGCCCGCTCTCTAAAAGTCAGATGGTTTTTCAAATTAATTGTTTTTGATTTAAAAGCTTTACTATGTTCCATGTTAATATAAATATTTGTTTTAAAGTAATTTATGCGACTAGCAGTAATAGGAACAAATGTAATACTTTTACGTGAGCAAAATGTGCGTGAACAAATGTAATACTTTTGCGTGAGACTTTCTGTTGAACGTGTTACAGAAATAGCTTATATAGAATCTGATCAATTTATTAAATAAATAAATACACCAAACAGTCACATACATAGTTCTGATCCCACACTAAGATACAAGTCTTGTGTCGTGGGTATCAGAAACTACGAGAGACTTTTCGGTCTCACATACACCCAGACCCGAAACAAATATTTGTGGGTCACACAAACATTTGTCTCGGTGCGGGGATCGAACCCGCGGCCTCTCGTTTCGCAAGCTGGTGTCTAGCCACTTGCGCCACGGGGCTGTCAATGTCTATTGTTCTAAGTGTATACAGGCCGCCCTGTGCATTGATTATATCATTTATGAAAATCATGGAAGATGCTTTGCACAAAATATGTAATTCAAATAAATAATCACTGCCACAAGTGCTGCTTTTAAATACATGTAAAAGAGTGATCTTTTACATGTATTTAAAGGCAAAGACACCAACTGGCCACAGTGATCAGAATCAAAACTATTGATAATAGCACTTTCAATAACTTTAACATTGGTAAAAATATTGTCAAGACATGTTGCACTTGTGGCAGTGATTCTTGTTGGCTCAAGGAAGACATTATTCATGTTATATGATTTAAAAAGACTTATTAGGTTTATAGTTGCCTGTGTGTTTTCTAGAATATTTATATTAAAGTCTCCACAAATAATCACTCCTTTATTTGAATTACATATTTTGTGCAAAGCATCTTCCATGATTTTCATAAATGATATAATCAATGCACAGGGCGGCCTGTATACACTTAGAACAATAAATTGATCAGATTCTATATAAGCTATTTCTGTAACACGTTCAACAGAAAGTCTCACTATATCAGTTCTTTCTTTAAATTTTATTAATTTATTCAAAAGAATTAAGGAGCCCCCATGTATCATATTTTTTCTGTTGAATGTGCTAGCAACATGATGGTTATTAAAGTTAAACATTAACTGATGTGACTTTAGCCAATGTTCAGTTATACATAAAATATCAATGTTATGTGAATTTAGAAATAGTTCTACTTCTAATTCTTTATTTTTTAATCCTTGTATATTTTGGTGGACCAAGCTTTTTTATTATTGCTACAATTTATATTCAATTTACTAATATAGCCAGAGTTTGTCTCTGTTGTCTTATGATCTAATTTAAATTAAGTTTCTTATTGTTCAGATTACTATAATCTGAATTTATATCAATCCGCTCAATAGAGCATTGTCTATTAGCCAAATTCTTGGCTGTTACTCTAAAATAATATGATAGCACATCTGCTTTTGTCTTTTAAAATAAAGTGGGAGATAAAAATTATCTCTTGTCCTAGAATATAAATTACTAACATACTTGTTAGTGTCAATAATGTGGAATAATTTGTTATTAGTGCACATTGTGTGCATTGTAACATTTAGCCTATATCTAATGTTATTTTCTTCCGCTGACAAGTTTCTACTATAGGGTAATGTAAACATAACTATTTCTTTCAAATTTAATTTACAAAGTTGTTCATTTCCAATGAATATAACTAATATAGTGTTTGAATCAAACTTTTTTTGATTAAGTATGCTTTTTGCAATTTCTGTATAGGGCATGTTGGGCATACAATTATTCAATAGTGTTTGTCCCCTTTCCAAACTAACTAACGCTCCCATGGTTTTGCCCATTTCATCGCTGTACATAATTACATTTTTACTTACTTTGTATGGAACATTCTGACTATTGGAGTTATTGGCTAGCTCTGTAAGTTGTGGCCTGGTACATAAAGAAGATTTGGATGACTGATTGAGAGACGGAGCATTCATAGGCCTTGGATCACTTAAGCCATTGCAGTTACAAGTTAAATGATGGTTTTGCAATGAATCAAAACGGTCTGCATTATATAGTTTACATAAATCTAGTAACTCAGTTAAGGCTGATGAATGCTCTTCAATTTCTCTTTGAGCATTTTCATATTTAGAAGTCATAGATATTAGGGATGATTGTAGTTTTTCCAATTCTAAATTAAGTAATTGTGTGTCAGTTTCATACCTAATTCTATTTTGTTCTAATTCATAGGCATATAAGTCAACTGTATCTTTAAGAGCTAATTTATCCTTTAAGCTACATACAATTTTATTTTGTAGTTTATGTCTTTTTAAAAGTTTTTGAGTTTTCGTTATATACCTATTAATCTTAACATACTTCTTTATTTTGTTTTTGCTACTTCCAACATTTCTTACCCCACTACTTGGATGCAAAGTGTCATCCCCTGTTAAATCTATAGTAGTAAAGGCAGAACTATTAGAAGTTACTGAGGCCAGAACAGAGAATCAGTACTCATTAGCTCGGTGAATAGGTTTTGAGTTTGTTGTTCCTGAGCAGAGGTTTTGGCCATTTCCAGCTGTGTGATGTGGTGTTGAGCTTCACGAAGTTCTTGTTGTAAGCTAGAGATAGTGTTTAAGGCCATCTCGCACTCTTGTTAACATTTATCAAAACCTTCCACTATTAGCCTGAGCTGATCCCGTTCTTCAGTTACAACAAATAACTGTTTATGTGTGGCAGTTAACTTTAGCTTTTTGATAATTTCAACATGTTTTGAACCATTTATTAATGTCAGTATATACTTACATGTTTGGCCAAAACAGTTTACTGGTTACTAATTTTCGGGTTGCGCGTATACCTGGATGGCTCAAATTATGAACACTCAAAAGCGATACGACTAAATTCTAGTGGGATATATGGTCTTACATTTTGGGTAGATATATCGCAATAAATTGCTCTACCATCAACATTAGCCCATATACGTCCCACTGCTGGGCACGGGCCTCCTCTACAACTAAGAGGGTTTAGGCCTTAGTCCACCACGCTAGCCTAGTGCGGGTTGGCGGACTACACACCTAAGAAATTCCTAAGAACTTTTTAAGTGTGCAGGTTTCCTCACGATGTTTTCCTTCACCGTTAAAGCAAGTCATTGTGAATACACACATAACTTCGAAAATTCAGAGGTGTGTGCCTGGGGTTTGAACCCGCGACCGCCGAGATTCTCGACCACGCGCCTAAACCTCGAGGCCATCACTGCGTCTAAATTATGCATAGATAAATATAATTTCTTCAAAACAATACAAGAGTTGTCGCTCGTATTACGATTTGCCTGAGTAAAGTGGTCATCGTTTTCTTGCACTTGCGCAATTTTATCGTAATCGAGCACTGTGGGACAATACACCGTATCTATGCGCGATAAACTGTCTGCAACGACATTTTCGTGTCAGTGTATGTAACTTGTATGTTGTAAATTCACTCGTAAAGTAATTGATTCTCATCTGATTCTTTACCTAACTTTGAGAATGCGTAGGTCAATGCTTTGTGATCAGTATACGAGTAGATGGTGATCCGACGTCCTTCAAATAATTTACGGAAGTATTTTATAGACATATACATAGCAAGCAAGCACTTTCATACGTTGAGTACTTTTGTTGGGCGCTAGATGAAATGAAATGAAATAAAATAATATTTATTGAATCTATAAAATGTCAAATACATCACTTAGATTCAGTCATTTCAAAATTACCACCCTGTTCGGAAGGCAGTCATCACTAGAGAAGAACGGGTAAGAAACTCTAGTGTTGCTCTTTTCCAATCAAGAGATAGTTTACAATATTGATACAAAGACTAAATTTCCCGAATTAGAGCAATTCATTAATACAATCTCAGAATGTTATATTGAATATGAGGATGAGGATATGAGGATAACATAGTCATCTTAAATGGAGAAACTGACATTTAACCAGGTTAAAAGTTCATAAATGCAAATAAGCAAACTAGGCAGACCAGTCCACACAAACAGCACCCGTTCACGAGTATGACGCATGTGCCAGCCATCGGTCTCCTCAACCATTTCATAGGGAAGTGACCGACCCGGCACACGACGCCCCGTAAGCACAGACATTTCGAGCGTTGATTTGATTGCGAGCATGACATACCTAATTGCTTACAAAGTACTAAAATAATTAAATATGTACAGCTATATCCATTAAAGTAGACCGAGTCAGAATTGGGATTACAATAATTATTAATTATACCCAAGCTTCGTTATCCTCCATATATTCTGATATTGTATAGTAGGCTTTGTTACATAGCTGTCTCTTAGTAATTTCTTTAAATGTAAGGTACTTTAAAGCCTTAATATTATTAGGGACTTTATTGTAAAAGTGTATACAGTAACCCTTAAAAGATTTGCTGACCTTGTGGAGCCTGGTCTTATAAGTTACTAACTTATTTTTATAGCGGGTATTTCTATTATGTATGTCAGAAGTCTTTTTAAATTTATCTATATTCTTATGGACATACATAAGATTTGCGTGTATATATTGCTTAAACTTTTCTCTTAAAGAATATCTAGAGCCTAGCGAATATATAGCTCTGATAGCTAGCTCGCTTTTGTAGTAAAAATATGGTATTTATGTCCGCAGCACTACCCCATAGTAGAATTCCATAACTCATCAAACTATGAAAATAAGCAAAATACACTAACCTAGCTGTATCAATGTCAGTCAGCTGACGTATTTTGCTCACCGCAAAGACTGCTGCACTCAGTTTTTGAGCTAATGTTGTTATATGGGGGCCCCATTGAAGTTTGGGGTCTAATGTGATTCCCAAAAACTTAGTATTATCTACAAGGCTCAGCTTCTCTCCATTAATTAAAATGTTTGCTTTGGCATATTTTATATTAGGTGTTATAAACCTAATACATTAAGTTTTTTGACTATTTAATATTTAATAACATAATAAGATAACTTCTTAGAATAGTAACTTAAGGGTTCCCAAACTCCATTAACTCTCTGTTGCAAAACTGCACCTATGCAAAGATTAGATGCGTCCTTTATCAACGCGAGTGTCGTATTAGTCCGTGGGTGTTTTTAGCGCTCGAGTCGTCACTACGGGGCGAGTCGCGCTCGAGTTGTTTTCCGTTTTGAGTTCCTTTTTAAATCAGGTAATAAAATGTTACTTTTGTTGGATATATTCGTAATCAGAAACGTATTTTGAAAAAATAAACGTTAAGTAATAGGAATACTAATTTTAATCATCATGAAAAATTTCTGCCTCGTGGTCTCGCGGTACAAGTATGTGCCGTGCGATCTTGAGGTCCTGGGTTTGATTCCCGGGTCGGGCAAAGTCTTATTGGGTTTTTCCATTAGGAAATTCTCAGTAACGGCACGGAGTCTGAGAATGTGCCCAAAAAACGGCAATAGGCTCGCCCCCTATTACGTGGGACTGATACATACCTGCCAAAATGTGGGTGCAGAAATGCACTTCTACCTACCCCTTCGGGGAATACAGGTGTGAGAGTTTATGTATGTATGTATGAAAAAATTTAATAGTCAAAAAATAATAATACACATTAGTCATATTTAGTTTCATTAAAAAATTCTAGCCATGATGCAAGACACATTGACGCTTGTACGGTTTTATTACCAAGTCTGTTTCTTCTTTTTGTGATTAAATTATCGGATCTTGAAAATACTTGTTCGCTCGGCACACTTGTTGCTGGAATACTAAGTATATGAAACGTTAATTTCTGAAGCTGTGGTTATCTATTAGCTTGTTTTGTCTACTAATATATAATATCTGTATCTTCTGTTACTACTGGCATTACTTAAATATTGTTGCAGTTCATGCATAAAACCATTATTTTTCTAATAAATTGTCCTTCACAGTCCCATTTTCTTTAACTACGCTCTGGAAGACTCTCGCTCCACGGTATTCCTTCATTCTTCTCACTCCGCCCACATAAGCTCCTGGACCAACGCAAATGCAATTTTGCGTTCACTGGCCTCTATCATGAGTTCGATTGTCGCCAGTTCCATACGCTGGAGGTTGGCTTGGGCTAATGCGTATTTCCTGGTGAGGTTGTCTATCCTGGAACGGCTAGGAACCACCTTAGCAATATGCTATCTTTGCTCTGGCCAGTGGCTCCCACTTTCTTCATACAGGGCACTGGTCACTGAACGCGTTGTGCTTGGTGTCCTCCAACTTTGCACCTGTGGGGCACATGTGTGAAAATTCAATCCTGAAATTACCAAAAACCTGTCTTCTGTAAGTGCACTATATATTTACACTGGAACCCCTCCTCACGGTTATGGAAGCCAAGCCCCTAAAGTTGCTGAAACTGTCAGTCGAGCTCTTGAATACAACAGGAAAACAAAAACACCATAAACGATAAACATTGGAGGGATAGAAGTGGAGCGTCTGCAATGGGAGAAATAAGATGGTGAGTTCCCACACGGCATAGTACACGGCAATTATCTAACATCAGTCATGAGAGAGATGTGCCAAAAAATGTTACATTCCCATTCCAAGCAAATAGACACAGTAGTCGAGAGAATAATGGACAAGATACTGAACCAGAGTTCCGACGTCCTGACACAAGGGAGGCAAACTTTCTGTCCCTTTAAAGAACAAAGTGTAACAGCGGCGCAAGCATATGAGTCAGCATTCAACTTCTTGAATGAGAACACGGGCAGAGACTGTTTCAGTCTTATAGATTGGATTCAAGCAATTATTGAGTGTTTTGAGAAAAGTGAACTAGTTGTCACTAAAGCCAATACTTTCCAAGTAGAGGTAAAAGTGCTAAATAAGGCAACAAAACAGAGAGAAACTAAGATAAAGAACGTTACAAAAATGGTTACACAAAAAATATCTGGGTGTTGTGATGTGAGAAAATATATGCAGAAAATAGTATGTAGTTTTGCTTCTTATATTAAACACAAGGAAAGAGGTAAGAAAGATAGGAGAGCAATTGCTTCTGCTACTATGTTATTAAGACCATTCCTGCATATCATTGAAGCTTTCCATTTAGAACTTTCTAAAGATCTGCCTGGTTCAACAATATCTATAGGAGGTGAAGAGAAAAAAGTAAGAAAAAAGGAAACGTCGAACGCAGGGGCCAATAATAGTAAGCCAATCACTACGTCGAATCGTAATACCTATAATAAACATATGGCAACAAAACGCTGACTTTGGATTTGCATATGAGCCGACCATAGATGACGACAGTTGGACTTTAACCGTTGCTGGCATTACGCAACTGAAACAAACGTTAATCACACGTTTGACAAAGGCAAGACTGGACTTCAGGGAAATGCAAAATTTATGAAGTCAAGCACGCCCACTCTCCGAAATTAATCGGAATCAAATTAAGCGGAAACTATGAAGACATTTTCCGATTACCCAAACACGTCGAAACCTCTCGACGCCTAGTCCAACTCCAATTTCGTCCAATTTCAATTTCGATGCTCCAAATCCAGACGATTATCAGCCGAAATACGACGTTATTCTACACGTCACTACAAAAAAACGGCGACTTACGATTCACAAGTTACGATTAAGTGGCAACTATAGAAAACTAAATACAATCGCTGTACCGAAACTACATACCACAAGAAGCGAAACGTCAAGCTCAAGTTAACAAGTATCCGGCTCGACCTAAAATATACGAAATACAATGGACTCCTGAAGCACCAGAAGCATTGGATCAATGTAAAGCAAGTCTAAGCGACGCCGTTACATTGACGACCAACGACACACTCCGCACACAACTGATGCGTCCCAAACGTGCGTTGGCGCTGTTCCTCATGTCACATGTGAATCAATGGCAAAGATAATCCCTTCCAGTGACAATCATCATGCCATCAGCCACAAACCATATATTTAATGCATTTGACAAAGAACGGAAAAAAACGGATGCTGTGAAGAAGCCCCTGTCACCGTCATACAAAGGCGCATATAGAACCCTAGAGAAAACATCGATAGCAACAGTGAATAAATTAAAACAACGGCAACGCAAAGACGTAAACAACTGCAGGAGTGCTGAGCTCGCAGAAAACAACAAGGCCACGCTGACGACAACACGACCGCGCCGCGTCATACGATAGAGCCCGATCAGCGGATAAGAAGAAATCGTCATCAATTATTATCGTTATACATTTATTATTTTTTAAAAAGGGGGAGCTAATGTGGGGCACAGATCATTGTACCATATGTAGGTCAAAGCAAATATGCTTATATACCAAATTAAATGATGCACACTACCAACTCAGCGGCAAATACGACAGAAGACACGTGTACACACACATTAACCAAACTGTGTATATAAGTAAATAATTTCTATAATAAAGCGTTCATTTCAGTTCAGTTCAGTTCAGTTCAGTCAGACAATATCTATCAGGTCGGCACCATGCCACCTTAGTCTGAACCCTAGTAAGTGTTTCATTTACATCGATCCTCAAGCACACCAAAGATCCTGATACACTTACAATCGGTGAACCCAACAAGAAACACGAAACATTTACACACCGGTGCAGTTTGTGTAGCATGGTGGTTCTCCGGCTATCCAGTCGGGGCATTTTCCCTTTAGGTGGAGTCCACAACAGTGGCAACACTTCGGCTCAGTTTCTTTGCAGAATCGCCTCCCATGGCCGTACCCAAGGCACATGGAGCATCGCACTAATGAAGACTGGTCTGCCACTCTTATCTTCTGCATTTCTATGTGTAATGCACCAGTTTGTAATAATCTACAATGAAGGATTGGAGAGACCCTGATCACGACGTGGCGAAATGTGGATGCAGAAATGCACCTCTGCCTACCCCTTCGGGGAATACAGGCGTGAGTTTATGTATGTATGTATGTGTCTTATATAACTATTAGTAGTATTGTAGTATATTGTATTAGGTAATAAATACAGTGAGTGGCCAAATTATTAGGGACAGTCACGAAATTTTGGTATTTTCTACAATATTGGTCTATAACTCATTAAATATACTGTTTTTAGTTATAATTATCTTTAATAATATAACATACATATTTAGCAAGCAATTTAAACAAAAATATCAATATTAAAATTAAAAATATATATATTTACAAGTAGATGAACATGGTTGTGAGAAATTATTGGAATTTAGTAACATTTTCTTTGGCTTCGGCGCGAGCTTCAATGCGTCTCAGCATGCTTTCAATGCATTTTTTGGTACTTTCTTTTATTTTTGGATTGTGATGCCATACATTTATCAACTTTTCTATTAGTTTTTCATTAGTTTTTATCATTTCCTTGGCAATTTTAGCCTTACTAATTTTCCATAAGTTTTCAATGGGGTCCATATCAGGAGAATTGCCAGGCCAAGGTAAAACCGGAATGTTATGGTCTTCCAAAACCTTTGTTAAACTTCTCGCTTTGTGGCACGGTGCTGAATCATGCATAAACACGAATTCCTCTCCATTTGGGAACCATTCCTGGAGTTGCGGTAATAGGAGAGTCTCTAGAATTTTCCTGTATTGGTTCCAAGAACGAAGAAGGGCCGCCCAACCCCTTTTGCGCCTATGACAGACCATACCATTATTTTAATTGGGTGTTTAACACTTTTCACAATGCAGTCAGGGCGATATTTCTCGCCTAGGCGTCGCCTGACAAAGTTGGTTTTGTCGGCTAAAATTTCGAATGTTGACTCGTCCGAGAAACACGCTTAAAAAAGGAATTGTATTTATAATTTTGTAAAAAACTATTTAAAAAAAATCAAAGTAGAATTTAATATTCACCTATTCCAGTCTTCAACAGTCTTCGAACAGTGCTCACGAGCCCAGGCAAGCCGTTTCTTTTTCATTGCTTCAGTCAAACGCAGTTTCTTAACTGATCGATGACCTGTCAGACCTTCCTCTGCTAACCTCCGCTGTACAGTTGTCTTAGAAACTGGTATTCCAGATTCCTGAACCATCTGAGTTAAATGATCTACACTTTTCTTTCTGTTTTGCAAACAAATATCCCGAATTTTCCTGTCAGACCGTGGTGCCGTAATGCGTTTTTTTCCACATTTGCGTTTTCTTTTAGGCGAAAGTGGTCCAAATTTATTTTAATTTTATTAAAAGCACACTTAGAAACTCCAGCAAGTCATGCTATCTTCCTTTGAGAATGATTCGTATGCAGGAGAAGGGTTTTAACCTCAGACTTTTTTCATTGGAGACAAATCAACCCCTCGACCCATACTGATAACCATATAAATAAAAAATAAATAGTATTGTGAAATAAATTGACGCCAAAATACTTTTCTATCAATAACAGTAAAATAATACTTACTTTTAATTAATAATTATAACAAAAAATCACAAAATACCTATTTAAAATAATATTATTGACGTCTTTTATTTTTACGCGTAACAACCATTATGCGACTCTACCGCTTTTAAAATATTTTTAAAAACAAATGAATACTCCAACACTTGAAATTTACTTAACATTTGAGTTATAGAGACACCGTGCATGTAAAAAATACATTCTAACAACTCTTACACCACTTAGGACTGCAGTTAAATGGGCGCAATGAAAAAAATTTATAAAAAATGTTTATTGTCCCTAATAATTTGGCCACCCACTGTAGTTCCAATACTAGCAATTTTGATTTGATATTTATATTGTTATATATATTCGATATTGGGGTGGAATTTGAATTCGCCAATAGCTGCTTCAATAAATAGCTTAGGGCTATAGGTGTACTAGGACGTATTTGAATAATATACATACTATACAATATCAGAATATATGGAGGATAACGAAGCTTGGGTATAATTAATAATAATTGTAATCCCAATTCTGACTGGGTCTACCTTAATAGACATTTAATTATTATTTTAGTACTTTGTAAGCAATTAGGTATGTAGGGACGGGAGTAGTGAAACGCATGACTGACGTTACAATACTAACTGTTTATTGAATCTCTTCCGAATATATATGTTCTTACAGCTAAGGTATACACACACCAACTTATGTCTACGCTACATCTCCCCCATAAAAAAAAAATGAATGATTACATTTGTATTTTTTTGCATTAATATATCATAAAATTATATTATTTATTAGTAAAGATTAACATGAATAATCCATTATTTTTTTAATATAAACAGTAAGTAATGTTAATAAAAAAAAAAATTAGTACATTAAAAATTATATTGTATATGCTTTATATAAGTAAATGTTGTACACATTGCTAATAATTATTTAAGAACAGTACAGTTTCGTTCTATTTTTATGAACTAAGTCTATTTTTCCATCTTTAATAATTTCTACATTGGGTGATAAATCTCTTACTACTACATATGGGCCAGAATAAATTGGACTAAACTTGTTTCCTGTTTCTTTCTTTAACAAAATTTGATCGTTAGGCTTGTACATTATAGGATTTAATTTACAATCATAGTGTTCTTTCCTTGTCAACTTTGTTTGAATTAAATTCTAACGAGCTTCATTTTGTGACACCTGTAACCTATATTTTAACTCTAAAGGGTAACTGTCATGATTATATAAAGGTTCAATAGACGTTGACAAATTACTCGGTAGATTACATTTCTTTCCATATACCAATTCGAACGGTGTATAATTAGTAGAGCTATGTACTGATGTGTTATACGAGAAACACCAGTAGGGTAACCATGTGCTCCAAGTTTCAGGATGATTATCAGATTGTATTCTTAAAAATGCTCCCAAGTGTTTATGAGCATTCTCTAATGCACCAATACTCTCATGACGATAGGCTGTAGAAGAAAGTTTATTAATATTTAGTAATTTACATACCTCTGCCATTGTTGTGTTGATGAATTCTGTTCCTCTGTCTGTTGCAATACTCGTAGGGACACCATGCTTAAGAATAAAATTTTCAACGAAAGCTTTCGCAACTTCGTTGGCACTTTTGGAAACGAGTGGACAAGCTATTATATATTTCGATAACTCACATTGCATGGTTAATATATACGAATAATTATAGCTATCCTTATCTAATGGACCTACAACATCTAAAAATATCTTATCAAAGGCCGTATGTGCGGTAGTCGTTACCACCATTGGCTCTTTTGTAAAGGTAGAATGTTTTTGTGTCTGACATTTGAAACACTTTTTAACGAAGTCATGAACATCTCGCTCCATATTGGGCCAGAAATAATATTTCTTAATATTATTTAACATTCGCCTAATACCCGCGTGGCTTCTCGTGGGTAAAATGTGAAAGTCATTGATAATAACTCGTATGTCGTCTTTATCGACTATTCTTTTGACATCTTTTAAAACACAAAGTCTTGGTCCGGACCATGTATCATCATTCTTTATTTCTTTCACTATCTTTTCAATAAATACATTATTCGTATCATTCTTAATAAAATAATATATTTCTTCAATATTATATAAACGACAATATTCACCGAGTTCCCTCACAAAAGCGGCTGCCGTCAGTTATGATCGGGCTGTCGGATTTATAAACAATGTCATTTGAGATGGCATGTAATTAAATGTACCTCTACTACTTAATCATCATCAGCCCAAATACGTCCCACTGCTGGGCACGGGCCTCCTCTACAACTGAGAGGGTTTAGGCCTTAGTCCACCACGCTGGCCTAGTGCGGGTTGGCGGACTACACACCTAAGAAATTCCTAAGAGTTTTTAGGTGTGCAGGTTTTATCACGATGTTTTCCTTCACCGTTAACCGTACTACTTAATCGTACATTATCATTTTACAATTACGATATCATTTTATTCCATTTAGTCTTTGTTATGTATTTCATTTCAACAGATTCTTTCGGCTTACTATGTGTTTCTACGACTTTTGGTTGATCAGACCAATCGTCAGGAATAACCATATCATCCGAAGAACTGTTTCCTAGCAAAGTCCTTTTTTGTCGTCTAGTCATCACGTTTATTACATATTCATGTATCTCTTACAATTCTTTCGATGACAAGCATACTCTCTATAATGCGTTCGTATCAATACCTAACGTTAAAATGTTACCGCCTAAATTTTCTAATGTTAAGCTATAATTATTGTAATCTAATATTGATTTGTATCTCCCTAATAAATCATCTCAAATGATTCCATGCATCGAACATGGTAATGTTTTAAAAACATAGAACACGTGAGTAAAATTGACGCCATCCACTGCTAAGTCTAAACAAACATATCCAATTGGTTGTACTTTGCCACCGAGTGCCTTAATCTGCGTTTTCTTAAAATGGTATGGAATATTTTGTTCGACTAAATGTTTATGTTTGATGGCTGAAATTGATGCTCCCGAGTCAAGTAACCATCTATATGCTTTTCCATTTATAGATAATGTTACTGACGTATTATTATCGCATGAAAAAATATGTTTATTATTCACGAAAAAACCGATTCGCGTTTTCAGGCTTGTCACTTTTACTCACACTCTCCGTCATAACTCGCATGGATTATTGAGGCTTTGTCCACTGGTTTCGACTACTATGATTTAAATAAGACCTACCTCTGTTTGGTCCGTTTCGAGTCGCATTCCACGAACCTCGTGACGAGTGACCCCGGTCGACTCCTTGATACTGTCGTCCATCACGCGACTGTCCTCTGGTTGTCTGTCCCCTAAAGTATCGACCACGTTGTCCTCTAAAAAAAAGTTATTTGTAGCACGCCTGTAATTATAGTTACCTTTGTTAAACATTCTTATGTCTCCGAGAGACGTCGATGACGATGAGGATTCCTCATCTACCGCAGCCTGTATGGCATCCTTAAGAGAATCAATTCTGAGCTGCAATAATAGTGCTCAAACGACGGTTTCGCAATCCGTCGGCAAATGTTTTTCGTTAACCGGTTTTAACACTTTGTAATTTTCGGGTTTTCCTTCGGATTGCGAAATGGTCAAATCCACAAACATCTCAGTAATCGTTTTTCCGTAATCATCAATTGACAAATTATTCTGAGAAAAGGAAAGTAATCTATTCTGTAAAGCCGTAGACGACTTTTTTGGCAATAATTGAACCCTCATATCTCTCAATAAATTCTCAACGTTGTCATAGTCTGGACAAATTTCAATTCAGTTACATACATAACATACATACATAATCAGCCCATATACGTCCCACTGCTGGGCACGGGCCTCCTCTACAACTGAGAGGGTATGTATGTATGTATGTACAATACTTAGCACTTTTTAACAATGATTCAGGCATATATTTACCACCACCATATTCTTTGTAATGATCTAACCAAGAACTTGGTAGTATATCAATTTCTTTATTGGATGAATCATTTACAAATAAAACTAATGCATAAGTATAAGTCATCTGAAAAAAAAAAAACGGATTATTGAAATATAAAATTATTTTAAAAATAGCAAAGAATTGTAATGTATTTTTTCAATGATTTTTTACTAACCTTGAATGTTTTACGTAATTAAACTTAAAAACGAAGCTTTACACACAACACATAAATTTGTATTTAGTTAGTTTAGTCCACAAGTTCGTATTTTTTACACATATACACTGAGTAAATGTCTAGATATAGGTTTATAGTACTTGATACACTTTTTTTTGTTTAACATACAATATATTAATTATTCTTTAACTATGTACTGTTAAGGTGATTAGGTTTTTGTATTGAACTTATTTAATCTTCACCTACATTATTTACATTAATATACTAATCGTCATACAATTTAAAGTAATATAAAAAGTATAATTAGTGATAACTGATACATTCAATAATGCTTTTTTATGACACAAAAGTATTTAAATGATAAACACTTCAACTACACTGTGAACAAGTTCCGACACGTTGCTTCATGACGTCACGCGCTATCACTAATATATTATACACCCCATGCGTTGCTAATGTTGTGTTTATATTAATATTTTTGTATTTTTTTATTTATTGAATACAATTCAATGTAATTTTATATTTAATGCACAACACACTTAGATATCAGGATATTTATTTATGTTTGATACACATATTTTTGTTATAGGTATTACCTACACAAAATATTTTAATAACTCTTTAGTTTATTATTTTTTTTGATAAGCCTACATTTGTATATTAAATTACATTTCTGGACAAGACCTGGTCCTGATCCAGTATGCCTTATCATACTTGATTACATTTAACATCAGGCTATCCTTATCTGGACCAGACCTGGTCCTGATGCAGTATGCTTTATCATACTTGATTACATTTAACATCAGGCTATCCTTATCTGGACCAGACCTGGTCCTGATCCAGTATGCCTTACCATACTTGATTATATTTTACATCAGGCTATCCTGATCGGGTCCAGATACATGATCTGGTTGCGCCTTATGTTTTTTCTAGTCGGGTAGATTCATATCTACGCTTAGGACCCACTTTTATTAAATATCGTATAAGTTTACTTAACTCGTTATACATATATTTTATCTAGTTCTTTAGCCATAAAATACCTTTATTATTTTTCTTATTTTTTTACTATGACATATACCGCACAGTACGTAAGACCTTTTATGTGCGCACTATAAAAAAAAACACTTCACAAATTCACTTATCACTTGCCGATTGCTTCTGCTGGTCTAGGTCGAAAGCTCGCATGCCTGGGACGGGCCTATCTTGTCTGCCATCTTCGAACTTCTCCTCCTCGAACTTCTAAACGTCTTGTAAAATAATTCCTGCATTATCCACCGCTTGTGGCGATTTTTGTAAAATTTGTACTCGTAGTAAATTAATATAATGCCTCCCAAAATAACCAAAATTGTTAAAATTCCATCCCAAATTCCAGTCCAATCTCTGCACATCGTTGCCGCTGTTAGCTTTAGAACCGGTTGCGTTCTGGTTTAGGAACATCTTTTTTTCTTCTTCTTTTTTGTTGATTGGCACATTTTAATTAAATTTTATTTTCAGCAGATTTAACACAATGTAACTTTTCGCACTTTGATCATAGTTTTATAACAGTTGCTCCAAATAAGGTAAGATATGCGGTGCCCGAGCGCGCTGGTCTCCTGTTACAGGCAGGGTCGCCATGTAGGGACGGGAGTAGTGAAACGCATGACTGACGATACAATACTAACTATTTATTGTGTCTCTACCAAATATATATGTTCTTACAGCTAAGCTATACACACTTACTTATGTCTACGCTACAGGTATGTCATGCCCGCTGAAATGTCTGTGCTTACGGCGGCGTCGTGTGCCGGGTCGGTCACTTCCCTATGAAATGGTTGAGGAGACCGATGGCTGGCACATGCGTCATACTCGTGAACGGGTGCTGTTTGTGTGGACTGGTCTGCCTGATTTGCTTATTTGCATTTATGAACTTTTAACCTGGTTAAATGTCAGTTTCTCCATTTAAGATGACTATGTTATCCTCATATTCAAGATAACATTCTGAGATTGTATTAATGAACTGCTCTGATTCGGGAAATTTAGTCTTAGTATCAATATTGTGAACTCTCTCTTGATTGGAAAAGAGCAACACTAGAGTTTCTTACCCGTTCTTCTCTAGTGATGACTGCCTTCCGAACAGGGTGGTAATTTTTAAATGACTGAATCTTATTCATTTCATTTCAATAACGCACTTTGCACACACTATGACTTTATATTATAGATGAAGAATGAAGAAGAAATATAATAAAATCTCATTATTCAATCTCATATTATTATTTTTTCATTAATCTGTATATAAGAAAATCTGTACCAATTATTGGTTTGTTGACGTCGGCTATTACGAATCTCCAGGGGAATGTGCGACGCAGCCCTAAATTTAGGTCTAAATGATCCCAGCCGTAAGTATTAATTAGACTTCCGTTTGCTGCATATAACTGGTACTCAAGTCTTGGTGCGTGGTTGTCGTGTCATTTTTCGTAGAAACACGCAAAGATCTGATCCCTGTATCTACCAGAAAAATTTTAGATGACTGGTCCGTAATAAAGAAGCAGCTGGGGGTTACGTGGTAGTCGTAAGCCGCTACTTCCGGCTGCCGTTGGTGTTTTCCGGAAAAGTACATGGCGTGGTACATCTGTTTCCTTTGCTACCGAACCTGTAATGGTACCAGCAATAATCATTGTTTCGCGGTCTGGATTGTGATCGGCTTCGTCCCCTGTGCTGGGCCGTTTGTCTCTTTGAATTACGCCCACCATATCTAGGAACTAAGTTTTGTACCTGACCTTTTATAGCTGCCAACTCCCGCGACAGCTCCGCCATCTGCTTAGTTAGCTCGCTCATAGGAATACTTGTGTCCGGTTTTGCTACCGCGGCCGTTTGTAAGTCCCGGCGGCGCGATCTCATACACCTTATCAGCTAATCCTGCAACTGAATCTAAGGGTAAATTTGGCTGTGACGCAATAACGGTCTGAATGTTTTGAGGTAGCCTACTTGACCACAATGTACAAATAAAATTTTCAGGCACGGTTGGCCCTGCAAGGGTTTTCAGGTGCCTTTCCTGCGAGGCAGACAGACGTCTAATTAATTCCGTTTTTCATTTTAGGTACTTGTTTCCCAACGGCGGTGTATTAATTATATATTGGCTTAGATTGCGTATTAATTTTTTAGTTGTGAAATCACGATAGTAAAAATTGTCCTTCCATTTGCGCGAACCATAATGCCGGCTCTTCAGGCCAAAACGGAGGTATTCTCACGCCAACTTTGAACACGCCTCGATCGCCAAGCACGTCGTTGGCGGTAGCACCCGCCGATAATGTTCTAGAATCTTCATCGGACACGCCCTTAGCCGCCTGCATGTTGCTAATGACCGCTTATCTCTAACCGGTCGTACAATATTTAGTATTTGTTATCACAATTATTACAAATCAATTTCTTTGTAACCTGCAAGTAGCTGATCTAGACCATCTTTTTTTAAACTGCACGAAGTTTCATATTCAAAGATTATATCATTGATTTCCGAATTGTCAGAAGTTTCTTCAGTTATACCTACATCCATTACTGATGTAATGTAATGCTAAAAAATAGTAGATTTTACCGAGCAATATATAAGTTTATTTGTAGAACGACAGAAAAATTGTATCCAGAGCCGTAAAATAAAATTAATAAAAAAAAAAAACAATTTCTAAATATGAAATTTGAGTTGTCAAACAATAATTATCCCCCGTCTGAAGGTATTGGTCTTATACATTTTTTTATTTTTTATTTACATTCAGCAATAATTAGGTTACTTTTTGAGAGATTACTTACAGTGTAGGCATTTTAATTCTTTGATTACAACTTTAATTAGTCACTATCATTAGGCGCAGCAGCGGCTGCGGTAGTGGAAGTATTTATTCTTTTGTACATATCTAGATTCAATTTGACATTTGACAGCCCCGTGGCGCAGTTGGCTAGACACCAGTTTGCGAAACGAGAGGCCGCGGGTTCGATCCCCGCACCGAGACAAATGTTTGTGTGATCCACAAATATTTGTTTCGGGTCTGGGTATAAGATTCGAAAAGATCGTATATTTTGCGTACGATTTCGATTACTCGATCGTACATCGTACAAGAGCCAAAAAGGTCGTATAAATACGATTTAAATCGTACGGTTGGCAATACTGATTCCAGCGCGTACGCAAGGAGACATAAATTTTGCTTGCGTCGACTAAGCTACGCACTCGGTTTCACCTGTGCGATTTTTATACAAAAATAAATGAGTAGTAAGAAGAGTAGTAACTACTATTTCCTGGGTTGTCTGGAAGAGATCGCTAATAGCGATAAGACCGCACTTTGTGGCACTTTTAGAATTTATTTTAGTTTTATTATATGTTATTCTTGGTTTTCTGGTGTCCAATAAAGAATATTAAATAAAATAAATAAATAAAATAAGAGAAGCTTCTTAGATATTATACATACCTAATAGGTTACATAAAAGCAAACATTTGAGTGAGTCATATAAATAAATAATATTGACAGCCCCGTGGCGCAGTTGGCTAGACACCAGCTTGCGAAACGAGAGGCCGCGGGTTCGATCCCCGCACCGAGACAAATGTTTGTGTGATCCACAAATATTATATCAGTTCAGATACTTCAATATCAGTTTATCGAGCAGCCAATTGGTGGGCGCAGGTGCTATTGTCACGATGGGTGTTCCGCGTAGTCCAATGAGCGCGCGGGCACCGCCTTCGGTCAAAAAACTGTTTATTGATAGTGATGTAGATAGGTAGAAAAATAAGACTTTAAAATAATTATTTGATTTATTTAATGTGACTTAGTGTTTTTGTATACAGACTGCAATTGTACAAAATTATTGCAAAATTAATTATTAATGATTCTTGATAATGAATTTCTTTTTTTTCGTGGTCTCGCGGTACAAGTATGTGCCGTGGGATCTAAAGGTACCAAAATACAAGGTTAATAATGTTTCACTTCTGCTGCCATCTTTATTAGGTATGTGCAGTATCTCATCACCACAGCTTTCGACATGTAAAGTTTTATTGTCTGCAATTTTGATTGTGGATATCGGTGGTATTGTTTCATTCTCTAATAAATCTTTATGCATTGTCATATGCATCGAAGCACCTGAATCTACATACCGTAAAACGGGGTGAATAGCAATGGTTTCAAACTTTGCATGAAGAATTTGTTGTTAGTAACTTATTTTTTTTTAGCATAGGTGATTCTGTATCATGTCCGGGACTCATATAAAAAGAGTTATAATAATATTTTTTAAATATAATCAAAGATTTTCCAGAAAAATTGAAAAATATTGACCATTTCTATTTACCCAACGACTGGGGTCAATAAAAACGCGTAAAGGGGTGAATGGAAAAATTGTTAGGGCTGCCTACAATTAGTTTTATCCAACATGGAAAAATGTCAGGTGATGTGTTTAAAAATTATTGGAACCAAAACTTTTTTTTTTAATTCTAAATGAAAATTAAATGTGACGTGATATGTATTGTAATCAATATCATTTTTATGGAATGTTTACGATCTCTATTCAATAAATCAAACAAGATACTAACAGTTTGTTCATATTTTTATTTTATTAAAAAAAAACACAATTTTCTAAATACAAAATTGTATATTACCCGACGACAAATAAAAAATTATAAATCTTCTGAACTTAATAATAACAATTACAAAGTAATCACCCGTAATCGCTTCAGCCTCCGTTATAGCTTTGTGTAGAAGCAATGCTTCTTTGTACCTAAAAATTATAATCATTATTCTTTAATATACGAGTAACCATCTAGATCTCTTAATTCGAATCATCCTCTTCTAGGATTTTTAATATTTCTTCACTTTTATTGCAATAATTATTTTTTAGATGTTTCCTAGGCAATTTAATGGGATCTGTTACTGCCACCGTCTTCCTTTTTTTAACAATAGGTAATCTGTATTTTTTTTATATTGACCGTCATTCACTATCTCATTGGACACTATTTTAATTTCTTTCTTCATAACATTATTAACAGCCGTTTCTTCGGTACTAATCGTAACCTCTTCACATAAGGTATTATAGTTCTCTAAATAGAGAATTGGTAGAGTATTGATATCTATATCATTAAGTATTTTATTACCATAATTTTCGTAAGACGTAACGCCATCGTTATTTTCCTGTCTTGTGTTTCCGCATTTTTCTTGTCCTGCGTTGTTATCGAATTCTATCCGGTCTCCAATATTGTCATTGTCTTCTCGTTTTATTCTTTTCAAAAGCGAATTTTCTGTTATTTCCTGTATATTTTTTCTTTCAATCATGTTGTGTTCTATATTATAGTCGAAATTGTCTTTTTGTTGTATTTCTTGTGCTTCCGAATAGGGTTTTTTAGATTTTTTTCCAATTCCCTTGCCTTTTCCTTCTATTTTATTAGGGCATTTTTTTTCCTCCATTTCTTCTGCTGCGACACTTTTACCTGGGAGTACATTGAGTTTTCTCTTCTTTTTTGGCTCCGTGATGTTCATAGAACCATATCTCATATCATTAAGGAGTGCTACAACAGAATCTTCTACAGCACTTTGATGGTCTGTACCTAAGTCTCCGTCGGGAAGACTAGATAATACTTCATTTTCATTTAAAGGGCTAATCCCTGTTTTTTTAAACCCAGCAATTATATTCTTTGAAGCGTTTATGTTAAGCTCATCAATTAACAATTTTAATAATTTTGGAAAGCAGCCCTTTGGAATTGTGGGTAATTGTCGACCATCTGTCTTTTTCCATTTCGATAATAATTGCCTCCAGGCACACTTCATTGGACGGAAAAATGCCACGTCCAGCGGTTGCGTCAGATGAGTTGAGTTGGCTGGTAAGAATACAAAATCTATGTTGTGCGTTTTGCATGTTTGGATCAAGTCTGCTGATAAATGTGAAGACAGGTTGTCTCCAATTAAGCACTTCTTGCCTGGTAAATCCTTAAAATAAGGAACCACCATATTATTCACCCAGTCCTCAAAACAGGTTCCATCAAACCATCCAGATGCTGACCTATTATATCGAGTACCGTTAGGACCTTGTTGGACCCAGGAATCGTATAAATGGGTAGATTTATATACCACATATGGTGGTAACATTTTACCATCTGCGGTCCCAGCCATCATAATGGACACGGAAGCCTTGGTATGGCTTATAACTCTTTCAGGGTACTTGCATCCCCGCTTGACTAATATTTTCTTCCGCCCAGGGTCGTCCGACAAATTTGAAATGGGTATTCCATTTAAAGACTTCTTAATCTCGGAGAAATATTCTTTAATCGTATCTGGAGATACCTTAGCTCTCACACGTTTAATATTTTCACAAACTCTTTGAGAAATCTGATTTTTGTGTCTTAATAAGAAGCTCTGCACAAAATCCGGGCCTGGAAAATTGTTTTTGAATCTTTTGTGGTTAATTCCTATCCTATCTAGATACATTTTTACTATGTACCTAAGATCCATAGTATCTAGGGGATAACCCCATTCCGCACATTTGTTTATGTTTTCTATTAAGAACTTTTCAGTTTCATCAGATAAAGCTCTTTGGCCTCCTTGTCGCTTCATATCCCGGGTACTGTGGCGATACAACACTGATTTGTGTATGCCATATTTTTTAGCAACGTCTTCTATTTTAACATTTCTAGATGTTACATACTCTTCCACAGCTTTTTGTATTATTTCAGTCATATTTTTTATACCTTTTCCTTGTAGGATCGGGTTTGTACACACGCGGCATCTTGAATGAATGTACCTGCAAATGAAAATTATTACTTTAAAATACCACCACCGTAAACCTTTTCTGGGCTTGTACAAATATTTCAAGACCAAAATTAGCCAAAACGGTCCAGCCGTTCTCGAGTTTTAAGGAGACTAACACAACAGCAATTCATTTTTATACATAAGAAGAAGGTTTATAAATCACTAAATCCAAAAGCTGTGAAAGTACCTAGTTCTTTGGGGAATAACTAGGTACTAGGTACTTTACCGTAACATACCTACTTATTCCCAAATAACTAGGTACTTTCACATCTTAACAATATATTAACAATTTTTGACAACCCTATTTATCAATTTTTATTGACCCCTCATTAGTTATTATTCACACGTTAAGCGTTTCTATTTTTCCTTACTAAATTTCCATTAAACCCATACTATTGTTCTAATCACCCGTCACTAGATTCTTTTAACCCCTTTTATACAATAAATTTACATGTACAGTGATTTTAACAAATTGGAGAATTGTAATAATGGATTTTCACTTACGGCATACCGCAACGGCATACCGCTGGCTATATAGCCGAAAAATTAAGAGAAATTTGTGCAGATATACACATTAGCCTACATAAAATAACTGCTGTAGTTACGGACAACGGTTCGAACATGACAGCAGGCATATCTGAATTTGTTGAAAAAAATAAACACTTACCTTGCTTTGCGCATACCGTTAACCTTATCGCTGAATCTGCAATGTCAATAAATGATTTTAGTCTATTAGTTAGCAAAGTACGAAACATAGTAAAATTTTTCAAGAGCAGTATAATACTTAGCGGCTCTTTACGTCACCAGCAAACTGGCTCTCAGCCTCTCAAACTGATTTTAGACGTAAAGACTCGTTGGAATTCGGTCTATTATATGCTCCAGCGATATATCGAATTAGCTCCGATTATTCATCAAATATTAATGTTAAATACAAAAGCACCACCCACACCGACGGCTGTAGAAATGCAGAACATAAAATCATTAATTTTTATCTTGAAACCATTAGAATACGTAACCAAAGAGTTGTCGGGTGAGGAGTATATGACCATTAGTAAAATTATACCGATGGTAAACTGCTTGAAAGAGCAGATTATTAATGTACACGTTGATGTACCTGTAGGCGGTGATGATAATACCGGTGTCGTAATAACCGCAGTAAAAAAAGAAATAATCAAACAGATAGAACGCAGATTCGGACAAATTGAAGACAATTATTTGATTGCAATTTCATGTTTACTTGATCCGCGATTTAAAAATATCCATTTTCAGTATCCCACATCATGTTCAAAAGCAATTAGTACTGTGAGACGATTAATTAGTACTACTCCTTTAAATATTACCGGCAGTGAACCTGACAGCGATTCTTCTGCCGAAGCATACGATTTCTGGAGTCATCATAAGAAGTTGGCTCATACAAAAAAAACAGAATAAAAAAACAAGTTCTTCGTCTAAGTCTGAAAATATAGATGAATTAAGTATGTACTTATCTGTACATGTTTCACCACTTTCCATAGATCCTTTACAACAATGGGAAGATATGAAACTTATATACCCAAAATTGTATAAATTGGCACGAGAATTTCTATCAATTCCTGCGACGTCAGTGCCTTCAGAAATATTATTTTCGAAGGCAGGTAGCACTATAACAAAAATTCGCAACAGATTAGGCTCAAAAAGATTAAACAAACTTTTATTTTTAAGTGATTGTACGGAGGAGGAGTGGGAACTGTAATTATTTAATTAATATATACGCCTAGAATACTAAATAATTTCATTCATTTGTTTTTATATACAATATATATATATTTTTTTTTTTTGTAGTTTCAGTTGTCTTTTATATTATGGTATTAAATTTGTGTAACAATACCATTTGTTTTTTCATGTCCTACCCTACTGAAGTTAAGCTGACGTTATTTACTGACTAATATTGACCTATGGTCCTGATGCGCATTAGGAACCTCTGGTCGACCACCAGGGGTATGTGTATGTCGGGGTAGGCAGCTAGGCTGGTTGAAAAAATATCGATATATCATTTTTATTTCGATATATCGATATTTTTGAACGATATACAATATTTCGATCTTTGTAACAATAAACATTATAATGTTAATTATAAATATAAAAAAGGATAAATCCTTTTTTTTTTGGTTGATAGCTCTCAGCGCGCGAGTATTCTTGAGTACGTATTCAAATCATACATACCGATATTTCTTAAAAAATATCGATATGGGTATTTTTTTTTTTTTTTTTTTTAGTATATCAATATTCCCTAAGAAAAGTACTCGATACCTTGAGGTATCGATACTTTTGTTTCGATACTTTTATGAGTACGATACTTTTTTTTCGATACTACTCATGAGTACAGTATCGATACTTTCTATTCGATATCGTGTCCCTAGTTGTACCGCGAGACCACGAGGCAGTTAAGGTGGATACCTTAAAACGGGATTGGATAATCCCGGCAACCTTTGGGAGACTTGTCAAATCAAACAAACAGGGATGACAATGTCTTTATTCCAAATACAGTTCCAACAGCAGAACTTGCTTCAACAAGTTACAAACAGCCTATTGGGACAGGCCTAAAAAAACAAAACTGCTAATTGCAAAAGGTTTGTTGATTACTTTAACTAGTCAGATCCTTTATACTTGAAATTATATTTATATATTAATTTTCTTTTTGTCTTATGATATCAGACATTGGTTTTTCATTTGTGAAATAATTTTCTAAAAAATTGTAATGTTATGTTTTCTTATTTTTAGAGAATGTGCAGAGAAAATTTGTTAAAAGTTTATGTTCTCCTGAAGTTGCCGCCTTGGGTAATAAAATAAAAACCATGCAAATTAAGAAATTATATGCAAAGACAACAATAACAAAAGCATTAAAACTATCTCAAAATGCAACTTTTCACAAAGCCATAACTAACTTTACTGCAGCTGCTGCCTTATTTACAATGCTAAAGTTTAGACAAGTCAGCAAAAAAATAACTGGGAGACGATTCAAAATAGAAGAAAAAGTTATGGCTTTGGCATTATACAAACAACGTCCTAGAGCACACAGGTGGCTAAGAAAATTTTATGTTTTACCATCACCCTTAACACTAAGCCGGATGATATCACGAGCATCTTTAAAACCGGGTGTTAACAAAAAAATATTTGAGTAATTAAAAAAAAAGTACATAAGATGACACAGACACAGATAGAAAGATTGTGTGTCTTGCTTTTTGACGAAGTTGCAATCAAACCGCATTTTGATTACAATCGGAGAAAAGATTGTATCAGTGGGTTTATTAATGATGGACAAAATATCAAAGAAAGTATCGCAGATCATGGCCTAGTATTTATGGTAAGGAGAATTCAGAAAAATAATTAACAGCCAATTGCATATACCTTTTGTGCTGGAAGCACCCAAAAAATTGACCTTGCTATGCAAATAAAAGCAATATGAAAAATTTGAATTCAATTGGATTTCATGTAACAGCATGGCATAAGCTATTTGATTAACCAAACCCGTGAAGAATATGTGAAACAAAATAAAGTTTGCAAAAATAAAATATTTGAAATAGATGGGCATATAGTGATACCACTATTTGATCCACCTCACCTCATAAAAAGTATTCGAAACAATTTGTTAACAATAAAATTGATAGCCACCATAAATGGCCAAAAAAACCCAGCTAAATGGAAACATATCATCCAACTATATAATGAAAATGTAGTCTATAAAGGACTAAGTTTAATGCCGAAGCTGACAGAAAATCATGTGATGCCTCAAAAAATTTACAAAATGAAGGTAAAATGCGCAACACAAACATTCAGCCGTTCTGTCACTGCTCACATGGCATATTTAACAAGTAAGTAATCATCATCATCAGCCCATATACGTCCCACTGCTGGGCATGTTAATTATGTACAAGACATACATACTATTTTATTTATTCAATTCATCTACAAAAAACTACTAATTTACTTTGCTTGGATACAGAAACCTTCAAAGACTTCTATAGTTTCAAATAGAAAAAGAGACAAGAGTTTGTTTGCATTATTAACGTAGTTTAATTACGTTTCAGTCCGCAATACCTCGAACTAATTATGGATCTAACATGTTTGTTCGCAGGTCGACTAATAATTATAATATACATTTCTCCAACATCGACATATTTTCTGAGTCGCTAGATAATTATAAAAAAATACTTTTTTCTAGTGTAAGTGTTAGATTAGTTTAGGTGTTTTTGTATAATTGTTTTTTGTTTTGTATTCAATGCTTTTTGTACAATGTAATTTCTTGTTAGATTAGTCGTTCACTTCTTCTTTTTTGTGCTTTACCTATAAGTGGAAATTGCTTTGGAGTGTGTTTATATTTTGTTTTGTATTTTTGATTGTGATTGTTCTGTATATTTCCCAAGATAATAAAAAATAAAGTAGTGTTTGAATAATTTTCAGATAAAGGAGTACTTCCAAAAGAATGTGAGGAAACAGCAGACATTATTGTATTCTTTGATGACTTATTCGATTCCGTAAACGGTAGTTTCGACAATAGTAAAAAAAGGAGCGGCAAGCCTCTTCTTGGTGCAGTGACCTTAAATTCTTGTCATAGGATGTTGTGGCAGCAGTCGAAAAAAGTGTTAGGGTCAGTGAAATTTATAAACACAAAATCAGGTTCTGTTCCATCACTTACAAATTCGTTGCAGACAATTGAAAATATAGAGTATATGGTGGATATTTTATCGAAAAAGTATGGTCTGACGTCTCTATGGATGAGACATTTCAATCAGGACCCTTTGGAAAACATTTTTGGCGGCATTCGGAGTCATCGTTATCGAAATGTCTCACCAACATTAGCTGGCTTTGAAGCATCATTTGCTTCACTATTAATTAATTAGCAGCATCCATTCCTGAGGGTCCAACTGTTAAGTGGATACATGCACAGTCTTTAAATCAATGGATCAATTATTTTTTAGAAATCCTGAGATTGATTTTGATGACATAAATTGTGACCACATATTTTTAGATATCGACAAAAAAGGAGCAATCCAAAAATAAGGGCACAATTAGATTATGTTACGGGATATGTTTGCGAAAGTTAAAAATAAAACATTTGCAAAGAAAACTTATACAACAAAAATGACGAAGACAACATAATACTATATAAAGAATATTTTAAAAATAAAATATTTTAAAAATAAAAGTGCATTGTTTAAATTTTTATTGAATAAATGTTATTATAATTTAAAAGATTTTCTTAGTATTAGTTGAGATGTAGTAATGCTTTTGATTTGTTTTTATAGTGTAATATAGTTTTAAAGTTAGATTTACATTAGATTTAAGTTGCATTATTGTATGCCAACACGGCGGGTCATAGTTGTAACATTCCTATGCACCACAATAAAATATTTTGAATTTTGAATTTTGAAAAAGTTGATGACATATCCCTCATTGCTCCTTATTAAATGCTTTTCACAGATGCAGGATGTGGTCATAAATATAATAAGAAAAAATTGTAAAAGACAGAATATCCGACATTATATGAAAACTATATTTTCAGTTGTCATGGACTATAGTTTTATGAAATGTACAAAGCATAGAAATGAAATTATAAATAATATAGAAAATATTGCAATAAACCTGTTTATCTACAGTTGGTGCAAAGACACTAATAAAATACTTAGTGGGAACAGATCTGATTTTGATGAGAGTGACCCAACACAAAGACTTGCATACAATTACTTTAAAAAGAGGTATAGAAATAAATGAAATATATTAATCCAATCAATAAGTTAAAAAAAAAGTGTTAATTATTGTCCCCGATCCTAATAGTCTAAGATCCCACTAAGAAATATATACCCTCATCTGTTATTTGAATGTGATAAGAAAAAAATGATAGATAATATTCACATTGACATATTGCAAATGGGTTGTCTAGTTAAATTAAGTCCAGATAATATTAAATAATTAAATTCAAAATTAAATTTATTTAATCTACTTCCCTCATCGGTTATTTCAAAAAAATATATACCAGTTAGAAGAATATACCCAAGAGAACTGAAAACGTAAAGGTTGTCTACTGTCACAACTGCGCAACTGTAGGGTTGTTAGGTATTCGCGGGGACAGACTGGCCCCAAGAGAGGTCGAGGCGATTAAAGCCTCCCTCCGTGCGGCCGCCGTGGAGGAATGGCGAACCAGGCTGGAGAATCCCAGCGCTGGTGCTAGGACTGTCGAGGCAGTGCGTCCTGTCCTCGACCAGTGGGTGGACAGGCGCCACGGCGCGGCGACGTTCCGCCTGACACAGGTGTTGTCGGGGCACGGATGCTTCGGCCACTACTTGTGTCGGGTGGCACAAAAGGAGGTGACGGCCGTGTGTCACCATTGTGACAACTGCCCAGACGACACAGCCCAGCACACACTTGAAGAGTGTCCAGCCTGGGAGGTACAGCGCAGCGCTCTCCGCGCGATTATTGGTGAAGACCTCTCGCTCCCGGCCGTCATCTTTTCGATGGTCGGGAGTCCGAGGTCGTGGCGAGCGATGCTCTCTTTCTGCGAGCAAGTTATGTCGCAGAAAGAGAGCGCGGAGCGGGATCGCGAAAGACGTGATCCCGTCCGCCAAAGGCGTCAAAGAAGGAGGCGCCGGGTCAACGGAGACAATTAGACCCGGCGCCCTGCCCTGTGGCAAGGGGGCGTTAGAATCCCACCACGGTATCCCCTGCCTGTCGTAAAAGGCGACTCATTGGGGCCCTTGGGGTCACTGGACGCGCTGCGGGGGCAGTGCGTCTACATATGTGACCCCGAGAAGGGCGGCGGCACGGTGGCCTGTGTCCGTCGCGGGCGCCCAAAATAGAGGCGCCCAAATCAAGTAAGTGGAGGTGCAAAGGCGCCTAAATTCCAAGAAGTCCGAGACGCTTTCGTCTCGGAAGCGCACCGGGCGGCTGCGGCACTATTGTGGGCGCTTCTCGCCCACGCACCGTGGTCGCCCCACTTGGCGCGAAGATGGCCACCGGGGGGTTTTGGTCGGTATGCCGGCGTAGGGATTTGGTTAGGGACCCAGCTCGGCACTAACATCTGCGCGGACGTGACGCCCCGCGCGCCGGGCTGGAAGGCCGGTGACCCCGACATACGCTTCCTGTCCCCTCCCCCAGGGCTGGCGGGAAGTAGAGCCATAAACAGCTTTCCCCTCGAAAAAAAAAAAAAAAAAAAAAAAAAGGGTTGTTAGGTATAAACAGGTGAGTAAATGTTATTGATATACCCTCATCGGTTATTTACCCGAAAAAAAGTTTAAATGAAAGCTTATTTTATTCTTAATTTAACTGTATTAGGTTGTCTATTCATAAGTTGATATTGATAATGGTTGCCTAGATTTTGTAAGTAATTAATGAATCCTTTAAAAATTGTTTTCTTAAGTTATTATTTCGAAGAAAAAAAAAAATTGTATGGTGATATTAGGTTATGTGTCGATTTTATTGATAATATTGGTTATCATTCTATTTGTTATAAAAAAGTGACTGTTTTAAACAAAAAATATATAAATGAATTTACAACATTTTGCATGCAGCACGATGTGAGTATATAATTTTTAGTTCGTATTTAATTAAGTAAATTGTTCATTCTTTCTCGACCACGTGTTAATAATTATTTGTAACTAATGTTTGTAATGATATTACATTTTCAGGTACCTAAACTTTCAAGTAATCTGGAGCAACAAATATCTTCTAACTCTATTCAACACTCTGTACGTATAAATAAATAATATTGAATTATTAAAGAGCTAAGTAATTTATTTATTTAATTTATTACTTTTTAAGGTGGAACCAAGTACGTCTACGAGTGATACTCATCTCACAGTCGAGATACCCTGTGGCGTATCGCCAGGCGAGATAGATTTGAATGCTGATGATGATGACTCCAATCTCATTCCACCATGCTGGAAGTCTCTCCATCAAAAAATTTTGAGCACGATATAATATGTAAATTCGATGTGGCTTCATGCAACAGATGCAAGCTGTGTCAAATTAAAACCTGAAGATTGTGGCTGGTTTTTAGATGGCTATTTGAAACCCAAATGGTTCGAAGGAGATCCCACACCTTTGCAAGTTGAGGATGTACTGACTGTATTGGAGAGAAAAGAACTCGAGGAAGATGTAGATGTAGATTTTGATGTAGCCTCTTCTGACGAGTCAGAATCAGAAGATATTTTTAACTGATCTATTATACTAATAGTAGTATACTAGTAGTATCTCTCTCCGAAGCCAGTAGTCGTAGGGAATGCCACTCTCGAAGTTGTCCAAGAATACATCTACCTCGGACAAACTATCCAACTAGGCAGGCACAACTTCGAGCAGGAGGCGGACCGAAGAATACGGTTGGGCTGGGCGGCATTCGGGAAGCTACGTCATATTTTCAAGTCGTCGATCCCTCAGTGCCTTACGACGAAAGTCTTTAATCAGTGCGTCCTACCCTTAATGACATACGGAGCCGAAACGTGGACACTCACCAAAGGCCTGGTCCACAAATTCAAAGTCGCTCAGCGTGCTATGGAGCGGGCAATGCTTAGAGTTTCTCTGGTGGATAGAATTCGTAATGAAGTCATCCGCCAGAGAACAAGAGTCACTGACATTGCCCGCAAGATTAGCACGCTAAAGTGGAAGTGGGCCGGCCATGTCTGCCGACGGTCCGACGGCCGATGGAGCAGACAAGTGTTGGAGTGGAGACCGCGCTTAGGCAAACGTAGTGTAGGACGTCCTGCAGCACGATGGTCCGACGACTTGAGAAAGGTGGCGGGTAACGGATGGATAAGGGCTGCTCAAGACCGGGATGGTTGGCGCTTTCTTGGGGAGGCCTACGTTCAGCAGTGGACGGCGATAGGCTGAGTATATATATATATATATAAGTATAGTATACCTTTTTTTTTTCATAAAGTGCTCTGTGTCACTGTATGTTCCATATGTTTTTTGGAACAGCTGATATCTAGTAATCAGTAGATTACTATATATCTATTATACTGATTATAATTATTTTTATATTAGTTAAAAACTGTAATTTTTAATAAATAAATGTGTGTGAAAATAATTTAATATTATTGTAAATATTTAATCTGCATTGAATTTAGTAGTTAATCTATATTACTTATAATGTGCTGAGAAAATTCTTCTTCAAAATTTACTTACAAAATCTAGGCAACCATTATCAATATCAACTTATGAATAGACAACCTAATACAGTTAAATTAAGAATAAAATAAGCTTTCATTTAAACTTTTTTTCGGGTAAATAACCGATGAGGGTATATCAATAACATTTACTCACCTGTTTATACCTAACAACCCTACAGTTGCGCAGTTGTGACAGTAGACAACCTTTACGTTTTCAGTTCTCTTGGGTATATTCTTCTAACTGGTATATATTTTTTTGAAATAACCGATGAGGGAAGTAGATTAAATAAATTTAATTTTGAATTTAATTATTTAATATAATCTGGACTTAATTTAACTAGACAACCCATTTGCAATATGTCAACGTGAATATTATCTATCATTTTTTTCTTATCACATTCAAATAACAGATGAGGGTATATATTTCTTAGTCGGATCTTGTACTATAATAAAATATTCGGAATGACGTCTAGAAGAAGGTGTCTCGGCCACTTATTAAAATATTAATTTTATTAGCACAAATTATATCTCCATATCTATGTATATAATGTATCTATCTATTGTTATTAAAAAAGTAAGATGAAAAAAAAAGAGTTTTCGTAAATATCTCACTTAACCTACTATTATTTAGGAGTTTTTAAAAAAGATCCTTATAATAGTATTAAAAAATATACATAAAATTAGATTAATTTTTTTCTTGTCTTAAGGTTTTGTTCAAAAATTCTTAAATATTAATTGTTTTTTGATAGCAATAAACATACATAAATTTTTTCGTGTTATTTTTTTATTAACAATATTTTATGTGATAATACATACTCGAGATACCTTTTTTTACACGTCAATCGAATAAGCTGTCACGCGTATTTTCAGGACCGGGAACAATTAACACGATTTTTACTTTGTTGACTGGATTATATATAAATGTGTGGAAACAGACTGTACCACACCGGTTGTGTGTATATTATGTAATTTTCTAAATATGTAGCTATATTATTTGAAAATTTTATTTTAAAATATATGTACTATCATGTATGTGCATTTGTATTTTCTTTACCAAATACCCAAATAAAATATAATAAATAATATAAGGGTCGATTAATTGTTTTATATTAATATATATTTATTAATAAAATCAATAATCACAAGTAATATTTAAAATAAAATGGCACTAGAGAAATATCAATAATATACATTTGAATAGGTTTGAATAGGTAGTTGTAGTTTGCGTCACAAAGCAACAGATGTCGCCACGTGCAAACCTTTGAATGATGTCTCTATCTTCAGTATTAAAAGTTACTCTATGTTCAAAGTCACTTAGCATGCTATGGAGCGGGCAATGCTTGGAGTTTCTCTGGTGGATAGAATTTGTAATGAAGTCATCCGCCAGAGAAAAGGAGTCATTAACATTGCCCGCAGGATTAGCACGCTAAAGTGGAAGTGGGCCGGCCATGTCTGCCGACGGGCGGACGGCCGTTGGAGCAGACAAGTGTTGGAGTGGAGACCGCGCTTAGGTAGACGTAGTGTAGGACGTCCTGCAGCACGATGGTCCGACAACTTGAGAAAGGTGGCAGGTAGCGGATGGATAAGGGCTGCTCAAGACCGGGATGGTTGGCGCCTACTTGGGGAGGCCTTCGTTCAGCAGTGGACGGCGATAGGCTGAGAATAACGCAGTTTTTGAAAATAAACTCCGTTGCAGAGGAGAACAAAAGTTGATTCCTGCTCACGTACCTCTCGGATGAGACGTACCACCTAATCCTTGAGCTACCTGGGCTTGGTTACGTTACTCGATACACATTTCAAACGAAAGGAGGGCGGGAAGAGTTTAAACATTATTTATCGCAGGCGGTTGTGAACCTAAAGTATGATCCTATACTTTACTGGAAAGAACAAAAAAACTCTATTTATCACCATGTTCACTCAATAGCCGTGATGTATTTGAGTATCATGGGATCATCTCTTCTTGTGAGCGCCTTTTTTCAATTGCCGGCGACATCGCAAGTGATGAGCGTAACCGCTTGGAACCCAGTAGACTTGACAGACTCGTTTTTAAAATGCTTAATTATTAATCAGTGTCGATTCTTATATGTCGCAATCGAGAAATCGTTGGAACGCCAGCGCCATCTACCGGTAATCGACGGAGTCAATGATTCACCGGTTGAGCAGTGCACTCGGCACATCTCGAACAGCAGCCGGCCTGTGCGGTCGAATGTTGAAACTGTCGCGCGTTCCTATCTGTACCTACCTACTAAATAATTAATTGGAGAATATAATCGTGTTGAACTAGCTACTGTGTTTCGTTGCTCCAACATCACCCACAGACGCCCGCAGCTTTAAAGATTTAGAAGTATGGACCCTACTAATGACGTTGAGGTCCCTCATATATATGTCGATGATCGATAAACAACACAACGAAAAGGAAATCGATAGGCGGATAAAAGGGACATGGAGGAAGTTTTGGCGCCTTAAGGATTTTTTTTTAAAGCCTGTAAAAATGAAAAGAAAGGTTATGAACAGCTGTCTCCTACCATCACTCACGTACGCCAGCCAAACTTGGAAATTGACACGGCGAGCTAAAAACAAAATAAATACTTGCGAGAGGAGCATGGAGAGAAGTATGATGAAAATCAGAAAAATACAAAAAATACGCCACTCCAAGATAAGAGAAGTACCTAACAGGAGTAATAGACGCTCTAAGTTACGCTAAGAGAATAAAAAGGCGATGGGCAGGACACGTAGGGAAAATGAGCTGCGACAGGTGGACAATTCAGGTAACGTCCTGGCAAGGGCTCTCAGGAAAAAAGGAAGAGAGGTAGACCTAGAACTAGGAGGACGACATTACACGAACTGGTAGAAAATGATGGATGGCAAAAGCTGCGGATGGACATCTCTGGAGGAGACCTTTACCCTCAACTGAGAGGGGTTGACGCTTAAAAGACATTCATATTTTATATTCTTTAAATCGCATTCAAATTTTATCATTTGATTTTAGATTTTAACAAAACTATAATTAAAGCTATGTTATTTTTTTTTTAACTTTTTAATGTAACAAATACATTTAGAATATAAATTTCTTCTTTTATACCTGACCTGATACTTTGAAAGTAAAGTAAAATCCCCGTTTTTTACTGATTAGAAATCTCAGAGATTGTTTTTTATGGTATCTTTATTGTTTTTCATTAAATGGTTTATATTTACATTGTAAATACAAAGTGGAAAAATTTTTTTTTTAGTGAATCGATTTTTCAGGTTTCGATTCGAATCGATTCAAAATCGATTTTTTTTAAAGAATCCCCATCCCCACTTCTCCGTAATCGCCGACGACGCGGCATCCAGGAACTTTTGCGCATAGTAGGCAACTATGTCGTCATCGGTACCTACCTTCGTCTTACACTACAACGGCGCACATGAGAAATCATCGGCGAGCTGGTTTTCGCGACACGGTACATCTGCACGACATAATTGTAGGCGGATAGTATTATCGCGAACCTCTGAAGTCTCAGCGCCGTCATTACCGGTGTCCCCGCTTTACTGTTAAAAATAGACAGTAAAGGCCTGTGGTCAATCTTTAAGACGAACGGCTCTTTGCGGCCGTACGGCGTACAGTAACTCCTTTCGCTTACCGTGAGCGCTCGCGAAGCATAGGCGAGCGGTAAAATAATAAAAATTCTATATATAAATAAAATATAAATTGTAAAAAAAGGATTAAATTCCTATGTCAATATATTCATTGACCTTCCACTTAATGTAAGATTAATGTCATGAACATTAGCAAGGAAAATTGAAATGTCCCAAAAAGACATAATGGAAAAACTTATAATCACTTAAGAGTAATGTAGAGTACGTATCAACCACTGCAGATATATGGTCAACAAAAACTAAGAGCTCTCTTGGTGTAACAGCACACTGGGTAAGATTTCAATAATACTTTTTATCTTCAGGAACTTTACTCTGCTTTTATTACTAGGAAAGATTTTAATAAAATAAAAGAATCTATGCACAGCACATTTAACTTTCATTAAAATTGAGGCAATTTAAGCATTATTTTCATTTTAAGATTAATGAAGCTTTACTGGAATGTTTGAGTTGTGTGTTATCTTTTAAATGCTTTAAGGGGCCACATATTTATGATAAGATTGCTGAAAGCTTTTTGAAATTCAGCCTTCTTTCAAAATAAGACATAAGCAAGTAAAATCAACTACTACAGACAATGGGTCAAATTTTGTGAAGGCTTTCCTAGAATTTGGTGTCACTGATTATGTGCCTGCTTTTTCTAATAATAAATTATTATTTTGATCATACCATTTATGCCTACATACATATACTATAATACATAAAATAATATATAGAAATTTTAATAAAATCATAGTTCGATGTTGTTTGATTTTAGTACCTATCAATTTTTTACCGAATCACATTATTTGCTGTAGGTACTCTAACCTGAAAAATGTTGATGTTGACTCTTATCGATTAATATTTTATTTAAAATATGTTTTTTTTTTGTTTTAAAAACTGTAGAACCTGTAATAGAGTCAACATCTATTTCTGTTATTTTTTATGAGGAGATTTTGTTACCCGTAAATATAACAGAAGATGAAACAAAGGAGCGAGAATTACATTTGCCTAGGCATCAGATGTGCCCGCCACAAGTTTGGCCACTACAGACATGAATAATTTCTAGCTTGGTAAATAAATAGAAGCAAAGAGCTTTCAATTCTTGAGCGCTATCCACATATAAAAAATGTGTGTCCAACCAAACTTAGTCAGCCCTGCTTTTGCGTCTTCTTTAGTTTGGCCTACAGAATCACCACTGAAAAAAGGTGGTAAGAAAAGGTTGAATAGAAAGCGATTGCCAGATGCAGTTACATCATTAGAGTGGACGCAATACTGGAATGAAAAATATAAGAAACAAGACGAAATAGGAGATTAGCTAGAAAAGAAACAAAGAAGTTACAATAGTTGAAAAAAGTTGAGAAACCTAAATCAAAACGAGTAATAGAGTACAAAATATAATTGATTCGTATATGTCGACGCCGAGCCTGTTGGAAAAGTATCACGATACGATAAGAAGGCTAAACAAAAAGTTGACATCCCTTTTCCCAAAATTGTGCATATGCATATGGGCGTCGATCTGATGAATAGCCTTTTAGGACGCTATTGAATTGATATTTACGCTTGTTTAATCATCTACTAGACCTCACTGCAATCAACTCATGGGTGCTTATGAAAAAAAAACTAATTGCTAAAGGTGTCTCAAATAAGCAACTGCCTAATCTTGGGTAGTTTCTTAATTATTTGGCTGACACACTATGTAATTAGGTATGTCTGGTGGTAGTAAAAGAGGGCACCCTAGTACCTCCTCTCTAGAACGCGAGCTTCAAATAAAAAATCCGCTCCCGTCAAAAGACGTACACGTAAATGGATTCGGACATTGGCCTGTATTTGCCAATCGATTACGGTGCAAGATGCCCAATTATAAGGGCACCACACAATGGTCGTGTACCAAATGTAATGTACCGTTGTGTCTAAATCAGAGAAATAACGCGTGCGCGTCACCCGCCCAGTAAAAACCGCGGAACTGCGACTCTCGGGGCTTGACGAGTCTGTCACCCCCAAGAAGGTCGCACAGGCCTTCACCGCGGCCACTCAGTGCTCGGCCGAGAGCCTGAAAGTGGGCGAGGTCAGGCCAGACCGCTCAGGCTTGGGCGTGGTCTGGATCCGTGCTCCCGCCCAAGCGGCGGAGAAAGCGGCGAGGGCGGGACGTGACCTGGTCGGGTGGTCGGCGGCACGTGTTGCCGTTTTGGAACCCAGGCCCCTGCAGTGCTTCCGGTGTCTCGAGCGAGGACACGTCAGGGAGCGCTGCACCGCCGAGGTTGACCGTAGCGACTTGTGCTATCGCTGCGGTCAACCGGGCCAGAAAGCACGAGGTTGCTCCGCAGGGCCGCATTTCATTCTGTGCGCCGCGGCCAACAAACCTGCGGGGCATTTAATCGGCGGCAAGGCGGCCCGCGACAGACCCTTAGTCGAGTTTGAAGCCTTTCTCACTCGGCTGGGGGCCCTGGTTTCGCAGAGCCAACCTCGCCCCGTCGTCGTCGCCGGCGACTTTAATGCCAAGTCCCTGGCCTGGGGCTCATCAGCGACTGACGCTCGTGGCGGGGTCCTGGAGGAGCGGGCGACCTCCCTCGGCCTGATCGTCCTCAATCGGGGGTCTGTGGACACGTTCGTGAGGCACACGTTCGGTGGTGGATATCTCGTTTGCCACCGACACGGTCGCACGCCGTGTCCGGGGCTGGAGAGTCCTCGTGGGCGTGGAGACGCTGTCGGACCACCGCTACATACGGTTCAATGGCTCCGCGCCCGCCGCCAATCAGTCCGGCGGCAGACCGAACGCCCCAATTGGGGGCGGCCCGCGATGGGCACAAAAACGCCTCGATAGAGAGGCCTTGGAATTGTTCGCTCTGGTCCAAGCCTGGCTCCCCGCGCCGGAATCTGCGGTGCGGGTTGAGGAGGAGGCCGAAGTATACTAATGGTCGGCGGAGCTCGCGCAGTTGAAGTATAGTTGTGAGGTGGCGCGCCGCCGACTCACCAGACTCAGGCGCCGGCGGATACGCCAGGCTGACAACCTGGACCAGGAGCGGCTGCTCCGCGGCCTTTATAAAGAGGCCAGGAGAGCGCTGCGGGTGGCCATCAAAGAGGCGAAGGCTGCGGCCAGAAGGTAGTTCTTGGGGACTCTGGACCGCGATCCGTGGGGGCGCCCGTGTCGGTTTGCAACCAGAATCGCTATCACGAGCTCGGATTCAAATTCAATTGAAGTTTTGTTTATTACACTACTCGTAATATATTTTGTTTTTGTTTCTTTTTAATTTTACAAAAAGGAGAATAATTTGCAACTATTAACATTATTAAACCTTAATACGCTCAAGAGATAAGACTTAAGCTCTATTTAGGAGCTCGAGTTCTATTTTAGCGCTGGAGTCTTTATGAAAAGAATGAAACTTGGTTTGACTGAAGACCCCGACTTTAGTTAGGTCACTGAGCCGTGTCAAATTCATTCGAGTCTATCGAATTAAGACTTAAAGACTCGAGTTCTTTACAGCTCTACTCCTGGTCCCCCAGATCTTCTTCCAAACGTCGCCTTAAAACAGATTCCAATATAAATCCGAAAAAACAAAAACATTACGGATATTGATTTAGCTTCTGCCTCTATCTAACGACTATAAACCCACCCGAAATTAATTATCGGAATTAATACTTACTCAGAGACTGATCAGGGTCCATACATTGTTTTAGTTTCTTGAACTGAACCTGATCCCGCATCAGGTTTAACTATTCGACCTATTAAACTCGGACAGTTTCTTTTTAAGAATAAAATTAAAAACTTTAAAGCAGATGTAGTTAAGAGGGCTAGTCGGAATAAAATCTCCGTAGTTTTGTTCTGCTGCTGATATCAGCCAACACTTTCCTCAATGACCAAATCCTATCAAAAAACAAATATTCCGCAATAATTCCCTCATACAACATCTCCCATATGGGAATTGTAAGAAACGTTCCTGTAGACCTCTCTATGGATGATTTTGTGGAGAGTCTCGAATTACCATAGCAATACGGTATAGTTCTCAAGGCTCGCCTACTTACAATTAGAAGAAAATCTACAAATTAGGATGAAATTACTTGGATTCCCACTCAAAATATTGTCCTTACTTTTCGGGGACAATTCCTTCTCCATAGAGTTTTCTCCTTCCACACCTCACTTCCCGTCGAACCTTATCAATTCCCTTCCATCCAATGCCTTAGTTGTTGTCGTTTTCGACACGTAAAGAGCCAATGTAGATCTGTGTCAAGGTCCCTAACCCCACGTTGGTCATACATGCAACCTCCCTAAAAATCGATCTACATGTTTGTTCTGTTTGGGGCATCACTTCTCTAATAATAAGTGTTGTTCTGAGCAAGACAGACAAGTTTGTATAAAAAAAAAACAACAAGAAAAAGCATTAGGCTTAAATAAAAATAAATCAGACAGAAGAATTATATCTTTATGCACCAAGCTTCCATTTTTGCCAGAAAAGTAATAAGATCTTCCTTTCATCTTTTTAAATATCCGTTTTGTAAAATAGGTTGTCTGGAAGAGATCGCAGTTAGTGATAAGACCGCCTATTGTTCACTTAATCTTAAGCTTAGATATTAATATTCATTATTTTTTTTGTATGTATTCATGGTGTACAATAAAGTATATATAAATAAAATAAATAAATAAGATATAGGTTAGCAATACGTATTACATTTTATTTGTTTTACCTATTGTACGTCGAAGTTCAAGTATATCACTCAATAATGATAAAACCACTGTGGGAAAAAGGAATCATTTTCCATTGATTTCAGAATGTGCTATGAGTATTCATAAGTCTCAAAAAGGTACATATGACGAGGTTGTCTATCAAAACAGTAAAAGTAATTCTATTCCATTACTTTACGTAGCTTTAACACGAGTAACAAGTGTTGAAGGGTTGTTTATATGTAACAGTCAGGATGATTTAAGATTTTATCATGGAAGAAGACTTGATCTATCAGTTTCAAGCTTACAGCAAGAATTTGAAAGATCGTCGTCACGGGACGCCTGGCAGATATGAAACATCGAAATTGTTTTGTATATAAGTTATATGCACAGTTGTAGAGGAGACCCGTGCCCGGCAGTGGGACGTATATGGGCTGATGATGATGATGATGATATGCATAAAAGAACAAAGATTATGACAGGAATCAGATATGGCATTATGAAAAGATAAAGCATTACAAATTTGTTCCGTTAAATAATGACTGTTTATTACTATTCATTTTTATTAAATACCACAATTCAAAATTTTTAAATTTATTTGAATCTTTTAGATAAATCAATCATAAAAGATTATAAACAGCTGTTTAAGTTTCTACTTAAGTTTAAGTTTCTGTTTATACTTTATCAATAGATGGTGCTTATAAGCCTTTACATTTTTTTTACAAAAAAAAGCGAAATAACACAGCAAAGTAATGTGTGGAAAACCTTTCAAAATTATTTTGAAAGCTACTGGATGAAAGAAAATTTCATTAAGATGTGGTGTACATACGGTGAGCGTCACCGCTCAAACAATAGTGTAAAAGGATGGCATAATTTTCTCAATTGTTAATTGGTCCATTTCCAGATCTTCCCATGGCAGTGATCATTTCCCTATAATTCTTAAAATTTCTAATCGAGTATAAATTGTAATAATATTGTAAAATAAATTGTTCATTGCTTGGTCCTGGGATGAATCCTCCGAAGTGGATGAGGCACCACCTTCTATCCCAACGACATCCAGAAGCAGCGGATCCTCTAGAAGCAGATCAGGCAGGGAAACGTCAAAAGCAAGAAGTAAAGCAAGAGATAGAGGGTGGGTTACGCGAAGAGGAAAGACTAGAGGAAGAGGACAGGCTAGTGGAAGAAGAGGAACATGTGAGAGAGTGTGGGTAGAAACTCTCTATACAGATAAAGCTCATGATTACTCTCCGCTTCCGATAAATCAAGTTTGCTTTGCAATTGTTTACTTCCGTGACAATTTTGATGATTTATTTCTGGAAGACGTTGCTAGGTGCACGAATCTATACAACTTGCGCAAAACCGGAATTGAACTTAAGGTTAAAGTTACTACTCGATAGATGGGCGAATGATACCCTTTACTGATCGATGAAAACTACGCCAAATAGTCAAAAATAAACCAAGGGCAGTAGGGCTAAAAATCTTATATCAAGGGGCTAAAACTATGTTCTGCGACACAACTTTTGGGCTGGGCCCCTCTGTCATCCTCCATCTTCCTCAGAGTATACCACCTGGCAGTTGTCTACCATGAGAGATATTTTACGACTGTTCCTTTGGCTGAATAAATGCTGAAGGTACAATAATGGTATGGATGTATATATGTATTTGTATTTTTATGTTATTAGTATGTAGTTTATTCAAATTAAAATTGTACGTCACATTATATTATTTTATATATTTTTATTACGCACCCACCCGCTTTATTTTCTGTTACATTCCAGTCCATCCTACGGTTGTCTGGAAGAAATCGGATTCAGCGATAAGACCGCCATTTGTTGCACTCTTTTTTTTTATTTATTATTTTTAATAATGTTTTGTAAATTTTTGTGGTGTACAATAAAGTGTTATAAATAAATAAAAACGTCAACGTAGTCAGCCCATGAAAATCTGCAAACTCAAGGGCTGAATAAATCTACAAACCTGTATAAAGCATGCCTTTAACAGCTAAAAGATGACGGTTACGATCACCTGCCTATCTTTGATGATAATATTAAGGCACCGAAGACCTGTCGTATAGATTATGGCAGTCGGTCTAAAATAAAATGCGATGTATACCTTTGCCTATCCCGTGACAAAAATTGTTTCAAAGCTTTTCACAACTTTAATTGAAGCTTTTTTTATGTTAATTATTTCAAACATGACAGATATCCTCACTCTCTTAATCTTAATAATAAGAACTCATGTGATTCCAAAGTAGATTTAAGTATTTTAAGGTAATGGTTGTGTTGATTTTTATAAGTTTTATACCAAAAAAAGATTAATAGCCTAAGTAAGGAAAAAATATTTTAGTTTTCTAATAAGACTGTTGTTTAAATGATACCAAATGTTTAAAAACTCATTATAAATATTGTTAATAGGTGACTGATGATTATAAAGACTGATTAATTAATTTGATTTTAATTTGAAACCATGTCTCCAAACTCTACTACTCTACTCTTTTACTCCGTATAAAATAAAGTAATTTTTTCTTTTACATTTTTCAAGGCAATACAATTTTTCTTTTAACTTATTTTTTTAGACCTCAATTCTTATATTACCTGGGTAAAGGGTAAAAGTTTCTCATCCAATTGTGCAATAATTACCTTTGTTTAGTTTGACATCTCAGATTTCATTAGTTTAAATAATTTATGGAGGTTATCGGGATGTAAGTACCCTGAACGGCTTCCGTGTCTATTATGATGGCTGGGACCGCCGATGGCTAAATGTTACTGCTATATGCGGTATATATGTAAATCTACCCGTTTATATGATACTTGGATCTAATAATAAAACATTCAATAATACCTGAATTAAATAAAAGATTTGAGCACATCCAGAAAGTTCATTAATTTAATGCTGCAACATTTTTATATCCTCGCTTTAAAAAATTACACTTCGATGACGGAGCATCATTGGCAAGAACTGTAAACTACATTAAACGAGCGATTGAAGAAAACCGAGAACCTGAGCCACTGTCAATAACTTCGGTCGCAAATAATGTACATAATGATGACATTCAGGAAACCCATAACAAGCTGTTGTTGGAGACTATGAGAACCAGTCAAAGTCAGCCCGACATCAGAATTAAGCTTGTACCTCTAATAGGATTAAGAGAAGACGCGTTAGAGACTTGGAGAACCTATCAGGGAGCTTATCCCGAACTCACACAGTTGGCGTGTAAGCGCCTACTGGTACCGGCTTCTTCGGCTCCAGCAGGTAGATTGTTATCGAAAGCTGGCGGCATATTAACAAAGGCCAGGAGGCGAATATTATCCAAACGCTTACCGAAACTGTTTTTCCTAAAAACGTTGCCTACGGATTTCTAGATTTTGAATAATTTGATTTATTTTTTATTTATTTGAATATTTTGTTGATTTATGTGAAAAACATTTTAATTTGAACCTTTTAAAATTTGATTGTTCAAAAACTTTAATTTGTGCTGATTATATAAGAAATTACTATTTATGTTGTTTATTTTTTATAAATAAAACTATTGATATAATATTTATGGTGTTTATTTTGAAATTAATTGGTAAATTGGAAAAAATCTAATAATATAAAAAAAACGATTATTTTCTTAAGAAAAATTGATTATTTATTAATCGCTTTTTAATGCTAAGGAAAAATCCGATTAATTAAAAATGGATTGTTTATGTGCAATGTCACACCCCTAATCCTGACGGTACTCACAGGCAAAAGTGTCGCTGCAGAAGAAATTGAGGATTATGCCGAAACTGACGTTGATAATGGTATGGCGAATATTAAATCTTAATTATGGTTTAAATAATTATAAAAAAAAAACATACAAGTACCAGTGGTCCATCATGTTCAAAGAATGAAAATAAAGGAAAAGGTAAAAAAAATGACAAACTTGAAAATAAACGCAAACAAAGCCAACTAAAATTGCCCTATAAAATATAATCTTACCGAGGACAAGGTAAGGGGATCGGAAACATTTACTTTAATGTTGCGGAAGGCCCAAGCAAATATGAAAAAGTTACCTGAGGCAAGGCAAAGTAAGTAAAGTGATAGTTATTGGGATATATTTAAGCTAACACGCCACGCGCTCAACAAATGTACTTCACGAGAACAAAAGGGAATATATTGTGATATTTTCTAAATGAGGATTATTTTGTTTACAAGATGATTTGGTTGACCTATTATCAAAATTGGAATAAAAAATAACTCACACGGTTACATGTAGAGTGCATCAATGTACTCGTATAGGCAAACTCCTTTCGCTCAACTTCCGCGTATTCATTTGCCTGTATTTAATGAGTAATATGAAGATTGGCCAACACTTCAAGATTTATTTTTATCATTAGTTCATAACACATCACTAAGCAATGTTCAAAAATTGCGTTATTATTAAATATAATAAAACGCGTATTTTTGGGAAATTTTATGTATTCATTAAGTATATGACAGAGATTTCTCTCACCAATGCTAAACAAAGAGAAATCCCTGGACGCACCGCGGCGATGGATGATCTAACCCTCCATCATTTTCTCATAGGGTTGATCCCAAGAATTTCCAACATAGTCAGATGCTAATAACCTAAAAATCTAAACAAAGCCATAAACATTACTGTTTCGGAAGAACGAATTCAATTAAACGCAACCAAAATTCCGAACCTAAAATAAGACAAAACAATCCTCAACGTATTTCACAAACACTACCAACGCTGAATCAACAACCTTCATCATCACAAAATACAATAAATACAGAGAAATTGTCGATAACTGAAGTATTAAGTTATACTTATTTAGTTTCTAGGCAACGACAGCCACGTGGCGCAGTGGTTCGATCCCCGCACCGAGACAAATGTTTGTGTGATCCACAAATATTTGTTTCGGGTCTGGGTGTTTGTGAGACCGAAAAGTCTCACGTAGTTTCTGATACCCACGACACAAGACTCGTATCTTAGTGTGGGGTCAGAACTATGTATGTGACAGTTGGGTGTATTTATTATTATTATTTATTTATTTACCTAAAAATTTGGAAGTAGCAGTCTTACTAGACATAAAGTTTATTCACTTAATCTTAACAATTGTGTAAAATAGTGTGTTATTATTTAAATAACAAAATCGTCTTCCTACTTCAATTACCATTGGTTAGAGTTGAAAATTATGTACCTACTCTTCCATACATTAGCCTTACCCACTTCTTACAACCCACAAGAAACAAATTCATTAACTTTGATGGTACCAGACACAAAAACATAGCCATAACTAAAGACAGGTCACATTATTGCAAAATAAATAGTTTTGGAATTTTTTTAAAACTATACCACCCAACACATAAGATTGTGATATAACAAATATCTATTCAACAGACGCAAAACATAAATGTATGTTACAGTAACAAAGATTTTTTTTCGGTAAAGCCGTGTTTTATTATTGCATGTGTAGTGTTAAAAAATACAAACAATACTGGATATGGCGACATATCAACTAAAATCTTAGCACAATTATGTACATACCTATCAAGCTATCATACATACTTAGCTATAATATAATAAATTGATATCTCAGCTGCAATCTTTTCGGAAAAGTTAAAATTATCGCTAACTAAACCGTTGTTTAAGAAAAATGATAAGAAAGACTGAATTAATGAAAAGAAAATTTCTGTATAAGGTTTATATTTGGACTACGCAAATATGACCATATCACCGAATATCGAAGTAAGCTCAAGTGGCTTCCTATACGGCATCGCCGGGATGTCCACATATTATCTCTTCTCTACAGTATTCTGTTTAATCCTTTGTCTCCGCGCTACCTTCAGGAACGCTTTAGTTTCCTACACACTGCAAATTCTCATTCTCTCAGGTCATCAGAGAATCTAATGTTAAAGTATCCAGCACACAGCACTTCTTTCTATGACCGCTCCTTTGCTATCCAAGGAGTGCGGTTATGGAATGCGCTCCCGCTGTATATAAAGCAATCGCCTTCGCTGGTTTCTTTCAAACGAAGGGTTAAAGCTCATTACCTATCGTTAGATGAATAAGTACCTTTTATTGTTCGCTGTACTTGTATATATATAAGTATAAGTATTTGTATGTGTGTATGTATTTATGTATGTATAAATATATATGTAGGTATAGTAATATTATGTAAACTTATATTTAGGTATATATTTTTGAGTACTTTTATTTCTTTTTAATTATATAATATTATTGTAAGCACCGTCCCATCTATCAGTAACATTCCTGTCCTTGCCTGGTTGTCTGGTAGAGATCGCTTTTAGCGATAAGACCGCCAATTTATTTTGCCAATTTTTGTGAATTCTTTTCTATTGTCTATGTTTTTATTGTGGTGTTAATAAATAAAGAGTTTATAAATAAATAAATAAATAAAATAAAGACATGAATCGTTATCGTCCCATCGCCATAGACATGAAGATCCAAAGATGTAGTTGCCGTTAAGAGAAACCTATCGCAATATTAACAGTAACACAATGCTGCCACCCCAAGATAAGACTATTATAAGACATTATTTATGCTAGTCAGTAATCTAGCTTAAGTTAAATACATAAATAGTTACCTGTGATTCACAAATATTCTTATATTTTCTAGCACCCAGAAAAAAATTTATACAGCAGTGCAGTTATATGAGACACGTCACTTGCTGATGGCACGAGCTTCTGTGATTGATGACAATACTTTCTTAAAGGATACTGCAGGAAGACTATGCAGAGTCTACAGTATGAAGTAGATATATTAATAAATAAGAATGGTAATCCTGAAGCATCACACTGTGAATGCCGTGCTGGAAGTGGAACAAATGCCTTGTGCAAACATGTTTCAGTCCTCTTATTTGGCATTGAGAACATGGTCCAAGAAAAACTTCTGCTTCTGCTAGAAGTATGTACCCAAAAACTGCAGCAGTTCCATGTGCCTAAAAAGCTCTACACTGGTACTCCTGCTAAGACAGTAAAATTTTACAGGAGAAAAAGAAATTCAATTTTTTAACCATACTCAGTCAAAAGTATAGATAAGATAAATTATATTAGATTCCGTAATTTGATCCTTGGTTTTTCGAATTCTCGGGTGCCTTTAAAACAATTATATGACCAGCTAACCCACATGCTCTTGAAAATGATCACATGTACACAGATATAAATCCTGAGAACCAATTTTTGAAAGAAATGAAGTTGAATAAATTACTAAAGAGGTAAACCTCATTCAAATGTTACTATTGGCCAAAAATGTCCTGATTGGCATAAATATAGACAAGTGCGGCTAAGAGCCAGTAATTTCACAACAATTTGTAATTTAAAGCCCAACTATGGCAAAATATGCCTAGTATGCTGTTGAATATCTTATATCTTTAAACGTGCAATTCTTGTAACTACTAGGTACCTGTGCAAATATCATCTACGTTACAGAAACCGGGCTCGAAACTGTGAAAACCTTTACGATCGCCTATTTCGTACGCTATTATTTTCGTTCCTTTTCTATCATTCTATTTCTTCATCTACTGACTTTTGAGCTGTGCTCTTGTGCTTAAATCTACCCTATTGTGCCTTCTGTATTTCTATGTGTTTGGAACTTGAACTTTGGACAATATACCAAATTGATTGTAAGTTTGATTTCTTATACCATCCACACCAGTGGCGGTACTTCCATAGAAGCCTAAAAGCGTTACACGTTAATTGTGTAACGTCTAGTTTATAATTGTTTATTGTGGGGTCAGGATATTCTCATTTTTATATCAAATTGATTATGTTAAATAAAGATTTAAAGCTTAAAGATTATTATTCGGAATTTTGTAAGGTAACCTGGGCTTTTGGGCTTCTATGTAAGTACAGCCACTGATCCACACCACCATACTGGTGACCTCGCTTTGGACATGGAAAGGGGCACCTTTAAAGACGCACAAGAAAAGCCACGTTGCCCGGCACTAGTGATGAGCCCGGCATGTCGGAAGATCACGGCGTACCCAAGGTGAGCGCCCGTAGTCCAGGCTTTTGTCCTGAAAAACCCATTTGGTTTGTTCAAATTGAAGGTGAGTTTGCTTTAGCCGGAATAACAAGCAATACGACCAAATTTAATTATGTAATCGGGCAAATCGAGAACCGGCACGCCAAGAAGATCAAAGATTTGATCATCAAGCCGCCCGCCACGAACAAATATGAGAAACTGAAGGCGGAACTGATCAAGAGGCTCAGTTCTTTAAACGAGAAGCACGGGGATCCTAGGCCATTCCAGTTCCTCCGCCATCTTCAAATCTCAAAAAATCTTCAATGAGTGAGTGAGGCAGCTTCAGTCGAATCAACAACACAATAGAATCGTAACCTTCAATTTTTCCCTGGCAGCTAGCCACACGACAATATCACCAAAAAAACCTAACCTCAAGACCCTGGAGTAGACGAAGCCTGTCGCATTTTAAAATATATATACATATAAATCAAAGATCTTGTCCCTTAGAAGTCAAGCTTTTGGAAATCATGTAGCTTCTAAACATCGAGAATATTCAAAATGGACGAAAACATATGTTGATCATTATATAAATTATATACTGTTCGACGGTTTGCCTCAGAAACATGGCCATTAACAACGAAGCACATACACAAATTCCCAACTATAAGTCGATCCTTTGCTGATGTTGTAATGACTCCTCCAATCCAATAGTCCTGGAAACCCATAAATGGAAAATCCCAATCAAGTAATTTGGATAAAGATCTAAAATCTTCTAAAAAAAACAATATTTTTAAAACCTCACGAAATACCCAAGTTAGGAAGCGGTTACTGTTAAGGTGTGACAGGAGCGCGTCAATCAAACAAGCGAGTTGCGCTAAGACTGATTTTATTATATCTTTTTCTATGTATCCACATTCCAATTTATATTTATACTGACAATCCCCTTACAAAATTTTTTTTAATTAAATATCACCATCAGCCCATATACGTCCCACCGCTGGGCACGAGCCTCCTCTACAACTGACGAGGGTTTAGGCCTTAGTCCACCACTAAGACTACACACCTAAGAAATTCCCAACAACCCTTAGGTGTGCAGGTTTTATCACGATGTTTTCCTTCACCATTAAAGTAAGTGATAATTCATTGTGAATACATAAAATAACTAAATATAAAATTAACAAATATAACTAGGTAGCTTTTTAACAACTACTTAATTACAAATATAATTACTTAATATATTTATGTATATGTAGGAACCAAAGAGTGCTGACACAAAACCTTTGCAATACGCGAAACTGTGTCGGTCAGGCAGTCACGTATCGTCCGGGCAGTAGGGAGCACGTAGGCAGTATAGCAATAATGTAGTAATAAGTAATTATAAGACATCATGAATCAGTGTAACAATAAATAATAAAGGACATCCTAAATATATTAACATGCATAACAATTTACTATCATTTTTAAACATTTTTTAATTACATATTTTGCACCTATTCTATATTACATTAAATATTTTTATAACATAAAAGCTTGCAGAAAAAAAATCATATCATTATTATTATTTAACATTACAGATCTGTATTAAAACTAATCTACATAAGAAATAAATCAGTAACCACAAATGCATAATTATTATTATTTACAATTGATTTCAATTTATTATTCTTCACTATACACAACCATTTGCATTCTTATAAATAAAATTATTAAAACTAAAAAAAAAATAATACACCCAATATCCAATAAATATTGATTAGCCGCGTCCAGACCGGCCGCGTCCGGCTCGCGAGTTTCGATCGCGAGCCAATAGTTCGCCCGGTGTGGACGGCGCTCGGGCTTCCTCGGGCGCACGTTGGCTCGCCCGAGCGCCGCTCGGCCCCGAGCCATGCGTTGTCGGTTTTTATCAATGCTCAAAGGCGGCTCAGTCTGAGGTGCTCGCCCGGTGTAGACGGACGTAACGACACTCGCGAGCCCGTGAATTAAAAATGGATAAAGAAGACAGTATTCGCTTAATACAACTTTACGGAAGCTTCAAAATGTTATGGGATTCGAAAGATCTAGATCATTTAAATAAAAGTAAGCGAGAAGATTGCTGGAGGAAGATCTCTAAGGAAATGAAGTTACCTGTACCCGAGTTGAAAAAGAAACTTGACTCATTGACAGGATCATACCGAAGCGAAAAGTCAAAGCAGAAAAAAAGTTATATCACTGGTTCAGGTAATCATTTTTTATTTAATAATATTACTATAGGACACACCATAGGAAACGAAAAATACCTATACCTACATATTTGTTACAGGCGCTGACGAAATTTATACATCGAAGTGGTTTGGTTTCAAATATTTTGACTTTATGTCAAATAAAGATGACACAGGAATTACAAAAGAAGGCGGAATAGATAACGTAAGTCCTTTATTTATGTTTATTTTCAAAATTAGTTGAACATTAATATTGATGCTGCCATGGAATTATTCCGTTTGTTACAAAATGTGTTGCTAAATGTAGACGAATATCTTTAGCACTAACAGTACCTCTGCGCGGAATGGCCGTTAGAGGTAATAGTGCTGTAGATGGAATATTGTTTCTCCATTGACCAGGAATAAATGAACCATCCACTTCTCTATCATAATATTCTGGTGGAATAGAATAGTTATTTCGTCGTAAGTAATTATATAAATACACTGTTGCTAAGACAACTTTTGTAGCTTTTTCTGGCTCTAGGATAGGTTTCCTAAGAACTCTGTAGACTGAACTTAAAATACCAAAGGCATTTACAACGACTCTGCGAGCTCTGCTAAGTCTGTAATTAAACACTCTTTCTTTGGAACCCGCCGCTGGATTACCTTCAAATGGTTTCATAGTATATTTGTTAAGCATAAAAGCTTTGTCGCCCAATATGAAATATGGTATTTTCATTATGTACGGTATTTGTAGTATCTGCGCTTCAGGAATGTTCAGTAGACAGTTTTCTAATTTTCGATATAAAATCGTATTTTTAAAAACTCCGCCGTCGGAAATACGCCCTTTACTACCGACATTAACAAACAAGAATTTGTAATTAGCATCCACGAGAGCGAAGAGCACTATACTAGGAAAATTCTTGTAGTTGTCATAATCAGTACTTATATTGATGGGTCTTTGAAGAGTTACGTGTTTCCCGTCCATAGCCCCTATAACATGTGGGAAATTCCATTTTATTTCAAATTCATTTGATACTGCTATCCATTCTTCTTCTGTGGACGGTGTCTGCAAATAACAAAATAAACATTATTTTTACAGAGCAATTCTTCTCAAAAACTAGAACCATCACAACAGTCTACGCCATCGCCACAACAACCCGAGCCATCGCCACAACAACCCGAGCCATCCCCACAACAACCCGAGCCATCCCCACAAGAACCCACGCCAACGCTACAAGAACCATCGCCATCGCCACAACAACCATCACCATCACCTCAACCATCGCGAAAGAAAAGACGGGTGAATACGAATGCACAAAATGATTCTATTGACAATATATTGAAGGTAGGGATGGGCGTTTTTTTAACGAACTAGTTAAATTAACCGTTGACGATGAAGAAACGAACGAACGGTTGATGGGTTGTGAAAAAACTAGTTGAATTTCAACCGCCAAATTCAAAAGTCCGGTACGGTCTTACGGACTGGCAATGTGACGACGACATCTTAACTTAGTTACTTAATATGTTCATTTGTTTTTTGCAACATCTAGAAAATTTTGGAACCTAACCAATGGACTTTAGTGTTGAATTTTGTATAAAACATTAAAATTTAAATGTTTGACGGAAACTTTTAGCCTTTCTGTTCCACATTTCCGTTCCATTTCATGCATAAAATTTTTACCCTCCTCCGCGCAAAAAAGTATCACGTTTAAAAAAATTTGCAATATTATTATGATAGCAGTTATTATTATTATTAACTAGATGAAGCATAGATGGTGTGATTAAGACGGAATTTTACTTTTATTATTTTTAGAATTCATTTTCAACTAGTTGACGAAATCAACTAGTTTTTTAACTAGTTAACCAACGCAAAAAAAACGGTTACGTTTCGTTGACGCCAAAATCGTCAACGACCCATCCCTAATTGAAGGACACTTTTGCCATAATTGAGAAAAGTTCAACTTCCTTATATGATCCATGTGTAGCATTCGGTAATCATATTGCACATGAACTCAGAAAATATGATCCTTACACTCAATCATGTGTAAAAAATGCTATTAATACTATTATTCACGAAGCGGACATGGGAAAATATCAGATGTATAGACCAGGATATTACACACAGCCACCTACTACCACGTCAACCATAACTTCCGCTGAAAATCTGCAGAACACACAATTTAGTCCTGCTACTACAGAAACATCAGACTTTAATTTTAGTGACAGCTCCATCATTTAAATATGATACAAATAAATAAATAATTTGATTACTTAGTTACCATGACTTTTTATTTACCTTAACGTAATCACTGAGGGCTTCTATAATTGCATCACACGTTTCTGGAACTATAGTTGATGTAGATTGTTTCGATACTCTAAAAAGATATTGAAGACTGGTATAGGAGTCTCCTGTTGCTAAATATCTCAATGTTATCAGCACTCTTTCGGATACAGTTATTGCTTCTCTGTAGTTAGTGTCACATTTTTGTATTTTCACAGCCACTAAGGAGCACAAATATTCAATGTCTCCCGCAGACATGCGTGTAAAATTTGAGACTGAATGGTCGATTGTTAGTTCCTTTAACAAACTGTTGCCGTATTGGTTTCGGTTTTGGTATAATTTTTTAATCCAGACTTTTCGTTTCTCTTTTCTTTTTTTTATTATATATCCAGACAACAAAAGCGCCGTAGCACCTAATAATACGTGGTTTTCCATCGTAACACGGAGAGAAACTGAATGCTCAAACCGGCTCACCTTGGCTTGCGAGCCCGGCTCGGAACTTTTACAAATTAGCTCGGGTGCCACGGCTCGCGTGCAGGAAGTCTGAGCGCGGCTCACGAGCGGCGCTCAGCCGGTCTGGACGCGGCTATTGATCATTAAAATATATTAAAATATTGCAAATTCATTATAATTTATTTAATTACTTATTAATTGACTAAATAATAATTTAATACTGGATAAAATTATACCTAATGAAGATTACTGATTTGCTTTGAACCTGTTACCTTGAGGTCTTAGAGCCAACTGTTGCGAATCCACATACCAATTCATCTTATCACTGACCTGCATGGCTGAAAAAGCTGCTATAAAACCATTATTATCTGTTTTTTTATTTTTGTGCCAACAATTTTTGCTTAAGTGCCCATATTTATTACAATGATAACATCTTGGCCCTTTTGATTTATTTTGCTGATATTTATTTCTTGGCTTATTTTTGAAGTTTGAGTAAAATGTGGTTGTGTCACTATTTTTCACTTCATGTAAAAGTTTTGTTTTAATGAAGTCTGCACATATTTGTACTCCGGAACTCTCAATAGCCATGATCATGGGCTTGTAAATGTCTGGTAAACCCGCTAGCATCAGCGTCCCCAACCACTTTCATCCACTTGAAAACCTATGTTCCTGAGCCGGTGTGCTGAAGACATTATCTTATTGACATAGTCCTCAATGCTTGAACTGGTTTCTAATGTTGTATTTATTAAATCTTTAAGGAGGCCTACTTTTCTTGTTAAGCCTGAATCTTCAAAAGCTCGTGACAAATTGTCCCACACTTCTTTGGCCGACCCATTGTGAGCTGATTTTCTCATTATATTTTTTATCGTTTGTATAGTACGTTCTACTTGTCCATTTGACTGAGGATATCTAGGGGAATAGGTGATGTGTTCAAAATTCCAGTTTCTTGAGAATTCTTTAAACAATTTTGATGAAAATTCGGGACCATTATCCGACATGACAATCTGAGGTATGCCATGACGAACAAAAATATTTTTTTATTGTTTAATAACTTCACCTGAAGTATTCGATGGCAATTCTCCTATTTCTACAAATTTACTATAGTAATCGACCACAATCAAAAATGACTTCGCACTAAAATGAAATGTACCAACCTTATACCAAGCCCTTTGTGGAACTGTGTGAGATATAAGTGGCTCCCTTACATTGTAATTCCTGTATGTTAAGCACGCCTGACAATGTGACAGATAGTCCGTCAATTATGAATTCATATTTGGCCAAAACATTATTTCTTTAGCTCTGAGTTTAGCCTTTTCCAAACCTAAATGACCTATATGAATATTTTTAACATTATTTTCCGCATACACTTAGGTATTACAATTCTATTTCCTTTCCATACTAAGCCGTAATTGACACTTAAATACTCTCGACTATTCCAATATGGTTTCAGAATATCTATAATTTCGCTTTTGTGCGCAGGCCAGCCCTTCTTTATAATTCTTATTAATTCCTGCCTGCATCTCTGTGCTATCCTTAGTGTGCTTTTGTATTTGTATAAAATGTGAGTCGGTAAGCGGATTATCAGCTGATAACGCACACACTTGCGCCTGCGCTTCCAGATGGTCACGCGGCGTCGTATTAATCATTACTACTCGGTGCAACTGCCCTCGACAGTGCGTCAGCTATATAAAGGTATCTACCTGGCTTGTACACTAATGCAAATGAATACGGCTGGAGCCTCATTAACATTCTTTGTAATCGCGGTGGGGCATTATACAACGGTTTGTTGAGTATGCTTACCAGCGGTTTATGATCTGTTTCTAAAGTGACATCTTGCCGACCATAAATATACGTATAAAACTTTTCACATGCAAATACACACGCATATTTGTGCATAATTTTGTTCGGTTTAAGATAACGAGTTTGAAGCATAACAGACGGGAAGGTTATCTTGCATTAAACATGCGCCTAAGCCATATTTACTCGCATCTACCGATATAACCACCGTTTTCTCTAAAGTGTATTATTTTAATATAGGAGGTTTACTTAATAAGTTTTTAATTAATACAAAACATTTTTTATGCGTATGATTCCAGTGCCACGCCACGTCTTTTTTTAAAAGTTCCCTAAGTGGCGCTGTTTTATGAGAAAAATTCGGTATATAATTGCTTACATAAGTTACAATTCCTAAAAACCTTTCCACATATTTCACATTTTCCGCCTCGGGCATATTTTTTATTGCAGAAACATGCTTCATGTCAGGATAAATACCATCTTTTGTAATTCTATGCCCTAAACAAGTTAGTTCACTTAATACTATTTTACATTTTGATCTATTGAGTTTAATATTAATATCCCTACATTTTTCTAAAACTGCGTAAAATCTCGTCATGCTTTTCTTTAGTTTTGGCATAAATCAATATATTACACTAGTTTACAAAATTTAACTTTTTGTCTGTTGCCGCGAATTTTGTGGTTGATAATGTTCACTTATGACTTGTTTATGTCAAATCTACTCTCAAAATTTTTTGAGCAGCTCGCGTTACTTTGTTTTTAATTTTTATTATTCAAGCGTATATATTAATTGATCACAGGCGTATTTTACTGTTTTAAGATTAGTATCTGAAGTTTTTGCGTCATGAGTAGTTCAACGAGACGTTGTTTAAACAACCCAGATATTTTTTACTAATATGCGGAGTATATGTGGTTAACGATCGTAGAAAAGTTATATCAGAGTTTGTGAAAAATACCTATTTTGAGTATTTTGGTATGCTCTTGGATAAAAATGAGACGTCTTGGGCTCCCAATTGTGTTTGGGAATCGTGTGTGGAATATTTAAGATTATGGAACAGTGGTAAAAGTAGTGCCTTTAAATTTGAAACACTGACTATTTGGCGAAAACCACGAAATCATCTCGAAGACTGTTATTTTTGTAGCGTGAACGTAAACGATTTAAACACTAAAAATCGAGCTAAATGCCAGTAACCAAGTACAAGTTGTGTTCAACATCCAGTGCAGCGTTCACGTGACTCTTCAGTGCCTAAAAATATATCTGAACCCTATCTGGGGTACCTCTTGCCCACAGTACAAAGGAAGAATATTGTAACATTTCGCTAGTCTTGAACAAAATAAAATACAATAACTATAAGTGCCAAATTTGTGTCCATTTAAAAAGGGTAAACATTCTTCTCGGCCAACAAAGTGGTTACATTAAGTTTCCCTGGTTTATTTATGTCTTTGGGATAGTAGAGCTAAACAAGAGCATTGGGTAAGAAGAAACTGGGCATTGAGAGAAAATATGGAGCCTGGAAAGCAAATTATAGTCCAAAATTCATTACTAGCTCGTGACAATATTATCCTTCCACCGTTACATATAAAACCACGACGAGATATGAGCACAAAGCAGGGAGAGTGTATGCGTCAGGACTTACGCGTCATGGAAGAGCGCTACCAGGGTTTCTGGGACACGAATATGTTGTCTGACTATTGTTGGTGTCTGATTTCCAAAGTCTACACATCTGAGGAGAGTTTCAAAACAAAGTTTTTAGAACTCAATGATTAATAATTGTTTTAGTAAAGTTTTTCTTTGTAAATACATGTTTTTCTGTTTTATACCAAACTATAGCCGAAACTCAAAAACTAGAGCTGATAGAAATATTCTAATTATATTTTTGAAAATATCATATCATATGTAGTCAGCAACAGATGTACTGTAAACTAGTGTTATCTATGAATTGAATCACACCTTCTATGTTTTCAAAGTGACAGCATAAACGTTTTTGAAAAATTTCCGACGCAGAGCTTATTCCATAAGGCATACGTAAAAATTTATTTCTGCCAAATATAGTATTAAAAGTACACAAATCGGAACTAGAACTGTCTAGTTTTACGTTCCAAAAACCTTGTTTTGCATCCAGTACAAAATCATTGCATTCTATCCCCTGTTTGAACTGCCTCTCTGTTCCATTCTTCCCCCAGGCAGTTCTCCTCCCGCCTGCAAGCGTGTCCTAGTTAAAATTTTAAACCACACATACAGTCCACTTCCAGTTCCACCGCGCCACCATCTTTTGGTCCAGTCGAGCCGGATACAAAACCCGCGATACAAAATCCGCGCCATCTTTTGATCCCATTAGGACGCCATTATTATTCATTCATTGCATTCATATACCGAAATATAAATCTTATCGCATCGTCAATAACAACGATAATAATTATCCTTTGTATAGATAGGTTTGGGCCCTATTTTTTCCCGCTTAACATACGCATTTTATTATTTTCTCAGTCCCCGTTTAAGGGACCTTTTGTCTTCAAGTTTTTATGCACTTAGCTTACCAGACAACATCTTATAGTGACCATATCAATATTAAAAATCTTTTATGTTTTAAATAAAATAGTTTGACTTGGCAATCGCACTAAAAGTGAGATACATACATCGTGTTTTCATGCGATTGCCAAATCTAATGGTTTATGTATTTTTTTTTTTAAATAGATTTACGTATTTTTTTGAGTATGATTATGCATTTTATTATTAGATTATGAGTCTAAGTTGCTGTAATAAATAAAATATCTTGAATTCATCATGTATGTATCTTGTGAGTTAGACTACGATTTACCTTGATGTCGTTTTTTAGTACACTGGGCTTTAGTGTTATATTTTATTTGCAGAAAAAATGTCCCGATTCTATGCTGCAAATCAGTATGGCGGGTTTGAGGAAGCTATAAACACCGTTGCGGAAGATGAGAGTGATAATGAGTATGACCTAATTATTTTACCGCCTGGAACTGACGTACTGACGGACGAAGAAGGTAAAGACGACTTACAAACGTCAGAACTACCGAGAGATATTCCTGGAACAATTGAGGTAACACGTCGTCGACATCATTCATCTGAAACGTCAGACTGGGAAGAAAGTGACGATGAACCTTTATCGGACAAAAGAAGGCGTCCCAATCGAGGTGATATATTACCGACATGGAGGAAATGTTCACCATCTTACTCATATTTTCCCAACCATCTGAAAATAATACACGTTCATCGCAAAAAAACTCAAATAATCGAACAGCTAAAGAATCATTCACCAGTAGAAGTCTTTGATAAAATATTTGATATCGAAATTGATGATTTGATTATAAGAAAATGATGATGATAGATGATAAGAAAATTCCCAAAAAAACAACGGACAAAGCCCTAAGAAGCTGGCCAAACCAATAACCGAAAATTGATCTTCAATTTAAATCTTTACAACATTTTGTTCACTTCGTCACGCTTAGTGCTGAATCGCCGGCTTTAATAGTCCTCGACCACCATAAGACTCAATATATACCATCGAAACCAGCTAATAAGTATGGTAAAAAGATTTGGTGGATTTGTGATGCGGAAACGCATATCCTTTGCAAGGGACTATGTACACTGGTAAAACAGATGACACTCGGGAAAAAATTAGGGTGAAAGAGTAGTGACAGAATTGGCGGCTCGGTACCGAGGCAGTGATAGAAACGTCTGCATGGATAACTTCGTTACTACGGGTAGTGAGTGACCCGATGCTAAACATTTGTTATCGTGGAATATTACCGTTGTTGCCACGGTAAAAAAAAACATACCTTACCTATCCTTAGTGTTATGGGAGCAAATTAAAAACGGGAACATTATTCAACAGTTTTTGGATTTCACGTAAAGGTTACCATGTCTTCTTATGTTCCTAAAAATATTACACCGGCATTCTGTTATCTACAATGCATACAGATGCATCAGTTGGCGATGATCAATTGGCAAGCCTCAAGTAACTATAGGCAAAATAGTTTCTTTTTGCGAGCATGCGCTAACTTCAATAGATTTTGTAAAGACCATAATCTAGACCCATTTTCGGTGAGTGTTGCATCTGCAAGGAGATGTTTGAGCCGTAATTTTTTCCAAAAACCGGATTAATATTATAATATGATTGGGTTCTTTTAGTAACCTATTTAGTGGTAGCTTTATTCGACTTTCTACTTAATTTATTATTATTATTATACTTTAATTGTTATCTATCCTTTATTGCACACTTTTTTATTTTTTCTGATCTGTAGCTATAAGTGAAGACTTGTTATTGGCTTTATGTTAATTGTTACGTTTTTTAACCTAGTTGTATTGTAGCTGTTAGTCTTCCATAAATAAGTAAATAAATAAATAAATAAAATAAACAAATGATACTAAAGGAAAACCAGAAATTATATTTTTTTAAAAAATACACGTTACAAGTAGCATATACTGTCTCCGGGGTCCTCAAAACAAACTAATTTACTTAAGAGTACTTCCTCATACTTAAATCAATTAGGTGCATTCAAACTGTTTCGTTATTATGCAGTTACTATTAAAAAAATAAATTTGCTATCTCATGATAATTGAGTTATTTAAATAGATACCAGTATATATTGCTCTTGGCTCACTTGGGCCTTGAAAATTTACTTTGACTACATTTATTTTCGTCAAGTGCACGGCTGCACGCTAATACGATTTTTTTTTTTTTTTTATACTGGCACGGCAAAGTGACCCCATTGCACCTGATGGTAAGCGCATGAAATATCGTGTTAGTTCATTATAGTCTGTGAATATTTTTAGTATACGAGTAAAAAGTTAACAAAAATATCGTGAAAATATACCTATAATAATAGTGTAAAATAGTTTTGTTATAATAACGAAGCAGTCTCATGATGGCGGACTCTCGGAAAACATAAACCAGCAATTTGTGGAATTGTTTTGAGGACTCCTCGGACAATGTAAATAAAATAGCCATTTGTAAAATATATGTCGCAATCGAGGAATCGTTGGAACGCCAGCGCCATCTGCCGGCGCTCGACGGAGTCAATGATTCACCGGCTGAGCGGTGCGCTCAGCACTTCTCGAGCAGCAGTCGGCCTGTGCGGTCGAATGTTGAAACTGTCGCGCGTTCCTAGCTATAACCGTTGCTGTCTGTACCTACCTACCAAGTAATTAATTGGAGAATATAATCGTGTTGAACTAGCTACTGTGTTTCGTTGCTCCAACATCACCCACAGACGCCCGCAGCTTTGCAGATTTAGAAGTATGGACCCTACTGATGACGTTGAGGTCCCTCCTCCTACGTCATATATAAAACAAATATAAGTTAAAATCTTCAACGTCGAATTTAAAAAGAAACATTTAGATCGGAAGCACCGTAGTATACAGTTTGTACCTACGACACAAACAGCTATAACTTATTCAAATCAAGCATCTACATCTACCTCTCAGGGTCTGCGATGGGACAAACAAATTAATGTTCTCACGACAAGAACTATGCGCCTAATTTATATTTTTAGATCTCTTAGGGCTTCTGCGAACATTGACACAATAAAAATGGTGTACTATGCATTATGTCAATCGGTTTTGGGGTACTGTATTACTGTATGGGGTGGCTCATCTAAAAGTTATTTTCTCAAACTGGAGAGGGCACAGAGAGCCATACTCAAAGTAATGACAAAAAAACCTTTAAGATATCCAACCACTGACTTGTACTCGGATTGCAAAGTACTCACGGTTCGTCAGCTCTACCATTCATAGATTGGTTCTTAGAAAACATGCTTTGTCTTTTTTACCAAACATAAATATAAGAACAAAAAATCATCCAGGAGTTTCACACAAAACAACTTTCGCTGAGAAACAGTATTACTTATTATTATTTGACAGCCCCGTGGCGCACTTGGCTAGACACCAGCTTGCGAAACGAGAGGCCGCGGGTTCGATCCCCGCACCGAGACAAATGTTTGTGTGATCCACAAATATTTGTTTCGGGTCTGGGTGTATGTGAGACCGAAAAGTCTCTCGTAGTTTCTGATACCCACGACACAAGACTTGTATCTTAGTGTGGGATCAGAACTATGTATGTGGCTGTTGGGTGTATTTATTTATTTATTACTTCCTTTTAACCTTTATATATAATAAAATTAATAAAATTCTTAAATTACATAATCTAAATGCATACACTGTGAAAACGAAGGTGACAGAATGGCTAATGCAAAATGATTATGCACACACAGTCTTTAATAACTCACGTTTCCTAGTAACATTCACATACACTACACAAATCCATGCACATATACTCACACAGATCTACACTACTACACACCTATACACTCATCCATATCATCAAATGAAATTGTTTTTGATAAAAAAAAAACATTGTAATTTATTTATTATTGTTTCATCATCATCAGCCCATATACGTCCCACTGCTGGGCACGGGCCTCTTCTACAACTGAGAGGGTTTAGGCCTTAGTCCACCACGCTGGCCTAGTGCGGGTTGGCGGACTACACACCTAAGAAATTCCTAAGAACTTTTTAGGTGTGCAGGTTTTATCACGATGTTTTCCTTCACCGTTAAAGCAAGTGATAATTCATTGTGAATACACACATAACTTCGAAAAGTCAGAGGTGTGTGCCTGGGGTTTGAACCTGCGACCGCCGAAATTCTCGACCGCGCACCTTAACCTCGAGGCCATCACTGCTTATTATTATTTATTATTATTATTGCTTATTATTAATTATGCTTATTATTATTATTGTTTATTTGTCTGTAATATATCAGGGTTTGATCGGCATTACAACTAATCAATTATTATCAATGTAAACTAAACGCTGCTGCGGAACACTGATGAAAACACAATGTATCTCACTTTTAGTGCGATTGCCAAGTCAAAACTATAAACATAAAAGAATTTTAACATTGATATGGTCACTATAAGATGGTGTCTGGTAAGCTAAGTGCATAATAACTTAAGACAGAAGTTCCCTTAAACGGGGACTGAATAAATTCATCGACTTGATATCATATAGATCTCACAACTTTTTACGGCAAAAGAACTGAGTTGCGAGACTTGGGGTTTTTTACAAGTTTTGTTTTTTATGGGATCTCATTTCTTTTTGTAGATAGTCCTACTTTTTTCTTTTCGGTATCTTCTACTTCTTGAGTACTAACAACGGATTTTCTTAAAGCCCACTCTCTGCCTTATGAGCTTTGCTTACTTTTGTAGGTAGTCTTCCTCCTCTACATACGAGACGAGAGCGGCCGCGTCGTGATCTTTATTTTAAAATAATAATTATTTTTTGCGTTAGTTAGAAATATTTAGGGCCGCACGCGTCATACGTCAGTTGGAGTTAATCCTATTTTAAAGTTTTTATCTCTCTTTCACTATAAATTGGTACTGTCAATGTACCTAACAGAAATTTACAACATAAAGCTTATTAGCATTAACTGCCGCACTCAGTTTTTTTGAAATGAATAAATTACTTGACCCTATTAATCAGATTTCCTCACGATATTTTCCTTCCCCGTTAAAGTACGCGATAATTCATTGCTACATACATACATAAACTCACGCCTATATTCCCTGATGGGGTAGGCAGAGGTGCATTTCTGCACCCACATTTCGCCAGGTATACATACCTGTCAGTCCCACGTAATAGGGGGCGAGCCTATTGCCGTTTTTCGGGCACATTTCCAGACTCCCTGCTGCTATTGAGAATTTCCTAATGAAAAAACCCAATAACACGTTGCCCGACCCGGGAATCGAATCCAGGACCTCTCGATCGCACGGCACATACATGTAACGCGAGACCACGAGGCAGTCCTTAATTTAAAGACCTTACTTCATAAATAATAAATAAATACATCCAACAGTCACATACATAGTTCTGATCCCACACTAAGATACAAGTCTTGTGTCGTGGGTATCAGAAACTACGAGAGACTTTTCGGTCTCACATACACCCAGACCCGAAACAAATATTTGTGTATCACACAAACATTTGTCTCGGTGCGGGGATCGAACCCACGGCCTCTCGTTTCGCAAGCTGGTGTCTAGCCAATTTGTGTATCACACAAACATTTGTCTCGGTGCGGGGATCGAACCCACGGCCTCTCGTTTCGCAAGCTGGTGTCTAGCCAACTGCGCCACGGGTCATTTCTATAGTAAGCTCTTCCCGAATACTAATTCATTGCTAATACACACATAACTTCGAAAAGTCAGATAAGTGTGCCTAGGGTGTGTACCCGCGACCGCCGGGATTCTCGACCTCACGCCTAAACCTCAATACCATCCCTACTTATCTAGCTACACCTATTATTCCATTATTTTATACTATACAGGTACACTAATTTATTAACTGTAAATGTATCTTTGTAATCGTATATATTTATATGGGATTACAAAGTTATTTATGCAGTTTGTGTATCTAGAAAACTAGACCGAAATTGCAAGATATTATAATTTTTCCTTAAGTTATACACTAAAACTAAAAGCTTCTATGTCGGCTAGAAGTGCCTTAGAGTTTTGATGATCGGTCAGTGAGTGACCAAAACTGCGAAGTTTGACTAGTTATAATTCTTAAACTACTGGTTCAAATTGAATGAAATTTGAAATATACAGAGTTTATACCATTCTTGCTTGGTAACTAAAAATTCAGGTTTCTAGGTTTATCCACAACGAAGTTATAGGGTGTCGAAAATGGCCTGAGTTGCTTCGAGAAAAGTATAGTACGGCCGTGCCGCTTTTTCGCTCGACTTGGCGGGGGCACTGCCGTGCCCCCAGATAAAGCTGGAAATAAATGGACAAATAAAGCAAAAGATCGAGACACGTGGAGAAGAATGGAGGAGGCCTTTACTCGTGGAGAGGTCCTTAATAATAATCTTATTGATTAAAAAATGTAAAAATATGTATAATAAAAATGAATTCATAGCTTAAATTTAAAATATATAACAGTTCATGATTAAATACTACTTAAATATTGTATAAGAAAAAATTTGTTTGTTGTTTAGCTATGGGGTGTAGCTAAGTTTAGCTAATGTAGTAGCTGGACTAGGCGGCGTCGGTGTGCCTGGTTGCGGGCACGTAGCGACGGCGCCTGATGTTGCGTGAGGATGATGTGCCGGATGGTGGTAGGTGCAGGCGTGAGCGCAATGATAAAGCACAAGCGATTTAAAGCGTTTAATGGCGCACACATATATAACAAAAGTCACAGTATATATAACAATAGTCACGGCACCAGAAGATACAGTTCACACACACAATAAAGTCACAGAATAGAAATATCAGAAGGATAGGAGACAGATAAAATAGTACGAGAATATAATATAAGGCAGCTATTAAGCGCGGACGAGATAAGGCGGCGAGGTAGCGGGTGACACGGGCTTCGCGAGCGAGGGAGGTGTACCGACTGGCCGCGTCGGCGGCGCGGCCGACGCGGCCGGCGCGTGAGTTGAAGCGATGACGCGCCTCGCTCGCTCGCTGCCACTACGCGAAACCGGTTTGTGTCCGCGCGGCGGTATCGAGCGCCTCCAATGCACTCCACGTATATTAAATAATATTGTAATAAATGTGTTGGGTTCTGTAGGTGTAATGCGTGAAAGTTAGTATGTATATGTGTCGAGTGTAATTGTTAGTATTATATATATATACATGATATTAAATGTTTATAATAAATAAATATATTTTATAAATAAATAAAATATAAGGTACGCCACAGTTGCTTAAATAAATTGTAGAATGTAACTATTATTAAGGAATAAATAAAGGTTTAAATATATTATTAATTTATTATTATTATCTCCAATGTAAATACGCAGCCAACATCAACAGCAGTGCCAGTGCCTGCAACATTAATACCAGCAGCAATAACATCAACACATGCACCAACAACATCAACAAAACCAGCGCCAACAACGACAGCACAACCACAACGTAAAATCCAATTGCTAAATCAAGCTATAAAAAATTATGTAAACAAAAAATTAACAATCAATGAAAAGAAACTGTAATGCAATTATTTATTTTTGATTACCAACCTTTTTCAGTTGTTGAGGACAGGGGATTCAAAGCTTTTGTATCTGGTTTGAATCCGGCATATTATTTACCAGATGGAAACGTTTAACTAATAATCTTTTGCCTGCTCTATAAACATGTCAGGTACAGATAAAACAAAAACTAGAAACTGAAGCAGAGCGTCTGCTTGAGTACAGATATTTGGACCTCAAGTGTGAATAATGCTTACCTGGGAGTCACGGTTCATTATACCGATAGCAATTACTATTTGAAATCGGTGCTGCTGGAGTATACACCTAAGTATGGCGCACATACTGCAGAAAACATAAAACGACATAGTTTGGATTGTTCAAGACTTTAAATTAAAGAAAAAAGTTTTCATCATGGTTACCGACAATGCAAGCAACATGAAAAGTGCTGTAGAAAAAATTGGATTCAAACTTTTTGGTTGCTATGCCCACACTCTAAATTTGTCAAGTACTGTCAAGTCAAGAACTGCGCCACAGAAAGCACAGCAGACAAAAAAGTTTGTAAGTTAATCACTATAGTAAAAACAATTGTCTCCCATTATAAAAAAAGTGTGAAAGCAACTGAAAGACTGGTATTATACCAAAAGCAAAATGGTGTTGCTCTCCCCAAAAAGGTGTTACAAGATGTCTCCACGAGGTGGAATTCGAGTTTAAAAATGCTAGAGCGCTTCGTTCAAAGCCACCATGGAGTTGTCTGATGAAAAGTGAGAATATTTGACACCAGAAGAATGGTCGTGAAATGTATATATTAAAACCTTTCGACCAGCTCACTGAGACGACGAGCGCGGAAAAGTACGTGTCTGGAAGTCAGATTTTGGAGTTATCAAATGATCCACTGGAGGAGGATTATGTGGACAGTCTACATGATACTGTCAAACATTTAGTGAGTGTCTTGCGAGCTGAGACAGAAAAACGATTTCCATATTTGGAAGCCAGCAAGACAATTTGCATTGCTACCGTACTAGATCCGCGGTTTAAGCTATAACGACGAGCATGGAAATGAGGCATTTTTCTGTTCGATGCTACCACTTATGGACAAAATAAAAGAAGATTATTTTATTGATGCCAGAACTGAGATTATGGCTGTAATTAAGAAATACATACCACCATCACATACATTCCAAGAATCATATTCTCGTACATCCACACCAACAAGCGATGACGATATTGCTCACAACTTTGATTGCTTACAACACTTTGATGGAATGTAAACTTTACGTTTTATAATAATTAATGTAAGCGTTTAAATAAAATAAAACTGCTTAAAACTTTTCTTGACAGTAAACTTAACAGTTCATCGAAAACAGGAAATGGCATTAAATATTCGACAGCCCCGTGGCGCAGATGGCTAGACACCAGCTTGCGAAACGAGAGGCCGCGGGTTCGATCCCCGCACCGAGACAAATGTTTGTGTGATCCATAAATATCTGTTTCGGGTCTGGGTGTTTGTGTGACCGAAAAGTCTCTCGTAGTCTCTGATACCCACGACACGTACGTACAAGTCACGTACAAGTCCTGTACTTGTATCCTAGTGTGGGGTCAGAACTATGTATGTCACTGTTGGGTGTATTTATTTATTCATCTTCAAACCAATCTGGATGATTTCGATATTCTTCATATTCACATGGAAATGTCCATAACTTTCACGACTTAGTAACATAGGATATGTACACCAACGGCGATTTTTTCCTTTCTTAATAACAATAGCATATTGACTAGCGTACTTGCACAAGCACCCAGAAACACTACATCCATAATAAAAAAAATGTTTAATTGACTGAGACACTACTTATTTCGCTCTCGTCTGGCACCTAACTGAACTCATTCAACAAATAAAAGCACAACGCATCGAAACGCCGATTCCGTTATGAGTCGGCGCGGACACGCTGTGATTCCGTCACGAGTCGTGACGATACGCTGCACAGACTGGTATTTGACCCAAAAAGTTGGCCAAAATCGTTTTTTTTATATTAGTTCTACTCCTTCTAAGCTATTGTTTCCAAAAACTAGTTTAACCGCTCCAAATAATAACAAAAAAAACAAAGCGCTAGTACCATTCGTCACGTGGTGGGCTCAGTCGGAAGTTATCGTTCGCCTATGGCCCTATGGTGTCCGTGTGATTATTCGATACGCAGAAATTTCATTGTTTTGAAATATATGTTATTTTGTGACTTAACGATTTTGTGTTGGTTTTCATTATGGATTGTGCACAACCAGGTATGTACTTTATTTAGCACTAAATTTAAACAACTAATCTATAGCCATTTTCCATTTATGGTCTTGAAATGTAAGCACCAAAAAACTTCTTTAAAAAACACATTTTGTAAGATCAAAGGGGGTTTTAATATGTTTCTCACTATTTCTAAGCTAAAATTTTAATTGTGCATTATAGAGTAGACCTTATAGGATATAATTAAGCACAAAACAGACACCCCAACGCACCCCCCTATTATTGGTGATTTTTTTCCGTGAGTACTGTCGATACTCAATAAATTAAGTTTTAATTATATTTTGTGTATTTTTGTTATAGGCCCTTCTGGAATGAGGATTCTGACTCGAAATGATTTATTTAATATAATGGAACGCTCTGATTCCTCAACATTTAATAAAAAGTTGCAATTTATGGAGCAGGAACTACTCAATCAATATGCAGAAAATGACCAAAATATTGCTAATGTAAAGCAAAAAATGTCGACTATCAGACACCAGTTCAAACAAAAATGGGCAGCTGCTCGCAATACAAAGGCCAGATTCCTAGAAAACAATGCCGAGTGGCTCAGAGGATGCATATCATTACCGAAAGCAGGTAGGTGATTCCCATATTCCGTTACTTCTATTATTTTGTTATGCTTTGAAGAATTTTTTTTTAAGGCATTTTACATGTGGCCTATAGATTACCCGTAAAAAATGGAACGTACGCCTTACTGACAAGGAAAAGCAAATTGTGAAAAATAAAAAAAAAGGAATCCAAGATAAGTTCCGAGACCAACTTGGTCTATTGGTTGATGTACCGAAAGCCAACTATGGTAATACCAATGACGGAAACACCAGTAGACGGTTTTTTGAGAACTATGAAATATCGGCGGTAATTACTGGGATAGATCAAAATTTATATTTATAGATTAATTTTGATTTATAGATTAAAAGTGACTTTGGACATATTGTGCTGTGGTTTTAAAATAAAAGTGGAGGCGTTTGAAAGGTATTGCCAAGAAACCGCTAAGTTATATGTTTCTTTGTATAACTTTTATCCTATGTCTCCGACATTACATAAAGTATTGTGTCATGGGGCTAAAGTTGTAGCTAATGCCATTCTTCTTATTGGACAATTGTCCGAAGAAGCGGCAGAAGCACGCAACAAACATATAAGAATGTTCCGGCTTAACTACGCCCGAAAGTTTTCCAGGGTAGTTTGTAACGCAGATGTCCTAAATAGGCTCCTCTTAACCTCTGACCCTGTCCTAACGGGAATAAGAAAGAGGAAGAGTAAAAAAAACTGTCACTTTCGGACGACATACTAAATTTGTTATTAGAAAGTGACATTTTTAATGTAAATTTTGAAGATGACAACGAAAATGACGAATAAATGCTTTTATATTTTACGTATGCCTTTTTTTTACCTTATCTAAGCTAAAAATTAAATAAAACAATGTTAGACAGCCATTAAAGGTATTAAATATTTTTTGCCAACTTTTAGGGTCAAATACCAGTCTGTGCGCTAGCGGAATAATCGCTCGTTCGTGGAGATTACCCGAGGATAGAAGCGCGGACTCGTTGCGATTCTCTAACTCGTGGAGACACCGCCATAATTTTTGTTTTAAAATGGCTTTAGTAGTGGCATATTGTTGTTCCATTAAGCCAGTTATCCGTAACGAGGAATGAATAATAAAATACATATTAAAATAAAAAGGATAAGATAATAATTTAATGTTATAGTTTGCTTACAGTAGTTCGTGATGGAACCTTATAGCGTGGACAAATTACACCATCATTTTAATCCAATTTTTTCTACAAATGATAGAGGCATGTTGTCATTGCAAATCATGTGGATCAAAGATTGATTTATTTGGCTAGATTTTTGAACCCCTGCTGCTAAACTGAGAAAAAAATATTTAGAACATACTCATAGATGTAACATATAAACAATACAGTAATCTGATATCAATAAAAAATACCTTCATAACTTGAACTTCTTTCAAATAGATGTATGAGTATAGTCTGTTTCCACAAGTCTTTACTGTGACCATCTTTGGAGGATTCAGTCTGAAACATTTAGTACTTCTGAACATTTCATTACACTTCTTGCCATAAATAGCATTAAGTTTAAGTGAAAACACCAAAATATTAATTTATCCACATCGATACTTTTAGTAATTACAAATCATTAGTTGACGGTTATTAGTTATGAACGAGTGATAGTTAGATTCTAAAACTGTGTAAAAATGTCTGAAGAGAAAAGCGACAGGCTTTGTCTATCCATGTTCCCCACCGAACTTATTCTCATAATATTATCCTACTTAACCCGGCTCATGAGTTTCTTAAGTGCCGTCAAGTATGTAGCAGATGGAAGGCGGTAATCGATGGTACAAAACACGAATCCTAATGAGATCAAAGCCTTCATAGGAATACTTAACTCTCAGCGCTGCAATGAAAGATAATTAATTTATCAACCGTTGAGTTGCTTGACAGTACATTTACGGGTTCGAGGTATGTGGCAGTTATGAGCAGAGACCGATTTAATTTTATTGTTAGGTGTCTTAGAATGGATGACAATACTCTACCGCCCTACTCGTCGTCAATAAGATCCGTTTATACCAGTTCGAAAAGTTTGGAATCTGTTTATAGCCCAATGCATAATGAATTATTACACTGACTGCCTCGTGGTCTCGCGATACAAGTATGTGCGGGGCGATCTAGAGGTCCTGCGTTCGATTCCCGGGTCGGGCGAAGTATAATCAGCCTAATACGTCCCACTGCTGGGCACGGGCCTCCTCTACAACTGAGAGGGTTTAGGCCTTAGTCCACCACGCTGGCCTAGTGCGGGTTGGCGGACTACTCACCTAAGAAATTCCTAAGAACTTTTAGGTGTGCAGGTTTTATCACGATGTTTTCCTTCACCGTTAAAGCATGTGATAATTTATTGTGAATACAGTTACATCTGAGTTGTAGAGGAGGCACGTGCCCAGCATTGGGTTGTATGTATGTATGTATATGGGCTGATGATGATGATAACGATAAAAGCAGTGGCGGTACTTTCACAGAAGTCCAACTTTAAAAATTCAGAGGTGTGTGTCTGGGGTTTGAACCCGCTACCGCCGAGATTCTCGACCGCGCGCCTAAACTTTGAGGCCATCACTGCTTATGAGACAACAATGGTGAACATAAAATTTATACTAAGATGTTTTGTGAGAACTGGAAAGTTTAACAAACTTAGTATTTTGTACTCACCGATTTTTTTAATTAGTTTATTTTTGCCTCCCTTTAGCCTATAAAACTAAGATTTTTCTACAAACTATTAATAAAACCCTGGATTGTTGTACCTCGTTACAAACTATAAACTTTCTAAATGTTTGTTTAAGTTTTTAAGTTTTAATCGTCTACGGCGACTTATTTATTAATTTTATGTACAATTTTGATTATTGAAGTCATAAACCATCGTATTTTACATGTAAAAATCAAATAATAGTAACAATAAGACTTACACATTTCAAAATATCTAAGCTGATAGCCAAAAATCGGGAGTTTTTTGGAAAAAACTATTAAATTCAAATATCTCGAAAACGGTTAGATTTAGGATAGGGTGTCTCATGGTCAAATCAGTCAGAAACGATGTAAACTACACGCCTTTAACGGATATAGGACGACTTTACCTGTAACCCTGTATACACAATATAAGAATTATATTAAAAGTTTCTTTTTTTTAATCCCTTAATATGTTATAAATGAGAAAATAACTATATGACTGTTACGCTTTCACGCCTTAATCATTTGACCGATGTGAACGATTTTTGGTATGGACATAAATGGGACTCTGTGGAATAAAATAGACTACAACTTATTTTCTTTCTAAACCCAAACCTGTAGTTTTAAGTTTAAATTTTAAATTTACATCCAAGCCAACACACAAATAACGTTACATAATTATAACTATACTAAAAATACCAAAGTCAAAACTGTCCAACTAATAATTACATATAAATACATTCTTATAGAAATTCAATCCAATCTTATAAAAATACAACTCTCATTTACAAACTCCCAAAGTCATCATTCACCAAAACGGACTCGAACCGCCACCAAGCCAAAAGGTCCACAAGTAGGTAGTCCGGTGCCAGGCAGGTAGTCCGGTGCTAGGCAGGTAGGCCCCGTCGAACGTTCTAGAACGAAGGCGGTGACTGAGCGCTCATTGGACGACGCGTAACCAGTGATACGCTCCGCCCTAACCGAATACCGTATACCGAAGCTAATAGGAGTAGACTCTTATTAGGAATAGAAACCATTAGAATACCCTATACCGAAGCTAATAAGAATAGACTCTTATTAGGAAGCTATCTGCTGAAGCGGCTATTGGCAAATCAAAACTCCACCCCAATAAAATTAAATAAAATTAAAAATCATAAAACATAGTTTAAGATAGCATAGAATAGATTATATAAGACAAAACTCGAAGTGATCCACGGGATCTTTACATCTGTGGACCTTATACTAAGACAAATTAGTGGAGCGCCCAAGGGTTTTGACCTCGGAAAATTGTAACAGTGAATGAATTTTTTTGGTTAAGGTGGCATTTGCTTTTTTATACTATAAAGTGCAAAGTTTACCAATTTTTTTTGTGCTTTTTATTTTTTCATTATTTAATTGAAAAAAGAAAAAAAATATTGCAGCATATAATTTAATTTCAAATAGCATCGACTAAGTATAGATCATCATCTTTTGGAGATACCTGTATTTACGAAGCGTCGTAATACTTGAACGGGAAGGAGAGGGGGAAGGGTGAAGGAGAATTTAGTTGTAAATGACACGCGTCCTGAATACGTTGTTAATTTAAAAGTGAATATTGTGTGATTTTACGAAAGTTTTGTATAATTTGCTAACGGAAGTTCTATTGGATTTTTGCTGTTGAACTTCTGCTAATAAGGTAATTTTAAAAAACTGCAATTAATAACTGATAGATGATTGAAGGTCAATTCAAGTAAAATATAAAACGCAATAAATTTCGTTACTTCTTATTTATTATAGGTTTCAAAAATGGATGAACCATGTACCAGTATCATGGCTGGTGAGCATAGTTGCATACTATGTGAAAAATTGGGTACATCATCCGAAACGAACTTGGATTTGGGTGAAATTATAAAAATAAGCAGAGGAGTAATCACCTTGAGAGATGCTTCGAGCGAACGACAGTATGGATTGTTACCTTACTTGCAAACTGAATTCGTTTATGCTCATGCAAGTTGTCGTCAAAAATATATTAATAAAAAATATATTGCCATTAATAAGAAGCAGCTAAATGAAACTTCATGTTCACCTCCGAAAAAAAAAGCTTCGAAGTAGCACTGATTTATTAAACTTTGACTGGGAAAAAAATTGTGTCTTGTGGGCAAGAAGCTGATAAAGCAAAAGAAGCAAAATTGAATAAAATTCAGCGAAAACAAATTTCATATATCAATACTGCAACTTTGAGTGACTCCATTATGAATTTTATAGCCGAACAGAAAAATGACTATTACCGCGAAATTCATAAAATAATTGCTGGTATAACAGATTTACAGACACTCAAAAATAATTATCATGTCGATTGTTATAATTCGATTAAAAATACGGTACACTAGACTAACATTGAAAAGAAAATTAGTCCAAGAACGACATAAATATTGGAGATTGGGGGTGGAAGTATCTTAATAACATGTTTATCCCAATAAAAATGAACCAATTACCAGCTCCGGATAATCTAATGCAAGCATTATTTTGTAATTGCAAAAAAGAGTGTGGAACTGCTTGTGGATGTCGGAAGAATGGCTTATATTGTAGTGTAGCATGTTTACAGTGCAATGGAAATTGTTGCCTTAATACTCTATTAATACTCACAAGGTTCACAAGTATAGTAGATATAACAGCATGCTCAATGGATCTGCTAAAACTGGTTGAAGACTGGAGGGTAGACCAAACCACCATCAGCTCCGACCACAACACAATATTATTCAATATCAGGATGCAAAAAAGCAAGGGTATCAATATACAAAGAACAACAAGGATTTATAACACCAAAAAAGCCAATTGGGATCTCTTTGGACAAACGTTCGAACAGGCAAAAACAGACAATGGAATTAGCCAAGAAAGCATTAGAAGCATAGGCAGCAAAGAGGATATTAAACATGCAACTAACACATATGTACAAGCAATAACAAACGCATGCAAAAACAGTATACCCACGAAAAATAGCAAAAAAGGACCAACCATCCCGTGGTGGAGCGAAGAATTATCCGAGCTAAAAAAGACGGTAGTGAGATACAGGCGCAGGATCAAATGCGCAGCGCAGATACGAAGAGAGCATGTAGTCGAAGAGTACCTGAAAAAGAAAGATGAATACGAGTGCCAAGCCAAGAAAGCCCAAATACAAAGTTAGAAACAGTTCTGCGAGCAACAGGATAGGGAAGGAGTATGGGATGGTATATACAGAATAGTAGGAAAAACCACCAGGAGACAAGAAGACTTGACCCTAACCAAAGACGAAGCACACTTAAACCCCAAAGAGTCAGCTGACCTGCTAGCCGAGACGTTCTACCCCGAAGATCTCGCTAGCGCAGACAACGATGACCATCGCCGCACCAGAGAGGTGGCAGAGCGAATAAACGACAGACAGGATGCTGAGCATCATGCCCCACCGTTTACAATGCTGGAGCTAAAGACCGCAGTAGGAGGGTTTAACCCAAAGAAGGGTCCTGGGGCGGATGGCTTCACCGCGGATATATGCAGTCGAGCGATACACCAGGACCCCGGACGCGTTCCTTGCCCTATACAATAAGTGCCTAGAAATAGGGTACTTCCCGGACACCTGGAAGGAAGCCACAGTAGTGGCATTGAGAAAACCGGGCAAGGGAGACTATATGAACCCCAAGTCTTACAGACCTATAGGCCTGCTGCCAGTTTTGGGGAAGGTCCTGGAAAATATGATAGTAGCAAGAATGAAATGGCAGCTAATACCGCGTTTCAGTACTCGCCAGTACGGATTCATGCCCCAGAAGAGCACCGAAGACGCCCTCTATACGCTGATACACCATATCAAAGGACAGATTAAGCTGAAAAAGCTTGTCACCCTGGTGTCACTGGATATAGAGGGTGCTTTCGATAGCGCATGGTGGCCAGCTTTCAGAGTTCGTCTGGCCGAGGAAAAAGTACCGGTAAATATCAGGAGGCTACTAGACCTCGACGAGAGAAAAGTCAGACTCAGATACGCAGGGGAAGAAACGGTGAGAACCACAAACAAAGGATGTGTGCAAGCGTCAATAGGTGGTCCTATCCTGTGGAATCTCCTATAAGACCCACTATTAAAAGTGATGGAAAATAAGGAATACTACTGTCAGGCGTTCGCGGACGACGTTGTACTAGTATTTGCAGAAGATACGACTCTGGGAATCGAGAGACATGCAAATGCTGCCCTCCGCTTTGTTCATAAATGGGGAGTGAGAAACAAATTAAAATTTGCACCGCACAAAACCTGCCCCATGGTACTAACTAACAAACTAAAATACGACACCCCAAGACTGAGCATGGCGGGGGTGAGCATCGGCATGTCAAATGAGATCAAAATCCTGGGGCTTACAATAGATAGAAAACTGACTTTTAACACCCATGTCGCGAACATCTGCACGAAAGCAACCGACATCTACAAAAGGTTGTCGAAAGCCGCTAGAGTGAGCTGGGGTCTACACCCCGAAGTCATTAGGATTATATACTCGGCGGCAATAGAACCAATAATAATATATGCGGCGGCGGCGTGGGCACCGACGCACAGTGAACCACCTAGATCAAGCTAGCTGGACAAAACTCACTTTCAAAATTCTTAGAAATGACATTAATTAGTGGTAAACAACCCCTTATAGGGTTCAATTCCAGGAAATGTTTATGTCACACATTCCAAATCGATGAGTCATTGGACGTTAAATGTAAGGGTTAATTTATTTTCATTTGAAGTGCTTCATCAGTTGCATTTTTGCTGCACTTTTGAAAACATCTCCTGAAGTTAAAAGTGGCTATAGTAACATTTTTTGTGATGGATATTTCTCTTGAAGGTGTGTATTTTGATATTATTAATTATTACAACCAAATATTTATCTCAGATTTTAGAAATTTGTTTTCGAATAATATGTAAAATTTAAGTAAAATTTTAGATTTTCTTTTCTATTTCAAAGAGTGTAACTTTTTGTACCCACGTGTACCCGCTCTGATTTTTTTTCTTCTTATCTTAATATCTTAAACTTATCGTTTCTATGCCCAAAATTGAATTATTTGAAGAATGGCTCAAATACGGCAAAAATGAGAGAAATTCACGTCTGTTTGATTTTATTTTGATGAAATTTAGTTTAACGGATATACCTGAAGAGTAATTGAGGGACCTCCGTATGCAGATAGCGAGAATTTCCTCAAAGTTTGCGGAAAAATGGGTGTCCACAAAGATGACGAAGGAACGGGTTTTAATGAAACAGGAGAGTTGGTTGGCTTCAGAAGTCAAATTTATATTGAACGTAGAATGCTCGAGAGCTTCCACTTCAAGTGATGTGCGGCAAGCAGGCGGTCGACCAAAGAAGCAATTAGATGAGTCATCGTATAAGACAAAAAAACGTTACGTAGCTGACCTTGTGCAATCACGAAGTGCCAGCGAATTAACAACAGCTGCGGAAGTAGCCATTCGTTTATCTGGTAAGCGGAAAATTGCCAAAACTTTGAGGGAAATAAGTGAAAGTCCCGACCGCAGCAATAGTGCGTTTAAAAGTAACGTGTGTGCTGACGGTGCCAGGCAGTTAACGAGTGACGAAGCTTTAGCTTATTATATAGATTACCTGTAAAAAAAACAGATAAATTGCCATCCGAAGTTTTAAAATTAATAGTTCCGCCTGCAGTGACCCCTTCACGCGTATCAAGTAATTTACATCGCAATGCGGAAGATTACTTGATTAACGATTCTTCTTCCAGTGAATCGTCAGATGAGGACTAATTTTTTTTACTATAAGTATAGTAAATGTAAATGGCCTATGTCCAGCAGTGGACTGCGATAAGCTGATTGATTGATAGGAAATGTTAAACATTTTTTTTTGTTTGTAAATTTTACGTTTATTGTGTTTAGTTATATAACATTTAATATAAATAGTTTGTATATAGTAAGATACCTAGATAGTTTTTAAGATTTTTCAAAAAAAAAAAAACAAATTTTCATTATTGGAAATATACTTTGCTTAGTACATACAAACACAGTTTTTTTATTTCTTCCAAGTATTTTGAGCACTGATTGACTTATAAAATATCATAATCTTGTATGATACGCCAGTAGAAAGCCCTAAATGATAAGAAATAGTTTTGTCCAGCTAGCTTGTTCTAGGCGGTTCACTGTGCGGCCCCTGGCCGAATTAATATTTATAGTGATTTCAAATTATATATATATATTGTATAACTCCATGTTTAACACATTTTTTGAGGAGTTTGAATCAATTTTCACACTCAGATTAATTTCAATTGGTAAAAAGACTCCATTTAAAAGTTGGGCAACATTAGGCATTCACATAAGTAGAAAGAGATTGTATGACCTATAGGGGAGAGTTGGATATTACCGCGCGGTTGATAATTCCGCCCATCATAATTTTTTTTAAACCATCGACTACTGCGATACAGAGCGTAAACATCGAAGCTACACCCTTCCCGGGCATCGCCGGTACGATCCGCTCGACGACGGAGACAGTAAATAATGTTGATGTTTTTTCGTCACTCCTTATAAAATAACGTACATACTTTCGATAAGAGGTAAGTGATACTTTATAATACTATGATACCATAAATTTTTAATGCTTGTATACTTTATAATTAATGTTAGAATGCGTTTTTACATACTATAAACTTTTCTAAATTATTTGGACAAACTCGCGCCCGAGGGACGATATTATCAGACGAGGGCGCGAAATTGTAAACTATGAAAATAATATATTATTTACATTAACTTGTTTTTACCCCCGAAAAAAGTAATGTATAAATATAGATACCGATTTCAATTTAATTTGAGTCATCGAATTTGAGATTATAAACTATTGTGTGTAATATCGATTGTTGTGATTAATATGACTAATCAAAATAAAATACATACAAATCAACATAATATAACTTCATTTTATTTTCGTTTTAGATGGATGAATCTGTGCCAAAGAAAAAGAAGAAGTCATGGGATCCAGAAAATACGAAGGCTGTATTTGCTTCTATACGAAGCAGAAGTAAAATAAAGAAAGCTGTTAGAAACTTCAGTATGCCTTATTCAACAATTATAGCGCGCCTACAACACAAAGTAGCTCTCGCACCGTACCCGTCCGCCCCACGGGCTCCCGCACTGCACCGGGAAGCCTACGAGTTGCGCCCGCGTCCATTCCCCTGCCCTTCCTTAGTGCCGAGTCGGCTTCCTTCCGGGGTAGGCGCGTGCGCGGGCGTGGCTCGTGCGCTTCCGCGATAGACATTGTTTTAAACTGTCATTTTTATACGTAATTACATTTAATTATTATTAATATCGCGAGTGTCTCATTTTCAGTTCTTCCCTCACCCTGAGCCCGGTACTCACATTGCACACTGGGAACAGATTAACTATTTGTTCCCCGATACAATTAGATATCGATTTAATTTGGGAGAAAATTATGACAACAAAACCCCCCCCCCCCCCCCTGGGAAGAGGCTAAACGCCTTTAACGTTTTTTGTAATTTTACAGTAATTACTTCCTTTTTCAATTTTCGATTTATTTGTTATACGGTATATGTACCTGAATAAATGTCCTACTAATTACTGCATTTTGTTTCTTTTAGTATCGAATATTTTCCTAATTATGGGCCCAAGTCCTTAGGGGCTCGGTATTAACTCTCCCCTACTATGAAAAAAACATACAAGCACAGTTCAGAATTTAAAAAATATGTGAAAAAATTATTCTAGAATATTTAAGCTAGTTTGCATAAGAGCCAAGTCCATATATTTAAGGTAACTTGGGTTCAAAAAATCGAATAAAAAAAATTGTGCTTAATTTGAAAGTACAATGTCTTGAGAATATACTGTGAAAATTTCAGACAGAAATTCGAAACATTTCGGGAGTTATAACGAGTTTCCTAGAGTGCCTCGGAGTCCAACCTTTAAGGTCGACCGGCAGCTGCAACCGCTTGGACCCTTCTATTGTTTGCGCGCATTTTTTATACCTGGGTCTTTTATCTCCGCAACATGAACTTAAAACAAAGTTGCGGAGAATGATGCCTATGAAGAGGATGAATGCATATTATACACTCCAGACATAGACGATTGACGTAAGTATAAGTTTACTTATGAAAATTTGTTGTTGAACTTTAAACGCGTTTTTCTCAAAACATTGTTTTTCTTATCGGCCCGGGTCCTAACTTTTTTTTTACAGAACCGATTGCTTTCAAATTTTAACAGGCTGTTATACACACTTATAGTTCTCGTCGGTACTAACGAGATTTTTTTTCACCCCTAACCTTTTTTATACAACCCTTTCTTTGCTAAAATAAAAGCACTTTTTTTTTCAAAATCCGCCATTTTGTTATTTACCCTTGAAATTTAACTTCAGTAGTTCCGACCAGAATTACATGTCTATAGATTAAGAATAATCAAGATTTCAGATAACATCAAGAGCCAAAAAAAAGACTTCCTACGGACGATATGGTGCAGCCGCTTACCAAGCACCATCCAGACCATCTTGGCATCACAGCCGCACGCTTCGTTGGAGTCGCTCGCCGACCTAGCCGACCGTGTCCAGGACATCGCAGCACCCGCGCCACATATTGCGTCCACTTCCACTTCCGGTCCGAGCATGATGACAATGGCCGCGGAAGTAGCAGAGCCACGGCGTATGGTCAAGGACCTCACAACGCAGCTCAACAGGCGCTCACGTTCCCGAACCCGGCACGGTTCGCCAACACCTGGAAGCCCCGTTTCGAGACGCTCACCGTCAAGCTACCAGAAGTACCCCGTGTTCTGGTACCACCAACGTTTCGGCGAAAGCGCGACGAAGTGCCTCAAGCCATGCGATTTCTCCAGGGCGGGAAACTCTCAGGGCAATCGATAAGGACGACCGACGATTGCCCTAGATCCTCCACTTGTCGTCAATTCGCCACAGTCCTCAACGAGTCACAACTAATCACAACAAGTGAGCAATCCGACCGTATGGATGGGAAGCAAGGTCGATAACAGTTCGTCGCAACTGTATTCAAAAACTTGGCACCACCGACAAGAATCGTAAATGGTACCCACCGAACGCCGGGATATCAAACTCAATCCCATGTAGACACGCCCTCTCTAAAATCCATTTTAAAAGTCAATAAAGATGAGACCTCGCGTTCTACCGTACGGACTCGCTGCGGAAACCTACGAAAAAAGGTTACGTTCCACGCAAGTGCAACCATTGGACACCCCACATTATTATCGCCCGTTGGGACGGTCTCTGGGGGGGAGTCATGTGGCCGCCGGCCACATCATAACACGGTACGCGCATCCACGCACAGCGATCGGGTCGGAACCGGTTACCCGACGCGCGTAGCCGAACCGTGCGACGCACCGCGCCTTCGGGGACGCTCGTGCATCATCGTGCGCATGCGCACGCGCGCTGCGTACCTGCGCCAATCACCGAGCGACCCCACCGACGGCCGGACCCTAGCCGCCGCGTGCGTGTGAGCTTAGTCCGCCTTTGGCTACCTTAGCGCGCACCTCGATAACTCTCCTTATCGTACTCTGTTTCCTCGAATTCACGTTCGCCCGGTATATCGTATTTGTGCCTAAGAACCTGTAACCTCAGATTGTACCTGCTCTATCCGCACTATTTGCAATAAACATTATAAATTTGTGGACCTTGTGTTTGACATTGCGGTGACACCTCACCGTCACCTACACACTCCCAAACTTTCATAGTTTGATGAGTTAAGGAATTCTAAACTAAAAAGGAAATACCTAACGAGCTGAAAAAGATGCAATCCAGGCGAGCAGGAACATCGATGTTCTGTTACGATGGGCCAATGACGTTAAGCCAAGAGGGCACTATTCATCTAACGACCGGCGAGCCAAATATGGTCCATTTTTACATATAATGAAACAAAAGTCGACACTTTCGACCAAATGTGCTCGTCGATGTCGTGCAGCCGCAAAACAAACAGGTGGCCCATGGCTATGTTCTATGGAATCCTGAATATGGCATTTATAAACGCATATATTATTTACTGTGATAATGTCCTATCCTAGCAAGAAAAGCCGCTGGGACTTAGAGATTTCATGAAGAAACTCAGCAATAGCTTGATGACCCCGTGGATGGAGACAAGGCAGCAAATGCTTACTTTGCCGACGAATATAAAAGAAAAAATTAGTGGTATATTGCCAAAAAGACAAGCCGAACCTCCCACACAACGTGAAGGTGTACCTGAGCCAAAAAAATAAATATTGTGCCTTTTGTCCATCAAAAATTAGATGGATGACGAAGACAATATGCGACAGCTGCAAAAATCCTATTTGTGTGCAGAGCACAAGCAAATGGCCCTTTTTTTGTTTGTTCTCGAGTGGAAAGCTGTTTATGGCTCTACTTCCCGCCAGCCCTGGGGGACGCGAAAGGGGATAAAGGCAAGAAGAGATCCTTCAATACAAGCTGCACTGAGGGATTCTCGTCCACAATTCCATGGCCTGTCCTAAGTGCTTTTGAGGCCAAAATTAATAAAAAGTATTATTTACTTAGTTTTTTTTTATATTATAGAAATTAAAAAAAGTTGATTTTGAAAAGTTTACATAGTGAATTATAAGACTGACTGAGTTTCCTAAATGTTAAAGTTTTGTAAACTAAGAAGTACCTTGCTTTGTTCTTTAATTATTTTTTTCAAATAAAAATTTGAATAAACTCTAAAGGTTTTCATTTACTCACAATAAAATTACATACATTAAGACATAATATCACATTCACAAACCTAATATACACATAATCCAAAGTATGCTCACTCAAACATCTGCACGTCGAATCGACGTATGGTTATCTATCCAGGGTAAAGGGTATTAATATATTAACCGTAGCATGTCAGTACATCTTTTACTGCGTTGTATACGTACGTAAGAATTTTGTTTTTTTTCTACAAGAAATCCGATTGCCACAAATATAGCACCCGAAATAAACACCGACTTGCCGTTCCAAATCTGAGATTAAATAAGACAGGTAATTATTTTGTGGAATTAATGGCAGTTTTCTTGTTTTCTTTTTGCACCTTTTTACTCTTTTACCTATTTTTACCAGTTTTTTTTTATTGATTCTTCAAATACGGAGAAGAAGTTATGAAAGCTATTTTTCCTCGTTTCCTTGTCAGGCGTGAAATTTTCCGGGTTGCAAGATAAAACATCACTTGTTGAGAACTAGCAACAGAAAATACATGCCCCATCGTGGTCTTTCATTTTTTTTTAATAAAATAACATACCATAAAAAAAACAAATCATATTATTGAAACAAACATGTTCTTTTACCTGCTAGTATAATTATTGATGAGCAAAATCAACGTTCAGTGAGTTCTTGATAGTTTATATTGAGGCGAAAAACGCATGCTACCCAAAACCAGAAATCCCTCCATGCAGGCGTACAGTCAACCAGCCAACATCGAATTCTATACAGGCCCTAGTACATCAAAAAAATATGTAACAGGTATTGTAAATATATGTAAAGAATATCACTCCACTATTGTCGTTCCTTTTCTTTATGTATTTATTATCTATAGATCTCTAATAAGTAGATGGGGTGCCATGTCAGTGACACCGACTGGCATTGAGGTAATTTTCAAGAATTGAAAGTGAGGTTATGTTATTTTAGAAACACATGAAACAGTAAATAGTTTCCTGCATAAATAAAAGGAAATAGATTAACTAAACTAGAAGTAAAGGCTTTAAATGTTGTTTTTTGTTATTTCAAGTAAGTTACTCTGTTTAGAATGTGAAAATTATGTTAAAACTTCGTATTTAATTGTGTTGTGAATAAAAATTTCGTCTTTATTTCATTTTAAGGCATGTTACTTTTATATATATTTATATATAATATTATATATAACTTTCTCCGTGTCAACCGTCTCCGGGACAACCATCTCGGGGTCAACCATCTCCTGAATATCTATCAACTTACGAACAATATACTACGCCTTGAAATAATACAAAACAATAAGTTTCCACTAATAGTTGATGAGAGCACAGACATATCAACTACTAAACATTTGGCAATTATTATAAGAACTGCAGTTGATTTTCATGTTGAAGATAGTTTCCTATGTCTAATACCAGTTGTTGATGGCACTGCTACAGCCTTACACACTGCATGTACAAAATATTTTGAAGAGAAGAATATTCCATACAAAGAAAACATGGTTGGATTTGCAGCAGACGGAACTAACTCAATGTTTCGTCAACATCATTTTCTGTCCACATTATTTGCAAAAGATATTCCGAATCCGAATAAACATGATTTTCGTCCATGAAACATTTATAATTGTGACGTCATAAATGTCCAGAAACACGGAAAAGTTATAGAAGACAAAAGCGTAAAGAAGAAAGACCGTTACTGTAATGTTTTGCATGAGTGCCATGGGACAGTTTATTCCCCCTTTATTCACATTCCCGCGACAAAGAATTAATGAACGATTAATAATAATAAATGCACCACCAGAAAGTGAAGCTGTAGCCCAACCTAAAGGATGAATGAATAATTAGATATTTTTGAACTGGTAATCACATTTTGTTATGTTTAGTACACCAACAAAGGATCGCCAATTTTAATAGTACTTGATCATAATGGTCACAAGACTTAGATGATGTTAGATGTTAGTACTTTTGCAGATACAACCACATTAATCTGATAAGAACCCCTCCCCATTCTACCCACAAGCTACAACCCCTTGATCAATCTTTTATGACACCTTTCAAAAATGCTTCAATGAACGCTGTTTGATATATAGATGCGTACTAATGCTAGTGCGAGGATAACTGAATATGACATCGCAGGTATTGTGGCAGAAGGGCGCCCGAACCAAAACCACCAAAACCAAAATAGGAAAACACAATGCTAAGTTAAAGAAGACATATGATAAAGGAAGAATAAAGAAGGAGAGAGAATATTCTGTAGTAGTATATACTACTGCGTTGTTCGTTGTGAAGACTTTGATGAAGACTGGAACCAGTGTAAATCGTGTAAGGAATGGGCACATGAGGCTTGTGTGGATATACCCGAGTGCTCTAACTATATTTGTGACCGCAGGAAATTATTTTAATATATTTTTAAATGAATAATGTAAAATTCCCATATCTTATTATTTCGTCTGGTCATAGGCGTTCCCATTTTTATTTGTTATTGAAAATGTTATTTCACTTAATAAAAATTGCTTCTATATTTATCGTGTTATTAATATTCCTTAGGTGTCCGGTACTCGGGGGACTCCCCCTAATAGAGAACATTTGTGCATAATATTAGAGATATTTATTACTATACTAATAATATTTGCCTTAGTTTTGGTATTTAGTAACGTTTTCGTAATTTGTTTAAGTGTACCCTACTCTGAAACCAAATTTAATAATTTATTTTCAATTTATGTCGCATTAATAAATATTTTTCAATAATACTAAGAAAACATTTCCTAGCTTTCTGTCCAATTATATATAAGAGAAAAACTAAACTAATAGATTTGGACATAAACGGATCAAATATGCGCGGTAAGAATAATGATCTGCAAAAATTTGCTGGATCTAATTCCCCGCGCTTTCTATGTAGCGTGCGCTAGCCATAGCGTAAATTTAATAGTAAACGACGCTGCCAGCCTCAATCATCACAAGACTGGCAATAATGTCTGAAGAGCAAAGCGACAGGCTTTGTCTGTCCATGTTCCCGACTACTAGCACTAAGAAGACAACTGCATATAAAATTATACTTACATAGTATGATAACTTGGTTCAAAATAGTCTTCAAACATCTTTGGACTACGTCTAGTTTCATGAAACCTTTTTAATGGCCTAATTAGTCATTACAAGATTTAAATTAGATATGATGTCAGTGTCATATATATGGGCGCAAACTAATAAATAATGATTATATTGTTACATAAATATAATTAATATTTAAGATTAATATTTAAATAGCTATTTGTGATCACAAAACTGAGAATTTAAATATTGTTAATAGCGCCATTTGTAAAGTAGTGTTTGATTATTAAGTTAAATTAGTAATATGTGTGTAGAATGGTCATTTTTAGGTTTAAGTTTTTACTCGTATATTTGATTGTTTTATTGCGCTTTGTACATAGAAGCAAGTAATGTTTATAGACACAAAAAATGCTTGAACGTTAGGGCTGCTCTTTGTAGTTTGCGCTCTATTGTCTTTAATTGTTAATATTACTGTAAAGTCCATGTTTATTGCCGATTTAACGAATTCCTTAGACAATGTTGTAAAAAAGGGATTTGGGAATGGTCTCTAAATTAACGGTTGTTTAATAGATGTTAGTTACGGGATTTTAGAAAGTAACTGTATGCGTGGGAACGTAAGGATGACCGATGCGGGGGCGAGAGGCCCAGGTAGTATAAGAACGAATTGTATTGGGCTCGAAAGGGAGTCCCAAACTAACCTTGATGTAAGACAGACCTCTGTCATTTTATCTCTGTACTATACTAGAAATTGTCTGAAAATAAACCAAGTTATATTGTGTGTGTTTCTGTTATTATGGAGTCTGGACACGATAATTCTGGCGTATCGCCGACAGCAGCGGTGGGATCACAACCCCAAGAGACATCGGAATCCTCGAATGGGACAACCTTCACTATGGAACAAGTAATGGGTCTCTTGACCTCCATCACGAAGACTGCTGCAACAAGCGCTGTGAAAGCAACGTTATTGACGGAAGGTGCACCCCTTCGGCGGCACCATGACTTCTACCTACCACCATTTAACCCTGACGAGAGATCGCACGACATCAGGGACTGGTGCGCTAACGTGGACGAAACTATCACGAAGCTGATGGTCCCTCCACATGAAGCTCGAATGAAGGCCATTCTACAGTTAAGAGGACGAGCCAAGACATGGGCCGACAGCTGGTCCCTGCATTCAACCACGTGGGAACAAGTGAAGGAGGAGCTGATTCATACGTTTGGCAAGGAGTTCCGGTATGCGGATGACGTGCAGAAATGGCGCAACTACACTTCGGACCAAGCGAGCTGCTACGCAGAGTACGCTACAACGGCGTGGACGCTTTTTAAGAGAATTCGACCAGAAGCTGCCGACGCAGAGGTGGTGGAAGCGCTGATTACAGGTATTTACCCTGAGTTTATTCGATCTGAGTTGCTGAGAAATACCCCCGATTCACTTCCTAAATTAGTATCAGTTCTTAAAACGTTTCGTAAACGTAAAATCGAAAATAGAGAGAGTAAATATAATGATGTTAAAAAATCACGTGTTACGGGACCTTCAAAAGATCAAGTAGTTTGTTTCAGTTGCAATAAACCCGGCCATTTGTCCCGGGACTGCAAAGAGAGAAATCCCTCTAAGCCTAACGTTATTTCGTCACATTCCAGTAACAATAATTACAGTTCTCGTGGTACTTTCAATAATACTAAGGTTGTTGAATGTAATTACTGCCATCGTAAGGGTCATTTAGAGAAAAATTGCTACCGCCGTCAAAATGACGAACGTAATGCTCAAAATAAATCTATTAATTATTGTTCATCTGTTAAACGTAGTACAACAAATGTAATTATTGCTGACAAACAGTATAACTGTCTTTTTGATACTGGTGCGGATTGCTCCTTAATTCGAGAGAGCGTTGCTGGTTCAATTCCTGGTAAACGTAAACAAGTTGAAGTACAGTTTATGGGCATTGGGGGTCAAAAGGTTATCTCAAAACAAAGCATTATAACTGTGGTAGAAATCGATAATGTCACTTTAGAGCTAGAGTTTTACGTAGTAGGTGACAATGAAACTCAATTTGATATTTTAATAGGGTTTAATCTTCTAAAAATACCTGGCCTTAGTGTTACTCTCAGCGAAAACGATATATCTGTTAATCGTAAGTTTATTGTCAATGAGTGTTCAAAAACTCCCCCTATCGAAATAGATACCGACCTAACTGACCCAAAACAAATTAATGAAATCTATAATATTATCAATGAGTTCAAAGATAATTTTACGTCTAGAAATCATGTCTCACGGGTGACAACCGGTGAGCTAAAAATTAGATTAAAAAATCCAGATAAAATTGTACAGCGTCGACCGTATCGTTTGTCTCCTGTAGAACGCGAGAAAGTTAGGGAAATGATTCAGGATTTAAAAGAAAATGGCATAATAAGAGATAGCTCTTCCCCATTCAGCAGCCCAATTTTATTAGTCAAGAAAAAGAACGGCACCGACCGTCTTTGCGTTGATTTTCGCGAGTTGAATTCCAATACGATTAGAGATAATTATCCTTTACCTTTAATAGCAGACCAAATTGATAGATTAGGCAAAGCCCGTTATTACAGTTGCCTAGATATGGCCTCTGGTTTTCACGGTATTCCTATAGCAGAAGACTCTATCGAAAAAACTGCTTTCGTGACGCCAGATGGACAGTTTGAATATTTACGCATGCCTTTCGGTCTTTGCAATGCTCCATCTGTGTATCAACGTGCCATAAATGTTGCCTTAGGTGATTATAAAGATAATATAGCATTAGTTTATATTGATGATATTTTGGTAATATCTGAATCTGTACAGCAAGGTTTGATCAATTTAAAACTTATTTTGACTAGATTAACTCGTGCAGGATTTTCTTTGAACATTTCCAAATGTTCTTTTCTTAAGACTAAAATTGAATATCTTGATAACCTTATAGAAAATGGTACCGTCAGACCAAGCCCAAGAAAAATCAAGGCTTTAACTGACTCCTCGGTACCTAAAAATATAAAGGAAGTTAGACAATTCAACGGCTTAGCTGGCTATTTTAGAAAATTTGTACCTAATTTTTCTAAAATCATGGCCCCTCTCTACAACTTGACTAAAACCAATATTAATTTTAATTGGACTGAAGATCATGACATTGCTCGACGGAAAGTAATTAACATACTTACATCTTCCCCTGTATTAACTATATTCGATCCCAACCTGCCGACAGAGTTGCATACAGACGCCAGCTCTATTGGGTATGGTGCTGTACTGATTCAGAGAGAAAACAGAAATCCTTTAGTTATAGCCTATTTCAGTATGAGAACTTCAAATACAGAGAGTAAATATCACTCGTATGAACTGGAGACTCTCGCTGTGGTAAAGGCTATAAAACATTTTCGGCATTTCCTTCATGGCCGGTCATTTAAAGTAGTCACAGACTGTAACTCTTTAAAAGCTTCAAGTCATAAGCGCGATTTAACTCCGAGAGTACACAGATGGTGGGCATTCTTACAGAACTTTCAATTTGAAATCGAATACCGCAAGGGCGATAAACTTGCCCATGCTGACTTTTTCAGTCGTAACCCAGTTAAAAGTTATAATGAATGTCATTTAAACCAGTGTTCCAAAATTAATAAATCTAGCTCATTAATATGGTCCGTTAATACAGCTACCCTTGATCATAACTGGCTCCTTATCGAACAAAAACGCGATTCCACTTTAGCTAATATTGTTGAACAGTTAAAAGGCGATTCGATCCCTAAAACTATTGCAGATACTTACGTCATACTACAGGATAAATTACTTAGGCGTTTAAGCGCACTTACAAGTACGCTCATGATAGGCTTAGAAAAATGCCAGAGGGGTCAAAGCATACCTGATGAACTTGAGGAGGACCTAAGTGACAGCGTCATAAGTGATGACATTTTCGGTAATGTTTAAGTGTACACGGTGATTGTTGGGGTTCTCTAGGAACCATGTGCGATCCAAAGGGGATGCACAAAAGAAATGGCTGAGTAAGTGGTGTTACTGGATGGCCATGAATCACGTGTATAGCTTGATTGTTTAATTTAGTGTCATAATTGGAGGTCATGAATCAAGTAATCAGTAGTGCTTGGAACTGTCTTTGATTTGTATTAAGAATTGATGAAAATTATTCTGTGAGTAGATTATTAAGAACAATCTAAGCCTCAGTATTATTGTATGACCTTTACCTGGGCTAGGTCAGGACTAGCCGAGCTATATGATACTTTGCACATGAATTTTGTTTACAGACTAACACACAGAGACCTGTGTCCTGTAGGATGGCCGTGTCGGGTTGGTCATTAGTACGGGACTTCAACTGACAGCGAAACGCAGTGTGCAGATAGCACGCTTCGACAGAGTCTAGCTCACTTCCGTGCGGAGTCAGATGAATTGACCGTATGGGCGCAGGATTTGTCAGAGAACGATTTACGCGGGGAGGCCTCTACCTCCTCTACTGACGTTGTTGGATCTATGTAATTGCATTGCATTGATACAACTGATTATGATGAATGACGATGATTATTTTATGTATATGCATTGATGTGTTTACGAGACAAATTTTGTTTTTCCTATCCAATATCCTTCCCAAAACGCTGGCTGGCCACCATGCGTATCCTTGATCCTGGTCTTGTTGGCTAGAGCCCAGGATGGGTGATGCCTTGTGTGTTGGCTAGATCTCGGAATGAGTGATGCCTTGTGTGTTGGCTAGATCTCGGAATGAGTGATGCCTTGTGTGTTGGCTAGATCTCGAAATGAGTGAGGCCTTGTTAAAACAGCGCAGGGGACGCGCTGGAGTCAGTATGGCCGTATGGGCGCAAACTAATAAATAATGATTATATTGTTACATAAATATAATTAATATTTAAGATTAATATTTAAATAGCTATTTGTGATCACAAAACTGAGAATTTAAATATTGTTAATAGCGCCATTTGTAAAGTAGTGTTTGATTATTAAGTTAAATTAGTAATATGTGTGTAGAATGGTCATTTTTAGGTTTAAGTTTTTACTCGTATATTTGATTGTTTTATTGCGCTTTGTACATAGAAGCAAGTAATGTTTATAGACACAAAAAATGCTTGAACGTTAGGGCTGCTCTTTGTAGTTTGCGCTCTATTGTCTTTAATTGTTAATATTACTGTAAAGTCCATGTTTATTGCCGATTTAACGAATTCCTTAGACAATGTTGTAAAAAAGGGATTTGGGAATGGTCTCTAAATTAACGGTTGTTTAATAGATGTTAGTTACGGGATTTTAGAAAGTAACTGTATGCGTGGGAACGTAAGGATGACCGATGCGGGGGCGAGAGGCCCAGGTAGTATAAGAACGAATTGTATTGGGCTCGAAAGGGAGTCCCAAACTAACCTTGATGTAAGACAGACCTCTGTCATTTTATCTCTGTACTATACTAGAAATTGTCTGAAAATAAACCAAGTTATATTGTGTGTGTTTCTGTTATTATGGAGTCTGGACACGATAATTCTGGCGTATCGCCGACATATATTATCTTGCAATATCTTGCAATCTTAGAATAAAAACGCTTGTAATATTCGGCCGTTATTTTGAGTGACGGTTAATGTATAGACGTGACGTTTCTTGCCATGTTGCTTCAATATTGAGTGACACTATGAATAAAATTAACGTTCTAACCTTTTTTATTCTAAGCTTGCAATAATAATTAATTGCTTTAACGTGTTTAATTTGATAATGCCGAGGAATTTTAAGTATCGATGAAAGAACTGCAATTATTGCAGACCATGAAGCTGGTTATAATATTAGGCAAACTTCGTCATATTTAAATATAACAAGAGACACACGCGGAAGACGGTAATCACTCACTGATCACCGCCATACCAATTCTGGACGCCGCCCAACTTTCACCCATGAACAAATAAATGTTATTAGGCAAAAGTATGAAGAGAATGGTTTTGTGAAAACTAGTTATTTTGCTGAAATGTTTGACGTATCTCCAAGAATAATAAGAAATGCATTGCACTCTATAGGATTTCATCACCGCCATCCAGCCAAAAAAGTGGCCTTAACCAGTGCTCATAAAGCTCAACGCTTAACTTTTACTCGATCATATTTAAATTTCAATTGGTGCCACACTATATTTACAGATGAAAAGAGCTTCCAATCCCAACATGAGAGACTACACTTGTGGAGAATAAATTGAACGAGGTATTCGTGGGACCATATCGTCCCAAATTTCAGTTTTGGACGCATATCTGCCAACATATGGGGTTGGATGTCTGCTGATTTGACGTTTTGATATTTTGTTTAAGTGTACCTTTTGTCTACTCTGTAATCAAATTCAGCATTTTATTTTCAATTTTTGTCGCATTAATAAATATTTTTCAATAATACTGGATTGTACTTCTGACGTTTCACACGTAGAGCAAAATAGTATCTTAATAATATTTGTCAATTTTAACACAGAAACTAGAAAGTTGGAAGTAACAGAACATTTCCTAGCTTTCTGTCCAATTATAGATACAACTGGAGCCTGTTTTACATCATTTATAATAGAAAAACTATACTAAATTGATTTAAACATAAACGGATCAAATATGCGCGGTAAGAATAATGATCTTCAAAAACTTGCTGGATCTAAATCCCCGCGCTTTCTATGTAGCGTGCGCTAGCCATAGCGTAAATTTAATAGTAAACGACGCTGCCAGCCTCAATCATCACAAGACTGGCAATAATGTCTGAAGAGCAAAGCGACCCGACCGAACATATTCCCATAATATTATCCTACTTAACCGCTCATGAGTTTCTAAAGTGCCGTCAAGTATGTAGCAGATGGAAGGCGGTAATCGATGGTACAAAGGGGTGCAACTATTTCTGGAACAAGTACCTTATTATTTATTAGAGATTTTGACGCAGTTAGTGCCTGCACCAGTAAGAAATCTAAGGAGATGTCTAATTTTGAAATGTATAGGGCATTAAGTTCTTGGTGCATCGTAGGGAAGGCTACATTGAATAAGAAACATTACACTTTAGCTCCCTGAATAGTCCGACATTCTGGGTTTTCAGCATTAAATCAAGGCACAATAGGGGTGCACACAAAGAACGCAATCGTTTATTACGAATTAACGATCCAGAAAGTAGCCGCCCAGGAAGATTTCTTAGCTACACAGAAAATGAAAACTACATAATTCTAGAAGATTTCACGAAAACATTGCGTATACGGCAAAAGTTGATATCTCCGGATATAGATGAACAAATACGAATGTCCAATGTTCACAAATATGTACTCATCGATCACAATGTTACAAGTTATTTTCTATCTCAGCAGGTTTATAAGTAATGGTAATAGTTGAATTAGTAGACGAAACGCGGGAACTGATTCTCGGTGTCGTTCGTTTAGGTTCAGAAGTTGAAGCCATTGGTGTATTATTATAATTCACTTCACTTGACCTTACGTTTGTATTTTTATTTTGCAAAAACGCATTATTGATGCTTATTTGACGTTATCATATTTTGTTTAAGTGTACCTTTTGTCTACTCTGTAATCAAATTCAGCATTTTATTTTCAATTTTTGTCGCATTAATAAATATTTTTCAATAATACTGGATTGTCACACGTCGAGCAAAATAGTATCTTAATAATATTTGTCAATTTTAACACAGAAACTAGAAAGTTGGAAGTAACAGAACATTTCCTAGCTTTCTGTCCAATTACAGATACAACTGGTGCCTGTTTTAAATCATTTATAATAGAAAAACTATACTAAATTGATTTGAGCATAAACGGATCAAATATGCGCGGTAAAAATAATGATCTTCAAAAACTTGCTGAATCTAAATCCCCGCGCTTTCTATGTAGCGTGCGCTAGCCATAGCGTAAATTTAATCGTAAACGACGCTGCCAGCCTCAATCATCACAAGACTGGCAATAATGTCTGAAGAGCAAAGCGACCCGACCGAACATATTCTCATAATATTATCCTACTTAACCGCTCATGAGTTTCTAAAGTGCCGTCAAGTATGTAGCAGATGGAAGGCGGTAATCGATGGTACAAAGGGGTGCAACTATTTCTGGAACAAGTACCTTATTATTTATTAGAGATTTTGACGCAGTTAGTGCCTGCACCAGTAAGAAATCTAAGGAGATGTCTAATTTTGAAATGTATAGGGCATTAAGTTCTTGGTGCATCGTAGGGAAGGCTACATTGAATAAGAAACATTATACTTAAGCCCCCTGAATAGTCCGACATTCTGGGTTTTCAGCTTTAAATCAAGGCACAATAGGGGTGCACACAAAGAACGCACTCGTGTATTACGAATTAACGATCCAGAAAGTAGCCGCCCAGGAAAATTTCTTAGCTACACAGAAAATGAAAACTACATAATTCTAGAACATTTCACGAAAACATTGCGTATACGGCAAAAGTTGATATCTCCGGATATAGATGAACAAATACGAATGTCCAATGTTCACAAATATGTACTCATCGATCACAATGTTACAAGTTATTTTCTATCTCAGCAGGTTTATAAGTAATGGTAATAGTTGAATTAGTAGACGAAACGCGGGAACTGATTCTCGGTGTCGTTCGTTTAGGTTCAGAAGTTGAAGCCATTGGTGTATTATTATAATTCACTTCACTTGACCTTACGTTTGTATTTTTATTTTGCAAAAACGCATGATTGATGCTTATTTGACGTTATCATATTTTGTTTAAGTGTACCTTTTGTCTACTCTGTAATCAAATTCAGCATTTTATTTTCAATTTTTGTCGCATTAATAAATATTTTTCAATAATACTGGATTGTACTCCTGACGTTTCATACGTAGAGCAAAATAGTATCTTAATAATATTTGTCAATTTTAACACAGAAACTAGAAAGTTGGAAGTAACAGAACATTTCCTAGCTTTCTGTCCAATTACAGATACAACTGGTGCCTGTTTTACATCAGTTATAATAGAAAAACTATACTAAATTGATTTGAATATAAACGGATCAAATATGCGCGGTAAGAATAATGATCTTCAAAAACTTGCTGGATCTAAATCCCCGCGCTTTCTATGTAGCGTGCGCTAGCCATAGCGTAAATTTAATAGTAAACGACGGTGCCAGCCTCAATCATCTCAAGACTGGCAATAATGTCTGAAGAGCAAAGCGACCTGACCGAACATATTCTCATAATATTATCCTACTTAACCGCTCATGAGTTTCTAAAGTGCCGTCAAGTATGTAGCAGATGGAAGGCGGTAATCGATGGTACAAAGGGGTGCAACTATTTCTGGAACAAGTACCTTATTATTTATTAGAGATTTTGACGCAGTTAGTGCCTGCACCAGTAAGAAATCTAAGATGTCTAATTTTGAAATGTATAGGGCATTAAGTTCTTGGAGCATCGTAGGGAAGGCTACATTGAATAAGAAACATTACACATTAGCCCCCTGAATAGTCCGACATTCTGGGTTTTCAGCATTAAATCAAGGCACAATAGGGGTGCACACAAAGAACGCAATCGTTTATTACGAATTAACGATCCAGAAAGTAGCCGCCCAGGAAGATTTCTTAGCTACACAGAAAATGAAAACTACATAATTCTAGAAGATTTCACGAAAACATTGCGTATACGGCAAAAGTTGATATCTCCGGATATAGATGAACAAATACGAATGTCCAATGTTCACAAATATGTACTCATCGATCACAATGTTACAAGTTATTTTCTATCTCAGCAGGTTTATAAGTAATGGTAATAGTTGAATTAGTAGACGAAACGCGGGAACTGATTCTCGGTGTCGTTCGTTTAGGTTCAGAAGTTGAAGCCATTGGTGTATTATTATAATTCACTTCACTTGACCTTACGTTTGTATTTTTATGTTGCAAAAACGCATGATTGATGCTTATTTGACGTTAGCATATTTTGTTTAAGTGTACCCATACTACACTTCGTACGATTATAGTACTTTAGAAACGCATTACGCCATCAGCGATGATTCACACTAAATAATATCATCGATTCCCATGGAAGTAATGATGTCGAAGCAAATTCCTTTGGTTCAGATTAAACAATCGATTTGCATTAAATAATTTCCCGGTAACATTACCGATGGCTCACGTTACCCATTCATGTGTGCATATGTGACAGCACACATACTTAGGTTAAGATCATATAAAAACCAACTGTATTTTAACTTAAGTATTCTTCTTCTGTTAGTAGCTGTATGTATAACATGTAATTCTCGTGTAATTATAAAATTAGATTATATTTTTTAATCACGCCGAGAGTTTATATTTGACTACCTTTTGTCTACTCTGTAATCAAATTCAGCATTTTACTTTCAATTTTTGTCGCATTAATAAATATTTTTCAATAATACTGGATTGTCACACGGAGAGCAAAATAGTATCTTAATAATATTTGTCAATTTTAACACAGAAACTAGAAATTTGGAAGTAACAGAACATTTCCTAGCTTTCTGTCCAATTACAGATACAACTGGTGCCTGTTTTAAATCATTTATAATAGAAAAACTATACTAAATTGATTTGAGCATAAACGGATCAAATATGCGCGGTAAAAATAATGATCTTCAAAAACTTGCTGAATCTAAATCCCCGCGCTTTCTATGTAGCGTGCGCTAGCCATAGCGTAAATTTAATCGTAAACGACGCTGCCAGCCTCAATCATCACAAGACTGGCAATAATGTCTGAAGAGCAAAGCGACCCGACCGAACATATTCTCATAATATTATCCTACTTAAACGCTCATGAGTTTCTAAAGTGCCGTCAAGTATGTAGCGGATGGAAGGCGGTAATCGATGGTACAAAGGGGTGCAACAATTACTGGAACAAGTACCTTATTATTTATTAGAGATTTTGACGCAGTTAGTGCCTGCACCAGTAAGAAATCTAAGGAGATGTCTAATTTTAAAATGTATAGGGCATTAAGTTCTTGGAGCATCGTAGGGAAGGCTACATTGAATAAGTAACATTATACTTTAGCCCCCTGAATAGTCCGACATTCTGGGTTTTCAGCTTTAAATCAAGGCACAATAGGGGTGCACACAAAGAACGCAATCGTTTATTACGAATTAACGATCCAGAAAGTAGCCGCCCAGGAAGATTTCTTAGCTACACAGAAAATGAAAACTACATAATTCTAGAAGATTTCACGAAAACATTGCGTATACGGCAAAAGTTGATATCTCCGGATATAGATGAACAAATACGAATGTCCAATGTTCACAAATATGTACTCATCGATCACAATGTTACAAGTTATTTTCTATCTCAGCAGGTTTATAAGTAATGGTAATAGTTGAATTAATAGACGAAACGCGGGAACTGATTCTCGTTGTCGTTCGTTTAGGTTCAGAAGTTGAAGCCATTGGTGTATTATTATAATTCACTTCACTTGACCTTACGTTTGTATTTTTATGTTGCAAAAACGCATGATTGATGCTTATTTGACGTTATCATATTTTGTTTGAGTGTACCTTTTGTCTACTCCGTAATCAAATTCAGCATTTTATTTTTAATTTTTGTCGCATTAATAAATATTTTTCAATAATACTGGATTGTACTCCTGACGTTTCATACGTAGAGCAAAATAGTATCTTAATAATATTTGTCAATTTTAACACAGAAACTAGAAAGTTGGAAGTAACAGAACATTTCCTAGCTTTCTGTCCAATTACAGATACAACTGGTGCCTGTTTTACATCATTTATAATAGAAAAACTATACTAAATTGATTTGAACATAAACGGATCAAATATGCGCGGTAAGAATAATGATCTTCAAAAACTTGCTGGATCTAAATCCCCGCGCTTTCTATGTAGCGTGCGCTAGCCATAGCGTAAATTTAATAGTAAACGACGGTGCCAGCCTCAATCATCTCAAGACTGGCAATAATGTCTGAAGAGCAAAGCGACCCGACCGAACATATTCTCATAATATTATCCTACTTAACCGCTCATGAGTTTCTAAAGTGCCGTCAAGTATGTAGCAGATGGAAGGCGGTAATCGATGGTACAAAGGGGTGCAACTATTTCTGGAACAAGTACCTTATTATTTATTAGAGATTTTGACGCAGTTAGTGCCTGCACCAGTAAGAAATCTAAGATGTCTAATTTTGAAATGTATATGGCATTAAGTTCTTGGAGCATCGTAGGGAAGGCTACATTGAATAAGAAACATTATACTTTAGCCCCCTGAATAGTCCGACATTCTGGGTTTTCAGTTTTAAATCAAGGCACAATAGGGGTGCACACAAAGAACGCAATCGTTTATTACGAATTAACGATCCAGAAAGTAGCCACCCAGGAAAATTTCTTAGCTACACAGAAAATGAAAACTACATAATTCTAGAAGATTTCACGAAAACATTGCGTATACGGCAAAAGTTGATATCTCCGGATATAGATGAACAAATACGACTGGCAATAATGTCTGAAGAGCAAAGCGACCCGACCGAACATATTCTCATAATATTATCCTACTTAACCGCTCATGAGTTTCTAAAGTGCCGTCAAGTATGTAGCAGATGGAAGAGATTTTGCCGAACAGTTACAATTAAACGATCGATTCAACAAAGACGCTCAGATGGCAGGATATGACTGGTTGCAAATGTACTTAAGCAGAAATACAGATATTACACTACAAAACTGAAAAAAGGGAGACGATAACCATTATAACTTGTTGCAGTGCTGAAGGCACCTTTTTGCCACCAGCTTGTATCATGAAGAGTAAAAATTAAAGACTTGATCTTCCGATCATGTGAGGTAATCAAAGTCGTACGATCAATAAGCCAGTCATTTGAGCATAAATATGATAGACTTAAAGAAATATGTGGATATGTCAAACAATATTTTTTGATAGACATGTACCTGAAAGCATCTTTGAAAATTTGGATAAATATGGGTGTTGGAAATCATCAGCGTTACATAAACATCAATGAATTACACCGAATTCTTGGTGACTCTTTATGCAAAGCTTTACCATGCTTCCACGCAATAACTATATGTGATTACACGCTTTTTTTAGAAAAGGCAAAGTAAAGCCTTTTAAAATATTAGAAAATTCTAAAGAATACCAGTTAGCTTTTGATAATATAATTACGGATGACGAAGAAGTACTTGAAACTACGTTTGTAACCCTGGAGAAATATATTTGTCAAATGTATGGAGTTAAAAATTGTTCCAATGTTAATGATGTTCGATTTCATTTATTTTCAAGTACGTTTAAGTTAAGTCTAAAAAATCAGATGAGAACTTCGACAAAAAAATTCAAAACTTTGACTCATCCAGTTTGCCACCCTGTAAAGCGGAATTGCAACAGCATTTATTGAGGGTTCGTTACGTGACGAAAATTTGGAGAAATGCTCACTCAAAACATCCAACATCTTTATCTCCAATGGCTTTCGGTTGGACCATTAACGGTGACAAATATGATTTTGTCTGGTTTTTGGGAGATAAATTACCATCCTCAGTTGCAGATATTATTGTTCAAAGTAAGTGTGAAATGGAATATTTATCAATAATAACTAAAATGTTTTATAACGAACAAGAATAATTACACTGTTTATTTTTTTTCTGTTGCAGATGATAGAGTTTTAGAAGATAACGAAAGTTCCCAAGAAGATGATATGAATGACATTGACAAAGACAGCGACGATGATGATGATGATTATGAAGATGCCTCTTTTTTTTGTGACGTCACTATAGTCTGAGACAACTTGAAAAACTTAATATTAATTATTTATAATTTACATTTAGTAATCAGAACAATTTAAATAAAAAGGGTTGTTTTTTAAATTTTAATCTAATTTATATTCCTTTTTATGCTTAATTTTTTTTTTGAAACTTGCTCTGGTTAAAATGATTATTATTATTTTTTCGTTCTGGTTCCTTTTTCTCCAGCTCTCAGCTGGGTTTTATATATTATTATTTTTTTATTACATGTACAGTGACAAGTAATTTACTTTTGTAATGGTTCTCTGTATCATTCTCGACTTATTCTGCAACTGTCTCTCTCCGACTACTAGCATTATACTGCAATACTTTTCATGACTTTTTCATTTTAATTCAAGACTTAACAATCGAATTAATGTCTGGCAAATTTATTTTAAGTTTTTCTTATCTTTAAATAACATAATATTAAAATTACAGACATTATAAAATCCTTTGAAACTTTTATAAAAAATAAATAAAAAATCGCGTATGGCACATAGTTAGCATTGTCAAAAATGTCTGTCGATAAAAAAAAGTATGTATGTCAGGTAGACTTATTTAAAAACAAAAAATTAAAAATTACGCCTTCTAAAATGTTTTTAAAATTCAGGATTATTACCTGGACAGGTAGGGTGCGCACTAATGAACGCAACCGCTACCGCCAGCCAGATAGCCCAGACTCCAACCGAAAGTGCAAGAAGGACGACATATCACAAAATCAGCTGAACTAAAATTCTTACTTTTCAAACGTTGCTAGCTCCCGTACTATATCGATAAAATAAAATATATATAGATAAAATTGTAAGTTCATAAAACGGGTGTTTAAACGAGCGAGTCATTCAGTGCCAGGTAGCCGAGCGGCGAACCCAAGCTGCATTCCTTAGAACAAAACAATTGAAGGGTCCAAAAAGGGTCATCCGGAGCCGCTTACCGCCGGTACAAGTTTAAGCACATTTAAGAATTCAAAACTGTAATATAATTGTCATAAATTCACGTCATACTCCACATATTTTAATAGTGATTTAATAGTTCGGTCAAAAGGTTTCTTTTAAAGAAAAACCCTCGAACCTTCCCTACCTACTAAAAACTCTTGCTCCACCAAAAAATTAGATTTAAATTGATAATTATAATTTATTATTATATATATATTATATCATATCATTAGATTAAATATATTTAGTAGATTCATATCCGTTAAAAGCAAAATTCCAAACATAGAAACACTGTAATAGATGACATTTGTTAAATCATAAAGTGTGTTAACGAGCGGGTCACCCGGTGACAGGTACCGAGCGGCGTACCCAAGCCAAAAAATATTTTCTTGAATTAAACAATAGAAGAGTCGTCCGGAGCCGCTTACCGAGCGCCGCTGGCACAAGTTTAAGCACATTTTTAGGATTTCAATATTACATATTAAATGATTTTATAAATACAATATAATTGTAAGTAATTCCCGGCATACTCCTAACATTTTAATAGTGTTCTTATTCAACCATAAAACTAGATTCACATAGAGAATTATATTAACTAATTCCGTCAACTCCACATAATTTAACACTAGATTAACCAGACCGGTCATTTTGACTGGTCGTGCAATTTCAATTCAAAATTCCTACTACATATAACATATTTTGTTCTCCGAAATGATGTTATGACTTTTGTAGCTATAAGTAGAGAATACATTTAAAGAACTCAATGTTTCTTTATATAAATTAGTAACAAATACATATATTTTTTGTTATTCACATTTATAGCAGTACCAGTCAAAATGACTGGTGTATGTTTTCTATGAATAAATGTATGATTCCGGGGAATAATGAGACTGATGTAGATCATTGTATAGAACCCATGCGTCATTCGTTTGTTCTGGCGATTACATATTTATATAACGAGTTAAGCAAATTAAAACGATACGTAATAAAAGTAGGTCCAAAGGTAGATGTGAATCTAAGAGATGTAGTATAAAATTTAAGGAGAGTAAGATCATATATTGTTCCTATAAAAATTTATATGTGAAATTGAAGGTAAGCTTGAGGAATTTAAATGTGACGAATTAAAAATAATAAATGATTATCGCATCAAAATAAAGGAATTATATTTGGAACTTTGTAACGTCGCGATTAATCGACTTTCGAACTGTCGCGTAATCGTATTTTTTTACACTGGTTCACTGCGCTCGGCCAGCGCCGCGTCACTCGTGAGTCGCCCGCTCGTTACCAAAGCAGGCGCACGTTGCTTTGTTTTCCCAATCGATAACGGTTGATTTAAAGAAAAATTCACCAAAAAGAATTGTGAGCGGAGGTTACGGATTCCAACAATCCTTTTATTTCAGTTTTTGATTTGACATTTTGATACCCCACTATTGGGGTCCGCTGTACCGGCACGTTCCGCAAGGAGGTTGTTGTCACGTGTTGATGCTTCAAGTCGCCTTCCGTACCAGGCGTCGCCGAGCCGTGGAGCAACAAAAGGGGAGTAGTTGCACCTTCCCGAAAAGTAAAAGATTGACCGGCTTACGGACGTTAACCTTAGTATTAGTATATTTTTCTTAGTTCTTATTTACAATATAACCTTCTTAGATTTTGTCTTTTTTTTTCTTGTTCCTAATTGTGCACTCACACATATTGTTGTGCACACATTTTAACCGGGACAACTTAAAGAATTGTGTGAGACAGTAAGTAGATTTAGTAACTCTGGAGTCTGACAGCATTAGTGAAGACGAAGAAAAACTGTGCAAAATGGCAAAATTTGAAATAAAGGTTGCGCTAAATTTAGTGCCTGTTATGACTAACACGGAGGAATCGAGTATTATTGATAGTATAGAATATTATAGTTCATTATTAGATGTACAGTCACAAAAACAATTGATTACATACTTTTGTTTTAAAATGCCTTTTGTCTCAGGCAGCAAAATTGAAACTTTGTCCTGACTATGAAATATTTAGGATTCGAACAGTATTTTCGAATAAATAAGAAAGACACAAAACTGAACCTAACTAAACAATTTAAACACAAGCTCAATATTCTAATGAAATCTCAGCCGAACTCCCGAAACTTATGAAATCCATTAACACTTTTGCCTTTCCTATACTAACTTACTCCTTTGGTATCTAACATTGGTCAAAAACAGACTTGTTAAACAATAGTCCTTGCAAATAAAAACTACACACCTATTAGCTTACAATCAACAGATACACAAAGTTATGAAGGAATAGTTAGTGATAAGGATAAAGTTTCAGAATGGTCCCGTAAATCCTTGCACGGAAGTCACCGCCTTGACCTGCGACAACCTCATGTTGACATAAAAGCGTCGAACGAGTTGTTGCAGCGGAGTGAACTCTTGGTGAACAACATCAGATGGCGAGACATCACAGACTACGAGTCTTCGCAGCGTTAGACGCTATTGGACAAACAAAACTTTTATAAAAGATCAAACCAAGGCATCAGGGCATGAAAAAAAGTTCCTTAAATTTATCAGAAAATCTAGAGATGGTGATGATTATAATTTGTCTGATCCAGCTTATTAAATCCTTATAAGTATTGATGATGACTAATTATGAATCATGAAGACTGAAATGAAAATATGTACCAAAGATTAAAAGAATTAACATTAAAAAAAAAAATATTTTAAATACTAAGGGAAGTTTTAATATCATTTATGTTGACGATAAGGTTAAAAAACTATGTTTTGTTTATTATTTTATATAGAAATTATAATAATACATAATTACACCGGCACAAAAAAAAAGTGATCAGTACTTTTGACCAGACCAACATTTTTGATGCCCTGAATTTAAATTCGCAGTCCATTTTGCTCCATTTTGCTTGAGTTTTGAGTAAACTGCGAAAAACACTAAAACACGCAAAAAAATTAAAGTGTTCGATACTGTTATATAAGTGGGAGTTACTTCTTGTGACTTTAGACTCTACAGAAGCCAAGTTACCCACTAATGTAGAGCTGCTTGAAGAGAGATTATGTTCTTCAGAGAAACATAAGCGAAGTTGACCCTACAAATAAGAACTTTCAATTAGATGTGCGATGTATTTAGGAATTCAAGTTTATGAAAATTTTAAAAACCCGGATGTAGAACGGCAACCTGCAAAACAAAGAGACATTTTTCAAGTGTTGCAAAAAATTTCTTAAAACTGGTGCTTTAGAAATAAAATAACGTTATGACATGAACGATCCTGTATTGTCACAACTCACAGCTCCAAGCTCCCGGACCAGAATCGGCTCTCCAACAAATTCAGAGACCGCGTTCCATCGTTAATGCCTCTCTTAAAAGTTGTGCCTAAACATTAACCTAACAGTTAAACAGTAGAAAATGTAATTAACCTAAATTTTAGAATCTTGCCATGATACTACAACTTCATCTCTAATAAAATAATCAGTATACATATTTTGTATCGCAGTTCCACTTAATTGTGACCGTCTGTCACTAATCGAAATCAAACTTGCATCATCAGGAGGATCCTCTATACCTGCTAGCTATACTAAATGTATGATGAAAATTATAACTGTCTCGAGGTATGTTACCATAACGAAGGAACCACACACAGAGTTCCTTGTTCTAAACCCTTAGATATGACTATGACAAGTAATTAGGATAAGCTTTTAATACTTTGTATTGTATTACGAGTACAGTCCGGTAATAAGAAAGCGGAAAACATTAGGATAAGTTTCTACTAAACTAACATAGCCTAAGAAACCATTGTTATACTAACGATTGTTGGCTTGAGATTCGAAAGTAAAGTCAGTCTTGTGTCGCCAACATCAAGCTGACAACATCTCTTAATTTTATAAAGCCTTTTTCCTTCGCCCACAACCTAACTGGCGCTTTTTTTTTTTTTTTATTATTTTTTTTATTCTGGCACGGCAAAGTGACCCCATTGCACCTGATGGTAAGCGCAATGGAGTCCAGAAAAAGTGCCGACCAGCGAGAGATGATGGTCTCCCGTTGGTCGACACAATCATGCCGGCCGAATACCTCTTCACCTTATTGTGAAGAAGTTTGGGGGACTATCAATCATGGCGATCAAAGGACCGACCGCGACAAACCGGCCAATAAAATTGCCGGCACGGTCATCCTTTCACCATGATTGAAGCCCCCCCGAAAACCGGATATACACTGGCTGATCCCGGAACGCGGCACACTTGCATGTGCCACTATGGCGGGTTTTACGCCCTGTGTACGGTGGTCGCCATCCGGGCGGATACGAATATCCTACCACCAGCAAATCGGCGCTATCGGAAAGTCGCGATATCGGTAGCAGCTTTTACAAAAATCTGTTAAGTTCGAATCACCGTCCGTGAACAAAAGAACCTACAATGGGCACGAATCCTGAGGGAAGAAAAAGCTTCACATCAGCAGGCGATCAAGATTCACAGCAGCCTAAACTTCGGCCATGCTCGTGGGGTAAGCATCGTCTCTGATTAGTCCCTAGATTTCTACACTTCATTTCTTTAATCCCAATTATAATCACTGACGTTCTAGTATCAAGGTAGCATAATTACTTATATACATATAACAAGTGTCTAGCATTTTCACTTGCATACATTGCTCGATTTTTGCACAAAGCGACCCCCAACATCGGTTGATAAATATGGCAACCGACAAGTCATTAATATGAGGAAAAGCCGGTTCCGACCGTAGGTTGTTGCCCCAGTTAGGACGGGACTAAAAGAACCTTAGCATTTTACATACAAGGTGTGGAATAGGAAAATAAACCAAATCCAGGAACAAGTAGGGACCAAAAGAATAAATACCCAAATAAATTCAATGAAACTAAAGAACATAAGGTCTTCTACCAAGATGTTCATCATGTCATCATCATCATTATCAGCCTAAAGAAGATTATCATCATGTGTTATCTAAAAATATATGAATGATTGTAACATTAACAAAAGCTGATTTTTAAATAGTTTTATATGTTTGATCCAAAAACAAAATGGTCGCCCATATTAAGTTACTCATAGTAGAAAGGAAAACGAACACAGCGAAATACAAACAGAAAAATTATCAAATAGAGTCATTCGGGGTAACCGAGCGCAGTGGGTAAGTGAGCGCAGTACCTGTAACATTAGGACGGGACGCGGGAGGGGGGTGGTGTTTTGATCATTTAGAGGCGCCGCTAGGGGGACACAAACGCGACAAGCTCACACGCAGCACCACGTTCGGTTTTAAATTAATTTATAAAAAGGTGTTTTGATTGATTTCTCTGCAACTTTTTTGTATTTTGGAAAACACTATTACTCATAACATTGTAAAGCGACAAGGGTAAGTCTATTTTTTATTAATTGTACACATATTGTTATTGAAATATGTAAGCGTGATTGGAGGTTATGTTCAACGTTTCTGATTCAGCGGCCATTTGTTTGAATTTTGGCTTCTCGGGGAAAGTGTGCGCGGGTAAGTGAGCGCATGCGCACACTTACCCCTGGGCCAAGTCATTAGAAAATTTGTGATGTTTACGCTGACAAATGTTTTATGTTCATTTTTCTTTTGTTTTAGTAGTTATCGTCATGCCTCGAAATTATATAAGGAAAAAACCTGAACTTGCACCTATTACGGAACAACAAATTGCTGAAGCAAAAATTCTCATTGAACAAGGCAAAAGTAATAGATCTGCTGCAAGTGCTATTGGCATTAGCGAGTCATGTCTTCGAAAACGTTTAAAATTAAACAAAGCTGCATCTTCAATGGGTCGGTTTAAGCCAACATTTAACGAAAATCAAGAAGCAGAATTTGTAATCCATTGCAAACAAATGGATGAAAGATATTTCGGATTGACTATAAATGATTTAAGACGCTTGGCATTTGAATACGCATCCGCTAATAACATTGAGAATCGCTTTGACAAGTCTTCGAAAATGGCTGGCCGTGACTGGGTTGACTTGGTTGGTTTATTCTTGCATGTGTTCACTTACCCCATCTGCGTTTAGTTACCCCATACGTGTACGCACACTTACCCTCAATACGGGTCAAGTATACGCATTACGGCTTGCATTAATTATTAATATATACTTTTTAAAGAAAGATATTTTTTGTTGTTATCGCTATTCCTATTTGTAGCCAAATAAATGCTCTACACAATACAATATTTTTATTTCTATTATTATAATATTTATTTGCATATTGGGGCTTCAAAGAGAAAAGTGCGCCCACTTGACCCGAATGACTCTACCGTTAAGAAACATTACAAGGACACTAAAGACCACAAAACAAAACGCTACATTGAAAAGTATAGTTCTAGACCCAAAAATTTAAAGTATACCTGGTAACAATTACATACGCGAAATAAGGCTTTTAATGCATTTTTTTTTTCAGTTCTTTAATAGCAAATTAAAGTACAAACTAAGGCAGAATATTGCAAGGTATGGCTTCGATCGAAACAAGTCTTACGACTTCTCTAAAATTGAAAAAATGTATGCTGATCAGCGTCGTTTTTTGCCAGCGAGTATCTTTCAAAGGAAAATGAAAAATAATGAAATGAAAGACCGAAATTGGCTAGTTTATTCTGAAAGCAAAAAACATGTATTTTGCGGTTCCTGCTTGACATTCGGTCCATTAAAATTCAGTCCAAGAACTAAGGATTTAATGACTAGAAAATGCAGAACACCGAGTAGCTCAGCATGAAAACTCTGCCCGTCATAAATCAAGTACCCTTAGGTTGAAAGCTAGAAGTGAGATTGATGGCAGACTTCACGGTTTACTGCAGATCCAGTTCGATGAAGAAATTACATATCGGAGAAATGTTCTGAAGTGAGTTGTTCCCATAGTGAAGCGACTGTGTTCAAGAGGCCTCGCTTTCAGAAGAAAAAATGAAAGGATCGGTGATCCGCATAACGGTAATTATGGTATTATGAAATGAATCAACAATCAAGGATCAGAGAGTAGTTATTTATCAAAGACAATTTGCTATGAGTTTATTCTGTTGTTGAGACTAAAAAATACAAGATAAGAAGGACATAATACATAATCATGTAGGTACCTCTGCCATTAAAACGAAAATATATCGATGTACTTATTCGGAAAGTGGCAATAAAACTTTGAAATATCAATAACGCCCTCAACTACCCAATTTGCAAATATAATCAACCTTTTAAAATTGTAGAAAATTGCGGATTTCGTAATCTTATGAAAGTAACTGCACCACATTACATTATTTAGATACCTTTTTTTCATCAAACAATAGCACCCACAAGGTTACTCTTATAACTCGAAGAGAAATTGCTGATATTGTTCTTCTATTGAAAATTATTAAGAGTGATGTCGACTCCTCTGTGCTGCTTGCCAAAATATACTCAAATGTCCCGTATAAGCCTCTGCATGTTCCACAAGCCTCAACCAACTACAGACAAAATAGCTTCTTTGTTCGAGCATGTGCCAACTTTAACAGGCTTTGTAAACAGCATAATTTAGAACTGTTTTCGATGAGATTTATTAATGGCCTAGGGGTAGCTTAAAGTTAAAAAAATAAATAGATATAACAAGTCTAAAAGAGAAAAAGTTCAAATTGACTGCCCGCAGATTGTTAAAGACTACAACTCCCACATGGGTAGCATAGATCTCCTGGACAGTTGCAAAGGAAGATACCACATATCTATAAAAAGTAGAAAATGGTATATGCAATTGTTGCATATTTTTTTTTATAAATTCATGGTTAGCTTACAAGAAACTTATGTCACAAAAACCTGTATTTAGTGGGAAGCTGTGTAACTTATAATACCTTTATAAGTTAGGATACCTTTCATCTAGAAGTAACTGAAACTTTTTGCCTTTTAAGGAAAAAATAAACAGGAAATTCAGGTAAAAAAAAAGAAAGGTGTTTCCCAGGTTGCACTAGTAAAAGATGTTCGACTAGACCTAGTAGCCCACTGGCTAATTTTATCTGACAAAAGTAAGATGCCTAAGTGTACTGGTTTTACCCAAACCATAGTTGAAAAATGTTATGTGTCACAATACATAAATGAAATACAAAATCTGGTTGCTCTTAATATTCAGTAAAACCACACTACACTAACACCTACTTATATACATATACATTTTACTCTAAGTGCATAGTGTAGGCTGCATCCTATAGACAAAATAAAGAATTTGATGGTCTGAACCTTCTTAAATATATTTCTATATTATTTTTCCAGTAATACCTGTACCATGTGACACAACATCCATATTTTTTTAGTAATAAATAAAAAAACATACATTTAAGGGTTAAATGCACAATGATTTAAAAATTTACCACAAAAAACATATAGTGTTTGATTTACTTGGGATGTTATTATTATTATGACAAGTTTATAAAACATCTTATTTATATGGAATGACTATATAACACAATTTCTGTCACTTTTGAAATGAAATTTATCTCATAAAATCACATACATTTTTTGAGCATCAACAGGTCTCAATAAAGGCAAGCTTGTAGCTTGGGTACCAAAAAACTTTGCAAAAATAACATTAAAAATACCACAGTGATATTATTTCATATTACTTAAAATTCATTTTTCGTTAAGTTTAAGGATATCTTTGCAAAACAATGGAACAGTATAGTTTGATCATAAAGTAATCAGTAGACGACATAAATTCAATCATGTAATCACACTTGCAAAGTATTGACTGCAAGTGTGATTACATGTCATTACAGTACACATTGGTGTACTTTAACAAACATTAATTCTACCAACAAAAACTCCCATGCCAACCTTTGGGTGGTCTCTTCGGTTATTGGAGTAAAGACAAAATAAGATACTTGGGATACAAAAGAAAACTGTAACGAGGCACGCCACAAGGGAATAACTTATGGAAATGTAAAAGACAACGCCGAAACCGCGATCAAGTAGTCAATTTACCCGTAAATATAACAGTTTAATAGAAACAACGAAGCCACAACAGAAATCGATTTACAAACGAAAATTAACACAATTTTATAGACAAATATACGAGTAAACAAGATATTTAACCAACATTGAACATACCCAACGGGCTCACAACAAAAAAAAAAGATCAATTAGTGAGTTTTATTTAGCAACAACTCAACGATGACCAATAACCTATGCTATTTCTATTTATTTAAAGCATTAATCAGTGCAGTATTATTAAGTAACTTTGTAAGAATAAAGCCTAAAGCTAAAACAAGAACTTAAGAATATAGAAATTAGAAACCCAATAGCCAATAATACAAACCACAGACAAGCAGGGTTGCCATAAAATAAAAAATAAAATTGATTGTGCCGTGTTTTGGATGTCGAACTGCCGTGTTTGGTAGAAAATTTTGAGAAATTGCCGTTTTAATTATTTTTTTTCAAAATGCGTGATAAAAAAATACATTCTTTACATATGCATTGTTTACATATACGCTAATGTATAATGTATAAATATCGCTAGTTATTTCTTCTTCTTCCTCTTTTCTTAAATTGTATTTTGCACTCTATCTCTCTATCTTTCATTATATTTATAATTTCTTTTGTTGGTTTAAATTTTGTGCAATTTCCATGAGCCTGAATGTATTGTTGCGCAAGTAATGTGCTATGTATGGTAGATGTTATTTTGTCATAATAATTTTAGCTGTTGCATTCGATGTTGCATAAGAGATTTTCTTTTGCTCAGATTGCCGTGTTTTATGACACGGCAATGAATGTTCTGCCGTGTACCGTGATTTTTTTGGCAACTGACCCCAATTGCCGTATAACACAGCAATTGCCGTCAATGGCATCCCTGACCTGAAGCAATAATGCCATCAAACAATGTATGTAGTTACCTAGTAGGTACGACGACCATTGGGTAATCAGAATCTAGATTTTTTATTTAATAAAAATGTGCAAATGACCAAAGTAACTTAAATAGTCAAGTCACAATAATTTACAATTTACGTAGGTATTAAGGTATAGCGATACAAATCATGATGGCGGTCCATGTGATGAAGGAAAACTATAATGGCTTAGCCTAAGCCGCTTAGGTAGGTAGATATATACCTAACTTTGTTAGTTCCCAAGTTATAGAGGCCTAACTTATTAATTTCGCTTACTTGGAAAACTTAAGCGTGCACAGATTATAAATGATACCCATAAGATCAACTGTCATTGTCAAATAAAAATGTCATATTATGCTGTCAGCTGTCGCTTGTTGACAAGACAACGATTTTCAACTAATATTTTTTTCTTGTTTTCTCAGGAAATATTTCAAATGTCTAAACATTTGTAGTCAAAGTACAGTGTGAAGAGGACGTAAATATTAAAATTTTCGTAAAAAATATATACATTGTTCTAAATCAATTTGTGTTTCATAGATTTTTATCCAGAATGTCTCAAGCTCGTTTTTCTTCGTGTATTCAATTGCCCTTAGATCAAAAAGTTTTAGTGAATGTGATTGAAAAAGCTAAAGACTGGGCGCTAATGCACGGTGTTGGCATGAGGGACAGGAAAAATTTCACCAAAGACGCTATTCAGGTATTTTTTGTTAAAAAAAAGTTTGATTTATAATTCTGAATTTTTTAGTTGAGAATTAATATGACAACACATTATGCAATATAAAAATAGGCTGTTTATAGATGATATCAAAATTTTGTTTTACTAATATATCTAAATTAAGCTTTCCAGTTTTAATTTTCCTGTGTAAAAAAATCGCTTTTACCTCAAACAACTGCTTTAGAGCAGTGCTGTATTATGTTAACAATATAAACTAATGGAAAAATAACAGATTTTTTAAAGTTAATAATTGATTAATTATAAGCTAAAAAATGTATTTTACATTTCCTGCTACAAGTAAGCTACTACAAGCTACAAGAGCTTTAGTTAATAAATATTGCTGAAACTTTTGCCCCATAATGTGACAAAATAAACATTAAAGTTGTATTTTTAAAAACACTAATGCACAAGACCCTTCAACATGTACATATTTTGTAAATATGTACATCATTTTCTACAAATGTCATAAAAATTGTAAAGCTGTCAAAGAAATAACTTACTGATATTGGAACTAGATATAAAAATTAATTGAACTCAAACAATTGAATGATCTCTCATGATGTTGAATTATTTTTCAGCCAATTCATTGTTTATGTAGTGTGTATATACTTTATTTGTTAAATAAATATATGCAACAGTCATATACATAGTTCTGACCCACACTAAAATAAAGTCTTGTGTCCTGGGTATCAGAAAATATGGGAGACTTTTTGGTTTCATAACCAAGAACCAGAACAAATATTTGTCATCACACAATTATCTCAGTGCGGAGATTGAACCTGTGGCCCCTCGTTTCGGGAGCTGGTGTCTAGCCAACTAGCCCAAAGGGTTATTAGGAGATGGGAATTCAGTTTCAGCCTCAAAATTTAATTCATTGAAGGGAGCACAACAAAACTGCAATTAAACTGGAAAAATAATATTTCTTCACAGATTGCACCATTTGTGTTACTACCATCGCCATTCCCACGGACAGAATTTACTAAAGCGGTGGAACTTCAGCCAGTGCTCAATGAACTTATGCATAAGGTATGAATAACTAATTTATGCACATAAAAACTCATTGTTATTTTTTATTTTAGAATATGTTTGTTTTATTTGCCATGTGGTCTTATGGCATAAATGTCTACAGGAACTGGATTTGATTTTCAGTTTTGCAAAGAAAATTTTCCTGAAAACACGGATCACTTTCTATTAGGTGGAACTTGAAAATAATAAGCGATTAAGTAGTGATGGCCTCGAGGTTTAGGCGCGCAGTCGAGAATCTCGGCGGTCGCGAGTTCAAACCCCAAGCACACAACTCTGACTTTAATAAGTTATATGTATATTTGCAATGAACTATCACATATTTAAACGGTGAAGGAAAATATCGTGAGGAAACACTAGTCCAGCATGGTGGACTAAGGCCTAAACCCTCTTAGTTGTAGAAGAGGCCCGTGCTCAGTTGTGGGAATGTACATCTGCCAACCCCTTCGGAGATACAGGCAAGAGTGTAATGATGTCTATCGTTTTTACGCAATTAAAAATTATAAATTTAAAATCGTCCGTCGTTTATTCATCGGAGCACGGAATCTGGCAATGTATTTGGTAACAGCGCAACCAATGGTAGGAATTTTGCTGTCCAAACAGAGCATAGATTGGCATGAATCCTAGTCAGATATTTGGTGTGAAATTGAAAGACGTAAACATATAGATGTTTGCCCGCAATTACGCGGTACATAGAAGTTTGAACGCAAATGATAGAATGAGTGTGCAGGGTGCAATGGTCTCGGAAATCCCCAATTGGGCATAATGCTGGGTTTCCCCATTAGGAAATTTTTTGTGTCAGCTCTAAGTCAAGTGCCCGAAAATGGAGAATAAGGTAGACTCCGATTGAGACGCTACCTTACCTATGCATATCATTAGTGTGCGTGTGTTTTCCTTTCAGGTGGCACATGACGATGATTTCCTTGAGCAAACATTGCAAAATGCTCTCCAAGTGGACGAGTTCACAGCCAACCTGTACGACATTTGGGTCAAAGTGAAAACTGAAGGAATAGCCCAAGTAAGTACTGTTATTTTAGATTAAACCCCTATCGGAGCAATGAATTTCTGGCTATGTTTGCAGCAATTTTTCTGACTAAATACTGACTCTTTATTTCATCCCATCACGTCCTAGTATTATTTTTTTTGCTATCGGTTGGATACTTATATATCTTCACCAATATTTTTTTTTTAAAGAGAAGATAGTGCCTTAAGCTCCCTGTTCGGTACCTCGGGGGAGGCCGAAAAGGGTATGTCGGGGTCACCGGCCTTCCAACTCAGCGCGTGGAACTATTGTTCGCTTGGCTGAGTTGGGTCCCTATCCAACATCCTACGCCGGCATACCGACTAAAACCTCTCCATGGCCGTCTTGCGCATTTTGGGCGGTACGGTAAATCCAGGGCAAACGCCCTTAATTTTTCCTCGTTGCCGTCCAGCGCTCTGTTCAAATGTGAACTCATCTGTGATAGAGGGATGTGTCCCCCACTTGGCTCTATTTTGGAGGCTCATTGATGTGAGTGTCCGCGGCATTCACGTGGCCATGTGCTCCGCCGCACATCTCGGGATCGTACTAACAGACACATAATGTAAAACCAGTCATACAAGTGTGTTGCATTAGGGATAATCTTATACATCCAATCTCGAAAATGAAAGCATTGTTTTATGTCAATGCTCAGAAGTCATAACTACCATTTGGAAGAGCGTTTTACAATTCTCAAGCAATTGAGTTAGTGCTTGATCATATGTTTAGGTTTTAGACTATACCTAGATGATGAGGATGTTTATTTAATTATAGAATAAATCTATACAACAAAACAATGGTTTTTACATCAACATAATATATTTCCAACATGAAGACATTGTAATAAGGAAATTTTATATGAAGCCCCTTAACTATGTCGAGTCATAGCCAAGTCATTCGTTGCTACAATGGGGTATTTTGCTATATGAATCATGACATTGATCATATCCTATCCATTTTTACCATTTCACAGTAAACATTGGAAAACTATTGTCCCATAGTCACTCATTATTACATTTTACAAACAATACAACAATAGTTAAATCATTAATCACTTCGACAATCACTCTTAAACGGTTTATCCAGTAAGTCGTTATCGATTTAACATTTCTAGGATGTATTTAAAATAATATTTCTAATGAATGCCACATTTAAATAAGTAAATATGATGCTATTTACCTAATGTTGTTTGTAAGCGAGACAATTTGTAGGTGATTTAAGACATATAGAGTGTTATTAGCATAATTTTTGATACGTTAACGAGCTCGTCAAAATTTAATTTTGTTTTTTTTTCTGAATTAGTACGATGCAGGTCGTATATGTGAGTTAACGTATTAGCCCGAATTAAAAAAAGAGTACGAATAATGTCTCGTGTAGCCGATATCGCTAGGTATGCTTCGCTCGGACATCATGTTGGAGTCCCGGTGCCCGCACACGGAGAACCAGTGCGCGAAGCACACGCCCTACTGCTCCTGGAAACAGGTGGAAATCAACTGCATCGCGTCGGGATTCGGCCACCTTGGGCCCGTATCCAGGGAGATACAGAGGTAGATTCACTACGGGGACTCTAACCGCGCTAGTGCCGCGAAATCACATTGCTTGTTAAATTGTGTAAATATTGTAGTTTATAGTATAATGTAAATGTTCTTTGTAGACAAACACCGCTTTTGTATGAGGTAATGGACTCATAAAGTAGATATTCTGATTGATGTATCGTCTAAGGATTTTCCAGCGATAATTTTTTATCACGAAAAGGAATATAATATTATGTTGAAGTTTTGAAATTTTGTCAAACCTTTGGGATTTTTTTAATTCTTGTGATTTCGGGGCATACTCACGGAAATCAAGATGCGGTTTTGTGGTACATAATGCATCATTTCTTGAAAATAATACGTAGAAATGAAAGCATATTCAAGGCATATTTGCCAGCAGTACCAGGAATTTTATATTGGTTGTGTGTTAGGATGTTTCTACTTAAGTTTCAAGTTAAAAACAATATTATGAACTTTGATGGAAGAACTTAAATTATAATTTCTATGCAATGTATATTAAAACACACTAGAGGTCTTTGATTATAAATTGTGTAATTGAAAAAAAATCTCAGACACACAATCAATATAAAAAACTAGTAACGAGTAATGATTAACAGATTAACAAGTAAAGAAATAGAGTATCTACTATGACGGATACTTAAAATGTCGCCTCAAACTACGAGTGACATCAAATCGAATGGTCCAGTGTAATCTAGCGTAATTATTTGTCCGTTTAATTTAACAACTAAATTTACGCCATATTACGCGTGGATTGTTAAATTTTGTTTAACTCTATTAATGATGTTATTTTTTGTAAAGTTAACAGAACCAAAATTGATATATAGGAAATTATTATTTAATATTTACATGTAAATTATAAGATTTTATGAAATGGTACCGTAGTTATATTTGGGATGGATCTTTTCATTTCAAAGTAAAATATATCAATTTTGACCAGAGGCATAGCTTTAACGCTTAGACGCGACCAGTGTATATTTCTGTACACATTTTTATGTTTCTGATAAAATTAACGACACCAAAGCATTAATGATTTGTATGTACGGTCATGTCCATAATAATCCTTTACATTTGACAACATAATTCTAACTTAATGATAACGATCTCTTGGTTCGGTCAATTTAAAAAAAAATTACATTGACAACGTCACTGTCAGGACGGTGGAGCCATAACCACTAACAGAAGAAGGCAGCATAATGATGATTTAATTAAAGAACTAATTGTCCCGGCAGACGTCTTCCTGCCTGGAAAAGCTTTAAGCGATATGCCGACAGCAGCGCCACCTACCGGGTACAATAATGTTTTGAAATCATCCAGGGACCTTGGAATATACATAGAACATTTCATCCCAATCGGTCCAGCCGTTTAAGAGGAGTTCTATGTCATACAGACAAACATTCATTTTTAATATAAATAGATGAATGAATGATCAATGAATCATTAATGGTTTGGGGAAGTCCTGCCTCTTAGCATGTAGAATATGCAGATTTTCAGTTACTCATTATTTTTACAGCTATTTGAGGAAAATTCCATATTTAACTGCATGTATATCCGCGTGTGAGCATTATTGTTCGCATCTATTTTATTATCAAACTATGCAGCCCTGGTATGTTAGATCCTCAATTTAAAGGTTGCCTGCTTACGAGTAAGGCTTGCGTAAATGCTCATTGATAAAAATAAATAATATTTTTGGGACTAATACATATAAGGGATGTAATCAATTAGCACTTTTTTCATTTGATTTTTTCTTAGCTTTCATCTTTAAATTCATAGTATTTACTGCTATAATTAGTTTAAACAATTGTTTTGATATGTTTGCAAGCTCTTCAATACACAACCAACTGCCCCATGACTGAATTCGGCGTCTAGTTCCACTTAATATTAAAAATTATCTTACACATATAAATGACAAATGCAAATATAATTGCAAATCCATCAAAAATTTTACCAGAAAAACTTGATGCGAACAGTATTGCTGTTTCGTCAGTAGTGCGTACGTAGATCTAATCTGTGTGTAGTTAAACTTATAGCATATGCATGTGTTGAGATTTGATGAGATAGATGATATATTGTGGCGTCTACACTTCTAACAGGCGTCATATTCGTAATCAGGTCAATTCATTTTTCTCCTCGTGTGTATTCGTATTCCCGATGGACTGCTGTTCATAAGAAACTCAGATTATAAAGAAGTAAGTACTTGTTTCGGGTAACGGCTTTAGGCTTTATCTAGGCAGTATGCATCAAATGCCTTGTCCTATGAAAGAAGAAAGAAAACATAGAAAAATATACCTCTTAGTTTTCTACTTCTGAGTAACTCCATTCTCTTTTAAAGATAAATTTGGGATGCCATAGGAATTAGCTGACACTCTGTGGCTGATGTCATTTTATGTGCCTCTGTAGAGAGCAGAAAAACTAGTGGAAATACATGGAAAAATAGAACGTATAATCATGTAGTAATGTAAAAGTTGTGGTCTTAGGACTAGTTGGAAACATAACTGTTTTGCCAATTTTGAGATGATGTCAATACATATTTAAAAAATATGTGACGCTTGAAAAGGCTGTAAAAGTGCTGAATGATTCTGGACTCAGTCAAATGAAGAAAAACCTAAATCATGCTTTATTTGAATTCTGTGACGAAAGTGATAAGGTCCGTTAGAAGCGGAACTTCATAATAATAAATATGTTTTGATAGTGACAGAAAATAGTCACAAATGTAAGGGATTGTACATAATTGAGTAGTGTTTTCTATTCGGCCAAGGTTACGTTAAGACATCAAGCGGACAGTTGTGAAAAACTCTTTCGAAACGACAGACCGCGACAGTATTGTAATAAGGCGCTTTTTTTCTTTGCTTCGTAGTTGCTATTGCTTTTTAAAACGAGAAAGTACACACAGAATTATATGAAGGGAGTAACCAAAGAAAGGCTATAGAAATTAAGTTTCATGTTATGGTTGTTTTGTCTACAAGAGGAAAGCTCCATAAGCTTTGAGATCTCTGAGGAAGTCCAACAGGAATATTTTGGGGTTTCACACCACCAATTTGGGTGGGGTCTCTTAATAATATCCAAAGCCAATACAGTGATTAAAACCACGAGCTACCACGCGAGTTAGGAGCGGTGTGAGATATCACAGGGAAAAGGGCCCTGAATTGTTCTGGAACATATTCACAATCAAATCATAATTGCTATCAATTTCAACATCGAGAGCTATAATTATTGTCCAAACTAAGTAAGTAAATTTTTAATGAGTTTGCTTTTAAGTTAAACGATGCACCTGTCCTTGTTCTGTTGCAAAGACATCCTGTTAGGGGGTATACTCGTACTAATCTTCCCATTATAGAGCCCTACGATAATGATAATTAAATATAAGTCGGACTGCCTCGTGGTCTCGCGGTACAAGTATGTGCCGTGCGATCTAGAGGTCCTAGGTTCGATTCCCGGGTCGGGCAAAGTGTTATTGGGTTTTTCCATTAGGAAATTCTCGGTAACAGCACGGAGTCTGGAAATGTGCCCAAAAAACGGCAATAGGCTCGCCACCTATTACGTGGGACTGATACATACTTGGCGAAATGTGGGTGCAGAAATGCACCTCTGCCTACCCCTTCGGGGAATACAGGCGTGAGTTTATGTATGTATGTATGTAAATATAAGTCGCTTGTATTGATAAAAAGTTTCATGATAATGTCAAACAAAAGTGTCTTAAGCAAAATTAGTTCGGGATCCGACGATCACCATTACACTTCTAGTGAATTTTCTGTACGATTTTTTCTGTTTAAGGGAGTACAAAAAGTTATATGTATATCTATGTATCTATACTTATTAGTTCATACTATGATATACAGGTGTTAAAATATGTGAGCACGTTCCAGACATATTATTTCTATGTTTTTTTTTATTTGATCAAATTAATATCAGATCATTTATTAATTACAAGCCACTATTTTTATAATATAGATTTAACTGTATGATAGCATTTTCTCGTCGTGGTGAGTTTTTAAAGTAGCTTTGCGAGGTGACGGTGTTGTAATAGGAATAATAATGTATTTGTAAATTTTATTTTCGTAGATATTAATAAATAGTATTGAATTGTTAAAAAAATGTCACTATTTGTAATCAGATTTCAATAGCTAAGTTTAGAAACATCGACATTATCTGGAAATGTGTAAATTAATCTAACATAGCTTAATTGTCCAAAAATTTCACCAAAATATATTATTAAAGGTATATTGCAATTGGATGAGGAGAGCCGAAGATCGAGCCCGTGGCGTGCCATAGGACAGGCCTATGTCCAACAGTGGACGTGAAAAAGGCTGTTGATGATGATGATATTGCAATCAGGGCGCAAAAGCCGTGATCGAAAACTAAGACAAGTAGGTAATAGTTACGGTGATTACAAACACATTAAGGTTAAAAAAAAAAGAAAAAATAACGTTTCCCTAACTACTATTATTATAGTATTAAATGTATAATATATGATTAGGAAAACTTTTTTTTTCGTTTTTTTTAACGCCAGTGTGTTTGTAACCTTGCCTGTCTTAGTTTTCAATCACGGTCCTTTTATACTCTGTATAATGTGACTGCCTCGTGGTCTCGCGGTACAAGTATGTGCCGTGCGATCTAGAGGTCCTGGGTTCGATTCCCGGGTCGGGCAAAGTGTTATTGGGTTTTTCCATTAGGAAATTCTCGGTAACAGCACGGAGTCTGGAAATGTGGCCGAAAAACGGGCTCGCCCCCTATTACGTGGGACTGATACATACTTGGCGAAATGTGGGTGAAAAAATGCACCTCTGTCTACTGAATGTGAGATTATGTATGTATGTAATATAGATATATCGACTGCTTCGTTGGCCTCGTAGTATAAATTGGCTTGGTCTAGCAGTATCGAGTACAAAAAATTTCCGTGTTGAACATAAAGTTTTATTCAGTTTTTCTATAAGGAAATTCTCAGTATCAAACTAGTGACTAGCAATGGGCCCGATAAGCGGCACGACTCCTGTTAAGTGGCACTTAAAAAATAAAATAAAGACAAAGCATGTCTGCCTACGCCATTGGGGATGCGGACGTTAGTGACTATTATACAGGATGGATTCAGACCGTGACATACATTAGAAACAAAATAATATAACAAATAGTGACATATTTTGAAATATAAAAATGTACAGGGGTTATATGGTGAATTGTTCTTAATGATAAGATATCATTTGTACAGTAGTTAAAAGAACGTTATTTTATAACCGTATGTTAAAATGGAATTTAAGACTTATCGCTCTGTGCTTGGGGTTGAAAATCCAGTGTTTCATATAAAAAGACTAATTATAAAAATTTCGATAATATATTTGCTATCCGGTGCATTAAATAAACTTTGTTAAGTTTTCTGGTTATGTAGTAAACAATCAATTTGGAACTCATTGTAAGTTTTATCACGTGTAAGTAAAATCACGTAGGCAACGTGTATAGTATTAAAAACGAATTTGTATAAAAAAAGAAACAGGTGAGCAAGAAATGTTTGTAGACAAACATTTGTCTCTAGTAAGTTGCAAGAGCGATAAGTCTTTTGTAATATCTGTACTGGTATCGATTACATCTGCAGATCGATCCACTAAATGAACCAAACAAAGAGACATCGGAACATTTGATTGGTTCATCGTAGGGATGGGCAAATGAAAGAAATATATCGATGTATATCGTATCGATAGTTTAAAAAAAAACGATGTATGCAGAATCGAAAATATCCTCAAAACGCGATTACGTCAAGTATTGAACAAATAAATCGGATCTGAAAGAAAACAACGCATATTTTGTTAGGCTTCTTATTGAATCAGCTACGAGTTTTATAGTTTATTGTTGAAAATAAAAAAGGCTCTTAAAGAAATCTAATTGGATAATAATTAAAAAATAGATATCGAATATCGATATTTTTAGCGTAAAAATATCGATTACTTTCTGAAAAACATCGATTTTTTTACCTATCCTTATTTCATCGTTACGATATACCCGCAGTAAGGTTCTCGTGAATGAATGGATTCTAGCAAAGATTGGACAGAGATTGACGTAGTGCCGAATGTTTCAGTCGGTCAGCCTCGGCCTCTTCCGCTCCGACTACCTGATGCAGCAGACGGACGGCAACCGGATAAAACAAGTGGAGTTTAACACAATCGCGTCAAGTTTTGGCGCCATTACATCGCATCTGCCCGCAATGTCTCGGTACCGACACGGTAGCTGCAAGCTGGGGTGGGATCTGGATACTTGAAGTTTGGATAGGTTTGTCAAACTGACAATTTATCTCATACAAACCGTGTAGCAGGAATGATAATGAAAATAAACCTTCGATGCTTGATGAATTTTATGCTGTTTATCCAGAGCATATTGTAGTCAGTATATTCAATGCCCCATGATGTTGTGTTCCGGGATAATTTTAAACGCGTCATTCATTTATTTTTTTGTGCCAGGATCAATATATTTTTCATATTTTGTTAGCAATTCTTATGTGTCAATATATAAGCATGTTTTCTCATGCCAGACAGGCAAATAAGCAAGCGGCTCACCTGATAGTAAATGATCATTATATAGGACAAATTACATGACATTTATTTGTAGTATTGTCCAAAAAGTCAATGTATATTGTATCATCATTTTTCAATCAACATTAGTTCCGTCTTTAGTAAATCTTATCATAGTGTAGTGGCTCCCTCCATATCTTGCGGTACAAGTATATGTTGTATGATCTAGAGGTCCTGGGTTCGATTCCCGGGTCGAGCAAGTAAGTAATTCTCCCCTTCAGTCCCTACATTCCCATCTAGGCGTGAGGTTATATGTGTACATACGAGTATATACGTCTTATCATAGTATGTTTACGTTTGCAGTTCATTAAGCAACGCCAGTTATCCTTATTCAAATATGATAGTGTTTAAGCTTTTAGTCATGCAATAATAATTGTCTTAACATATTCGAAACTAGATACAGCTCTTAGTTAAATGTAAATTAACAACCTTGGAACAGCTTTTATCGTTAATTATTCATAATGAATCATATACTTAAACTAATATGGGAAACACGACGTAACGTTAGAAAATTTAGAATATATATTCCAACCGTTTGTATTGCCGGGTGATATGCGACTTAAAACCTAACTCTTGAATTTTAATAAAATATATTCATCAAGCTCAAGGAACGTATTTGGGATAAAAAGCTAAGTATCCAGGTCAACACTACGCGTCAGCTAACTCAGTCAACATCTCTCATGTGACTGCTCTTTCCACCTCTATGCACGCCTATACATCCATCTCTTTCATTCTAGTGCTTGTCTTGTACCTCTGTGATGTTTGCTGCACTGTATGCTTGCTTTCTATTGGTGGTTGAGAACTGTATCATAGGCATGGAACAAACTAAAGCATGCTAAAAAAAAACAAATTGGTTATGGATTTTGGTGTTCGAAATTTAAATTGATCAAATTTTTTATGAAATCGACGAGAAAATATTTAATTCCGTTTCAAAATTGCGCCTGCTTAGATTTTCCGTTTATATTAAGCTTTATTTATTGAGTGCAATCAGTAATATGCAAAAATTATGATATTATGAAAGTATACCAACCCGCTAAAAAGCCTAGTTATCCCTGTACGTAATTAGAAAAAATATTTAGATAGCGTAGTAAAAAGGATATTGAGACATCTTGACATTCGAAATCCTAATCTAAATCTTTTAAACATTACGAAATTATTGCATTCTGATAACATACGTTTTGAAGTTCTATTTTTGTCTATAGTTCACCACTAAACTCTTTGTTTCAAAATTCTTAAAAAACCCAACGAAAAGGAATTTAAAAGAAATAAGACATTACAGGAATCGGAATGAATGGAGACATCTCAACAATTACTCGTCCGCATGATGAAAAAAAGATGTCCTAATGTTATATTCTTCGATTTTAAATGATTAATCGACTAAAATGAATAAGATATAATTTCCCTCCAAATAAAAAGGTGTCTCAGTTATGTAAAATAGATAATTGCGTGCATGCATAGAAAGTAGCTTTGCAAATCACTTGAGAGATGTTACCTACCACACCTGTGTTGTCGGTACTATGTTTTGCAGCTGTTATTCTTTGTCTCTGTCCAATGATTGCCGGGTTTGGTTTAGGTTCACATCTTTCAACACGCTAGAGATGCTACGGTGGATCATAATCGACTCTTTGATAATAGTCGCAATTGATTTAAATAATATCTGCATTACAAGTCATTTGTAGAAATGTTATTTGAACTATGCACAGATTTTTTTAGGGTTTAAAAATATTCAAACACTTGCATTATTTCTTTTGGGTAACTTCAATTCTAATGACTTTGTACAGGTGTTTTTGAAATGTTTACAAAATTATCAGTAAATTATTTTATATTTACATTTTAAAGCAGTGTTTGTTAAGTCGACTAAAACATACAGCTGCTGCTGAGTTGAGCTGAGTTTTTAGTGTTTGTAAAGAATCATGATTGAAAGATAAATATTACGATTGTCTATTCTATAGGTACCCTTTTATTAACCAGCTAATAGATATCCTAAATCTCAATTTTATTTAAGATAGCTGAACTTTCATGAAGATTTGAAACATTTACATTGTTGGCTAATGGAGTTTTTAACATCTATTCAATGAACACGGCTTTTACGCAATATTATGTTTACTCAGATCCATTTACAATATCTATCCGTGGCATCTTCAAGTTTCGCTTATCATCTACGTGGGGGCACACACTAGTCAATTTGGGGGTATTGCCATACGTATTGGGTCTATTTAAGTATTGTACTTGATAGCATTAAGAAAATCAAGAGTTTTCAGTGAAATATTACAGATTTTTTGTTCCACAATGGAACACGTGGAAATGGAAAACATGGAGAAATAAGAACTAAATGAAATGTATGTCGCATATTATGCTGTTGATAATAAAATTTAGTAGTTGTGAAGCAAGATTGAAGAATTGATCGAGACGAAGTTTGTTTTCAGAGTAGTTATTGAGGTAAGAGCTAGCCTCAAGCAGCTATGAAGATGACAATCTGGGTATGTATATACCTAGTACGAGTATACGAGCATACGAGTATTCGTGATAAAGTGATATAGTATATAAAGTGATACAAAAATTAAAAAAAGTCTCTTAATAAGTGAATTCGACTTAAACCAAGATTTGTTAATTATATGAATTATATTTTCGAGAGTCGTGATGGCCTCGAGGTTTAGGCACGCGGTCGAGAATCTTGACGGTCGCGGGTTCAAACCCCAGGCACACACCTCTGACTTTTCGAAGTTATGTGTGTATTCACAATGAATTATCACGTACTTTAACGGTGAAGGAAAACATCGTGATGAAACCTGCACACCTAAAAGTTCTTAGAAATTTATTAGGTGTGTAGTCTGCCAACCCGCACTAGGCCAGCGTGGTGGACTAAGGCCTAAACCCTCTCAATGGTAGAGGAGGCGCGTGCCCAGCAGTGGGACGTATATGGGCTGATGATGATGATGATGAATTATATTTATATGAGCTCAATTAATATCTGTATTAAAAATGATACTATGCATATTTTTCGATTTAGGTGATATTCCTAGCAAAATGGTTCATCCTCGATATAAAATATTCAATTTTATTTTCTACTTTAAGGTTGAACAAAGGGGTAGAAATAAGTGGCGAATGCTCTCCCCTTTTTAGTCGTAGCTATTGCTCACAATTTTAGTTTTGGAAAAAAATTATCGCAAATTTAACAACAGCTGGTCTTATCATTGAAAGAGAACTTCCAGATAACTTAAAATAGTACGAAACTACAACAAAGGATATTATTACCGTAAAAGTTTAAGGAAATTATAATACGTTAATATCGATAAGAAGAAGATAGATAAATGTATGGTAAAGTTAAAAAACAATTTAGTGTTGTAAATATATACTCGCAAATATTATACCACTAATACAACTAAAATGAGAGGGACGAATGGTGTCGCTCTCGAAGAGCAAAGAGATCTTAAAATATATCTGTCAAGCGTGTGGAGAAAAGTTCTCGTGATTTGATATATCTACGACGTAAACAGCTGTTTCAACCTTGTAATTAATAAAGACCTTCATATTGAAGCACGCAGGCTACCAGAAAAGGTGTTAAGAAATAATGCTGATCATATTGCGTTTGTCAAAAACGTTAATTGTATCAATTCGCCTGCACGTATTTTTATCAGGTATGTAATGTGAAGACCGGTGTGGTATAATTCTGGCCGTTACTGCGAGTCGTCAGAATTTGGATCGCAAAGGTGATCATTACAAAATAAACACTGTGAAACAAGATTCTTGAAGATAACGAATCAGCTCTATGTATCTGTATGTATCTAATGAATTACGTCTATAAAGAAGACTGAAGATATATTAGAAACTCACTTAGATATGTGTTTTTACGCTTTTGAAAATGCAAGACTTGTACCTTGATGTCAGGACTTGTATAAATGTTCATTGAATTATTTGTCGTTTTTGTCATTCTTACTTTTATTATGATTATAATAACTGCAAGCCATTTATGATTTGTTGATGAACTAAAATATAAAAAAAAAACAATAAAAACAGGTAGAATAATATTTTCCACGAAACTATTTGAGGAAAGCCAGCAATACTAATGGTCGTGGGTCCGATATAACATTAACAAATTCTACAACATCTCACATAAAATATTCTCGCAGTTTTCCTCTAAATAAGACCTATTGCATTGAATTGTCTATTAGACTGTTGTAAAGTTTACTATAAATATAAATTTATTATTTGTTATGATGAGATTTTTTTTATATTGAAGATAGTATAGGTACAGGGTGTAAAAAGATCGAAAACTAAGACAAACAATAGTTATGGCCATTAAAAACACATTGACGTTAAAAAAATGGCGACAAAACATAAAAAAATGACGTTTGCCTAATCACCACATACATTTAATACGTATGGTTATTAGGAAAACGTCAAAATGTCATGTTTGTAATGACCGTAACTATTGCCTGTCTAAGTTTTTGATGTCGGTCTTTTTACACCTGTATATACCTCAATAACTATTAAGTTTAATCCATGTACTTTAAGAAACTAGGTCGTTTTCTTCCACAGTTTTAGCATATTCTGTAGCGTTAGAAGCTGATAGATCACAAGATCTTAAAAGGACTTATAATTGATTTGGTCGAACGTTTCATATGTTATTTTACTGAGTATTGAATAGAACTCTATAGACCGTAGAAAATTTTGTATTTTGACAATCTGTTTCTGAAAACTTTTCATCGCAAAAATCCGATTGTGCTTTAAAATCTTCCATCCCTTTGACGTTAAATAAAAGTTGAAATATAATTGATATATTTACACAGAAATTTGTCTTAGCACGATTTGTACAATGATTAGTTTCAGAAACATTGTGTAAGTACGTTGCATGTGTATGCTGTTGTGTTTTTGTAGTTTGATTGTTCTTTTTAGCGGTCATAGTCCGTCTTTTGTTTTATTTAGTGCTTTTCTGCTTGTCTCTTCATCTTCACCTATTAGTGCGGACTTGCGTGTTTCTATTCTGAATGTTGATACATTCACAATCTTGGTACTCGTATTAACAGAATTTCAATGATCAGCTTTTGTCCAAACTAGACAAATGTAGTCGTTAAACGACGACAGGCTTTAACTGCATTTTAACAATATACATACAAAATAGTGGATTAAATGAATCCATCTATGTTGGAGAAAAATCTCATTGTATGTCGTAACTAACTTCTTGAATTTTTTTGCCTAAGAAGTATTTTTATTTTTTATTATAAATGAGGTAGATACGATAAAACAACATGTAGCTATTTCTGACGAATAAAAAATTACCAGTAAGATTGTGAAAGTATCAAAATATATTTTAGTTTTGTCACCAATAATATAGACCATTTTTATGTCCACAGTTACATACTAAGGCAACTCGGCCATGGTGATAAGATCAAAAATGTAAGTGTTTATGTAATAAGAAAATTTTGTAAGTGGAAGGATGATGTGGTGACCAAAATAGATTAAAGTATGCTTAGGCTGTTTGGACATGTAGAAAGGATGGATAAAAGACTACTGACAAAAGGATAATATTGAAGTAATTTCTTACGATCTGAAAGCGAAGTCAGTGTAAAATAATATAAAATTTAGGTTTGTCTGCTATAAGAAAGCACTGGATGGAAATCGCTTCAACAAGACGTTCTGGAGGCTATGTTTATCAGTTGATCTCTTCCAGCTAATTGAAGTGAAGTGACAACATCAAATCTGACGGAACCACGCTGATTTTCTATCAGAGATGCTTCTTCAGGCTGAAATAAAAAACTTAATATCTTATGGCTGAAGAACTACAACCCACCCCTTATTTTATTAAGACGTAGTTGATTATGAGTGGAAAATGTAAATGAATGGAATTTGTATGCCCCCAATCAGATGCCAGAAAACCGAGCGCTGTCCGGTTTGTGCTCCGGTATAACTGAAGCGTATGATCTGTTCGGCGTGCCCACTGCGGTGGTGCTGTTCGTCGTGGAGGAGGTGTCCTACAACATCTGCGACCAGAGGTTCCACGAGTTCGAGATATCGGAGACCAGGCCCGAGATTATGGTGAGAAACTTGGTTACGTTCGCTTATATGTTGATACCCTGATAAAATAATTGACCCAACAGTTACATACATAGTTCTGATCCCATACTACGAAAGACTTTCTGGTGTCACAAACACCCAGATCCGAAACAGATATTTGAGGATCACACAATTAAAAGGAAAATAATGTTTTTTGTTTGCAGATCTACAGGAAAACTCTCAATGAAATTTACGAGGAGACCGAGCTTAATGACAAGAAACAGCTTATTTTGTAAGTGATGACATGAGAATTCTACTGCCTTGTTTTCTCGCGGCATAAGTTTGTGCCGTGCGTTTGAAAAGTGTTCAAAAATGTATTTGTTCCAGGGACGGACACCCAGTGGCCGTGGTGTACTACCGCTCTGGCTACGAGCCGGCGCAGTACCCGTCCAATAGAGAGTGGGAGGCGAGACTCCGCGTCGAGAGATCCACGTGAGTATGCTCAAGGAATTATAGTGCTTATTGTTATACAGGTAAGTACGTCATTACCTTGAGGATGAAGCATGCAGTCTGTCGAGACTTTTCGAGAAAAAAAACCGCCTTCAAAAAAACCTATTCCAAAACAAATTAAAATGCACTAAAAAGTAAAAAAATAATTGCGTATCTTCTATTACTTAATTATAATCAACTTACTATTTCTCTACATCAATATATAGGTACGATCTATGTGTTTACGACGCAAGAAGCTAGGTAGGTTCTTCTATATCTATCCACTTCAAATCTAACTCAACACATACCTATGAATAACAAACAATGATTAAAATATTTTTTAATGTTCTCCTATGTAAAATTAAATGAAAAATATTAGACTACTTAAAAGTCAATCAAATTATTACGATATTATAATGTAGTTTTAATTATTGTAATTCTTGGAGGCGGTGTCAGCCAAGGTAGGATTCTGTATTATTATTTATCATCATCAGCCCATATACGTCCCACTGCTGAGCACGGGCCTCCACTACAACTGTGATGCTAGGTATGCACATTGTAGTATTTCCTTGGCTGCAATGCAATTACCCTAGAAGTACATCCTAACCAATAATAAAAAGGATTCATCAAAATCGGTTGGCATGATATTAAGTTATTCGTCGATTTGTCACGCACATTGGTGAAAATTTAAGATTTTTGTGGTTTTCTAATGGAAGCTGGAACCAAATTTAAATGGGACCAATCTGGAAGCATCAGCTTTCAATTAAAAAAAGAATCATCAAAATCGGTCCACACAGTCAAAAGTTCTGAGGTAACAAACATAAAAAAAAAATAAAAAATACAGACGAATTGATAACCTCCTCTTTTTTTTGAAGTCGGTTAAAAAAATAGACGACGCCGGAGACAGTGGGACTTATGTATATGGGCTATATTATCACAGACCATTGGAATAAAATCCTTCAATAACCACCGTCAAATGCGTTGTGTTGTATTGTTACGAGTACGCCTCGAGTATGACGCTATGCCGTTAAACAAATATTTTTCTGGTTTTTGTGTGTGTATGTCTTAATTTTCTAGTTTTTGTCTTGATCTTAAGAATTTCTTAGGTGTGTAGTCCGCCTAACCCGTCTCATTTGTAGAGGAGGCACATATATAACTACCGCCTGTTGTAACTATATATCTTTTAAGTTGCATGTCATTTATGTTATTTTTCCTTGTATAGTGTACAAAAAAGTATATTAAATAAATAAATAAAAATACATACAGGCGTGAGGCCTGTAATCCCTGTAGGGGTTGGGAGAGGATTTCCGCACCCACATTCAGATATGTGTATTAGTCCCGCCTATTGTCGTTTCTCGGGCATATTTCCAGAATGAAATTGAAGAATAAAAAAAAGAAACTACGACGGTTAGTGGCAGATGGTGGTTTATAAAAATGCCCAGCAGTGTGTCGCATATGATGATGCTATGATGATGATGGTGGTAGGATATTCGTATCCGCCCGGATAGCGACCACCGTACACAGGGCGTAAAACCCGCCATAGTGGCACATGCAAGTGTGCCGCGTTCCGGGATCAGCCAGTGTATGCCGGTTTTCGGGGGGGCTTCAATCATGGTGAAAGGATGACCGTGCCGGCATTTTTTGGCCGGTTTCTCGCGGTCGGTCCTTTGTTCATCATGGTATTAGTCCCCCAAACTTCTTCACAAGATAGGTGAAGAGGTTTTCGGCCGGCATGATTGCGTCGACCAACGGGAGATCATCATCTCTCGCTGGTCGGCACTTTTTCTGGACTCCATTACACTTACCATCAGGTGCAATGGGGTCACTTTGCCGTGCCAGTATAAAAAAATGCATGTGTGTGTGTTGCGTAGGGCCATCAAGTGTCCGTCGATCAACTACCAGCTGGCGGGCACGAAGAAGGTGCAGCAGGCGCTGGCGGCGGCGGGCGCGCTCGAGCGGTTCATGGGCGGCGGCGCGCGCACCGAGCGCGTGCGCGACATCTTCACCGGACTCTACGCGCTCGACTTCGACGAGAGCGGCGAGAGAGCCGTCGACATGGCACTCGCCGACGCCGAGAGGTACCTACAATGTACATCTTTACCAGTGCCGGTACTTCCATACAAGCCCCAAAGCCCAGCTTGCCTCACAAAATTGCAAATTTGATATTAATATTAAAATTTGACATATAATTGAGAATATACTGACTCCCACAATAAACAAATGTGAACTTTGACAGCACCGTGGCGCAGCTGGCTAGACACCAGCTTGCAAAACGAGAGGCCGCGGGTTCGATCCCCGCACCGAGAGAAATGTTTGTGTGATCCACAAATATTTGTTTCGGGTTTGGGTGTATGTGAGACCAAAAAGTCTCTCGTAGTTTCTGATACCCACGACACTTGTATCTTAGTGTGGGATCAGAACTATGTATGTTCTGTTGGGTATGGGTGTATTATTATTATTATAACTAGACATTACACAATCAACGTGTAACGCTTTTTGGTTTCTATGGGAGTACCTACCAGCACTGATCTTTGCAGGTTAAAAACGCTATTTTTAAGAAAAATATCGATTTTAAAATCGATTCTGAAGGTGATTATTCGATTTTAAAATTGGTTCTGAATGTATGTAATAATCGATATGATGATGAAGTAGGTATATTTTTTGGAATCGATTCATAAAGTAATCGATATTATTTAATTACGACAAAATCACAGTATTGATACATCATTGCAAATAATAAGATGCAGTTTTCAAATTGGTTCCAAGTGACTAAGGACGGTGCGGTCTATCATTATTCGTCAAGGTAGATGGAAATTTATTCAATAAACGGCCATAGAGCAGTACGTAGAACTTTAAAGCAAAATTGAGTTTTTGAATTCCATATTTACCTTGTGGATGTAATTACATATGTACATTGTACATATGATAGTATATCATTCATCATTCACTTGCCCTGTTCCCAATTTCATTTGGGGTCGGCGCAGTATGTTTTATCCTTCCAAACATCCCTATCAGCCGTCATGTCTTCAGTCACCCCTTTTTCTTTCATATCTTCTCTCACGCACTCCATCCATTTTTTCCTTGGCCTTCCTCTGTTTGTCCATCCTTAGACTTTCATACTCATTACTCAACAATGCAAAATCGCTAAAGTGGAAGTGGGCCGGCCATGTCTGCCGACGGACGGACGGCCGTTGGAGCAGACAAGTGTTGGAGTGGAGACCGCGCTTAGGTAGACGTAGTGTAGGACGCCCTGCAGCACGATGGTCCGACGACTTGAGAAAGGTGGTGGGTAGCGGATGGATAAGGGCTGCTCAACACCGGGATGGTTGGCGCCTACTTGGGGAGGCCTTCGTTCAGCAGTGGACGGCGATAGGCTGAGAATAACTCAACAATGCAGCATGCACATGTATATATATGTGTGTAAATATGTAATTGTGTCAGGTTCGTGCTGAAGCCGCAGCGCGAGGGCGGCGGCAACAACATGTACGGCTCGGAGGTGCGCGAGGCCCTGCTGCGCATGCGCCACAGCCGCGAGCGCGCCGCTTACATACTCATGGAGAGGATCCTGCCGCCACTGGTCACCCAACGTTATATACTAACCTACATACCTCGTGCTCTCGCGGCACCAGTATGTGCCGTGCGATCTAGGTCCTGGGATCGGGGCGGGCAAAGTGTTATTGGGTTTTGTCATTAGGAAATTCTCAGTAGCAGCACGGAGTCTGGAAATGTGTTCGAACAACGGCCATACGCTCGCCCTCTATTTCGTGGGACTGATACATATATGGCGAAATGAGAGTTCAGTAATACCCCTTCGGGGAATACAGGCGTGAAGTTATGCATGTATGTAATATGTATGTAAGTACTAACTTACACTACAATTACGCAGTCATATAAAACTCACTCTTGTATACAAGTATGGTAAATACAAGTAAGGTTCACACTAAATTATCACGTATTCTAATGGTGAAGGAAAACATCCTGAGGAAACCTGCACACCAAATAGTTCTCAGTTGTCCTTGTTCGCACTAGGCTAGCGTGGTGGACTAATGCCCATCCCCAATCAGTTGTAGAGTCCAGTGCTCAGCAGTGGAACGTATCCATGGCTGCTGATGATGATGATGATGGTGATGATTGTGATGCAGGTACCTGGCTACGTGGTGAGGCCTGGTGCGCCGGTGCCGCCCCCTGTCGTGGACCTCGTCTCAGAGCTCGGCATCTTCGGAGTCATTATTGGGTATGCTGTTCATAACCACATAAACTTACACTTAACTCTTTATTTTTCCTGTTCTATTATCCATCCAAAGGTTGTCTGGAAGATATTGCCTAGAGCGATAAGACTGCCTTTGTTATTTTAATTTGTTTTTCTCCATATCATTTTGTTTAAACAAGAAAGTGTAAATAAATAAAATAAACTAGTCTATGTAACAAGTCTATGGAATATGATAGTAGTTTTAATCAAAAGTATATACAATGAAACCTGGTTAATTGGGATCTTAAGGGACCACCAAGGATTTTTTACCATTTAATCAGGGTTTTCATTTATCCATTTTTTCAATTAGACATTTTTTTAATTATAGTTCATCATTTACAGTACAAACTGCAGTACCAAAACAAAACTTGTCATCAATTTACTTTCTCCCAGGGCTTATTATCTTCAATATAATCTGAATTTTTTTAGTATGCTTTTTTATAAACTTTCAAAGGAAGCTCCCTAACGTCGCAGAAATGCACCTTTGGTATATGCACTTACGCATGTGTGTTTTTATGTAACAGGACCAAAGACAAGATTTACAGCAACCATCAAGTGGGGCACATGTTGAGGACCAAACTGGCGGACGCTAACGAAGGGGGCGTCGCGGCCGGTCTGGGAGCGCTAGACTCTCCATACTTGATCGACATGTAGCCACTAACACTAATGCACAATAAAAAATAGAATTAAAAAAAATAGAGGGCAAAATAATTTTTTTTGGTAATCATAAATGTAAATAAAAAAATAAAAAAGTGAACTTTCAAATTATGAGGGTTAAAGTAAACAAATAGTGTTTTATAAATTTTTATTCAACACCAGAACTGGGCAATTCGTGATTACAATCGGTTATTAGTCATCATATTCAGTGATTTTTTTAAATGTTATTTAATCATTTTTACTTTTTGAAGTGATTCCATTTACAGTTAATATACTTTGGTGACTTACTGAGACATTGCATAATTGATAATATCTGTGACTACACAAATCTTTAATGAAAGGTATATTTTATTTTTATTGATCAATTTGAATATTATTTGTGTACTTATTAATTGTTTAGAGTACGTTTTATGCATTTAATCTACTATAATATATATAATGAAAAGGGTTCAAAACAATGTATATTTTTTTCTTTTTTTCTGATAATTGACATAAGTGATGAAAAGCCAAAAAGAGTTCTGAATTTGTTCCGTATTGCTTTTTTATTATCATTATCATAAATCTCCTAAAAGAGTTCCTATGCTGAGATAAAATTAACGATATTATTGTGATGTTTTTGTTAAAAAAAAATGTTATTTACCAGACATGCATAAATTAAAAAATTCTTAATAAGAAGGTATTTGACTTTATCTGATATGGTATTTAAGACATATAAAATACGTTTATAAAATAAAAATAATGAATAATGCTGGCAAGTAAAAAATATAAATTTGTTTTTATTCTTATATTTCTGTTAGTTTTTGCGTGTGGAAGCCATATCAGCTAAAGTGTGGATATATGTTTATGGGGCCTACCGTTTTATGCTCACCAGTCAGCGCCACCGGCGAATAAGCACTGAATCTTGTTCACATTATAGCTGTCAAAATTTGAAATTAAGTGCGTGGAAAAAATATTATATGAAATGACATTTCTTAGAAACCAGCTTCTCTGGTGGCCAACGCGGTAGCCCTCATTGTGTCAATTTTTCTCATCAAAAATGCATAAATCATTCAAATATACTCACCATTAGGTCAAACAAAAAGATTTTAAATGACTTTTCTATTAATTTAATCTTTCCATTAACCTTTAAGATAGGTACAGTTGTTATTTTTTGTTACTATTGTATAATAAATTTGTTATGTAAACATTCCTTGTTAAGATGATTGGGCTATGAATGTTTTATAATAGTTATGTTGTGCAATATATTAATTATTTTTGTCTACAGTCAAAATGCTTGCAGTTATAAAGTTGGTGCAGGGACAACAATTTGACAAATTGTATCTTGAGGTCAAAATGGAGTGCTATTAACTTAGATATAAAGGCCTTGTCCATTGTCCACTTAGAATAACATATCGTCGAGGAATGAGCAACACCACCAAGCTCGATTTTTATATCGTTGGATTCGTATTTTCAATTAATTTAAAATTTTACATACATTTTTTCTTTGAGAAAACAGATTGTCATTCATCATAGATATCGAGAAAAACTTCAGTCAATTAAGCCTTGATGGACGAAAAAAATCGGTTTTTTCTCTCCTGAAAAGTTGTGAAAAACGAGCTTGTTGCTGATTCCTCGACGATATTTTAACAGACTAATACAATTGTAGAACTAATGGAGGCTATGCTTGCTAAATTTTAAAATATTTTGAATTTAAGAATGAAACGTTAAGTAAAATCTAATGAATCTAGCTAATAAACTTAACACAAAACCAAATATATTGTAACTTCTTTTGTGCTTATTGTATGGTGACTTTGTCTGTGGTCTGTGCATTGTAAAATCAGGGTGATCTTGATTAGTCTGTTAAAATAATATGATCTACCTTTATATCTAGGTTATATGATGGAAAATTTGTATTTTTATATTATAGACAATAAATAGATTTAACAATGAATTTAATTTTATTTTAAATATTTTATGGACCTATAACAAAATTTAATATTTTGAGTTTTCATAAAATCACTAGATTTAAAAAATATCTTGACTTAAATAGTTTTAATGTATTTTTCACTGTAATTTTTAATTTGCATAATTATAGATATGACAATTCATTTTATACCTAACCAACTTTTTAACCCTCACCCCATTATTCTGCATCCCTCCATAAATGAAAAACTACACAGTAAATTTACAATTTTATTAAATTAACCACAACTATGCCGGCCCCTGGCCATCTATATGTACTCTGAATATTTGGGCATCTTGGTCTTGGTGAGGATGCCCGAGTCTGACTGGTTGTAACCCACCTCGTAGTGGAACGCGGGGTGACTGTGGATGATCTGTGAATAGACAATTTCATAAATAAATAATATAAAAAAATAAATAAAATAAATACACCCAACAGTCACATACATAGTTCTGACCCCACACTAGGATACAAATCCTGTGTCGTGGGTATCAGAGACTACGAGAGACTTTTCGCTCTCACAAACACCCAGACCCGAAACAAATATTTGTGGATCACACAAACATGAGTATCATATATATATGCAGGGCGACTAAGACCACCAAGTTCAATTCTCGCATGGTACTAAGTATTATTGTTTTTTTTAGAACATCATCTGTGAATCTGAAAAACGGCGCAGTTGGCTTGACACCAGCTTATGAAACGAGAAACCGTGGGTTCGATACCCGCAGAGCGTGATGAAACATCTCAGCAGGCCGGCATAATGATATCAAGTGTCTCGAAATTGAAACCTCTCGCTACTCGATACTCTCTTTGGACATGCACTATGCTTACCATCAATTCTAACGTTGCTTTCCCATGCCAATATTTAAAAAAATCTTAAGACCTCACCATCATAAGCCCATAGAGGTCCTACTGTTGGGCACGGGCCTCCTCTACCATTGAGGGGGTTTAGACCTTAGTCCGCCACGCTGGCCTAGTTCGGGGTGGCGGACTGCACCTAAGAACCTTTAGGTGTGCAGACTCACGATGTTTTCCTTCACCATTAATCATCATCATCAGCCCATATACGTCCCACTGCTGGGCACGGGCCTCCTCCTCAACTGAGAGGGTTTAGACCTTAGTCCACCACGCTGGTCTAGTGCGGGTTGGCGGACTACACACCTAAGAAATTCCTAAGAACTTTTAGGTGTGCAGGTTTTATCACGATGTTTTCTTTCACCGCTAAAGCAAGTGATAATTCATTGTGAATACATAACTTCGAAAAGTCAGAGGTGTGTGCCTGGGGTCATCACTGCTTATCACCATTAAAGTAGGTGATAATTCATTATGAATACACACATAATTTTTAAAACTCAGAGCCTGGAGTTAGAACCCGCGACCGCCGAGATTCTCGACCGCGCGCCTGAACCTCGAGGCCACCACCACCTTGAGGTACTTAAGCGTAAAGAAATGGTGGATTGTACCATGTCCCTATTGTAAGCGTCCTCGGCGTTGGTGATGAGCTCGGGCACGTCGAGGCGCGGGATGGCGAACAGGTTCATGAGGAAGAACTTGTTGTTGGTGTAGAGCATCCGCTGGTCGGCCCACTCCATCTCTCGCGGGAGGCGCCAGTCCTTCATCTTGGGCTCCTCGCGTTCTGTGTACTTGTCGAAGTCCAGCCGCTCGATGTCTTCCACCACCTGGAAACAACAAAGCCCAAGAGGTTAGTAATAGGTCATATTTGTTATTTGTTACTTTTTTTTATTGTTATTTTTAATTTATTTTATTAGTTATGAAATTGTAAATTACTTTTTAGTTGTTTTTTTTTTTTTATTGTTATACTTGTACTTTTCGAAGAACGCTATGCACACCTTAAGTGTCATATATATCAGACATAGTACCTAAGGAAATGTCATTAATTATAATTGTATTAATATATGTGATGTGGTTGTGCTATATAAATAAATAAAATATTTGACAATGCTGAAAGCCTAATTTACTAGTGGCGACTTAGTCACATCATGCCCACTGCTGGGCACAGGTTCCTCTACAACCGAGAAGGTTTAGGCCTTAGTCCACTTCGCTGGAAATAATGCAGGTTTGCAGACTACACAACTAAGAAATTCCTAAGAACTTTTAGGTGTGCAGATTTCCTCACGATGTTTTCCTTCACCGCGTACGTGGTAATTCATTGCAAATACACTTATAACATCGAAATGTCTGAGGTGTGTGCCTGGGGTTTGAACCCGCGACCGCCGAGATTCTCGACCACACGCCTTAACCTCGAGGCCATCACTACTTCGACTAATATAGTATTACAGTACAATTGGCGGTCTTATGAGGAAACTTGCACACCTAAAAATTCTTATAAATTTCTTAAGCGTTGAGTCTGCCAAACCACACTAGGCCTGCATGGTGGACTCAGCCCTAAAACCTCTCAGTTGTAGAAGAGGCCCGTGCCCAGCAGTGGGACGTATATTTGTATGATGTATACATACCACTTCAATCTCGCCACCTCCAGTCCAATCGTAGACCAAAAGCTCGGCGTGCGTGGCAATGTCTCTCAAGTACTTGGTCTTGTATTGCTTCTCCAATTCGGTCAGGAACTTAGGAGTGAGTGCTTTGCCGCCCACCTCATGTTTGTGACCACGGCGCTTGATGGACTCAGTCACCTGGAATATATATGTAATCATTCTGAAGTTGTATATACATTTAGAACAGGCTGTGGATTTTACATTAATATTTTCATAATTACTGGGTTGGCCAGTTTTTTTAAATGGAAATTCTCAGCACAAGCATGAAGTCTAAAAATGTGCCCAAAAATAGCAATAGGCTTGCTCCCCATTAGGTTGGTTACATAATCAGTGAATCCTGGTTGCAGTAATACACTTCTGCCTACTTCTTTGGGGAAACAGGCGTATCAGAGTATGTGTGTCCTTATTAACAAATAAATCGATCTAGAGGTCCTGGGTTCGATTCCCAGGTCGGGCAGTGTTATTGGGTTTTTCCATTAGGAAATTCTCAGCAGCAGCACGGAGTCTGGAAATGCGCCCGAGAAACGGCAATAGGCTCGCCCCCTATTACGTGGGACTGATACAAACCTGGCGAAATGTGGGTGCGGTGAAGCACCTCTGCCTACCCTTTCGGGGAATACAGGCGTGAGGTTATGTATGTATGTATGTAAAAACCTAATAATGCTTTTCCAGACTCGGAAATTGAACCCAGGACTTCTACAAATACTTGTGCTGCGAGACCATGAGGAAATCCATTACTATGTAATACAACGTTACAATTTCATGTAAACATGAATTACATCTTCTTTTATTAAACACTGTTTTGATTTACACTGTCAATACTTGTGGTTTTTTTAAATTATTATTATTTTTGATATCATTAATAAATTTTATTATTACTTTTTTAAATTTATTTTTATGTCACTTTTAAAAACCAGACAATAAAAAAATGAAATAAATTAAAAAATGACATATCAGTGATGATTGTTATTGACTTAAGAAATTTAATTTTTACTTCTTCTAATTTATTTTTATAGGTCATCTTTAAAAAGGTCATAAATGTCTACAGAAGAAACACATAAGATATACATAGAAAAAATAGTTTACCTTGTCTACTGGCAAATCTAAGTAGATAACCAGATGGGGTCGCATCAATTCCTCAATAGAGTTAGCTCTCAACTCATAATATACAGATCTTGCACCCTTGCTGATGTAGTTCTGAGAGAACATTGCCTCCAGGAAGACAAAATCAGAGTAAGGAGACCTCTCTAGGACCACACCTTGACCAGTATTCATTAAATGAGCCAAAGCATCAATGTATTGGCTATACCGGGCAGTGTACATCATAATTTGGAAGTTAGCGGCCAAACGGTGATTTGGTTCAAGGTTGAAGTTGACATGGTCGAATGTCCTGGTATCTTCAGGGACTTGATCGTCGAACATTCTCAAATCCATGCCATTGGGCCTGATGTAGTGCAAATCCATGTTGGCTTCTGGGAAATGTTTCATGCCGAGATCCTCAGCCAGTGCAGCCGCGAACTCTGTCTTTCCAGCGGCCACAGGGCCCTCCACAACGACCACTTTGGAATTCTCATCTAATCTATGTGTGGTGCGGTCGAACAAACTACGTAACCAAGTGTAATCCTTATTGACATAGTCGAAGGGTGCTGGCTTGGGCGGCCGGGGACCCATAGTCTCTCGTAACGATTTGCCGGCTATGTTACGATTTTGAATGAACATACAACCAGCAATTTTAGCCCCCTGACCTGGGGTGATCACCTTCACAACGGCGGTTCTGATTAAAGTAGCCATTATGAGTTGAGGTATCTAATTTAATACGATACCTGCGGAAAGATGTAAAGTTAGTTTTGCACCATGATTTAATTCATTGGCGTAAAAATAGCTCCCGATTTTCTTACCTCAAATCAACACATATCAACAAAAATCAGCCCCTAAAAATTGTGACATAACCATTCTATATGCAGCGTTCATATTTTTGTCATCGATCTAAATTAAATTATTCTTAATTTTTAAATTATGTGATGTGCTTTATGATAGTTTATGATATGTTTTTTAATAATTATTGTTTTAAAAATAACAATGGATATTATAATTAATTTTAAATAAATAGATAGGTTCAATATGAACGTAGCCTCAAAGAATAGACTAAGCACAGTGACAGCTGTCTGAAATGTGACAGACATTTCTTTTAGTCTATGCTGTCATACGATGGCCATGTGAGACTTTATTTAGCAACAAAAATAGCCTGATTTAGCCACAAATAATAACATTTAGAGGCGTATTAAACAAAATACATCATGATGGAAACAGAGAACATTCAAGTTGACGAGTTTTTGCCAGCAAAAAACCCGGTGAAAATAAAAAATATCAAACGGAAAGCTGAACCTGATTCTGGCAATGGCATGGAGGTAGAAGAAGGAAACGTAACAAAAGTAAAGCCTAAAAGTCGTCGTTCGAGACCAAAAAGAGCTAAAAAAGGCGCGGAACCCAATGAAAGTAAAGAAAATATGAGAAAAGTACCAGTTCCAGCACACAGGTATAACCTCAAAATGCTATTAATTGTACACAAATAAATGATTTACATTGCAAGTTTTGACTCTTGCCATAACTAGCCAACAATACTTGAAAATTAAATAAAATCCTAATTTCTATGAGTAGGTGAAAATGCATACTATAGTATAAACAAAACATTAATTGTTAAATATGATAATACAATTGATGTTTACTCTAAAAATTTTAGTAGTTCAGTATCACAATTGTAGATACCATATTATATATTATTACATACATATATATTTATAATGATAAAAGTGAAATTTACTAAAAAAAAATCCCCAGATACACTCCACTTAAAGAGAGTTGGTTGAAGATATTCACACCAATTGTAGAACATTTGCTGCTGCAAGTGCGTTTTAACACAAAAACAAGAAATGTTGAGATTAAAGTTGGTCCAGAAACAAAAGATATTGCCAATTTGCAGAAAGCTGCTGATTTTGTTAAGGTAAGAATTAATATTAACTGAATGAGAACTGCAGTGATTACCTGTATTAGGTATAATACTCCATACTTATTAAAATAATTGTAAATGTATTTATTTTTAGTAAATGGTTTTATTATTTTTGATAAAAAAAATGCCACAATTGTATTATTCTAGTTCAACATCTTGAAAAACATTTTATATTTTAATTGTGAATGGTCAATTTGTTAATTAAAATAACAAAATAAAAATAAATAAATATGCTGCAATAAAGTTTAAAGCAGTGACGGCCTCGAGGTTTAGGCGCGCGGTTGAGAATTTTGACGGTCGCAGGTTCAAACCCCAGGCACACACCTCTGACTTTTCGAAGTTATGTGTGTATTCACAATGAATTATCACGTACTTTAACCATGAAGGAAAACATCGTGATGGAACCTGCACACCTAAAAAGTTCTTAGGAATTTCTTAGGTGTGTAGTCCGCCAACCCGCACTAGGCCAGCGTGGTGGACTAAGGCCTAAACCCTCTCAATGTTAGAAGAGGCCCGTGCCCAGCCGTGGGACGTATATGGGCTGATGACGATGAAATGATTTCATAATTTTTAACAAAAAAATGCCACAATTGTATTATTCTAGTTCAACATCTTGAAAATCATTTTATATTTTAATTGTCAATGGTTAATTTGTTAATTCAAATAACCAAATAAAAATAAATAAATATGCTGCAATAAAGCTTACAGGTGGTAACATTAAATTCTCTAGTTTTATTGCATGCCAAAAACTAATATTTGCAAAAAAGATTATAAAACAATGTCATTATACTCATACCCAAAAACAATCTTTTTGTTTCAGGCTTTTGTATATGGGTTTGATGTTGAAGATGCACTAGCTCTACTCAGACTAGATGACTTATTTGTAGAATCTTTTGAAGTTAAAGATGTTAAGACACTGAATGGCGACCATTTAAGTAGAGCCATAGGAAGACTTGCAGGCAAAGCTGGGAGGACGAAATTTACAATAGAGAATGTCACGAAGACAAGAATAGTGCTGGCAGACTCCAAAATACACATATTGGGCAGTTATCAAAACATTGCCTTGGCCCGTCGGGCAATATGTAACTTGATTATGGGATCTCCACCTTCAAAAGTGTATGGAAACTTAAGGAATGTAGCTAATAGGGTCGCTGAAAGAATGTAAATAATAAAATATATATTTATAGTCAGTTTTTTAATTTTCTGACAATTGTGGTCTAGAACATACAAAAAATCCTGACTTGAACCATAGATTCTTTATTCAATTTTGATGTCCTAGTTTTTGTCTTATATACGTATCTATGCATTCTTAAGTTACTAAAATTAATAATATCATTAAATATTAATATATAAGTTTTGGACAACCTACTGCATTAAACAACAGTAACCAATTGGTGGCATGAGTAAAATTTCTACAAATAAAACTCATTATTTTAAATGTTTAATTTCCTAACTTTTTTTTAGTATAAATGAAGTTTGATACATACAACATAAATAAACATGATTTTTCTTTTACTTTTATACCAATACATATTCAATATTCTGTACAAAATGGAATGCCATTGACAATATAATGTAAGTCTACAAGAGTATCTTGTACTTAAAGTGTCGAGGCACTCGCGACAGCACGAGTCTGGCGTCATAGCTGAGCGAGGCGAAGGTCCAGGGCTCCGCTGCGCTCCATTCAGCACAGTACACAGAGTCTTCGTGCTGTTCGTATGATTGGAGAACCCCATCCTCCAATCTGAACAGAAATTGCAATTTTTCAAAAAACACTCCTAAAATGTATGTCCCTGATTACACAGAGCAAATGTCATGTAAAATAATAATTGCTTAATATATTTATTGGCAAGTGGCAGGTGAGAGATGGAGCTTAAGTTTTCTACAATTGTATTTTATATTTTTTGGGTAAGATAAGTTTTGTACATTTTTGTTGACAATGCAATGTAAATAGTCTTATATACAAGCTAGTTTAAGTCATCGCTTGAAAATTCAGACATTAATGCAAAAACTGCCAATGATTAAACTACAAATAAACATTGCCAACATCTTTATCCATTGAGTTTTTTTTGTCTTGTTTTTTTAGGGACTTATTTTCAAACACAAAATCTCTCAATTAACAATACCTTAGCACCATTTACTTATTATTTTTACTTTTTTTTCAAAACGTGTAGGGTAGTTAGTAAAAGCAGTGACGGCCTCGAGGTTCAGGCGCGCGGTCGAGAATTTCGACGGTCGCAGGTTCAAACCCCAGGCACACACCTCTGACCTTTCGAAGTTATGTGTGTATTCACAATGAATTATCACTTGCTTTAACGGTGAAGGAAAACATCGTGATAAAACCTGCACACCTAAAAAGTTCTTAGGTATTTCTTAGGTGTGTAGTCCGCCAACCCGCACTAGGCCAGCATGGTGGACTAAGGCCTAAAGTGTCTCAGTAGTAGAGGAGGCCCATGTTCAGTAGTGGGTCGTATATGGGCTGATGATGATGATGTAGGGTAGTTGGTTATTTTGTGTCATAAAAGCAGATGTCTCACACTTTGCCGAGTGTGTCTGCGTCGTCGTCGAGGTCGCGGCACACGCTGGCGGCGGCGGTGAGCAGCGCGCGCGCGTCCGAGCTGCCCGTCAGCAACAACTGCTCGTGGTACGTGTTGTAGCGGACCGTCCACACCCTGTAACACGCATCATTCTCTGAGCGTCTGCCAACACTCACACTTGGCTCTGCAGCTTATATACAGGTGTATTCAGACCGTGATTGGAAACTAAGGCAGATAATAGCTGCGGTGATCACAAACACCGTGACATTTAAAAAAATCCGACAAAAAATAAAAAACATATACATGATTGTTAGGAAACGGCAACATGTTTATTTTTTGTCGGGATTTTTTTAACGCCAATGAGTTTGTAATCAGCGTAGCTATTACCTGCCTTAGTTTCCGATCACTGTCTGAATACATCCAGTATAAATAAATACACCCAACAATCACATACATAGTTCTGACCCCCCAGTAGACCCCACAAGTACTGTGTCTTGGGTATTAGAACCACGAGAGACTTTTTCGGTCTCACAAACACCCAGACCCGAAACTAATATTTGTGGGTCACACAAACATTTGTCACGGTGCGGGGATCGAACCCGCGGCCTCTTGTTTCGCAAGCTGATGTATAGCCAACTGCGCCACGGGGCTGTCCAATACAAATATAGTACAAATCCTTTACACAAATATTAGAACTACACACAAGCCTAATAAAATCACGCCTGTATTCTCGAATGGGTTGACAGAGGTGCATTTCTGCACCCACATTTCGCCATTTATGTCCCACGTAGTAGGGGGTGAGCCTATTGCAGTTTTTCGAGCACAATTCCAGACTCCGTGCTGTTGCTGAGAATTTCCTAGAGGAAAAATCCAACAATACTTTGCCCTGGTACCTGTAGATCTCAATGCAAATACTTTGGACGCAAGGAAGTCAAAAAAAATACGAATCTCACCAATGAGAATGATCAGTTCTGCTGAATATTGGCTCCTTTGTGCTCCTGTAGTCCCAGATGTTGAGCGCCGCGTCGTCGCCCGCGCTCGCCAAGTGGAATTGTCTGTACCATACATACATAAACTCACGCCTGTATTCCCCGAAGGGGTAGGCAGAGGTGCATTTCTGCACCCACATTTCGCCAGGTATGTATCAGTCCCACGTAATAGGGGGCGAGCCTATTGCCGTTTTTCGGGCACATTTCCAGACTCCGTGCTGTTACTGAGAATTTCCTAATGGAAAAACCCAATAACACTTTGCCCGACCCGGGAATCGAACCCAGGACCTCTAGATCCCACGGCACATACTTGTACCGCGAGACCACGAGGCAGTCTACCATTGTCTGTACCATTTAAAAAACAAAAATTGGCCAAAAAGGTTCATGAGTGAGGTCTTTATACCAGTGTTGGACACCCATAAGGATATTTGCGATGGTTAAAGACCCTAATACTGGGCCTCACTACTTTTTTGTAAGAAGCAATTTTTTATTAAAATCTTTTTTTTTATTTTTATTTTTTATTCTGGCGCGGCAAAGTGACTCCACTGTAGGTACCTGATGGTAAGCACAGTGGAGTCCAAAAAATAATACCGACCAGCGAGAAACGATATGGTCACCCGCTGGTCGACACAATCATGCCGGCTCGCACAAATGCTTCTTCACGCTTCTTTTATTAAGATCTACACAAAACTTCATGAGCTAAAATGCTAGTTGTTAAAAATATATATACTCGTATAACCAACAAGAAAGAGACATCTGTAGGCAGTTAAATCGCTTTGTCCTCGTCTTGCGTTCACATGGCAAAGTTATATTTATGTAGGTAACACTGTAAACTGACCTATTGGGGTTGAAGTCGAGATCTCTGACGAGTTGTCTATGCGCGTTGTCTATACTCCACGAGGGTTTAGTGCAGTCGGTGCGAGTGTCGTAGCATTTTATATGCATGTCTTGTAGTACTGCAAACTGAAACCAAATGTGTATTTGAAGGTCGATGACTCCAATCGGCCAAATGGCGCTCGTTAAAAAGTGTATTTTACTTATTGATTCAGTATATTCAGTTTGTGCTCTGCGATCTAAAGGTCTTGCGTTCGATTCCCCGATAGGAAAGTGTTATTGGGTTTTTCCTTTAAGCCGTGCCGCTATCTCTTCCTCCTCTCAACAACATTTTGCTTAGGATATCAATATACATTCCTATATTTAAGGGAGTCTTTGGTCATCGGCTGAGAAGAATATTACAAACAAGCTTTCCATTTATTTTTTTTATATTATTTCGTATGTACCGATAAAATGTTTTTTTATTTATTTAAGTGCTCAATTAAAGTTTATTATAAGATATTAAAAAAAAAAAAAAACTTAATAATTCGAAAAAAATCGAATTAATATTTTTTTTATTATTCGAGAATTTTCGAATAATTAAAAAATTCAAATTATTTGATTCCAAAATTAATATTCGAATTCGTAATTACGGATTACTCGTACACTCATAGGGAGTACCAGGTAGGTAGTGCAGACCTGCGTGTGACCCTGGTGCGGGTTCCACTTGCCGCCGTTGAAGGCGAGCCGGGCGCGCTTGTCGGGCGCGGCGCTGCACAGCGGCGCCCCCGTGCGGGCGTCGTGCACGCGCGCGCGACTCTCGCTCACCACGCATATCTTATCAGCCTCCGTGGGGTGCCACTCCGCCCCACGGATCTCTTCCTCGCACTATCAAATAAATATGTTTGTTTGTCAAAGTCAAAGTCAAATTATCTTTATTCAAATAGACTTTTACAAGTTCTTTTGAATCGTCAATTTTACACTTTTTAATAATTTTTTTAAACTATTAAATTATTGCCGCTTCGAAACGTGTTATAGCTGTGGAGAAGAAACGGCAAGAAACTCCCTCAGCAACACGAAATGTCATTTTAATTTTTTTTTAGATAATCGCATATTTTTTTTAATAAACAGTTTCAATTTTACATGATAAATGTCATAACGATACATGTCATAATATGACGCCAGCTCAGACACCACCAGACACCAGCTTGCGAAACGAGAGGCCGCGGATTCGATCCCCGCACCGAGACAAATGTTTTGTGATCCACAAGTATTTGTTTCGGGTCTGAGTGTTGAGACCGAAAAGTCTCTCGTAGTTTTTGATACCCACGACACAGGACTTGTATTTATAGATAGAACTATGTATGTATCTGTTCGGTGTATTTATTTATTATTATTATTATATAGGCAACATAGCACTTCATCATCATCAGCCCATGTAGACCCACTGCTGGGCACGAGCTTCCTCTACAACTGAGAGGGTTTGGGCCTTAGTCCACCACGCTGGAGTAGTGCGGTTTGACGGACTACAAGCCTAAGCAATTCCTATGAACTTTTAGGTAATCAGGTTTCCTCACGATGTTTTCCTTCACCATTAAAGTAAGTGATAATTCATTGTTATTCATACATAACTTCGAACCCACGACCGCCGAGATTCTCGACCGCGCGCCTAAACCCGAGGCCATCACTACTTGATATGGTACTTCTACTTATGGCAGGTGAATGCAAAAGAATATATAAGAATTCAAAAATATATATTATAATATTACACCGTGAAAAAAAAAGTGTCATGACAATTTTACCAAATCTTTATACTACTTAAAGTAAGGATTTTATACTCACTTCCGGCGATATGGTTATAAGTGTCTCCATGTCCTCAGCATTTCTCCCTTGTATTGCACTCAGATCGTCCAGATCCTTAGGAATTACCTGGAAAATTACAAATTTTTTATATACAATAGTTCACAAATTATGAGAAATAAATTAATGTTGATACATCTGTCTAAAAATTCACCAAATTTTCAGTGCGTTATCCAGCAACGCGACACTGCGATTTAACTGACTTCCGAATTAAAAAATATTGGATCAAAGAAAGTGAGATATTAGGGAATTTAAAAAAATATATAGGTACATATTTTGATAACAAAAGTGTTTTGTAATTTCAAAATAAAATCTTTTACATTTACAATATTAGTGACTATTATTCTAAATTAAACTATCTTCAATGGCAATGGGGCGGGCACATAGTGCGGAGAACTGATGGCCGATGGAGCCAAAAAGTTCTCGAGTGGAGGCCACGTACCGGAAAGCGCAGCGTGGGACGTCCCCCGACAAGGTGGTCGGACGACCTAGTAAAGGTCGCGGGACGTCGCTGGATGCAGGCTGCCTCCAACAGGTCACTATGGAAGTCATTGGGGGAGGCCTATGTTCAGCAGTGGACTTCCTTAAGCTGATAATGATGAAGTAAACTTTACCTGCAATGTAGGCAGTTTGTAAATAGTGACCCCCATGGTGCATTGCGAAGTGGCTGGGTCGTAGGAATTGTGAGTTGTTAGCAGAAGGGCAGCGTCGTGCGGAGAACATCTTAGATGCCATATCTCGCCTATTTCATGTTTGTACACCTGCAATGGATTGGATTCAGTATAACAGTGACACTTGGGATCAAGAATAGGTACTTGTATGTGTGTAAAATATAATTATAAAAACATACTTAATATAAATATGTAAATGCAAGAAAATAAAAGTGTAACCCACATAATCTTTCAATTATTATTAATATGTTTCCATCATTTATGTAATAAATTTGAAATTAACAGATTTGTGCAGCATATTTGGTAAATAGTTTCATTTGTACAACATCCATATCAAAACAATTTAAATTAAAAATACATAACATTAAAAAGTCAGACATATGTCCTTTCAAATGTTATAATTTTCTTTTAGTTTATACATATTACCTTAGTATGCAAAGCACCAGTATCTTCCTCAAGTTCCACTACATGAACTTGGTTGGAATTGGGCTTTAAACTTTGTGTTCCAATCAGGAATCTTATCGCATCACTCTCTCCATACTGGGGTGACAGGGCTCTTGTCTAAAAACAATGATATTACTACATTTAGTGAAAAGCCACCAGTCTGAATAGGGACAAATAAACCTTGCAATCTTTTCTATTTATTTTGTTTGCTAAGATACATAAATAAAATAAAAAAGTTTTTTTTTTTTTATGGAAAAAGGAGGCAAACAAGCAAGTGAGCCACCTGATGTTAAGTGGTCAACACCGCCCATGAACACCCATAATACCAGAGGAATCATCGGTGTGTTGCCGGCCTTTGAGGAAGATATAGGCTCTCTTCTTGAAGGCCCCTAAGTCGTATCTGTTTGGAAATACCGTCGAGGCAAGCTGATTCTATAAAGATGTAGTGCGAGGAATGAAACACTGTCTCCTTTTTTTTTTGCTATTTAATTTTATTGTCATGTAATCTATAAATAAAGTTGGGGCAAAAAAAAACAACAACTACAATTTTATGTCATAGATTTTGAAATAAATTAATAAGAAAACCTCATCTAAATGCTATAATATTATTGCTAGTATATGACTATAATGGTTTGTTGCTGTCATGAATACTACATATTGAAAGAAAACTAATGTAACATTTAATTTTGCACAATACTGACTCCCCTTGACTAGTATGACTGTAAAGTCTTTTATTTGTCATAAAATAAACAATAATGGTGATAAATCCCAATACTAGTTTTATTAGAATATATATAGCCAATATATGTTCCACTGCTGGGCACAGAGCTCCTCTACAACTGAGAGGATTTAAGCCTTAGTCTACCACGCTGGCGTAGTGCAGGTTGGCGGACTACACACCTAAGAAATTCCTGAGAACATTTAGGTGTGCAGGTTTTATCACGATGTTTTCCTTTACCATTAAAGTACGTGATAATTCATTGTGAATACACACATAACTTCGAAAAGTCAGAGGTGTGTGCCTGGGGTTTGCCAGGCCATCACGACTTACAACCTTACTACTACTTACCTGACAAGTTAATAAAGGCAATATATTGTTTGCAAGTATTAAACAATCCGATGATTTTTTTACCTGATGTTCTAATCCATAAATTATGGAGTTCCCATCTTCCATTATAATTTTCTATATTTTTGAAGAACAGAAAACTTGTTTACGTTTCAATTAATCAGAAATATGAAAGCCTTAATAATAAACGCATTCCATATCATGATCTTGCTGTCTTTTTCTTTCAAAGGTGAAACACAGGAAAAGGAAGAATCCTATGTTTGAATTATTAAAAAAAAAACTATATATATGGAACGTAGTTTTTGACATTTGATATTTTTTATTACCTCCTTGAATAGACTTAGGAATATATATTTATACAGTATTTATTTTGTTTCTATATTATTAGTTCCGATAATGTTTCATCAAAGTTTTTAAGGCGATTGCTTGGAGCCCTGCAACATATGTATATGTGTAATTTATGACTTCATTTAATTAAAATTACGGTAAAAAAAATATACCCCATTGAATGTTACGAAGAAAGTCAGCAACGTAGCTACGTATAAAGTTCAATATTAATCAAGTAATTGTGGTGTAAAAAATATCTCACAATTTATAATATATAATCTTATATTTATCTCTTATATATCGGGCTGTCCGTGCGGTCGTCGCCCGGTTGGTCGACCCAGGTATCGTTGGAAAGATGAGGTCGAAAAGGACCTGCGGGATCTCCAGGTCGAGGAGTGGCGGGAGATGGCGCAGGACAGATCGAATTGGAGAACCTTATTGTCGGAGGCCAAGACTCTCTTTGGGTCGCTGCGTCATTGCAGTAAGTAAGTAATCTTATATTTTAGTAGCTTGATAAGAATGCAGTAAACCGTAGGTACTGAATAAAAACAATTTACATAATAATCAATTTAATTTGAATCGAGGGCAGTATTATACGTGATCAGTAAAGTGGTTCTGGTAATTACCATAATATTTATTATGCACTAACTTGTTGTGTTCATCTCATTATATGGTAAAAACCAGTTTCAGATACCTACATACATGGAACACACAAAGTATCATTTTATTTAAAAACTGTTCATAAACCTTGTGTGTACTGAATAGAATGATCATTTATATTATAACAAAACCTCCTATTTATATAGATACTATTCCAAACAAGTTTCTCATTTAAAACTGGTATCGATAAACACGAGAAAAATCTGAACTCAAAACCCGCATTGTTGTCTATTAAACAGGTGTTACTGTTACCTACGCGGTCTCGCGGCACAAGGTATTTACCGTTCGATCTACAGGTCTTGGGTTCGATTTTCGGGTCAGGCAAAGCATTATTGGGTTTTTCCATTAGAAAATTCTCAGTAGGCAGCACGGAGTCTGGAACTATTCCCGAAAATCGGCAATAGATTCTTCACCACCAATTCGTGGGATGCAAATACAATTAGCGAAACGTGGTTGCAGAAATGCATCTCTGCCTACCCCTTCGAGGAATACAGGCGTGAGTGCATATGTATTTATGTGACGCTCACGCATATTATGCGACATATTTATTGTGTTACGTCAAACTAGCTAACAAGAGCAAGTGTGCCCAAGATTTTGCGGTTGCGTGTTCAAACCTCTGACTTTTTGAAGTTATGTATTCTCAGTGAATTATCACGTGTTTTAACGAAGCAGGAAAATATAAGAAATAAGAAAATATATAAACTTGCATGCACACGTTCTAGTTTCTAGGAATTTCTAAGATGTGTAGTTCGCCAAACTGCTCTACGCCAGCTTGGTGAAGTAAGGCTTTTTTTTCTCGAAGGGAAAGCTGTTTATTGCTTTACTTCTCGCCAGCCCTGTTATGTCGTGATCACCGGCCTTCCAGCCCGACGCGCGGCGACGTCATGTCCGCGCAGATGTTAGTGCTTTGGTGAAGTAAGGCCTAAGCCCCCTCACTTGTAGAGGAGGCTCGTGTCTAGCAGTGGGGCATATATAGTACAAAGACTGTTTTAGAGAATTTCCTTTACCTCATATAAAAATGCAAGAAAAAATTGTATATTAAAATAAAAAGTGCAATGTCCTACAAATAGTAAGTATTGAATTAAGTAGGTAGCTTGTAAACTCTAACTGTACTTCAAGTAGTCTAGTTCTCCGAAGGCGAAGTGGATAACTTGTAGAACGTTTAACTGTTACAAACCAGCGCTTTATAAGTACGGAAGTTTAAACTTATAATGAATATTTTGTGACGTCATGTTAAGGTTACATTACATAAAATTTAGACTTCAGAAATTATGAATAGTGTGTATGTCACACTGTGTTAAGTGTGTCACAAAAATTATTTAAGACAATATTTTTTGTTTAATATTTTTTTTATTTTTCGATAATTTAATGTACATGTACATACATACACTCACACTTAACGATTATCTTTGTCCCACGTAATATGTGCGGCAAGTAGGTAGTGATGGTCTCGAGGTTTGGGCACGCGGTCGAGAATCTCGACGTGTCGCGTGGGACCCCAGGCACACAGCTCTGACTTTTCGAAGTTACCTATGTGTGTATTCACAGTGAATTATCACGCATTTTAACGGTGAAGGACAAAATCGTGATAAAACCTGCACACCTAAACGTTCTTAGGAGTTTCTTAGGTGTGTAGTCCGCCAACCCGCACTAGGCCAGCGTGGTGGACTAAGGCCTGAACCCTCTCATTTGAAGAGGAGGCCCGTGCCCAGCAGTGGGACGTATATCGGCTGGTGATGATGATGATGATGAATATGGGGCGAGCCTATTGCCATTTTTCGGGCACATTTCTGGACTCCGTGCTACTGAGAATTTCCTTATGGAAAATGCCAATAACACTACCTGATTTGGGAATCAGATAGAGGACCTCTAGAGTAGACCGAACGGCACATGTCGCGAGAGCACGAGGCAGTAATTTTTGAATAATTAAACAGATTACATTTGTGAATGTAAATTTTATGCTTCTCATTTGTTGCTAATGGTCTAGCGTACCTACATGAACTAATAAACTATACAATATAAACTAAACTAGATGTACGAGTATAAGCATTCGGTGACGTCATTTGCACACGTACATTTTCTAGGAAATTTATCGCGAGCATGTGTCGGACGGATGAATGGGATAATTCCCGTCCAATAAACACAATACTTGAGTGATTTTAAGGTTCTATGTTTTATGTGAATTAGAAATTTTATTTAAAAAGATTCGTGGTGACCTCGAGAATCTTGACGGTCGCGGGTTCAAACCCCAGGCACACACCTCTGACTTTTCGAAGTTATGTGTGTATTCACAATGAATTATCACGTACTTTAACGGTGAAGGAAAACATCGTGATGAAACCTGCACACCTAAAAATTCTTAGGAATTTCTTAGGTGTGTAGTCCGCTAACCCGCACTAAGCCAGCGTAGTGGACTAAAGCCTAAACACTTCCAGTTGTATAGGAGGCCCGTGCCCCGCAGTGGGATATATATGTATATATGGGCTGATGATGACATGATGAGAAATTTTATTATTTTATTTTATTTCTTTGGGAATCAGACAGAACAATTGCAATCAAAAATATAAAGTAAAAAAATTGTAAACAATCCAAAACCGTTTTCACTAATACGAGTTGTTAAAACATAAATGGAAGTAGTGAAGGACAAATCAAAAAAAGATAAATTAGATTATACAAAAACAAGAAAAAGCAGTATTTATACAATATTACCTACACTAACACTGCTTACACTAGAAATAAGTTTTTTTTTATATTTGTTAAACGACTCAAAGAATATGTCAATATTGGAGAAATGTACCTTTACTCGTATTATATTCACATGTTAGGTCTTATATTAACACTAGCTTTTGCCCGCGACTCCGTCCGCGTAGACTACAGGCTTGGGTTCAGAATGAAAATAAGTTGTAGTCTATTTTACTCCACAGAGTCCCATTTATGTCCATATCAAAAATCGTTTACATCGGTCAAATGATTTAGGCGTGAAAGCATAACAGACATATGTATAGTTACATATTATACATAGTTACAGTCGTCTACACGTCATTTCATCATTCTAGCTATAAAAATGACGAATTTCCACACTATCTTTCACCCCTATTGTTATTTTAGCCCCTTAAAGGTACATTTTTACAAACTTTTAATGTTATATTTATTTCTATCTAATCAACAGCCTAAAAAAATAAGTTTCAAGCTTCTAGCTTTAAAAATGACAATACTTCCATACAACCTTTCATCCCCTCTTTCAACCCCATAAAACCGCATTTCCGGGATAAAAAGTAGCCTATGTCCATTCTCAGGGTCTTAACTATCTGTGTACCAAATTTCATTTAAATCGGTTCAGTAGTTTTAGCAGGAAAGCCAGACAGACAGACAGAGTTACTTTCGCATTTATAATATTAGTAAGGATAGTAGGTAAGTTAATATTAATGTTAAGTCCATAATTAGTTCATAATTACCTCCAAGTTGCTGTCCGCATCTTCGTATGCGAAAGTTTGGATTTCAAAATGGATATCTTTTCCCCGTTTTTGACCTATATTCCGCTTCTATTGGTCGAAGCATGGTGATATACAGTCTATAGCCCTTCTTGATAAATGGACTATTCATAATTCAACACAAAAATGATTTTTTAATTCGTACCAGTAATTTTTGACATTAGCGCGTTCAATCAAACTCTTTAGCTTTATTAGAAACAATTGAGGATGTTCTTTTCATACATAGACTCATCCAGAAAGTGTTTCGTGGAGATAACTTCATACAATTAGCTAGCTAGCTCTGGTTGAATTTAAAGATAAAAAAAATATATCCTTGAATTTATACGTATAATAAGAGACCAGTCTGCTGCCGTACTAAGGGTATACGTATAGATGTTACTGAGAATTTTTAGTATTAATGGTAATTTGTAGTATTACAAAACATATGTCCATTTCCTGACGATTTTTTCAGTTTAAAAAAATAAAGTTTTTTTCCCTAATGGACCTTTTTGCATGACCATAAACAATTTTTTTTATTCCCTTTTCAGTTGGAATGGATATCGCGGAGATACTATCCGACCGGAACAGCGCCGCTGATAGCCGTGGGAACATCCTCATCGCGGCCTGATAATACATGGCACATAGCGCGACACTATCCCATCAATTAAGAAATAAACGCCCATGTTTTTTTATTATTTGGCAACGGCCCATGACTCATTCTGCTTTAATAATAAAAAACTGTTAGCATTATAGGATTGTAAGTGGTAATGCCGTGGATTTAAACTGCTTTAGGAATGCGGGCTGGAACGGGGTGCCACTGTCTTCCATTGAAGAGGATGTATCACAGAACGTTCGTCTAATGCGGGTGCAAGATATGTACATTATCAGCCATGGTTGAGACTGGTTTTTACACCCAACAGTCGCATACATAGTTCTGACCCCACATTAAGATCAAGTCTTGTGTCGTGGGTATCAGAAACTACGAGAGACTTTTCGCTATCACAAACACCTAGACCCGAAACAAATATTATTGGATAACACAAACATTTGTCTCGGTGCGAGGGTCGTACCCGCGGCCTCTCGTTTCGCAAGCTGGTGTCTAGCTAACTGCGCCACGGGGCTTTTTAATATGTCTATGTCTGATTGAGATAATAAGATATGTGTCGCGTACTGGAATCTTTCGTTTATCCTCAAACAGACAGATGTAATGACTGACGGTAATAATCAGTTTAGTCATGATCATCAGCCCATATATCACATCACTGCTAGGCCCGTGTCCAACCTCTACAATTGAAGGGCCTAGTGCGGGTTGGCGGACTACACATCTTAGAAATTCCTAAGAATTTTTAGGTGTGTAAGTTTCATCACGATGTTTTCCTTCACCGTTAAAGTAAGTGGTATTTCATTGTGAATGCACACATAACTTTTAAATGTCAGAGGTGTGCCTGGGGTTTGAACCCGCGAACGTCGAAATTCTCAACCGCGCGCCTAAACCTCGAGGCCATCACAAACTCTACCATTAATTACATAAATTATTACTATGTTATAGTATATGACTATTTATTTAACCAGTTGAAAACAACACGGATTCACCTAATCGCATCGCGTAGAGTCAAATGTCGTTTCGAGTAATGTGCTACGCGTGCTTATCATTGTGCGGTATTTAAGATATGCAATGGAATGACTAATTATTTAAACACGTACATGTACATATGTACATTGTACATGCAAACACACACCGACACTCGCGAAAAGTCTTCAGGGTGTATAAAGACCGCGATCGGAAACTAAGACTGGCAATAGCCACGGTGATTACAAACGCCTTCTATAACTTGCTTTAACGGTGAAGGAAAACATCGTGATAAAACCTGCACACCTAAAAGTTCTTAGGAATTTCTTAGGTGTGTAGTCCGCCAACCCGCACTAGGCCAGCGTGGTGGACTAAGGCCTAAACCATCTCAGTTGTAGAGGAGGCCCGTGCCCAGCAGTGGGACGTATTTGATGATGAGAGTTTGTTTGTTAAGATTTTATGTATAAATATACGGTAGATTTAGACCAAGAGGTTGGAGACTATAGTAGCATGCCTGCATAAGATTAATAAATACACCAAACAGTCACATACACGGTTCTGACCCCACATCAAGTCTTGTGTCGTGGGTATCAGAAACTACGAGAGACGTATCGTTGTCACAATCACCCAGACCCGAAACAAATATTTAACAGAAACATTTGTTTCGGTGATCGAAATCGTTTTCTCGTTTCAAAAGCTTGTGGCTAACCAACTGCGCCACGGGGCTGTGTGCTGTTTATATAATAAAATATATTTACATATTTATATACATATATGTAGCTTAATGTCGTTTAGTTTATTGCTTTTTTCTAGTTCTAAAAGTAACGAACACGAAGACGGGAGAAAAAACTATTAAAATAAGATTTCATTAGATCCCTAATGCTAATTCAAGAGTACTAGTTTTTACAAACATACATACATAAACTCACGCCTATATTGCCCGAAGGGGTAGGCAGAGGTGCATTTCTGCACCCACATTTCGCCAGGTATGTATCAGTCCCACGTAATAGGGGGCGAGCCTATTGCCGTTTTTCGGGCATAGCAAAGTTTCTTAAATTACTCACTATATTTTGACAACGTTGTATTAAGTGCCTGTGCAATGAGCTATGCTTAAACAAGAAACTGATGGCCGATGGGGCCAAAAAGTTTTCGAGTGAAGGCCACGTACAGGAAGGCTCAGCGTGGGACGTCTTCCGACAAGATGGTCGGACGACCTGGTAAAGGTCGCGGGACGTCGCTGGATGCAGGCTGCTTCCAACAGGATCCTGTGGAAGTCATTAGGAGAGGCCTATGTCCAGCAGTGGACCTCCATTGGCTGATGGATGAAGATGATGATGATGAAACAAGAAGTGCAAGTGAAAAAGAGTTGGGAGTTGTCGGAAACCGCGAAAGATTTTATGAATGTTTTTTCCCAGTTATGTCTGAACGAATGAACGGATGTATTTGGCTCATAGACTGATATTATCAAATGTAGGCTGGATTTATTTTTACCCCGAAAAAAATAATTCGATGCGGGTACGACCGCAGGCACGGTTCGTCGGTTAATTGTCATGATTATAATAATATCGATGATTAGTTTCTAGCACCGTTTTGATATACAAAGAAATGACACATCCAAATCCGTATAAAACTGACGCCTATCATGGAACTTCAGTTTTATGTGATTTTTTTTTACTATTTCCGATAATATATATGTGACTTGTGACCAGGGTTGGACAGTATTTGAATTACTTGTAATTGAAATACGTAATTGAAATACAAATACGTATTTTGTATTTGTATTTTAATTACTTTCTTAAAATGTAATTTGTAATTTGTATTTCAAATACGTGAAGCCGAAGTATTTTGTAATTAGTATTTCAAATACTCGAAGCTTCAAAATACATTTATTAAAATACATTTAGCCTTCATTTAGTATTAAGTTTGTGCTCATCAGGACCTGCAATAACAAAACAAAAACCGCCTTTAAAAAAAATCTATTCCAAAACAAATAAATATGCATTATTTTGTATTTTGTAATTTGTATTTTGTATTTCAATTAAAAATAGCTAAAATACTGTATTTTGTATTTTGTATTTCAAATACCTTACCTTAATGTATTTTGTATTTCGTATTTTAAATACTTACGATACAGTATTTTGTAATTTGTATTTCAATTAAAGCAAAGCATGTATTTTGCCCAGCCCTGCTTGTGACACAAATGATCACGTAAATTTTGCGAATTTTCATTAAAATTCCATATTATATCTATTATGTCTATTTTCTATTCCGAATTCGTCAGTCGAAGGCTAAATAATAACGATTTTCATCGATACAGTAGTACCGCCTTGATCGAATGCCTAAATTTAATCGCTTTTTCTTTCTAAACCAACAATTTTGCTGCCATTGATAAAAGTTTGTGAATAAAACCTCCTTGGCAAAAATATTCTTCAATGTTAAGATCTATATCATTATCAGCCCAACTACATCCCACTGCTGGGCACGGGCCTCCTCTACAACTGAGAGGGTTTAGGCCTTAGTCCACCACGCTGGCCTAGTGCGGGTTGGCGGACTACACACCTAAGAATTTCCTAAGACCTTTTTTTTAGGTGTGCAGGTTTTATCACGATGTTTTCCTTCACCGTTAAAGCAAGTGATAATTCATTGTGAATACACACATAACTTCGAAAAGTCAGAGGTGTGTGCCTGGGGTTTGAACCTGCGACCGCCGAAATTCTCGACCGCGTGCCTAAACCTCGAGGCCATCACTGCTTTTTAAGATCCATAATTTGTTTTTAATATGTGAACTTTTTAGCAGTTCCGCATTTGGATTCCGCGAAAACATTCGACGGGAGCTATTGGCATAAATAACCGGGCTCGATTGATTGACGGAGGCGGGGATTTGAAATATTTTTTTTACTCAAAATACTTTTACGATTTTGTGTAGGTGCTACGCGTCATAACGCCAGATGGATACAGAAAAAGATAATCCGGAGTCAATAACTAACATTCTTGGGCCGGATGTAAGACGTAACTTGTTTGCATTTTAGGAAACTTTACCGGTAGATTTACTTTTAGATTTTTTTATTGCAGGCTCTAGTGTGTGACAAATTAATAAATACGCAACATATATGTACATAAGGATAAAAACATACGAAAGGATAATTACCACCACGCCAATGAAACTCGTGCTCGGGGGCCAACAGCGGCACGAACAGAATTAACGCCGAACACTCAAGCACAGCGAATCTACGGGAACCTAATTAATTTGTTATGAACCCGCAACGATATTATTCAAAAAAAGATAAAAAGGACGAGTTGGAAACAAAGTGTTGTCCACTTCCCTGTAAAGCAAAGCGGGAGACAAAATATTGAACTATGAGGTGCCACGTTTAGATAAAAGATACATACAATTGGCGAAACTTAAGTATGCTAAAAACATTAAAAAACGAAATAAATAAGGTTCTGTCTCAAAATGTTTGAAAATATAAAAAATATGGCGAACAATTTCTAATGTTGCTATGGCGCCAATAAATATCCACAATATCAATAAAACTTGTATGCAATAAAAACTATGATCTCAAGAAATAATATATTTTTAACATTGAATTTGCGTGGGCTTGAAGATCGATTCGCATATTTCTAAAAAAAGATCAATGGTTTCACTAAGCCCTATTGACGTACTGCCATAAAACACTATACTGAAAGGGAGATTGGGAATATATTGCAGATTGGACCGACAAGAAAATCATAGCTTTTATTAAACGTCATTACAATCAGGGTTTCTCAAAGTGGGGTTCGCCATTCGACGGCAGAGGGTTGGCGACAAGATTAACGTACTGGTGACTTGATGCCTAGCAGGCACGTAAGACACACATAGTGGCTACAGCCTACAACATACTTCTGTGAGAGTGGATTTTCACACGTAGTTATGATAAAAAGTAAATACAGAAATCGATTTGATACCGAGTCAGAATTAAGGTTCCAAAATGACTTCTAAAATTGACTCCATTTGCGACAAGAAACAAGCTAACCCATGAAATTATTACTGAAAATATATTTCACATACATACATACATAAACTCACGCCTGTATTCCCCGAAGGGGTAGGCAGAGGCGCATTTCTGCACCCACATTTCGCCAAGTATGTATCAGTCCCACGTAATAGGGGGCGAGCCTATTACCGTTTTTCGGGCACATTTCCAGACTCCGTGCTGTTACCGAGAATATCCTAATGGAAAAACCCAATAACACTTTGCCCGACCCGGGAATCGAACCCAGGACCTCTAGATCGTTCGGCACATACTTGTACCGCGAGACCACGAGGCAGTCCTATATATATTTCCTATAGATTTAATCAGTTACTCAAGACTTAAGGGGTTCGCTGTCACCTGGAAACTTTAACAGGGGTTCGTGAAACCAAAAGTTTGAGAACCCCTGATGTAGATGTAAAAATTAAGAAACAATAAGCATTATAGTAGTCGCGATGGCCTCGAGGTTTAGGCACGTAGGTTCATATCCCATTCACATACCTCTGAGTTTTCTAAGATATGCGTGTATTCAGAAAGAATTACCATGTACTTTAACGGTGAAGGAAAACATCGTGATGAAACCTGCACACCTAAAAGGTCTACACCCTCTCGCTTGTAGAGAAGGCCCGTGCCCAGCAGTAGGACGTATATGGGCTGATGATGATGAAGCGTCATTGAGGTGTTAGCGTTTATTAATAACGACAGCGAGAAGAAATAAGGAAAGAAAAATTGCTGAAGAAATGACATTTAGAAAAATATTTTTATTCCTGGATTTTTAAATACTTAGTTTACGGATTTGTTTTCATGACATGCACTCTCTAAATTTTTGTTAATTATCCTAATGCCTTCGTCTCCCCTACATGAATAAGTTGAATATATAAACACAATCATATTAATGAAAAATGCGTATTTCTCAAGATACCAAAAAAAAAGTGTAAAATAATAAAAATCTATTTTAAAAACGCAGTAAAATTAAAACTTTGATTTACGATGGAGATTAGTTAAGGCGTGAAAACTTTGCAACAGTCCCTCCCGAGGTTTGCCTGCTAATTTTGTTTAATCATCTTTAAGGTAGCTAAGAAATAAAAAAAAACTAGGAAGAACTTTACTGACATACTTTGTTGTTTTAATTAATGATTCTTAAAATATTATAAATAAATTTTATTCAATCCAATCCAATCCATCAGCCAATCGAAGTCGGCTGCTGGACATAGGCCTCTCCCAATGACTTCCACAGGGACCTGTTGGAAGCAGCCTGCATCCAGCGACGTCCCGCGACCTTCACCAGGTCGTCCGACCATCTTGTCGGAGGACGTCCCACGCTGCGCTTTCCTGTACGTGGTCTCCACTCGAGAACTTTTTGGCCCCATCGGCCATCAGTTCTCCGCGCTATGTGCCCGGCCCATTGCCACTTCAACTTGCTAATCCGCATAAAATAAATAAAATTAGTGTAATGAAATTGCACGTGGAACCCACATCCGGGAGAAACGTATTGAAAATCAGCCATGCCTGATGATCGTCAAAATATCATCGGTTCATCAATAGTCATAGTGTAGACTAAACAAAACCGTTCGCACATGGTGTGGTAAATAAAAATTGGCACTTCATTACACATCATGTTAACGGTTATATTTATCAATAACACGATTTTTACTTGTAGTTCCATATTATTTTTGTACCGCTGTACAATATATTATGTATCTACCTACATCTTTCCTCAAAAGAGTTTTTAAATTTCTCAAAATCATACAATATATCTACATATTTACTCAAAATCTTTTTGAATTTCTTAAGATAATTTCTTGTACGTTCTTTTTTTGAAGTTAGATTCTTAATGCTGTTGAATCGTGTAATGTCCTACTGAATAAAAAAATTACATTGTAATAATAATAAATAAAATAAAAAACAAGTAAATAGTGTATAAATTCCCACACAAACCGATTAAAATAAAAACGCATCTAATCGTCAGCGACTTAAATGAATCTATCACAGGAGCATAATTACTGAGGTCACACCACGCCCGCACACGCCGCGCTGGCCACTAGCGCTTCACTATTAAAAATCATAATTACGCAGAGACAAACAAACATAGACGTGCGCCTCAGAAGATGCAATCCTAAGTTCACGGCATCAATTCGTGGGCTTAAAAAAATGAAAGCAAGAACAGTAACATTAAACTTGTGAGCTATATCAGTTGGTTTGTAAGCGGTGGGGTGTTAGTAGTGCTTTGGTCACGACGGGAGGTGGTCCTCTCTCGCTGTGATTGTGTTGTGTCGGGAATTTGTGAAATGATGTGGTTATTGTTTGCTGTTTTACTCGTTTTCGCGAGCCGTGCTGATTGTGGTGGTGAGTTTGACGTTTACGTGCACCCTTTGCGTTTAAAAAAAATATAAATATCATAATTATACATTTGTAACCTGACTTTATAATTCCCGCGGGAACTTATTAACATTCTTGGAATATCATGCGATAATTAAGATCTTTTTTGTTTAGTTTTTAATGTTTTATTTCGATTTTTTTATGGATGGGCGTTTAAAAAAAAATTAAGAATGATTTTAAAATACGTCTTTTTAATCTAAAAAAAAAAAACATGTTTAGACGATGACATCATAAACCATACAGCCAATTATTAAAAAAATATTTAGTTTAGTCGAGTAATAATACGTGACCGGTCTATAAAGCATGCCGCCAAAAGTTCTCAGAATCCCTTTGCCCCGGTTTCCTGTTTCGGGTTACCTTATCTACATTTTGCTGTTAATGAACTTACGTCGGATAGTTAAGCTTTTATCTCGACGTTCATTAATAAATATTATTAATTATTCAGCGACATGTTCTTTTATTCAATTCATTATCGCAATCTTTAATTAGGTTGGGGTTACAGTAAATTTTAATCATTTCCTTTAATAAACCTAAAGTTTCTTTGTGTTACAATAATATTATATGTGAAATAAAAGATTATTAGTTTTATAGATTAGTTTATTTCATTTTGTGACTTCTGGTAATATTATCTATTTATTTAGTAACTTTTTTTATATAGGCTACTATATAAAAAAGGCTATTTTGAAAAATAATAATCTTTTATAGTTTTTAAACGAACCGGAAATTATTCTTTTTAAATAGGTTTTATTGATTGTTTTCCTCACCCTGCATTTTTGGCGGTTACTTCGTATCCTTATTCAAATATTGAAATTACTTATAGAACACGACGAGTTCTTGACTGGTCATTATTGATGTTAGGGTCAAATGTTATCAACTTGGAAATCTCTAACTAAAATTGCATATAAATGAATAATTAATCAACATCTTACGCGAATCATCTCACGTCCCCAACTGCCAGCACAACCTGCACACGGTACACCCTGCTAGCTAACGGGTGTGGCTCTGGCGGCCTACGGGTGGCGGCATATCCACTCTAATTAGTTGGAATGCCTCAAATACCCAAACCTTTGGTGGGCAGCAGCACCGTCGGCTAAAGCCTAAGCCATTGGGGTCACCAACCCGCTTGCCAAGCATGGTGACTAAGGCATAATCCCCCAAATTTTGTTCCGGGTACGGTAAAGAAATTCTCAGTAGAAGAACGGAGCCTAAAATGTGCTCGAAAAACGGCAATACGCTCGCCCTCTATTACGTAGGACTAATACAATTGGCGACATGTGGTTGCAGACATGCACCTCTGTCTACCCCTTCGAGGAATACAGGCGTGATTGCGTATGTGTTGTAATATCATCATCATCATTAAAAAAATCGCCAAAACCAACTGACTTTCTGTCAAATTTACCTTATACTGTTATCATGACGTTGTTGATGTCCATAAAAGTATTACGGCGTAAGATATTTTGAAATTAGACGGAGTCTTAAATCTTCCGAAAGATCTATTTTAAAAGTACCGAAAATTTCATGAAATTCTGCTTCCTCTGTGTCCATCTTATATCTATGCGTCTGACTGCATATAGTAGAGAACCTTTACAGTTGTCAGGATATCGTATCGATACAAAAACCTTGTAACTCTAAATATGTCGAACGTGAAATAACTTCATTGTCTATTATTTTCAAAATCACTTGATAAGAAGTCACAATTACTTTAAACAAATAAATAATAAATAAATACACCCAACATTCACAACATACATACATAGGGGCGGGAATCGAACCCACGGCTTTTAAATTACCAAAATTCACTAATAAAGCATCTTAAATATACATTTATTTTTTCTTCAATAATAGGAAATAAAAGCTTAGTTTTATGTTGCAAAATGTTCCATTTTGAATTACAAAACTGTTTCATCATCAGCCCATATACGTCCCACTGCTGGGCACGGGCCTCCTATACAATTGAGAGGATTTAGGCCTTAGTCGACCACAACGGCCTGGGGCGGGTTGGCGAGCACTATTGCATAAGGAATGCGATATATCCTTCTTTACCTAAAACATATTTTAATTCTAAACCAATGTATGAAATAACGTACTATGTACAATAGCTTCATAGTATGAAGAGATATTTACGTTTCTGGATGAACCCTTTTTTCAGTGGCAGTACTTCCATAGAAGCCCAAAAGCCCAGTTTGCCTTTTAAAATTCCAAATAATATTTTTTAGGCTTGAAATCTTTATTTAACTAAAGCAATTTGTTAAATAAAGACCCCATAATAAGCAAATATAAACTAGACATTACACAATAACCGTTTAACGCTTTTGGGTTTCTATGGAAGTCCCGCCACTGCCTTTTTTACCTACTCTTTTTTTTAAATCAATTCACGTACTACCTTGCAGCATAAACAATGAATCGAATTCGTTTTCCTGAATGCAACATTCTTGTGTCATCATTGAATTTTGAATAAAATTCTATTTTCGATATAAGGAAAGAGTGTGGACGCTACTGTCGGTTTTTCTTAGTAACAAGGTAAATTAAACGACAAAAATCGGACATATCCACTTTAAGTACACCAAAAAAAGGTATTCTTTATGGATAGAATTCTCTACGGATCTCAATCAGAGTTAAATAGTGTTATTACATTTTCCAAGAGACATCTCACACTAAGCAGAGCCTGTATCGTAAGATTAAGAACATCTTACGTCGCTTAAAAAGTAATATCTCTAGTTCAATTTACTTAATATTCTAAATTAAATAACAAAATAAAATACATACATATAAACTCACGCCTGTATTCCCCGAAGGGGTAGGCAGAGGTGCATTTCTGCACCCATATTTCGCCAAGTATGTATCAGTCCCACGTAATAGCGGGCGAGCCTGTTGCCGTTTTTCGGGCACATTTCCAGACTCCGTGCTGTTACCGAGAATTTCCTAATGGAAAAACCCAATAGCACTTTGCCCGACCCGGGAATCGAACCCAGGACCTCTAGATTGCACGGCAAATACTTGTATCGCGAGACCACAAGGTAGTCGTGCAAAATAAAATAAAAAACACAAATAACATTACATACTTGAATAAAAAAGGAGTTAATCTAAATTATATGAGATCAAGTTTATAATAAATTATAATTTATTTTACATATAGTAGAAAAATGGTTTAATAAAGTGGCGATTTCTTCTTACTTTCAAAAAGATTGAAAAGTAGTGAAAAGTTCTCAAGTTAAAATATAAATCACTAATAAACTAATATAAAATTATTGTCAACAAGTGCTAAGAAAACGCTGAAGTTAGATAGAAGTTGTACAGCCACGCAAAAGTCAAGTTTTAATGGCAGAGCAACCCTGTGGATTGGGGGCGTAAGAATTCCGCACGGCATCCTCTGCCTGCCGTAAGAGGCGACTAACAGGGGTTGTAGGGTAACGTGTTGAAGGCGCAATGCGTACAACGGCTACCGAGAGGTTTTAGTTGGTATGCAGGGGTAGGCTCTTCGGTAGACAGTCGTAATGATCGTTCGTAATGTCTCTAATGACTTGCTAAGCTGAAAGGCTAGTCAAGTCAACCCTGTAGCTCATTCAAATCAGTTTTCCTCTGGTACATATGTACAAATATTATACAACTTAAAGCCTGTGTCCCCTGGAGAAGGCAAAGTGTGTCTACGCCAACGTTTCGATAGTCGTGACTTGACGCCTTTTTTCCGTTTTTCGAGGGAATTTTCAAAATCTATGCTGCTTCTGAGAATTCCGCATATAACCAATTATACTTTGCCCGACTGGAGAACGGAGATAAAGATGATAATTGGCAGTCAATGTTTGTGGGACTCCGATTCGCTTGTTAGGTTTTAAATGGGGTATCAAATTTTGCCGACCTCTTGGCGCCAAACCAGTTATGTTGGCGACGAGACGCAAACATCATCAAGTAGTCCAATAAAACACGACTCGAGTGCAAAGTCCAATTGGAGCATGAAAAAATATATTGTAAATCAATCGGCACAAATAAATTGCAATGGCTTTCCCATTGCCATCATCTCGATTGGCATCAATTGATTTAGATTGCAACGGTTATTTTATGAACTGTCTGTCTTGTCTTTATTGACGTTTGTCTATGATTCATTTTGACGTTTTTACGGTAATAAGTTCTTTTTATGGAGGGTAAAAATTGCTTCGGCATTTACATGATATAAGCTTTGTTTTTTATATCTTACTAGCTGTCCCGGCAGACGTCGTCCTGCTCGGAAAAGCTTTAAGCGATATGCCGACAGCAAAGCCACCTACCGGGTCCAATTGTGTTTTGAAATCATCCAGGGACCCATTGGAATATACATAGAAAATTTCATCCCAATCGGTCCAGCCGTTTGACTTACCGACAACGGCGCCATCTCTCAGGTCCAATTGTGAATCTAGGCCTTAGTCCACCACGCTGGCCTAGTGCGGATTGGCGGACTACACACCTAAGAAATTCCTAAGAACTTTTAGGTGTGCAGGTTTTATCACGATGTTTTCCTTCACCGTTAAAGCAAGTGATAATTCATTGTGAATACACATAACTTCGAAAAGTCAGAGGTGTGTACCTGGGGGTTTGAACCTGCGACCGCCGTAATTCTCGACCGCGCGCCTAAACCTCGAGGCCATCACTGCTAAAAGTTACATTGTAAATTTCAAACTTTTTACCTGCAATAACATTTACTATTGGTAATAGAAATATTACAGGTAATTGAAACAATTTTTTATCATTGCTATTAAGTTTATTACCAAGGAAACGACAATTCTCATACAACTGTTGCATTGTTAACCAACAATTATCGGTTGCATGTTCAATAATCATCTTGTTTTGCGTCCTGTGATTGTTTACAAATTATGACATCTTGTCATTATAAACTGACTCGACTGCCTCGTGGTCTCGCGGTACAAGTATGTGCCGTGGGATCTAGAGGTCCTGGGTTCGATTCCCGGGTCGGGCAAAGTGTTATTGGGTTTTTCCATTAGGAAATTCTCAGTAACAGCACGGAGTCTGGAAATGTGCCCGAAAAACGGCAATAGGCTCGCCCCCTATTACGTGGGACTGATACATACCTGGCGAAATGTGGGTGCAAAAATGCACCTCTGCCTACCCCTTCGGGGAATACAGGCGTGAGTTTATGTATGTATGTATGTCATTATAAAATACTAGCTATGGGGTTCGGCTCTACCCTGGTGAATTTTTAAAAACCTCTTAATCCATTCTACCGCCGCTAACCCTCACTAACTGCTAAGCACGGGCCTCCTCTACAACTGAGAGGGTTTAGGCCTTAGTCGACCACGCTGGCCTAGTGCGGGTTGGCGGACTATATACCTAAGAAATTCCTAAGAACTTTTAGGTGTGCAGGTTTCATCACGATGTTTTCCTTCACCGTTAAAGTACGTGATAATTCTTTGTGAATACACCCATAACTTCGAAAAGTCAGAGGTGTGCGCCTGGGGTTTGAACCCGCGACCGTCGATATTCTCGACCGCATGCCTAAGCCTCGAGGCCATCACGACATCAGGTACTGTCTATTTAATACAAAAAATCGTTCAAATCGGTCCAGCCCGGATTAGGTGTGAAAGCGTAAGAGACAAACAGACAGAGTTACTTTGGCATTAATTCTTAATATTAGTATGGATGACAACTTATTAAGGCATTAAAACATAATTAGTAAGGTGTGTCATTATATCCGCCCTGTGGATTGGGGGCGTAAGAATTCCGCCAAGGCATCCTCTTCCTGTCGTAAGAGGCGAATAACAAGGGCCAAGGGGTGGCTGGACGTAATGCGGGGGCGGTGCGATAGGCGAAAAGCAACCCCGAGATGTGCGGCGGAGACCGTGGCCTCATGACTGTCGCGGACGTTCACAATAAGTGAGCGTCCAAAATAGGGTGAGTGGAGGGCATCTCAAGCCAGTCAAGTGACGGCCACCGAGAGGTTTTAGTCGGTATCATTTAGTCGGTACCAACTCAGGTAAACGGACAATTGTTCTGCGTGCCGAGTTTGAAGGCCAGAGACCCCGACATAGCCCTTTCCTCTCTGTAAAAAAATAAAAAAATGTGTAACTTATTTTAATACTAAGAAAGAATATTGGTAGGATGTTCGATTTTATCATTACAACTGTAGGGTTTAAAACCTATTATGACACATGTGTGTTGCGGGCCAGGATCAGCCTTTATTAATATAATTAGGTATGTTAGAAAACTATGATTCAAAATCCTCTTATTCATTATCTTCTAAGAAGTATGTAATAAATAATAGTATATTTTTTTATTTCGCAAACTTATTTTATAATGAGTCGTGATGGCCTCGAGGTTTAGGCGCGCGGTCAAGAATCTCGACGGTCGCGGGTTTAAACCCCAGGCTCACACCTCTGACTTTTCGAAGTTATGTGTGTATTCATTATCACGTACGGTGAAGGAAAACATCGTGATGGATGGGCAATACTCCCCATTACGTGAGACTTCATAGCAGGCAATATGCAGAAATACATTTAGGAATGTAAAAATATATGAGTACCTAGGTATATGAAATTACATACTCACGTTTAAAATTAACTTCATGTTGTATGGACACTTCTTAAGATCTGTATTCCTATTGCCAGACAAAAATCAAGAAATATTTATGCACGTCGAGTTAAAAACAACATGAAACAGGTTTTTCCAAATTACTCAGATTTTTAGTTATTAATGATTTAAAACTGGAACCTAGAAGTTGAAATTTATGACACACATGACCTCTGTTTGTCTCGCATATACATCAAAACGTTGTTTTATTTGTCTATGATTCGAGCTATGGGCGAATTATGCAAATGGGCAAAAAGTTTCTTGCGAAACGAAATAATTTATTTCCCGTACCAACAGATTGTTGTTGGTTACTATATTGATATATATTTGTTTTGTCTTGTCTGTCCCGGCAAATTACCGAATAGAGACATTTTCACTTATGGTATAATTAGAAACTTAGAAAACATTTCCATGAGTAAAAATGAGATTAAGATTGTAAAATTTGGACAGCCCCGTGGCGCAGTTGGCTAGATACCAGCTTGCGAAACGAGAGGCCGCGGGTTCGATCCCCGCACCGAGACAAATGTTTGTGTGATCCACAAATATTTGTTTCGGGTCTGGGTGTTTGTGAGACCCAAAAGTCTCTCGTAGTTTCTGATACCCACGACATAAGACTTGTATCCTCGTGTGGGGTCAGAACCATGTATGTGAATGTTGGGTGTATTTATTTATTTAAAATCGTACAGCAACTTGACTTTTACTATAAATAAGAGTAAAATACACTTAACATTTTTATACATACATACACTCAGAGGTATATTCACATATACTCACACAGAGGGCGAATCAGCTAACAATTTCCAGACGAGGTGCTGCTTCTAAATTTCTAAATCGAAATACACGATAAAACTTTTTCCGTCCCGGTAAACGTTTCCCTAGACCTCGTGATTGCTACTTGGTACTTGTAAAAAACATTCGTGTTGCTGAGGGAGTTTCTTGCCGTTTCTTCTCCACAGCGATAGACACGTTCCGAAGCGGCAATAGTTTAAAATTGATGATTTATAAGAACTTGTAAAAATCTATTTGAATAATGAGTATTTTGACTGCAATCAAATATCAAGAATTGACTGCCTCGTGGTCTCGCGGTACAAGTATGTGCCTAGAGGGTTCATGGGTTCGATTCCCGGGTCCGGCAAAGTGTTATTGGGTTTTTCCATTAGGAAATTCTCGGCAACAGCACGGAGTCTGGAAATGTGCCCGAAAACGGCAATAGGCTCGCTCCCTATTACGTGGGACTTATACACACTTGGCGAAATGTGGGTGCAGAAATGCACCTCTGCCTACCCCTTCGGGGAATACAGGCGTGAGTTTATGTATGTATGTAGTATTTTGACTTCGACTGGTATGAATATGAATCTTTAGGTGGAACTTTTACAGCCAAATGCTTACTTATTTCACGGACACTACAACGGTAAACTTGAGCATAGTCGTTTTGTTTCTCCTAAGTACCTATTTCTATGCCATTAATGTATTCACACTATTGCGGCCCGAGTGGGTCCGGAAAGCGTCTTACATTTTATTATGCTATACTGAAATATCCCTTTATATGAAGTAAAAAAATAAATATTAACTTATATTCTATATGGAGAATGGAGATATATATTCTTCTTTCTTTTTCTTTTTGTACACACTGCCCTCCAAATTAAATCCCTTCGGTTTGTCCATCCTATGGTTGCCTTGAAAAGATCGCCTTGTGCGATAAGGCCGCCATTTGTACCTTTCAATGTATGTTTTTTTTATGTTTAGTGTACAATAAAGTGTTAAATAAATAAATAAATATGTATTGAAATTAACTTGTAAAGGAGTCTCGTGCTCAGTAGGGATGCCCATTACGATACGATATATCGGAATATCGATACAGCACTATACGATATAGCGATATTTGATGCGATATTTTGACCATACGATACGCTTCGATATATCGCATTCTTATAAAAATATCGCATTACCGTATCGTATCAAACTATGTCGGTAATTAATTTGTATAATTTTATATTTCCTATTACCTACATCATCACTAAACGATAATAGACAGTGCCATTGAATATATTGTTATTAGTAATAAGAGAATTATAACGTCGACAAAATTGTTTATGGAACAAGAACAGCCGGCTTTTGTTTAGACTTGGAGGTAGATTTAAATAAATCTTTGGACTTTGTAGTACCGTCAAATATGATTAATAATTATTTGTTTCTTTTTAATAAATAAAATAATTTAGTAAAACTACTAAAAAGATAACCCTTTGCACGATATATACTCATTATATCGCATATTAATTGAAAGGCATGCGATACGGTTACGATACGATATATCGATACAAAGGAAATCGATAATATCGCGTATCGATACAACCAAGTTCGATACAGTTACGATGCGATATATCGATACAATACACTTTTTTGGGCATCCCTAGTGCTCAGCCCTGAGACATTTATGGACTGATGATGATGATGATAGAAATGAAACAATATTCATCTGGAATATTAGAGAAAAGGGGACAAGTTGCCTACGAAAATATTCCAAAGTTTGATGGTACGACAAGCTCGTGAATATATTGGTTCCATAATTCATAGAAACTAAAAAAAACTCCTAGCTACCTAAGAAAAACTCCTTATTTATTTATTATCCACCCAAAGTTTGTTTAGGTTTATACGTAGGAGAACTAAGGCAACCGACATAGCCCAGCGAATTAGCAAGTTGAAGTGGCAATGGGCCGGGCAAATAGTGCGGAGAACTGATGGCCGATGGAGTCAAAAAGTTCTCGAATGGAGGCCACGTAGCGGGAAGCGCAGCGTAGGACGTCCACCAACAAGATGGTCCGATTACCTGGTAAAGGTCGCGGGTCGTCGCTGGATGCAGGCTGTCTCCAACAGGCCACTGTGGAGATCATTGGGGGAGGCCTATGTTCAGCAGTGGACGTCTTTGGGCTGATGATGATGATGATACCTAAACTTAACTTTACATTACGTTTAGCTTCTCCATTTTTTTATTTTGTAATTAATTCATTACGTACAAGAAAGAGAAAAAATAAAAAAAATAAACTCAGATCTATAATTTTCTGAACACATGTAGCAATTTTTTACGATGCCAAACTTTGAATAACTTTTTTCGAAACACACTCGATATTAACCAGTTAAAACTCAGAAAAGTCGCCAATATAGGTACTTAGCAACAAGGCAGCGCACAAAACGGGTTGGCGGCATCCACTTAAAATAAATAAACAAATGTTAATGTGAATAAATTTGCATTGTTATTAGTTTGTTTAGAGAACAGATTCCCTTGGCGATAATGTGCCGTTAGTTCGCGATGTCTTGGCTGTACGTGGAAGGTTATTTGTACACTGCAGGACGAAAAAGTTGATTTTTGAATTTGGAATTTTCTTTTGTTTTTTGAGACTTGTGCATTAATAATCGACTTTGTGAATTTAGATAGTAAAGATATAAATAAATAAATACACCCAACAGTCACATACATAGTTCTGACCCCACACTAAGATACAAAGTCTTGTGTCGTGGGTATCAGAAACTACAAGAGACTTTTCGGTCTCACAAACACCCAGACCCGAAACAAATACTTGTGGATCACACAAACATTTGTCTCGGTGCGGGGATCGAACCCGCGGCCTCTCGTTTCGCAAGCTGGTATCTAGCCAACTGCGCCACAGGGCTGTCTAATATAAGTATACTTTTGGTAGAAAAAAAATAGGTATTAAAAGTCAGATTGATGTAAAAGTAGAACTAGCTATATCATACATAGAATAATAAAAAAAATACTGAGAACTTTTCCTTTGTATATAAGTAAAAGTTGTATATAAATAAAAACTCACATCTCATGTGAGCGTAAGACTGATTCACTTGGGATAAACTTGATATGTCTGCAAATTAATTCGAAACTCCTTGAAAATCTTATTCAAATATCTGACATTATTAAATATTAATAAAAATGCGGCGTGCGAAATACATAGTTTTTTTTAATTCACAATGAATTATCACGTACTTTAACGGTGGAGGAAAACATCGTGGGGAAACCTGCACACCTAAAAGTTCTTAGGAATTTCCTAGGTGTGTAGACCGCCAGCCCCGTAAACCCTCTCAGTTGCAGAGGAGGCCCGTACCCAGCAGTTGGACGTATGTATATGGGCTGATGATGATGATACTTTAGCCAATATGTTTTACAATAAGGAAAAACGCGGGATATATTGAATGAAACGTTGATAATTCTCACAATATTATGCATTGTAAATACAAAAATATCTGTTCAGTAAAAGGTCCAGTAGTTACAAGATAGTGATTTGACATTAACTCGTGCATTTGTTATTTAAAATTGATTTGAATTGCCCATAACCGATTAACCGTCAATTGTGGATAACCTTTACGTTGGTAGGTACTATAAAAATATTACCGATTGTGTTATCATTACGACGTCGCGTATGACGCTATATAAAATTGGCGCCATTATTGTCTTACAAAAATACTAAAACAGTTTTACTTTCAGACGTAAAATTTCTGAATGGTATTACATTTAAAGACCTTTTACATATCCAGCCCATATACTGCTAGGTATGGGCCTCCTCTACAACGAAGAGGAGTAAGGCTTTAGTCCACTACGCTGGCCTTGTGCGGGTAGATGGACGAAACACCTAAAAAATCCAAGATTTTCACCGGTAAAGCAGTTTTACACATTATTTGATTTAAACGATATCTCAGAGACAAACTTTAAAAAAGAAACTTATACTTCTCCGTAATCTAAGAAGGTTGCACTTTGTAAATGTTGACATCCTCGTCATAAGTGACTTTGGATGAAAGAGATAGAAATTTTATCTTCCCCCCCACATTTTCAAAATTAAAGTTATTTCTTCATTTACCAACCATTTCCAATGATTTTACTTAATGACTTAATTTTTTAATTTTTATTTCAAACATTTTTTTATAAGAATGAATTCAGACAAGTAACACATTTTAAGAGATACGAAGTATAGAGTTACACTTTTTTTCTGTACGGCTATCCGGGCATCTTATTATTTATCTAACGACAACAAAATTGTTTAATTTTTCTGTGAAACGATCATACCGTCATTCCGGATTGTTTGTACTACAGTCAAAGATGATTATGTACTACCACTTTTATGTTAAGATGCTGGTCGATCCATAAAACGTACTACATAGGTTGAAGAATTGTCAAAGGTTAAAGTAAAAATACCAAGTCTATCAACCGGCCTATCACCTCGATGTTTATTTATATCTTAATGCAATATTTCATGTTCACATAATACCCAGATAGCGAACTATTTATAAACCGACGTGGTTCCCGCAAGAACTCTGTATTGATTCGTAAATCCTGTTGGAAATATAAATTCCACATAAACTCACGCCTGTATTCTCTGAAGGGGTAGGCAGAGGTGCATTTCTGCACCCACATTTCGCCAGGTATGTATCAGTCCCACGTAATAGGGGGCGAGCCTATTGCCGTTTTTCGGGCACATTTCCAGACTCCGTGCTGTTACCCAGAATTTCCTAATGGAAAAACCAATAACACTTTGCCCGACCCGGGAATCGAACCCAGGACCTCTAGATCGCACGGCACATACTTTTACCGCGAGACCACGAGGCAGTCATAAGAATTCCACGATGAATTATTATAAAATTTTATATTTGTCCTGCTCTGTTGATTGATCTATGACGATAGAGAAAGCGAGACAAGGTTAATTTGAGTTGGAAAATATTTTATAAACGTTTATAATAAAGTAGATTGGATGGATGCAGGATTATGTCTAAATTTTCGTGGAATTGCAATCGCATAAATAGTAAAAAACAAAACTGGATAATTGAGTTATTTACGAAGAAATTCTGAAATAGATTTAGTCAGCTTTGTAAGTGGTAAAGCCACGACAGAGCCAGGTTAGATGACGAGGAAAATTACGGCTAAACCGGGGTGGTGCCCACTGTCTCATCATCATCACCATCAGCCCATATACGTTCCACTGCTATGCACGGGCCTCCTCTACAACTGAGCGGATTTAGGCCTTAGTCCACTAGGTGTGTGCCGCGACCGCCGACCACTGTATCACAGAAAGTCAAGGTGACCTAATACTGATGACTGATGAGTTTCGTTCAGTGTTTGATATTGCCATAGGCTTAATTTTCTATGGAAGGATATTCATAGCGACCACAAAATGCAAAACCAGCCTTGTTACATGCAGGTGCGTCGAGTTCTGGACAGTTTGTATTCGATTATATGTATATCAACTTACAAGTATAAATGGTACTAACTGATGAGGCATAGCTATAGTGACAGCCTTTTTGACAATCAACTCACTGCAGTCATCATACGATGCCAGTGCGATCCATAACTATAAAAATGGCTGTTACAGAATATACTACCGAGTTGGACTCGCATAGAGAATTAAACATACAGGTAAAAACAAATATGTATATCGTAAAATGTGGTCTTGCGCCAAACCAAAGGGTTCCGTCAGCAACATAATATTTTTGGGTCACTTCAATTGAACATAATTATATTTGAAAATTTTATATTTTTTTTTACAAAGATTATTTTTTCCCATAAGGGTGCCGTTACAAAATAATATTCTCAGTATTAAAAAAAAAAACAAAACAAGGAAATTAAAGTCAATTACAAAAATTCTACAAATTTATAATCAAATTTTTGACGCTTTGTAAATAATAAAAAGGCGCGAAAAACTAAATGGAACATTTACTTTGTGCCCGAGTGTACGGTATAGATACCAGATCTACCTGTGGCGAGCGGACAAGCAAGTTCGAGGGCATTAGCCGATGATGCCCTCTGCTTTGTGAATCATATGAACATAACACCATGTAATGTGCACAACGTATGTATACATATACATTTTTATACTTCTTCATATTTTTTCATTTGTACATTTAAATATTACAATGTCATATTCATTGCTTGTATTAAGATAAGCTTTTCGATGCATCTCATTCACAAAGGAATTAATACAGCCATATAAGGTGTTTGATATTTTACGGTCTTATCGAAATAAAAGTAAGAACATATATTTGTAAGATTGTGATAAATTTAATAATAATATTGTTAGAATATATAAAGGTAGTGGAGGAGGAACCCTAGATAGGCCGGTGTCGAGTGTTAGCGGACCTCCTTTGGTTGCCCTCCGTCCGTCGCGTCAGTCTGACACAATTGCCGTTGGTTGGGATAATGGTCGTTCTGTTTGTTTTTGCTCTATTATTGTAAATTGTAACTTGAATTATTTAGCGTAAGTTTTGTGTCGGAATTATTGAATGTTAAGTTGCTTTGATTTTGAGTAAATGTAATTAATGAAATTGTAAAAACGTGTAAAGTATTTTCCTTTAAAAAAAAGTCACTTCTGATCGAATTTCCTTAGAATATATAAAATGTAAATACACTAAATTAATCATTAGGTTTTGGGTCTGATTTCCGGATCGAGACAATTTAATTAGGAAATCTATAGTACCTTAAAAAATTACTCGTGATTTATTACACGTAAATCAATTCAAAATTAAATATAAATTTAAAAGTTACTTTTAATTAATTTAAGCTCCAAAGTCATAGAGTTCGTTTTCTTTTTTAGCGGGATGCAAGGGACTGTAAATTGCGACGTTAAATAAATATTGAAATGTCTACACCAGTAGCGTCACTTGCGTATTCTTAGTGTAACAATTATAAAACAATGTCAAGGTTACATAACGTACGATCTTCTTCTTATCGCCGTACAATTTTGCGTTTGAATAAACCTCAATGCGGAGATTGAATTTATTGTTATAAAGAAACAATTTTTTTCTTTTCTGGTACGATAAGCAAGCAGCCGCTTGGCTATAATCGGTGGTGAGAGTGGGAGTAACGTGCAAGATGAGAAGGCCTTTGCCCCATGCATCCTTTTTAACATAACGTAACTTTTTGCTCGTTGGAACCTGGAGTTCAGTTGCTAAGGGGCTTGGGTGACAGATAACGTTGCCAGACGTCCCGATTTTTAAATCAAAATTAAATGTCCCGCGCGGAACAGGCGCAAATATAATAACAATACAAAAAAAACAACTCATGTTTTTACCGGGATAACTCGACCGTGCGTTTTTATTATGCCTTTTCCGCTCAAGGTTGACTCAAAGGCTAAACGGGTAGGTTTTTCAGATACCATTTACTGCTATATACTAATTTAAAACTCAAGTAAAAAGGTAAAGATTTAAAAACTTCTGAGAAAACGTATACAACGTTTTTCTATTATGTCCCGCTTTTTAATAAAAAAATTACGAAATCCCGACTTGGCAAAAAAAAAACTGGCAACGCTGGTGACAGAGTAACCGTTCAGCATATGACTTTTTCAACCTCTTTTCTCGGCCTGGACCATTGGTACACCCGAGGTGTTGATGAATCTCCTCAATTCTAGAGAACCACGAAGTCCTTGCGATGATGCGACGGAAATTGTTCTACGCGCGTTGAATGCATTTCTTTACTGGCGGAGCCCCATAGTGCATCCAGATGGGTTTGAGGACTGAGTTGTATATTGTTGTTTCTTCCCAAGAGCCAATATAAGTTTTTGAAGCGATGGTTTGTGAGACCGATAAGACTCTCGTAGTTACTGATACGCACGACACAAGACTTGTATCTTAGAGTGAGATCAGAACTATGTAGTGACTGTTGGGATTGTTTATTTTTGTATATATTTACAGTACGAATGAGGCGAGTAACTAAAAAAATTACAAATCTATAAAACAATACTGGCCGTATCAGAAGATCACTCGAAGCTATTGATAAATGATGACATTTGACTTATGGGCGTAATCGTTCATTGTCCGTTATTTGGACATGTCTATATCTGCCCACAATGGGACAGATGCGAAACGGGGTAAGGCGATGAGGGGGGGGGGGGGGTACTTTGTATCAGATTTATTATTAACTAGCTTTTGCCCGCGACTCCGTCCGCGTAGACTACAAGGTTGGGTTCAGAAAGAAAATAAGTTGTAGTCTATTTTACTCCACAGAGTCCCATTTATGTCCATATCAAAAATCGTTTACATCGGTCAAATGATTTAGGCTCGAAAGCATAACAGACATATACACGTCTACACGTCGTTTCATCATTCTAGCTTCAAAAATGACGAATTTCCACACAAACATTCACCCCTATTTTTATATTACCCCCTTAGGTACATTTTTTACAAAATTTTAGTGTCATATTTATTTATATCTAATCAACAGCTTAAAAAATAAGTTTCAAGCTTCTAGCTTTAATAATGAAATGAAACCCTTTCAAACCCTTAAAACCCCTTTTCCGGGATAAAAAGTAGCCTATGTCCTCTCTCAGGGTCTAAACTATCTGTGTACCAAATTTCATTTAAATCGGTTCAGTAGTTTTAGCAGGAAAGCGAGACAGATAGACAGACAGAGTTAATTTCGCATTTATAATATTAGTAAGGATATAGTAAGGATTGCGATAATGTTTTCGAAGACGACCATCTCGCATCACATCATTTCTAGGGTTCCTTAGTTCACTTCTTGGTTTCGCCATGTCCGTCATCGGCTTAACTTCCAAACGGTTAGTGCGAGAAAGATGAAATTGTTGTTGTGCATTTACCACGTTGACAAATTGTTATATGAAATTACGATATTTTTGGGGTACCTCCCCTACACGTAAAGTCGTCATGACTACCCCATGGTGTGGGATATCATTAGATAGGTCTTTTAAAAACATAGAAGGGGTTGCTAGGACGATTTTTTTATTTAGGTATCCGTTTGTGAGATCCCTCTAAAAGCTAAACGGCTGGCTTGAAAAATCTAAAAAAACTTATGATGGCAGCCTAAGTGATGAACTTTGAAGAAAAACTATAACGGCTTAGATGACTTTGTTAGTACAGAAGTAGTTGAGTCCTAACTTGTAAAATGTGCCTACATGAAAATCAATAATGGTTAAACCGTTTTATTCATATTAATTATGCCTGAAACGCACTTCGCCGGTTTTTTTTACTGGCACGATAAAGTGACAACCGTATTTGGCGCTAAGCACGATGCTGTCCAAGTAGAGCAAGTGGTGAGACTCATCTCTCGGCATAGAATACCCTCATACCGGCCTGCTTCGTGGTGACGCGTAAATGACGTAAAAGTTCTTGAGAATTTCTTAAGGGTGTAGTCCGCCAACCTACTTGGCCAGCGTGGTGAACTAAAGCCTAAACCCTCTCAGTTGCAGAGAAGGCCCGTGCCCAGCAGTGGGGCGTATATATATGATGTTGATGAAATGACTCTAGATTAAAAGAGTGTTTGTATTTATGGACGAGAGGTATAAACTGCGACAATCAAGAGGTCTCGAGTCCAATTCTAGGGCAAAGTGTTGTTATGATTAGTTTAAGAATACAGGTAGCAGGATTGAGTCTAGAAAAGTGCTAAAAATAGTAATAAACCTCCTTATTCGTAAAACTTTAAAATATAGACAGCGAAATACCTTTGCCTACCATTTCAATGATAAGTCGAGATTGTTAGAAAATATAATAAATATAATAAAATGGCTATGATTGTATTTTTTCAGTTTTAAGCCAAGTTGGTGGTCTTCAAAAATCGTAGAAAACACCCGGACTTGGGGTTCTAAGCTAACAAAGATATCTTGAACTTTAGATACAATACATACGTCGAATATACACGATAGTCTGAGCTAATTATCATCCGTTTTCTAGGAATTGCCACGTAATATGTTTATATTATAATGCATGTGTTGTGGATAATGGTACTAGGAATTTTTGTCAATGAATGCATTGTATATAGTTTAACATACATAAAAGGCCTTACTTATAAAAGTGACTTAATTTAATGAATACTTAAACATATTCTGTCTGTTTTTTTTACAAGACGGTCAATAGAGCAGGCCAAAGCATGATTAAATTATCTTATAGTCAAAGTCAAAGTCAAAATCATCTTTATTCAAATAGACTTTTGCAAGTTCTTTTGACTCGTCACTATTAAAGTATTTGTTTAAAACTATTGCCGCTTATATAATTACGACAGCCCCGTGGCGCAGTTGGCTAGACCCCAGCTTGCGAAACGAGAGGCCACGGATTCGATCCCCGCTCCGAGACAAATGTTTGTGTGATCCACAAATATTTGATTCGGGTCTGGGCGTTTTAGAGAGCGAAAAGTCTCTCGTAGTTTCTGATACCCACGACACAAGACTCGCTACTTAATGTGGGGTCAGAACTATGTATGACTGTCGGGTGTATTTATTAATATAATGTAATATTTATTAATTTAAAACTTAATTGTACACATAAGATAAAAACCATATACCTATTACAATAGGCTATATTAGTACAAAAGGCGGTCTTATCGCACAAGGTAGGAAGAGAAATTAAAGGTAAGTGCACAAGGTCAACTAAAAATAATAATAATACTATTTGTAGTTGGAATATTATTTTTCATACATGTGTACTATTCACATTCAAGGCTGTACCCCCCAAATGGTAGGCGAGGTTCATTTCGTCTACCACGTTTCGCTTATTCTATTTAAAGTCCGATATAATGGGGAGCGAGTCTATTGCCGTTTTTCGGGCTAATTTCCAGACTCCGACCTGCTAGTGAGAATTTCTTGATGGAAACACTCAACACTTTACCCGACACAGAGATAGAACCCAGAATCTCTAGAACGCACGGCACAACGTGTGCGGCAGGACCACGAGGCAGTCAGTCAGACCACGATGCGATCAAAACCAGACAATGAAATTGTTAGAAATGGCCGTTTTGTTCATTAATTACGCATAGCAATGCTAATTATAATTAGATATGTAAATGGACGGATGGGAATTCCGAATTTATAAACTAACGAGCAAAATGTATTTTCTTCGATCGCAGACTTATTTATTGACTTAATAGTCAATAAGTAGGACTTGTCGCCAATTATTCTACCGAATTAGTTTAGACACATCGATAAAAACATGTTTTTTGTTCATTAACTTACTTTTAATTTAGGTTTTGTTAATCATGGCAATGTTTTGTCTGCATATTAATTGGAAATTAACGAAATTTATTATGTTTATCGTGTTTTGACTGTGTATTCAAACATTTTATTGAAAATATCTAAAAAAAAGTTTAATCTACACGGATTTCGAATTAGAGTCCTTTCGATCGCACGTCGCTTGTGTTTGTGGCGGGAACAAGGAGGCAGTCATTAATATTTTTATGACAACAGTCGGAGCGTGTTCTGTGCATAGTCAAAACGTTGATTCTTCAGTCTTCCCTCGTACGCACGCACTTCAATAGCAATGACGTCAGTGTTGCAGAAATTTATTTTTGTCTACAGAATTAACCTCGCTTCTTCTTCATTTGCTACAGGGTGATTTCAGATCGCAACAGGCACTATGTCGGGTTAACATCGTAACTTAGAGTAATTGGACGACAAAAAAAAATTGAATTGATTGTTCTCGGAACAGCATTTTATTTGCTTCAAGTATGTTAGTCGTGCTCATCAACAATTATTAATTTTAGGTTAGAATTTGGACATTTTGCCCGGAGCTATCATGGGCGACAAGTAATTACAGAACCAATTGTTTGCAGCTATTAATAGAACTGCAATAATTGCGAGGGTTAAAGGGCAAATTGAGGATCGGCCGGGCGCGCTGCGTCGCCCGAAACGTGTCACGTGGGTTTTGACAGCTATCAAATTATGGCGCGAAAATTTACTGTCACTTTAACAACTCTTTTAGTGACGCAAAGGTGTGAAAGAAATAGTTTACCTGGTTATACAGCCTTCATGTATAAACAGAGTCAATTCACATAAATCAAATAATAAAATATTGATCAAACATTGAATATTCATTTTAGTAAATTATATCAATGCTTTAAAAATCTTTTTAATTTTGCAAAATTAATTTGCCTAATACCTATGACCTGCTATGCTAGGCTCCAAGAGGCCCGTTTAACTAATATTTTCTTATCAATTCTATATTTTTTGATCTCCATTCCATATGTTCCGTTATAGACTTTTTAATGCCTCCTTACTCTTTATTATTCCAAGCGAAAGTGGTCAGAGATGTACGAGTATATTTAACCTAAAGTTTTGTTCGTTTCAGCTCTAAGATGCGCGGAAGGAAACTGTACACCAGAAGAAGAATCCAAAGGTAAATAAAAGCAGTTCAAAATCTGTATTCAGTGAAGAGAAAAGATTTAGTGTGGCCAATATAGATTTATTTCAAGAATCTATCAATATGGAGTACATACATACATAACTTCACGCCTGTTCTCACCAAAGGGGTAGGCAGAGGTGCATTTCTGCACCTACATTTCGCCAGGTCATCAGTCCCACGTTATAAAGGGCGAGCCTAATGCCGTTTTTCGGGCACAGTTCCAGACTCTGTGCTGCTACTGAGAATTTCCTAATGGCAAACGCAATAACACATTGCCCGACCCGGGAATCGAACCCGGGACTTCAATCAGACTTCAAGGCAGTCAATATGAAGTGATTGTATAAATGAAGTCTTATTATTCAGGCCCTAATCTGGTACATTTGCACATTTAGAGCAATGAATAGAAAGGCTTTCAACTGCTTTGGACTAAAGCAGTCTCCTTTGCTTGTATTGGCAACTAGTTTTGAACTTCTATGATCAAACGTTCCAGCACCACCGATTCAGCTTTCAAGAGATGAATTGGAGCCAAGCCTGCTCCCGAGGGACGCCGAGTGCCAAGCCGGGAGCGTGTGGGAGAGCAACTGTCATTCCTGCAAGTGCTCAGAAGAAGGTTTAGCAGAATGCGTGAAACAAGCAACGTGCGATAAAGGATTTTATGGTGAGGAGTTTTAATGTAACCATTTTACATTTTTCTGTGGCAAGATATGGCTTCGATCCTTCTCTTGTGTAATTATTCTAACATGATGCTCTAATCAGACTCATGGTAGAAATTGTCGATCAGAAGTGGTATCAGATTTAAAAAAAAAACACTATACTAATGCCGCACTTCTTAATTATTCGGAATATATAAGTAGTGATGGCCTCGGTCATAAGGCGCGCCGTTGAGATTCGCGGCAGTCGCAGGTTCAAACCCCAGGCATACACTTTCAAGTTATATGTGTATTCACAATGAATTATCACGAACTTTAACGACGAAGGAAGACATCGCATAAACACGCGACGCACCCCTTAAGTTCTTAGAAATTTCGTAGGTGTTTAAAAATAACACACTTAAGACCAACGCGATGGACTAAGGCCTAAACCATCTCAATTACAGAGGAGACCCGTGCACAATAGTGCGACGTAAACGGGCTGATGATAATGAGGGTAGTTGAATATTTAATATAATATTTCTTGTCTTAAACATTCCAGCGAAGCCACTGCGGTGTAAGCCGAACACGACATTCGAGAAGGATTGCAATACGTGCGTGTGTTTGCCGACTGGACTCGGACTTTGCACACTGAAGGGTTGCAGGAAACACGGTGAGTACTTTTACCCAGAATTTTTAAGCTGGTACAGTCGTATTAGCTTAAAATATTCTATAATTTTTAAGCTGTCCCATAGTTATGGGACTGCCTCGTGGTCTCGCGTCACCAAAAATATAATACTATTTTAGTTATGGTTATTATATCGTAAAGAAGTTGTAATGGCCTCGAGATCAAAGCATGCGGTCAAGAATCTCGGCGCTCGCGGGTTCAAACCTCAGGCACATACGTCTGACATTTCAAAGTTATGTGTGTATTCTCAATGAATTATCACGTTCTTTAAAGGAAGAAAAACGTCGAGAGGAAATCTGCAAACCTAAAAAAAACTTAAGAATTTCTTAGATGTGTAGTCCGCCAACCCAGACTAAGGCAGTGTGTTTGACTAAAGCCTAAACCCTCTAAGTTGTAGAGGCGGCTCGTGCCCAGCAGTGGGTCGTATATGAGCTGATAATGATGATGACGATATCATTAAGCCTGATTGATAACTTTGGATGCAGACCTTTTCCAAGCAGTAGCGGCACCAGAAGCCCAAAAGCCCAGTTTGCCTTACAAAATTCCGAATAAAAAACCTTTAATATTTCAATCTTTATTTTACAAAACTAATTTGACATATAAATGACCCCACAATAAAAAATGATAAACTAGACATTACAAAATTAATGTGTGATGCTTTTGGACTTCTATGGAAGTACCGCCACTGATTCCAAGGTCTCATTAAAAGTCCTTGGGGCACCACCATAAGACATCATGAGGCTGAAGAATAGTAATACTAAAAAGGTTTTCCTTGTGCCGTTCCAGTGAAGAGATCAGCTGAGCTGCCGTCAGGCAAAGATTGCGCCCCAGGCACCACGTGGAAGAGCCAATGCAACCACTGTTTCTGCAGTCCCACTGGAATAGCTGCGTGCACGTATCGCGGCTGCCCAAATCAAGAAAGTGGTATGGAGTCTTTTTCAATAATGATTACCTCGTGGTACGCCACGAAGATAGATACCAGATTGCGAAACGAGAGGCCGCGGGTTCGATCCCCGCACAGTTAGGTGTTAGTGAGACCGAAAAGTCTCTCGTAGTCTGATACCCATGACACGAGACTTGTATCTTAGGGTCAGAACTATGTATGTGTCTGTTGGGTGTATATATTAACTACTAGACTACAGTATTATTGTCAGTCTGCTGTATTACCAATACCACTGTCTAGGAACTTTAGTGAAACAACGGTATCTCATGCTCAGAGAACTGGTGAAAGTTGTGTAAAGGCTACACCTTTGCTTCTTATATCATTTATTTTGAAAAGCCAGCAGCTATATTTTCGATGAAGGGTTAGATAAAAGCCAATTTTGGATTTGAAAATTGATTTTTGTCTAGGTTTGCAATAAAGTAGCTTTCAAGGCGGTCTTTCGCCAACAAATATGTTTAACTGTGTACTGTAGATGAGCCATATTTTTCAACTATCGCCCTTATCATTTCAATACGATATTTGCATGCGATATTCGCAGTATCATTTATTTAATGCCTTAGGCATTCTTATTAAATAGTGATGCAGAGATAAAAAATTAAGTGTATAAATAATGATTTTATCATCACTTACTACTTGGAATATAATGATCATTATTATTTCCGTAATGTTTACCTATAGTAGTGGGCGCTCTTTCTACATGATCAATAAAAGTATTTTATTTTCTTTTAAATTCGATTGTAGAAATAATTTAAGTTTAGTATGTAGGCTGAATTCTGATTTGTCATCGTCTTAATGGCATGATTATCATTGTGACCATGTCTCCTTCCCTCAAATGTTGGATCGGTCTTGATTATTCAATCACTTATCACACGTGTTTTGTTTAATTCCAGAACCCCTAATATATTGTGCTTCGGGTTCGATGTGGAGGAATGGCGACAAAATTTGTCAGTGCAATTCGGCAGGAACAGGCGAATGTAACGAAATTCAACGTGAGTCATTCAAATATGAAAATTCTCTAGCAGTTGTTCATTGTTATTGATTAATTATTCAAACATTTTGACCTGATTATTTTATACTTTTGCTTTGTGACAGAATATAATGTGCATTTTGATGCTAACACGCGACACTCTGGATAGCTAATTAATATGTTGGACTCTCTCGATGTAATATACTTTTCGGGCTAATGTAAAATTGCCTTCTAAAATCAATGATTCATGATCATTCGGCGAACGGATAAATAATGAAAAGTTTGGTTGGGCCTTAGTCCCCTACGTTGGCCTATTGCTGGTTTTGTTCTTTTGGATCTCCTAGCGATCTACTAAGGTGAGCCACCATCAGAAGTAGTAGAGAATTTTTATTCTCGTACGGAATATTGGACTACTTCATTGGGATACCGAAAAGAATTTCAGTCAAAAAAAAGGCTTACCTTTACATACATACATAAACTCACGCCTGTATTCCCCGAAGGGGTAGGCAGAGGTGCATTTCTGCACCCACATTTCGCCAGGTATGTATCAGTCCCACGTAATAGGGGGCGAGCCTATTGCCGTTCTCGGGCACATTTCCAGACTCCGTACTGTTACTGAGAATTTCCTAATGGAAAAACCCAATAACACTTTGCCCGACCCGGGAATCGAACCCAGGACCTCTAGATCGCACGGCACATACTTGTTACCAATATATGCTATTTTATGCTAATTAATAATATATGCTATTATCAAGAGATTAGGAATATGGAAAACGAACATGGTGAGGCAAAGGTAGCCATTAAGGAGTTTAGAAGAAGAAATAGGTTTCTTTCTTGGCTAAAGTTACTTAATAAAATTCATTGTTTTTTTTCAAAACTGATAGCAGTACTTTAGAAAACTTATTTAATTCAATTTGTTCTCTGGTGTTCTAGAACCCGTCCACACCGAGGGAGGGCATGTAACGTCTAAACGGGTGAGTGAAATTCTATAACACAAATGTTTGTCACGCATTTCATCAATCGGCACATGTTTGTTGTTTGTTTGTGCTAATATTTACATTTGAAACGGTTCATTCACCATCGGAAAATTTTTGAAGATAATTTGAAACATTTTTACACATTTTCACTGTGGTGATTAACGTCATCCATCCGGTGTTTGGTTCAAAAGGTAAGTACTGTTTTTGCTTTATTGTGTTAATACATTAGCTTCGAATGATATTTAGTTACGGATGTTTAAGTTGGATCTCGTTTTAAAACCTTATAAAGTCGATTGCGTCCTTGTTAACTCCGCCTTGCTGAATCTTTGTTAATTGAATAAATCAAGTTTTAAGACACTTTTTGCGTTTTCCGTTTATGATTAATTAAGCTAACACAGAGAAAATAAAGAACCCCGAAAACGTGTGAACTAATAACGACATAGCCACAAGGGATTCATGAAATGATGTAAAAATACTGATACTATTAAGCTTAGAAGTAGTACACCTAAAAGGGTTGACATAACACGTTTAAGAGGTTATTATTAATGTGATAGTTGAAAACGTGCTGAATATTGGGGGGGGGGGGGGGGGGGGTCGAAGGTTGGGCAAAAAAATCTTGTATGACAAAGATACGAACTATTTCTTTTGACGACGATCCAATTTTAACAAGTTGGTGATGGCTGATGACGCACAATAAAACATCCGGTGAAATCAAAGACCTTTTTGCAGCAAGACGTTCTTTTGACGAGTGAAATAAGTGTTGTGAAGAGAGACACCCGGTGTACGCCCGGGAAGGAGTTCATGAGTGAATGCAATGTGTGCAAATGTTCCGCCAATGGCAGGAACTTCAGCTGCACACAGAACGAATGCCTGGAAGGGGAGGGCGGGATTGGAGATGTCGAAGTGTTCAAGGAGACTGATGTAAGTGTATTGGTCTTATTATACAGGTGTAAAAAGACCGTGATCGAACCTAAGACAGTCACGGTCATTACAAATCATCATCATCATCATCATCAGCCCATATACGTCCCACTGCTGAGCACGGGCCTCCTCTACAACTGAGAGGGTTTAGGCCTTAGTCCACCACGCTGGCCTAGTGCGGGTTGGCGGACTACACACCTATGAAATTCCTAATAACTCTTAGGTGTGCAGGTTTCATTACGATGTTTTCCTTCACCGTTAAAGTACGTGATAATTCATTGTGAATACACACATAACTTCGAAAAGTCAGAGGTGTGTGCCTGGGGTTTGAACCCGCGACCGTCGAGATTCTCGACCGCATGCCCATACCTCAAGGCCATCACGACCTTTTATTACAAATACCGTAACATAAAAAAAACTCGACAAAAATATATTTTTTTACGTTTTCCTAACAACTAAGATACATTTAATACTCGTTGTTAAAAGGAAAACGTAGTTCTTACTTTTCGATCACGGTCTTTCTGTATAGACTTAGTAATATAGATTGCATCGTGGTCTCGCGGCAAATGTTTGCCGAGCGATCTAGAGGCCCTGGCTTGCTTTTTTTTTATTTTATTTTTATGGAAAAAGGAGGCAAACGAGCAAGTGAGCCACCTGATGTTAAGTGGTCATCACCGCCCTTGAACACCCATAATACCAGAGGAATCATCGGTGTGTTGCCGGCCTTTGAGGAAAATATAGGCTCTCTTTTTTAAGGCCCCTAAGTCGTATCTGTTTGGAAATACCGCCGAGGCAAGCTGATTCCATAAAGATGTAGTGCGAGGAAGGAAACACCGTTTGAATCGCACTGTTGAGGAACGCCATTCATCCAGATGGTAGGGATGAAACTTCAATTTCAGGCGTGTGGTGCGGTAATGAAAGTCAGCAGCAGGTATTGGTTAGGGGTGGTATTGGTTTTTCAATTAGAAAATTCTTAGTGCTGCTAAGCACACAGTCTGAAAATGTGCCTGACAAATGGGATATTACGTGGGACTGATACATACCTGGCGAAATATGGGTGCAGAAATGTACCTCGTGATCTTGCGCCACAAGTATGTGCCGTGCGATTTAGAGGTCCTGGGTTCGATCCCCGCACCGACACGAATGTTTGACTGGTCAACAAATATTTGTTTCGGGGTTGAGTGTTGAGACCGAAAAGTCTCCCTTAGTCGCTGATAGCCACGACACAAAATTTGTATGTTGGTGTGGGGTCAGAACAATGTGACTGTTGGGTGTATTTTATTTGAAGGGCATAGACCACATAGAGAGGCACTCCGTGTGCGAGCCGCTTGTCGTGTTCTACATTTCTTGTAACGCGTGTCGGTGTAATGCATTCGGGACAGATTACACTTGCACTAACAAGCCGTGCCCACTGCCCAAAGATGTGGAAGTCTTCCGCGAGTTGAAGGTTTGTAATAAACATTCATCATCAGCCCATATACCTTCCACTGCAAGACACAGGCCTCTGGCTTACTGCGGGTTGGCAAATTACACACCTAAGAAATTCCTAAGAACTTTTAGGTATGCAGATTTTCTCACGATGTTTTCCTTCACCGGGTACGTGATAATTCATTGCGAATACACATATAATATCGAAATGTCTGGAGTGTGTGCGTGGGGTTTGAACTCGCGTCCGTCGAGATTCTCGACCGCGTGCCTAAACTTCAAGGTCATCACTACTTTTATAATAAATGAAGATAATATACACATAATGATAGGTTCGATAATCCTGGCTCGGTAATGTGCGTAACAAAAATTACCAAGGAATAAATTGTCTACTTGTTGGTCTAACTAATAAGTGTGGATACAAGAAGTTGTAGAGGAGGCTCGTGCCCAGCAGTGGGACGTATATGGGCTGATGATGATGATGATGATGATGACAATCGATAGGACCGGGTGGAGAAAAGTGATTCCTAGTAGAAAAGTCTTAGTAGCAGTGCCAATATGACATAAAATTAATTTTATAAATTAATATCTCTTCCAGACAACCTAATTTACAAAAAGAACTTGTACAAAAATAACATACATTTAAAATAAAATGAAACAGCTATAAAAAATGTAAAGAGTTTTCACATAGCCAATGGATACTTTGACACCAAACTTGATGTAGTTTGCCTCCTACGCATACGTACTACGTTTGGTATATATAGAAATAACATTCTAAGTTTTGGATGTCCCTTAAATTTACTTTTTTTTCAGGAAGTGAGTCCAGTCGTATCCATAACAGGAGGAAGTTACTACCAAAATCCAAAGTGAAAATGACAATGAACAATTTAATATATTCGTAATTTCCCAGAACACAAGTTATATTATTAAATTAGAAATAAAACCTGTTGACACTTTTTCATTTATTTCTAATATTTTTTTCAGCTCATGGTATGTTTATTTATATTCAACGAGACACAAAAAATATTAAGAGAAATAACATCACAAACACGTCTCACAGAAAATAAAACTGTTATCTACTGAGTTATGTAACTTGGTTCAGTAACTTGGTATATGTAGATATAAGAATATGAATATGTTTGTGTGAACCACAAATATTTATTTCGGGTCTGGGTGTTTGTGAGACCGAAAAGCCTCTCGTAGTTTCTGATAGCCACGACACAAAACATCTTAGTGTGGGGTCAGAACTATGTATGCGACTGTTGGGTGTATTTTTTATTTTATTTATACAATTTCTTTTATTTGAAACTTAGAAGCACTTTGACAAAAACAAAGAAATGAATGAACTAAATTGGACTAATATTGGAGAGATTATCATTCCTTAGATTCGGTCGTCAGTCAACACTACCAAAGCGATAGTATGCGTCGCGAACAGGATGTTCATTAAGGACTGCAACACTTGTTGGTGCAACGAGGACGGCACCAGTTTCTACTGCACCCGCCGAGTCTGCACCGTGCCTGATGATGACGACCAAGAAAACGTGCAAAAGGTCTTTAATACAGTTGAAATCAGTCACATTCTATCATCATCATCATCATCAGCCCAAATACGTCCCACTGCTGGGCACGGGCCTCCTCTACAACTGAGAGGGTTTAGGCCTTAGTCCACCACGCTGGCCTAGTGCGGGTTGGCGGACTACACACCTAAGAAATTCCCAAGAACTTTTAGGTGTGCAGGTTTTATCACGATGTTTTCCTTCACCGTTAAAGCAAGTGATAATTCATTGTGAATACACACATAACTTCGAAAAGTCAGAGGTGTGTGCCTGGGGTTTGAACCTGCGACCGCCGAAATTCTCGACCGCGCGCCTAAACCTCGAGGCCATCACTGCTTCACATTCACATTCTAAGACATACATAAATAAATCTTCCTGGACGAGTTTACATGGTTTTTAGTATGGAAGTAGATATTGAAGGATATAGTTGAATGGTTTGCCAGCCATACGTAGTCTCTTCTTATTATCCTGGGTCTTTGAAACGTAGCGTAAACAGACAGCATCTTGCGTACTGGCATGCTTGGCTGTTGTCACAGTGATACTAATTAGAAAAATGTTAAGATAATTGGCAGTTGTTAAAGGCTTATTACTAACAATGAAAGTCTTGTAGTTGATGATGATGATGATAATGTTGAGAATGATAACGATATCGAAGAAGATATTGATGAATGAGCAGCTAAATTTGTTCTTATACCTGAAATCAACTTCTAGACTAAACCCATAATGATTGAATAATGCAATGCTATAAGATGCTGTAGATTCCCCTCTTGGTAATGGTGTTTTGGAGTTGTTAGAATCTTTCATGACTCTTTGCAAATTCTATTTCTCTCTGGTTTTGTGGCATTTCTGAATTTGTACTTTTTAATTGTACATATATCTTATAAATGGTTTGGATTTATAATTGCTTTCTTAACTTTAATTGTATAAAGTGTCAACTTTTAAACAAAAGCTACTTATTCCGTTACCTTATTCTTTAAATATCTTAAGAAAATGTTTTAATTTTTGTCTTTGCTTAGTTTGGTAGAATGAATTGTTGTTTTTCTTATAAATGAATATTATGCACTTTGTTACATTTTCCTTTATAATTGTGTAACGTAAGTTTAATTTGAAATCTACCAGTCGTCGGCATCGGTAACATATTCAAGGTATTTGTATTTATTGATATTTTTAGACACCAGCTTGCGAAACGAGAGGCCGCGGGTTCGATCCCCTCACCGAGACAAATGTTTGTGTGATCCACAAATATTTGTTTCGGGTCTGGGTGTTTGTGAGACCGAAAAGTCTCTCGTAGTTTCTGATACCCACGACACAGAACTTGTATCTTAGTGTGGGGTCAGAACTATGTATGTGACTGTTGTGTGTATTTATTTATTTATTTACTTTCCGTTGTTTACGGCGATTGTTTTATATATTATGTTTATATTATTTCGCTGATGAAAATCTATGGTGTCTGGTATATAATAAAATATTTCGTGGTGTTGGTGATTTCATTTTAACAAAATCTTGTTATAAACCTTTTCCTTTTTAAACAATTCCTTTCTATTCTTGAACTATTTTTTTAACATTTTAATTAACAGGTGGTGCCAGTGAAATTACAGTCAAACCGATTATAACGACATCGCTTATAACAACCAAATGGCATGGTCCCGGCGGAATCTATATACGAGGGCAGTCCGATAAGTACTTAGCCTACAAAAGAAAAACGAAAATTTTGGAAAAGTGGCGATTTATTTCTCATCACAGTCTTCTTTCAACTCGATTCACTTGACCCAGCGATGCTCCAACTTCTTTAAGCTGTCTGAAAAGAACGTTTTCTGGAGGTCTACAAAGTAGGCCTCCGTGGCGGCGATAACCTCCTCATTCGACTCAAATTTCTGTCCGGCGACGGACTTTTTCAAGTTTGGAAACAAAAAGAAGTCACACGGGGCCTAATCTGGAGAATACGGTAGATGGAGCAGCTGTTCGTAGCCTAATGTGACCAATTTGGCCGTTGCGACGGCGGAGGTGTGAGCCGGTGCGTTGTCATGGTGGAAGAGCACTTTTTTCTTCGCCAAATGGAGCCGTTTTTTCTACAATTCAGCGTTGAATCGGCCCAATAGTTCGGCATAGTAGAGCCCTGTGACCGTTTTGCCCTTCTCCAGGTAGTCGATGTAAATCACACCTTGTGAAACCTAGAAAACGGTGGCCATCACCTTTTCGGCCGATGGGACAGTGTTCGCCTTCTTCGGAGCACATTCGCCGGGTAAAGTCCACTGTTTCGACTGTTTATTGGTCTCTGGTGTGTACCAGTGAATCCATGTTTCGTCGACGGTCACGAAACGACGCAGAAACCCCTTCGGATTGCACCTAAACAGTGTCAAACACTGCTCTGAAGTTGTGTCACTGATGCGCTTGTCGTCCGAAGTGAGCAAACGCGGCAGCCATCGAGCCGACAGCTTTCTCATGCCCAATATTTCATGCAGGATATGACCCACGCGGTCTTTTAAGATGCCTACTGTCTCAGCTATCTCGCGCACCTTCAATCGGCGGTCTGCCAATACAAGATCGGGACTTTTCTCACGTTATCCTCCGTGGTAGCCGTTTTTGGGGCACCTGGGCGTGGCTCATCAAAAACTGACGTGCGACCACGTTGAAACTCGTTAAACCAATTTTTGACGGTCGCCATTGAAGGAGAAGAGTCACCGTAAACAGCATCCAAGCGCTTTTTGATATCGCTGCGCGATTTCCCTTCCAAAAACAAGAATCAAATCACCGGCCGATATTGCTCTTTTTCCATTTTTCGAAAATCCGCGGACACGTCCGCTTACACACGCGGTCAAAACAAAACTACAAATCCAATTCGGCTGAAATTTTGACAATAGCCGTCTACGAAGATGTGCTACATGATGGTAAATTTATCTTACGATAGTGGTGCCATCGGGCGGTGAGGCTAAGTACTTATCGGACTGCCCTCGTAAATACTATTGCATATAACAACTATCGGATATAACGTCCGATATATACGGTCCCTTCAATGTTATATGCGGTTTCGACTGTATTTTTCAGTGTATTAATTTATTCATTGTTTAATTTCAGGAAACCCAGACAAAGTTGTCAAGAAAAGTACGCGCTTATCAGGTAACGCTGACAAAAAAAATGTTCTCATATTTTCCTTGTTAGTATCTTACTATGGTCATAGGCATTTTTGAGGCCGTATTCATTAATTTTGAAAGCTTTATTACATTAATAAGTGAAAATCTTATAAAACATGTCATTAAAGACAATTCGGAAAGGAAACTGGACGAATTTCGACCAGATAAAGTTATTTTACAAGACTTTAATAAAGCCCCTAATTTGTAGCAAATGATGTCATGTAGCACTCTAATTAATTCTTTGTTCTTTTCCAAATCATACTATTTTGTAACATCGTGAGGAAACCTGCACACCTAAAAGTTCTTAGGAATTTCTTAGGTGTGTAGTCCGCCAACTCGCACTAGGCCAGCGTGGTAGACTAAGGCCTAAACCCTCTCAGTTGTAGGGGGGCCCGTGCCCAGCAGTGGGACGTAAATGGGCTGATGATGACTGTTTTGTTAGATGCACAAATAGTTGAAACCTTGCCCTCAGGAGCCGCCGAAGCAATGCCAGCCTGGAGAAGTGTTCCGTCTGGACTGTAACAAGTGCCTCTGCGACAATGAGGGGCAGAACTTCTCGTGCACCCGTATAGACTGCAATGCGGTGAACAAGTACCCGGGGGGCATCGACAACATCAGGGCTAAGAGAGGTGAGTGGCTTTCTGTAACTTATAGTTACAGTTTACATCATCACACCTCTAGCCTATATTCCCCCAAGGAGTAGGAAGAGGTTCATTACTACACCCACATTTCGCCAGGTATGCATTAGCCCTACGTAATAGGGGACGAACCTATTGCCTTTTCTCGGGCGAATTTCCAAATTTCGTACTGCTGCTGCTGAGAATCTAATGGAACAAATTGCCAATTCAGCTTGCTAACCCTTTGGGATTATGTTGACATTACAGATAACTATTGACATAGTTTGGTAGATTGACATAAGTCAATCTGTAATGTTGGAATGGAATTTTTCGTGGTGTCATAAGGTTTATTGTTATGTGTGTATTCACAATGAGTCATCACTTACTTTAACGGTGAAAGAAAACATCGTGAGGAAACCTGCACACCTAAAAATTCTTAAAGATTTCTTAGGTGTGTAGTCCGCCAACCCGCATTAGGCCAGCGTGGTGGACTAAGGCCTAAACACCCTCTCAGTTGTAGAGGAGGCCCGTGCCTAGGAGTGAGACGTATATGGGCTGGTGATGATGATGCAGGCTTATTAACTCCCCACTGTCTTATTTTTAGTACACTATATTCAACATTTTTTAGTTGTTTCTGATGAAATTCGTAATTATTAATTTTTTTTAATAAATTTCTTTTCGCTGTAAAAAAAATTAAGGTGATTTTAATGTATTTTTTTCAAATTATTAATTTTTGTTGACTCAGGAAGGGCATTATGATCTGTTTTCATATATCGCGAATAAAATTACTATTTTTTTTTCTTAATTTACTAAGAACTTTAATATACATTTCATCAAAAAAATCCATTTCGATGATTGGGAAGTAATGTGTTAACTCCTATTTTCAGCTATCCTAAGCTTTGATCAAATATTTGTTGTAGACACGACGGCGATGGAGCCGGTGCCGTGCGCGGCGGGCAGCGTGTTCACGCGCGGGTGCAACGTGTGCCGCTGCTCGCAGGAGGGACACCACGCCGCCTGCACGCTCAAGGTGTGTCGCGACAACGAGCTGGACGCCCGAGCGACCGGTAGGTAAGCGCAACACGTCTTCTTCATTATACACCTGTTATGGAAAACAAATTATTGTACAACATGCCTTTGCACTAAATGACAATCAGTTCTAGACAACTATATATGTAAAAAAAGAAGAAAAACGGTAGAAATCTCGATACGCGAGTGTAATACGAGGCGTATTAGAACGGTGTTGCTGAGAACATAATTAATGAGTATATATTTCGACAGAGCAAGACCTAGGGTTTAGATGCAACCCCGGAGAGCAGTTCGCGAACGAATGCAACGACTGCACGTGTTCGGCGGACGGACGGAGCGTGTTCTGCACGCTGCGACTCTGCGACAAATACATCTCGCCCGACATATAGGTACGACACCACACAAACAGTTACAACACAACACAACCAGTTACGACACAACACAACCAGTTACGAGACAACACAAACAGTTACGAGACAACACAACCAGTTACAAGACAACACAACCAGTTACAACACAACACAACCAGTTACGACACAACACAACCACGACACGAAGGGTGAGCTTTACGTCATGCGAAATAAACAGAAGCATTTAATACAACAAAATATTAAGTGATCCTGAATTTGTTTTCATTTCAACGATTGTAAAAAATGTCTTTTGAAAAGATCTAAACAAAGTCTGAATTTTGTAGAATTAAATTTTTGTTTTTTTCGCATCAAGAAGAAGCTCGTTCTTCAATCAGTAGGCCACAAAAAATATCGATGATTCATCGATTCTGTATTAATTTCGATAATCGATTGTATTATCTCGATTGTTGAGGATAAATCCTAGTAACATTTTAAGTATTTGTGACTATTTTTTACGTAGTTTTTTTTTATATTTGTACGTTTTTCGAACGATTTTGTAGGTTATAAAACTTTATTGTTTTCGTGTTTTACATGTTGGGTGAGACGTATGGAATGTCAGGTTAATAATCTGTTTGTAGAGGTGTTTCGGATATGGACATATAATGTAATTTGAAAATTTATTAATATTATTTACTTGATTTTATGAATGTATCATATATCACTATATCCAAAAAGGATTATCAATTTATATATGCTTGAAAGTTTTTTATTCGGCAGTTGTTATTTTTTTACAATCTAACCTCCATATTTAGTAACTGTGTTGCAACACTAAAAAAAATAAAGTGTTCTCTATGCCAGTTATTTTTCATGTGAATTCTCCGTAACATCTCTACAAAATCGTTTTTGTGTCATTATTACATAAATTAGGATAAATAGCAAACATTTATAGTGATATTTGTATCTTAAAATATCTCAAATTGTAAGCTTTCTGTGTGCGAGCGTGCTGAGGTTATTATCTATGTATTCTAGCGCTAAGTTCATTAAAATCCATAATATTTCATTAATTAGGTGGCTTTATATCGTTTTTTAAACCAAACAATATACGTCAATCCCTTTATATTCTTTTAATCTTATACAATATTTTTGTAGTGCCAGATTCATTGTTTTATGATTATTTTTTTCGATTTTAACAATACTTTTCGATAGTTTCTCATACATTACCTCTATTGTGCGCCATTTAATTACATTAACAGCTGGGCTCATTACTACTACACGACAATTCTGTTCTAGTTCCCACAGATACAAAATAAAAAATTACAGCCATTTGCCATCTAATGTTCATCACCAAATCAGTGAAAGATTTATAAGAAATATACTATTATACAGAACTTATTATACAGAAAAGCGAATGCTTTTAAAGATAATACTTATTTCATTAGAAACACACAAATATGCAAAAAAAATTATATACCGAAAAGTAAAGGACGTTTAAGTAAATCCGTCACTGATGCCATTTATTTATATTTTATTTGTTAGTTAGTAAATGTCTCATACGCAAGGAGTTATTATTAGGAAAAGTATTTTGTATTTTTTAAACCCTGAACTCTGTTGTAAATAAACAGCTACGAGATGGCGCTGATGTTTGACATTGACAGGCGTTTTATTTTTATTTTTCAAACCAGTAGTAAATAATATATTTTGATCATATAACTCCTTGCTGTGAGTAATATCGGTTTAATTGCTTAATAGTTAACGTGCCTCATGTATTAGAATAATACGTAATTACACTTAAGTTTTGAGATATTAAGAAACGAATAAACGATAAAGAAGAACGATTTGTTGGTTTTATTTACCAACCATCATCATTCTCTTGCTCTGTTTCCAATTTTTATTTGGGGTCGGTGCAGAATGTTTTATCTCTCCAAATATCCCTATCAGCCGTCATGTCTTCATTCATACCTTTTTCTGTCATATCTTCTCTCACGTACTTCATCCATCTATATTTACAAACCATTTTATTTATGCATATCCCTAAAGAATCTAAAATACGAAACTCATTTCGTAACAGAATCTACGACTATTTTTGTGTTCAACAACATTTAGAACCCGCAGATTCTCACTTCATAAGGTGACGTCCTATCAGCTGCGCCACAGATTCTGTTACTATACCGGCTTGTAGCATACAATATTTCGCATTGTATAAGCAGTGATGGCCTCGAGGTTTAGGTGCGCGGTCGAGAATCTCGGAGAAAGTCAGAGGTGTGTGACTTTTCGAAGGTATGTGAGGATTCACAATGAATTATCACGTACTTTAATGGTGAAGGGAAACATCGTGATGAAACCTGCACACCTATAGTTCTTAGGAATTTCTTAGGTGTGGTCCGCCAACCCGCACTAGGCCAGCGTGGTGGACTAAGGCCTAAACCCTCTCAGTTGTAGAGGAGGCCCGTGCCCAGCAGTGGGACGTATTTGGGCTGATGATGATGATGATAATATCAAACAGTAAACAATTATGTTATCGATCTATGGTCATCTATATCAGAGGTGTATTCCTACAACATATCCTAGGTTTTAAGTAGAGAATTTATCGGTTCGATTGAGACTACTTTATTCGTATAACTTGGCTTTTATCAAAACCTTATTACTCAAGAATCGATTGCATTCATTAAAATTTTATGACTAATAATACGGACTCATAAAGTTAGAATTAGCTTTACTGTTCAACTCAAAGGCATTCAGGGAGCAATGTCTGCGTATATAGTATTTTTGTTGTATTTTATTCAATGGATGACTGCAGGTGAAACCTTGCTGTGTAAGTATAAGTAATGTTAATTTTTCATCTACATTTAATTAAGCATGTGCTACTGTTCAGAAAGTACTAGACATTGCTGCTTATCATTGCATATGCAAGCTAATAATTTTCACATCAGACCAAAAATTTATGATCACAATACTTAAACTACCTCGGGATCTCGCGGTACAAGTATGCGCCGTGCGATCTAGAGGATCAGGCAGTGTTATTGAACTTTCCAATTAGGAAATTCCCAGTAGCACTACAGAGTCTAGAAATGTGCCCGAAAAACGGCAATAGGCTTGCCCGGGACTGATGCCACGGTAATACTATCATACAGTAGTTTAACTTCATACAAACGGGCGAAACGCGAGTTATACCTACGCGCCTCGATCGCGGCATGCGCAAGGCATGCAGGCAGTCGCGAATGTGCCGCAGGGACAAACGGGCGGTCTTGTTTTTTAAGCAGTAATCGCGCGATTTTTATACAAAATAAGTGCAAGTGCCTTTTTAATATGACATGTATGTGTGTATTGTGTTTATATATTGTGCTGTTTTTGGTTGCATGAAATCTTCCAATCAAAAAATAACATGCATTTTTATTATCACAAAATATTTTATTTGTTTAAATAAAATAAAAAATATTTACAATTAAAAAAATAGATAGAAAGGCAAAGTAGGCAGATTGAATTAAAATTCTGCAGGTTCGCAGCCCTATCGCATGTTTACGTACCGCGCGGCTGTAGGTATTTATTTCAAAAATGCGGCCGAGTTAAACTACTGTATGATAGTATTACCGTGCTGATGCATACCTGGCGAAATGTGGATGCAGAAACGCACCTCTGCCTACCCCTTCGGGGAATGCGGGCGTGAGGTTACGTATGTATGTATAATATTTCAACCCTTTCTAGAGTAACGCGAGACAGCTCCAGACTCTAAAAGCAATGTCTTTTTATTAGTAAAGTGATTTTGTGCACACGTTGCCCTATTCGTCTTTGTTCGTTAGCGAACGTAGAACATATTCGGAAACATTATTTTTTAATAAATACATATCTACACCCAACAGTCACATGTTCTGACCCCACATTAAGATACAAATCTTGTATCGTGGATATCAAAAACCACGAGAAACTATTCTGTCTCACAAAAACCCAGACCGGAAAAATATTATGTTTGTGCATCATACAAACATTTGTCTTGAACCCGCGGCTTCTCGTTATGTAAGCTTGTGTCTAGGCAACTGCGCCACGGGACTACAAATACAAATGTTTTAAGTTGTGGTCGTGATGGCCTCGAGGTTTGGGCACGCGGTTGAGAATCTCGACGGTCGCGGGTTCAAACCCCAGGCACACACCTCTGACTTTTCGAAGTTATGTGTGTATTCACAATGAATTATCACGTACTTTAACGGTGAAGGAAAACATCGTGATGAAACCTGCACACCTAAAAAGTTCTTAGGAATTTCATAGGTGTGTAGTCCGCCAACCCGCACTAGGCCAGCGTGGTGGACTAAGGCCTAAACCCTCTCGATAGTAGAGGAGGCCCGTGCCCAGCAGTGGGACGTATATAGGCTGATGATGAAGTTGTGGTAGGTCTACATATGTAGACAAATATTGACATATCATCATCAGCCCATATACGTCCCACTGCTGGGCACGGGCCTCCTCTAAAACTGAGAAGGTTTTAGGCCTTAGTGCACCACGCTGGCCTAGTGCGGGTTGGCGGAAAACACACCTAAGAAATTCTTAAGAACTTTTAGGTGAACAGGATTCCTCACGATGGTTTCCTTCACCGTTAAAGTAAGTGATGATTCATTGTGAATACACACATAACTTCGAAATGTCAGAGGTGTGTGCGTGGGGTTTGAATCTGCGACCGCCGAGATTCTGGGCCGCACGCCTAAACCTCGAGGCCATCGCTACTTATAAAAATATAGATATATTTTTAAGGGCCCTATCCCACCACACACCTGCCACTGTAACTCCTGTGCTCCAGGATCAACAGCGGCACGCACAGTATTGACGCTGAGCAATGAAGCTCAGCGGATCTAAGGGGACCTAAATTTGTCATAATCCCGCAACGAAGTTAATCAGAAAGACAAAATAAAGGAGGAGTTGGAAAACAAAGAGTTGTCCACTTCCCTCCACAGCAAAGCGGGTGACAAAAACATTGAGCTGTGAGGTTTAACCCTCACATAAAAAAGAAAGACAATTACAATTAGTCAAATTAGACGCAATTAACGCACCAATTAAATGATACAGATACATATATCTATATGTATCTGTATCAGTCCAAATATGTATCACTGCTGGGTACGAGCCCATTCTTGAACTGAGAAGAGTAAAGCCTTAGACCAGCTCGTAACAAGTCAAAATAATCCAAGCAGAACACATAAACAATATCATTCAAAGGCTTTGCATTGAAGGTAAATCGTTAAACAAACCGACTAAAAACTTAAAGAGTCGAAGGATATGTTCACAAATCGATTCTCCTAGTCACGTATCTATAACCAAGAATCGATTGTAAAACCAATACAGAATTAGTTTGCGTGAATTTCTGTGCCAGTCAAGCCTCGTGCTAAGTGCGTGCCGACAGCCGCCGTGCAAGGGCCGTGCCATCACTGTGTCTGCTCTACTCAGGGCGTGTACCACTGCGTGCTTAAGAAATGCGACAGGAATTTAACAGGTAAGAACTTCTATCTATATCAGCGCATATACTTCTTAAGTCCGTGCTACTACTGAGAATTTCAAACGTAATGAAACAACTAATCATATTTTAACCGAAATCGAACCCAAGATCGCACGGTAGAAACTCATACTTGAGACTACGAGGGAGTGCAAATTAGATATTACGGTTATATCACCACCAGCCCATATATTATACGTCTGCTGGGCCTCTAGGACTGTACCTAAGGTCTTAACACACCATGCTGACGTAGTGTGGGTTGGTGGACTACAAACACAAGAAATTCCTAAGAATTGTGCAGGTCTCCTCACGATGTTTTCCTTTATCGTTAAAGTAAGAGATAATTATGAGTACTGTAGAAACATACATGCCTGTATTTCCGCTAGGGAAGGCACAGATTTTGTAAACCCACTTTTAGTTAACCGTTTTTTCTGATTATAGGAAAGTGAGGAAACGCAAAAAGAAAACATAATAAAATTATGTCTGACTCTAAAATCAGATTAACTATTGCTATCGCTATCACTTACTTATAAACGTAACTTAATCATGCCTTGTCCTGCTCTGTTGATTAACCTGTGACGTTGGAGTAAACGAGACAAAGCGTGTTTAAATAGTAGTTAATTATTGCATATAAACGTTAGATATAATCGCACATACGAGTATTAGAAATGTCTTTTTCTTCTACATTCAAATTCTTTCATTATTTTGATCGAGGCAAGATTATTAGAGAATTTAGAAATACTCATACATGACTAACGTTCATATAATTAAACACGCTTAAAGTTCAAGACAAAGCACTACGAGTAATATAAAATCATTATTTAATTTTTTACTAAAATTGTTAATTCTAATGTTTACCTTGAGATTTACCATAATAAAAATAATTAAGTTTGTATTTAGAATTGACTCGGAATTAGAATATACTCTAAGGGTACGGTTTTTTTTTTCATAATGATAATATTCGTGTCATCAAACTGTAAAATATTTACTTGCTGAATGTTGCATATACACAAAGTCCATAATTTGTAACAATTTATTTGTTTCAGAACCCATAGATGACGAGAATGAATGCGAACCATCATTCACATACGCGGAAAAAGCTATGATTTGCTCTTGCAGCAAGAGTGGACGTTGGAAATCATTTAACTGCAGGAACCGGTTCAGATTCATCCAAACAAATACCACACCCACCAACCAGATATTAAGAACTAATATCGCATGCACACCTGACATGCTGTACCTTATAGACTGCAACATATGTAGGTGCGAAACTGACGGCATCCTCAAACCATCTTCTTGCACAAATAGACCTTGTTCCGCTGTCCATAAATCAGACAAATGCAAAGCAGGCGACATACAACGTTTTGGAAATGAACTGTGCGCCTGCAGTGATGTAAATTATTTCATAGATCGTCTTTGTTTCCCCGTCAAGGAACGGAACTCAATGCAGACGGTGGAGAATATACATCTGGAGAAACTAGTTTACGCAGATCCATCGTGGAGAAGAATGTTCATAGATAATTATCGGTGTAATCAAAGTGACAATTTGACAATAGATTGTAACACATGCGTTTGTAGCAATTTTATTTTGAGCTGTACGAAGAAGAATTGCAGTCCTGAAAAGGGCGCAAATAGAAAAAGTGAGATCAGAACGTCAGAAGTACTGCCAGAGTTAGAGAACGCTGACGAAAAATGTACGCCTGGAAAGAAATACAAATATAAATGCAATATATGCGTGTGTGCCGACGATGGGATCCCAACTTGTACGACAATGGTTTGCCTGGAAGATTTTCTGATGAATGTTCCTGGAGTTAAAGGAACTTTGAGGACTAATGGAAAATGTTGAGTGGTTATCCTGCTACGTATTTATCTAATAAGATATTCTCTCATTGTTTCCTTTTTTACCGTTTGTAATTCTGAGTTTTTTAAATTAAATTATAAAAAAACTATTATGATCAGACAGCTTCCGTCGCACAGTTGTTTAGTCACTAACTTTAAGCGAAAGTCTACAAATCCACTAACATTTATTTCGGCTCTGGCCGTCCAAATTGTCGCTCGTAGCATCTAATACCCGCGACATAAGACTAGTGTTGGGTTAGAACTATGCACGTATTTTTTGGGTGTATTTATTCATTAATGAATGGTTTTACAGCCAATGTCACCAACATCGCTGGAAGCCTTCCCGAAATACGAGAAGGGGACAAATGCGTCCCAGGGGAACGATACAAAATGGACTGCAACACTTGCTACTGCAAGAAAGACGGCAGTTTAATGTGTACCAAAGTCCTTTGCCTTTCTCCCAAATATATGAACTTGAAGAAAAACGCCAGAAAAATGATAAAGCAGGTTAAAAACAAAAATGAAACTATTGCTCCCACGACGGGACCAAAAAAAGGTAAAAATAAATTTTTAGAATTGCAAGAAGCGCCAAAGACCGGCTGCGTGCCTGGCAAGATTTACAAAAAGGACTGCCAGAAATGTTTCTGCGATGATAAAGGAGAAACGCTGTGTACCAACAAAAATAACGCCTGTAAGGAAAATACAAAAGGTTAGTATTGAGAAACCTTATTTAATTGACACCCGTTTGGAGTGTTAAATTCGAAAAGGAAACTTGTTGCTATATCCAAATATTTAACAGATTCAATTCCAGCTTCTTTCATGATGAAATGAGAGCCATAATGTCGTCACCCATCTCGTTATAGTTTCCACTGCTGCTCCGGCGATGGCTTCTTTTTGATACATCCCCTTAGGATCTACACTCTCTTAAGTTAAGAGACTACTCTGATAGAACTAACGACTAATTTGTGAGCGAAACACTCTAAGATAAGTCTTTATGGCGGTTATATCTTATTACAAAGATCATCATCATCATCATCAGCCCATATACGTCCCACTGCTGGGCACGGGCCTCCTCTACAACTGAGCGGATTTAGGCCTTAGTCCACTAGGTGTGTGCCGCGACCGCCGACCACTGTATCACAGAAAGTCAAGGTGACCTAATACTGATAAACCTCGAGGCCATCACAAAGATTGCTATCTTGAAACGACAGAATATTATTCCAAACTTAAAACCATTTTGACAGGTTACCCCTAGTACAGTAGCTGTGCAAAATTTACAATAAACAAATTACGTTATTAAAAGGGCCCTTTTTTAATTTTATTTATTTATTTTATTCTGGCACGGCAAAGTGACCCCATTGCACCTGATGGTAAGCGCAATATAAAGCCAATTACCTAAATTTGAATTTAGTCCATTCGTTAACCAAAGTGCAACAACTCACATATTATTCCAGGCTTTAGGATTCGCTACCTAGAGGACATTCGCCCTCCGCTCCAGCCTGGAGAAGTGCACTATCTCCAGGAACTGCCGACGCGGCATGTGGAGTGTGTTCCCGGCAAGTCTTACAGGGTGGACTGCAACGGTTGCGTCTGCCTCGCGAGTCAAAACCTCATCTGCGACGACCTCATTTGCTTGAGCTACGATGACATGCACCGCATCGAGGCTGATGAGAAATCAAGTATGTCTTTTGGATTGTCCTTCAACTTTTACTAGTGTTTTGCTGCTCTGCACCGTTAAAGGTCCAGAGGCCTACGTTTGATTGCCGATTCTGGCTAAATTTGTTTGAAATATTCTATCTGATAATTAGTATCAGAACGGAGTCTGATAATAAACCCGAAATAGGCTCGCCCCCTATTACTACTGCGTGGGAGTGTAAAAACAATTGGCGTAACTCTAGTGAAGAAATGCTCCTCTTCACACCTATTCCGCAGTACTAATATTCAGTGGCGGTACTTCCAACCGCACTAGGCCACCGTGGTGGACTAAGGCCTAAACCCTCTCGGTTGTAGAGGAGGCCCGTGCCCAGCAGTGGGACGTAAATGGGCTGATGATGCACTTCCAAAGAAGCCCAAAAGCCCATTTTGCCTTTTAAAATTCCAAATAATCATTTTTAAGCTTGAAAACTTTATTTAATGAAAGCAATTTGTTAAATAAAGACGCCATAATAAGCAAATATAAACTAGACATTACACAATTAACGTTCAACGCTTTTGGGTTTCTATGGAAGTCCCGCCACTGCTAATATTATAAATCCCACTAATAAAATCCACTATTGAAACAAACTTTAACCCCACCATCATTATCGCACGACCGACAAAGCAGCCTTGATGAGACAACTTATACGACCTTATATGTCTAATTTTATGATACTTCCTTTTTTAGAGAGCCCTTGCAAACCCGAAGAATACAAGAAAACAGAAGAGGACTGCATCGTGTGTGACTGTGTGAAGGGAAAAGTCAAATGCACCGAGGTGACGGGCTGCATCTCGAATAAAGATAAGCAGATGCTGAACTGGAATGATGGCGATCCGAAACTCTCGCTGGATATGTTTAAGGAAACTTGTATACCTGGAGCGGTCTATAGGTAATATGTAATAAAAAATGTTTAAAATTCAGTCTCTAGGAATATAACTTAATAGGCTATCATGAATCATCTTATACTAAAACTTTATTGGTATTTTTAGCGCCAATAAAGGCTGTATAAACTAAGTTTCCTTTGCCGATGTATAAATTTAAAAAATAACTGAATATTTTTAGTTTATCATATTTTTTTAATGAATTTTTCAATTTATTTATCAGGATGGACTGCAACAATTGTTACTGCCAGAAAGACAGCACTTTGAGGTGCACCCAAAAAACCTGCCTCAACTATTCCCAAGCGAAGGCGTTGGAGAAGCAACGCTCGTTTTTATTACAAAATGGATTGTGAACTCTATGGCTCAAATACAACTTAAATTCCGCAATGGCTTCCCGGACTATTGATAACTTTAACTTTTGTCGCAATAAAATTGTAAATTTTAACTGTTTTTAATTCTATTGTGAATATGTGATAATAGACTGCTTTATGGGGCCATTGGCATAGTTCTGCAAAAGTGCTCATTTCTGCTATGAAAGATGATTGTCGAAATACTTGGTAAGTGTGTTATTTGTGGTGGCAGCGTACTCCGTTTGTCTCCGGAAAATGATCGAAAATACTTGTTGTGACTGGGTTTTATTTATTTATAGTAGGTAGTGATGGCCTCGAGGTTTAGGCGCGCGGTCGAGAATCTCGGATAAAGTCAGAGGTGTGTGACTTTTCGAAGTTATGTGAGTATTCACTATGAATTATCACGTATTATCACAAGCGGTTTTCCAAGCAAAAAAAACTACAAATTAAGTGTTCTCGTGTAATGGGCATGGAACTCAAAACAGCGCGGCGCCCGGGGGGAGCTGGTCCTATTTACACTTTTTTTTTAATTTTCTTTCTACGATTTTTTCTATCTGTATGGTATATAAATAGTCAGATAGTAATTTAATGAAATATGAATTTGATTGACTCGTGGTCAAACGGTACAAGTATGTGTTGTGCAATCACGACGTCCCGAGTTCGATTCTCAGGTTAAAGTAAATATAATAAATATACACACAACAGTCACATACATAGTTCTGACCCCACATTAAGAGACGAGTCTTGTGTCGTGTGTATCAGAAACTACGAGAGACTTTTTGGTCTCACAAACACCCAGACCAGAAACAAATATTTGTGGATCACACAAACATTTGTCTCCGTGCGGGGATCGAACCCGCGGCCTCTCGTTTCGCAAGCTGGTGTCTAGCCAACTGCGCCACGCTGTCAAATAAAGTGTTATTGGATTTTTCCATTAGCAATATCTCAGTAGCAGCATGCAGCCTGGAATTATACCCGAAAACAGCAATAGAATGCCCCCTGTTACGTGGGACGCCGGACGAAAACACATTTGACGAAATTTGGGTATAGATTTGCACCTCTGCCTACCCCTTCAGAGAATACAGACGTGAGTATACAATAGCATGTTTAAATAAATAAATACACCTACATACATACACAGTTCTGACCCCACACTAACATACAAGTCCTGTGTCGTGGGTATCAGAAACTACGAGAGACTTTTCGGTCTAATCATATTTGTGGATCACAGAAACATTTGTCTCGGTGCGGGGATCGAACCCACAGTCTCTCGTATCGCAAGCTGGTATCTAGCCAACTGCGCCACAGGGCTGTCAAATATCCTTGTCTTCCTCCATCTACTTCAACAGTCATGTGTTTTTTCCTTAAACAAAAATATATGTTTAGCTAAAAGACTATGTCAGGGTTTCCGATTTTCCAAATTGCGGGCAACTGTCCTTTTCACTGCGTTGTGTCCAACTATATTTTACCCCAGCCACGGTAATACTATCATACAGTAGTTTAACTCGGCCGCATTTTAGAAAAAAATACCTACAGCCGCGCGGTACGTAAACATGCGATAGGGCTGCGAACCTGCAGAATTTTAATTCAATCTGCCTACTTTGACTTTCTATCTATTTTTGTGATTGTAAATATTTTTTAATTTTTTATTTAAACAAATAAAATATTTTGTGAATGGAATAGGAAGTGTTCAATAAAAATGCATGTTATTTTTTGATTGGAAGATTTCATGCAACCAAAAACAGCACAATATGTAAACACAATATATACTTGTCATATTAAATAGGCACTTGCACTTATTTTGTATAAAAATCGCGCGATTACTGCTTAAAAAACAACACCGCCCGTTTGTCACTGCGGCACATTCGCGACTGCCTGCATGCCTTGCGCATGCCGCGATCGAGGCGCGTAGGTATAACTCGCGTTTCGCCCGTTTGTATGAAGTTAAACTACTGTATGATAGTATTACCGTGCCCCAGCATACCCACGACAATTTTTCGGTAGCGCATTTGGCAGAAAACACCCTTTTAAAGGCTGGTGTAGCAAATTCCCTCCACTATTTAACATTTTTTGGTCAATCTCAAGACTTTGTCATTCCAAGAATACACGTGTACACGCCAAATATACACAAAAATATTTTATTGTAATGTAAACTGGTATTTTAAATTGCGTAATCGGGCTTAGTTTTTTTATATTTAGCCGAAGGTCAACCTTATTATATTTTTGTATAGCAATGACTACGCAGTATGTTTCTAAATAAGAGAAATAGAAACTGTAAGATATTTGTACCTACAATTTAATAATACTTACATTATGATTAACCTCGCAACAAAAAATAAATAAATTTATATGTGAATCGGAAAACACTTTAAAAGAGTCTCTCTTCAGAGTTTCGATTAATTTCCTGGGTTCGATTCCCGGGTCGGGCAAAGTGCAGCATGGAGTCTGGAAATGTGCCCGAAAAATGGCAATAGGCTCGCCCCCTATTACGTGGGACTTATACATACTTGGCGAAATGTGGGTGCAGAAATGCACCTCTGCCTACCCCTTCGGGGAATACAAGCGTGAGTTTATGTATGCATGTAGTTTCGATTAACTAATAGGGGCTTACATCGAAAACAGACGGGGAGTAAGTTTCGTTTTTATTCAAATTTTACAACACCGAAAATAAAGTTATCTACAATAATATTATGAACACTCGAGCTAAATACATAATTATCAGTGCGAAATCTTAAACAAACAGAAGCTTCCTCATTACATTAGTAAAACTAATTGACTCTTTAAAGTTTCTTATCGTCACACTGACCGGTTTCTGCGTATTATAAATGGCTAAAAGCAGATTTAGATCATTCTGAATTTACCATCAGTCAAGTGCAGACATGTTGACTATTCTACTAAGCACGTTCATAGTATTCATTTTGTTTTGTATAGTGTACTACAAGCATAAAACGAAATTGGAATACTGGGAGAAGAAGAATGTACCGCATCTGAAACCTGCTCTCATATTTGGCAATTACAAAGACTATGTGTTGATGAAAGAGATTCCTGGAGTTGTTCTGAAGCAAATTTGTGAGAAATTCCCTGACGCACCATACATTGGGGCGTTTTACGGCACCGATCCTGCGTTGATAGTGCAAGACCCTGAGATTATAAAGTTGATTATTACTAAAGATTTCTACTACTTCAGCGGGAGGGAGGCGAATGATTACACCGACTATGAAACAACCACTCAGAGTGTATTCTTCGTGGGATCAGATAAATGGAGGATTCTACGGCAAAATCTAACGCCGCTCTTCACTACAGCAAAGATGAGGAACATGTTTCATTTAATAGAGAAGTGCACGCACGGTTTCGAAGATATGCTTGAAGAGAAAGTGTATGCGTCTCCCATAGTGCCCATCAACGAAATAATGGCGTCTTACACCATGGACTGCGTTGGCTCATGCTCCTTCGGGATTGACACCCACGTCATGGCCAAGCCCAACAACAATCCTTTTCGCCAAATCGGCAACGCGATATTCGAGAAGTCAACATTCCGAGGAATCAAAAACGTATTTCGTAGCCTTTGGCCTAGATTATTCTATTTGTTCGGATTAAAATTTTTCCCGTTAGAAGTCACAGATTTCTTCAGGAAACTCTTGACCGAAGTCTTCGAAGCCCGCCAGTACAAACCTTCGCCTAGACATGACTTCGTTGATCTAGTCTTGACTCTGGCCAACAATAAGTATATTAGTGGTGATAGCGTGCCCGATTTCAACACGGGAGATGTGAGGAAGACCAAAATGGAAGTGACTAATGAGTTATTAGCCGCTCAGTGTGTTTCGTTCTTCGGAGCCGGTTTTGAAACGTCGTCAACAACATCCAGCCTAACCCTATTTGAACTCGCGAGGAACCCTGATGTCCAAGAACGAGCAATACAAGAGGTGGACGCGTATCTTCACAAGCACAACAATCAAATAAACTACGATGTGGTGCATGAAGTGCCGTATCTTGAAGCTTGTATTGAAGAAGCGCTACGATTCTATCCAGTTCTCAGTCTCCTGACTAGGGAGGCTATGGCTGACTACACATTCCCTTCTGGACTGCGAATAGAAAAAGGGACTCGCATCCATATACCAGTGTATTACCTGCAACGTCATCCTAAGCATTTCGCTGATCCAGAAATGTTCCGACCTGAACGTTTCTTGGGAGAGGAGAAGTCTAAAATTAATCCCCATGTGTACATGCCATTTGGTGGAGGACCCAGACTATGTATTGGTAAGTAAACTTCTGTAACACTTTCTACGACTTGTAAAGTATTAAGATACGAGTATTTGTGCAATTTTCCTGGGTAAATCCTCTAATTTACCGTTTAATAATCAAGTGGCAAAAATAAGGGTTTAACGAGTACAATTACACAAATACACCGTTTGAAAGTATAATGAATTACCACACGTATGTAATGACTGCCTCGTGGTCTCGGGGCACAAGTACCTATGTGCCGTGCGATCTAGAAGTCTTGGGTTCGATTCCTGGGTGGGGCAAAGTTTTATTGGGTTATTCTTGGGTGAAGAAAAATTAAAAATTGATCCCCATGTGTACATGCCGTTTGGCGGAGGCCCCAGATTTTGTATAGGTGAGTGAACTTTAAAGCATTTTAATCTGGGGGCACGGTAGTGCCCCCGCCAAGTCGAGCAAAAACGGCACGGCCGTACTATCTTATCTCGAAGCAACTCAAGCCATTTTCGACCCCATATAACTTCTTTGTGGATTAACCTAGAAACCTGATTTTTTTGTCAACAAGCAGGCATTGTATAAACTCGGTATATTTTAAATTTCATTTAATTTGAACCAGTAGTTTAAGAATTATAACTGGTCAAACTTCGTAATTTTGTAAGTCACTGACCGATCATCAAAACTCTAAGGCCCTTCTAGCAGACAAAGAACACAATTACTGCTTAGTGTAAAAAAGTACCGAAAAGGAAAAAAGTAGGACTATCTACAAAAAGAAATGCCATCAAAAACAAAACTTGTAAAAACAACCATGTCTCGCAACTCAGTTTTTCTACCGTAAAAAGTTGTGAGATCCATGTGATACCAAGTCGATGAATTTATTCAGTCCCCATTTAAGGGGCCTTCTGCCTTAAGTTATTGTGCACTGAGCTTGCCAAAAAACATCTTATAGTGACCATATCAGTATTAAAAAATGTTATGTTTTAAATAAAATAGTTTGACTTGGCAATCGCATGAAAACACAATGTATACATCGACTGCATATAATGTATATAATGATGCTATGATTTTTCCTTTGTACATAATTCTTTTATTGTTGATTATTAATTTTAAAGAAATTGAGTCCATAAAAATATCCTAACATCTATATTTTTATAAATCCAAAAGTTTTTGATATTTCAGAATTAGCGAATAGTATTTTAGTCTGGCCATTTCTCCAAGCAATGAAAGTTGACGTACACACCTTTACTATGACTAGTTTACTATTTACTATACAGATTTTTAAATATTATTCAATTCTAATACCTAATAAGCGTTGTATAATAAATTTGTTCAGGTTAATTGAGTTTACTTTCAAATTGAATAAACATTACATAAGCTCGTTTATTTACATACATACATAAACTCACGCCTGTATTCCCCGAAGGGGTAGGCAGAGGTGCATTTTTGCACCCACATTTCGCCAGGTATGTATCAGTCCCACGTAATAGGGGGCGAGCCTATTGCCGTTTTTCGGGCACATTTCCAGACTCCGTGCTGTTACAGAGAATTTTCTAATGGAAAAACCCAATAACACTTTGCCCGACCCGGGAATCGAACCCAGGACCTCTAGATCCCACGGCACATACTTGTACCGCGAGACCAATTATTTATGCATTTATAATATAGTATAATAACTCTTTATTTTTACACCATAATAAAGACATTAACACAAATCAAATAACAAAATTAGGTACCTACATAAAAATAGGCGGCCTTATCGCTAAAAGCGATCTCTACCAGGCAACCAGGTAGGGAGAGGGATACGACTAATAGATAGATGATTTACTGCATTATAATTTACATGTTTTATTTTACTGCCAAACAAACACGTGTGTCGAGTGATCATTATTGAAGTAAAAACTTCTGTAGTGGCGTTGTGCACTTTTTTAGGATGGGTAAAAAATGTTAAACTCGCGTCAGATCACGTGACCCTGATCGAAAATGTTTAAGACATATTGTATTTTACCACGTAAATGATAGTACTTTTATACAGGTAAATAAAGCAATTCGTGCGAAATTATTCCCAAACCATTCCAAAATATTCAAAAATGTACAGCGTTAATGTTGAAGTTTTCACTTCTGCCGACACTACCGGAGTGCCACCCTTTATTTGCTTTTTTAACAAAATAGTGAGTGCATATTTACTTTTTGCTTAGTTGTGTACATACATGGTTTTATTTAATGGTATGATGGTACCATGTAAAATTAAATAAATAAAATATCCAAATCGCAAGTAATGCAAGTCGTGATGGCCTCGAGGATTGGGCGCGCGGTCGAGAATCTCGACGGTCGCGGGTTCAAACCCCAGGCACACACCTCTGACTTTTCGAAGTTATCTGTGTATTCATAATGAATTATCACGTACTTTAACGGTGAAGGAAAACATCGAGATGAAACCTGCACACCTAAGAGTTCTTAGGAATTTCTTAGGTGTGTAGTCCGCCAACCCGCACAAGGCCAGCGTGGTGGACGGAGGCCTGAACCCTCTCAGTTGTAGAGGAGGCCCGTTCTCAGCAGTGGGATGTATATGGGCTGATGATAATGATGATGATGAAGTAATGCAAGATACAAAACGTAACATTTAAATAATAACTATAATATATTATAAAAATCAAAACTCATAGCTGTTACACAACATAGGTGCGGTTTTTGCTCTTAGTATTGAATTCCTAATGTTTTGTAGTAAACCGGATTTCATTTTTTTAGTATTAATAGCACTCGTAATGAGGTGCGAAGTAGTGACTTGGCAAAATTAAAACGTTAAGTCAATATGCCTTTAAGCCACAACAGAAGCTTAGTGGAAAAAGCCTAATCATACTGTAAATGAGTATAAGTGCTTATTTGATGAATTATCGCATATTTTTTGTATATAATGCACAGCCCTGTGGCGCAGTTGGCTAGACACCAGCTTGCGAAACGAGAGGCCGCGGGTTCGAGACAAATGTTTGTGTGATCCACAAATATTTGTTTCAGGTCTGGGTGTTTGTGAGAGCGAAAAGTCTCTCGTAGTTTCTGATACCCACGACACAGGACTTGTATCCTACTGTGGGTTCAGAACTATGTATGTGACTGTTGGGTGTATTTATTTATATTTATGCTTGAATCAAACAGAATAAACCACTAGTCAATAACAAAAGAAGATCATTTATAAAAGTATTTGGGAATGTTTGTACATCAAAAACAAAGATAAAAAATATTATTGTGGCCAAATAAAATTATAGAGAGCAAGATTCTCTTTCGGTTCGTTTTTACGTTTAACCAATTGTTTTTTAAGCCTTATTATTACTGTAAAAAAGTCGTGATGGCGCCAAGGTTTAGGCACGCGGTCAAGAATCTCGATGGTTGCGGATTCAAACCCCAGGCACAGACCTCTGACTTTTCGAAGTTATGTGTGTATTCACAATGAATTATCACTTACTTTAACGGTGAAGGAAAACATCGTGATAAAACCTGCACACCTAAAATTTCTTAGGAATTTCTTAGGTGTGTACTCCGCCAACCCGCACTAGGCCAGCGTGGTGGACTAAAGCGTAAATCCTCTCAGTAGTAGAGGAGGCCCGTGCCCAGCAGTGGGACGTATATGGGCGGATGATGATGATGATTATTTAATATTAGAAGTGAGCTGATTGCAGTTTCCCGCGAGCATTTCCAGACTCCGTGCTGCCACTGAGAATTACAACATCACTTGGACTGGTTATTTAAATAATATAGGGCCAGGTTTCTTTATACTAATATGTAAAGCTAAAGAGTTTTTTTTTTTTATTGAACGCGATAACGAACTACTGGTTCTAATTGTTTTTGTAATGTTGAATACTTAGTTGATTTATCGCGGAAGACTGTAGATTAAATCATCACGCTAAGACCAATAAGAGGGGAGCAACAACAAAAAATGTGGCAAAAATTACGCAATTGGCTAGATACCTTGTGAAAAGAGTACGCGCGTTCGATCCCAGCACCGAGTAATATATGAGTGATCCACAAGTATTCGTTTTATATCTGAATGTTTGTGAGACCGAAAATACTCGGTAGTTTTTGATACCCACGACACAAGACTTGTATCTTAACGTGGAACTATGTATATGAATTTTTAGCGTATTTATTTTTTATTTTAAAAAACGCTAAAAAACCTTTTTAGTTAAAGGTTTGAATAACGCAGTTACGGGAAACAGCTGGTTGTAGATAACATCACAGTTAAATATAAACAGATGAAGTGTCGGTCAAAGGGCTTATATGTATTGCTATGTCATTATTTACCTATTTACATTAGCGGCAAAGTTATTACTCCCGATAGTGTAAAGATGATCGACTGTAAATATACGCTTACATATTATTATCACACGCGACATATTCCATAGGACATTGTTGCTTTCTCACAATTTAATGTTGAAAAACTGTACGATCAAAAGTAGAGGTTTTTTGTGTCATGAAAAACAGTATTTAAAAGCACTCATACGATATTTTTAATGACAATTGCTTTTTTCTCTTTTTTTTTGGACTTTAGTCAAAATAGACAAAATAGTCAGTGGCATCGTAACAAAACACTTAAAATTATTTCTTGTTTATAATTAAATTTTGCAACACGAAGGCCTGTATGCTTCAAGGGTTAGGCAGAAAATTACTATTTTCATCGTATTTCCTAGGAATTTTCTTCATCATTAAAGTGCGGGATTAAATTCGTGGTGGACTAAGATCTAACCCCTTTTAAGTGGGACGTATAGGGTCTGGTAAAGATGATATTAATACCATTTTTCTCCAGGTATGCGGTTCGCCAAAATGCAAATGCTGTCCGGTTTGGTGACACTCCTCAAGAACTACAGAGTGGAGTTGGACTCGCCCACATCCAAGGAGGTGGAATTCGACCCTCGACTCATCGTGACTCATCCCCGTAACCCTATTAACATTAAACTTGTTCCTCGTAAAGTAAGGTGAATAAATATAATGACTAAGACTTTGTATTTTTTATTACAATATTTTTAGAAACCTAAACTCTCCCAGTTGCAAGAGACCCGTGCCGAGCAGTGTGACGCATATGAAATGAAATAATATTTATTGAATCTATAAATGTCAAAAACATCACTTAGATTCAGTCATTTCAAAATGTAGCGTACCACCCTTTTCGGAAGGCAGTCATCACTAGATGGGCTGATGATGACATTGTAGAAACCATACTGATGGTAAAGTGGTACTGAGGAAAAATTGTGTCCACAAAGTAATTTGTATAATTTTAGCACATAGATACGCTGAGGCAGTTATACAAGTCGTAAATAATATTTAGCTCTGGATAATAAAAAAAAAACATTTAAAATGAAGTGCTTTTTACACTCGTAATAAACTGTTTAGGGCTATTACGTGGCAAGTCGCGATGGCCTCGAGGTTTAGGCACGCGGTCGAGAATCTCGACGGTCGCGGGTTCAAACCCCAGGCACACACCTCTGACTTTTCGAAGTTAAGTGATTCACAATGAATTATCACGTACTTTAACGGTGAAGGAAAACATCGTGATGAAACCTGCACACTTAGAAGTTCTTAGGAATTTCTTAGGTGTGTAGTCCGCCAACCCGCACTAGGCCAGCGTGGTGGACTAAGGCCTAAATCCTCTCAGTTGTAGAGGAGGCCGGTACCCAGCAGTGGGACGTACTCGTACATATATGGGCTGATGATGATGATGAGGGCTATTACGGGGCACAAATTTTAAATTATGTACCTTATGTCCTGCCCCCAAGCTGCCAATCTCTAAAGCAAAAATAACTAAATTTCGTCAGTAGTAGAGCCAGAACAAAATTACTTTAGCATTTATAATATTAGTATAAATTAATTATATATGGAAGATAATCCACGATGCGTCAACTAGCCTAAAAACCGATTTTAATCCGAAATTTATAATTTACATTGTTGGGACAAAATAAAAGGCACATTAAAATAATTACAACATAAGTAAAATTTATAAAAGTTGCGGATCATAATTTAAGGATATTACCTAGGGAATCGAGTTTAATAATACTTGCTCTTTAATAGATGGTAACGTCAGAGACATACGTAATGACATACGGAGCCGAAACGTGGACACTCACCAAAGGCCTGGTCCACAAATTCAAAGTAGCTCAGCGTGCTATGGAGCGGGCAATGCTTAGAGTTTCTCTGGTGGATAGAATTCGTAATGAAGTCATCCGCCAGAGAACCAGTCATTGACATTGCCCGCAAGATTAGCACGCTAAAGTGGAAGTGGGCCGGCCATGTCTGCCGACGGTCCGACGGCCGATGGAGCAGACAAGTGTTGGAGTGGAGACCGCGCTTAGGCAAACGTAGTGTAGGACGACCTGCAGCACGGTGGTCCGACGACTTGAGAAAGGTGGCGGGTAACGGATGGATGAGGGCTGCTCAAGACCGGGATGGTTGGCGCTTTCTTGGGGAGGCCTACGCTCAGCAGTAGACGGCGATAGGCTGAGTATATAACGTCAGAGAGTTAGCTAAACTGCACCGATGTTCAGTGGGATGAATTGTACCTCATTATTATTAAATACTTTATTGTTATAGTACACCTACGCTTACCATCTCTGCACCACCTAAGGTTCGACTGGTAAATAATGCGTCAGGCATTAAGTCTACCTTTACAAATTTTAATGTATAAAGTGTAAATAAATAAATATAGCAAGTAGTATAATTACTTTTAAATCAATAAATGCATAGAAATACTAGAAAAACACGCTGAAATACAATGAAAATAAACACGATATCGATAACAACAAACAATACTTCGTTACTTAAGTTTGCTTAAGCAAACGTTAATGGTTTCATTATTTATCTTTAAAACAGCTGTGAATATTAAGTGCCTCGTCTTTGGTATAAATTTAATGCAATTGGATTGAATGCAACCTGAATTTGATCAGACGATCGCAGACATGCTGACTATACTACTGTGCACGTCCATACTATTTCTTCTATTCCATGTCTTCTACTACAGACATAAAAAGAAACTAGAATACTGGCAGAAGAAGAACGTTCCACATCTAAAGCCTACTCCTCTACTTGGTAACTATAAAGATTATGTGCTTCTGAAAGAGATTCCTGGCGTTGTTTTGAAGCAGATTTGTGAAAAATTCCCCGATGCTCCATACGTTGGGGCCTTTTACGGCACTGATCCTGCTTTGATAATCCAAGATCCTGAACTAATCAAGTTAGTAATTACTAAGGATTTCTCCTGCTTCAATGGAAGAGAGGCGACTGATTTCAATGAAAGCGAAACGGTTACCCAAAGCGTCTACTTCACCGGTTCCGACAAGTGGAGGATTCTTCGTCAAAATCTGTCGCCCCTCTTCACTACTGCGAAGATGAAGAATATGTACCCTTTGGTAGCTAAGTGCAATCAGGTTTTTGAGAACATGCTTGAAGAGAAGGTATATGCGTCTCCCGTACTCCCAATCAACGAAATTATGACGTATTACACTATGGACTGCGTTGGCTCGTGCTCTTTTGGCATCGACACTAACGTCATGTCAAAACCTCTGAACAATCCCTTCCATAAAATTGGTATAGAGATATTCGAGAAGTCAACTTATAGAGGAATCAAAAACGTTCTACGTAGCCTTTGGCCTGAGATGTTCTATTTCTTTGGCTTCAGGTCTTTCCCTTCAGAAATTTCAGATTTCTTCGTCAAACTGCTGACTGAAGTCTTCGAGGCTCGTCAGTACAAACCCTCGTCTAGAAATGATTTCGTCGACCTGGTATTAACTTTGACTAACAATACTTACATTGTTGGCGACAGTATCCCCGATTTTAAAACAGGAGACGTGAAGAAAATGAAAATAGAAGTGACGAACGACCTACTAGCCGCACAGTGCGTTTCATTCTTCGGTGCTGGGTACGAGTCGTCTGCGGTAACATCAAGTCTAACTCTGTTTGAACTTGCAAGGAACCCCGAAGTACAAGAGAAAGCAATTAAAGAAATCGACGCGTATCTACAGCAGCACAACAATCAAATCAACTATGATGTGGTGCATGAGCTGCCGTATCTTGAAGCTTGCATCGATGAAACTCTTCGATTCTATCCGGCTTTCAGTTCTTTGACCAGAGAAGCTATGACCGACTACACTTTTCCAACGGGACTGCGTATAGAAAGGGGTACTCGCATCCACATACCAGTATATTACCTACAACGTCACCCTAAGCATTTCTCTGATCCAGAAGTATTCCGACCTGAACGTTTTTTGGGAGAGGAGAAGTCTAAAATTAATCCCCATGTGTACATGCCATTTGGTGGAGGACCCAGACTATGTATTGGTAAGTAAACTTCTGTAACACTTTCTACGACTTGTAAAGTAGTAAGATACGAGTATTTATGCAATTTTCCTGGGTAAATCCTTTAATTTAACGTTTAATAATCAAGTGGCAAAAATAAGGGTTTAACGAGTACAATTATACACCGATTGAAAGTATAATGAATTACCACACGTATGTAATGACTGCCTCGTGGTCTCGCGGCACAAGTTTGTGCCGTGCGCTCTAGAAGTCCTGGGTTCGATTCCTGGGTGGGGCAAAGTTTTATTGGGTTATTCCATTAGGAAATTCTCAGTAGCAGCACGGAGTCTGGAATTGTGCAACGCCTGTGTTACCCGAAGGGGAAGGCTTCCGCATTTCTGCACTCACATTTCGCCAAGTATGTATCAGTCCCACGTGGAGGGGGCGAGCCTATTGCCGTTTCTACTACATATTTCCAGATTCCGTGCTGCTATTGAAAATTTCCTATTTTTTTATTTATTTAAGCAAAATTTCTGACAAAAACCATGTACTATGAGCTATCTTATGAACTAACTTAAAGACTAAAAATTGAGCTATTAAAAATTGAACTAATGGAAATACCCTACCTCTTTATTGCACGGCATATACTTGAGCCGCGAGACTACGAGAACTTTTAAAATTTGTACTGTTTGAACAATTCATTAGTAACATTCTTCTATCCAGGCATGCGTTTCGCCAAGATGCAGATGCTGTCAGGCTTGGTGACGTTGCTGAAGAACTACAGAATAGAACTCGACTCAAGCGTTACCAAAGAGGTTGTTTTCGATCCTCGTGTCATCGTGTCTCATCCTCGTGACAACGTGAATGTTAAACTTATACCTCGCAAAGTAAAATAACTTCATTTGACTTTTGAAATCAGTTTATATTTCGCTCAGTTGTTGTCTGTTTTTTCTGTTCTAAAATCGTCCTTTTGTTTAAAATTACCTTGTTAATATCTTAAAGATTCATCATCATCAGCCCATATACGTCCCACTGCTGGGCACGGGCCTCCTCTACAACTGAGAGGGTTTAGGCCTTAGTCCACCACGCTGGCCTAATGCGGGTTGGCGGACTACGCACCTAAGAAATTCCTAAGAATTTTCAGGTGTTCAGGTTTCATCACGATGTTTTATTCCACCGTTAAAGTACGTGATGATTCATTGTGAATACACACATAAATTCGGAAAGTCAGAGGTGTGTGCCTGAGATTTGAACCCGCGACCGTCGAGATTCTAAACCTAAGGCCTTAACCTCGAGGCCATCGCGACTCTTAAAGATTCACCAGTTTAATTTAGTGCTAACGTAAATATGACCTTGTCTAAGTTTTGCAAAAATCTCGAATCATGTTGAAGCAACGTTTCTAGAAATGTATATTTTTATTTTTTAGTATTTATATGTTAAAAGATTTTATGTGTGTACCTCTGCCATTACAATTTCAATGATATAATTACAATAATCCGAGTTATTAAAGCTGCTTTACGACCCATTGTTTTGATAGTTTCATAATAATGTATTTTTTTTTAATTTTGAATGCAAATAAAAATATATTACATAATATTATACATTTCATTTCCACCATCTGTCTTTCATAAGGCGGGTTTTAACCAAACGAACAAAGAGCTAAAGCTAGAACAGGCGCATTCTTTTTTGCTCTTTAAGTGTAAAGTAGTGATGGACTCCAGGTTAAGACGCGCAGTCGAGGGTCTCGGCGGTCGCAGGTTCAAACCCCAGGCACACACCTCTGGACTTTTCGAAGTTAAATGTGTATTCACAATGAATTATCACTTACTTTAACGGTAAAGGAAAACATCGTGATGCAACCTGCATACTTAAAAGTTTTTAGGAATTTCTTAGATGTGTAGTCCGCCAACCCGCACTAGGCCAGCGTGGTAGACTATGACCTAAACCTTCTCTTTTTTTATTATTAGGTATTCTTTCTTTATTCATTACCAAGTTTTTTACAACAATTGTTACAGTGTTAGGGCCTCCTTTTAAGTATTTCCATACTTGTGCTAGGAGACCCTGCTATCTCACAAACATAAAAATTTGAAGTAATTATATGTAGCATATACAACAACATACCGTAAGGTCGGGTTACTTTGACTCTAGAGGGTAACTTTGGCTCAAATAAAAAATAAGTTTAAACTTCCCGCCCTGATGCGTCAGTGTCATTTATCGATTTATTTTAAGCCGGGATCGCTACATGGTGTTACCGTGCGCCTAGTTCCAGAAGGATGTAAGATTTGTTGCCAACCTAAAGCCGCTATTTGCATTTCGGGTTTGTGTCATGTGCAATGTCGGTTATTCTCGCCTGCAAACTTTCAAGTGTAACGGAGTTTTTAAGGTGAGTTTTATTTAACATTACATTTATTCGGGTCAGAAATATATTTAGGAGTAGAATAATTATGGAAATTATTCCTTTTTTACAGGTTCAATTACCGAAATTTTAAATATTAAGTGTGGGGATTCATTGGCTCAAAAAATCGGGTAACATTGGCTCTTGAGCCAATTCCGCCCGATCGTATAAATTTTAGTCAATAAATGATTTATTTTGATTTCTTTATTGCTTCATAACAAATCAAAATATTTATAATATAATTTTAATATGTTTTTGGCCTTAATATGTTTGGCGTTAATGTATTTTAATATGGTACGTCGATTACACAGACGCAGAACTGGAGGAATGTCTGAATGTTGTACGATCCAGGAAACAGGAAGCTGCTAGACGTTGCTTACTTCTGGCTTAAGTCTGTCTAAACTGGAAAGACAGCCAGTCTGGAAGGAGGCTACCATCAACCCCTAAGGACCAATTTCCAAGTCTGTAGAAGCAAGCTCTTGACTCATTAACAGACACAAAAGAAAATTTAATTTCAGGGCTTAAGAAAACTGGAATATTTCCTATTGACAAAGAACAGCCTCTAAGCCGTTTTGATAAGTATTAAAACTTAGTAATTAATACTGAGTAAGATTTTGAAAAAGTTTTTGTTAAATTTTCTTAGGAAGACTGTTAAAGTTCAATTTAGTTCATTTTTCTATAAATAATTAAAGAATTTTGTATGTCAAAAGGTCTTATCTTTCATTTCAAGGCCTTACTTTGGCTCTGTTCTTGGTTTAGTATCTATTTTGTATCAAAAAAGATCAGCGAGCCAAAGTTACCCTCCTCAAAGAACAACTTTGGCTCAAATTTAAACAAATAAAAAAAGAATATAATACTGATACATTTAAATAAAAAGTTTATTAATTACTAGATAACATCCTTCTTTACCAAATAAAACCATTATTACCCTAAAAAGTCAGTCAGAGTTTCTACACCAGAGAAATTTCTAAAAATATACGGCAAAAGTAGCCAAAGTAACCCGACCTTACGGTATTAAAAAAACTAAAACATTTGACATAAAATCAATTCTAACAAAAATTTAAAACAGATAAAAGTAATAACGTTTGACATAAAATTAGTTCTAAGAAAAATTCAAAACAAATAAAAACCAAAAACATGAAAATCAATTCTATTAAAACTTAAAAACTAATAATATTTGACCTAAAATCAGTTCTAATAAAAATTAATAACAAATAAGTAATAACGTTTGACATAAAATTAATTCTAAGAAAAATTTTAAACAAGTAAAAACTAACAAACATTTGACATAGAATCAATTGTAATAAAAATTAAAACAAATAAAAAAAACAAAAATATGAGACAATAAATAAATTCTAGTAAAACTTAAAAACAAATAAAAACTAAAAAACATTTGACATAGAATCAACTCTAATAAAAATTAAAAACAAATAAAAACCAACAACATGAGACATAAAATCAATTCTAGTAAAACTTAATAAACAAATAAAAACAAATAATATTTCACAGAAAAACAGTTCCAATAAAAATTAAAAATTAAAGACAAATAACATAGAATCAAATTCTAATTAAGTATATAATCTAATTCTCAATGGTAGAGGAGGCCCGTGCCCAGCAGTGGGACGATATATGGGCTGATGATTGGGTGATTACACACCATAACAGCTTTATTATTCATATTTACACAAGTCGAGTCGTAAATGACTTTATCATATAAAACATGTTTATTTAAATCATGGCAATTATTCTGTTGTAAATACATTATGTTTTAAAATGTCGTTTGTTATTGTAATTGAAGACTATGCAGCTATTATAGATGCAAATATTGAAAATGAAATCGAATTTGCAAAGATAAATGTTATTTTAAAAGGCGTTAGTATCATTCACTTCTATGGGTATCATTTAAAGATATATGATTTCATTGTCGTGTTTTATTTTTATATCGACGGAATTGAACTTTTGAACATTTATTAGCACACATACATATTTATAACCTCACGCCTGTATTCCCTAAAGGGGTAGCCAGAGGTGCATTTAAGCACCCACATTTCGCCAGGTATGTATCAGTTCCACTTAATAGCGGGCGCGCTTATTGGCGTTTTTCGGGCATATTTCCACGACCACACCCCATCCGAACCCGGGACCTCTGAATCGCACGGCACAACTTTGCGCCGTGACACCATGAGGCAGTCAATATCCACTCTAAAAGCGACCACCGCTAAAGCAGCAGCCCCGCCCCGTAGCGCAGTTGGCTAGACACCAGCTTGCGAAACGAGAGGCCGCGTGTTCGATCCCCGCACCGAGACAAATGTTTATGTGATCCACAAATATTTGTTTCGGGTCTGGGTGTATGTGAGACCGAAAAGTCTCTCGTAGTTTCTGATACCCACGACACAAAATTCTCTTATTTTTTTACTTTTTTTTACTTATTGACTGCCTCGTGGTCTCGCGGTACAAGTATGTGCCGAGCGATCTAGAGGTCCTGGGTTCGATTCCCGGGTTGGGCAAAGTGTTATTGGGTTTTTCCATTAGGAAATTCTCAGTAGCAGCACGGAGTCTGGAATTGTGCCCGAAAAACGGCAATAGGCTCGCCCCCTATTACGTGGGACTGATACATACCTGGCGAAATGTGGGTGCAGAAATGCACCTCTGCCTACCCCTTCCGGGAATACAGGCGTAAGTTTATGTATGTATGTTTTTACTTTTCAAAGCAAAAGTCAAATGGAAATCAACGTTGGAATTCACGGATTATTGCAGTGGTATTCGCGCGTGAAATTAAATAATCTTTTTAGTATTATTTCTCATGGAGTGGATTTTCATAAAGAATATGTTGATGGCATTTACATTGCTCAATTTGTTGACAAGAATCCCGCTTGGATTCACTGTTTTACGTAAGTCAATTGTTTTTATCATTATCATCAACCGTATCAAATACACGTCTTTCTGCAGGGCTCTCGTATACTCTGTTGCTTAGCCAAGATTTAAAGGTCTTTCATTTACGGCGCTGATCCAATGCGAATAATTCTTTGTATACCCTCGAAATTTGATCCAGGTATTTTCTAAAAGTCAAATTATCTTTATTCAAGTAGACTTTTACAAGTTTTTTTGAATCGTCAATTTTAAGCTATTTTAAACTAAACTATTGCCGCTTCGAAACGTGTTATCGCTGTGGAGAAGAAACGACAAGACACTCCCTCAGCAACACGAAATGTATTTTTTTTTTAAATAGAAAATCGCATATATTTTTTTTCAATAAACAGTTTCAATTTTACATGATAAATGTCATAACGTTAAATGTCATACATATGTTATATGTTATAACTTATATTAGTTGTTCTATAGTAATTGTCTAAGTAAAGTTTTTGTAACGCTTACAGGCACTTGCATTCCAAACACAATTTTTCAAGTGAACGATAAAGTATGTATGTGCGACGCGAGGGGGCGGTGGACGGAGAGCAACTGTCACACTCGTAGACAAACTTGCCAGCCAGGTCAAATCATCTGGAACAACTGCAGTCAATGCATCTGCGAAGAAAATGGACAACAACTATGCACTTATAAATCCTGCAATGAAAGTGCTACTAGAGAATCTCCCGATTTCCATAAAGACTACTTTGAAGCGGGCGGTCTTTGGTGCACTCCATTCAAATCGTACTACGTAAATTGTAGTCTTTGCATCTGCCCAGCCTCAGGCAGGACTGCTGAAGCAAGATGTGCTGCAGACACATCGTGCAGCTTCAAAGGAAAGTCCCCAGAATCTTTGATATCCAGTAGAACCGTTTGCATCCCAACGGTAATGTATCTGTTCCCATGTATGCAATGTCTCTGCTCTGACGAGGGATATTTTGTCCCTAACGATTGCGTGGAAACATGCCACAAGTCCAAACAAGTTGGAACTAGGAGATGCATCCCAAGAACGTTCTACAGAAAAGATTGTAACGTATGCCTATGCCCCGAAAGCAGTAGCCCAAATGAAGAAAAATGTACCAGTAGGCTATGTGATAAAAGACCGAAATTTAAATCTTTACGTCATTTAAAAAATAAAATTATTAAATGCACTCCTTATAAGTTTACAAAACCCAGGTGCCATTATTGTATGTGTAATGCTAACGGTGAATTAAATGAAAACGCATGTCTTGAGTTGGAATGCTTGAAAACAGCAGATTTCAAGTATGATGTTGAAAAACTTACTTGCTCTCCTGGAGAAATGGTGCCTTTGTGTATGGAGTGCTTCTGCCCGCAAAATGGGCTGACAGACAAAAATTACTGCACAAAAGTTTGTTCATTTCAAAGCAAATTGGTAGTTTTGCAGAAAATACTTGAGGAGAGCGTCGAAGATTCTCATCTAATAAACAGAGCAGTTATCAAAAAATCATCCGTAAACGTAAACTGCGAACCCAATTCGTTATACCTCGATAGGGGAAGGTATTGCTTGTGTCCAGAAAATGGTAACATTAATTTCAAACTTTGTACTTCAATCGCTGATGAAATACAAGCACCAGTAACCCAAACTCCATATGCTAGCAATACCATATCTGTGGACTTCAATATAACTTGTGAACCGAACACGTTCGTCGATTTTGATTGCAACACGTGCTATTGTAGTAAAAATGGCAAGATAGATCCCAAATGGTGTACTTACGATGATTGTCATTCCAAAAGAGTTATTCAAAAGAACCACAAGGCGCACAATTCAAAATCTTTTACAACTAAATCGACAGACACATGTAATCCTGGTTCGATATCTAAAGAAGAGTGCAATTTCTGCATATGCCCTGAAAGTGGAGTATTCAATGACAGAGTTTGCACCAAAAACGACTGTTCTGACCTCCACGGATCCATGAAAGATCAAAAGTTTTTCTGCGACCCTTTAGCTTACTACATCGTAGATTGCAACGTATGCTTCTGTCCCAAAGATGGGTTGAAGAATTTAGCCAAATGCACAAAAAATCAGTGTGATAAGATTTTTTTACGATCTGATACTTGCAACCCTGGGGATCTGTTTAGCGAAGACTGCAATGTCTGCTTGTGTCCTCCTAATGGGGTCAAGGCTGATAAAGCATGCACTAGTTACTCCTGCAACGCTGCCAAATCCTCGTGGCAGAGGATCTTCAAACTATCCCAGAGCTTGTTAGGAAGTCGAATGTCAGACGGGTCCAAAAGAAGCATTCATTTATGCTTCCCTGGCGAAGAGTTTGCAGATGGATGCAAGGTATGCGTGTGTCCTGACCAGGGTTTGAGGGAATACGCTACGTGTACTCCCATGTTTTGTAATGAAAACACTCCTGGAAGTGATGTTGAGGTGAGACATTTTGAAAATGTATTACTCTTTCATGCAGCATATATGCTATACGTACGAGGATAGTAGAGAATTTCAACACTGAATATGTTAAAAACTAGTTATTATTTAAGTTTCAAAGGGAAAGCGAGCCTCTTACCATCACCAAAACAATTTTTAATATAAATGTATTAAACTGACTTGAATTCATTTTGCGAATTATCTTTCGGAGTGACGTGAAAACTATATTACGGGCAAACAAGCTCCTACTTATCTAATAATAATAACTAATCACCCAACCCGACTCCTTATCAATAGCAATACTCATTAAAATTAGTCAAATCAGCAACTAATTACATGAATTTAAAGTTAGTCCATTTTATTAATTAAACGGCGGTAGCTAAATGTTTGAACTATATCAAAATATTTTGATAACTCAGACATATCTATTTAAATAATTATAATAATCAGACATTCAAATATATTGCAGATATCATCAGACAAATTAAATTCTGAATACATGACACCAGTAACAAAGATAATATCGCGCAGAAAAGAAGAATCGTGCATGACATACAATCTAACCGACAGCTCCGAGAGGCAAGAGTGTACTCCTGGCTCGTTGTACATCATCAGGTTAACTATCGTTCGCTTGTTATATTTCAACTGCCAGTAACATGAAAGCATGTTGACTTATTTACGATTCATCGTATATTATTTAGAATTAATATGACTGACTCGTGGTCTTACGGCTCAAGTAAGTTCCGTGCGAACTAGAGACATCACGTCGGTCGGGAAAAGTCTTATTGGTTTTTTCCATTTGTAAATTCTCAGTAGCAGCATTGAGTCCGAAATTGTGCCCGACAAACGGTAATAGGCTCGCTCTTATTACGTGGGACTGATAAAAATGTACCTGGCGAAATTTGGGTGCAAAATGCACCTCTGCCTACTCCATCTGCGAACACAATCGTGGATTTATGTATGTAATTAACATTGACATGAAGAAAATTTACGGTAATTATTAGAACTGATCTTTTTTTGTAAACTGGCGATAGTACGTAAAATAATGAATAGACAAAAGGAACTGAGGAAGTACAGACAACAAGGGTATTGAAATCGTTTACAAAAAAAACAAATGAATTCCCAATTACATTCTATCTTATAGATTCCAATATGGCATATAGACAAATTAAGGACCCGTCAGTCGTTATTGCCTCGAGGTTAAGGTGCGCGGTCGAGAATCGCGATGGTCCAGGCACACACCTCTGACTTTTCGTAGTTATGTGTGTATTCACAATGAATTATTGTGCTGGTGGTAGGATATTCGTATCCGCCCGGATGGCGACCACCGTACACAGGGCGTAAAACCCGCCATAGTGGCACATGCAAGTGTGCCGCGTTCCGGGATCAGCCAGTGTATATCCGGTTTTCGGGGGGGCTTCAATCATGGTGAAAGGATGACCGTGCCGGCAATTTTTTTGGCCGGTTTGTCGCGGTTGGTCCTTTGATCGCCATGATTGATAGTCCCCCAAACTTCTTCACAATAAGGTGAAGAGGTATTCGGCCGGCATGATTGTGTCGACCAACGGGAGACCATAATCTCTCGCTGGTCGGCACTTTTTCTGGACTCCATTGTGCTTACCATCAGGTGCAATGGGGTCACTTTGCCGTGCCAGAATAAAAAAAAAAAAATAAAAAAATAAAAAAAAAAAAATTAACACTTTAACAGTGAAGGAAAATATCCTGAGGAAACCTGTAGGTACACCTCAAAACTGTAAAACTCTTAGATTTTTTTGGGCGTGTAATCCTCTTACCCGCCGTAAGTTGTAGACCAGTGGGACGTACATGGGGTGATCATGAAAATCCCGTAGACTCGCTAATTTCCAGTGTCTCTGTTGTGAAATTACTACTGTCCATCTTTGTGGGTATACAAAGATTGTATTGTTGCTTTGTGAAAAGATTGCATCTAATATAATTGCTGATTCGAATTGACGCTACTTTCGGAACTTTTCAATTATTTCTCACTAGCAAATATTATGTTCCTATCAGTTGAAATCATATAGTTATTTTTCTTACAGATGCAGGCAATGTATATGTCCTTATATGGGAAACATCAATTATTTCTGTCGCCCTCTGCCACCGAATGTGTACTGCGAACAAGCGTTCCCTAACTTCAATTATTTGCCTATGGGAAGAAGGAATACAGGTAAAATTGCCTCTAATATTCTTAAGAATGTTTTTTTACATTTTCTGAGATAAGAATGGCTGAGATGATCGTCCCGGACTCTATTACAGTTGCCCTTTAAAATATTTCAATAAATAAATAAATACATCCAACAATCACAGTTTTAGGTCGTAGCTACAAGAAACTACGAGAGACTTTTTAGTCTCACAAATACATTCCATCCAAAGGTTGTCTAGAAGAGATCGCTCTCAGCGATAAGACCGCCTATTGTTCCACTTTTTATGCATAAGTTTTATGCAAATTACTCTATAAATGTGGGTTTCAATAAAGAATTGAAAAAAAAACCACCCAGACCCGAAACCAATATTAGTGAATCACACAAACATTTGACATGGTGTGGGGATCGAAAGCGCGGCCTCTCGTTTCACAAGCTGGTGTCGAGCCAACTGCGACAGGGGGATGTGAAATGTTTTTTTATATACCCTAAACAAGTTAAATGGTACCTTCTCAATGTACGGTGATTGTGTGAACGGATTTTACTTTAACGTAGGTACGCGCTTGTAACGCCATAGGGGTTGTCAGAGGTATATTTCTTACACTGACGTTTCGCCAGAAATTTTTAAGTCCCTCGTATAAAGGGGAAAAGCCTATTGCTATTTTTCAGGCTCTTTCCAAACTTTGTGTTGCTTTCGACAATTTCCTAAATAATAAGGTCAATAGCAACGTCGCACTGTACAGAGGTGACGACTACGCAGTCAGAATAATTCTACGATAAGTCTCATATTTAATGATGGACCAATATTTTTTGCTGTCAAATACCATGTGATAAAAAATCCATTCTTACGCTTATTATAAGTCTCACGAAAAAAACTGCTTAGAAAATTGTTAAATTACGTAATGTAGTATTATTTTAATACAAGCTAATTGGATTTAAACGCGTAATTGGAAGGGAATTAAAGTAATTTTCCTAAATTAGCGGAAACATGCAGACACATAAATTGTAGTTATTTGCTCTGAGGAAATAATACGACATATGTACGTTACGTGTCGGTAGATTACTTAATATCTTGTTAGGGATCAGTTTATTCTGCCCTGTTGCCCACTTGGCGCGAAGATTACACCGGGGGGTTTTGGTCGGTATGCCGGCGTAAGAATTTCGTTAGGGACCCAGCCCGGCACTAACATCTGCGCAGACATGACGACGCCGCGCGCCGGGCTGGAAGGCATTTTACTCAGAATGCTCACAAAATCATGACGTCAAAAGAAATATTAAGAAATTTGACAACCCCGTGGCGCAGTTAGAGATACCAACTTGCGAATCGAGAGGCCGCGGGTTTGATCCGCGCACCGAAAAAAATGTTTGTGTCATCCAAAAATATTTATTTAGGATCTGGGTGTTTGTGAGACCGATATGTCTCCCTTAGTTTCTGATACCCACGACACAGGACTATATGTGTTGGGTGTAAAATAAATTAACCAATCCATTTGCAGACAATTCAACGCAAGTCTCATCAAACAGAACTGACCCAAGACAGGTCACAATCAGCCACAACCACACAAAATACTCATGTGACAAGCCGGGCAAAATACAAGACGAGTGTTTCGTATGCGACTGTGAAGACATGGTTGTAATCGAAGAGCACTGCTTTAAGAGCGACGCTGCTAACTGTACTGAAGCTAAGCCAAGCTTCCTGCACTCTGTGAATAAAATAGTAACTCAGTATTGATTTAGCTTATTTTAAGTCTAGTTTTACTTCATAATTTAGTAGTGTACCTATTATTTTATAGTATTTGTACTATTGGTGGTAATAAACATCGAAATAAAATCGATATATCGTTCATAAGCATTGAGCGTTTTAAAAACTAAATTTCTTTTAAAACATCGATTTTTCTTATGAGCAATGTTGCATCTCTAAGTTTGGTTAAATTAATTTTAGTTCATACATACGGACATACACAGAGGTGCACTTATGCAGTTCGCCATTATTTTTATTTTGTTCCATGTAATAGGGGGCTAGGCAGCTTTTCTGGACATATCCAGACTCACTCACTTAGCTCGACCCGGGAATCGAACCCGGGACCGCTAGATCGCATGGCACGCACTTGTACCGCATAATCACGAGGTTGACACTGGCAGATGGACGTGAAGTAGAATAATTCAAAAACAAGTTTCGTAAATTATTTTATTGCAATTACAGACGATGACTACGAGAAAGTGTTTATCGCGTTATGTTAACTCGTGTTTGTAAATGCGATGATAAATACAAATTTGTGATAAGAAAAGTGATTAGCGCTGGAATCCTCCAGGTCACATCAATTACATATGACGCTTGTGATCAATAATGGAAATTTATTATGATGATACAATAATGCTGAAGGAAAACATCGTGATGAAACCTGCACACCTAAAGTTTCTTAGGAATTTCTACAACCAACCCGCACTAGGCCAGCGTGGTGGACTAAGGCCTAAACCCTCTCAGTTGTAGAGGAGGCCCGTGCCCAGCAGTGGGACATATATGGGCTGATAATGAATAATGCTGCTATAGCAAACTTTTTGTTATTGCCGCACAAGCATCTGCCATGCGGTTAAGAGGTCCTGACTTCGATTACTATTGGCAAGGTGTTGTTGACAGCCAAGTGGCGCAGTTGGCTAGGCACCATCTTGCGAAACGGGAGGCCGCGGATTCAATCTCCGCACGGAGACAAACGTTTATGATTCACTAATATTTGTTTCGGGTCTGGGTGATTGTAAGAGCGAAAAGTCTCTCGTAGTTTCTGATACCTACGACACAATACTCAGATCAGAAGTATGTAGGCGTATTCATTTATTTATTTGTCGAGTTTACTCGTTATTCATAGAAACACAACTGAGTAAAGAAATATGCCCTAAAACCTCTTTAAAATATATGATATGGGACTTAAACATTGCTGACGTGTCAGTATCTATGAAAAAAACTGTTCACGTCATAAAGGACATACAAGGGGGTTAAGTCTGAAAAAAAATGACAAATAAGAAGGTCTGCTAAGTTTACGGCAATTTCACTCAACTGTGAGGTATGGAACGTTGTTAGTAATATTTATATAGCGGGTAGATAAATAAAGTTCAGTTGTGTCGCAGTCCCAGTCTTATTATTTGCGCTCTGCATTAATTACCTTTAAATCCTACTGACGACGAGAAAACCACATTAAAAACATTATAATTGTTACATAGTGTCACTACACGTTATTCAAAACAAAATATGTATCGGAAAAATCGAACAATTTGATCTCGCTAGTAACAAGTGGCCGGCGTACGTCGAACAGTATATGGCGTTAAATCAAGTCAAAAGAGAACACGAAGTTGCTACATTAGTGGGGTCAGAAGTAGGACACCTGTGGGTCTAATCCTGTGTCCTGAAAATCTTGTTTCCAGGGCTGCCAGATCGTTTATTTGGATACAAAATATGTATAATCGGACGGTGTATTGTTTCACGACCATTTGGTATAATTCGATACAAAAACATACGGGTGAAATGGAATGTGAGTTCGCCTCTTACTTTTTTCGAAGTTGTCCGCTCACTCTGTATGGGATAAACATATTGTCGTTTTCGGATTGTCGTTGGCGCGTTCACATCGAAATAAGTAAATATCGAGATAATATCGTGCAACAAACATAATTAACATTTTGCAACTGTGACATCCACTAATTACAGCAAGTTTCAACTTTGTTATATATTGTTAAGCAGTTTAATAAAATTATAGGGCAACTTAGGTGGTACGTGTATTAAGGAATTATGAACAAATTAACCATTTATTTCTCTCCTATAGCATGTGTGTGGGGCAAGTATATTTTCTTTTTAAATGTTTTTTTTGTATGTTTGCGCGTTTTTTGCAGTGTGTTTTAACTTCAAGTTCATCGTGGCCATCTACAGCAGAAACAATAGCATCAACACAAACACAAAATGCAAATTTTGCAACAAAGAATTGGCCAAACATAAGGCTGTGGTTGAAAAACATGTAGCCAGCCAAAAACACCTGCAATCTGTATTTGTCAGCAATACAAAACAAAACAAGAAGGTGCGTAATTAAAATTTTGACTAATTCAATAGATTGCCCCCAATTGCTGTCACTACTTAACTTCCGTGTCCCAAAGAGAATACCTAGAAAACCTATAACACCACTCTGCCCTCCTCTAAGAAGAACGGTACTAGGCGCCAATTCCCCATTTACAAGATTCTGAAAATTAATAAATGGTATAAGTGATATCATTGACGTAAACTTTCACTCGCCTCCTGCATTGTGTATTCTTGCGCATCTGTCGGGAATTGATTGTCATTTTAATGAATAAATTTATTGTAATATTTTAATTCACAGCACGCTTTAATTTTAAATATTACTATAATTGTTATTTATAATACTGTTATACTGTGTTGTGATGGCCTCGAGGTTTAGGCGCGCGGTCGAGAATTTCGGCGGTCGCAGGTTCAAAGCCTGGGCACACACCTCTGACTTTTCGAAGTTATGTGTGTATTCACAATGAATTATCACTTGCTTTAACGGTGAAGGAAAACATCGTGATAAAACCTGCACACCTAAAAGTTCTTGGGAATTTCTTAGGTGTGTAGTCCACCAACCCGCACTAGGCCAGCGTGGTGGACTAAGGCTTAAACCCTCTCAGTTGTAGAGGAGGCCCGTGCCCAGCAGTGGGACGTATTTGGGCTGATGATGATGAATACTGTTACATAATGTTTTTTTTTATGTACACTTATATATCTTTTTTTAATGTTGTTTTGTGCATGCGGTGTTTGCCTTTAAATAGTTGTTGCATTTACCAAAATTTTTGTAACATGTACCTACATATGTAAACATTTATTGTAAACAACTGTTGGCAAAACAAATAAATAAAATAAAATCAGTGTAGTTAGCAATCCAGAGACTAGCGAGGTAAAACGAGCCGAAATTAAGTTTGCTAGTGTAATTTTTAGTTCACTTTGATGGACACCTTAGTACCATTAATGCAAAATATTTTTTCAGACTAATATAGCATAAGGTTTGGCAATGGGTAGGACAAAGGCTGCTGAAGTTTTTACTCAAATATTAGGGCTTGAATTTTCTGCAGAATTAATCAATGATTTGAAAGATCCAGGAAGTTACTTTTATATGATTATGGATGAGACAACGGACACCAGAAACAGTGTGCCAATACTGTAATACATACACTGTAATAAAGACTTTGAAATACATACAGAATTTCTTGATATAATGAAAACAGAATCTAGTACTGCAGAAAGAGAATTAAAAGAGAGAGCATTAAAATAATGTATGGAAAGCAACAACATTCCTTTTTCCAACTTAGTGGGGTTCTCAGCTGACACCAATAATTCAATGGTTGGTATACATAATTCAATAATCTCATGCCTTAAGGATGAATTACGTCATATAATATGCATAAAATGTTCTTGCCACAGTATACATCTGGTAGTAACAAAAGCTTGTTTACATTTGCCCAGATCGCTTGAGGGCACTACATAGGATCTCATTTTTCGCGCAGCAACAAGCGTAAAAAAAACTGGCCGAAACGCAACAATTTTTTGGTATTGACATCTACAAAATACTTAGCCCTGCAAATACTAGGCGTTTGTCTCGAAAACAATGTGTAGATAGAGTACTAGAGCAAGTACCTGCACTGACAGCCCCGTGGCGCAGATGGCTAGACACCAGCTTGCAAAACGAGAGGCCGCGGGTTCGATCCCCGCACTGAGACAAATGTTTGTGTGATCCACAAATATTTGTTTCGGGTCTGGGTGTTTGTGAGACCGAAGTCTCTAATAACCACGACACAGGACTTGTATCCTAGTGTGGGGTCAGAACTATGTATGTGACTGTTGGGTGTGTTTATTTATTTATGATAGCTTACTTTACTGTAGAAGTATTCGAAGACCCATCAAAACCTACAGATGAAATTTTATCAGTGTTAAAAAATGACCTGATGATCCTTTATCTTCAATTTTTGTCATATTCACTGGAAGTACTTACAGATTTTAATAAATTGTTCCAATCAGAAAGTCCTCTCTCCTTCACCGCCTAAAGCCAGAAGTTCAGTACTTGTTAAAAACAATATATGCTAACTACATGAAACTTTCAGCTGCTAAACCAGATCCATGGACTATTCATCATCAAAACCCAAATAATTTCATACCACTGGAAAAAAATTACATTGGGGTTCAAGCATCTGCATCTATTGCATCATTAAAAAAAACACCCTGAAAATCCAACAGCAAAATTAGGGATTAGCAAAGTCAGAAAGGGGTGTCTCCATTTTATATTGAAGTTGCAACTCAATTAACAGCAAGGTTTAAATTTACTGACCCCATATTTCAGTTTATCAATATTGTAGACCCATGTCATGCTCAAGGTTATGAAGTAAAGGAATTAAGCGCCGTAACAAAACGCTTTCCGTATTTGTCATTAGTTATTGACCACCAAAAATTGGACATGGCATGGAAGAAACATGCTTTTCTGGAACATGAAAGTTTAGGACTAGACAACGAACTTCCAGCAGAACAATACTGGAAAAAAGCATTCACTTTAAATGGAGGACAAGGTACACATACATACATAAACTCACGCCTGTATTCCCCGAAGGGGTAGGCAGAGGTGCATTTCTGCACCCACATTTCGCCAGGTATGTATCAGTCCCACGTAATAGGGGGCGAGCCTATTGCCGTTTTTCGGACACAATTCCAGACTCCGTGCTGCTACTGAGAATTTCCTAATGGAAAAACCCAATAACACTTTGCCCGACCCGGGAATCGAACCCAGGACCTCTTGATCCCACGGCACATACTTGTACCGCGAGACCACGAGGCAGTCTATATGGTGGGGTTAAAGTTTGTTTCAATAGTGGATTTTATTAGAGGGATTTATAATATTAGTACTGCGGAATAGGTGTGAAGGGGAGCATTTCTTCACTAGAGGTACGCCAATTGTTGAGACCACGAGGACAAGGTAACAAAATTTTCCTAATTTAAAAGTGGTTACAGCTCTTCTGATTGTTTTGCCCTTTTCAAATGCATCAGTGGAGCGCACTTTTAGCCAACTAAGGAAAACAAAAACGCAGGACAGGAATTGTTTAAAAACCGTAACAATACCAGCTCTTATGAGTACAAAAAATGGCGTAGCTAAACATGATGGATGCATTTCTTTTGAGCCATCTAGAACTATGTTGAATAAGAAAATAATTTACAATAATAACAAATAATAATACTGCATGGTGGTTGGTAATTTGTGATAGGTTATGGGAATGGAAGCTAAGAACTAACTGCAATCTTGGTAAGCTTAGAACTAACTCAACTAACCAAAATGCTTCCATTTACCTATCTTCATTTGTGTGCGTGGCTTTTGTTTTCTTTTTACAGACATTTTACCAAATGACAATTAAATAGTACTTGTTTAATAGAAAAGTAAAACTTGACAGACTATATCGATAATTTTAATTTTATTTATTCCCAGATTTAAAATTTACCACAACTGCAAAAGTGATACATGATTTTTCTAATGTGACCAGTACCTACTAAAAAGTACATATACTGTCAGAGATTAAAAGAGTAATAAATAAAACGAAACAGCATTGATGTACAGGTCAGTACCTATGTTATTTTTATAAAAATTAGGAAGAAAAATCGACTTTTAGAATGGTTATGTATAATGCGATCAAATTTCGTATAATTGCAGATACTAAACCGTATAGCTGCGATTTATTTGCTGGTAGCCCTGCTTGTTTTATAGCTTTTTTAGCTTCGTTTTTTGTCGTAGTTGAGTTTTAGTTTCTAATTAATTTTTTTTATATGCTTTCTTGAAATATACAAGTAACGCCCTATTCAATAATACCAAACTCAGCATATTTATTTCAAATTTATTTTATTACACAGTACTTTATGATTGCTAGAGGGCACCACATTAGATAAATGATACGACATATAGCCTATAAGCAGCGGTCGATCAAGAGGCTTCTAACGATACCTCATTTGTCCAGTTCTAATAAGTAGTTCAAGAGCTATGAGTGAACAGATGAACATACATATGTACATACATAGCCTGTCAAAATCATAACCCTCCTTTGGCTTTGCCGTAGTCGGTTAAAAAAAATCTATATTTATATAACTCAAAGGTGACTGACTGACTGACTGACATAGTGATCTATCAACGCACAGCCCAAACCACTGGACGGATCGGGCTGAAATTTGGCATGCAGGTAGATGTTATGACGTAGATAAACCTGTAAACATTTTATTTCGTAACCGTATTCTAACTACTGAGCAAAATTCAATAAATTAAATTCCATAAGAATTCAAATACGTTTAATCGATACCAACATTGCCTACTTTATGACGTTTTTTGTATCCTAGTATATTGGATCAATAAAAGTCACATCTAAAGCAATAACAGCAGCTGTAAAACATTAATTAACAAGCAGATCAGGTTCATAAAATCTGCTATTAAACATGGTTTAATTAGCTCACTAGTAATCCGTCCACATCACGACAATGAGATGGGTAGAGATTTTAGTTCTTATAATTACTGTAGCTACGGAAACTAATGCAGTTGGTAAAGTATTTACTTATTTAGCATAATTAGTAAATTGACTGCCTCGTGGTCTCGCGGTACAAGTATGTACCGAGCGATCTAGAGGTCCTGGGTTCGATTCCCGGGTCGGGCAAAGTGTTATTGGGGTTTTCCATTAGGAAATTCTCAGTAGCAGCACGGAGTCAGGAATTGTGCCCGAAAAACGGCAATGGGCTCGCCCCCTATCACGTGGGACTGATACATACCTGGCGAAATGTGGGTGCAGAAATGCACCTATGCCTACCCCTTCGGGGATTACAGGCGTGACTTTATGTATGTATGTAGTAAATTTTATATATGTATACGAACTGACGGCCGGTGGCGCAGAAAGCTTCTCGAGTGGAGGCCGCGGACCACACACGGTGGACCGACGATTTAGTAAAAATCGCGGGAAGCCTCTGGATGCAGGCCGCTTCCGACAGAACACTTTGTAAGTCTTTGGGGGAGGCCTATGTCCAGCTGTGGATGTCTTTTGGCTGATGATGATGATATATGTACACTGTATTTGTATCAGTGGCGGTACTTCCATAGAGGCCCAAAAGACCAGTTCGCCTTTCAAATTTCCGAATAATCTTTAAATATTTATTTAACAAAAGCAATTTCACATATAAATGAGAATATCCTGGCCCCACAATCAATAATTTTAAACTAGACATTACACAATTAACTTGTGACGCTTTTGGGCTACTATAAAAGTGCCGCCACTGATTGATGTGGTAGAGCCATGACTTATGTCTCCTTTAAAGCAGTGAGCATGGGCGGGCTACTATTTCTAATCTTTCATGGTGACTACACGAACATCTGGTTGTAACCGGAACGGTATAACTGTGTAGATTAGTAAAAGAACTCATAGTAGCTTATCTTTGGTGTACTCTTTATATGGACTGCACTTTTTTTTTTTTTTGGGGTCACTAAGATAAAAAATGCTACAATTGGGAGAAAGCTTTACCTACTTTGGACATACGAAGTAGGATAATATAATATATATATTTTTTGTTATTTTTTTGCAATCTGTTTCTGTGAACATTTAGCATAGGCTTAAATTATATAATAATAAATAAATAAATAAAATTATTTCAGACGATAAAACGCAAATTCAAAGTTGCAAGTTGGGAGATGTGGTTCAAAATGAATGTTTACAATGCATCTGCACCGCGAATAATATTTACAAGTGCACGCCAAAATCTTGTACTAAAAATAACAAAGGTAAGAATCAATTTTCTTAAATAAATAGTTACCTACTCTATACTACGATTTTAAGTAGAACCATTGCCGTAAAAAAATTGTAGATAAACACGTAAATAGTATTTTTTTTGTTAAGCAAAGCAGATAAGTGTACATACCTTTGTCTAATATTGGAAAATTAAAAACATTTCGTTATTTCAGGAAATGTTGTAACGAAGGAAGCAGTAAAACCAACATGCAGACCAAATGTGGTGTACTCAACCAACACAATGACATGCATCTGCGACAAGACAGGATACTGGCCTCACTCAAAATGTGAAGAGGTGTTCCAAACCTTAAACGACACAAATAACTTGTGTGAGCCTGATTCATACGTCATTCTGGATTGCAACGTTTGCCACTGCGGTCCTGACGGTAACATTGATAAGAAACGATGCACAGAAAACATTTGCGAAGACGTTAATCCTCCTCCGAACACCAGGAGATACACGAGCAACGTCTACGGTAGTTGCGAAGTGAAAAACTGGTATTCCTTAGCTCCCTGTCAGTTCTGCTTTTGCATAGATCAAAATAAATTGGTATGCAATACAGGCAACTATTACGCCAAGAAAATTGATCTTGGCTCGTACCATTTGAATGTTTGCGGTAAAGGTCTAATCTATGAGGCTATAGCGCTGCTTCCAGACAACGATTTGAGTCTTAGATTCGGTAAATTTTACCTTAATAACACTACTACAACTGCAACAGAAGCAACCACATCCAAACAGTTAAGAGTGCAAAGAAATAAAAACTTTATCATCGATATCCAAAAAGGAAAAGAAACGGCAAATAATATTAAAAGTAATCTGAAAGATACAGATGATTCATCTACAGAATCAGATGAAGTGAAAACAGTAACCACTCGCAAGATAAGAGAAAGCACTCGAATCCCATACATACAAGATGCAGATGAGACAAGCATAGAAAACGATTATAGCGATAAAAAAGAACCTGAATCAGGAATGGACATTGGAGTTCCAGAGACTAAACCGAATTCATCAAATGTTATAATAACAACCACACGAAAAAAAATTTTCTTTCCTACCACATCTAGTGATCTCAAAACAGCAGAGGCATTGAAAAGCATCGGTCAAAATTTGGGCCAATCTTTAAAATTTAGTCTGCCCCAAATAATGGACCAAATGTTTAAGATGGCGTTGAGGAAATCAACGCTGTCTTTAAATAATGATTCGAAATGCGTGCCTGGTACTACTAACGTGGTAAAATGCAACATGTGTTTTTGTATGAAGAATGGTAAATTATTATGTACCAACAAACTGTGCGATTCAGCATAATAAAGTAATTAAAGCATATATTATAAATTGTTTTATTATAGTCTTCTTGAAACGTCTTCTCGTGGTTCGTAAGATCCGGTATGTTGTGATGTAGTTTAGTTTAATAAAAAAAATAGGATCACAGCGTCCGGAAAAGGTATATTTCAATAGGTTTTCTGCTTTCACGCAGGTCATACAGTTGAAATTGGGTGTCTCGATATATGTACATCTGCCTAATTCTACAGACCAATAGATTAAAAGTACCAAAAACATGCTAAAGAAAACAAGTCAGGACAGCCTAATCGATCGAAGTTTGATATTTCCACGTGCACATGCGTAAATTCTTACTTTTCCTCTTTTGAACTTAATATTAAAACCGACTACCTAATACTTTGTTTTTCTGTAATATTACAACATCCCTTCGCAAGAAGCCTGTATTTCTTTTATACTGTCACGACAAAGTGATATCATCGCGATTGATCGTAAGTACGATGCTCTGCAAACCGGTTAGAACAATAACGAGAAACGTGCATCCCTACTGCTCAGATTTTAACATAAAAACACATTATAAAAACTGTGATTGAAAAGTTAATTTAAACTCGAAAATAATTAACTAGACGCTCAACTACGTTAGATGTATGAAAATAAATTATGATTACATATTTTACGACTACTCGCAAAAAGAAACGATTCCAAGATGGCGGCGAAACAAATGCTTTTATTGTGTTTTCCGTTCACTCATGTCTTGTCGTTTATACATCAGAAACGTGAGTATATTCATGTTTAAATTAAAATACCTAAACACGTTTGGCACTATGAGGAAGATCGAAAAAACAAAAAAGCCACGTAATTGAATGCCTGGAAGAGTAATTCAATCCTTTTTCAAACTCTCTATACGTCCTGGCGCGCGGGGAGACTTTTTGGTTATTACTACTTTGGCTCGAATGTAAAGTTTCACTAGTTTGTATTTTATCAAGATGTAGAGTTTGCTCGCCCGCATTAACCCGCCTTCCAAAAATTCTGACGCCAAAAATTGCAGCATTTCAGAAAATCTTCTACGAATGTTAAACAATTATTAAACAATCAAAATATCCACATATCCTTAGTTTTATAAAAGCTACACAAAAAAAGTTATTAGTATTATTTATTTTATTATAGTTGTTTTTTTTTTCTTTTACTTCTTTCTATACGCTTTATTCTATCCTCTTTATTTTTCCTCTTTTATTATACATCCTAAGGTTGCCTGGAAGAAATTGACTAGAGCGATAAGGCCGCCTCTTGTTTTCTTTCTAATTACCTAAGTTTCTTTATATAATTTTGTATATATACAAGAAAGTGTTAATACATAAATAAAAAACTAATTTGTGGGAGTTTGTGGGACGGAAAAGTCTCTCGTAGACTCTGATACCTACGACACAAGACTTTTATCTTAGTGTGTAGTCGGGAGTAAATGTCTGTTCGGTATTTATTAGAATTTTTACCATTTTGAATTTGCCCCTTATTTTTCGATTATCTCTAAAATCCTTTTATATAATATTAAGATACTTTATTACAGCCGTTGCGGAGAAGATCTGGAGCCAGAATTGCGAAAGAAATTCTTACGTCTTAAACGACTGCAACTGGTGCCACTGCAACAAAAGGCTCGAGTACACTTGCAAAGCTCGCCTCTGCTCGCAAGTGGATATGTTCGGACATTTCAATGGTCGGAAAATAATTTTACCCTTTCGCAATTTTTGCATTTTGTAGTTTCTTGTGTAGCATTTATATTCTCTTTATTCATCTAAATTTGGCACCATTGATTTAAATGACGAGTTGATCGCCTTTTGTTACTTGGCAGAAAATAGTCTAAAAACGTAGACAATGCCATTATGCCATTAACGCACTTAGCCAGCGTGGTGGACTAAGACCTAAACCCTCTCAATGTTAGAGGATGCCCATGCCCAGCAGTGGCACGTATATGGGCTGATGATGATGATGACAACGTAGACAATGCCATTATTAAAATTTTGGGGATTGATCTCATTTCACAGCAGACTTCCCAATACTTATTATATTTATATTTGTTATACATAGAATCACGCCCGAACCCTCGAAGGTCCATTTTTCGCGATCTGGACTTGTAAGCCCAACCTAATGAGGGATTAGACTATTACCGTCTTTGGGGACAATTCCATGCAACTCCCTGCTACTGATAAGTGCCTAACAGAAAAGCCAAAAACTCAACCAGGAATCGACATAATTACTTCTATACCCCACATCGCATACATACCTTAACCAACGCGCCATACAAAGACTGTTTAACACAGTTTTTATATTATGGCAAGAAAAACCAAGATATTTAAATACTTGTTGATATAATGTAGTTATATTTTTTTTCCTCTTTATCTCCGGTTCAAACTTTAACAGTTAAATGCGCAAATCATGATTAAACTTCCAAGCAAGTCCTGCATAGATATTAAACTCTTAATAGCGCTTTTAAATAAGATCTTCGAATCTTCGTCAATGCCTGTAAAAATCTTTAAAAAAAAATGTTTTTATGCATTTTTCAATTTACCTTACTACATGGCGTAAAGAAAAAGCACTGTTAAATAGATCTTATTCATGATTTTTTTTTTAATAGAATCCTAAATCTCTGATATCGTCCTAAAGCTGAACATGATATTTCATAAGATTTAAATATTACAGATGCGATTAGTGAAATCAACGTGGGAATGGAAGGCCACGGCGTTTGGCGTTCCACCGAAACTCCTTGCGAGCCGAAAGTCCACTATCGCAGAGACGCATTGCTCTGCGTCTGCGGCGAAGACGGCAAATGGCCCAACCCAGTATGCAGAGACATCTTCCAAAACCTACATCCCATAGAATTTGTACCAGACACCAAGATTAAGCAACAAAAATGCAACCCTAGTAAGCTGTATCTAATTGGATGCAACATCTGTTTCTGTCCATCAAACGGTAACGTCGATCCTAATTTGTGTACAAAGAATATTTGTAATGATAACGACCCAGTTATAAATAAAGAAGATGGTGTGGAAGAGACGGAAGTAGAAGAAGTATACGCTGAATGCAACAGCAATACTAAATACAAACTCGGCTGCCAAACATGCGTATGTCTAAGAAACAATAGATTACTCTGCGATAACTGTACTAAAGATATCAAAGACTCATACTGTAGTTCCAATAAATATGGTGAATATTTCAATATTGACTGCAATACTTGCAAATGCGACAGCGAAGGACAAATGCGATGTACTGTAAAAAATTGCTTGAATGGTTCTCATAGAGAAATGCTAAAAAAACGACTTACTATCCCTGATATTGAATATACAGTAATAGAAAGACCTATTGATGATCATAATTGCGAAGCCGGAACTAAGTACAGGAATAAATGCAACAAATGCTACTGCTTCATTAAAGATGGAATTCAAATGTTCGCGTGCACACTTAGCTCCTGCTCTCCGTACAACGACATACAAAACACATGCGTCGAGGGTGCAGTGTATGAAATTAATTGTCTCATCTGCCATTGCGTAGTCCATGGGGAAGATAGGATGCAGGTGTGCCAAGTCAACAAGCAATGTATAGACCAATCAACAAAAGTACGGACACGGGATTTAAAATCGCTTCACGGGTACTGCGAGCCGCTTCATGTGTATAGAAAAGATTGCAATACATGCACTTGCCATTCCGATGGTCAAAGCCTGCAATGTACTACAAAACTTTGTAGACATTCGCCTAGGAATCCGTTATCAGTGGACATAGTACCGGTGATAGAAAAAATTGGTACCTGCCCAGTGGGACATTATTATAAAATCGATTGTAACATATGCTTCTGTTTGTCGAATGGGAACGCTATATGTACTACAAGTTACTGCAGAGAAGAATAAATAAAAATGGTTCCTGTGAAAACATTGAAATATGACGTGTAATTTGAAGTGTATGATTAAATAAAACATAAAATTTGGTTGTAAGGAACTATAATTAAATTTATGAAAACAGTTTACAAACTTCGTCTTTTCTTCGTATTAAAATTAAGAAACAATTGATCTCAGGCAATATTAACAAAATAGAAGATAAATTAAAAATAACATAGCCTCACATTCGTAAATAGCTAGACAAAATAAAACGCCAGACAAAATAAAACGCCAGACAAAACAAAACGCCAGACCATATAAAAAATCAAACAAGTATAACCACATAAACACTGATTTTACAAGGTTATAATAAGTTCTTGGACAAAACACGTTATACAATTCGTAATAATATCAGATTTCAGCAAAAAACCCCTCGAAATAAAAAATCAACATCAAACTTAGCAGACACACAGCAAGTATAGAAAAACACATTATTGCATACATTGCATACATAGTACATATACTGTTACAATTTTTCATAAATTCTAATTATAAATTTACTTTGAAACAGACATCTTTATTTTATGTTATAGTTCGTAATGACTAATTGGTTAGTCACGTGTTGTAACACCTCTATGTACTCGCAGGTTCATATCAAAAATCCTTTAGTTTTAAAGTTATGCTTGAATTATTTAAGTTTTTAAGCAATCAATATGCAAATTCTTCACAGAATTACGTCAGACTGCTCTATAATTTTTATAACATCATTTATTGTCTTCTACATTATTGGGAAAAATAAAATTAACTGTGAATATTTTGAGTTAGTCCTTTGATAAAATATTATTCTTAAGGGTCATATCGCGAACCAAAACTTTTTTCTTTATACGGTCTGACGGTTATATTTTTAGGCGTTTAGACTAAAATCCTTGCATCGCATTTGTGCGTACAGAATTAAATATGTAAATATCTTTCTACGGACTCAAAATTAGATTTTAAGTAACATTAACATTAGACTTATTATCGCCTGTTGATGTTTGAAAGATTTGACAAAATAAAATTGTTTAAAATAATCACTTTAAAAATGCTATTTTGTTTTCACATCAACACAAAAAACTGAGGAGCAAGCATTGTAAGTTGTAATAATTTTGACGGCAACAGATTATAAAAGTATTGAACGTGGTCTTATATTATCATAAAAGCGTTCAATTTATTGATAAGCAGCCATATTGAATATTATATTGTGAAAAATTATATTACTTTAATACTATTATAAATAAATAAAATTGTGCTTTATATGATAGATTCAAAGATAATTATAAGATATGACGACATTAATACTTGTGTATCTACAAACAGACATACATACAAACACATAAATAAAAATAATCGCTTTTATAAATTTCGCAACAAATTTATGACGTCATTTTACGTCGTTCATACATTTTTCTTTTCATCGTGCCAAGGCTTACGTATAGCCCATTATAATTGACATTAATACATACAAGAAACGCTATATTTTTTATAAAATTATAATTTTAAGATTAAAGTTGAAAGATTAGGGGACGTCCATTCATTACGTGTGGCGTTTGTAGGGATTTTATACTCAAAGAAAATTATCTAAAACCCCCTCTCTCCCCCGTGACAATTACGTGAAATTTTCTAAAACCGCCTGTCACCCACTCGTGAGTTTGAATAAGATTATATCAAATCCCTCACGTAGTTAATGGAAATCCCCTTACTCGTTTCATTAAATAAAAAAAAAACTGATGCAAAAATCGAATTTCATTATTCTATTTTAATATTATAATACATTTTTCCTACTACCCGCACGGGGCGAACACGAGAATCCATTTAATATTATACTAATACATTCGAAAAATTGCCTATATCTATTGAACCTGACAAAAAATTAGCACCAGCGAATTGATTCCATTTAAGCTACATCATGACAATAGGTATCAATCAAAACTGGTTAATACTATGAAAAACATACATACGTCACGCCGGAACTCCCCAATGGGGTAGACAGAGGTGCATTTCTGCACCCATATTTCGCCAATTGTGTTTTCGTCCCATGTAATAGGGGTGTTAATATTATTAATGTACCTTTGAAAGGTACATACATACATAAACTCACGCCTGTATTCCCCGAAGGGGTAGGCAGAGGTGCATTTCTGCACCCACATTTCGCCAGGTATGTATCAGTTCCACGTAATAGCGGGCGAGCCTATTGCCGTTTTTCGGGCACATTTCCAGACTCCGAGCTGTTACCGAGAATTTCCTAATGGAAAAACCCAATAACACTTTGCCCGACCCGGGAATCGAACCCAGGACCTCTAGATCGCACGGCACATACTTGTACCGCGAGACCACGCAGTCTTGAAAGTCTTGAAAGGTCTTCATGTAATAATACAAAAAGACCTTTCAAAGTTGAAGTTGAGGCCTGTGCCCAGCAGTGGGACGTATATGGGCTAATAATGATGATGATGATGATGTACATACATTCCCATTTCCCATTATAGTTATTAGATACTTTATCAATGTAAAAGCATTTTCTTAGAATAAAACCAGTTTTGACTGAGAACACTTACATTATCTATATTAATTTAGATTGTGCGCGCTTAATGATAGCCAGCGATGAAGTTGCAAATATGCAAACACGACGCCATTATTGAATCCTTCTCGTGTAGAATATTAACTGGTTAATATCTTATTTAATTTTATCACTTTACAAACAAACCCATTAAATTTAATGGTAATGTTATATACCTCATGTCTGTATTCCCCGAAGGGGTAGGCAGAGGTGCATTTCTGCACCCATATTCCGACAGATATGTATCAGTCCTACGTAATAGAAGGCGAGCCTATATGGCGTTATTTCCAGACTCTATGCTGCTACTAAGAATTTCATAATGGAAAAAGCCAATAACACTGCCCGACATGGAATCGAACCGGCGATAGATCGCACAGCACATACTAGTGCCGCGAGACCACGAGGCATGTTAAAGGAATAAACTGAGGCATCATTTTCATTTGTCTTTTAGTATTGTTGCAATATCTAAACTGTCAACTTCACGATAATTTTTCATCAAAGTAGATACAATTTGATGAGTTTAAAATCCTTTAATTATCTCTGAAATTAGTAGGAAATAAAAAAAATTAAAATACTTCACATATTTCTAGTCCAATTAATTCAAAAAAGTCGACATAAGTGGGTGTTAAAAAAAATTCAAAAGAAAAAGTATTTAAGCAAAGAGGTTGTAATGGTGAAATTTGGAACACCTTACCTACCATTTTTTTAATCTCAGTTTTTCCACATAAAAAGGATTACAATAATGACATCTTACGATTAAATACAGACTACTCGTGTACTATTCATATTTAACAAACTGATATTTGTGTCTAAGAAATATTTAGGCATTTATTTATTAGAAAATATCGTCAGCTTAAAGAAATATTTATCATACATTTTTGAACTTTAATCTTTAATTTCACAATTTATTTGACTGGCATAATTGTATTGACTAATAAGACTATAGAAGTCTATACTCACAAGTCACTCTTTCACTCTATTTGGACTACTATGTACTCATAACTATGTGGCTGTATGGCTGTTTTGTCTTGTCCATTTAAAAAAGAAATTGTGAAATTAAAATAAGAACACTTTCTTTAAGCCGACGATATGAAAAATATGATAGCCCATATGAAAAAGAATTAACATTTATTTAACCTCTGAGGTACATATTAAGAAGTCTTAATTAGGTATAATTACAATACAGAAGGTAGGGATATTCGCAAACGTTTTTTTAAATGGTCCGTAGAATAACCAGACTTACAGCAAAGTGAAATATATTTTGTAGAGACTGATTAAATATTTTCTGCTTCTTAATTTAATATAGTTCATGTTTGGTAATAATGAAATACCTAAAACCTATACTAATCCTCCCTCTTTACAAGAATAGTATGGATATGACCCACAGCGAATCAAATGTTGTGTGATCCAAAAATATTTGTTTTGGATCAAAGTTTCATGCAAAATCTCTTGTAGTTCTGATACTCACGACAGAAAACTTATATCATAGTGTGCGGTCAGAACTATGTATGCAAATGTTACAAGAATAGTATGGACAAGCCCATGACATTTTATAGGGAAACCATTTGCGAGCACCCCTACCCTGGCTGGTGAGGAGTTTAAGAGAATGTGTCGTTGACCTGCCTGCAGCAGCGAATGAAGGTGGCGCGGCGGGTGAGCTCCCGCAGGCGCGCGGCGCCCACGTACGTGCACGCGGACCGCAGGCCTCCCAGGATGTCCTTCACTGTGACACCCACGTCGCCCCTGTACTCTACTTCTACTGTTTTACCTGAAAAGTAACAGAAAGAAGACTAAGTCCTAACCCCTCTCAGTTACAGGGGAAGCAACTGCCCAGCAGTGAGACATATATGGGCTAATGATAATGAACGTGTTCCAGAACTAATAGCAAGTGGGTCACCTAAATTCTGTTGGTGCTATTTATTATACAGACCTCGTTGAATCAAGAAGAATTTCAGCGTCTTTTGCATGAAACCTCATAGTTCAATATTTTGTCTTCCACTTTGATGTGAAGGGAAGTGGACAACTTTGTTTCCAACTCCTCCTTTATTTTTTGTCTGATTAATTTCGTTGCAGGATCATGACAAATTAGGTCCCGTAAATTCACTGAGCATCAATGCTCGGCGTCAATACTGTGCGTGCTGTTGATTCTGGAGCACAGGAGTTACGGTGGAAAGTTAAAAACCATGTCATCAGTAACCTACCTTCGGAAGACCTGTACTCCGCCACTCCCCCAGAGTGCTTCAGCATGGCGGTGGAGGAGGACATGCCGTAGAAGAGCTTGACCTTCCTGCCGTCGGGCTTGGTGACCACCTCCCCGCCGCACTGGTCATGTCCCGCGAACATGCCGCCCGCCATCACGAAGTCTGCGCCCGCGCCGAACGCCTTCGCCACGTCGCCCGGACACGTGCACCCGCCGTCCTGGAAACAAAACCATACATCGATAGAACCTCAAGCTATGATTAGAAAGAAAAAAAAAACAAATGAGGCATAGAAGCTAGGGTCAACAATAGACAAAATACAGCTCGACTGGCTTAGCAGTATTCTTACTGGAGGTCGAAGGAATAATGATGCGTTTCGTTCCGAGATTACCGGAGGACCAAGTATAGGTATTAATATATATGACGGAGGATGAGGGACCTCAACGTCATCAGTAGGGTCCATACTTCTTATCTTCAAAGCTGCGGGCGTCTATGGGTGATGTTGGAGCAACGAAACACAGTAGCTAGTTTAACACAATTATATTCTCTAATTAATAAACAGTTATAGCTAGGAACGCGCGACAGTTTCAATATTCGACCGCACAGGCCGGCTGCTGCCCGAGAAATCCCGAGCGCACCGCCCAGCCGGTGAATCATTGACTCCGTCGAGCGCCGGTAGATGGCGCTGGCGTTCCAATGATTACTCGATTGCGTCAGTAGATGGCGCTGGCGTTCCAATGATTACTCGATTGCGACATATATAATATGTGAGTAGTTACTGTATAATGTGTGAAATACGCGAACAGTTTATATGCCTAGATATACCTACTTTCCAGGCCGAAATTATGTCTCATGGTATGGTCAAAGTCATTTTTGGTCAATGAAGAAAAAAGACTAGCAGTTACAAGTATATCTTCATATAACTGTATCTATGAGGCGTAATTTTTTTAATTAATATTCCCTGTAGCGTAATTATTACGACTACACCCATACACGCAAGAGATTCGCGGTACTTACAGATATAATGTGTCCTTTCAATCCATGCGCTGCGTCTGCGCATTCAATGACAGCTGACAGTTGCGGGTACCCCACGCCGGTCTTGATACGAGTCGTGCACACCGACCCCGGACCTATGCCCACCTGCAGAATAAAATTATTATTCCATTGTACCATTTCATAGAGCTTGGTATGATGATGATATAATTTTCACCTTAATAATATCAGCTCCGGAGAGGATTAACTCTTCAACCATCTCCCCGGTCACCACATTGCCGGCCTGGAAACAACAACATGCAACTTTACATATATATACACATTCAAGCCTGTGCACCCGAAAGGGTAAATAGAGGTGAATTTCTACACCCACGTTTCGCTAATTTGGCTTTAGGTCCCACGTAATAGGGGATGAGCCTATTGCCGTTTTTATGCACTTTTCCAGACTCCGTGCTGCTACTGAGAATATTCGAATGTAAAAACTCAGTAACCTTTGCCCGGCTTGATAATTCAACGTGGGTCCAATTTATTACAACTGTTGTAATTAGATAAATTTTATAATGTTATATTTAAATATGTAAATGTAACAGGTAGCGCCATCTTTTGTTGTGTTGGGGGGTGCCCCGCACAATTTGTATAATCTGTTTTATTTTTTTTATCTTTGTCTCTGATTCTGATTTGCGTTAAAATAATATGTCCGGCATAAATTAAAATAAAAAGTTTATTATTTCATCTAATCATTTCAACAACCACGACGTACTAAGGCCGCTGGATCAACAATAACCTTCTTAAAGATCATATTATTTTTAGCTTTTAGTAGTTTACAAATTGTGCATGTGTTCATATCACTATGGACAGCTTGTACTTCAGTTTATATTGAAAATTAGGTCTATTGAAAATCACTTACAATGATGGTGTGTTTGGGGAAGGCGGCTCGCACCCGCCTCACGTACTCCACGAAATGCTGCGAATAACCGTTGGCCACGTCCAGACAGACGAACTTCAGGTCTTTCACGGTGTTCAGGATTTCTGTGAGACGCTCGAAGTCCGCCTCAGCCGTGCCTGAACTTGCCGCTGAAAACGTATCAAATATTGATGAGGATAGTCATATGGGAGAGAAAAGACTCGTCCGTGGTAAAAGCAAAAAGATTGACGGAATGAACTCTGTTACGTTTCAAAAGTGAGCAAGTTTTTTTTTCCACTATTACTACAATCTGTCTCCTAATTGGGACAATAAATAGTAGGTTGGATAACGATTATACGGGCATGCTCGGTATGCGACCTTTGTCGCATCCTACTTTATGTACTTTAATATGATATGTCTTGTGGCATTTTTCGTTTTAGTCTGCGAGTTAATTGGTTCTTCTTCATCAAGCGTCTTGCCAAAATATTTGGATGGTTGGCTATCCTGTCCTTATAAGTTTTTATTTGTTGCAAGATTTCCTGACGCACTGTTCTCATTTATAGGTCATGATGTAGTTGCTCATTAGTTACAAACCAGGGGGCATTTGTAATCATCCTCAGCATTTTATTTTGAAATCTTTGTATAATTTCTATATTGGAGTGTGAGGCTACGCCCCATAATTGGATTGGATTGGGGCGAGCAAGATTTTAAACGTAAAAGTTGAGTTAAACTTGTAAACTTTTTTTAGAAGTAGTGATGGCCTCGAGGTTTTGTAAGTTATGCGTGTATTCGCAATAAATTATCACGTACGGTAACGGTGAAGGAAAAAATCGCGAGGAAACCTGCACACCTAAAAGTTCTTAGGAATTGCTTAGGTGAGTAGTCCGCAAATCCGCTTCAGCATCGTGGAGGCCTAACCCCTCTCAAAGGTGGAGGAGGCCCATGCCTAACGTGACCATACGTCCTGTTTTGAACGGGATTGTCCCTTTTTATAATCACGTGTCCCGGTGTCCCCGAAATGAACTCTGGAACGCAAAATTGTCCCGTTTTCTGCCGAACGCGATTGCTTTGGCCGACCGGGGTGGAGATATTTAAACATTTTCACGCCAACAATATTCAGTATAAAACCTTTTCTATTTTAATTGAATATATTTTATGTTTGCCTGCTACAAATGCACCAGTAGAATAAGTATTTTCTATGTTGAACAATTTGTGGACATATGAGAAAACCCAGTTACAAACTTCAGTTCTAAAGGCGATGTTGATAACTAAGGTGAATATAAAAAAAACCTGCCAAAAGTTACATTCTTACTTAAAATCATCACCAGCTATATTAAAGCAAATTTGTTCCTCTAATAAACATCTTGTATGTTTCTTAATTCGTAATACGTAACACACAATTTAAGTACAAGTTTAAAAAAGTACTGTTTTTTTTTCAATAAATACTTGTTAAATGACCCAAATAAACCAATGTCCCGTTTTGAGTAAAAAAATAAATGGTCACGTTACCCATGCCCAGCAGTTAGACGTATATGGGCTGATGATGTGGAAACTTTTAAACGTAGCTTGAAGAAGCATCTCATGAGTCATGAGGGTATCGGATGACGAGGGATAGGAGTCCCTCGCCACTTGATGGTCTATCGGGACAGCATCGTGCTTGCCAACAGGTACGTCAGAGAATTGAAACTCGAAAACGGACAATTTAAAATTTCACAGTGCTCAACGCAAGAGACTATATTTATACGTTTGCGACTTGTCTCTCTTAGAAGGATATACTACATAAGTATTGTGACTCACCCATTTGTTCTAAGCACTCTGGGTAGTCTTCTGAGAACTTCTTCCATTCTTCTACACTGTAATATTTGTGGATGCAAGTGAATAAGCCGTTCTGGAACAAAAAATAATACAAAATATACACACATGCTCATACTTTTTTCACTCAGCGTAGCATGAAGCAGAGAATGCTTGAAGTTTCTCTGGTGGATAGAATTCGGAATGTAGTCATCCGCCAGAGGACCGGAGTCACTGTCCGCAATATTAGCACGCTAAAGTGGAAATGGGCTAGCCATGTCTGCCGACGGACGGATGGCTGGTGGAGCAGACAAGTGTTAGGTGGAGACCGCGCTTAGGCAGACGTAGTGTGGGACGTCCTGCAGCACAACGCTCCGACAACTTGAGAATGGTGGCGGGTAGCGGATGGAAGAGGGCTGCTCAAGACCGGGATGGTTTGCGCTTACTTGGGAAGACCTATGTTCAGCAGTGGACAACGATAGACTGAGTATACTCATACTTTTACCTCTCGTCGTACACCGATCTTATAAGACCAAAGCTATGTAAGCATTTCTTGGTATTCCAAGATAGATATATTTCCTAATTACGCAAAAATTGTTATATCTTTTATTTGTATTTGCTGTAGTAGGTTTATTTAGGTTTCTTGTATCTTATGTGTATTTTGTTGTGTCTGGGATAAATAAATGTCTTTCTTTTTAATATAATTAAGATTTTCTTGCAATTATCAACAAAGTATCAGAAGATATAATGCCTCTTTAGTAAATAATCATGAATTTAATTTAAATTGTAATTTGTAATATGAACTTATAATTCAGCGTAGGATATACTTGTTTCGGAAAGATTGTCATAACAATCTGTGATGTGATGATACAATCGAATTCGGATCGCGATAGTCAATACTACATTTGAACAACACTAATATCAGCAGTCAGTACTTGTATCACTATATAATAGAATGACAGACCCGTTGCTAGATACCAACTTGCGAGCCGACAGTATGCAGGTTCGACCCCCGCACTGAGACAAACGTTTGGGTAATCCACAAACATTTGTTTCAGTTCTGGATTTTTCTCCATAGTTCAAACTCTCGTAGTTCTAACACCCAAGACACAAGACTTGTAACTTATTGTGGGGTCAGGACTATGTTTTGGGTAGGTGTATTTATTCATAGAAAATGTAACAAAACCTACCTTAGACAATTCCCTGGCCATTTCGAATGTTCCCACGGTGTCCATGTTGCTGGCCATGACCGGCACGCCGCGGTACGTCTGCCCGGAGTTCCGGAATGTGATCTCCCTGTATAAGTCCACCTGGAAATCAAATGGCATAAAATTAGTTTGTATTGGATTTTTCCATTAGTGCATTCCATTTTCCACAGCTGAGTTAAGCTGCAGGAGAGACGGCAATATGCTCAGTTCCTAAAAGGTGGGTCTTAAAAACATGGCAAATCGTAGATGCAGTAGTGCGTCTCTGCTTATTACTTTAGAGATAAGAGCGTGTGTGTGTGGTTTTTATTAAAATAGATAAGGTTATATTACATACATACATACATAAACTCACGCCTGTATTCCCCGAAGGGGTAGGCAGAGGTGCATTTTTGCACCCACATTTCACCCGGTATGTATCAGTCCCACGTAATAGGGGGCGAGCCTATTGCCGCTTTTCGGGCACACTTCCAGACTCCGTGCTGTTACTGAGAATTCCCTAATGGAAAAACCCAATAACACTTTGCAGGACCCGGGAATCGAACCCAGGACCCCTAGATCGCACGGCACATACTTGTACCGCGAGACCACGAGGCAAGGTTATATTAGCCTGAACGAAATGGCACACAGACGAGACTCAATACCCACAGCTCAACGGCGGTACTTCCATAGAAGCCCAAAAACGCTACACGTTAATTGTCTAGTTTGTGATTGTTTATTGTGGGGTCAGGATATTCTCACATTTATGTCAAATTGCTTTTCTTAAATCAATATTTAAAGCTTCCTCCTCCTCCTCGCGTCGTTTTCCTCATTGCTGAGGGTCGTGATGAGGGTTTGCAATCCCGCAGTAATTTTTTCCCGCAGTAAAATTTAAAAATGCAAAAATATGCATATTATTATTATTATTAATAATAATAATTATGTGTCACTGGACACGCTGACCACTGAACCGGGAAACCCGATATTCTAGTTTTTTAAGTTGAAGAATTTTTTTACCCATGTAAAATAATTTGTAGAATAAGTTGTTTAGTATCAGCAATAAAGGCTAATAATAAAAATATGCATATAATATTGCTTTATTACCTGTAGTTTAGTTACACTATATTAAAAAATAATAATATTAGAAACATTCATACAATATCTCATAGAAAAAGTACTTTTTCATAGTTCTTATAAGGTTAGGTAGGGGGTTTGCAATCAATAGGGTTTCCTGCGTGTTAATATGGACTTATCAACAAATAAATAAACCAATTTTAATCCTTTACTTCGCTCGATCGGTTGATCGATCTGACTGACCCGCCCGCGCTGTTGTGATGGAGCTAATAGGCCTTCAGTAAAAGCTGAATTACCTTGCCGAGTCAAAAAAATGCGGGAATGCGGGAACGCGGAATTGCAAACTCTAGTCGTGATCCCCTGCACCAACAATAGTCGTCCTTCTTATTAGAGATTATGACTGCCTCGTGGTCTCGCGGTACTAGTATGTGCCGTGCGATCTAGAGGTCCTGGGTACGATTCCCGGGTCGTGCAAAGTGTTATTGGGTTTTTCCATTAGGAAATTCTCAGTAGCAGCACGGAGTCTGGAAATGTGCCCGAAAAACGGTAATAGGCTCGCCCCCTATTACGTGGGACAGATACATACGTGGTGAAATGTGGGTTCAATAATTCACCTCTGCCTACCTTTTCGGGGAAAACAGGCGTGAGATTATGTATTTATGTACTCGTATGTAGATTATTATTATTCGGAATTTTGTAAGGCTATCTGGGCTTTTGGGCTTCTTTGGAAGTAACGCCACTGCAAATACCAGACACAAATCTTTGACTTATCGAAGTTATGTTATTCATAATCAATTAGTACCTCATTAACGTTGAAGGTAAACATCGTTTATACATGCACTGAATAGTTCTTCTTAAGACGAAAAAGGAATATCTCTCACAAGTCGCTACAATTATGTCGGTAATGTACATTGCTGGTTATACCCTGATACCTAATTAAATTAACTTGATGAAGAAAGCAATGTAATTTCGACCCTCGCCCTACTACGTCCCACACGCGACCTCGACCTTGTCAGCTGTAAGTGGAAAGTAATTTGTCTTCCCGCCAGCTAAATCAATTACTTAACTCATCAGTCAAGTGGGGAAACATTGACAAGGGACAAAATCAATTGAGTTACTTTATCAACACGAATTACGAAGCTTGAAATAATATTAATAGAGAATTGTGATGGTAACACGGTCTTACAACTTTCTAGGTTAAGCAATTATTAATCCTGTTATGTCTCAAGTTTTTATTATTTATTTAGCACTTAAAATATAATCGTATAAACTAAACTAAAGTTCTTTTTAATGTTCCTTTTTTGTCTAGTTTGTCCGTACTTGGTCTAATGGTTATGGTACTTGCGGTGTTTCCGTATAAGTAATTGTTGCATTTAGATTTTTCTTTCTATTTTGTATTAATTGTTGGAATTTGTATTTTGTATGTGTGTAAATTTGTAGCGAACCATAATAAATAAAAATAAAATAAATGTTTTATGTTCACAGTACACCTGAGTAATTTTAAAATTATCTCATTTTCAGTAAAACAACGATCATTGATAGAGATGATACGAATTTTTTAGCACCCAAGCCGAATGAAATTTATAAAAAATACACCCAACGATCGTTCACATTTCTTATCCCCTACTAAAATATAAATTACACGGCTAGTGTCTTTAATATTAGAAACTTTTTATTACAGTCTAACAAATTCCCAAATCCAAAAATAATTTTCGCAAATCACAAGAACTTCTGTCTGGTTGCGGGGTTCAAAGCCAGCTAAAAACGATCTGGTAGCATTTTATCACTAAATCATTGAATTGAAGATAACTTCGTGCATCTGCCTGCCTTATCGCAAGTCTGAGTGAAGATATATCCCAAGTGAAACTATTGACTGCAGCGTTCAGTATGACGCAGTAACCGAGCGGGAACGTTGCCAAAAAGTCTAAAATCTGTGCCGTTGTCTCTGAACAAATAAGAATCCCGGCAAATAGCCGAATGCCATCGTTTAGATAGTGGAAAATTGGTTCAATCTCATCCGCCATTTCGTAACGTTATAAAATATTCCACAAAATACATGTCCTTATCGTGAAGAAGGAACTCAGCAAGCATGATGTTATCTAGTGGCAAGAGATGGAAGTCTCGCCAATTGATGCTCTAGTCAGCATCGTGCTTAATATCATGTACAGTACTGTCACTTCAACCTGCACTGGGTCAGCGAGGTGGACTAAGGCCTAAACCCTCTCAGTTGTAGAGAAGTGTGACGGTTACAGGAACTACAAGGGCGCCGTGGACCAGCCCCGAGGAAATGTAAGGAGGTATAGCATGCCACACTGACTTTTCGAAGTAATGTGTGTTTTCACAATGAACTATCACGTAATTTAACGGTAAAAGAAAACATCGCGAGGAAATCTGCACACCTAAAAGTTCTTATAAATTGCTTAGGAGTGCAGTCCGCCAAACCGCACTGGGCCAGCGTGGTGGATTAAGGCCTGCACCCTCTCAATTTTGGAGAAGGCCTGTGCCCAGCAATGGGACGTACATGGGTTGATGATGTTGATTATGACTGTCATTTTGTCGTACCCATCAAATATTCGTACATACTCTTAATTACACATCTTCGAAATGAAACGAAGTGAAACTGAACACTTTAGATCACTTTAAGAGGCTAGTGAGAGAGAGGTTTGGGCGTATATTGATGCTGCTACTGAGAATTTAGGAAAACGCTCACTGGTCTGGAAATCGCGACCGTCAGCTCTATAATCACTCATAAGCATCGGTATCAACAATGTAATTTTTCGAATGGCATTTAAACACTTCTTTGAAACCGGCAATTATTTTCACGGAAAAACTACTTAACTTCGCAACACTTATGTTCTTAATCTAATATCACCCATTATCGACTAAACAGGCTTTTAACACAAGCCTACGTCACACACGTGGCGCGATAAGAAGAGCGGCATACACCACGTAACAATTCATAATGAATGATTCATGAATACAATGAGTGGTAGTTCACTGTGTCATGGTAGTGACAGTGTATTTGTGTCCGTCTAAATACCGCTGACTTTTATCATACCATACTTTGATTTGATTAAAAATGGATATTTTTTTTCTCGTTTTTGCCACATTTTTCATTGCTCCTCCGCTGCTTTTGGTCTTAGACTCGTAGCGTAATTATATATAGCCTATAGTCTTTCTCCATAAATGGGCTAACAACGAAAGAATTTTCAAAATGAACCAGTAGTTCCTGAGATTAGCGCGTTCAAGCAAACAAACAAACTTTTCATCTTTATAATATTCATCATCATTATCATCAGCCCATATACGCATCACTGCTGGGCACGGGCCTCCTCTACAACTGAGAGGGTTTAAGCCTTAGTCCACCACGCCTTAAAACGCCTTACGCCTTAGTATTATAATATTAATATAGATTTTTTATTTTATTTTACAGAATCTTTTATTTTACAAATGTAATGTAAAAGTATTTTTTAACATGTTCTTAAATAAAACAGTTTAAAATGTGGGTATTTCTAAATAAGGAACAGACTTCATGGCGCCGCAATTTAAAAGCAAAGGCCGCAGGTTCGATCCGCGCCTAGAGACAAACGTTTCTCTGCTAAACAAAATTTTGTTTCGGGTCCATGTTTATGTAAGAACGAGTCTAACGTAGTTTCTAATACTCATAACACATGAATTGAATGTTAGTTTCGGGTCAAAACTTGTGATTTTTGGGTGCATTTATTATACCGCGATCTCTTAGTAAAAACTTGCACTATCCTTGTACATAGGTGATAGGGCGTTGCCTAGGCGACGGTAAATAAACAAAGGGTGATAATCCCCTTTGAAGACAGACGGCCTTATGACTTTTTTCCTTTGTATAACACTTCATAGGTCAACTAAAAGCACTAAGCCAGCGTGGTGACTTCAGGCCGAATTTCCTTTAACTTCAGGGGGCCGTGCCAAGCGAGCGACGCATATACGAGTACCAGATAGATGTGTATTTGGAATGCCCTTGAACTTCTGGAGGCAAAACCTAAGGCATACTGGTTATCAGGCTATATATTTCAACCGTTATTGACTTCTAATACAAGAGTAAGTTAGGAAAGTAATTTCCTTAGACTCTTTTCACAATCATCTCTTTTCAGCAAATTATTCTTGAGGCAATTATTTTTTTTTTTTTTTTTTTTTTATTGCCGAACGAAACACAATAGTATTGCTTTCGATGTTCTGTAAGACAATTGTAGGTACTCTTTTTTATCGAGGGTAAAGCTGATTATGACTAGCCACTTGTTCTTGTTCTTGTTCCACGTAGTCATTGGGACAGGGGCAGGAAGCGTATGTCAGGGTCATCGGCTTTCAGCCCAGCGCGGGCAATCGTCAAGTCACTGGTCGAGCCCATTCACTTGGACCTGACTCAAGCGCCTATAAAATACTTTTAATCACCTCAGTGATACAAATAATGTGATGATAGCTTAAATCGTCTAGCAGCTAATCTAAGGTGTGGATGAAAAGAAGCGTAATCACGTATTGGCTGCGGCTGCGTCGCCTTGGCCTCAATGCGAACGCGGAAATGTTTGTACGCACTCAAAATAAACGCTTAGACGCTCTATACAGTCTCTATACAGTACTGTTCATACATTAGGTTCAGTCACACTGAAACTATATCGTAATTCTAATCGGCACGAATATGTGCCCGGGTCGGGCAGTGTTTTTGGGTTTTTCCATTAGGAAATTCTCAACAGCATCACGGAGTCTGGAAATATGCCCTAAAAGCTGCAATAGGCCCGCCCCCTATTGCGTAGGACTGACACATGTCTGGTAAAATGTGGGCATAGAAATTTAACTTTGCCTACCTCTTCGGGGAATACAGGCGTTAGGTTATGTATGAATTATAATTCTATAGCTTGATATTTCTTGTTTATTTGTGATTTCATGAATACTATCCATGACTCCGCGATCAATCTGTGTTGTAAAAATACAAAAAAAAGCCTATAACCTTTTTCAAGGTGTCGTCTACAACAATTACACTATTTGACAGCCCCGTGGCGCAGTTGGCTAAACACCTAGCGACACCAGAGGCCACGGGTTCGATCCCCGCACCGAGACAATGTTTGTGTGATCCACAAATATTCTGGGTCTGGTCTAGTTGTCTGCGATGGAAAAGTCTCTCGTAGTTTCTGATACGCACGACACAAAACTTGTATCTTAGTGTAGGGTCACATCTATGTATGTACAAATGTAACTGTTGGATGTATTTATTTTATTAGATCGGATTGCCCTTAACATCGGTTGCTAATGTTGATATTTTCCCAGCCGAGATAGAAAATGCCTATTCTAATAACAAAATCTTTATATTTATGTAGATGAAATACGCATTTTCAAATAGCATTGAATAAACGATATAAATGTCAAATAATCTTAACAGTTGTAACTGGAAAAGTCAGACGTAGGCTTGTTAACTTACTGCAGAACCAGAAATGACAACGTATTTTATGATCACTGCACATTAGGTAATTTATTGCCTTTCATTATATATTTAACCGTAGCCAAGATAAAACGAAGCTCGTAAACCGCTAAACGCGAATACGATTCAAGCTAAATCATCCGAGGACAATTCAGAATACAAATGACATCTAGTCACGAAATGAAAGCCAAGGGCACGTAATTTTGGTGGTTTCATCATTAGACGCTCATCTTACATATGGCGCTATGTTTGGTCGTATTTTCTCTTCTATTACTTCTAAAGGAGTTAATTAATTATGTTTTGATTTATAATATAAGCTACATAATCACGCCCAATTCCTGAAGAGGTTGGCGACGGTACGTTTCGTAAAGAAAGCACCCAATCATGAATTATTAATTGTTACGCAATGTATCGATCAAGATAACATAATATGAATTATGAATATAACTACATAATACATCTTTGTAAGGAAGTATGGACATATGCACGCCTAAAAACCGGGAATTGGTTCGTTCCTATTACGTGGGACTGAACCACAAACCGTTTTGTAGAAAATAGAAATACACCGCTGCCTAACTTCTGGGTACCCTGATGTGAGTGTGCATTTAATGCATGTTTTTCACTTATTAGTAACTGTTTTTCCGGTTCCGGCGATCAAAGAGTAAATACATACGTTACCGTGCTCCGTAAATATCATTTAAAAACAGTGTTAAGATTGCTTTGTAAACGTCTTACTCCGCAAGGTTTACTAGACAAACCATTGAAAAGCGCTATTAGAAAGTGATCACAGTGCGAAACAAATTCATTTGTCATAAAAACAGTAATATTCTCCATCCAAAGACATAACCTAAAAGTGCTATTCACAACAGCCAGCAGTAGTGCCAACCTAACCAACAAAGTGTCAACTGTCACTTCAACGTCATTTTGGCATTGACAGCTACAGATTATACGCCAATAGACAAAACAGAGTTGCCACTCACGAAAAATGGAAAAGAGTATGGAGTTATTGCTGTCAAAACTAGACGAAAAATTAAATCAACAAACAAAAATAATCACTGAATCAGTAACAAAATGCGTTATGGAAGCGTTAGACGAAAGACTCAAAACAATAACAGAAGAAAATTCTCAACTTAAAGCGAAAATATCCTCACTCGAACAGAAAATCAGTATAATGGACAAGGAGAAACGGAAATACAACCTAGTGTTCTTTGGATTAGAAGAGATAGGAAAATCAGAAAAAGAGCTGATAGACTACATTAAAGAAATAGTAACAGGAACAGGAACACATCTCGATAGCCAGGAAATTAGTAACATATATAGAATTGGCAAGAAAGATACCAACAAAAATCGGCCTGTTATAGTGTCTATTACATCCATGTGGAAGAAACATATCATACTGAAGAACAAAAAAGGATTTCCGCCAGGAATTTTCGTAAATGAAGATTTCCCAAAAGAAATTCTTGAAAAGAGGAAGGAACTACAAATACAAGTAAAAGAAGAAAAGAAGAATGGGAATATAGCCTATCTAAAATACGATAAAATAGTAGTGAAAAAGCCAACAGACAAATCCAGGGACAAAAGGAAAAGGGAAGAGTCAGGCTCACCCAACTCGTCAACTCAGAAAAAAATTAACAGTAAAGACGCCCAAACACCACAAACTACCAAGGGAATTTCAAAGGAAATTATAAAACCTAATATCCTAAACTATGTTTCACGTGGCAAAACATCATCTTTGTCTGACACTCCAAAAAACTTGTGATGACCACCGGCACCCGAAATCAAACTAAAACACAAACTACAACTTTATATAAACCAACAACGGAAAAACACACCCCAAGCCGGCTGGTCACCGTGGGGGAAGAAGACCGTTACCCTCCAACAAATGTAACAAAGCGGATACGAAATGCATATAACCTATATTTATGTACGTTGAACACACGAACACTTAGAACACCAGAAAGTTTACAGGAGCTAGAGCTGGCAGTCGAAAATATCAAATGGGACATCCTGGGTATAAGCGAGATGCGGAGAGTGGGGGAAGGAATAGAAGAGAGGAATCATTATGTTATGTTCTACAAAGGTGAAGTGGCAGGACACAGAGGAGTAGGCTTCATGATAAAGTTAAAACTCAAAAAACAAATTATTGGGTTTGAGGGCATATCGGACAGAATAGCAATAGTTCACATGAACATCCCGAAATATACAAAACAGTGGACTATTATTCAAGTTTATTCACCGACGGAACAAGCTACTGCATCGGATATAGATAAGTTTTACAACAGTCTTAAAGAAGTTACTGAAAAATTTTCGGAGAATAATATAGTAATCATGGGAGATTTTAATGCTCAAGTAGGGGCTCAATCACCTGGAGAAGAACACATAATAGGAAAATTTGGAAGAGGCAAACGTAGCCACAATGGCGAAAAACTAGTAGAGTTCCTGCTCGAGCATAACTTAACGCTGCTAAACTCTATATTCCGCAAAAAACATAAATCTAAATGGACTTGGGTATCTCCAGATGGAAAGGTTAGAAATGAGATAGACTATATCTTGTCTAACAAAGCAAGACTATTCACTGACACAAGTGTAATCCAACACCTGAACTTCAATACTAACCACCGTATGGTACGATGTTGTCTTTCTGAGCAGACTCCAAGAAAACCTAGGCCGAAACATTTTCAAACTAATCACCTAAAAACGCTCAGCAACGAGAAGGCTTCAAAAGATTCTACGGAGGAGTTGATCGAAATTGTAACATCCAACAAGAAACTAAATGAAAAATATGCCAGAGTAGAAAGCAAGCTTCAAGGACACATAAAAACAAAAACAGGAAAGAACAAAGAATCCCATCTAAGCCAAGAAACTCTAAAATTAATTGAAGATAGAAGGAATTTAATAGCAAAAAAGAAGAAGGAAAACATTAAACATATTTCACACTTAAGCAAATGCATTCGTGCAAATATGAGGAAAGACAGGAAAAATAGAAGAATCAAAACCCTTGAAAACCACATTATCAAAACGGGAGGCACACGCAAAGCTCTTAAAGAACTCCGAGAAAAGGGAAAAGAATGGATACCAAAATTAAGAGACAAAGATCGACTAGCTACTACACGCAGTACGATTCTAAACATTGCAACAGATTACTATCGCCGGTTATATTCTATTCAGCCAAATATAGAGTCACCCAATAGAGAACCTAGACTGGAAAAAGCAATAAAAAATGCCGAAGAAGTACCACAAATACTAAATTCAGAAGTAGTAAAAGCTATAAATAGTCAAAAGATGGAGAAATCACCTGGCCCGGATAGAATTCCAAATGAACTGATGCGAGGAACAGTCGACGAATTAAGTCCTATACTAACTAAAGTATTCAATGAGATACTATTTACTGGCAACATCCCAAGCCAATGGGCAGAATCACACATTATACTTCTATACAAGAAAGGTGCAAAGGATGATATTGGAAATTACAGACCCATATCTCTCATCTCTAATGTTTATAAGGTTTTTGCGAAAGTAGTACTAAATAGAATCTCGGCCACTCTCGACGAAAACCAACCCGTGGAACAGGCAGGGTTTAGGAAAAATTTCAGCACGATTGATCATATCCACACCATCAAACAGCTGCTACAAAAATACAACGAGTACAACAAACCTATCTATCTAGCCTTCATAGATTATTCAAAAGCCTTCGACAGCCTTAAACATAGTTTTGTATGGCAAAGTCTTATGGAGCAGGGAGTGCAGTATGCTTACGTAAACATCATCAAAAAGATCTACAGCGAAAGTAAAGCTAGCATCAAGTTGGAAACTCTGGGGAATACTTTTCCAATTGACAGGGGAGTTAGGCAAGGTGACCCTCTCTCACCAAAGTTATTTTCAGCAGTAATAGAACAAATGTTTAGAAAATTAGATTGGAAGCATCTAGGGCTAAACATAAATGGATCGCGACTGAACCATCTTAGATTCGCTGATGACCTCGTCATATTGGAGGAGAGCCCAAGATTACTGGAATTTATGATACAAACGCTAGCAGACAGAAGCCGAGAAATTGGTCTGGAAATGAACTCGACCAAAACAAAAATGATGACAAACGCAACAGCTGCAGACATAATTGTCAACGGACAAAAACTTGAATATGTTGAAGAATATGTATATCTGGGTCAGATCATATCTCCAAGCAACCAAATGTACAAAGAAATTGATAAAAGAATCGCTACTGGGTGGAAAAAATTTTGGGCTTTGAAAGAAATAATGAAAAGCAAAGAACTCGGTATCAAGATCAAGAAAAGAACTTTTGAAACATGCATTCTTCCTTGCATCACATATGGCTGTGAAACTTGGGCTTTGACAAAAAATCAAAGGGAAAAACTAGCAAAATGTCAACGAGCCATGGAAAGGAGCATAATGGGGCTAAAGTTAAAAGATAGAGTCAGGAATGCAGATATCAGATGCAAAACAAAACTAACAGACATACTAACACATATAGACAAGCTTAAATGGAGATGGACAGGGCATATGCTCCGCTGTAAGCTTGAAAAATGGAGCAAGCAAGTAACAGTCTGGTATCCAAGAGACGGGTCAAGAAGCCGAGGTCGCAAAGTGAGAAGATGGGAGGATGATCTGAAATTGACTCTAGGTCCCCTTTGGCTAAGAATTGCAAACGACAGGAACCAGTGGAAGACGTTGGAGGAGGCCTATGCCGTAAGGCACACCGAAACCAGGGACATACTATGATTAATGTTTGTTATAGTAGTAGAATTGATTTAGATTTGTAAATTTTCGGAATAAAAGGCTTTATTATTATTATTATTATAACTGTTTTAACTGATTATATATAAGGGCATTGTATTATAACTGCCTTGTGTTCTCGCGGCACAAGTATGTGTTGTGCAATAACGGGATCCCATTCCGAGATCCGATTCCCAGGTCGGGCAAAGCAGCATAGAGTCTGGAAATGTGCCCGAAAATCGGCAATAGGTTCGCCCCTATTACGTGGCACTGATACATTGATACAAGAACTTATATTTTCCTCATACACACGGATGATTTCTCTGGTATTGTGGGTGTTCTTGGGCGGTGTTGACCACTTCCCATTAGGTGGCTTACTTGCTCGTTTGCCTCCTTTCCCATAAAATAACCATACTGGTGAAATATGAATGCAGAAATGCATCTCTGCCTACCCCTTCGGAGTATAAAGGCGTGAGGTTATGTATGTATGCATTGTAATATCAAAAATATTTTTGCAGGAAACAAAAATAAAATTCTCACTAATCTCGACAATTTTGTCGTCCTGTTCATATTTATTTAGCATGTTATGTTCTACTTAGTTGCATAACACCGACATAACAGTGAGGGACAATCGAGCCTCTGTTTAAGTACTAGGGTAACATGGACACGTGGAGCCGCCCCGTTATCGATTCCACAAAGTTACCATAGCCAACATAAACTAGAGCTTGCATTAAATAGTAGGTAGTATGAATAAGTCTCAAAATACATTATGATCTAGGGGATTGTATTCCCCGAAGGCAGAGGTGCATTTCTGCACCCACATTTCGCCACGTCTGTATCAGTCTCACGTAATAGGGGGCGAGCGTATTGCCGTTTTTCGGACACAGTTTCAGACTCCGTGCTGCTACTGAGATTATCCTAATGGAAAAATCCAATAACACTGCTCGATCTGGGAATCGAGCTCGGGATCGCATATAGATCGCAGATATACTTGTGCCGCGAGACCACGAGGTAATAAAGCTTATAATACCTATATATTTGTGTGAAATAATGTAGTAACAGTACTGTCATATAATAAATTGCGTTTCCCGTAAAAACACTGTTTTCCATGATGAGGACCGAATGACGTCACAGTTCAAGAGCTCTATAGAATTAATGGAACTATAAAATGAGCGGATGTTTGGGCAAATAGGTCTTAATTTATCTATACTAATATTATAAAGTTGAGAGTTTGTTTGCTTAAACGCGCTAATCTCTGGAGTTACTGGTTCGATTTGAAAAATTCTTTCAGTGTTAGGTAACCCGTTTATCGAGAAAGGCTGTAGGCTATATATCATCACGCTACGACCAATAGAAACGGAGCAGCAATGGAAAATGTGGCAACAACGGGGAAAGAAAATTTACAAGTCTTATGTTTGGCATACGGTGTTTCGGGCAACAACTAGAGCAACTATAAAATTGGCGGATGTTTATACAAATAATTCCTCATTCATATAAATAAATAAAGAACTCTTGGAACTCGGATCTGCGGCTTTCAAATTGTTTGACGTTCATATAAGATTATATACTATTGAAGTCGAGATGACTAACCAAAATCATACCCCGCCTAACCGAAAAAAAGGTAAAGCAAGCTGCCCCTATAATGGATTTCTGAGCGCATTGTGAGGTGTTAAGCGGACTTTTCAGAAATAAAGGGGGTTTTAGATGCTCTCCACTTAACCCTGTTTCGACCTAGAATGAAATGCACAAGATTGCGGACTTTGGACCAAACCATAATTTTCCAAAGTAACAAATAATATTACACCAGAACGCTGTGCAAATCTGTGAAAGGCCACTGCTAATCTCCAAACGTTGCTTACAGGGCATGGTCAGAGTAATTTACACACATACACTCAACATCATTCCCTTGTCCTGTTTCCAATTTTATTTGGACTACGACATATTGGCTAATTCGACTATTCTGTTCCACTGCCTTGCGTTTCGTTCGGTGAGTAACATAGCCGAATGTAGTATAGGTTTTTAAAAAGAATTGGGAACAGCCTGTCTCGTAGACGGCAAAATTTTATGATAATATAACGAAAAGTCCTAGACGTTAAAAGTAAAACAGGGCACATAGCTCGTGGAATTGAAGGCCGGTAGGGTAAAAAGATTCTCGAATGGAGGCCGCGTATCGGCAAGCGCAGCCTATGTGCAGCAGTAGACGTCTTTCGGTTGATGTTGATGATCCTAGACGTGTTTTTTCGACTATGTAATTTAATGCTGTGTTGTACAAAAGACCTATTAAAGCGTTGGTCCCGTCCCATAAACTGAGGATGAAATCTTTAAGAAAAAAAATAAAAATATACATTCTTATTTAATTGCCATCCATTCTCGTATCAAGAGTTTTCGGTAGTTGAATGGAGTCTGTATATGTGCATATAAGCTTAACTCCTCTACATAATAACTCACGAAAGACATTAAGATATACACATTACCTTATCCCTTTGAGACCAAAAGTTTAAAAGCACGTATGCAAGAAAGACAAGCAATGAACAAATCAACAGCTACAAAACTCCCCAGGATTTTTAAAAAGGAATACTTAGGCAGTCTTTAACTAAACCTCTTTTATAAAAACCTCTTTCGTTTTTTCTATATCTTGGAAAAGAGTAATTTAACAGAAAGTCTTCATTAACAATCTGTGCATCATAGAATTAATTATAAATTCCCACAATTATACCCAAGATAGAACTACAAATTAGCTTGCTGCATTTATCAGTTTTTCTTTGAAAGCAATTGTCACTATATATTGTTGCATTGCTGCATTGCACTAAATAGAGCTAGAATAAATGTTTCTGTAATATTGCCGAATCATTATTAAAAAATGCCTACTAATACATAATAATCGACAAAAATCTATAATGTGACCAGTTAGACCAATACGCGTTAAAAAAACATTATACCATTATTTTAAAAGTGTTAATAATTACTACTAATTAGTTAACTACTATTAACTGTTAATTAAAAGGTATTTTGAGTAAAATCATAACATTTTTCAATTATTGAATAAACTGTCGCGTACAGTAAAAGAAAAACACATGGGGCCCGTGAATTTGGTCCGAAGCCAATAAAGCTCGAATAAAATAACAAAATTTCAGTTACTGAATTGCCAAGGCCGATTTCGTAATGCCTAAAACACTAGGCAAGGGGGACGGAATTTAAACCCGGAAGGGAAATTTACATCTGCAAACCTAACCTAATTCAATACAGCTATAAAAAATAAAATCATTGTGAAGGATAGTTAATATTTTCTAATAAAAGATGCAGTAAGGAATTTTCCGTAAAGCCTTGATGATGAAGATGCAATTTCAAAACTGAAATTGGAAAAAAAAATACTCACATCGTTTCTGCTCCGCAGCGTGCTTCGTTTAGGTCGCAAAAGTACATCTTTAAAGTCCAGTTTTACCTCGTTTATTATATTAGGCATTTTTCACAAATGTTTTAACTCCGAAATTAACTATGAGCGCTTGAAAGAAAGACAGCGCTCCTCTCCCCGCGCGCGGTATCGACTGGCCGATGTGTTCAAAGTTGCCAGTTAATATGCTTCGCCACCCAAATTATTTTTCATACATATTATGTACATAATTGAAATTTGTCTATTAATCATTTATACGCCATTTCTTAAAATATATAACATTTCCTGACTTAAATAAATTATAGAAATATTAAATTCTAAAATAATGAAGGCACTTAGCAACTTCTGTAAATATTTTGAATTACACAGAATTCATGAATACATACTTATAATGTGACTTAGTAGTCACATCTGTATTCTTATAGGGGTAGATAAAGGTACGTAAGGTTAAAATAACAAAAATAGTACCTCCGTAATTCAAAGAGCACAATATATATATAATACACTGAAAGTATAATTTAACCTTATGAACAAACTACTTAAGATTAATGCATTTAGATATTGGTGAATATAACTATAAAAAAATCACGGTAATAACTACAGGATCCACAATAACTATACCTGCTGTAATCCATACGTAGAATTATCAGTTAGAAATATTATAAATAGAAACTTTAATTCACTTAGTTATGTTTAGCCTCGCTTTTATCAAAACATTTAAGACCAAAAAATGGTTCCATTAAATCATATTCATACAATGTAAGTTTAACATTGATAAACAGCCTGAAAATGCATAACCTTCCCACATTGGCAACACCATTTTACGGCAAGCGTGACACGTGACGTCACAAGGGCGCACAGAAATACCGCTTTCAGCCGCCTAGGTGAAGGTTATTGCTCGACCAAGACAGCTGTACGTCGTAAAAAGTCTAATAGTCAATAGTCATTTCGTCATCAATCTAGAGCCGCAAAATTGAAGCAATTGTGTGCTGAAATCTAAAACGCCAGCCAAATAAACTGGCGCTGATTACAACATTTTTATTTTTCACTTATTTAAAGTGAAAATTACTCTTGGTCGTTCCGAATTCAAATATTGTAAAACATTTGTTTATTTGTTTATGCTGAGGTTTTAAGGCTTTAATATTTTTCTGTCTTATTTATTTTATTTTGAGTATAGATATCTATTAATAGCAATTTGTTGCATCTTATTACAAATTTTCAATTACATATTATTTGGCAATTTTTTCCAGGACATTAGAGACTTCTGAAGAATCTGGTGAATTATTTATTTTAGCAAATGAATTAACACTATAATCAGAGTTAAATACAGCAATAAAGATATGACCAATCAAAGTTTTAAAAAAAGTCCTTCTTAGTGCGCTAGCACTAAGTAAAGTACAGCTTGTGAAATGAGAATGAAGGATTTATTTTTATTTCAGTACATGTTGTCAGTAGACAGAATTGCGACCTTTGATTATGGATTTGTTTAAATAGTCTTTACTACCCCGATGTCGTTGAAACATATGACTGTCTAATAAATAGATCTTTTTCTTCTTCATTTTTCACACAATCCACCAGCAAATTATAAAGCCTAATTTTGTTCTAATTGTAGTTAATATGAAGATTTTAGGAGGTGACTCTCACGATTTTTAATCTTTCGCTCTTAACCTTATAAAACCTTCAGAAATCCAACTAACATTGAGGAAACACGTTGTACGCTATCTCATTTCGCGTGTTTGAAATAAAACTATTCATTGATAGTCTGGTTTGTCTTATCTTAGGGATTTACCTGTCTGTCTGTTTATCTTTTACGGTACCGTTGAAATGCCTACAATTTATGATCCCTGTACTCGTTTAAAAAGCTACAACGCTGTTTTGTAAAGAAAATAGGTAAAAATTTTTTTAGTCGAGTTGTAGACTCATCATTTTATAAATTATGTTACTCAGACATAAAAATATTCTTAGATAAATTTACGAAATAACTGAATGCAACTAGTATTAAATACTACTGAAATTGCTGTCACATAAATGATATAAAAATAAATTTTTCAGTTATTAGTTGTCGGACAAATCTATTATTATTGATAACATATCGTTAATTAAATGGAAAAGTGACATGTTTCAAAATTTTCGAAAAACAACAAGTAGGTATATTAATATGTCCTCGACTAGACTAGACTGCCTCGTTGTCTCGCGGTACAAGTATGTGCCGTGCGATCTAGAAGTCCTGGGTTCGATTCCCGGGTTGGGTAAAGTGTTATTGGGTTTTCCACTAGGAAATTCTCAGTTACAGTACGGAGTCTGGAAATGTGCCCAAAAAACGGCAATATGCTCGCCCCCTATTACGTGGGACTGATACATACCTGGCGAAATGTGGGTGCAGAAATGCATCTCTGCCTACCGCCCTTAGGCGAATACAGATGTGACTTTATGTATATATATGGTAAATGTCCGTATTGTTTATTGTACTTTTTGTTTTGTGTCACTAATCTATTTGAGTGACGATATTCACATTTGTAGTACTAATTACTTCATTACCCACCTTATGGCCGAATACTAAAACGCTACTTAATCTGAGGGCGACTTATATTTAAGTGGCTGTTATAATTTAAGCGGTAATATACTTAAAAAATGTCATGTAAAAGAAATTTTTGTGGTAATGTTGCCATTTATGGAAATATAAGTGGGCATTAGTTAATCACAGTCTTAAAACCGATTAATGATGTTTCAGTATACCGCTTACATTATATAAGTCGCCCTCAGATTAAGTAGCGTTTCAGTATTCGGCCGTTACATTTTCAAATACTCACGCCGTCAAACTAGCAGAGGTGCATTTTCACAATCACGTTTCGCAGGATGCGTTTTAAATCTCTAATTATTTCCAGACATTCCATTGTAGAAATATTCCATGCTTTTACTGAAAATGTTCCTAATGGATAACACTTAAACCGACAAGAGAATCGAACTCGGCACAGCTGGTCGCATATCGCAAACCTTTGTCGCGATTCTAACAAGGTAGTCCACATAGATATAATTTCATCATCAGCCCATATACGTCCCACTGCTGGGCACGGACCATCTCTACAACTGAGAGGGTTTAGGCCTTAGTCCACCACGCTGACCTAGTGCGGGTTGGTCATAGATACCTATAATTTATTAACGTCACTTTTCTTAATTACTCTATTGAATACTTAAAATCCAAATCATATACAAACTTTGACGCATACGATTTATTGTCAAATAAAAAAAACACATAGACAAGGGATTGATTTCAATATTTTTTAAGCTTCTTCGTCATGGTTCGTGACACAGGAGCATAATGGTCGTTCCTTTGCTGCAATTTGTCGGTAATCAGTAGATCTGAAATGGAATGAAATGTCTCAACAAGCCGGCATTACTGTATCGAGCGAAGAGAGATGGACGCCTCGCCCTATTAGATACTTTTACATAAGTAGTAACTACAGGCTGTATGGTGTATGTCTCAGCGTGCCATGGAGCGGGCAATGCTTGGAGCTTCTCTGGTGGATAGAATTCGTAATGAAGTCATCCGCCAGAGAACCAGAGTCACTGACATTGCCCGCAGGATTAGCACGCTAAAGTGGAAGTGGGCCGGCCATGTCTGTCGACGGACGGACGGCCGTTGGAGCAGACAAGTGTTGGAGTGGAGACCGCGCTTAGGCAGACGTAGTGTAGGACGTCCTGCAGCACGATGGTCCGACGACTTGAGTTAGGTGGCGGATAGCTGATGGATAGAGGCTGCTCAACACCGGGATGGTTGGCGCCTACTTGGGGAGGCCTTCGTTCAGCAGTGGACGGCGATAGGCTGAGAATAGAATATAACAGGTTGTATTCAGACCGTGATCGGAAACTAAGGCAGGTAATAGCGACGGTGATTACAAACCCATTGGCGTCAAAAAAAGACCCGACATAAATTAATAAAAAATTGACGTTTTCCTAACAATCATAGATATTAAGTGGATGTGGTTGTAAAAAAAACGTATTGTAATGTCCTGGTGTCTGAGGTGGTTTGTATAAATAATACTAATAACACTTAGTTTCAATAGCGTCTGGCGCACCGACTCGGTTCGATGTCAGGCGTAGTAGTGACCCGGTTCGAGTGGGGAACAGCGCTTATATTATAATTTATTTTCACGTCTACCTTACAATTTATAATATAATATTACATCTACACTACATACACTACACGTATTTTTTTTTAATTCGTCTTACGGTGTTTGTAATCACTGTAGCTATTATCTGCCTTAGTTTCCGATCACATACATACATCCTGTACAAAAACCTCACGCCTGTATTCCCCGATATAGTAGGCGGAAGTGCATTTCTGCACCCACATTTCGCCAGGTATATATCAGTTCCACGTAATTGGAAGCCTATTGCCGTTTCTTCGACACATTTCCAGATTCCGTGCTGCTACAGAGAATGTTCTGATAAAAAACACAATTACACTATGCCCGACCCGGGAATCGAACCGGACCTTTAGATCGCACGTCATATACTTGTGCCGCGATACCACAATACTATACTAATATTACTTGTATATTATACAGCATATTCATCAAGCTGCATATACAACGTAACAGAAACTATAAAAATTAATGCAGACAGCAAAGAAAAACCTTTCGCAATATTTCCAAAAAAAACCTATACTACCCGTCCCAAGAATCGAATTTATTATACGGCCAATTAAATCGCGAAGCCACTCATAAATCCAAAGGAGTAAGTTCCGCTATTTTAAAGCATATTGTATTTCGGATGGACTTTACATCGGCTCGTTGGTCTAGGGGTATGATTTTCGCTTAGGGTGCGAGAGGTCCCGGGTTCAAATCCCGGACGAGCCCACCATTATTTTTTCGTCGAGAAATTAAAAAAATACTATTTCATTTCTTATTTTCAATAAAATATTCAATTTAATTAAATATATATCCTTTTTATAATATCCATCTTATGGTTGTCTTGAAAAGATCGCCATGTGCGATAAGGCCGCCATTTGTACCTTTCTCTAGGTTATATACCTATATATATATTTTACTTTATGTGTACAATAAAGAGTTAAATAAAATAATAATAAATATAACTAAAAATAATGAAATTGGTTTTTTCCTGTAATAGTAGTTATATTCGTTCGTGTAGCAAATTGAATTTCCTAACAGTAAAATCCAATAACACTTTTCATCGTCAGTCCATATACGTCCCACTGCTGGTCACGGCCACGGGCCTCCTCTACAACTGAGAGAGTATAGGCCTCAGTCCACCACGCTGGCCCAGTGCGGTTTGCCAGAATACACATCTAAGAAATTCCTAAGAACTTTTAGGTGTGCAGGTTTCCTCAAGAGTTCATTGAAAACACACATAACTTCGAAAAATCAGTGGTGTGTGGCAAGCCATACCTCCTTCCATCTCCTCGGGGCTGGTCCACTCGTCCACGTGAGGCACGAACACGGCGTCCTTGTAGTTCCCATAACCGTCACACTGCACATCAGAACCAGTTCTACACTTCTCACGGACGCAATCTGATGAAAGGATACCATGTCAATACTCATTTCCTGTACTACAGTAGCGGTATTCCCATGGAAGCCCAAAAGCCCAGTTTGCCTTACAAAATTCCGAATAATATTCTTTAATCTTTAAATCTTTGTTCAAAAAATACAATTTGACATAAGTACATATAAATGAAAAAAATTCCTGATTCCTGACCCCACAATAAACAATTATAAACTAGACATTACACAATTAACGTGTAACGCTTTTGGGCTTCTATGCAGTACGGCCACAGCTGTACTATACTCGTAATATCTACTAAAATCCAAAGAAAACCTAAGCATTGCAGTCGCAGTAGTAATGATATAATATTCTTTCCAAGCGACTCTCGTGGCGCGCTGCCTAAACAACCAGTTTGCGAAACGAGAGGCCGCGGATTCGATTCGCGCACAGAGACAAATGTTTGTGCTATCAACAAATATTTGTGTCGGGTCTGGGTGTTGGTGAGACCGAAAAGTCTCGTAGTTTCTCATACTCACGACACACTTATGTACATACATATGTGACTGTTGTGTGTATATATTTATTTAAAGCGATTTAGCGACTAAGAACAGACCGGCATCACAATAATTTTCTACCAGTGTCGGTACTTCCATAGAAGCCCATATAAGAGATAGAAGAAGAATCCATACAAGATAATTGTTTATTGTGGGGTCAGGATATTCTCATTTATATGGCAAATCGGTTTGTTTAATAAAAATTTAAAACCTTTAATTTAAGATTATTATTCGGAAATTTGTAAGGCACCTGGGCTTCTATGGTAATACCGCCACTGTTTTCTAACACCAATTTGCCACTCCAATGTATTATATAACTATCCTATTTTTATTAGGCTACTTGTAAGTAAAAATGCGTAATGTTTACTTACCGCAATTCATATTAGAAACTTCCACTCGCGGCACTTTTATGCCCTGAATGAATGTGCCGTCTTCCAGAGCGCAGTAGCACACGAAGCGACGACACTGAATATCACATGAACTATTATTTTCAATCATTATCAGCCCATATACGTACCACTGCTAGGCACGGGCCTCCACTACAACTGAGAGGGTTTAGGCCTTAGTCTATCACGCTGGCCTTGGCTTGGCTGACTACCCACCTATAAATTCCTCAGAACTTTTAGGTGTGCAGGTTTCATCACGATGTTTTCGTTCACCGTTAAAGTACGTGATAATTCTTTGTGAATACACACATAACTTCGAAAAGTCAGAGGTGTGTGCCTAGGGTTAGAACCTGCGACCGTCGAGATTCTCGACCGCGTGCCTAAACCTCAAGGCCAACACGACTTATTAATTAAACAATGGTTTTCGAAAAAACGAATTTGAAAAGGAAAGAAAGCGTGGTAGAGTAAGGCCTAAACCCTCTGAGTTGTAGAGGAGGCCCATGTCCAGCAGTTGGACGTATATAGGCTGATAATGATTGCCCTGTGCGCCTTAGTATACCTAATTATTAGAATGTAGCTTAAAATAACAAAAAAACTTTTTTTTTAAATATAAACTTGCTTGAACAGGAGCGAACAGCCATAAAGGTGTACATTGTGGGGCGTTGTAATGCAGATGACCATCCAGACCGTACTTCTTCTTGAAATATTTCAGCTCACGTTTGCACGGCTCTAGAACAATAATTATAAATACAGCCAACAGTTACATACATAGTTCTGTCGTAGGTAAAGAAACTACGAGATACATTTCGTTCGTCTCGTGAGCCCCGTGGCTCAGTTGGCTAGACACCAGCTTGCGAAACGAGAGGCCGCGGGTTCGATCCCCGCACCTAAACAAATGTTTGTCTGATGCACAAATATCTGTTTCGGGTCTGGGTGTTTGTGGGACTGAAAATTCTCTCGTAGTTTCTGATACTCACGACACAAGACTCGTATCTTAATGTGGGGTCAGAACTATGTATGTGACTGTTGGGTGTATTTATTTATTATCACAAATATTACGAATGTAATTCTGAATAGGGGTTACACCCTCACCATTCCCTTCAATATCGTCTTCGTCCCTCTTCCTCCGGCCTCCGATGGTGGTCTGCACCGTATGTATGTCCTGACAACGTCCTTGTCGACAGACCAGGCCATCATCACAGCCGGGCTCTAAGAACTCTTCCTCCACCTAAGTCAAAGTCAAATTATCTTTATTCAAATAGACTTCTACAAGTTCTTTTGAATCGTCAATTTTACACTTTTTAATATTTTTTAAACTATTGCCGCTTCGAAACGTGTTATCGCTGTGGAGAAGAAACGGCAAGAAACTCCCTCAGCAACACGACATGTCTTTTTTTTTTAAATAGCAATAAATGTCTTTTTTTAATTACATTATTTAAATTTTAATATATAAATTAAATATAAATTAAAAACCTAAACGGAAAATAACTTGCACTTCTCCATCTTTAAGGTATTATTTACTGTATATGCATCCAGTTACTTGAAGGTTTCCGTAAGGTCCTCGCTGTTATTTATTTTGGACACCAAACGAGTGGACCGATTTTAATGATCCTTACATCAATCGATTTATCTTATTTTTTGTGAGAGCGAAGATTACCTCAATCTCTTTAGTGCCGTTAATGTGGTGTACTGTTTTCTTGAATTCCGCGCACTTTTGATTCAATTCTGAAATATTTAACCGATCATTTTAAACTTCGTTTACATCATCATCATAATCAACCCATATAGGTCCCACTTCTGAGCACGGGACTCCTCCACAACTAAGAGGGTTTAGGCCTTAGTTCATCACGCTGGCCTAGTGCGGGTTGGCGGACTACACACCTAAGAAATTCCTAAGAACTTTTAGGTGTGCAGGTTTCCTTACGATGTTTTCCTTCACCGCTAAAGTAAGTGATAATTCATTATGAATACACACATAACTTCTAAAAGTCAGAGCTGTGTGCCTGGGGTTTGAACCCGCAACCGCCAAGATTCTCGACCGCGCGCATAATCCTCGAGACCATCACTACTCCGTACACATATCTAGTACAATAAAATGTCCTCGAAAAACGGCAAAAGGCTCAGCCCCTATATTGTAGAACCATAAACACAATTAACGCAGGATGGGTGCAGAAAGCATCTCTACCTGCCCTTATCGGGGATACAGATGTATCTATGTACCTATGAATGACTGACGCTGATATTTAGTAATAAAGAAGACATACGTTGATAAGCACTGCACCTTCCACAGCAATTGCACTGTTCCCTGTCGGGCAAGAAGGCTCCCTGGGGACATTGGCTCTCCAGAACCAGTCCTCCAGTGCACTCGTACCCTCGGCACGACGTGGGACAGTCGTGCCCTCCAGAGGTCGGCTCGTAACGGAAACTGCGGCGACTGGGAATAGATGGTGATGTTAAATAAATAAATAAATACACCCAACAGTCACATACATAGTTCTGACCCCACATTAAGATACGAGTCTTGTGTCGTGGGTATCAGAAACTACGAGAGACTTTTCGGTCTCACAAACACCCAGACCCGAAACAAATATTTGTGGATCACACAAACATTTGTCGCGGTGCGGGGATCCAACACGCGGCCTCTCGTTTCGCAAGCTGGTGTCTAACTAACTGCGCCACGGGGCTGTCAAATAAAATTTGGGCTGTAAAATATAATTGTAATACGGTGAACAGTATTTTCTTCGTGGCCTCAACTGTTTTCTTATCTTCAAACGGAACAACTGTCGTTCTAGCAACGCCTATGCTAATTAAAATTTAGTAAATAAATAAAAATTCGTGCCCATATTTTATTACTGCCTCGTGGTTTCGCGGTACAAGTATGTGCCGTGCGACCTAGAGGTCCTGGGTTCGATTCCCGGGTCGGGCAAAATGTTATTGGATTTTTCCATTAGGAAATTCTCAGTAGCAGCACGGAGTCTGGAATTGTGCCCGAAAAACGGCAATAGGCTCGCCCCCTATTACGTGGGACTGATACATACCTGGCGAAATGTGGGTGCAGAAATGCACCTATGCCTACCCCTTTGGGGATTACAGGCGTGAGGTTATGTATGTATGTATATTTTATTACATCCAACTCATCAACATATTACGAGCATTAAAGAGAGAAGTTTACTGTAATCTAAAAATATTTGTTTCGGGTCGGGGTGTTTGTGACAGCGGAAAGTCTCTTGGGTTTTCTGATCGCCCCGACACAAGACTTGTATCTTAGTTTGGTGTCAGAAGTATGTGTGTTAGGTGTATTGTTACTCACATGTTAAGTGTTTCGTTCGGCAATTGTGGCACTGTGACGGGAACACCTGAAACAAAGATCATCATCATCATCAGCCCAAATACGTCCCACTGCTGGGCACGGGCCTCCTCTACAACTGAGAGGGTTTAAGCCTTAGTCCGCCACGCTGGCCTAGTGCGGGTTGGCGGACCACACACCTAAGATATTAAAAACAAAGATTAGAAACAAAGATACATAGTATTAATATTAGTCTAAAGTATGCTTCTGTTAGGCTAGGTTTTGTTAAAGTTTACTTTATCGGAATATAAAGTAGCCTATGACTGCCTCCAGAGGTTTTTCCATCATATTAAATGATGAAAAAATCGCAAAGAACCTATGGCGCCGAAAAAAAATTTGACACGGTAATTTTTGCGGGTAAACTGTCTACGAAATTAAATAATAAATAAATAAAAACACCCAACAGTCACATACATAGATCTGATCCCACACTAAGATACAAGTCTTGTGTCGTGGGTATCAGAAACTACGAGAGACTTTTCGGTCTCACATACACCCAGACCCGAAACAAATATTTGTGGGTCACACAAACATTTGTCTCGGTGCGGGGATCGAACCCGCGGCCTCTCGTTTCGCAAGCTGGTGTCTAGCCAACTGCGCCACGGGCCTGCCAATTTCATTTTAAATGACATCATATTCGCATAATCCCTGCATGCCGCTAAGGGGATAAAGGGATGATATGTAACTCACATCTGCGTAATATCTTGTCACATCTCAGCGCTCTGAACTCCTGCTCCGGGTGTCCCCAGTACGGATTGCAGCCGGCGCGAAAATCTACAACATTAATGGCCGAATACTGAAACGCTACTTAATCTGAGGGCGACTTATATTTATGTGGCTGTTATAATTTAAGCGGTATATACTAGAAAAATGTAATGTAAAAGAACTTTTTGTGGTAATGTTGCCATTTATGGAAATTTAAGTGGGCATTAATTAATCACAGTCATGATGTTTTAGACTTCAGTATACCGCTTAAATTATAACAGCCACTTAAATATAAGTCACCCTTAGATTAAGTAGCGTTTTAGTATTCGGCCATATGTATGTTAGTGCTGAGAAACCATATATTATACCAGAGTGTGAAACGAGAAGTCTTGCAACGATGTTTGTGTTGTCCCTAAAAGTTAGATTGGCAGAAGTGTGAACCGAAAGCTTTATTGGGATTTTCTTTCTATGGAATTCATAATTGCTGCACCGATTTTAAAAAAATTGTATGTCGAATGCTTACCAATAATACTTCTCCCAATAGGCACTCAAGAAGTTAAGAACTTAAGACAATTGTACGCACGTTTCCGCAGCTGTGTAAAGCCTATTGCCGTTCGCACATTTCCAAACTGTACTGTTACTGTAATAGAACCCAGGACCTCGCATCGCTCGGTACACACTAATGCTGCGGGAAAAACAAGCTAAGGTACTTTAATTCTTGTGTCGTCTGAGCCACGCGAGCTTTCTTGAAAAAACTTATTAGCGCCATAAATTGTATAAAAATTTCTTTAAATCATAAATAATGAGTATTTTTTCTGTTTGTCGATACATGATGTAATTCGTTGGCCTAGTGCGGTTTGGCGGACTACACACCTAAGAAATTCCTAAGAATTTTTAGGTGTGCAGGTTTTATCACGATGTTTTCCTTCAATATTAAAATACGTGATAATTCATTGTGAATACACACATAACTTCGAAAAGTCAGAGGTGTGTGCCTGGGGTTTGAACGCGTGACCGTCGAGATTCTCGACCGCGTGTCTAAACCTCAAGACCATCACGATTTTTTTAAATATTCTTCTTCTTCCTCGTTCGATCACTGGTGAGGATCGTGACCACGCAGGATCAGTTTCCACTGTGTGCGGTCATAGGCGTAGTGGACCGCACGGTGCATGCTGCCTCCCACCTCTCTCACTGCATTAGACCATCTTGTAGGTGCCCTCCCACGTGCACGCCTGCCGTCAATTTTGCCCAAGATAATTTGCTTCTCCAACTGGTGCATTGGAGATCGCATTATGTGCCCAAAGAAACGAAGGGTTCTTTGTTGACAGACCGCAGAGAGTCGTATGTTAATATTTAGCTCTTTAAGTATGGACTCGTTGGTTCTCATAGCGGTCCACGGAAATATATAGTATAAATATACAGTAACATAAAAATAGGTTTATGCGTCAGAGAAGGTACACCAGCGAGCGGCTTACCTATTTCGTTAATGTAGGTTCATTGAACGATATGCCCTTTCAAAGATCCACAGGGTTATAAATCGTACATGTGTTTTTAATAATACCTATTACCTAGTTAGTAGTTATTACCTATTGACGTAACAGGCAGGAATTCTTCAGTGTCAAACGTGTACTCGTCGTCGGTGCAAGACTGATCCATCTCTGAAAACACCAAAGTAATTTTAAAGCTGTTTTCACACCTTTAAAGTTTAGTGAAGAATATTGTGTGTTGCCTATAATCATTGAATATCGATTGAGCTGTAATCTGATATCTTAATAAGTTTGCATAAAATGTGTAACTTAATTTTTACTGACAATTTTAATTTTGACAGCCCCATGGCGCTGGTTCGATCCCCGCACCGAGACAAATGTTTGTGTGATCCACAAGTATTTGTTTCGGGTCTGGGTGTTTGTGAGACCGAAAAGTCTCTCGTAGTTTCTGATACCCACGACACAAGACTAGTATCTTAGTGTGGGGTCAGAACTATGTATGTGACTATTGGGTGTATTTGGGTGTGTATTTACTTTGCACTACACCTTAATACATCTACTTGACCTGCAAAATGCAAAAAAGATATCCCATGTTTTTATTTGATAATAAATTAATAAATTGACTTACAATTATTGATGTATTTTTTCTATTAAAGGTAAAAATAATGCCCACCTCTGTAGAACACACACTCATCGCAACAACGACAATGCGAGTAATCAGCTGGCAGGAACAGCGTGCGCCATTTGCCGTACTTGCGGTCGCAATAAGAACCGTATTCCGATGGACGGACTCTCCTCTCTCTAAACATGAACACATGATACATTCAACATGGGTTTCTACAACAAGTACTTACAAGTACTTAAACAATTGGTTCAGAGTTCAGACGCAAACAGACACCTATTGTACCTTAAAGAAAGATTTTTCTTGGGAATCAAAAAGTGCCTAAGTTAGGCGACCATTTGCTTATGGACGCCCGTAACAGACATAAGCCACCCGTGCTGTCTTTTACAAGATTACTTACGGCGAGGGCACAAAACATTGCAGTTTGCCAAGCGACCACGGCTCTGATAAGGGACTTACGACTGGCAGATGATTCAGATGTGAGATTCTAATGCACATTTGCCATCAGGGATTCCGGCCAACTCCCTTTAATCATAGAGCAGGCACATATCCAGCATTGGGACTATTATTATTATTTGTGCAAAATAAACTACTTACTGACAAGAATCCCGAAACAGTTCACATTCAGTGTGATTGTTGAAGTGCGCGCATTGAGGGCACAGCTGACGATCTGTGTGCATAAAAATTTTATTAATCCTGACAGTCAAGTTTTAATACCTGTACAACAAAGCGACTGAACTGGAAATCATAACTGAAAAGCAATCTAAGAGTGTCTCTTACCAGTGCTACTCCACCAAAATCGAAAAAGGAACCCGCAATGACAGCGAGAAGTATAATGCAGCGAGTTTAAGAGATCCTAGACTGTCTTCAGCCCGCAAAGAAATTAACCAGACTAAGATTACAGGAGAAGTTGCAAACGAATGTTGTTCTCACAGCAAATAGTTGGCCCACTTACCATTACAGCAAAGCGGGAGGGAAGGCAAAGAAAAACTATCAATAGACTAACCAATCCGTGTTTTGCAGATGGGTCGAACAGTCCTACGACTAGGTAAGTGCACAACCGTCGTATCTACACTGGTCTTCTCGCACCTCTCGTAGTCTACGTCCATCTCATTTGAGCGGACCAGAGACAATATCTCGGTCTCGCGCCAGAACTCACTCGTGTCCTTGTTTATGTCCACCAGCATTATGAAAGGCAGATACTAGAAAGACATTTAATCAGTAGCAGTACTAGGAAACTGTAAAATATTTATCTACCTAGCATTCTCCGCCAAATAGTTAGAGGGCGTAAGAGAGTTGACCCAGCCCGGCACTAACATCTGGGCGGATATGACGTCTCCGCGCACCGAGCTGGAAGGCCTGTGACCCCGACATAGGCTTCCCACCCCCTCCCCCAGGGCTAGCAAGAAGTAGAGCTAAACAGAGCATAAACAACTTTCCCCTCGAGAGAAAAAAAGGGGGGGCATAAGAGTTCCTCCACGGAATCAAGCACAGATTGTTATAAATGGTAGTTTGAATGGGCTATCAGGGTTACTACGAAATCTTCTTTTCACCTGAATCTTGAGTCCTATAAGATTTGCGTTAATAAATGCATGGGCGTTGGAATGATAAGTAAATTAAACGGTCTTTCACTGCTTGCTATCACAGGGAAGCTATGATATAGTGATTCTGTATAGAAAATATAGTAATCATTAAAAACGTCCAATAGGAGAAGAGTAAAACTTTTAATTACTTATTGCTCTGGCCGAATTACTCATGTCAGTAGGCCGAGTGTTTTAGCCTCGACATTACCAGACACTAATGTACATTGTAGCGGCAAAGAAAACGAACTTACCTTTAAATCCCTAGTGGTTTTGTTACTAATTACCCTCATTTTCGGATCTAGCGATAGAACGGGCACAACACTCTTCGCCGTCGCTCCTTGGAATCGAACCACCAATTGTACACTGCATAAAACTATTAAATACATCCACATGATTTATTTTATTCAATACATTGATAGAAAAGTGTTTGTTTAACAGTTATGTATGACAGAAGAGTGTTAAAAAATGTTTATGGCCAGTTCCAAATTTTCTTCATAAAATACTTCTGTATATACGTACAGCACAATGATCCGACCGCTTAAGAAAGGTGGCGGGTAGCGGATGGCTAAGGGCTCTCAAGACCGGGATGGACTACTTGGAGAGACCTACGTTCAGCAGTGAACGGCGATAGGCTGAGAATATATAAAATAAAATATATTCATTTTGCCCGAGAAACGGCAATAAGCTCGCCCCTTATTACGTGGGACTAATGCATACGTGGCGAAATGTGGGTGCAGTAATGCACCTCTGCCTACCCTTTCGGGGAATACAGGCGTGAGATTATGTATGTATGTATATTCATTTTAAACGCCAAGAGGTGAGCGGGTTCAAATGCAAGAAATACATTTATTCATAATCTATCTTATCTTATATCTTTAAATGAGCAATTCTTGTATAATTGGAATCTCGGAATCGGCTCCAACGATTTTCATAAAATTTAGTATATAGGGGGTTTCGGGGGCGATAAATCGATCTAGCTAGGAATCATTTTTAGAAAATGTCATTTGGAAGAAAAATAACAAAAAGGAGGCGTTTGAGTAGACTCTTCCTGACATCTATTGGCGAATTGGCGAATAATAATACTATTTTTTGTGAGCAACTAATTGCTTTAACGACACAACAGCAGATGGCGTTGTTAAGTAACATTATTCATATTTCATCATTTTATTAGTAATTCGTACTTAAATATAATTTCCAAAAAACACAATTTAAAAAAAAAAGTAATAAGTATGTCGGAGGGTCTTGAGCGTTATTGTTTTTTTTTAAATAGTGACAGTAAAACTTCTGGGGGTAATTTCAAAAACTTAGTACAGAGCTCCGTTCGGTCCGGCGTTCCGAGCGAGAATGATCAATGAATCATTATCGATCGAGCGGCTGTATTTATACCCTACGTTGGACGCCACAGTGGGGATGCGTCGACGCTTCGACACGGCCATCCTGATGATCACACGTCCTCGTGTGAAGTACCTGGAATTAAAGAAATTTCTCGAGCAGTACTCATTCCAGTCGCTCGGCCATTCCTGGCCCAAATGGGTGGGAATAAAAGGCACTCTGATCAAAATCATTACAGGTTCCAATGAAAATCATAACAAACTCTTTCTCTCAAAGCTGACATGTTGAACAACACCCATACTCATTCAAATAAAAGGAAACTCATTAAAATATCACAGTGCTCATATTCTGACCTCCATCCGGTTACAAACATCAAACCAATCGACCTCCATCCGGTCTTCAACACGTAACCTCTATCCGGTTAGGTACAAACAACACCATCCGGATAATCATTCCGAGCCTTTATTAAAATAATCTTAAATAATCAAAAATCTTAGGTTTGTTCAACACGTTACTTTTTTTTTCCCTATTCCGGTCATTATCACAGTCATCAATACGCTTTCCTTTAATTTTACAGGCTACAGATTCTTTAATTAGAGAAGACTCAGCACCAGAGTCGTAATGAAATGAAAATTGCTCACCGGAGTGACGTTCCAGCAAACGCATCCATTTTTTCATCGCTAGCTTCTTCATTTTGAACACGTGGGTCGTTGAGGTCCATCCCAATTCTGATGTCGGAGGGTCTTGAGCGTTATTGTTTTTTTTTTAAATAGTGACAGTAAAACTTCTGGGGGTAATTTCAAAAACTTAGTACAGAGCTCCGTTCGGTCCGGCGTTCCGAGCGAGAATGATCAATGAATCATTATCGATCGAGCGGCTGTATTTATACCCTACGTTGGACGCCACAGTGGGGATGCGTCGACGCTTCGACAAGTAATAAAGTAATCCTTAAATCTTAATTTAACAAAAACATATAAATGAGAATATTTAATATTTAATTTATAATAAGTACCTGGATGACCGAGCTGTGCTCGGATATTTTTTTTTTAAATTGTGTTTTTTGGAAATTATATTTAAGTACGAATTACTAATAAAATGATGAAATATGAATAATGTTACTTAACAGCGCCATCTGCTGTTGTGTCGTTAAAGCAATTGGTTGCTCACAAAAAATAGTATTATTATTCGCCAATTCGCCAATAGATGTCAGGAAGAGTCTACTCAAACGCCTCCTTTTTGTTATTTTTCTTCCAAATGACATTTTCTAAAAATGATTCCTAGCTAGATCGATTTATCGCCCCCGAAACCCCCTATATACTAAATTTTATGAAAATCGTTGGAGCCGATTCCGAGATTCCAATTATATATATACAAGAATTGCTCATTTAAAGATATAAGATTCGTACTTAAATATAATTTCCAAAAAACACAATTTTAAAAAGAAATTCCGAGCAAAGCTCGGTCATCCAGGTACTTATTATAAACGTAGATACTCGGTCAACTGAAAGCCTTCCACGGATTAGAAGGACGTGTTTTGACGAATAGTAATAATAAACCAGCACACCTATAAGTTATTAGAAAATTCTTAGATGTTTAGTCCGCAAACCGGCACTAGGCCAGCGCGGTGGACTAAGGCCTAAACCATCTGATGTAGATTACTCTACACCCGTTCCCAGCAGTGGGACGTACGTACCAAAAGCCTAAGCTTGCCTTTAAAAAATGTGAATAATAATCTTGAGACTTTTAATCTTTATTAAACAAAAGCAATTTGTTCCATAAATGAGATTATCCTGACCCTACAATAAACAACTATAAACTAGACATTACAAAACAACGGGTAACGCTTATGGGCTTCTATGGAAGTACCGCCACTGGTACGTACATATATGGGCTGAGGATGATATGGTCAAGCCAATATTAATAGGATAAGCCAAACACGAAACACACAACTAGTAATGAAATAAAAAACAAAAGTTACCAAACACATTTATTCATGTAAAACACGTCATACAAAAGTGGTCAACTAAAATGTAAATATCTATATCATAATGAACCTTCTACACTCCACTAACAGTAGACATATCATACAAGATGACAATCAATAAAATGACATAATTTGAGTACCTATGAATCCGTTGGTACAAGGTTAGACGACGGAAAGACTAGGTGCAATTATTCAATATGTATCCCGTCTGTCCATAATTATTAAATATTCGATTTGGTAATCGATTCTAACAGGCATAATTATATCGATTGGTAAGCAGTCGTGGTGCACCAAAACGCTGAGTCAAATTGGTGCCTACAGCAACAGATTTGGCCTATGTTGCCTTCACCATCCAGAAAAACAGTAATTAATGTGATTGTGAAGTTGGATACCTATTATAGAGGTCAGTAGGCAAAATTTTAATAGGTTACTGGCGGCAAATGTGTAATGTGCCACTGCTTGTAAGATATCGATTACATCTTGCCGCACTTTTTTTTTACTTCTTTCTTTAAGTATCTAATGTATATACCTATATTAGATACTTTGAATTTTCTGGACGTATTTCTAATACAATTCACAGTATTGTATATTATTATTAATATCGATAATTATGCTGAGCAATTTCCCTCGATATCTTATATTATTTTCATACAAAAGATTGTCAAGCCCAATTTATCATTACATCACAGAACAGCTGAATAAAATTAAAAGGGAAATAGACACTATCTTGTATGGTAATGAGTGTCTACGCTTTTCACACTACCTATTTTATATGGTAATGAATGTCGCCGCTTGAGTGTCACCTATTAATTCTACTAAAATTTCACGACCAATGATGAAATATTTCAAACAAAAATGAAGGGCTGCTGTTGATTGTCACACATTTATAAAAGTCTTGATATTACACGCAAACCAAATTACTAAGAAGCGGCCGTATCAAACATATGATCGTCTAACCGTAGGGTCGGCACGCTCGGCATGCTGACATTTCCTTTCTAGTCTTATTCAACTGTTCTGTGACTTACATGGTCTACCTGTGTTCATATAACAAAATGACTGAACAATACGAAAGTCTTTTAAAAGCGAAGCCTTATCGATTATAAAGAAGACCCTCGCCCAACAATTGGATATATGGACTAACAGGTCCAGAGAACAAAGATCTTGAGTTGATTGGTTGACACATATGACAATAATTATAGACTTGACTCATCTGAATGCTATCTTCCTTCTAATTCAAGCCAACAACAGATTACTGTAAAAAACAATCTTGAAATACATAAAAATTATGTTTTGTATCCTGAATATGAATAAACGTTACATTGCGTAGTCTCTATTTAACTCCGAGAATCTTCCCTTCTCCAACCCGCGATGATAAATGATTCTCATATATCCTTTTCGAGACTGGGTGTTCTAGAAACACTTGTCCAAGTGACAACGCAGCCACAAATTATTAAAACTCAACGCCATCCGATGTGACTCGACGCGAGTTGAGTCAAATCATATTATATTACGTTCTATAACTAGAATCAAACCATGAATATCCGACGCGCCGCCATTTACTTAGTGGCCATTAGTTGTCGACACGTAGGGTAGCGTCACGTTTTAATAACGTAACGAAACAAAGCATAGTTATATCAGACTAACTTAAAGTTCTCACCCACACACCGTGGTCGCCCCATTCGGCGCGAAGATGGCCACCGGGGAGTTTTGGTCGGTATGCCGGTATAGAGATTTTTGTTAGGGACCTAGCCCGGCATTAACATCTGCGCGGACGTGACGTCACCGCGCGCCGGGCTGGAAGGCCGGTGACCCCGACATACGCTTCTCGCCCCCCTACCCCAGGGCTGGCGAGAAGTAGAGCCATAACCAGCTTTCCCCTCGAGAAAAAAAAAAGACTAACTTAAAGTAAAAAAATCCTTAAGATTCAGGTATTTTCTGATATCCACAAATCGTTGTGAACAAAGATGAAGTTAGATTGCAGTGCAGTTAGTTTATGGTACAAAATTATTGTTACAGAGGGAACTGTCCTTGGCTTTACTATGTTAAAAATATTATACATTAAATACACTCTAAATTTAAAATATACTACTTCTAGTTAGACTAAACATTCTAGTTAGACCAAACATTTTATTATGACTAGATACGCCACTATTTATTGATGTTACAATTGACAGAATTCTTTAAGTCTATTCTTAATATTATCAAACAATTTATGTGCTATCTATAGAAAAAATTTTCATGAGCAAACATTCTAGGTGTTTTTACTATTTTTAAAATTTCGTCAAGGCAGTGTGTTTTAGGAACTATTTCTACATAACGTCATCATTCTTTCAGGCACTTGATTTAAACACATTTAAGAAGATACAGGTTTGGATGTATAAATTGAATTCCATTTTGGATTATTCTTGCTTTTACTAAATTTTATTTTATTACAAAGATACAATAGAATTTCGAAATATCCATGAAGTTAGTATTGCACTAAGACAGTTTCAGAATACATTTGTTAGGACATATCAAAACAGATTCACAGCAGTTATTTTGTGACTAGAAAAACAAATAGAACAAACAAAAGAAAATAAAAATTTTGATAACGACTGTTAGAAAATTCTAATTTTAATAAAATTGTTCAACCACAAATCGCCTCAAACATATAAAAAACAAAGATTCAATAGAACATTAAACAGTAATTCTATGTTACTTCATTGTTCAAAAAAATTACTATATTGTAAATATTGGAACATGCTCAATTTGTATTTAAAATGAACCATACAAACGATACTAACAACGACAGTAGGTAACACGTAAAAGTTTAGTCATAAAATACAACACAATGAATTGAAGCCGTTGAAGGAAAACATCGTGAGAAACATGCTGGCAGGAAAGTTCTCCGCGAATATTTTTTAGGTATAGTCAATGTTGTATATTTTTAAATCCAAATAAATAAGCTCACTGCTTGAACGTACTAATAGTGCGTTCTGTAGAAAACAACCAAGAAGGAACCGAATATGTGTAGTTAATTTTTAAATTTCAGAAGCAGAGATCCTAATTCTAGAACATTTGAACCACTCCGTAAATTTCGTTAAATCTAAAACTTTTGTTAACATCTCATTCCCTAAAACTATTCCAAAAAATTAACATTTGCCCAAAAAATGTCGTTACCTATTGATAAAAATAAACAATAATTATGACGTCAATTTTATTAATGGCAACCCTAATATTTTCATCATTTCTCACATATACCCAAATATACATCCAAAAATCCCATCCACGCCCCTAAATCAGCTAAACTAAGGAGATTCCAATCGTTAACGTACAGTTTCATCGTATGCTCGTTCTTAGATCCATTAGGGCACTGGCAGTGATCACTCCATGACGTTGTCTGACGCATCCATACTCAGAATCACCAATGGTAATCGTTGAGAATGACGTAGAATTACGTCTTTGCTGCACAGTCTTCTTGCCACCGCTGACAATTCCCGTCTCTGAAGGACTTTGCCGAGTTACCGGCTGGAAATAGTCCCCATGGCAATTGGTCTCCATCCAGTCGTGTCTGTGGTCGAAGACTTTGGTCGCTCGCAAGGGTTTGGCCATGCTCTGCTCGGAACGGTACTCCTTGATTGGTCGCTCAGGTTGCTTGGTAGCTTTGGACCGGATCTTCTGTTCCGCTGAGACGCTATGTTTAGATTTGTTCAACGACTTCACCAATTCAGACTCTTGGAAGCTTTTGCTACTTTTACTCGTCGTGGAGGGGAGGGGATGAGTCTTGTTGCTGTAAAGAGTTTTCATTATTTGGATAATCATTAGATGCATTACCAGCTATTGAGATTAAACAAATACAATCAAAATCGTTATGTTTCTTCTACCAGTACTTATAATTTAATTTTTTTATTACACAATCTCTCACTATGTTGCCCGAAGGTTTAGGTTTAGACAAACGTGTTGTGGGGAGAACTTGTTGCTGTTTTCTGGGTATGATTTCAGACTTGAGACTACTACTAATTGAAAAATCTTTTAAGCTTGGTATAAGCCAAGAATTGAACTAGGGAAACTTTCGGCTGCACGTGACAATTATGCGATATCAAAGATTTAGCAATTTTGAAAAATATTGGCTGAATTAGTATAATAATAAATATGTAGTTCACTGGCGGTAGTTCCATAGAAGCCCAAAAGCCCAGTTTGCCTTTGAAATTTCCGAATTCTTTAAGCTTTAAATCTTTATTTAACAAAAGCAATTTTACATATAAATGAAAATATCCTAATCCAACAATTATAAACTAGACAATACACAATTAACGTGTAACGCTTTTACACTTCTATTGAAATACCGCCACTGATTTAGTTGTGCCATTACATAAAACCAACTGACAACTCACCTAGAGTGAGACTTCCTCGTCTGCTGCCCATTATACCCGTGAGACCCTTTGGCCATGATGCTGTACAGCTTATTCCTGTAGTCGTCCACCGACATCTGCTTGTCGTCTCGCAAGGGCAGCAGCACGTCTGACAGTAAGGTCGGCTCGTCGCGTTCTCGGTGGAATCTATGAGAGTAACACAAAGTAACAAAACAGTGAAAGACGAAGACTAATCAGTACTCAATGCATACGTGAATCGTAGTCATTAAAATTGCCGTATCAATAACAACGCTCGACGGTGTTCATACCAACATCGTACTAAAAACTGACGAATAAACCTGCAGCCTCATTTAATGGTAGTAGGGTACTCATATTTGTCCCACCACTATACATAAAATTTTAAACTCCTCATCGTGAATTCGTGACGTAACCAAGTCTGTCGCGTTCCGAAATCAGCCTGCGCATATCCAGTTACCACCACACCGACATAATTATGTTGACTAGAGAGAGATAATCGATTATTATTTGCGGCAATCGGCCCTTTATTTCCAACAACTTACTGGCAGACTAGTACAAAAAAGCCCACAATGCTTCCAAACTCACTTGGCAACGTATTCGTGGTCTAGAGCGCGTTCAGCACTCAGCCTCTTGGCAGGGTTGAAGACCAGCAGTTTCTGCACGAGGTCGGATGCGTCGCGCGGCGCGCACGACAGCAGGGCCGTGAGGGAAGCACCCGCGCTGTTTCCATTAGCTGCCTGCTCGCGGATCAAGGAGGAGCCATAACCGCTGCAGACTGCTGCTATATCTACATGATAAGGAGTAATGTATACTGAAGGGTTTTCCGGAAAACAAATCGTAGAAGCTCTTTCACCATTATCATTATCATCGTCAGCCCATATACGTCCCACTGCTGGGCACGGGCCTCCTCAACCAATGAGAGGGTTTAGTCCTTAGCCCACCACGCTGACCTAGTGCGGGTTGGCAGACTATACACCTAAGAAATTTCTAAGAGCTTTTAGGTGTGCAGGTTTCATCACGATGTTTTCCTTCACCGTTAAAATAAGTGATAAATTCATTGTGAATACACACATAACTTCAAAAAGTCAGAGGTGTGTGCCTGGGGTTTGAACCCGCGACCGCTGAGATTCTCAGTACTTCTATAGAAGCCCAAAAGCGTTACACGTTAACTGTGTAATGTCTAGTTTATAATTATTTATTGAGAGGTATATGATATATTATGTGTAGGTGATATGTCAAATTGCTTTTATTTAACAAATATTTAAAGCTTAACGATTATTATTCGGAATTTTGTAAGGCAAGTTGGGCTTTCGGGCTTCTATGGAAGTACCGCCATTGAGCAGAAGTGATTCCAGCTGAAGATCTTATTGATAGATCGTTCTTACCTTCAGAGGAAGGTCGCGGCAACGCCCCCATGATCCTCTCGATTTGATTGACAGTGGAGGTACCGGGGAACAACGGCTGCCCTACCAGCATCTCGCCGAGTATGCAGCCTAACGACCACATGTCTATGCCCTTGGTGTAACTGTGGAACATGATATAACCATATTTACTGATGTTTTATAAGATCTTATGGAAGACTGCATGATTAAAGATAATTTGACTTTGAATTTGCTACTTCGGAGAAAGTCAACTGATGTGTAAACTAATAGGAACTAAAAAGGCACAGCGTTACGATACGTGAACATCTAGCTGAATCTACTGAATAAATTTGAAATTTAACAGGCTTTATCGTTTTCCGCGCCTATGTTTTTCAATAGAATCCCGTTATATTAATAAACACTAAATCTTCGCTTACTTTTTACTAGCGATGAGTATCTCGGGGGCCCTGTACCATCGCGTAGCGACGTAGTCAGTAAGGCACTGGTCAGCCCCATCCTCCCCGCCCGAGTACAGGCTGGAAACCGATCGAGCCAGACCGAAGTCTGCTAGCTTCACTCTATAAAATAAATACAATAGCAAACATTCGCTAATAACGACAAAAAAATATATCCTGATGAATCCTTCATCGATGTATTTCTTCCTGTCTTTGAATTCATTTTTAAGGCCTGAAAAACGTATGACATAAAACCTGCTTTCGAGACAACACATTTATCTAAAATATAGTTGTACCTACTTCTAGTGGTGCTTTTTTACCAACCCCACAAGAAAATCTAACTTAGAGTAACACTCATCACTCCAACGTACCTGCAAGCGCTGTCAATAAGCACGTTACTAGGCTTCTGGTCCCTATGTATCACATTCCCTGAATGGATGTACTTCGTCGCCTTCAACATCTGGTACATAATGTATCGTTTATGTATGTCCTTCAAGATGTTGCCCCGCTTGATGACGTTGTGCAGGTCCGTCTCCATGTACTCGAAACCAAGGTAGATGTCGCGGTTGTTGAGAGCCCTGGATAGTTAATGTATCGTTAGAGAGTCAGGATGGATTGGAGATGCCTTGAAGCTGCCTTGGGTTAGAATTGAAGAGACTGTCTTTGAAATTATCCATTATCCATCCATCAACCGAAGGAAGTCCACTGCTGAACATATGACCTTTGATATTATGCGTTTTCATAATTAATTCTGACGTATTTAAATAGAGAACCAAGTACGATGTGTAAACGAAGGGATTAATTTAAAATATTCATATAAGGACGATTCCAAAGCAACTATCCAATAGCTTTTGAACGTTATAGGCCTTCGGGGCGTAAGTTATTTAAGTATAAGACGGCAGTTGTTTAAAAGCTTTAAAACATCGGTTGAACTGTAAGGTGAACTTTTAATAGTTGGGACATAATGAGAATATCAACGGGCCTCTTTCGTAAGCACGCACTTTTAAAGATGTAGATCAACATTTAAGTACGTCATGCCTTTCTTTTTCTAAGAAATTATTCCTGTCACCAAATGTGAAACCTTTTTATTTTATTAAAGCCTAAAGTCTTTACTTTCTCACGCTTGTATTGCAAAACTTTCACATAATATGGAGCAAGTTTATTGTTATTTCTGGTTGGTATTTTCTGACTGCTGCTACGAATGCTAGAGTTGAGTATGTTCTAAAAGAAAAACCCGACCCAAGAATCGCACATAATGCATGTCGTCAAGAGACTTTTTGATATAAATAAGCGTACTACTGATTGTAACTAAATAGATTAAGAATACTCACCTATGTATGCTGTGCAACTTCACAATATTCGGATGATTTCTAAAAGACTGCAAGAATATAATCTCTCTAAAAGTCCTCTGGGCGTCGGTTTGGTTTCGAAAAGCATCGAAAATCTTCTTTATAGCCACCACATCCTTCGTCTTCTTGTCCATGGCCTTCCAAACAATACCGTAAGCTCCTTTACCAAGTCGCTTTTTTATTTCAAACCTCTTCAAAATGTGCTCGTCGATTTCCGACATGTTCTTCTCAGGGCTTTTCTTCTGTACCTGTTTTTGCGGCGCATCTTTCTTTTTCTCAATTTTCGCTTGATTTTGACTCATTTGTACTAAGTTTACCACGCCAGGCACCGAATGTGAGACACTGTAAATATATTTACGGGTTTGCGATGTCGCGGATCATGTTGTGAGGGACGGAAAATGTAAATTAAAGCCATTTGAATATCTCAAGCGTGACTGTCGTTATAAAATATCGATTATACACTAAGCAACGCAATAGATCGATAATTTTAATGACTCCTCGATATAAATATTGTGTATACTCACATATAATGTACCTTCCGATTTTCATCTTCCGTTTGTTTCAATTTATTTACTTTTTTAATATCATGCGACGTTTGGTTTGTCACACGAGGTTCATTTGTTTACGGGGTCTAAACAATTGCGTCGTCATGGCAACGCGTGCTGTCAACTTTGGCAATATAAAATGTATAATCGATATGACGATGATAGGAATTATAATCGATAATTAGGTCATGTTTATTACCCTTGCTATTGTGACGAGGTTAAACGCTACCCTATTAAAATACAACGCAGTACGCTCGACTTACGCAGTATTACTTAACGATATTATTTTAAAATTTTACTTAACGATTTATTATTTTAAAATTTTAAGTTCTTTAAAAAATACGTTCTTCTTCTCTCAACTTTATTCGCTAAACAAGAGGATAAAATCAAGTGTGCCACGTGTATCATCATCAACCCATATACGTCCCACTGCTAGGCACAGGCCTCTTCTAAAACTGAGAGGTTTAGGCCTTACTCAACCACGCTGGCCTAGTGCAGGTTGGCGGACTACACACCTAAGCAATTCCTGAATTGAATGAATTTTTATGTGCGCAGGTTTCCTCACGATATTTTCCTTCACCGTTAAAGTTAAAGCACTCACGTAACTATGACTATGATAAAGTAAATATCCGAGTGATTATGTTAGTCGCAACTAAAAGTTCTTAGGAATTTCCTAGGTGTGTAGTCCGCCAAACCGCACTAGGCCAGTTTCACTCTCAGTTGTAGAGAAGGCCCGTGCCCAGCAGTGAGACGTATATAGGCTGATGATGACAATATACATACCTATATTATATATGTATAGGTATACAACATCATTGAGATATACAACTATGACAATAATAAATAGCTAGGTACAACAGGCGGTCTTATGCAGCTGCGATCTCTACTAGACAACCTAAAATCCAATATTAATATACTTTAAAACTTCTGATTTGTAAATAAAATACACATAAACTGAAATATTTATGTATTTATTTTTAACAGGAATTGAAGCATTAGTTAATCACAATAAGTTCATACAATAATTATTACAACGTTAACAATAAAATGCGTCAACATTATTTAGTTAAAAAGTTAATACTCATTATTTATTTTCAAGCAATGGTGTACCTATTGTGTAAAACAAAATGCAACTTCCAAAAAATGCTACAAAAATATATTCTACTCGTATTATGTAAAGATATCACAACGCAAAAATTGAACACAAAAATTCTCAAAAAAAAGTAAAAAAAATCGAAAAATATAACGTAAATAACTCTTAGGTCATTAAAGTATAATTAACAAAACTAGAAAGTAGGTACTATTTTGAGACTAATTAACTATCAAACTTAAAATAAGTACAGACTAACATGGATATTTTATTATTGTACGTAAGTTTAAAAAATATATAATAATTTGACAGCCCCGTGGCGCAGTTGGCTAGACACCAGCTTGCGAAACGAGAGGCTGCGGGTTCGATCCCCGCACCGAGACAAATGTTTGTGTCATCCACAAATATTTGTTTCGGGTCTGGGTGTTTGTGAGACCGAAAAGTCTCTCGTAGTTTCTGATACCCACGACACAGGACTTGTATCCTAGTGTGGGGTCAGAACTATGTATGTGACTGTTGGGTGTATTTATTTATTATTATTTATATAAATCATATTTAAATAAGACAATTAAAATACAGGTTTTTCACATAAACAGAACATAATTACCATAAACTAGACTAGAATAAAATATATAAAAGCCACCGTTTTATAAGTACAAAATAATCTTGATGGAATCCGTGAAAGCTAAAGCCAAATAAAATATTTTTTATGGAATGAAATCGTTGTAATTCGAAACGGAACGCCAAAGATATTATTAGAGATTCAATTTCAGATACAAAAAATATCTTTCACAAATTTCATATAGTGTTCTGGCGACCAATTAAATTTAAATATAAATGAAGGCTTTTGGAGTTTTAACCAATTGATAAGAAGCCAACCACAATTGATAAGAAGCCAGCTTGTAAAACGAGGTGCCGCGGGTCCGAACCAACCAGAGACAAATATTTGTATGCTCCACAAATATTTGTGCCGGGGTTTTTTATACCCACGACACAAGACTTGGGTGTATTTATTTACTAAAATAATATAATAGTGACATTAAATGAGTTTTTTTAATCAACTGAAAGAACTAAAAATTGTTAGTTTAAGACCGTAATGCTGAAACAAGACAGCTGATATGATTTAAATTGGTACACCGATCATTTAAAAGACAGTTTTTTTTTTAAATTAAAACGGACATCTGAAAAGACTTTTTGCAGTACGATCTAATGTTATTTTCGAAAATAATCGTTCCTTTGTTTATTGGCAACCCGAGTGTTAAAAAATCATATTGCTTTATCTTAATGCTACGATACACCAAATGCCTCATAATACTATCGAATAGGAATCAAAAGATATCCTTAATTTAACAATCGAAACGCGACAATAATTCGAGATGTTAAAATTTACGTCATAATTAACGATATTTCGATGACATGCAAATTCTAGACTTACACTTCTAGCCCGATCTAATCGGCTAATCTAGAAATTTGTTATCTGTGTTTAAAAAAAAACAATACATACACGCCTGTCCCCCCGAAGAGCTTTGCATACCCTGTAGGTATTCATAAACTTACGCATCACCAGCTTTACGTAAGGCGATACGATTGTGGTTTAATGGAGACATTTCCAAACCCCGTGCTGCTTAGAGTTTCCAAACGGAAAATTCTAATAACAATTTGCCCGACCCAGGAATAAAACCCGCGACGTCCTTTTAAGTACTTTTTAACTTTGATAACTTTTCTTTGAACTATATAATATTTTTCCTCGCCTCCCATCATCAATTATCAGAATAAGACCAAAACACTTATTAGTTATTAGGTACTTATCATAGACAGCCAATGTTTATGTGTCAAGTTCCAGTTTTTTTTTATAAACACAGATAACATCTAGCGGCAAAGGCACTATGCCTATTGTATTTGAACACAATTATTGCAGAAGGGGCGGATGGATCTTCTTCTTCTCTTCTTCGTCAAAACGGCCTAGATCGATGGAGGAAGGTGAGGGGAGACCGCACGGCCACTCAAGCGAGTCCGCCTCGTGAGTCATTATGTGTTCCGCTTCCACTAAAAAATAGTACATATGTATACTTACGATTGTACCTCGACGCGGTAGACTGAGTCCATTAAGTGTAGCGTATCTAGTGACAAGGGCAACGGGAGTCCCACCACTTCATGGTCTGTTTGGACAGCATTGTGCTTACCATCAGCTGTGATGTCACTTTATCGTACCAGTTTTAAATAGTTGTGTTCTACCTACCCTTACTTCTTAAGTCACACATAAAAAAATCATATTTAATGATGTAGGTAAAACACACATTTCATAATGTAAAAATTGGAGAGATAGATGGCAGGCACCGTGACAGCGTCCAAAAACACAGTCAGTAATATCTGCACCCCATGCATATTCATTTTTTAGCAGATAAATTAGTGATAAATTTGATTATCTCTATATATTATCTCTAACATGTTTTCTGGTACCATTAACTCCCATATCATTGAGAGTATTTTTATACTCTTGTGAAAACAACATTACAACAAGTATTTTTAATTACGTTTTTGGGTAATATATATTTCTCCTACTGTCTACCCTTAGAAAGAAGATTTTAAAAATGAAAATAAAATTCAAGTAAGTGAAGAATAACAATCAACTTACTCCGAATCCTGTGAATTTTGTTTCCATATGCCAGATCCCAGTAGTACAAAGTCACAAATGTGAGAGGTATCAGAGGCATCAACAGGTAAGGTCTTTTAGTTCTCCTGAACCTAAAAAAACATATTTTAATAAATTTTTGAAATTATCTAGGGCCAGTACACCTCAAATATTCACAAAGGTGTGAATAAGGATGTTACTTTCATCCTTTTTCTTCATGTTTGAAAATATCATCAATCCATTTTTAATCCCATCCACCACTCTAACAAAGCTTATACTTGTTGGTTCAGCAGTAAAGGCAGAGTTCTTGTTACTTTAATAAATTTTTCTTTTTCAACTCAATACTTTCATGTTCAAAAGATAAATTTGAATCTACTTATAAACTGTGACAAGATACTTATACACTAAATATGAAGTAGTCTGCCAACCCACACTAGGCCAGTGTGGTGACTAAGGTATGCAGCAGTTGGATGTATAAAGGATGATGATGATAAAGTAGCACTAATCGTCAGCTCATATACGTCCCACTGCTGGGCACGGGCCTCCTCTACAACTGAGAGGGTTTAGGTCTTAGTCCACCACGCTGACCTAGTGCAAGTTGGCCGACTACACACCTGAGAAATTCCTAAGAACTTTTAGGTGTGCAGGTTTCATCATGATGTTTTCCTTCACCGTTAAAGTACGTGATAATGCTGATAATGATGTCTAGATATTTGTTTTATTAATTTACTAATCATACGATTACCAAAATGACACCAAATACTAAATTTTAAATTTATTTGTCTTTTTAAAATGCAGAATTTTTGTTATATAAAAATTATCACTGTTATGATAAAAAAAAATGTGTGTGGTGTTAATTTTGATATTTAATGACATCATTGGGTTCAAGGTTGTTGATTTCGATTAAAATTTAAAAAAACTTACCCAGTAAATAGCCCAGTGGCCGCAGTTACGTAAAACGCAGTGAACCAGAGGCACGTATCTCTGTGTTTGGCTATTTCCATTGCCATTTGCCTTTCTTGCATTTGATACTGCAATTGAATTTGTCTCTCCATCTAAAAACAATATTTATATATATAAAAAAAATATTTATCAAAAAAACTATAAAAAACATCTTTACCTTTATTTTATTTATCGTTTGAATGAATTCCTGATTATTTTTAAAGTTTTCTTCCATGTTTACTGTAAAGTAGTTGCCCATTTTGAAAGCGGAATTTTTAATTATAATAGATCGAAACAAAAGAAGTGCGATACGCCCTGAATGTTATCAATTGTTTGTTGTCAAAACATTGTCAATTTTTGGTTTACGTTTAGTTTTTGCTCCTGATTTGTCTTCCATGAATAAGGCTCATTTCTTTAATTTTGGTAAATGTGTTAATTTTATTAAATTATCGCAACATGAACACAGTTTTCAAATTAAATATATGGAGTTGTGTGTATTGTTTCATTATTATAGTTGAATTCTAATGAGTTGAGTTATTTTATAAAAATCATAGGAGTGTAACCTTTGAAAATTTATACTGTCAATCTGCAACGAATTTACCGCCAAATTGATGTGTCAAATTCAATAGCCTTTTAGATTTTGGAAAATAAATTGTGTAAGACGAATAATTTATAAATCAAAATGGGTATTTTGGGTTTATCAAAGTTAATAGCGGACATCGCGCCACAGGCTGTGAAAGAAATGGAGATAAAAAACTACTTTGGTTCGTTAATTACACGTATTATTATTTGTTGTAACCTTACTTCCAAAATTTTAAAATTTTCTTAAATTTCAGGAAGGAAAATAGCTATTGATGCTTCTATGAGTCTCTATCAGTTCCTTATAGCAGTAAGGAGTGAAGGTATGTACTCTTACGCTTATTTGAAAAGCATTTACATGTAAAATGACAAGGCCTTACTATGGTTTATCTTTACTTTCTCAGTCCCTTGAATATCACCCATTCTCTTGTGCATCCCTAACCATTGTCCTAAAGCATATGGAACCACAGCTGAAATCATACCATTAGACAACCAGCCTGCCTCCACATTATTCTATGAATAACCACTTATTCTAGTTATGTGTGTATTCACAATGGATTATCACTTGCTTTAACGGTGAAGGAAAACATCGTGATAAAAACCTGCACACCTAAAAGTTCTTAGGAATTTCTTATATTCTACATCTCTAAACCAAGATGTTATCTATGATGATCATTGCAAAATTGCCTGAAAAGTGCCATGATAATTTAATTTCCCAGGAGCCCAGCTAGTCTCAGTAGATGGTGAGACAACATCGCATCTCATGGGCACATTCTACCGTACAATAAGATTGATAGAGAATGGTATCAAGCCTGTGTATGTGTTTGATGGTAAACCTCCTGATCTGAAGTCGCATCAGTTGAACAAGAGAGCTGAGAGGCGTGAGGAGGCCGAGAAAGAGTTGCAGAAGGCTACGGAAGCGGGTACATAATAATTACTTCTTTTTAAAGTAATTTATCAATTCATGAATCCGAAAGAATGAAGTAGTTTGTTAAAGTAGTGTCACTAGGTTTGCCTGAAAATGTACCCATAAACTCGCCTCTGGTTTGGTTAGACATGAAAAAAAATAAAAATAAAACAAACCCAACAGTTACATGACCACACACTAAAATACCGAGTTTTGTGTTGTGGGTATCAGAAACTATGACAGAAGTTTAAGTCTCAAACACCCAGATGCAAATTAATATTTGTGAATCAGACAAGCATTTGTCTCGGTGCAGCGATCGAACCCACGGCTTCAAGTTTAGCAAGCTGGTGTATAGCCCAGTGCGCCATGGGGCTGTCATTAAAAATATTGAAACCATTTATTTTATAGGTGACCAAGCTTCCATAGAGAAGTTCAATCGTCGCTTGGTGAAGGTGACGAGACACCATAGTGAGGAGGCCAAGGAGTTGCTCAAGCTGATGGGCATTCCGGTGGTGGATGCGCCGTGTGAAGCGGAGGCACAATGCGCGGCTTTGGTAATTATATCTTAACCCATTATTTCCCAAGCATCAAAAACATTGGATTTTTTTATGAAATGTTTAAATTAAGTTCTTAGTACATAAAAAAATAACATCATCATCAGCCCATATACGTCCCACTGCTGGGCACGGGGCTCCTCCACAACTGATAGGGTTTAGGCCTTAATCCACCATGCTAGTACGGGTTGGTAAAAAAAATAATTTTTTTTTTGCGATTTATGATGTCGGATTATAATGCTCTTCCTTAGTCGACAAAAATTACATCATACATACATAAACTCACGCCTATATTCCCCGAAGGGGTAGGCAGAGGTGCATTTCTGCACCCACATTTCGCCAGGTATGTATTAGTCTCACGTAATAGGGGGCGAGCCTATTGCCGTTTTTCGGGCACAATTCCAGACTCCGTGCTGCTACTGAGAATTTCGTAATGGAAAAACCCAATATCACTTTGCCCGACCAGGGAATCGAACCCAGGACCTCTAGATCGCACCGCACATCCTTGTGCCGCGAGACCACGAGGCAGTCAAAAATAGTGTGAAATTACGAATTTCATCAGAAACAATAAGAGCCCTAACAACTAAAAAATGATGAATATAGAACTACGACAGTGAGGAGGAACGGGTTAATGAAACATTGTCGTAAAACGTGGATTGAAAGTGGATTTAGTGACTAAAATTGAGAGGAATTTTTAAAAAAGTTTGGCCACATGGTCGACACTAATAGGAGACAGGTGTGAGTTTGTATGTGTATGTAAAATTGTATTTTAATCGATTTCCAGGTGAAATCCGGCAAAGTATTTGCAACGGCGACCGAGGACATGGACGCGCTGACGTTCGGCGCGCCCGTGTTGCTGCGGCACCTCACATTCTCCGAGGCGCGCAAGATGCCCGTCCAGGAGTTCCACCTGAATAACGTGCTCCAGGGTCTTGAGCTTAGTCATGATGAGGTAATCCATCTTGCGTCAGTTCTAAGTTGTTGTAAGTATTTATTAGCCTTCTTTTCTTAAAATGTTACCGCAATCTCTTAAATAAATAAATTAAAAAGAAACCAACAGTCACATACATAGTTCTGACCCGACACTAGGATACAAGGCCTGTGTCGAGGGTATCAGAAACAACGAGAGACTTTAGACAAACACCCAGATCCAAAACAAATATTTGTGTTATTACTGTTTTTAAGCACATTTTCGGGCTCCATGCTGCTACTGAGAATTAATGATTAGAAAAACACTTTAACGCTTTTCTCAACCTAGGAATCAAACTTGGTATCACGACATCGTGGCACACATACACCCCGACCAACATAACATTATAATCTATGCATATTTTTCAGTTTATAGACCTGTGCATTCTGCTGGGCTGCGACTACTGCGGGTCCATCCGCGGCGTGGGACCCAAGCGAGCCGTCGACCTCATCCGCCAGCATCGAACCCTGGACAACGTGCTGCGGAACATCGACACAGACAAGTACCAACCACCAGAGAATTGGGACTACCAGCTGGCTAGGAAACTCTTCTTGGAACCAGAGATTGCGGACCCTAAGGATATTGAGGTAAAACCATGCTGTCCTAAAATGAAATATTTGTACCATTAGTTATTGAATAAATTCTTCTTTTCAAATTTTGTTTTAAGGTAGTGTAAGTTAGTCTTCTAAAGATTCAAAGCAGTTAATGGGCACCTGTTAAGATGGTTATAGCTATAAATACTTCTATACTTATATTATAAAGAGATAAGATTTGATTTTTTGTTTGCTACGATTTACCTTAAAAACTATTTGACCAATTTGAATCTACAAAATCTTCATCATCTAACTTATATAACATGCTATACTTTGTATATGTATAGGTTGTATGAATGGATTTTGATGAAACTTTACAATAATATGTATATCTTATACATAAGAAAACATATTATAGGTAGTATAAGTAGTAAATAATATACCAAAAAGGTTGTAATATAAAATATTTTTTTTATGGATTGTAGACATTTGGCAATAATATGCATTTAAGATGCTAGCTGGTGCCCGCGACTTCGGTAAAAAAGGAAATAAATATTCATCTTGAAGTTAAAGTTTTGCATACAACTAGAGATAAATATTTGCATGTCTCCAGTTAAAATGGTCGGACCCGGATGAAGAAGGTCTAGTGAAGTTCCTGTGCGGCGACCGGCAGTTCAACGAGGAGCGAGTGAGGAACGGGGCCAAGAAACTAGCCAAGGCACGGACCGGGACTACTCAGGGCAGGCTCGACGGCTTCTTTACGGTAAATTTAGTTTCTTCTTCTTCTTTTTAATGTAATGGCTCCACCGTTTTCCAGTGATTATGCCAATGTCAAGTGTTTATTAATTTTTGACGATACAGATGCCAAAAGACAAATTCCGTTTACCTGGACAATGACAGATGAGAGAGGTTAAGCAAGAAAAAAAAAACAAAAAAGAGATGGAAGGATGATAGAAATAGTGAAAGCTGTAGTTGAATATAAAAAAAAGAAACAAAGGAAAATAATTACAAAGCAAGATAGCTCTGACCACATAATTAACTACTATTTAGATAAAATTAGCCAGCACCAATAACTACTTATTGTATTTACATATAAATATAAAGTTATTATACTGATAGAACAAGGGTGTCAGTATAAATACATGTAGCAAGTAGTGTGTAAAGTTATAGATAAATATTATTTACTTTAATAAATTTACATAAAATGTATACCTATATGGGGTGTGAAAACACGAGTTAGTAAAAACATTAAAATGACCAGCTGTGGAAAGTTCTGGGGTAACATATTAAACATGGGGATGAGTATTCTAGGGCGGTTTAAAAATATGTGGTCTAAAGTGCCTTCATCCAGTCCACATTCGCAAAGGGAATGATCTCGTACACATATTTTAGCCAGGAATACCGGGGAACACACATGGCCCAATCGCAAACGAATTATTACAGAAGTTTCCTTCTTGTCTATATTCCGGAAAGTGAAAAACCAAGGTTTATGAGGAATAGTGGGTTGAAGAGAACCATAGCGGATACCTTTGACGGTTCGATTGCGCTGCCAGCAATTACTCCATGATGACATAAGGTCAGCTGTAGACAAACATAACATGTCATTGGGAAAACAATTGCTGTGAGATACCACTCCTGAGGTTATAGCATTACGGGCACATTGGTCAGCTGTTTCGTTACCTAATATACCGCAATGGCTAGGAATCCAAGCGAGCACCACTTGAAGACCAGCAATATAACATTGACGAAGTGAGTCCCTAATTTTGAGGGTTATATAAGTAACTTGTTTATGGAAAGGATGTTTGAGGATATCCTGAAGAAGACTCAGAGAGTCTGAAAAAATTATACACCTGTGTAATTCATGAGAAAGAACATAATCAATAGCTTCTAGGACGGCTATAGCTTCTCCTGTGAATATAGATGTTAGAGGTGGGCATTTAAAACTGAGAATTATTTTGTACTTTGGAATCCACACGGCCGCACCCACAGCGTGATCTGCAGACATTTTCGAAGCATCTGTATACATAGTGATCCAACCGTTCCAACTTTCTGAAAGTATGCTACTAAACTGTGCATTAGCATCTACGTAATTTTTATGGATACCAAAATTTAGAATTACATTAGGTTTGAAGATCAAAGACGCGTAATCAAATAAATAGAGGATATGGGGGCTAGTACGAAATACTGGGGGTAGAAACTGTAATTTTCGGAAACTGTTAATCAAGGGGGGGTAGTTTTGTTAGACCAGTACCTAGAGTTAAGAATTAATTGGGATAAATTGTTAAGTTTATCATATAAAGGATGACAATCATTTTGGAGAATTTTATATAAAAAACGATCGCTTAAGTATTGTCTTCGAAGAAAAAGAGGAGGGTCTGAGCACTCAACCTGAAGGCAGGGTTGGGCAGTATTTGAATTACTTGTAATTGAAATACGTAATTGAAATACAAATACGTATTTTGTATTTGTATTTTAATTACTTTCTTAAAATGTAATTTATAATTTGTATTTCAATTAAAGCAAAGCATGTATTTTGCCCAGCCCTGCCTGAAGGGCATTGATAGGAGAAGATTTCATTGCACCAGTTATTATGCGAAGGGATTTGGCTTGTATTTTGTCTAATATAGTAAGTGCAAGTTTATTACATGGTTCGAGTACAAAGCAACCGTAATCAAAATGACTACGTATAATGGCATTATACAGCAGTTTCTGACTGTAAGTGTGGGACCCCCAACGGACACCTGAGACAGCCCTTAGGACATTAATGCTCTTTTCACACTTGTCACTAATATATTTTAAAAGGGGTACACCTGTCATTTTGCTATCTAGAATCACACCTAGAAATTTAGCCTGATTTTCGATACTAATAGGTTCGCTATCGACAGATATCGAAATAGGGGGATTACTTCTCTTGCGGGAAATATTACAGCCTTACACTTAGGAATAGAGAGACTAAGGCAATGTTCATTCAGCCATTGATTTAAATAGTATAAAGCAGCATTTAATTTATTTGCAGCTTCGATAAGACATTTAGAAGATGAATATAGGGCAATATCATCTGCAAATTGCAAAACATTTCCAAAACAATTGACAGAATGTTCTAAATCAGCTGTATACACATTATAAAGAATTGGACTAAGTACAGAACCTTGCGGGAGGCCCTTCCATACAGTTCTTGAGGTGCATACGGAGCCATGAGCATTAAAAACAACCGAGCGACCCATATAAATATTAAATATGAAATTTCTGCCTGAGCAGGGGAAGATGAACATTATCATAGGCAGAGCTAACGTCTAGGAAAGCTCCAATGACGTGCTCTTCACGAGTGAACGCTATGCAAATATCAGTAGTGATAATGCTCAGATTGTCCATAACGCTTCTGCCACGCCTAAAGCCGAACTGAGATTTAGCCAGACGTCCTCTGTTCTCTAAAATCCATTCCAATCTGTTCTTTATAAGATGTTCCATAATTTTGCATAGGGTTGATGAAAGGGCTATTGGTCTATATGAAGAAGGAAGATTGGGGTCCTTTCCTGGTTTGCAAATAGGAATGATTATTTGATTCTTCCAAGAATAAGGTACTGAACCATTAAGGAAGAATTGATTTCTATCTCTAAGACAGGCACCATTTCTATCTCTAAGACACTTGTACTCGCTTTTCACCGCACCCCTTCCCCGTGACACGCGTCGTCACTGAGCTGTCGTCAGTCCGGCTGAAGATCTCAAATGACGCCGTCGTTGGATGTTTCTATGTAGGTTTTAATTCACTTTCGACGAAGGACACTTTGGCGTCTTCACCAGATATTTGGCTGTGACAGGAAAAAATAAAGGGACAATATTGAATCTTCAGAACAAAATAAGCCACGAAATTCTTACGTTTCACTACCATAATACACGAAAAAGCGTTTTGTGCCCAAACGTTTCCGGCCGAAATAGTTGAGGTCATGAATTTGGTAATCGAGATTGTTACAGCATCTTGTCAAAAGCACTCTACCAACGTTAGTTTAAATAATTTTTAAACGAAATGGAGACTCAGTATTCCGACCTCCTTCACAATAAAGTGCGATGGCTTTCCAAAGGTAAAGTGTTGAAACGTTTTTCTTTGTGTTTGAATAAAATAAATACATTCCTCAATGAAAAAGGCATTAATCACCGTCAATTAGAGAAGGCAAATAAGACAGGAATAGCCCGGCAGTCTGAAGGGAGAGCCAGGTCTAAGCCAAGTCTCCGAGATGGCAAAAACGAGGGGGCTGTGTTGATTGATGAGGTGGATAATTTCGTTTTTTTTTGTGGCGGATGTTCCTACAGTTCCATTGTAGGAGACTGTTGGCCATTTTGGAGCTTAAAATTATGGAATATTTGTTCTAATAAATAAGAGATATTGGGAGGAAGGGCATCGCTGAATTTGAAAGCTATATTTAGAAGGGCGGACAGGAGTAGCTCAATAAGATTTTCGTTGGGGGAGGGAGAGGGGCAGGATGGCATGCGTTGGGATGAATCCGAAACTTCTTGAGAGGAGATGGCCCAGCCATTAGGCATAAACGTTTTAGGGATTTGGGTTATATAATTGTGGTTTTTAATGTCATAACTTTGAGGAGCAGGACGATTAGGTCTAATATTTGGTTGACGTTCAATATGGATGGATGGACGACGTTCAATATGTACCTGTTTTTGTGTTTGAGACTGGAAAGAGGAAGTAGTAGAGGAGGTGGCATGTTTAGTAGGGCTTGGGTTGGAATGTTTTGTAACGTCAGCAAATGTCTTACGGACTGGACGGAATCTTGGGGATGCCTCTGAAAAGGAGATGTTCTCCTCCGACATTACCAATTTAATGGCCTTTTGCCGCAAATGCTCAGGGCAATTAGGGAATGTAGCCATGTGTGTACCCGAACAGAGTAAACAAGATGCTTCGTTTGTGGGAATCATACAAGTAGAACCTCTATGATCCCGTGCACAACGATAACATCTTGGAGGTGACCTACACTGAGACGCAACGTGACCAAAGCGACAGCACTGGCGGCACTGGTTAGAAGGCAGGTGGTATAGTGAGACTGGCATTGAAGTGTTAAAACAAAACACTTTATCAGGGAGAATGTTTCCTCTGAAAGTTAAAACTACAGTTGTAGATGGAGACCACTAAACTATATCATCCCTTATTGTTTTTCTATTAAGTCGACGAGCTTTAATAACTTCACCGCAACCGTCTTGGTATCTTAGGCCCAAGATAAAATCATCTAGTGACCAAACTATAGGCACATCCCGCACCACACCCAAACGGCATAGTTGGAAGTGAGGATACATGGCCACCAGATTGTTCTCTGTTAAAAATTTTGATGAAGCAAAATTATTGGCTGACTTGGCAGAACTGAAAGATATAGAAATTTTGCTACGGCCAACCGTTTTAATGCTGCCTGGAACAATGTCAGGTACATTATTCTGGAAGAGGATTTTTGCTATTTTGAGTACCTGGATGGGGGTGTTTAATTTTGTGCAAATGTGAATAGTAAAGGGACCCTTATCTGAGGAATTATATTCAAATTTCTTTTCATAGTCACTGCACGTATAAACCTCTTGGATAGATTCGGCCGGTGATTTCGTTTTTTTTGGAATTTCTATATGTGGACTTATATGCCGTTTAGAGGCCTTTTTGATGGACCAAAGGAGTCATCGGTACCGCCACCACCCCCGTCCGGAGGTTTATCATCTTCTAACTCCATGTTAAAAGACACATACAACAACACACACACACACAAATTATAAACAACAAAACAAAAAAAAATTTATGAAGTGGTTTAGAGAAACTTAGAAAAAATATGATTTAGTGTAAAGATTCCGCAAACACGTAGTTAACCTCTCGCTGTCAACCTCGGAATCCCTAAATTTAGTTTATTTTTTGGTGATAGCCTTAAGAATCTTAAGCTTAGATATTAATATTCATTCTTTTTTTGTATGTATTCATGGTGTTCAATAAAGTATACAGGGTGTATTCAGACCGTGATCGGAAACGAAGGCAGGTAATAGCTAAGGTGATTACAAACCCCCTGGCGTTAAAGAAAATTCTGACAAAAAATAAAAAAAAATACTTTTTCCATACAACCATCGGTATTAAATGTACGCGGTTTGTAATCACCTTAGCTATTACCTTTTGTTTTTGATTTATTAATAGTAAGACCAACTACTCTGCTTGCCTCAGTTAACTGTTGTAACATCAAAAACAAAAGTAATGACAAACAGAGAAGAAATATTCATAAAAGTAGACAATGAAGATATTGAATATGTTAAAAACTACACATACTTAGGGCAATTAATATCTTTTAGAGACCAGACAGACATAGAAATAGAAAGCAGAGTGGCCTGTGCTTGGAAAAGATACTGGTCTCTTAAAGAGATATTTAAAAGCAAACACTTTCCTATGACAGCCAAGAAAAAAGTGTTTAATTCTTGCATCTTGCCATGTCTTACGTATGGGTGCCAAACATGGGCACTGACTCAAAAACATTTCTTAAAACTAAGATCGTGCCAAAGGGGAATTGAAAGGAGTATGTTGGGTGTGACGCTAAAAGACCGCAAAAGAGCAGCAGACATTAGATCTACAACAAAGGTGGAAGACGTACTAAAGAAAATAAGACGGTTAAAATGGCGATGGACAGGACATATTACAAGGGAAAGCAGAATGAAATGGACTAAAATTATAACAGAATGGCAGCCACGTGATGGCAAAAGAAAAAGAGGCAGACAACCAAAAAGATGGATAGATGATATCAGGATTATTGGAGGGAGAATTTGGTCTAGAAAAGCTTTTAATAGAGAGGAATGGAAGCAGCTGGAAGAGGCCTATGTGTCACTGGACACGCTGACCACTGAACCGGGAAACCCGATATTCTAGTTTTTTTAAGTTGAAGCATTTTTTTACCCATGTAAAATAATTTGTAGATTTAGAATAAGTTGTTTAGTATCAGCAATAAAGGCTAATAATAATGGCTATTACCTGCCTTCGTTTCCGATCACGGTCTGAATACACCCTGTATAAATAAATAAATAAGATATTCTGAGTTGACGAACAGTGTTATTGGGTTTTTTCGTTAGAAAGAAGTCAGAACCAACATGACGTCTGGAATTATGCCTCCAGTAAGGGTAGTATTTTCAGATGCTCTCCTTTTCAAACAACATTGATTTGTGTACCATTTTCACATAAATTTAAGGATACAAATCAAATAAAAACTTGTATTAAACTTGCAGATCACATCATCACCCAACCCAAAGCGTAAAGCTGAAGACGATAAGAAAAATGCAGCGAAAAAGAAGGCGAAAGTGGGCGGCGGTGGCGGACGCGGCCGGAAACCGAAATAAGACTTAATATTAACTATTATATAACTGTATTTTGCATTGCGGCGCAGCTTCCTTCAAGGACAGTATACCTGGTAGTTATAAGATGTGATGATATTCCCATGTCAATATCTTGGGTGTATAAAGGTATAAATGTGGTGAATGTATCTCTGACACAAATATATTGCCCATGATAAACAAATGGATCAGTGTCTGTTGAAGCCTAAAGTTTAGTTATTAATCTTTACAGTTTTCTATACCTACTATTCCTTTGCAAATGAAATTTCATGATTCATCTAATTTAGAAGTAAGTAATAAGAATTTATAGACCATTTTGTTATATTAAAAAAATCTTTGGCGATTACAATTGTTGCATGAATTCTTACACTGTCCCATTTAAACATTTATTGACTAATGCTGGATATTAGTGACCTGGATGTAAAATGGTAATACTTGTAATATTTAAAAAATCATGATCATGAACTGTAAGTATTTATTTCATGGCATCACTTTTGCCTAAATATAAAGTATCTCAAATTTGCTACCTCACAAAATTAGGATGATAGACTACCAAAACTCTCAGTCAATATTAATTTTGTGGACAGTAATTAAATCACATCAGATGTTGTATCCCATTCTTGCCCATAACAAACCCTTTCCTCTATGTTAATTTCTATAACAGCATGTCTTATCATCCATATGATTCATATGATTATCATGTCCACCAACCTGCACTAAGCCAGTGTGGTGGACTAAGGCCTAAACCCACTCAGTTGTAGAGGAGGCCCGTGTCCAGCAATGGAATGTATATGGGCTGATGATAATATCTTATATCTTTAAATGAGCAATTCTTGTATATATATATATATATATATAATTGGAATCTCGGAATCGGCTCCAACGATTTTCATAAAATTTAGTATATAGGGGGTTTCGGGGGCGATAAATCGATCTAGCTAGGAATCATTTTTAGAAAATGTCATTTGGAAGAAAAATAACAAAAAGGAGGCGTTTGAGTAGACTCTTCCTGACATCTATTGGCGAATTGGCGAATAATAATACTATTTTTTGTGAGCAACTAATTGCTTTAACGACACAACAGCAGATGGCGTTGTTAAGTAACATTATTCATATTTCATCATTTTATTAGTAATTCGTACTTAAATATAATTTCCAAAAAACACAATAAAAAAAAATCCGAGCAAAGCTCGGTCATCCAGGTACTAAATATTAATCAAAGATCTGCATTTCTGTCTAATACTGCCTAAATTAAATATAAGCATTTTAATTATACTTTGCGTTTTAATTGTTATATTATGTGTAATTACCGTTAATTTTATATCCAAAGTGTGACTGATAAGAATAAGAAAATAAATCTTAGAATAAAAAGAATATAATTATTTATTTATCGATAAACATTTATTCCAAACATTAACTTACATAAATATTTAAAACATACCATATCCAACTTCATCTCAATATCAAATTTAAAATCGAAACAAATATAATATTTTGACTATTTTCTTTGTTGTTTTTAGGCAATATATCGTCGCTAAATTTTATAAAGTGGCGATTCTCGATTTGTATGTAATAAGTTCATTATGGAGTATGACAAACTCAGTTACAACAAGATCTGGAAATAAAACTTCATCGAGTCGAATTTATATATTATTAAAAACTGATAAAAATATGTTATTTCACTGGTAACTTCATATAAATTACATTTTCTTCAAATACATCAGATATACAAATATTGATTATTATTGTTTCTAGCGACGACAGAAATATTAATACGTTTTATTTAATAAATAATATTGTATGCATTAAAGTACTAATGTACGTAATAGGGTACGAGTGAAAAATACGTCACATATGTACAGCAAAACAAGCAAATTTGTTCATAATTTATAAAAATTCTCAACTAATTTTAAACATTAGAAACCTACAGATCATTTGAGAATCTCTTCACTTGAAGCACTAGTCTTGTGCAGTTAAAAATATCGACAATTAACAACCTTGAAAATCGATAAACCGTGTCTTTTTATATAGTTTTAAAATTAAACTGCTTTTACTCATAAATAACTTATAAGTTAACAAGCATACGACTTTAAGCATTTATTTGTTTATATTAAAAGTTCTGCTTCAAGAAGTTGATGAGTCCGTTGGTGGAGGCGTCGTGGGATGAGACCGGCTTGTTGTCTTGCAGTTCGGGTTCGATTGCCTTGGCGAGCTGCTTGCCCAACTCCACGCCCCACTGGTCGAAGGAATTGATGTCCCAGATCACTCCTTGAGTGAAGATCTTGTGTTCGTACATGGCTGCAAGGAAAATTGATAGTAGAGTTGGGGCTGGCAACACTTAACATGCAGTTTTCTTATACTGGCAATATTACTGAGTTGGTGTCATGGTATGTACACTTTAGTCCAAATAAAGAGAAGAAGAAGAGAGTCTCACTAGTCGATAATTATGACAGTCTATTCGTGCAAATGTTACTACTAAAAAAATAGCCTAATGAATTCGACTCATGATTGAGCAAAATTTTTAATAAAAGAAAAATCATTTTCTAGGTATAATTGAAGGTAGCTCTTGAAAATTTATTAAAAACACTTAGTTGTCTGTAGATCGCCTTTTATACTAATTTAGTGTACTGTACTCCATAAATAAAATTTTACATAGCAAATAGTAAATATATTTTAACAGAATTTCGCATACCAATCAACGCTCCAAGGGTGAACGGAGAGATTTTCTTCACGACGATGGAGTTGGTGGGTCGGTTGCCTTTGAACACCTTATGGGGAAGGATCTTGGCCACAGCCTCAGGAGCCATGCCGGACTTTTCCAGCTCTGCTTTAGCCTAGAACAATGCATTTATTTAAATTTAATTGTACACCAATAATATAATTTTTATGGGTTCTACCAATAAATCACAACATTACTATAAGACATTTATTTATAACTACGACTAATTATAATTAGTAGAACTGATGACTGAAGTCGTGATGGCCTCGAGGTTAAGACACGCGATCGAGAGTCTCGACGGTCGAGGGTTCAAACCCCAGGCGGCAGGCACACGCCTCTAACTTTTCGAAGTTATGTGTATATTCACGATGAATTATCACGTACTTTAAGGGTGGAGAAAAACATCGTGATGGAACGTGCACACATAAAAGTTCTTAGGAATTTCTTGGGTGTGTAGTCCGCCAACCCCCACTAGACCAGCATGGTGGACTAAGGCCTAAACCATTCCAGTTGTAAAAGAGGCCCGTGCCCAGCAGTGGGACGTATATGGGCTGATGATGAAAACTGATTTAGCTATGCTGTACTATGCTAGTTGAGCGCTAGAAATGTTTTTATCCTCATGAATTAAGGATATAAATATTTTCCCCAACTCGATGATTAAACAATAAAGCAGAACAATATCGATAAAATATAAGTATATGGTACCTATGACTGTCTCGTGGTCTCACGGCCATATGTATGTGTCGGTAAAGTTCCTGAGTCGGGCAGTTATTAAGTTCTCCAGTAGGAAATTTTCAGTAGCATCTCAGAGTGTGGTATACTATAGGCTTGTCCCCTTTTACGTGGGACGCAAACACTTGACGAAATTGAACCAACTAGCCTGTCTTTGTCGAGAATCTGCTGTAGTTTATCGATAAATAAGTATCGATAGAATTGTACGTACCTCGTCCGCAGTCTTGCCCTTCATGAGCGCCTCGGTCTGCGCGAGGAAGTTGGCGAGCAGGATCTTGTGGTGTATCCCGCCGGAGATCGGGTTGTGCGTCTGCGCAGGCGCAATGAAGTCGCACGGAATCAACCTGCCGACAAAAGAATGTGGTTTAAATTATTAAATCTATCTATTATTCATGGAGAAGTTAATGTGTTAAGTATTCACGCCTAAACTACTGAACTGATTTGGATGATTTTATAAACACTTTCTTACAATCTGAAAGAAGAATCTATTTCTTATCCTAAATTAAGACACGAATTAATATTGTATACATAACAAACCACGAGGGAATTATCGATCCCATAAATACTTAAGATAAATATTAGACATATTAGTGTTAGATATCAATATTTCATTTACCATTTAGTTACAGTGTTATACCATTTCCTATTCAAGTAATGTAACACATTCCTTTTATCAAACATTATTGACATCTTCTAAGCGAACTCACATAATTTATGATTGTTTTTGTCACCAGCACACCTTTTTTTTCGTGTAGAAAGTAGTAATTAGTAACTGATTTATGTTGTATCGTTTAAGCTATTGTGTTATCGTCTAAGCGAACTTACATAAATCATTATTGTTTTTGTCACCAGCACACCGTTTTTTTCGTGTAGAAAGTGGTAATTAGTAAATTGTTAGTATATTAAGGAAAGCATTTGTGGAACACGACACACTTGTCTTCAAGTTCCCTAGCAAGACGGTTTAGTCATAGTTGAGTTAATTCTGTCAGTTAATTCATAGAGTACAATTAAGTGTATAAATAAAGTGATTGTAAAAGTCATAAAAGTAGAATAAAACCACAATGTAACGCTGAGGGAGTTTCTTGCCGCTTCTTCTTCACAGCGATAATATGTAGCGAAGCGGAATTAGAAAATAAAAGTCTATTATCGAAATAATGTTGTGTGATTTCTTATATCAGAAGCGGGATTATACCAAAAGGCCCATAAATCAAGTATGTATAAACCTAGTGGAGTCTGCAGAAAAGTAAGTACAACAGAAGGAAATAGTGACATTCTCACTATCACTTCTGATGCTGTAAATTTGGTGAGTTATGATTTTTATTTATAACTTTCGATAATTTGCCGACCACAGTTATGGTTTAGTGATTGTATCATCAATATTTAGTTTTGATGAATAAGGATTTTTGTGGAAAAGTTTATTACCTCATCTTCATAGTTTCATAAACTAATAGATTCCAATGATTCCATGATTTTTTTGTGTCTATGCAAATCTATTAAAATTTTAGCAATGGACGTGCGGCGTCTGGTTAGAAACTAAGAATTTAAATATACCAAATAGTGAGTGTTCTTAAATCAATACAATGTAATGTCATATTTTATTATTTACAACTCAATAGCCTACCAAAAAGCCATGCCGTAAAAAAAAAAAAAATGTACACCTACCAGTCAGTGTCATAAATACATATATTTTATTTATTCATTCATATAGTCAAATAAAGGCTTTAGATAATTATTAATACACCAACGTCCAACATTGATATTTCACTAAAAGGCGAACTTGTAAGAGATATAAAACAAAGGTGGCATTATGTTTAAAACAATTGTAAACAGCTGGAATAAATTGCAGAATATCAATAGCTATATCATTATAATACATCGCAACAGACTTATTGAAGTTTTAACAGGAACATAATTTAGTCTCAGGTGAAACGATTAGATTAGTAGCTGAAAGAGCAATAGTAGGAGAAATCATTAAATCGAATATAATTAAATGCAGAACATGAAATGTTCATCCAGGGAAACCAAAATTATGGTAGTATAAAAAAAAATCTAAAGCAACTTTACTTACTATTGTTTTTTTTAACCGAAGAGGCTTCTTTAAGTAGGACACAAAATAATAGCATTGATAAAGGGAAATTAAAATTAAAGGTAATTTTGTAATGACGACGATTAAGTTGTCTCAAGTCGGTTATACCTAGTATGTACAAAATTAGCAATGTTATTTTATTTTATTTATTTTCTACAAAAAGAATATACAAATATATATATAAATATACATATATATAAAATAAAAAAAGGGGTCACATTCTTCAAAATCTTATTTTTACATTTTGGAAAAATGATATTAAACTATAACAGTTAATTTTGCTGCTCATTGAACATAAGGCTCTTCTACTGATAAATTATATAATCAAGAGTAGCATCGAAATAAAATAGTTTGACTCAGAAGAAAGCCACAAATAAGTTAGTATATTATACGGAGATTACAAAATACTATAATAGTAATCTGTTACTGTTAATTATATTTTTGAAGACTAATTCAATAAAAACAAAGCTTTACAAAAAAAAGGGTTATTACCAACCTTCCTTATTTAGTGCGAGTCGTACTAGCGCACGAAGGGTCCCGTGCAATAATTTATAAAAACGGCAAAAAAAAAGACCATGCCTGTTGTATGGGAGCCCTCCTTAAATATTTATTTATTCTGGTTTTCAGTGTTTGTTGTTATAGCCGCAACGGAAATACATCACCTGTCTATCTGTCACGGTTTATGAGATACAGCCTGGTAACAGACGGACAGCGAAGTCTTAGTAATGGAGTCCCAATCTACCCTTTGGGTACGGAACCTTAAAAAGGAAGGTAACATGGACAAAGTTTGGAAGTTCGTGCAATGGGAAGTATTCAGTTCACTAGCACATATTTTATTAACTTTAGGAGACATACAAAAACATTTTCTTTGTATTTAATTTTTTTTTAAATAAATACATATATCACAACAGTTTCCACTAATAACAAAATGTGTGTAACATTGGTAACACTTAGAAATGAATTATTTTAAACAATTTTATAACAAATGAAAAAAAAAAAACAATCATAAACAAAATACAGTCCAACATGCTTTATGGAAAAACCAATAAGTATGGAGTTTATACTACGTATCAGGTGTTATTTATAGAGAGGATTTTATATTCCAATATTTTGATTGTTTTAAATTATTATTTCTGCATTACTAACGACAGATAAAATAAATTATTTAGAAGTAAGAAGTTAAATTTGATACTGCTTTTTTTATGTTACAGAGAGATTTCCGTCCGACGTGTTACCGGACTGGAAGCCTAGTTTTCTGCCTGACGTGTTATACCGGGCAGAAAGCGAAGCATAGAGAGATTTCCGTCCGACGTGTTACCGGACTGGAAGCCTAGTTTTCTGCCTGACGTGTTACCAGACAGGAAGCGAAGCACAGAGAGATTTCCGTCCGACGTGTTACCGGACTGGAAGCCTAGTTTTCTGCCTGACGTGTTATACCGGGCAGAAAGCGAAGCACAGAGATATTTCCGTCCGACGTGTTACCGGACTGGAAGCCTAGTTTTCTGCCTGACGTGTTATACCGGGCAGAAAGCGAAGCACAGAGATATTTCCGTCCGACGTGTTACCGGACTGGAAGCCTAGTTTTCTGCCTGACGTGTTATACCGGGCAGAAAGCGAAGCACAGAGATATTTCCGTCCGACGTGTTACCGGACTGGAAGCCTAGTTTTCTGCCTGACGTGTTATACCGGGCAGAAAGCGAAGCACAGAGATATTTCCGTCCGACGTGTTACCGGACTGGAAGCCTAGTTTTCTGCCTGACGTGTTATACCGGGCAGAAAGCGAAGCACAGAGATATTTCAGTCCGACGTGTTACCGGACTGGAAGCCTAGTTTCCTGCCTGACGTGTTATACCGGGCAGAAAGCGAAGCACAGAGATATTTCAGTCCGACGTGTTAAACCGGACTGGAAACCTAATTTTCTGCCTGACGTGTTATACCGGGCAGAAAGCCATGCACAGAGATATTTCAGTTCGACGTGTTAAACCGGACTGGACACCTAATATTCTACCTGGCGTGTTATACCGGGCAGAAAGCGAAGCACAGAGAAACTACCGTCCGACGTGCTTTCCGGACTGAGAACTATATGAGAGGATTTTCGAAACAAGGTTAAAAAAAGTGTTCAACTTCACAAAAGGATCACGGAATTAACAAACTTAGATGCTAATTTTAATATTAGTTTGAGGACAAACTAAGGGCAGGATGGCCGAATGTTAGATATCAATATTTCATTTACCATTTAGTTACAGTGTTATACCATTTCCTATTCAAGTAATGTAACACATTCCTTTTATCAAACATTATTGACATCTTCTAAGCGAACTCACATAATTTATGATTGTTTTTGTCACCAGCACACCTTTTTTTTCGTGTAGAAAGTAGTAATTAGTAACTGATTTATGTTGTATCGTTTAAGCTATTGTGTTATCGTCTAAGCGAACTTACATAAATCATTATTGTTTTTGTCACCAGCACACCGTTTTTTTCGTGTAGAAAGTGGTAATTAGTAAATTGTTAGTATATTAAGGAAAGCATTTGTGGAACACGACACACTTGTCTTCAAGTTCCCTAGCAAGACGGTTTAGTCATAGTTGAGTTAATTCTGTCAGTTAATTCATAGAGTACAATTAAGTGTATAAATAAAGTGATTGTAAAAGTCATAAAAGTAGAATAAAACCACAATGTAACGCTGAGGGAGTTTCTTGCCGCTTCTTCTTCACAGCGATAATATGTAGCGAAGCGGAATTAGAAAATAAAAGTCTATTATCGAAATAATGTTGTGTGATTTCTTATATTAGTACTTTACACAAACATTTGTCTCGGTACGGGATCGAACCTGCAGCCTTTCCTTCTCAATTCGGACAGCATCGTGCTTATAATCGGGCATGGTGTTATCACCTTGTCTTGCCAGTATAAAAAAGTAACAAATAAAAAGAAATGAAATTTATTGTATCTATAAAATGTCAAATTCATCATTTACATTTCAAAATTAAGTTTACCTCCTTATTCGGAAGGCAGTCATCACTAGATAAGAACGAGCAAGAAACTCTAGTGTTGCTCTTTTCCAATCAAGAAAAAGTTTACAATATCGATACAAAGATTAAATAAGTACTACCTGGTGCCCTGGTGTATGAGTTGGTAGAAGGCGTGCTGTCCGTTGGTCCCGGGCTCTCCCCACACGATTGGTCCCGTGGAGTAGTTCACTTCAGCACCAGACCGAGTGACGTACTTGCCGTTACTTTCCATGTCGCCCTGCTGGAAGTACGCCGCGAATCTGGAGACAAATACACCCAACAGTCACACACATATTTCTGACCCCACACTATACAAGCCTTGTGTCGTGGGTATCAAAAACTACGAGACTTTGGCCCTATCCCACCACACACCCGCGACTGTAACTCCTGTGCTCCAGGATCAACAGCTGCACAGTATCGACGCCGAGCAATGAAGCTCAGCGAATCTAAGGGGACCTAATTTGTCATGATCGCGCAAAGAAGTTAATCAGAAAGACAATATAAAGGAGGAGTTGGAAAACAAAAAGTTGTTCACTACGAGACTTATCGGTCTCAACACACAGACCCGAAACAAATTTGCGGATAAAACAAATATTTGTCTCGGCGCGAGGATCGAACACGCGACCTAGTTTCGCAAGCTGGGTCTAGCCAACTGCGCCACGGAGCTATCATTTACCTTTAGCTTCCATGAACTCGGTAGATCAGTTATCGAGTTTTCCCATTAGGGGCCATTCAAGTATTACGTAAGCACTAAAGGGGGTGGGGGGTATTCCATTTGCTTATTTTTGATGACATCGGGTAAGGGGGGGTTTGTATAGTGATTACGTAAGCAATATTTATATTTCCTTTTCGGATTGTCTACAAAATTTTGTTCCGATTTCTTGAATAAAAAATAAATAAAAGGAAACTAGAACAGATTCAAAAATATGTATACTAATGCTTACGTAAGCATAGGAAGGGGGAGTACGATATTTGCTTACTTTTGCTGACATGGGGCCGCGGGGGGGAGGTTAATAACTGTGAAAAATTTGCTTAATACTTGAACGGCCCCTTAGGAAGTCACTCAGTAATTTGCTTCATGAAATTCATTTCAATAATTTGTTTCATGTCTTGAATTTGTGGAAATTAATAGAAACGAGCACATGGAAATGTCTGGGGGACTGCGGTTGTCGGCATCTACTATAATATGACAAAAAGCGTTTTTTAAACGCTACATGCAATATGGTTGATGAAAAAAAAAATATCTTACCATAGCTAATGTTTTACGCAAGGTTAAAAAAATAGAATTTTCGACAATATTGCGACATATGAATCTAACATTATATATCTGTATATGATTATGATAATATTCTAATTCCTTACATATAATTACTTTACTATTAAGATCTTATCGATACTAATATCATCGATTATCGACATAATGTATCGTTAAGAATTTATCAAGATTATTTTATTACGTTAAGAAGTTATCAAAGTTACTCAATATTGTTTAATAGATTTTTGTAACAAAGATTTGTCATTTTAAAAATCCGCATTTAACTAGTTTTCAATAATCCGATTGTTAAAAAATTTTTACTAATTTTAATAGTCGATATCACATAATCGGAACGGGTTTGTATGACCCCAATAATATTGAAAACTGAAGAATCATTTATCATCATCAGCCCATATATGTCCCGCTGCTGGGCACGGGCCTCCTCTGAGAGGGTTTAGGCCTTAGTCCACCACGCTGACCTAATGCGGGTCGTCGGACTGCACACCTAAGAAATTCCCAAGAACTTTTTAGGTATGGAGGTTTCCTCACGATGTTTTCCTTCACCGTTAAAGTACGTGATTAATTCAGGGAGAATACACACATAACTTGGAAAATTGGTGTTTGCCTGGGATTTGAAATTCTCGACCGCGTGCCAAGAGGCCATCACTACTTTTCCTGAGGTTGTCTGTAAGAAATTGCCTAGAGCGATAAGACCGTCACTTGTACTTTATATTAAGTTTAGTTGTTCTCCATTAATTTATATTATAAGTACAGGTAAGTGGATATCTTTGATACAGAGCTATGTCCAGCAGTGGATTTTTATGGGTGGTGATGATGATTTTCAATACGAAGATTTTCAGTACTATAGTAGTGAAGGTTACCTGTGCAGGTACTGGTCGTACGGCAGCAGCGCGTGTGTCTCTGCGCCGTAGAAGTTGTGGTACCACACGCCCAGCAGCGCCAGAATCACTGGAGCCTGCAAAATCAAGACACATTTGACTGCCAGCTTACTTTTCAAGGTTTAAGGTCGGAAATAATAAGATATCAAAAATATTTGGTCTAGACTTTTTTAATACTGGAATAGGTAATATCGAATCCCATTAAAAAAAAACTTGTAAAGTCTCGCAAGTCAGTTCTTCTACCGTAAAAAGTTGTGAGATCCATGTGATACATGAGCTTACCAGACAACATCTTATAGTGACCATATCAATATTAAAAATCTTTTATGTTTTAAATAAAATAGTTAGACTTGGCAATCGCATGAAAACACAATGTATCTCAGTTTTAGTGCGATTGCATACCTAAAAGTTCTTAGGAATTTCTTAGGTGTGTAGTCCGCCAACCCGCACTAGGCCAGCGTGGTGGACTAAGGCCTAAACCCTCTCAATGGTAGAGGAGGCCCGTGCCGAGTAGTGGGGCGTATATGTGCTGATGATGATGATGATGATGAATAAAGTGTAAGCAACGTACGTTTCTCTCAAGCGGCGCCGAAGTAAAATGTTGGTCCATGAAGTTGGCACCTTCTAGAAGCTTCTCGAAGTTGTCGTAGCCGATGTACAGCGAGATGGACAGACCGATCGCCGACCACAGGGAGTACCTGGAGATAAAACAATGTTGACAAAATGTACCACACATGAAAGGTATTTCTAAATTAACATTTTGAGGCGGTCCTATTGATATTTTTTCGGTCACATTTCCAGAGCCGGTGCTATTAATATGTTGATTAAAAATTAGTTAGTATACCCTACGCACTTGGACTGTTTGTATAAACTTTATCAACAAGTTCAAAATATATTATAATAAGTAATTATATTTGTATCCCTCTGGATAACCACCACTTATGGTGCAAAAATCTGCTATAATGACATAAGCAAGCACAAGTGTGTGTATTCCCGAATAAGTCTGTTTATAGCTGGTATATTTATGTGCGTGCGTGCGTGCGTGCGTGCGTGCGCGCGTGCGTGCGTGTGTGTGTGTGTGTTATTTTCCCATTACCATTGTAGCCCTGCCATGACAGTATAATAATATTATCCTTACCTGCCCCCAACCCAGTCCCAGAATCCGAACATGTTGTTGGAGTCGATGCCAAATGCGGTCACCTTCTCCGCATTAGTTGAGAGAGCTACGAAGTGCTTGGCTACTGCTGACGGCTGCCAACAATACACACTATTAGAATATACACACACATAAATAAATACACCCATCACACATACATAGTTCTGACCCAACATTGAGATACGAGTCTTGTGTCGTAGGTATCCAAGACTATGAGAGACTTTTTCCTAGCTTCTGCTACACTCAGACCCGAAAAAAAATTGCGGATCACACAAACATTTGTCACGGTGCGGGGATCGACCCGCGGCCTCTCGTTTCACTAGCTGGTGTCTAGCCAACAGCGGCACGGGGCTGTAATAGTAATATTATTTAACACATATTTAATAGCTATACAAATTTTATTATTCAATTTATTTATATTTATTTATATATATTTACTTCTCATCAATTCTAAGTGAAAGATCAATAATATTTTTTTTTAGTTTTGCAAAATCATAAATAAATAGCATTTGCTCGATTTTTTAAAAGGAAAATGACAAAAAAAGATATTTTTTTTCTTGTATATTTTATTTTATGAACTTACGTCTTTGGCGACGTCCAGGAACCAGTTCTTGGCGGACGTGGCGTTGGTGATGGTCTCCTGCGTGGTGAACGTCTTCGACGCGATGATGAACAGCGCCGTCTCAGGGTTCAGCTTCTTCAGCACCTCCGCTAAGTGGGTGCCGTCGATGTTCGACACGAAGTGCACCTACGTAACATACATACATAAACTCACTCTTTTATGTAGAACTAGACGGAGATCCGAGACGTATTTCTAGATAATACTTACACTAGATATTTTTAAGTACAAGGGGGTTGGCTAGTTGATTGACTTTTTTACACAATGTCCAGATTTTATGCACTGTATTAAATTTTTTTTTTAGTAGTTAAGGCTCTTATTTTTAATGTTAGTAATTTTACACTATTTTTCTAATAAAATATTTTTTTCGTTGTAAAAATGTTAATGTAATTTTTTCAAATCGATAATTTTTGTCGACTAAGGAAGAGCATTATGATCATATATCGCGAAAAAAAAATTTTTTTTTTCTCATGTTATTTTTTCTTGATGTACTAAGAAATTAATTTATTTCATCAAATGTTTTCAATGCTTGGGAAGTAATGGGTTAAAACAAAAATCACTCACGCCTATATCCCAAATGGGTAAGAAGTATATTTTCACAAACATGTTGCGCCAACTGTTTTAGGTAATAACCAACCAAAAATAGGATGGCTAACTGTTTGCTAATAGAGAACTTCCTAATGGAAAAATCAAGACCCCAATATCACTTTACTGGGCTCAGAATTCAATCCCAGCACCGAACGATTTATGCCCCAGGATCAACAATAAGGAAGATAAGATAAAGATAAGATAAAAAACACTTTATTGTGCACCATTTAAACAGGAAACAACGATACAAAAAAAAAAAAACCAACTAAAATACAGTGGACAATCGGCGGTCTTATCGCTTAGAGCGATCTCTTCCAGACAACCAGGCGTGATGGAATATTTAACGAGTGATTAGCGAAATGTGGGAAAGGAAGTATTTTAACTATTACTTTCTAGCAAACATTTTATTTGGATGGCATATTTTATTACGTTGTTAATTTGTATGTAAGAAACATTTGAAAAAATTGTTTGCTTATTATAAAATTAAACACACCTTGAGATGGTTAGCATAAGGTTTGAGCGCCTCAGTGACCATCAATGGGCCCAGATCTGAACCGCCGATACCAATGTTGATCACATCTGTGATTGTCTTGCCGGTGTATCTGTTAACAAGAACATCGTAAAATTATATTTTGAATATAGTATTTTTTACTTATAAAAAAAGAGGAATTTTAAGCAGTGATGGCCTCGAGGTTTAGGCGCGCGGTTGAGAATTTCGGCGGTCGCAGGTTCAAACCACAGGCACACACCTCTGACTTTTCGAAGTTATGTGTGTATTCACAATGAATTATCACTTGCTTTAACGGTGAAGGAAAACAAAATAAAACCTGCACACCTATAAGTTCTTAGGAATTTCTTAGGTGTGTAGTCCGCCAACCCGCACTAGGCCAGCATGGTGGACTAAGGCCTAAACCCTCTCAGTTGTAGAGGAGGCCCGTGCCCAGCAGTGGGACGTATTTGGGCTGATGATGATGATGATATTACTAAATTATTATTAATACTATATTTATTAAAATACTATATATTTTGGCTGATAACCGGCTTGAGAAACGGGAGGCCGCAGGTTCTATCTCAGCCCCTAGACAAATGTTTGTGTGAGACACAAATATTTGTTTCGGGTGTGTGTTTGTGAGAGCGAAATGTCTATAGTTTCTGATACCCATGACACAACTCGTATCTTGGTGTGGGGTCAGAACCAGTGGCGGTACTTCCATAGAAGCCCAAAAGCGTTACACGTTAATTGTGTAATGTCTAGTTTATAATTGGTTATTGTGAGGTCTTTCTTTATCAAATTTCTCTCAATTTATACAAAATTATCAAAAATAAAAATTTTAAGATCAAAGTTTATTATTATGAACTTTGAAAGGCAAACTGGGTTTTTGGGCTTCTATGGAAGTACCGCCACTGGTCAGAACTATGTATGTGACTGTTTGGTGTATTTTTGAAGTAAAAACTGCTTTTGCGGCGCTATGCGCTTTTTTTGGGATGGGTAAAAAAATGTTGAACTCGCGTCATATCACTTGACCCTGATCGAAAATGCGTAAGACGCATTATGTAATATAAATTGTCATGTTTGTGTACGATAGCGCAATTAATATTGATAGTACTCTTACACTGATAAATAAAGCAATTCGTGCGAAATTATTCCCTAACCATTCCAAAATATTCAAATGTGCACAACATTAATGTTGAAATTTTCACTTCTGCTGGCACTTCCGAAGTGCCAATTGTTATTTATTTATTTATTTATGATTGCCTTAAAACTTTAAGTTTTAGAAAGTTATGAGGTATAATAATTATGCTCACCCCTTCCACTCCCCGCTGATGACTTGGTTGGAGAATTCCTTCATGTGCTGCAGGACAGCATTGACATCAGGAGTAACATCCTTGTCGTTCACCAGGATAGGCCTGTTCTGGCGGTTGCGGAGCGCGACGTGCAGCACTGCGCGGTCTTCGGTGAAGTTTATCTTTTGACCTGTGTTAAGAGTTAGATCTTCATATCAATTTGGATAGCATCCACATACATGAGGTTTAAAACACACCAACACCATACTGCCTTGTGCTAGTTAGTGCCATGCAATTTAGAAGTTCCTGGTTTGATTCTTGGGTTGGGCAGTATTTTGGGTCTTTCCATTAGGAAATTCTCAGTAGCAGCACGGGGTTGAGAAATGAAAAAAGGCAATAGGCTCACCCCCTATTACTTGGGACTGATACATACCTGGTGAAATGTGGGTGCAAAAATTAACCTCTCCCTAGCCCTTCAGGGAATACAGTACAAATAATAAAAAAATATTGTTTTTAAGTACTAAAATATGCAATAAAATTATATTATTGTACATCCTTTAATTTACTTGAGCTAATGTTCTAATTACAGTTATTTCTTAGTAGTTTAGTCAATAATTATTAATAATTATCAGGATAAATAAAAAATATTAGTGATCATAAAATTAATTTAAATATTTTTTTAAATAAAATATTACCTGTAAACATGGCATCCCTGGCTTGTTCCACATTACGGCTTTTGGCAAGGTTGAACAGCAATCCCAAAACTTCACTGTTAACTTTGTTCTTGGAGTAGTCCAGAAGAATGTCTCCATCATTTGGGGTTGGAATGCGCAGGCTTGGAACAAAATAGGCATTTAATTTGATGTCAACTAATTTTTTACTTGATGAGGAATTTCTTCATATTATAAGATTTTTAAAAAATACATATAATAAGGACTACCAATTTTTTTTTAATAAATAATATATTCAAACTTACTAAAAAAATTAAACTTTTTAACAATTCTGTTAGAGTAAATGTTGCATTGTCTTTTATGTAGTTAACTTTGAGCTTGATCCTCTTATTAATAATAACAAAAAAATGCCACATCACTGAAACAATCTTTGGAAAGTTACTCCCAAAGTTCATACAAAAAAAATGTACACAGTGTCTAAAGGACGTCCTCTAAGGCGGGATGATATAACGCGGTGCAATCGGCATGTAAAAACACCAAAATGATTGTTATACCAACTTTAAATGCATTAAAAACCTAACACCGGTATTATTATATTATTTAAATAATTCAAAAAAGAATACCTGAACTTATTAAAGCGATCGGGGTCTTGTTGGAATAACTGCAAGATATTAATTTTCTCAGCATTTGAGTTAAAATATTCTTGAAGTTTTTGATATGCTGGATCTTGTCTCAGATTTACTTTAGGCTCCATCGTTCTTAAATTAATTACACGAGTGGTAAAAGTTCGATGCAATTGAAACTGAACCAAGAGTGCTGATAACGAACGTCTTTTTGACATTTCAATGACATCCGAAGGTTGTTTGCGTTTCGTTATTACATGGACGATATAAATCACAATCAGTATTGTAGATGTTTAATGTTGCCAAAAAAGTTCATAAAATGTATATTTACAAATTGATAACGTACAAATATCTTATATCATCATCATCATCATTATCAGCCTAAGTAAGTCCACTGATAAACATAGGCCTCCCCCAATGACTTCCATAGTGACCTGTTGGAGGCAGCCTGCATCCAGCAACGCCCGCGACCTTCACCAGATCGTCAGACCGCCTTGTCCTACGCTGCGCTTTCTGGTACGTGGCCTCCACTCGAGAACTTTTTGGCCCCATCGGCCATCGGTTCTGCGCGCTATGTGCCCGGCATATATATGTTATATGACCATATGAAAATATAAAACATGATCACATTTGGCTTACTTTTTTCGTTTTTGTCAGGTGGGTGAGATTGCTAACCCTAACGAGGATATAGGCGTGCATGTATGTGTTATCGACAAATAAAAAAACATTTAAACTAAATTATTTATTGTATCTCTTTAATATATAAGTCTAATTCCGAATCAATGTTATGACAGATATATGAACGCTTATGTAAATATTAACTATAGATATATACCATCCCATACCTATACTCAGTCTGAACATATTCTAATCAAATGTAACATTTTAATTTCTACATTAAATATGGAATAAATGATTATGTTATGGCTCTAATTACTAACAACTGCTTCTTTAAACATTATATCGCAAATATAATACTATCATAACTTGGAAAATCATTTCGCTATATCCGATTATACAAATTATAATTACTTTTTCTTACATACATACATACATAACATGCCTGTATGCTCTTATAGGGTAAGCAGAGGTATCCGCACCCACATTTCGCCAGATATGTATGCACGTAAAAGAGGTTTCCTGTTTGTTGGGTATATTTCCAGACTCCGTGCTGCTACTGAGAATTACCTTATGGAAAACCCCAATAACACACCCAAGACATACATTTTTGTCTTGTATTGTTTTTAAGTGGACATTTACAATAGACTATAAATAAATAAATTTAAAGATAAACAATTTATCTTGAAAATAAGACAATATAAGACAATTTACACAGTTATAGATTGCATAAAACTTCATGATAAATCTCATTTAGTTGAACATTAAAGTAATCATTTCTTGTTTTAATAGTATTTGAATTGAGATGCAAAATTATCTTTTATAGGATATTAGAGGCAATAAACATTGTTTTAGTATTATTGTTACACAAGAAACCGAGAAGCGAATTCAATGGAATGATTGACAAGAAATATATAGGTTTTTAAATTTATTTCAACTTTATTATGGTAATTAATGTTGAAGTTATATTACTTAGCGACAGAAAGATATTATAATGCAACATATTGGAAATTTTAGTACATTTCCATTACTATGTATATGTAAGGAAGTATTTTATGAGGCTTCAGTTTAGACTCATAGCCCCTAATTTACAATAATTATAAAACAATACAATAACATTAACAAAATGTATTTTATAAAACATTTGCCCCATAATTACAATAAATATAATAATATTATTGTTATTATTATATTATAAATCAAAAACTATTAATTTGAAGAACAGTTTGACATTTAGTGAGTGGGCAACTACTGGTATATTTAAAAGCCGAAATAAATTGTATGATTTATATAATGAAAGAATGTATAACCAAAATCCGGAATTTATTGCCTATGTAAAATTATATTCTAAGGTTTTTAAACGAGTTTGTTCCGCTGCCAAATCAATGTACCTTAAAAATAAAATAAAATCAGCCCCAAATATAATACAAGCCACTTGGAACATTATCAATTCTGAATCGGGAAGGCACATAGCACACCACAATGAATTTAGGATTCAAGTTAATAATAATATTGTTTCAAAAGACACTGAAGTGGCCTCTGAATTTGAAAGATTTTTTACAAATATTCCCATAGTAACTACTCAACATCTTCAGTCGTCTTCTAGGTCTGCTGTGTTACTTCTTGAAGATAATGTTCCTCAATGTGATGCATCGTTTGAATTTACAGCAATTAGTCATTATGATATTTTAAAAGCCTTTAAAGAAATTAGTAAAAAAAAGACTAAAGACTTGTGGGGAATATCAGTAGTTACTATATCCTCTATTATCAATATTATAGCACCTCACATGGCAGCTGTGTTCAATCGTTGCGTCGCATCTGGAGTATTTCCTGACCTGATGAAGCTTAGTAAGGTAATACCACTTTTTAAATCTGGTGATACCTCAGACCCTTCAAATTTTCGACCTGTTTCTGTTTTACCAACTCTTAGTAAGTTATTTGAAAAAATTATACTTAATCAATTACTGAACTTTTTCAATAAAAATAACTTACTTCATCGGAAACAGTTCGGATTTACTAAGGGTAGATCAACTATCGATGCAGGAGTTGAACTTTTAAAAACTGTGTTCAGGGCATGGGAAGAGTCGCGGGATGCTATTGGCATTTTCTGCGACTTGTCCAAAGCCTTTGACTGCGTCAAACATGACATTCTTGTCAGGAAGCTTCATTATTATGGCATTAGAAACGGAGCTCTCAATCTTCTGACTTCGTATTTGAATAATAGAGTCCAGAGGGTTGACGTTAATGGAAAACTTTCTCCAGGATCGTCGGTTACCATGGGAGTCCCACAGGGTTCAATTCTTGGGCCGTTTCTGTTTCTCGTGTACATTAATGACTTGCCTTACTACGTAGGGGATAAAAACGATATAGTGCTGTTTGCGGATGATACATCTCTTATATTTAATGTAAAAAGACGTCTTGATAATTTTGACGAAGTAAACAATGCACTTCGTAAAGTTGTTCAGTGGTTTGATAATAATAATTTACTTTTAAATGCAAAAAAAACTAAATGTGTAAAATTCACAATGCCCAATGTTAAGCAATTAAAAACCACTGTACAAATTAACGGTGAAGAACTGGATCCTGTTGCGTCTACTACATTTCTGGGCATTACGGTAGACGCAAAACTCCAATGGGGACCGCACATTCTACGATTGGCAAGCAAATTAAGTTCAGCGGCATATGCAGTTAAAAAGATCAGACGTCTGACTGACGAGGAAACGGCAAGAATGGTTTATTTTAGCTATTTCCATAGCCTTATGTCGTATGGTATTCTTTTGTGGGGAGCTGCTGCGGATATTAACACTATTTTTGTTTTGCAAAAAAGAGCCATTAGGGCTATTTATAATTTAGGTCCCAGGGCTTCACTTAGAGAAAAATTTAAGGAAATAAATATTCTTACCGTCACTTGTCAGTTTATATACGAAAACTTAATGTACGTCCAAAAGAATCTTGATAAATTTAATAAAATTTGTAATGTACACAATAAAAATACTAGGAACAAATGTAATCTTGTACAACACGTAACTCGTCTCCGGAAAGTTAATAACTCTTTTATGGGGCAATGTATACGCTTCTATAACAAACTTCCGAAGGCTATTAGGGAGCTTCCCCTGAATAAGTTTAAGGAATCAATTAAAGATAAACTTTGCAAAAATGCATACTATAAAATTTCAGATTTTATTGAAGATAAGCCTTGGGAGTAAGTAAATTGATCGGAGTTGTATCGTGTTGCTACAGTTTGTATCGCTATGACATGTATCGCTATGACATGTATCGCTATGACATGTATAGTTATGACATTTATTATGTAAAAATGAAACAATGTGAATTAAAAAATAATAATAATATTGCTGTTTTTAAGAAAAAAAAAATGACAAGTCGTGTTGCTGAGGGAGTTTCTTGCCGTTTCTTCTCCACAGCTATAACACGTTTCGAAGCGGCAATAGTTTAAAAAAAATAAGAAGTGTAAAATTGACGATTCAAAAGAGCTTGTAAAAGTCTATTTGAATAAAGATAATTTGATTTGATTTGATTTGATTGAGCGACTGAAACACTGATTTTAACACTATTCTTTAATAATACATTCAAAGATTTTAAATAGTCAAATAAAAACTGGATGTTAATTTGGCGAGTAATCACTTATAGTAATTTTAATTTACTTGGGTATGATCCTGTATATGTAAAATTTAAACCTTCATGAATCGAACTATCTACTGGTTAAAACCTTATGAAGATGTGTTTAGTAGTTTTTGAAATTAGATAGACTTAGTTTTATAATAGAGTGTTATAAGTGGTAGAGTGCACAAAAAGATGCTATAATGTCTGCTACGACCGTGATAGTACCACAGTCTTAGTTTTATCAGGAATTTAAGTGAAATTGTAGACTTCAATACAACCTATGGTGTTCTTTCCCATATCTTTATCAAAGTCTACCTATCTTCCTCAAAGGTTTTGTTGATTGAATTGATGATAATATCTTTGTTAAAAACTTTTTTTATACAAATAATAACCAACATAAGATTCATTTAATTACGAGAAAATTTCATATAAATAAGCTGTATATATTGTTCAGCATTGTAATATTAAGAAATAAAATCAACTTAGTTATAACTACATACATTAAACAGTTGCTATGAATATTCTCAAATCCACTTGGTGCTATGGTATCTGACATCCACCAACCTGCATTAGGCCAGTTGATGGACTAAGGCCTAATCCCACTCAACCGTAAAGTAAGGCTGTGCCTATTAACAGGACTAACATTGTGTAATTGATGACGATAATCATGATAAATGCTATTAATATTGCAGAAATGGATTAATTTCATACAACATTATACATACATACTCATTCACCTTTGTATTGCCCGAAGCAGTGGGCCAAGGTAAATTTCTGCACCCCCATTGCGCTAACACTAGTCTTGCCATTTTCCAGACTCCGTGCTGCTACTGAGAATTTCCTAATGCCAAAACTCAATAACACAGACAGATCTGGGGATTTTCATCCGGGACCTATAGATAAATATATTTTGGGGAACAATTTATTTTTGATGTCATTATATATTTTGGAAGAGAAAACAACTCAATAATGGCATGCTGTTCTCTTTTATATTGCCAATGTTACAATCACAACTTTAACACCAGTCGAAGCAATTTTGCCGGCTTTATCGTTAAATATACGCAAGCCGATAACAAATGCGACATTTACGTGTCAAGTAAGAAAATTAGCACTGAATTTTAAACCACTTTATGCATAAAATATATTTTATCATTGAACTATTATATTTAATCAATATGCTTCATTGAATACTCAGATGTAATATCTATACTTATATAATTATTTTGAGATATTTAATAGATATGGATTACGCAATATCTCGACTTTTCGAGTTATAATCAGGTCGAGATCTTATCTCAATTTTCCGAGAAACACACGATCACTATCAACTACATTATCAAATCCATATCACAATTTTGACCAAACAAATGTCTTTCAGTAATGAAAGAGTCATTATTATTATTTAATCGAACCGTTTCTATGCGATGTAGTTATAAATATCTTAACAGTAATTCAATATATGGAATATGGAAGAATATTACTGTAATATTTAATAGAAACATTATTCAAAACAACAAGACTAATGAATCGATAATCGATGCTTGTTATATCGATTAATTATTATTAAAAACAAAACTAATTAATCGATACTTGTTGAATCGATTAACGATTATTAAAAACATCGATATTCATTCGTTCAATGTCATCGCATAGACAAGGTTTTCAGCGTACAATGTTTACAGGATTATCGCCGTTGTTTATATGGTGATAAAGATGCGTTTCCTGTGCAGTGCTACGCCCACAGCGAGCCAGATGAGCATGGCGCCTGCGTGTGTGGCGAGTAGTTCGGCGTGCGTGGGCGCCGACAGACGCCAGTGAACCGGGAAATGACGCTTCAGGAGCTCACTGCCTATGTACAGGAATAGTGCGTTTTGACCTGATGGAAAACAAATAGTTGAATACTCTTGAACATATTGAATACTCTCTTCTATCGATATTACTTTAAATATGATAAATGATGTTTTCTGATAATAATGAAAAAATACGATTCTCTCTCATCATCGTCATCATATCATCAGTTCATATACGTGCCATTGCTAGGCACGGACCTCCTCTACAACTGGAATAAATGGTTATAATATGATGGTTTAGGCCTTAGTTCACCACGATTCTCCTTCATTACTAATGAAAAAGCATGAACAAAATTAAATTATGGTTCAAAAAAATATTGCGTTTAAATATTTTGATTTCATTCATAACCTTCTTTCGATAAACTGAATATTTTAAATCGAATATATCTATATTTTAAACCAATCATCGATAAATCGAAGTAACCTATAACCTCGAAATATTACTCCACTTACCGGCATAGTAGAGCGGCCTGCCTCCCCACTTGGTCTTCAAGTCTACGATGAAATACAGCGCGGCTTGTATGAAGAACGCCATTGATGAGGTCACTAGGCAGTAGGACACCGACCAGAGGTTCTTATTCACCGGGATGGGACCTCCGTTCTTGGAGAACATGCATAGGGCACCGCCGGCCAATCCGAAGATAATCGACCAGAACACCCAGCGCATGATGCGGGCTCTGCAAAATGAATTAACGTGGAGTCACATAAATAAATTCGGATGTTAAGAAAAAATATAGAAGGATTTTTTATTGGGTTCATACGTAAGCAACATCATGAAGTTGCTTGCAAGCAGTTAAGTGAGCAACTTCAGACTATTATATTTTAATTGGCAACTGATAAGAAATGATTGCGATCATACCCCACTAGTTGATACTTTTAAAGCACATACATTGCTTGCAGTCGCGTGGTCCCGGGTTTGATACCCAATTTAGGCAAAGTGTTATTGTTGGGAGTCTAGAATTTTGCCCGAAAAACGGCAATAGGCTCGTCCCCTATTACGTGGGACGAAAAGACAATTGGCGAAATGTGAGTGCAGAAATGCACCTCTGCCTGTGTTTGTATGTATATATGCGCGTATATGTATCATGACTACGCACCTAGCATGGTTGTAAGCGAGCATGATCCTGGTGGCGTGCGCCCCAGCCTGGACCACCAGCACTCCCGAGAATATTCCCAGGATACCCTCAGGATCGTGAGGAAGCGTGGTCTTGTACATCTCCTTGAATGTGCCTCCGCGGTACAGATGAGTAGTGCCAAGGATCAACCTGGAAATCATACAAACAAGTTACATAAGTTTATATTCGTAGAGGATTTTATGTATGACAAAATGTGTTGAAGTGTGACGTGTGCTATCTCTTTCGAACGCACGCAATTTAAAGGTGATGACGTAAGTATTCACGTCGCGCATCCTTTTCTATCATTTTTTTTATTATTAATTTCTAAACAGGTTTATGAAGGTCCTAATATTTTATGTTATAAAGTTTTGGTAAATGTAATCAGTTGTGTGTGTAGCATTATATTGTTATTTTTTTTTTACTTTTATTATTCTTTTTATTTCCCAAATAAATAAAATAAACAAAAGAGAAAACTAGTGATCTGCAATCATACTCTTTACTATCTTAACAGAGATCAGATTTAAATACATATTTATTTATTTACACTTCATACAAAGGTGAAGGTGAACTTAATAGCAGTCGAACATAGGGTGACGCAATATAAGATCTCTATTTTTTTCGGGACAAAAGAAGCACGATTTATGACCTCTTATAGAACTAGATAAAATCCCGACATTTTTGTAATTAAAGAGGTATGATTACCTGTCGATGTACCCGGCGATGCCCGCGGTGCAGTTCTGCAGGTGCGACACGTTGGTGGCGGCGGACAGGTGCAGTCCCCCGGGACCCGAGTACCCGCGCGGACAGCCCGGCGCAGACACCGTCAGCGTTATGCACACCTGCACACACAATGCTCAACATTCACAACATTCTCATGCATTCCAAGGTAACAGTGGGTACTTGTCACGTCTTAACCAGTGGCGCTACTTCCATAGAAGCCCAAAAGCCCATCTTGCCTTACAAAATTCCGAATACTAACTCTTATTTATTTATTTATTTATTTTTTATTTTATTTATTTATTTGGGAAATACACAGAACAACCACAATGAAAAATACTGCGGTGTCGATCGCCCCCCTACGGTGTCTACAAAAAGCCGCCCGCTGCAGCGGAGTGAAGCATTCGTCCATCTACGCGCGGACAGCAACCATCCGATGTATTGGGAAATTAAAAGGAATTTTGATTGAAGTGGATTGTGAAAATCACTTCTCAAAATGAATCCTCCAATAATAACGATGTCACTGCTATTTTTAAAAATACTAGGCTATCAACCTAGTCAGTTGTGAAATTTTCGTAAGGAAAACCCAAAATATGAATAATCATCATGAAACCAGCAATGTTTTCCTAAGGAAACTCAAAATATGAATAATAATCATAAAACCAACAAATGTGACGTCAGGGATGCTGACGTCACACATTTCAAAGCCCCTTCTCCTCCGACATACATATTTTTTTCATAACATTATTTTAGAAAATGAGTATTAATGAGACAGAAACAGTAATCAAAGCTTTTTTTTCTTTTTAATATATCTCGTCACTCGACAAAATAATGTTAAATTATTACCTGAATAGCGACAAGCAGGATCGTAGCGAGCCATTGTTGCCAGCCAGCTGTGATGTCGCGGAACAACGAACGGCCTATGAAAGAAAAATATTATAAACATAATTCACTTCCATGTCTCATTAGACTAGACTTAGAGGTGTTACAAAAATAAATCAATCAATGCGACGCCATCTGTTGTCCCGCTCCGCGAAATAAATCATAAGATATCGATCGAGGGGTTGTGGAGAAAAAGAGGATGAAACTTGATACAATATATTGGTGATTCAAGTTCAATATAATCCGTTCACATTATGTATTCAATTTGCCGTCCCTTGTTTAACATGACAAGTATTTCTACGACCTTTGGCCAACTTAGGGGGTAGGGGAGAGTGTAGGGAGGAGGGGCAGGGAGGCTGGTATGGATGAGGGGGAGGGGTTGCCTTGTTAAATGTGGGGAATACATGACGGATATATGGGGAGGGATAGATAAAGAAAGGGGGGCTCACTCACCCGGCGTGATGTTATGCGCGGTCCGCATGAAAGCGCACTCCAACGCCGCGACGATGAGGTACATGGCGGCGAGTCGCTGCAGCACGCCGGCCAGCCGCACGTCCCACCACGCCGCGTCCACCGAGCCCAACACGATGCCCACCAGAGACAGCATCAGGGAACGACGACCCACCTGACGCAACCATCAGACATATATATATATATGTAAACACATACATACATACATACATAAACTCACGCCTGTATTCCCCGAAGGGGTAGGCAGAGGTGCATTTCTGCACCCACATTTCGCCAGGTATGTATCAGTCCCACGTAATAGGGGGCGAGCCTATTGCCGTTTTTCGGACACAGTTTCAGACTCCGTGCTATTACTGAGAATTTCCTAATGGAAAAACCCAATGACACTTTGCCCGACCCGGGAATCGAACCCAGGACCTCTAGATCCCACGGCACATACTTGTACCGCGAGACCACGAGGCAGTCGATATGTAAACGAGAATAAAAATATGCGATAAATATAAAAAAGTTGATGTGCAGATTACGTAGTTGTATTTTAGATGCTTCTGGTTGTATTCCAGATATTTAAGATGAATTTCAGATATTCAAGTTTTATCACATATTTGTAGGTGAATTTTAAAATATTTAATTGTTGACGTATTTAAATTAAGTTTTTAATATTAGTTGTAATCCATAATTTCATTGCTACAGAAATATATTTGAATCGTTTTTTGTCATCGAGAACAAAGTGAGATTACATTGCCTTTGTATAACAAAATTATAATTTAAATATATTAAATAACGCATATACCATTGAGCTATACATTAAATTAATTTAATAAACATATTTTAAAATAAAATCTATTGTATTTATGAAACTGCAACTACATACATTAAAAACTTTAAATTAGTTGTATTTCGGTCAGATATTTTGGTTGTATTCCAAAATCCGAATATTCTATTTCAGAAATTACCCAAGAGTTTCATCTGACCTGGTAGAGCGCCGTGGTCCTGGGTATGGCCGTGCGCAGCCTCGTGTTGAGGGACAGCACGAGCGCCTCGCCCATGGCGAATGCGAACCACGGGAACACCACGTCAGCAACCGTCAGTCCGTTCCACACGCTGTGGGTGAAGATGCTGTAGCCACCACCTCCGGCGTTCACAAAGATCTGCAATGAAAATATCAAAGTCAAAGTAGAATCATATTTATTCAAATAGACTTTTACAAGTGCTTTTGAATCGTCCCTATTAAGTTTTTTTTTAAACTATTGCCGCTTCGCAATATGTATAGTGTAAACTCCATGTAACGTCACTCGATTTAACGACAAACTCCCTAAAGCGTCGAAATCACTTGGCTTTGATTGGTTTAGCTTGCCTTCCATACAATGATTTTCTTCTCTCCATTTAAAGACAACTCTCTATAACGCCAAAAAATGTACAGTCCTTTCAGTGTCGTTATATATAGAGTTTACACTGTATTTGACAGCCCCGTGGCGCAGTTGGCTAGACACCAGATTGCGAATTGAGAGGCCGCGGGTTCGATATCCGCACCGAGACAAACGTTTGTGTGATCCATAAATAATAAATATTTGTTTCTGGTCTGGGTGTTTGTGAGAGCGAAAAGAATCTTGTAGTTTCTGATACACACGACACATCACCCGTATCTTAGTGTGGGGTCTATGTATGTGACTGTTAATGGTATAAAAAAAGATTTTAAGTGGTAGAAACACAGCCTATATATTTCCTGGAAAATTTGAGTCCATTGAAGTTTTAAACCCGCCCATTCTTGTGCATATGTGTTTTCGAGATTGGCCCGTGGATGATGACCAGGTTCAACGGGGATCCGCCTAGTATTAAGTAACGTGAGAATTCCGCAAGAATTTCAGACGACCACATACATTAAAGACAGTCAACCAACTTTAAAGTCACGCGTGCTGGCTAATACTCTTACACCGAACATAACACAAATCGATGTTTCGATCCTCAAGTATTGTAGGTCTGGGTGTTTGTGAGAGCCTAAAGTTTTGCGTTGTTTCTGATACATACTGACTGACTTGTCTCTTAGCGTGGGTTTGGGACTATGTACATATGTAGCTGTTGCGTGTATTTATTTATTTATATATTTACCATGAGAGCGATGCAGAAGCCGCGGAATATGTCAAGCGATCGCAGACGGGATCGGGTGGGGGATCGGGGCGCAGTCACTTCAACTGTCAGCACTCGCGTTTCCGAGCCCAGTTCGTTGTCTTCTCTATAAAGGAAGTCATATTTGTACCCACATAAATACAGATGGTAAGCTCAGTGTATTCACAATAAATCATCACGTGCTGTACCAGTGATGGAAAACATCGTGAGGAAACTTGCATACCTAAAACTTTTCTGCACTATGCCAGCGTTGCGGACTAAATCCTTTCAGCTGTCAGGAGGCCCGTGCCCAGCAGTGGGACATATGTATGTATAAGGGCTGATGATGAAGGACGGTTGTGACATTGCTGGGTATCAAGAAGAGCAATAGAGCCTCGTGTAAATGTGTCGCTTCCTGGAATCAGCCTGAGTTGGTACGGTTACGCATTGCGTTGTCTGATGAAGGACAATCGTAGTCATGTCTGCGAGTTGACAATGTTTGTTGACTGTGTTGCGTTTACCATCAGGTGGAATGTTGTCAAATTGCCGTGTCACAATAAAAAAAAAACACTCTTAGTAGACTTAATACTACATAATTTATATACCTAATCCTAAGTCCTACTTCTAAAAAATGTTCAATAGTAATTGAACATAGAAAGGTGACAGTACCATGACAACACTACTGTACCATGCTGTTTAATTTGATTCCTTCGGCTACCTGAGATAATTATTCACGCTACTCTTAAAAGACCCAGGATAGGACCCTTGCTAGTCACATAGTCTAAGTCAGTGTTTCCCAACGTGGGGCCCTCGCCCCACAGAGGGGCAATTTGGTAGTCAAGGGGGGCAATTTAAAAATGGACTCGACACGACTTTAACCCTTTCGCTTTAGGTTATTTAAATGCAATCGATGACAAAATTTAAATTTAAAAAAGGTGGGGCATGGCTTAAAAAAGGTTGGGAAACACTGGTCTAAGTCATAGTATTTTTCCATCCCGTAATGACAAACTCACCTGGCGAAGTACCTCGAGTAGAGCCTGGACGCGACGAATCGTTTCCCGATGCCCTTGATGACGTACCACATGGTCGCCATGGACAGCAGGATGACGAGCGTGGTGAGGATCGGCAGGTACGCAGCATCGGGCTCCGCCGTCATGCGCGGCTTGCATCCGTCCGTCACGTTGATGCTGTACTGCCCATACTCACCGAATTGGTACGTGGCTGGAGAAGAAATTGGGGATGAGTCCACACGTACCTCGTAATTTTCAGTCATTGTAATACGACTTAAAATTAAAGAAAACTTAAGAGTACTAGTGTATTTTGAAGACCTTTAATTTTAGCATAACAGAATTATGACGTGTTTTTATGTGCATAGAATATATACAAACCTACATACTATTAGTGTAAAGTGTGTTTTGTTGTCTACGTCTACTAAAGATTTGCTAAAATAAAGAAAACAACAATGCCTAGTCCGAAGCGGAAATATAAAAAAAGCTGCAATTTACACCAATGAACATACGAGTAAGTATGCAATTTTTTCTAGTGCTGGCCACCGGCCTCCTCTAATGCCAAGAGGGGTAAGGCCTTAGTCCTTAGTCCACCACGCTGGGACAGAGCGGGTTGGTGGACTACACACCTAAGAAATTCCTTAGGATTTTTAGGTGTGCAGATTTTCTCACGATGTTGCCGTTCATCGTTAAAGTACGTGATAATTCATTATGAATACACATACAACTTGGAAAATTCAGAGATGTGTGCCTGTGTGTGATTTTTTGCCGAGAGGAAAGCTGCTTAAGCTCCCCTTTCGGTACCTCGGAGGAGGCCCATAGGGTATGTCGGGGTCTCTGACCTTCCAACTCGGCGCGCGGAGCAATTGTCCGTTTACCTAAATCTAATCCTTAATCGTAAATCCTACGCAAGTATACCGACTAAAACCTCTCGGTGGCCGTCACGCGCATTTGGGGCGTACTACGGCATCCTGCATTACTGTCCGTTGCCGCCCGGCGCTTTGTCCAATCATGGACTCCTCAAAATTGGGAGGGCTTCTGATGCCCTCCACTTACCCTATTTTGGACGCTCACTTATTGTGAACGTCCGCGACAGTCAAAAGGCCACACTCTCTGCCGCACATCTTGGGGTTGCTTTTCGTCATGGCGCACCGCCCCCGCAGTACGCCCAGCCCACTGGGCCCCTTTTAGTCGCCTCTTGCGACAGGCAGGGGATTCCTTGGCGAAATTCTTACGCCCCCAGTCCACAGGGCGGAGAGATGTGTGCCTGGGGTTTGAACCGGCGACCACCGAGTTTCTCAACCGCGCCCCTAAACCTCGAGGCAATCACAAATGATTGCTACATTAGCATAAATAAATAAATAATAAATTACCTCTGCATTTAAAAAGTGAAAAAACCAATTGCATAAAGTGATAGAACCAGTCTGTGCCAGTATCACTGTGCAACGTGTCTAGTCGTGTGTGACGCATGCGATCTCGTCTTGCTGACTTTATACATACATTTCTTTATCTTCGCAATTTTTACCTAAACTTGTACAAATGGAAGGATGCTGGTGCTTTACCCATTACTTCCCAAGCATCGAAAACATTACTATTATTTGATGGAATGTTTAAATGAAGTTCTTAGCACCTACATTAAGAAAAAAACGAGGAAAAAAAACACGTGTATTTATTTATTATTTATTTACCGCCAAACTCTTTATTTTTTGTTCTCGAGGGGAAAGCTGTTTCCCGCCAGAAACCTTCCTATTTCGATTCTCAATTTGAATGCAATGAAATGTGGGTGCAGATATGCACCTCTGCCTTCAACTTCGGAGCATAGCAAGCGTGAGTGTGTAAATATATGTATGGATGTATGTACTGAATAAACCCTCTCAGTTGTAGAGGAGGCTCGTGCCCAGCAGTGGAACGTATATGGACTGATGATGATGATGATTTATGTACTGAATAATGCGAAATGTTGCGAGTGTTTTTTATCATACCCGTTTAAAACTGGCAAAACTTTGATAACATACAGCAATGAAACTAGTCTGATTATAGATTTTTTCATGACTGATGATACATTATCGCTTAAAATACGTCATGTGTCTGCACCATCAAGTACCAGCGCGTAAATTGACTCCCGGTCGAAGTACATGTCGATAAATGTGACTCACATTTTATACATCTACTATGCTCAAGAAGCAATGGATCGGTGAGAATGTTTTAGTGCCAGAAACTTTTAATATGTAGTGGGAAAGTCTTTAACGTCGTTTTGAATTAAATGCTTGTTACAGAACAAGCACAGGCTAATGAATTAAGCAGTTGTCTGATGCTGTCTTCATTATCTTCATTTATAAATCCAATAGTTACCTACTTTATTTCTTTGTTACCCTTTATGTCTAAAGCTAAGCCGATTTTGATGAATTTTGGTTCCTTGATAAATAGGTTTCTGAAAAGTGATAGGTTCCTGAGAAATCCATTTATTACACAGGTCAACAAATGAAAAAAAAATTTTTGGTGCCGAGATCTCGTTAGTGGTTTTGTATTAGGTATACATTGGCAACACTAAAAATATTTATTTCTTTTTTTTCGTACGTGTAGTTTTGTGTCTACACTCGGTTTTTTAAATTTTCTATAATTAGTACTTTCGGGAACACGGTTTCAAGTCTTATTAGTACCTTTCTATAAATAAATCGATTTGAATATCATATCTTCATCGCCAAGAAGTTGTCTCAATGATCCAAATGTATTTTGTTACATTTTTGGGGAATACACAGTCAAAAAGTTCAGAAAACGTATAACAGATTTCATAAAAAGTGCTTATTTTTCGTATTTTATGTCGCAAATTGTAGCCGAAACCAAGCCGTGGATACCTCAAATTGTTTGCAAAGTGTCCTATGAACACTTAATACAGTAGGTCAGTGGTAAAAGAAGCCGTATGAGGTTTTGGGGTGCCTATGCAATGGAGAGAACAAAAAAACACTTCGACGTCGGTTATTCTGTTGTGTCGATTTTAATGTTAAAAAAATGACTTATCCAGACTAACAATCGGCTAGAAGACCTTTATTACATTCAGAGGAAGTAGCTACCTGTTCCAACATTTTATTCTGCCCGTGAAACAACATTTAAGAACCCTCTAGTAAAGTGTTCAGCGATAGTAATATCGAAAACATAGCGTCTATAGAGCCAAAACTTTTAACCCAAATAGAATAAAACGATTTAATAAGGGATCTTGAACTACCTAAAGAATCTGCAGAGGTGTTGGCTTCTAGATTTAAAAAGAAAAAAACATAAATAAAACGTATTATCTCCAACTTGTTGCATATAATATTCGTCCTTGAATCTTTGGATTATAAGACAATATTGCAAACATCGGTTCACGAACGCAGTACCACTAATAGTGAATCACGCAGCCGACCCCAGATAACAAGGTTACTCATTTTATTGGATTACCTAGCTTCCTTGTCGTGTGCCCTTAGTTGTTTTTTTTTGTTTTAAATTAAGCAGAGCAGTGAAAGCAAACTGCATGTACGGAACAGAATATAAAATTTCATATTGTAATATCCGCCATATTGACCTATGCAAGAACGTCATGCCCCGGGGCGATAAAGTCTTGTTTGACTTTTCGTTATCTATAAAATATCAAATCCTATTATAAATAAATAAATACACCCAACAGTCACATACATACTTCTGACCCCACATTAAGATACAAGTCTTGTGTCGTGGGTATCAGAAAGTACGAGAGACTTTTCAACAAACAAATATTTGTGGATCACACAAACTTTAGTCTCGATGCGGGGATCGAACCCGCGGTCTCTCGTTTCGCAAGTTGGTATCTAGCCAACTGCGCCACAGGGCTGTCATAGCCTACTATATTAATTTTGCTGTATAGATGTGTGGCATGCGGTAGACAGGTCAAGAATACGATCCTTAGGCAAGGCAAAGTTTAAGTGTTACTTATTAAGCAAAATATCAACAAGCGGATTTAAAAATATCATCATCCATGAAGTGATACTTAAAAACACAATGAACGATGAACTATATAAATTCCCTTTTGCGACAGGCAATAGCTGTACATCCACATGGCTAAATCTTGTACCTCAGTAAATTTTAATTTTTGCCTCAAGCTGTGGAAGGAAGTATCCTAAGACATCATCATCAGCTCATATACGTCCCACTGCTGGGCACGGGCCTCCTCTACAACTGAGAGGGTTTAGGCCTTAGTCCACCACGCTGGCCTAGTATGGGTTGGCGGACTACAAATAAATTCTTTTAGGTGTGCAGGTTTCCTCACGATGTTTTCCTTCACCGTTTAAGTATGTGATAATACTTTGTGATTACACAAATAACTTCGAAAAGTCAGAGGTATTTGCCTGGGGTATGAACCCGCAACCGTAGAGATTCTCGACCGCGTGCCTAAACCTCGAGGCCATCACAACTTCTAAAGTAAGTAGTAGTGTCTATGTATTTGTCTCCTTTGTACCACAACCCTGGTAAACCAGTCTCTTCAGACAGCAAGACTAGCAAAGAATACTACGTAATATGTGCGATTCACTGGCCAATTTGTTCCACAGCAGGTACAGTGGGGGTTGTAGGGCAATTAAAATCAGTAAATGTATAGGAATCTCCAGGCATTCACCTGCTGGCTTTTCACAGTAGGTATACAATTAATGTTCAAAATGGAAATCACAATGGATAAACAAGTAACAAATGAATAACACAACTGATTCCTTTCAATACACTCCAATGATCTCAGACTAGTTTATACCTAAAAGTTTAATGGGAATTAATTTGCATTAATCTGTACACAATTATTACCTGTTTTTTAAAGCACTGTTTGTCAAAATGTGTCCATTTTAATTAATGATTTGGCTAAGACACAGTAGGAAGCGAATATAAAAGATAAATAGGCTACAAAATTGGTTCAATTGTTGGGTCAGGTAAATAGGTAGGCTTTTTGGAGCAGTGAAATATGCCAAATGAGCTGTGATAGGCTCAACCCCTAAAATATGTGGCTTAAACAACTTGCTTAAAAATAGTATATGTATAACTATGCTAACTATGCTATAAGCCTGTTATTTCTTTCAGAAATACAGGCTAAGATATAAAAAAAATGGTCAAACCACTTAAAACTTGAAAACTCTTGAGAACCAGTGTTAAAATGTACAAATAGATTAGAATGGACCATCATATCTCGAGCAAACACTCAAGAATATGCAAATAAAAACAACAAAACATGTTTTATATTTTGAGCACATTAAAAATCTTTTAAAAGTGTCCATTTTGTGAAAATTATGTATAGATTAGCCTTTTATCTTACAATTAATGTCTTTAGCTATTACCAAACTCACAAACATCTGAATAATAATACACCTTTCTTATTATTAAATATAGGTATATTATCTGGAAATTTCAGTTGATAACACGCCTTGTTAGTTTCCCCCTGCATTAAGTTTGATATATGCTTTGTTCCAGGATAAATAATATGCACTAAAGACTGTAATCTGTGTACATAGTATATACTAAAATTTATGTGGACATATTCAGCCGATTTAGAGTTATTACATCATACAACCAAACTTCTTCAAATCTATTCAAATTCATCATCAATAGCCTTTCTCATGTCTACTGCTGGACAAAAGGCCTCTCCTACAGTATGCCATCTTTTATTATTATGATAAAATGTATGTACACTGTTCAAACACCAATAGGTTAAATCAAAACTTTGTTATTATAAGAAAAATGTTGTTTTTATATATGTTTTACATATTTTTTTAATAATATGTGTTATTACAGTGCTATCCTAAAGGAGCTTTGTGTTTTGTGTGGTGAAAATCTCCTACCACACCAAACATGCTATGATAATAGAAAGGCCTTTGCTTAGCAGAAGTATGTGTGAGCTATTTGTTTATAATAACTTACTTGAGCATACTCAAGTGAAATGTTTTGTAAACATCTTATTATAATATTCATATCAAATTTTACTGAATCAACAATTGTTCCTCGTTGAGTTACTAGCTAACATTAATATGAAAGCAAAAACAAAGTGTTTGTACTACTTTTTTACATGAAAACTACAAAGGAAATTCATGCAGAAGTTAACACATAGACATTGTTACTTTCACATGTATATTGTTGTAACTGTAAAAGTTTCAACCAATTATTGTTATGAAAATTAGATAATAAGCCATTTATTTTATGACTACGCTTTGTTTTGTAATATGTATCTGAATACAGGCAGACTAGGATGTATATTATCATAGAATAATTATTAGAATGTGTTAAATAAAGACATCCTATCACCTCGTCCTTTTTGATATCAAGTGATATCTGTCATTGTCTAGTATCAATCTAATAATGTTACTTTCAAAACAACTTATCAATAACACAAAAACGCTTGTTTAGCGGACATAATCTACACTGCTGCTCTCCACAAACGACGAAATATGAACATAATGTGCCTCTGTTATATCAAGTTACATTGTCATTTTCAGACAAAAGATACGAAATATGCATGACACACTTACCATTGCAGATCTCCGTGTCGTTTTTGATGGCGTATATCAGCGGGCTGGTGGTGCGGACGACCACGCAGTCAGTCTCCATGAACCTGGCTGTCTCCAGGAGCATACAACCTTCACACTCCTCATATTGACTCCAGAAACTGATTTCCTTATCCGTAACTATCTGGAGACACGCTTGATCGTATTGCAGCCGCACGCCGTTGCATTTGCGCTCCAACGAGCCGACGTTTTGGAAACTAATATATGCCATTTTTGTATTTCATTACACTCGTCGCCAATATACGTCTCGAGTAAACAACGTTTGCACAAAAACTTGCAGAAAAACAAAAACTCAAAACGTCAACGTGAATCATCAACCGAATGAATGAATGAGTGATATTAATTTTTTTTTCTTTGTTCCGCAAGGAACCGGCTAAGGTCGAAGACCATGCTGCCAAGTCTTCAGTAATTTAATTTCATTAGTATAATGAATGATGATGATGATGATGATGAAAGAAAACGGGCGGAAAATTCCCAAACTGAAAGGCGCGCCCCCCGTCCCTCCCACATACAACTCTTAATCCCTTCACTACAATAGTGAACAGAGAATTAAACACCACTCGTCGATATTACACACAGCGTATCCAATTTACCCCTAACCTCCCCCCTCCCACCGCATCGGTGGGACCGTCCCAACTAGATCAGGAGGCTCCTCCATTCTCTCGCCAACAATTACCAGAAAAGACTCACCAGATACAGTGAGACAGGGAAGAAAAAAGGGAAAACTAAATCAAACACACCACACACAACACCGACAAGCAACACTTAATCCCCTGTTCACCATTATCAAGAAAAAATTTAAAATATAGTGAGAAAAACAAAAAACGCGCCCCCCAATCCGAACACTTCCCGCCCTTTTTTCTGAGTGATATTAATCTCAGCCACAGTCACGTAACTTTAGCGATCACGTAGACCAGTATGATTAATGACATACAGCCACTAATGTACCTATACTACTGTTTATATAAAATACGCTAGTCGGTGTCGACTGTCGATGTCTATAGTGTCATCTGTAGTAAACTACGCCATCTCTTGTTAAAAATGTGAAACGATACAGGACTAAGATATAATTTATAATCAATTAATTCTCAAAAGATAATGTAATTTTCATGATACTGTTTATTAAATCTTATCACAACAGTAATTTTTAACCAAATGCCGAGATTTATCATATCGCAACTGTCGGAAGTGGACATAACTCCAAGCGCATAATCGCTTGTTGAACATTCTGGGATGCGTGTGACAAGTTTAATTCTAAATTATTAATAACAAATAGGTAACATATCCCATCCCAGTACAAATTATACAACAGGGATACGAATATGTCACATTGAAACCTGTCTGGAATTTTTTTATTCTGGTTACCATTATTATCATTCTACATTAGATGCATTGAAAACTTATAAAAATAAAGTTTTTAGGATCCTAAATAACACTACACCTTGCTCGAAAACAATTATATTGTCAAAAACCATACATTCAAAGTTAGTATCTTTACTAACATTTTGAAAACAAATGTTTGTTATAAATTTATTCAATATTTTTTTTATGAATTCTATATCATAAAGAACCACCTAAAATTATTTCTAGCAGCCGCAACAGTGCTGGGTAGAATTCTTTTTTGACATCTTCTGGTATCGCCACAAAAGTTTCCATTTCGCTGCTGGCGCTTGAATGGTCGTCGTAAAACCAATCTGCTAGCGGTGTCGGTGGCGTAATAAAATTGAAATACACTTTATCTCCAGTCTGAACTGCTATCGTCGTGTATGGGCCGTAGAAATATAACTGTAATTAAAGATTGATATTATTTTTAGTTAAGTTAGTGTACCGTGCGATCTAGAGGTCCTGGGTTCGATTCCCAGGTCGGGCAAAGTGTTATTGGATTTTTTCATTTGGAAATTCTCAGTAGCAGCACGGAATCTGGAGATGTGCCTGAAAAACGGCTATAGGCTCGCCTCCTATTACGTGGGACTGATAACAGGCGAAATGTGGGTGCAGAAATGCACCTCTGCCTACCCCTTCCGGGAAATATATGTGTTAGGTGATGTATGTATGTATGTATGTTAGTGGCTGAGGAAGCAGTTCAGGAGCAGTACTAATAATCCTGCGATATTGTTGAATAAATTTTTATGAATTTCGGATCAAATAATATCGAAAGAAGTAAATAATTTAGATGCCAAGTTTTTATTGCCACTGTATCTATTGAAGGTTCCTAACTCACTTCTCAACGGGTATGTTAAATGTTTTTAGTCTTAGGGGGCGAAAACTTTGATGATGCTGCTGAGAAACAAAAATATACACAACCGGACCCAGATATCAAAGCCTGGACGCGACAATTTATTTATACCTCTTACTTCTTTAAAAACATTAAAACACTTTATTTCTTATTCCAAGTTTATTTAGGACTCATATCTTACAACCATATTCTAAACAATGTGTATCTTAATATTGAACTCACTTGTGATGATCATAATCACTTATGATGAACCACATCATACCTATGAACATCATCATCATCATCATCATCATCATCATCAGCCCATATACGTCCCACTGCTGGGCACGGGTCTCCTCTACAACTGAGAGGGTTGAGGCCTTAGTCCACCACTCTGGCCTAGTGCGGGTTGGCGGACTACACACCTAAGAAATAAGGTGTGCAGGTTTCATCACGATGCTTTCCTTCACCGTTAAAGCAAGTGATTATTCTTTGTGAATACACACATAACTTCGAAAAGTCAGAGGTGTGTGCCTGGGGTTTGAACCGGCGACAGTCGAGATTCTCGACCGCATGCCTAAACCTCGAGGCCATCACGACTTCAATACAATTCGAAACCGAATATGCATGCATAAAGACGATAATTATGTATGTATGTCACTAGGGATGATGTTGTTAATACCATTATTTTTTTAAGTGGTTGATTTCTCGGTACCGTCCGTCGCGGGCATGGTACACAAGGCGTAACTGCCTTGCAAATACGAACAAACTGTTCGTCATATTTTTTCTACGAGTATTATTGGGAGATGATTGTATTCGTCAAGGTCCTTCCTTGGCATCTTACACGTACCATCAGCTTGCAGTACGAATATGTTGTGTTAGCAGATGAAAAGGCTGAAGTAACAAAGTAATTTTTTTAACATACCGTGACTGAACACTCCTCATTGTCATCCAAATCGGGTACAATGTCGGCTTTACCATGCATACTGAAATGAGTATTAACAAATTTAACTTATTTGTATATTTAATAAACAAAACATGTTCACTAAAAGGAACAATTAAGGCGCAAGCATAAAGGTATCTTGAAGAACTTCCTAAAAAAAAATTAACATTGCCCGCCTCGAGTATAGAACCCAGGGCCTTTTATGCTGTTTGCTCGTCGCATACTTATGCCGCCGCGCGGTAACAACGCAACAGTCACAAACACTGCAATGTATCATATGTATTTTTTAATTTGTTCCCAATATTTAGTAAAAAGGCCCACGCGGACCACTCATATCTCATCACTTATAATATACAGGGTGTATTCAGACCGTGATCGGAAACTAAGGCAGGTAATAGCTAAGGTGATTACAAACCCCCTGGCGTTAAAGAAAATTCTGACAAAAAATAAAATTTTTGACTATTTCCATACAACTATCGGTATTAAATGTACGCGGTTTGTATGGAAAACGTATTTTTTTTTATTTTTTGTCAGAATTTTCTTTAACGCCAGGGGGTTTGTAATCACCTTAGCTATTACCTGCCTTAGTTTCCGATCACGGTCTGAATACAGCCTGTATAGGTATATTATGCAAAGAGAAATATAAGAACATTACTCACTCAAACTGCCTCGTGGTCTCGCGTTACAAAGTGTGTGCCGTGCGATCTTGAGGTCCTGGGTTCGATTCCCGGGCCGGGCAAAGTGTTATTGGGTTTTTCCATTAGGAAATTCTCAGTAACAGCACTGAGTCTGGGAATGTGCCCGAAAAACGGCAATAGGCTCGCCCCCTATTACGTGGGACTGGCGAAATGTGGGTGCAGAAATGCACCTCTGCCTACCCCTTCGGGGAATACAGGCGTGAGATTATGTATGTATGTATGTACTCACTCAAATTTGTTGATTAATTTAAAAATATCTTTCTTGACTTCATGCGTGGGTTTTACAATTTTGTCAGTTGAAAGATTCCATCGGCGATATGGCTTCTCGGGATCGTCTTTTTTCACTCTTATTGGCGTTTGAGGTCGGCTTTCGTATCTGTACATAAAATAAATAACGATAAAGCATAAATAATAACATAATAAAGAACAATTCGTGGCACCTACGAGCTATAAAAGAGCTATATTTTCGAAAATAAATAAGGACAAAATCGGTAAACGCAGTTTGAACTTTGATAAATGTATCCGATTCATTTGACATTTCCTGTTTATTTTGTTATGTTCAAATTTAGCGAAGTGAACCTGATAGTAACTACTAATTGCAGTGGAAAACGGTATCGGTTATCCCTCTCCAGAAACAAAATTACGCCCGTCTAATGCTAACCGTATATAGTATGTTATCCGGGCGGATAAAGAAACCCTTGCTACAGAATTGCATGGCTTAAGCGATCTTAAGTTAAGCAGAGATTTAAAATTCATATTTTTAGTATGATATGAAGCGAATACAATGGATCACTGTGCAAAGTGCTTTTTATAACTATTACTTAGGTTAAAAAAGCGGGAATAAAAATAGTAGGACTTGAAAATACTTACTCTTCAATTAAAGGTTCTGCATATTCATTAAATTCGGACATTTCTTCTTGCCTCGCATTTCTTAGCACAATTGAATCTCCATCTTCGGGTTTGACGTTTAAAATCCATAAATCGTATTTAAAATCTTCATCCGGACGATGTACGTTTCCAGTTACAAAATTATCAGGATCTTGCCCATCTAAATAAGGCATATTAATATTTTTCGCATAACTTAAAGTTACAAAACACAGTACTGCGAATCGGTTCATGTTTAATGTTAAACTAATTTATATTTTGCTTCGTATTATTTACCAATTGTGCAAATATAACATGGATAATTATTGTTTCACGGTTTCGCTCGCGATTTAGCAAATAATATGTCTGAATGCCTTATGAATAAGAATTGCCTAAAAGGAACAACTGTTGGACTAATTTATTCTATAAGTTTTGAAATAAACAGATGTTTCAGTGTGTTTGTGTGTTTTCCCTTGTGTCTACCTAAATGTTATGCACACAAGGCGTAAAACCCGATTTACTTATTCATGCCGTTCAGTGACGCGTCTGGGATCAATCGGGATATAACTAGACTTGCGTAATATTGCACTGATGCCTCAGGAAATTTAAAATGTAATTACACATTATATTTTAAAAAAAAAAATAGTTTTTTTTTGAAAAGCTATACACCAAGAATGTAGGGGTGATAAAATTTCTATAATGAAATTAGTTTAGATGGGGATTATCTTGTGTTAATTAATGTAAAGTAAATGATTTCCTTATAAATCGGAGAGCTTAAACTTAAAGGAAAATGTTTTCAACTTAAAAATACAGCTGATCTAATAATGTAAGATTGGTAATGTGCTTTATTAATCGTAAAAACATCATAAAATTCAATCATTTTTAGACAGGTCTCATTAATAAATACAGGGAAAAAAGAAGCATCACTTTTCCCTTATATTAAATGCCGTAACATTATTTTGGTATTAATAGAAACAAACAGAAATGCATTGTACTGCGAAAACATAACAGATTTATGGCATAGGTAGATGGCTAGACACCTACTTGTGAAACGAGTTCGATCCCCTCGGATACAAATATTTGTATCGGGTGATTGTTAGGCCGAAATGTCTACTAATTTTTGATACTCACGAAACAAGACTTGTGAGGTGTGAACTATTCAGCGAAAGAAAAATTTGCCGCCCGGGGCGGTTGAAAATTATGACGCTCCTCTATTAAGATATGGCTATTCAAAAGTCTAAACTATAACACAGTAATTCTGAAGAACTTTTCGTCAAACGTCATGGTTATTGTGAATGAAGTGTATAGCAGACAACAAACATATTTTTTTGTACTGGAATTAACAGTCTTATTAATGTAAAATATTTCTGATGTTCCTTACAAGCAATCCGAATCGAAGGTGCGACATAAATTTACATTAGTTCCAATATTTATAATCCATTATTAATATTTATTATAATGTATATACATATTTATGTAGTGATGGCCTCGAGGTTTAGACGTGCGGTCGAGAATCCCGGCGGTCGCGGGTTCAAACCCCAGGCACACACCTCTGACTTTTCCAAGTTATGTGTGTATTCAAAATGAATTATCACTTACTTTAACGGTGAAGGAAAACATCGTGATGAAACCTGCACACCTAAAAGTTCTTAGGAATTTCTTCGGTGTGTAGTCTGCTAACCCGCACTAGGCCAGCGTGGTGAACTAAGGCCTAAACCCTCTCAATGGTAGAGGAGGTCCGTGCCCAGCAGTGGGACGTATATGGGCTGATGATGATGATGATGATGATGTATTTCCGCCCGGGACGAGCCGTTCCCTCGCTACGCTACGCCACAGGATCTATGCGTGTCAGTCGGGTGTAGGAAGTATTTATTTATGACCATTAATTTATAAACATAGATAATTATTTTAATTACGAACATACACTTCAGTTATGATTCATATGAATAGGACTAACAATAATTGTTTATTCAGATGCTCTATAATTCACAATATGTTATTAAAACCAGTTGTTAAAAAGCCCTGTAACTTTTATGTTCCTTTATGTAGTCGTTGAAGTAGCTACGTCAGCAGGATTTTTAAAATTAATAACAAATACTTTGCCGACATATTTACAATCAAAAGATAAGCTAAGTGAAGAGCCCCCGTCCCTTTTAGTGCTTACGTAATACTGAACTAGCTCCTACATATTAGTCTAGCAAACAATCGTACTTCGGGGCAAAATTTATTTTATAAAAAATAAATTACGCACCTCATAAATTCTTACTTGTCGAACGCAAAACATTTGGAAAATAATTCTAGGAGGCACTGCACTGCATAATAGAATTGCTTTCGCCCATGCACCCTTCTTATTTTATTTTTTGTGGTAAAATAAAATAAGAAGGGTTGACAGCCCCGTGGCGCAGTTGGCTAGACACCAGCTTGCGAAATGAGAGGCCGTGGGTTCGATCCCCGCACCGAGACCAATGTTTGTGTGATCCACAAATATTTGTTTCGGGTCTGGGTGTATGTGAGACCGAAAAGTCTATCGTAGTTTCTGATACCCACGACACAAGACTTGTATCTCATTGTTAGTGTGGGATCAGAACTATGTATGTGACTGTTGGGTGTATTTATTATTAAAAAGTTTCAAATGTACTGTCCCAACTTATAACCTGTGATCCAAGTATCATCCGGTCAGTCGTTCTGGCGTGATCTAACTAACAAATAGTCAAATAGTCATTAAAGTTTTTGCATTATGAGTAGGTAAGTAGCCCTACATTTGCAGAGTCGTGGTCTCCACTCCAGAACACGTTTCTCCCAACGTTTGTCGGAGCTGCCCACAGCCACTTCAGCTCGAATCCTCCTTCTATGTCCTTTGAACTATGTCGATAACTTTTTTTTTTTGATAATTCTGGCTAGGGACGACGACAGTTGTGGCTGGCAGTGGTTGGATGATGAGGGTCGAAGATCAAGCCCAGTGGCGTGCCATATGAGAGGCATATAAGTGGCCTTTTTCTTTCTTAAAGACCCATTTATACACACACCAAAGAACATTCAAATCGGCTAAGTAGTTTCAATTATCCCTAAGAAGCACTTAAATTTTGTCCTCTTTACTAGCGTGTTATTGCAGTATTATACTAAATTTATAAATTCAAAAATAATTGATTAAAAAAATACGAAATAGATAAAGTATAAAGAACATTGGCCTGTATTAAATAATTCTTGGATACATACAACAAAATATAATTTAAAAACACAACTTGACAGCACGACAGTTGCGAATTAACCCACCATTGTTTCTAGGCGCTGCTTATTTTATATAGTCTGTGTGACGTCATCTTCGTATTTACGGTTTTAGGGGGTAAAATATCTAACTCTAGATATATTAAAAAAATACATAACACATAAAATCACTTTATATTATATAATTAATTAACAATAGGAATGTATAAATAATAATTATGTAGTTGCAAATAAGTACAGAAGGGCTTTCGCAAACTGTACTATTTCCGAGCCGCCCAGCTTCGATTCCCCGTACAGACGGTCCACAAATGTTATAGGCACCTCTCCTATGGTGTAGTCTAGTTGTCGAGCTCTGTGGATAAGATAAACATTAATTTCTAATTTTGTCTAGAGTAGAGAAGGCCTCGAGAATCAGAGACAAAATATCGGCGTTGGAGGGTTTACACCTTACCAAAAACAATAGAATTAATAAAAACTTTTTGTTGTGGGATCCATGTCTTACCTGATAATCATTTCCATTTGGAACACATAGCCTTTGGACACACAGCTGTCTACCAGTTTCTGAAGGACATCTTTCTTGTATAACCTGAGGAGGTAGCAATTTCACTTAAGTATTTATTTTCTCATGCTTGTATCCCTAAAAAGGATAGGCAGAGATGTATTTCCACACCTATTTATTGCAAGTTATTATGTGTCAAGTAAGGGGGCAAGCCTATTCTCTTTTTGCAAGATAAATCGCTTTAGTGAACAAAATCCTATTCAGTGTGATGATGAATAGTCAGAATTCAATTCATAGGAGACTGGATCATGAATTGTAATAATAACTTCGCCCAACAGTCACATATGTATATTGTCCTGACCGCAAACTAAGATGCAAGTTTTGTGTCATGGGTGATAGTAACTAATTGAAAAAAAAATTCAAATCATTGCATATTAATTTAACGATCATAAGAAACCATCACAACCAACCAACACTCGGTTTTGTTTCATTGCATTCAAAAATAAATGTTAGTGTTACCTAAACGATCCAGTTAGATCCGATGCTCCAGGCCTCAACAGGAGTTGTGTGACGAAATTGGCTCCTCTTGAAATCAGTTTGCGTTTAAAGTCCCAACCATACACTCCACCACCATCCTTGTACCGTGTACCGGACACCAAGTCATAGTCATGTTCCCGTTGAAGCTCTATGAATTTTGGAATGAATTTTGGCTACAACAGAATAAAAAATTATTATTAAGAACAATGACTTTGTGATATATTAGTGCAATTTTTATTTATTTTGGTTTGTGTATGTCTTCCTTAACATTATCTTGACAATTAATATCATAAACTAATCACTCTGAAATAATCATTTCTAATCAAAAACTTGAATGAAAATACATAAATAAATTGTTGCAAAATAGTTTTAAAAATAATCTACAGGTTTTTTAATGTATTTTTTTCCTGATCAGAACTAAGAAAACCTAGAAATATATGACTGGATTAAATAAGTCAGTAAGCATGAAAAATAAAGTATTTTTTACATAAAGACTTTGAGGTATATTCTTACAACTAATTAGTTATTTTAAATCCATTGTTCACAAAACACAAGTTTTTTTTATATGCATTAATAACTTCCTTTGCTTTCTCATTAGGTATCTAATAAAAATGAATATACTGAATACTACGGCAAGTGTCTTGTTTTTTTTTTTCAAATACATATACATACACAGTTTCATCATGAATTACTTACTATTATATCAATTTAGATATATATTTATACTTAATCCCTCTCCATCAGTTCTTAGGCGAAATATGCTGGACAACTTACGTGATGACTTAAATCAGCGTCCATTATAATAATAAAATTGCCGGTAGCATGTTGAATGCCATGGATGTAGGCAGTTCCTAATCCGAGCTTTTTTTCCCTTGGCCGGAGAACTATTTTGTTCGAACCATAGATTTTCTGCAGCTGTTTTGCCACCTCCAACGTGCCGTCTGGACTTCCATCATCTATTACAATGATCTCGAAGTCATAGCCGCTGTAAATTAAAAAATAAAGCATATTATCTTTGTGACTTGGTAATGTAATTTTGCTTGAGAATTAAAGATATATACACTTACCTGTTATCTAAATACTTTATTATAAGCCATATTATGATCGGTAAATTTTCTCTTTCGTTGTACGTGGGTAGTAATATAGAATATTTGTCGATTTTTGTTATTTCAGAATCTAGTACAGTGGACGCCATGCTGTCAAATATATTGTCATTCATTTGTCAAATGTCAATTATGATGTCTAATGTCAATAAGCGGCACGTCACTAAAGCTAAACTAAAGTGTGTGTTCATAAATGTAATCATTCATTCATTCTCAGCCTATCGCCGTCCACTGCTGAACGAAGGCCTACCCAAGTAGGCGCCAACCATCCCGATGTTGAGCCGCCCTTATCCATCCGCTACCTGCCACCTTTCTTAAGTCGTCGGACCATCGTGCTGCAGGACGTCCTACACTACGTCTACCTAAGCGCGGTCTCCACTCCAACACTTATCTTATTTTTTTTTATTTTTTTTTATTTTTTTTGTTACACGAGGAAATCCCTTTGCGGATCGTCCCCGAGCATGAGGCTCGGAGGTATGTCGGACTCACCGTTCCAGTATTTGAAACTGGTACTAATTGCCAAGGAAGGGCGGCCAATGGACTCACCCTCTGCATACCGTCCAATTGTATTATTAGACGTGATAAGCAAGTTATTTGAGCGATTAATTTCCAATCGTCTCGTGCTACATCTGACAGAGGTTGGTCCGAACTTAGAAGAGAACCAATTTGGCTTCAGACAAGGTCGTTCCACGATACAGGCAATAACCGGGGTTAAAACATTGGCAGAGGATGCTATTGCACTCCAACACTTATCTGCTCCAACGGCCGTCCGTCCATCGGCAGACATGGCCGGCCCAGTTCCACTTTAGCGTGGTAATCCTGCGGGCAATGTCAATGACTCCGGTTCTCAGGCGGATGGCTTCATTACGAATTCTATCCAAATGTAATAAGAGCATTTATTTAATGCAATACGATTTTAAAACATTGTGACGTCGCGTCGCGTTGTCGAGGAGGGAGTCATTTGCATACATACATTACATACATACATAAACTCACGCCTGTATTCCCCGAAGGGGCAGGCAGAGGTGCATTTCCTCACCCACATTTCGCCAGGTATGTATCAGTCCCACGTAATAGGGGGCGAGCCTATTGCCGTTTTTCGGGCACATTTCCAGACTCCGTGCTGCTACTGAGAATTTCCTTATGGAAAAACCCAATAACACTTTGCCCGACCCGGGAATCGAACCCAGGACCTCTAGATCGGACGGCACATACTTGTACCGCGAGACCACGAGGCAGTCATTTGTTTATAATTTTTGTATACAGATTGAATTTTACCTACTTAGGTATAATTTGCATTTATAAAATAATAGAAAGTCCACTATTTCTGCTATTTTTTTTTTTGTTTAACATATTGCTGTGTATCTATAAATTACCTAACAAGACTAAAGTTAAATACTATTGATTGAAAATTGAGTATCGTATCTGATAGATTGTGAAGTAACTGTAATATGTCGTGTTCATTTACGTATAATAATGTTTATCGACTTAAAAGTTATCGTGAGACTCCAGAGACTTAGATAAGATTTTCAAAAATTATTTTCTATTGTGTAGAATACTCTTATAACTTTTGATATTACCTTAATATTCCTGTTTAGGTATAAATTATCAATTTGAGGATTTATTTTTAAAGTATAAACGCCAAGTTTATGATATAATATTGCATTCTATTTGCTTACACTTAATTTAAAATACTAGCATATATTTTTTTAATTTCATATGTTATCATAATTTTTTATCATGTTTCATGTGAATATGTGTTGAATGGAATGTTCGTATTGTCAATGTCATCAATGGATCCGTCAGTTTTTCGAAATATTTTGATTTTTGCACTCTGTTTCGCATTTCGCACTTTCCAAAACATTGGATAGAAAATTAAATAATTCAGTGTGCGTCTGCTTCAATTACAACTCAATAAAGTATTATTTTCGGCATATTTTCATTCTTTACATTCCTGATCTTATCTGCTAGTTTAAAATAATGTCGAACGAGTGAAAGTTGACATAGAAAAACATTGAAAATGGGGAAAACTAGCAAAGTGGTCGTCTGCGGCATGAAAGGCGTCGGCAAAACGGCTATATTAGAGCAATTAATATATGGAAATGTGAATCTTAAGTCCTCATTTTACCCCACTATAGAGGACATCTACGTAGCGAATATAGAAACCGATAGGGGGACTAAAGAGCGCGTATGTTTCTACGATACGGCGGGCCTGGAGCCCCCGCTTACAGGCGAGTTTAAAGGTTTCAATAATTTTTAGTTAAGCTTTATAATTTATTTTACATGCAAGCATTTGCTTTATGCACTTATAGTTAATGGTATCTAACATGTTTTTCATGTAAATATTTTTTTAATGGGCACATTTTTATATAAGCCGTAGAAGGACAGAGCTTTTTCGTACGAAAACAACTTGCATAAGAGGGTGCTTTTTCTTATAATGGTTCATTCTTTTTTGCTGTTTTTGTTGTATTATACCTGTGTACAAAAATGCTAGGTAACATTTAATATTTATAAAATGAACTTGGACTAAGGCGTTAAAATCCCTCTCCGTTGCAGAGGGGGCCCATGCCCAGCAGTGGGAAGAATATGGGCTGATGATGGAATATGAAGTTGAAAATATTTATTTTTGTTTTTATTATACAATTATTATGCATAGGATATACCATCAAGGGTAATGGCCTGCGCTGGGTGTGTTATTGATTGTGTAGCTTTATTGCAATCCAAGTTGATAAGAAATGCATCTCAGGTTGCATACTCATAAATATTTTCATTTATAATTTAAGAGGAATCTTGATACAACCCATTTAAGAGTTCATTGCTATAAATTAAAAAATATCAGGCCACATCTAATGAATCTAGTATGGTAGACCAAGATAAATTTTCTTATTTAGAGATGGTGTACAAGCAATCATATTAATATAATATACTCATTATATTAGGTAATAGATATACAAGTGTGGTTATATTTGTAACAATGGAAGTGTTTTGGCGAAGACTTTAAACTTTATTTAATAAATAAATAAATTGTCATCATTATGTAAAAAGCTATCCAATTCGTTGATTTCATATTTCACTTTAATGTAATAGCAATAAAGCCATATTACTATTCATCAATAGCATAATAATTTTGTCAAAACTATGCAGTGTTTGTGTTGCAATATTTTATCATTTATCTCACAAGAGAAAAGGATAAAATAAGTCACATTATGGTTATGATAGATGTTAAAATACAATGATGTTGAATAAGGCTCTTAGAGAATTAAAGGTGATGTGATCAACATGTAATGGTAGTTTACATAACTATTGAAGTACAGTGTAGTATGTATAGTAAAACTTCGCATTTAACAGCCAACCGTTTTTAGCAATGTAAGTATAGGCATATGTTTGGTTGTAATATAATAAATAAATAAATAATGTCTGCTTGTTTAGTACGGCGTCTGGTTAGTATGATACTGTAATATCGATATTTTATGTAATGTTCTAATCTCTTGGCTATTGTTATAACCGGATTCTAATGTAAATAGGTTTTGCTGAGGGGTGTGGCATGCCTATGGGGATTGTCTAGTTTATAAATTATTAAGTTACATAGGGTGTGGCTGGGCATAAATTAGCAATAGTAAATGTGTTTATTTAGTAATTAGGTAATGGAAGTTGAATGTTTTTGGCACCCAATGATAAGTGTGGAATATTTTAAATACATTTTTAACTTCAACAACACCCAAGCAAGAATTTTGCTTGACATAATTACTCGCGTCATTTTAGTCATCTCACAGGAATCTAATTTGTCTTGACAGGAAATAGTTTGTTTGCATTGTGAATTGGCTTAGCGATTCACATGTGAAAGTGTAATAAACAAATGAGTTTGTAAATTTATATTGTATTATAAGTGATCATCATCAGCCCAAATACGTCCCACTGCTGGGCACGGGCCTCCTCTACAACTGAGAGGGTTTAGGCCTTAGTCCACCATGCTGGCCTAGTGCGGGTTGGGTTATAAGTGATAATAAGTTATTATATAGACCTTTGTAAATATTTAATTTTGTGTGCTATATAATGTAATCTTATGTTATAAATGTTGTATTTTTGTTTGTAATAAAACAAAACTACAAAACTACAAGACCAATTTCGGAATGTTTTTTTTAGGAAAAACAAGATATTCACTTTTATAAGATTGCGCCCTGTCCAAGCGGGAGACAATCACTTATACTTCTCATCTTCAAGATCAATGTCTTTCATTATGTCTACTAATAAAGTGAGTAATATTATCATGGTCTTCGGCCAGGTCCGCCACAGTCGCCGACCATGCAGCTGACGGCCAACCAAGTGCTGCAGCGGCACTACCTGGGCTTCGCTGAGGGTTTCGTCATGGTGTACGACACGGCCAGACCAGAATCTCTAGACGTATTGATGTACCTGAAGAAAGATATTGATAGGAACAAGGATAAAAAGGAGGTGAGCCTCGTCTATTCCGCGGCATTTATCGCGTGTTGGATCGAGAGATAACGGGTTCGTCTATCGGATGGGGAGTCGACACTAATTATTGGGGTTTTGCTTTTGAAGGTACTCATTAGCGGAGCTTGTAGTGTTAACATTAATCGTGTGTGGGATGGAAAAGCTATAGGTTCGATTCCTAGGCCGGAACTAGTTTTTAAGGTTTTTCCTTTAAAGTAAAGTAGGTAGTACTTATAAGTAAAAATGAATATAGTAAACGGCAATAGTCTCTAAAAACTTGTGTATATAATTTAAAAAGCTGGGTAAATGTGGAGTAAATAAAATGGATGGCCTGTTGGTATAATTTAAGTAGGGTTTTCTATTAGGAAGCATTCAATAGCAGCACGGATATCGGAAATGTACCCGGGAAATAGTAATTCGCCTTCAATTACGTGAAGCTTAAAAAACACATGGCGAAAATAGGTATAAATAAGGCGTATGCCTTATCGGGGATAAAGTCAAAAGTGATTGTGTATTTTCATTTTTAGGTAGTAATGCTCGTTGTAGGAAACCGCACAGGGCCAGATGACATCAACAGTCTCGAAAACACGTGCTCGAAGGCATCCAATTGGTGCGCGCGGGAAAAGATCCGCCATTTTGAGGTAACTGCCATGGACAGACCTTCTTTATATGAGCCATTTATTTTTATGACGTCTCGATTGAACCCAGTACAGAACAAAACCGCCTTCCCTCAGTTAAGCACGTTGAGCAAACTAACGCAGAAGAATAATAAGAGTGAAGCGATGTAACGGTACTTTTTTAATCTATGCCCTTTCTGCTATCAACCTTGAAGCTCATTGAGGTCACAACACCTCACATCATCTACATCTTTATCATTGTATGCAGTTTTCATGATCATATTTTTTTTTGTTAACATAATTTTGATCGATCTGGTAATCGTAAGTAATTTTACGTCTGTTAGTATTTGTTACTGGAATGGCGACCGGTTAAGCAAAATTGTACTTTGGGACCATTTAAGTATTACGGAAACACCGGGTGGGGAATCTTCGCCTTGCTTATTTTTGTTGACATCGGGGATAGAGGGGTCTGGATGGTGATTATGTAAGCATTTTTTTTTATATATGCCGGATTTTCTCAAAAAAAAAAAACCAACTTTAGCAAAAAAAAAGAACAAAAAGAGGGGGGGAACGATATTTGTTTACTTTGGCTGACTGGGGGATGAGGGGGTTGATAATTCTAAAAAGTTTGCTTGCGTAACACTTGAATGGTTCCTTTTGTCCGATAGGAAAGAAGCGCAAAGAAACAAGTCTGCTTAATAATAGACAATTAATAATAAACATAATATTATTTATTTATATTTTTTCTTTAAAGTTTTGCAGATGCGCCTACCGTAGTCCTAGATAGTCTAATTCATTCCAGTGGGATAAACTCATATATAGCTAACTGATATTGTTTTTTTTAGGAATTTAGTACTTAATAATTTATTAATACTATTTCAAGAATATTTTAACAGTATTATACAGTTCTGTTTTTAAAGAGATATATTATAAATTCGAAACCTTCTTATCTTTGTTGGAGGATTGATGTGGAATTTTTGCAAACTATTATAGACACATACATATATAGTATTTTATTATCTGAATAGTCTTGTATTGGATATAATTCTAGCAGTTTCTTGAAACTCAAACGTTGAAAATCGTAAAGAATTTTAGTGATGTTTTACCAGTGATAAACGAAAGTTAAATTTATCAGTGAGTTAGAGAAACATAGATTTAAATATTATTAATAAACATAGATTTCAGTTTTTTTATGGTGAAATAAGGCGAAAACTGGATACAAATATACACTTCTGCCTACCTTTGGGAACACAAGCTTGAATGCGCGAGTATTTATTTATATACAGATATTTCTAATTTTACAAAAACGTTATTAGACCAACAATCTTGTCTCGATACATGAAGTACAACCAAGGCAAATATTTTCTTCGATATTAAGTCTTTTGTTTTTTCTTTCGACATGAAATATAAAGTCTGGGCAGGACTATCAATTATATTAATAATTAAAATTATTTAAATAGTTATTATTGTATCTTCTGTTATAATAGTATATAACGATGTATTTTAGAATTATGTTATTGTATTTTACTTGTATTAATTATGTACTTAATTCAAATGAACTATAAAAAAGGCGAAACAAAAATTATATAAATATTTGTTATATCAATTTTAAATTTAAATATTATAATTTTGACAAATATTTAAAATACAACTGCAATGCTTTCATACATAAAAAAATAAGCGAGGAATACTAAATTAATATTTCGTTGAATATATGTAAAACTTTTATCTCAATTGTTATATCACAAATAATGTTATGACAACGATTTCTATCATATCATGAAATGTTAAACTTACCCACATATTTTATAAATTAATTTTGTGTTACATCGTCGGCGACGTGGGAATACCTTTCTATTTTGCCGGTGTTTAGGCAGCAGTGTACTTTATATTAGTATTTCAGCTATTAAACATAAGTATATGATGATTTAGTTAGAAGAAATTTATTCTCGAAACGTTTATTCCCTCGATAATGTTCGCTCGACGCCGACGATAAAGGATTACGTCATCATTCAGCCCCATGTAATTGTACTTAGAAATCATGACGTCATCAGATAGTAGAGTAAAGGGGCATAGGTTAGACAATTCTAAAATAAGTACTTAATTCTCGAATTTACATTTATAGTTAGGACAAAGTTTTAGTGCAATATAATTAGTTGTAAGATTTACAATGTAGTACAGTATTTAGGTTAGAGCATGTTGTATTCCGTGCCTCGGAGTTTTTTTTATTGCCAAAGTAATGCTTAATTTTGATAAACCATCTCGGAGTACTTAAAATAATTATCCACGACAGGAGTAATCCCTAAGCACTTACACCATAGTATAAAACTACTTGATCTCCCCCCAAATATTTATATAGGTACTTATGCAAAAGGCAGCCATTTTGAACACATGTCGCATTGTTAGGAAGTTCCTACAATGTGATAACCAATTGTCAGTAAACGATATATAGATCGCCCATAAACGTTACTTGACCATGGTCCGTAACCGCCATTAGGAAACCAGCTTGCTGAGATTGCGGAAGCAAAAAAAATAATAATAATAATAACTCTTTATTTTTACACCACAAATTAAGACATTAACACAAAAACATATAACAAAATTAGGTAACAAAAATTGGCGGCCTTATCGCTAAAAGCGATCTCTACCAGGCAAAATAGTAGAATTTTTGTCGTTACTTACGGTAATACTATCAATATTGAACCGACTGGTGAGCAATTAATATATTTGTCATCAATCGCCACGATTATGTCGTCCTCTTGGTGAAAGGATACTTATTGTAAAAATGTATAAATAAAATATATGGCTTATTGAAAAAAAATGTCACACAAATCACAAATTTAAAATACAGGACTTAATAAGCTTATATATACGTTGCAATGAATCTAAAGTGCGTAAGAGAACTCTGGTGCCCAAATATGGACTTAACTTGAGTAATGGGCACCAGGGAAAATAATAATGAATAATTGTGGACACGGCACAGTTGAATTGGTCACTATGGCGGTCCTTGCACTAAGTTGTATGCAATGATAAATACCAAATCAGTAAACACTTTTGATCTGATGATCTAGTCATCGAACGAAAAGTGCCAACATTGTATCACATCGGTGGTATTGGTCTTGTAAGACCGTGGTTTTACGCTTGTCGAGCCGGTTTAGAAGTACCCCAGTTTTATTCGACTGCATGCACTGCGATAGATTTTGTTGTACTATTAATACAGAAAAAAAATGTTCAGTTAGGTATATAACTTAATTAAATTATGTGTATGAAAAATACAGTTTACCTCCGAGGTACGGAATTAAATATACATAAATACTAAAATTTTATGTGTCTTCTAAGCCCTTGCGAAAAAAAAAATGCAGTTGTCAAGGCACGTTTATGGAATTTCAGCTTTTGCCACTATTTCTAAGTGATATTTATTAAAAATTGATTCTACAAATTGACTAAATCTCTCTAATTGGTAGCTTTAATTGATGCATTTAAATTGATATTTTTCTTAATTAATTGTAATCGTGTGTTGGTGAAAAGTATTCATTAAAAAAAAGTGTCACTCCGGGAGTGTCGGCAGAAGTGAAAACTTCAACATTAACGTTGTGCATTTTTGAATATTTCGGAATGGTTTGGGAATAATTTCGCACGAATTGCTTTATTTATCGGTATAAAAATACTATCATTTACGTGATAAAATATAATATTTAATGCGCTATCGTTCACAAACATGACAAATAATATTACATAATGCGTCTTACGCATTTTCGACCAGGGTCACGTGCTCTGACGCGAGTTCAACGTTTTTTACCCATCCAAAAAAGTGCACAGCGCCGCAAAATAAGTTTTCACTTCAAAAAAACCTGTTTTTCTTAATGATTTAATATATTTCACAATAAATTTCACCAATACACGAAAATAAATGAACTCTACTATTCAACTTGCGCTTGTGCTGTTTCTTGCTATTAAGTATAAGTGTATTGTTATCGCTCTGTACTATGACTAATATAAATTGACGAAGAGATGGAGTAGATATTGATTAAGACGTATTGTATGTATTGAAGGTAAAATCTTCATTTTTTCTTCAATTTCATTATCAGTAAATAATCTATTTCTACGACAATATCTTTAATAGTAATGAAGAAAGTTAAGCAAAAAGAATGTCATGTAAATAAATATAAAAAATATATATGATATAATTGAAGTATATCAAATCAGAATGTTAAAATATATTGTTTTTTTTCTTAATATGCTTTATTGAACACCACATAAACAGAAACAAAATATAAAATAATGCTAAGCTATAAACTATTGTGCTACAAAGGGCGGTCTTATCGCTATTAGCGATCTCTTCCAGACAACCCAGAAAATAAATGTGAATAAAAAAAAGAGATGGTCTCCGTGGTTACACAAATAAGAAAGAAAAATGGAAAACAAAAAAAGCAATAATAAAAACAAACAAAAATTAAGTAATACTGTGAATAAACCAAATACACAAATATATTTTTACATATTTTAATTTGGAGTAGACTTAAACTTTACAGCTTAACTATTTGATAGCTAATTATGGACAAACCCTATTGTGGCTTCCTCTGTATGGAAAGGAGGGCTCAACTAGATTTTCTTTTGTTAAAAAGGCTATTATATTTATAACTATTGTTTTTTTAAATTATTAATCGATTTTTGCAAAATCAGAGGATATTGGGCCACAAGAAATGAAGTTATGGTACAGTGACATGAAATGAAATCGGCCTTTGGGACTAATGTGAAGTACGAAACGTATTTGTAAACGGAAGTTTATCATGAATATAGTTTTTGTTAATAAAACGTGTTTTATTGATTTTTATAAGTTTTGTTGTCGGTATTTCTGTCGGCTACTGTTGAATGCTATCAATATTTTTTGGACTGAATTAAAAGGAGAATAAATCTCTATTAAAAAGAAGGATAATTATAGCTCAATTACCAACTTGCGAAACGAGAGGCCAAGGGTTCAATCCCCGCACCGCGATAAATGTTTGTGTGATCCATTAATATTTGTTTCAGGTCTGGGTGTTTTGTGAGACCGAAAAGTCTCTTAGTGTGGGATCAAAACTATATATGTGACTGTTGGGTGTATTTATTACATATTTGTTAAATGTAATGGGATGAAATTATCAGCTTAATATTTACCTGTTTCATGATCCTGAGATCTACTGTAAATAATCTTTTAACTTTATTCCATTCCCTTTATACCCCAGAAACGCAAGCCACTGCTTTGTAATCACTGCCACTCTACGTGGTAAGGGGCACGTTTAACACTTTAGTAAGTTTAATACTTTGACGATTTCTGGAATAATTTCATTCCCTGACCACGATTTAAGCTTCAAGAAGGTATGCATCATCAGCCGAAAGACGTCCACTGCTACACGTAGGCCTCCCCCAAAGACTTCCAAAGTGCTCTGTCGGAAGCGGCCTGCATCCAGCGGCTTCCCGCGAACTTCGTGAGATCATCAGTTCACCTTATGGGTGGACGTCCAACACTGCGCTTGTCGGTACGCGGCCTCCACTCAAGAATCTTTCTATCCCACCAGCCGTCAGTTCTACGAGCTATGTGCCTTGCCCATATTTATAAATATTTTCACAAAGATTTTTTAGTGTATTTTTTTTTATTTTGTTTCGTCAATAGCTTATTTACGGGTATGAGATATTAATGTACTTAGTTATAAAAAAAATATATTCTTAGGAGCGGAAACGACCTATAGTAGAGTAGTTCGGCTTTATTACACAATTTTTTGAAGGCGATGACTATCGCCTTTTAGCAAAAAAAACTAAATGCTTATAACGTACCGAAGTGTCGACTGCTAAAAGCGACTAGAATTATCATTTTTCACTCAATTAAATATTATGTTTGCCTTTATTAAAAAAAACTTAGTGATACGTGAAGTTTGAAGTAAAAGAAAGAAATACGATGGCTTAATTTTTATTTTGCGTTTGAAAATGTTACAATTGTCTTAATATTAATTCATCAGTTTGTCTACAACTAGGTGAGACGGCGTCTCTCGCTACTAAATCGTGCTCCTCAGAGCTTCTTATTTTATTATCATTTCAAATGTGCAATGAACGAATTTTAATATGAGTAGCAAATAATTTGATAAATTATTAGTGTTAGAGCCACATTCAGGAACTCTCAAGGGGCTATTTTAAAGCCCTAACTCCCCCTTATCTTATTGAACTGTTTGGGGGTCATTTCAATCACTCCCATTAGCTTATTAATAGCCATAAATTTTAGTTATTTCAGTTCCTTGAATCAGCACTTACATTGGTAATTAATATGAAGTAAATAAAAGTCAGAAATTATGCCTCGAAATAAAATAACTTTGAATATTTAATAATTAGGATGATTTCTAGAAGAGATTTTATTTTGGTATAAGTCTTATGAGTTATGTGACTTGACGTGCTTATATTTGGGATGCCATCCATCTTTGCAATTTGCCGGTTAACAGAAAAATGATAATGCCAAGAAAATCTCCATTATCTTGTGTATCTTATTCATCAGTGTCATCGTCAGTACATATTTACTTCACATAATTACCACCATTGATCATAACACTTTAAAACCCTTTGACATAATATACAAAACACTCGAAGTGCGAATTTAACGTAGCTAGTGTGAAATTTGAACAGAAACAATTTATTCTTGAAAATAAGTTCAAAACTCGATTTTTAATACGAAGATGATTTTTAAAAAATATCTAATAATAAGCTTTATAAACCTGTAAGCTTTCTTTTAGAAAGTCAATAAATCGTTACTATATTAGTATTTTACAGCGATAATTACTTCTGCGTTCTGAGAGACTGACTGCGGAAAGATGAACGAAACATGATTAATATAATTTTCTTACAAAGCTAAAATATCACGTAAAATTACAGTAAAGAGCCTTGATACACAAAATGTAAAATATTTATCTAATTATTATTTTAATCTAAATCAACAAAAACTGAAATTGTGCTGAACTTTGCCTCAGTAATTTGAATTAAAACTTCGTGCTTGCTCGTAACAAAAAGTACATTTATGTTTAAACAATAAAAATGGCCTTATATGATTATGTAGCTGCAATTTGTTACACAGTAGGCCTCACAGAACGCGTGTGCGTTCTACGCTTGTAAACTAACACATCTACACTAAACAAATGACTAGCATCGCTGTGATTTAACAAATTACATATTTTTCAGTTAATGTGAATTATTGTTATTTTTTAAATTTAAGATACGAAGGAACATTTGCCCAGAAATTATATTGATCCAGTTCAATTAATTTCGTGGCCAATATTAACTATATCAATTACTTTTAAACAATTATTTATAATACTATAAGTCTCTATATGGGGGTCAGATCCCCCATCAAAAGATTTTAAGTACATCCCCACTGAATCAATATAAAAACCATATTTATTTCCCTTTCGTAAATGATGTCCTAACTTCTATTTTAGCGACGTTTCTTAACAATGTTTCATTTTACTTCGATACCTTTTAAAGTGCTCGTACACTGTAAGTCGTGGCTTATAAAAGATTGGCATTTCAAAATTATATCGATAAATTTTATAATCGATATGCAGTCAATTGTAATATAATAAGTTTAGAATTTTTCTTTTTTACAATTCAACCAGTCTTGGACATGACTAATGACGTTACACAATTTTACGAAACGAATTTCGAATCAAGAAAGTCAAATAAATAACGGATACATTTATAATTGACGTAAACAATAGATGAATATGAAATGAAATATGAAAAATATTAATTGAAGAAAGAAGTATGCAATAATTTGAATACTTTACGTTTTCAAAAGCTCGTAAAATGTGCGTTTAAGGTGAAAGTTACAATCTAAATAACTAATAATCAAATGAATTATTTGATTTAGATAAGAGTTAACCATAACGTCATTTGACAGTCTCAAAACCTTTTAAGATAAATGGCTAATTATATATTAACACTTTGTTTAGAATTCGAAAGATTCTCGATTGGAAATGCATCAACCATTTTTTCTATTATCATTGTTTCTATTGTCATTGATTAAGGTAAAAATTGTACAACACTTTCAAGGCCGTTTATAATTTTTTTTAGTTAGTTTATAAAGATGTTGCAGACGCCCACGTATATTTTTTAAGCCATGACCCAGTTTTTGGATGGTGATTTTAATTCTAGATTTTGTATCTAATTACTTAAAGTAAGGCTAAATAGTACACGTGATGTACTGGTGCAAAACTTAAGCCGTTAATTTTGACCATGGATTCTATAGACAACATTTCGGTGGCGTAGATGTTCTCGATTATTCTCGAACTTTCTAGACGTTTTTAAGGATGACTGAGATCGCGAATGTTGCCAATACATACGTCAAGTTTGTAAAAAGCAAGTTTTACACAAGTATCGATAACGTGTGGTAGGAATTACGATGATTTCAACAATCCGCTATAAATCGTCAACAACTTAGCGCTAATCATTTGTAAATATTGGAAAAATCGCCGACCTCGTATCAAGACACTTTGTGTTTGATATGAATCCTGTTCCAGAATAATTTATGACGTTATTGTTGTCATGACAAATGCATAGCGCAAAAATCCAGTCATTACAGTTAGGCAAGAATTTATGACGCGGAAAATATCCCTTTTCTCAACTGTTACTCATTTTAAATTAATACCGCCGCAGCTCACCCTTTACTAATTGTCTATGATTCCCGTAGCGCGTAATGAACCTACTACACGGTCTGTTACAGTCTAATAGGTTAGCTGTAGAATCTTATCACAGACAACAATAAAGCCAAATAATTATTACAATCAAGTTTTCAGACACAAATCCTATAAACATCGTCTGGGCGGATATTAAATAGACACGATTGCTTCATGATGAAATTTCACTTTTATAATACACGAAATAATTTGAAATTATCGATATCTAGTCTATAGAAACAATTAGTTAGAAAAGATTCTTTAAAAAATACCAAAGAACATTAATAAATACGAAATATAAATATATCGTGTCCTAATATCTCCGCGCCGTTTCAACTACAATAAAAATAAATTACGCGATATTAAAAACGAATTGAAATGCGACGGTCAATCGTCGACGACGTCCATTTTGAACGCCGTCGGCTTGTGACCGATGGGTTTCATAGCAAGACGCCCCGTTTTCTTAGTGTTTAAGATCTCTTCGTCGCTGCTACTGGAATCTTCAAAGGGGCGTGCTTCGCATCGGTCGCTCTCCGAGTCACTCTGAAAGTTATTCATTTTTATATGAACCAATATACATCCAAATATTTAACGCCCGCAGATGAAAAGTTTAATAGGATGAATTCAAACGTCACACATTTCCAGCCTTACTTAAAAACGTTAGTTAATTAACCTTAAACAGGCCTAAACCCTCTCAGTTGTACAGGAGGGCCGTGCCCAGCAGTGGGACGTATATGGGCTGATGATGATGATGCTTTGTCTCATTTTATCTAACGTCACAGGCCGATCAACAAAGAAAGGCCAAAGTATGTTTAAGTAGTAGTTAACTTACGTTTGTAAGTAAGGGCGTTATTGGATTAATACAAAAATGCGAAGATATTGCCTCGGCAGTTTTGTTTTTGTCATCTTTTTTCCTACTGAAATATAGTCCAAATAATATGCTTAAATATGTAGAAAAGCAAATTAGTGTTTAATAAATAATTACAGTGATAATGCGTTTAAGATAAGCAACAAATAATCTGAAAAACCACAACCATTTTTGCTTAATAATTATTTGCGACAATGCATGCGCATAAGCATTCTTGTGACTCGCGTGAAATGTTATAACCTGAAATGTATCACGTGCAGTATTCTATTATACCTACATAATATGAACCTTTCCCCATATGAAAATCATATACCCAAAAAATCTCGAATAAACCCAATGCCAATTGATAAAGAAACAAGGCATTTGGATACGAAATGATAAAGCGTTGCACTCTTGTCTATCGATTTATATTAAATGACGATGATTAAAGGAGTTCTGATCGTTTATAAAATATTTTTTAAATAATGCAAGTTCTTATTAATTATGGCAAGAAATCTATGACCTAAGAATAAAATAAAATATTCTCAATATTGTTAGTAATTATGTTGTGTTTTTAATGAAATTATAAACCACAAAACTCTGAAAGCTCCAAAGAACAGCTTCGTTAATCAGGGCAAATAAACATGTAGTTCAAATAGAGATAAGACAAGTTACATGGTTTAAAATGGCATTTCATAATTGCAAGTGCATATTAATCGGCATGGATTACGTGGGGTGAATAGAGACGCATGTCTATTGACCCCACCTGTTATGATTTCGTTTCTAAAGCCCAAAACATTCCCATGCAAAAGCATAGACGGAGAGCTAAAGCGAGTGCGTTAGGAATATCACAAACATTTATTTCTTGGGGCGACTGCGGACGATGCTGGTGGGCAGACGCTTGCTGGACCTCTCGTCACTGCTCTCCACGTTCTAGTACACGAAATATTTACACACAATCAACATTTAGCATATACATCTAGCTTGGTTTAATAGGATCTAATATAGCGAGTCTGGTCTAGGATTATGAGGTTTATGAAAAGACTTGGGGTTAGGCTTAATTTAGAATTGATATGAAATGTTTAAAAGATTTTACACAAACGTAAGTTAAGTAAGAAAGGTTTACACTATATTTCTGTCTAAAACAGTTCTTTCTAAAAATGGCATGAGTCCATTCAAGCTATGAAATTCAGTTTCTTAAATTTATTTCGAACTCTGCCCATTTTCATCTTGAACCCGAGTCAAAGTCGACCTTTGCATAATGTTGTTTATTTTTTTCGGGAACCGGAGTATCTACTTCCGCGTAGAATGCTTTTATAACACAAGATTTACCTGCCACAGGCACCCCGAATATATCCCATAATAACTGTCCTATTTACGAGTACCTATACCGTCGCAGAATATAATATGTTACTATTCAATTTAGGGCTTACTTCTCCATGGGAGGGAAAAAGTTATAAGTTACATCTTATTTAGGAATTAATTTAAAATTTCTTATTATTACTAGGGACATTAAGAATATAGTCCAAAATGTTTAATACGACGATCAAATATCTTGTCGGAACTGTTATTTGAAAAAATGCTCTAGAAACATGATAAATTGTGAAAATAGAAAAAAAATAATAAAAAAAGGGTCAAGAGCATATTTTAGATGTTGATAAAAACTATTTTCATTTTCAAATTAGGTCAGTCGTAAAAAACATTTTCGACTGCAAAATAACCTGAAAAAAAAAACAAACAAATAACATCAACATCGAAGGGCTTACGTCGAAGTCACCGATGGTGAACTTGGTGGCAGCGGCATCTGCAACCAGCTGCGCAGGCGCAGGCGGCGCCGTCTCAGGCGAAATCACCTACCCGCGTTTATTTACAATAGCGTTAGACACAGGTTAGTACACATACATGCCTTTTAGCCCATGATAGCTTTATGTATAGATATCCCATAACATCAATGGCTTTTTATAAAAAATATATTACACAGGAAAAGGATTTCTGTCTATACAGCCATGTTTTTTGTAGGTAATCTATAATTAGTATTTTATTATATTACTAATTATTATTGACAATAATTAGCAATGCCATACTATTACGCAAATTATTTTGACTAATTGATGGGATATCTACATATTTATATTTACGAATACAACCCACACACAATGAGGTTACAATTCAAAAAATAATAATAAAACGTATAATTTCGATAATAAATGCAAACCGTAGATAACTTGTTTGGGAGGATCAAAATTTGATTCACATTAGAACCTTTCTTGAATTGTAACCTCAAAAAGGATTTTTGGTACAATCATCCGACAGCCCAATGGTTGATGATTTATTAGTAAATATTTTTTTAGCCAACCACATACGTACATAGAATGAGCTGATGAGACCAGATTATCTGATATTTCTAGATTAGCTTAGCTTACTTAACTGGACATTAGAGATTGAAATGAGTTTTTTAGCGTTTGTAAATCATTAGTATACCTTCCTTGTTATACTGAAATTATTTAGAAAGAAAACGGTTAAGTGGAGCTGGAAACATAATAGGGTTTCACCACTTTTATCGTGGGATACAGATATTAGACTATGAGGTGCTGTCAGACACAAAACATCATTTCATACTTTTGACAGCCCAATGGCGCAGTGGATAGACAACAGCTTGTGAAAAGAGACGCTTCGGATTCAATCCCCGTACTGAGACAAATGTTTGTGTGATCCATAAATATTTGTTTCGTATCCTGGTGTTTGTGAAACCGAAAAGTTTTTCGTAGTCTCTGATACCCACGACACAAGACTTGTATCTTAGTGTGGAGTCAAAGCGATGTATGTGACTGTTGGGTGTATTCATTATTTTTTTTAATGGGATGAAGTATTCACCTCAATAACATTTTTTTTTACCGAATAAACAAGAAAATAGTGTGACGTAGCAATGGAACTTTAAGTTAATTATTAATCCTCTTAGTCCAATAATAAGTTTCAAACCTAGACCTCTAGTTCAAAGTCCATAATATTAATAACAGAATTGATGATTTCGTATTAAACAGTCCACCATACCCAAACCCAACCAAATTAGACCACAACCCAAAGAACTTACATCCTGGTCGCTCATCATCTCCTTAGTGGATACGGTGGTCTCGATTCTCCTGATGGAGCCCTGGTGGATGTCCACGTCGAAGGCGAGGCACTGGAAGCGCCTAAGCAGCAGCACCACCGGGATGGGGAGTACTCCGGCCAGGATCATCAGCACGGCGATCACCAGCACCCAGTTCGGATACGGGGTCTTGACGACGCGACCCTGAATTAATGAGGATTTTATTTGAAAATTTTTCTTCAGTTAGTTACACTTTTTGTGTAGCTCTGAATGAATCTAAATTAATCTGAATTTCCGTGCTTTTCAGCGTTTTTGCCATGCCTATTATTGGAAGTCTACATAACGGCTCGCACTTTAGGTCCAATTTATTCAATAAATCTCATATAGTTATTTATCCGTGGTGCGTTAATTGCGTCTTATTTGACTAATTGTAATTGTCTCCCTTTTTTTTTCTTTTTTATATATGGGTGAAACCTCATAGTTCAATGTTTAGTCACCCGCTTTGCTGTGGAGGGAAGTGGACAACTCTTTGTTTTCCAACTCCTCCTTTATTTGTCTTTCTGATTAACTTCGTTGGGGGATTATGAAAAAAGGTCCCCTTAGATTCGCTGAGCTTCATTGCTCGGCGTCTATACTGTCAGTGCCGCTGTTGATCCTGGAGCACAGGAGTTACAGTGGCGGGTGTGTGGTGGAATAGGACTCATAGCTCTGAATGATCTATGAGGTATTTTGTATTTTCTTTATAATAAAAGACAAATGACTATGTTGCCCTTATAAGTTTACAAGTCATTTTACCCATACATACAACCTCACACCTGTATTTCAGAGGTGCATTTCTGTACCTACATTTCGCCATTGCCTATTACTGTTTTATAGAGTCCGAGCTGGTACTGAGAATTTCTTGATGGGAAAACCCAATAACACTTTGCCCGACCCGGGACCTCCACATTGATTGGCACATCCATACAGTGGCGGTACTTCCATAGAAGCCCAAAAGAGTTACATGTTAATTGTGTAATGTCTAGTTTATAATTGGTTATTGTGAGGTCTTTATTTATCAAAGTTCTTTTGTTAAATAAAGATTTAAAGCTTAAAGATAATTATTTTCAAGTTTGAAAGGCAAACTGGGCTTTCGGGCTTCTATGGAAGTACCGCCACTGCATACATACTTGTACGACGAGACCACGATACAGGCATCTACTTGCACTTAATACAGAAAATAATATAAGGAAGCAACATAAACTGTTAAATTTAATAACCTTAGTGGCATGAACAAAGTAATCACTTCATTCTAACTTTATTCACGCATGTACACATAAACACACACACACGCACACACATATTTAAATTACTTATTTGTTGTATTTTGTTTTGTTTTGCTTTGTTTTATTTTATATTATTTTGTTAACGTATTTTTAAGATGATTGAAACTGTTTCACTTTTATTTGTATTGTCGTTAAGCTAATGTAGGTACTATTTAACTCGTTGATGTAATTAAACAGGTACCCAAGCTACGGGCTTGCCTATATTGGGACCTGTTGATACTCAAAAATGTATATGTTTTTACGGAATAAATTTCAATTTCATTTCATTTCAATTTCATTTATAAATTAATATAGACTCTGTTGGACATATTCTAAAGATTTTTATAGCCATAGGTTTCTAGAGATGGTTACAGGGTATATTTTAGTAATATTTTTATAGTTCTTGACATCCCCGTGGCGAAGTTAGCCATCAAGTTGCGAAACGAGAGACCGCGGGTTCGATCCCCGTACAGAGACAAATGTTTGTGTGATCCACAAGTAAATATTTGTTTCGTATCTGGGTGTTTGTGAACCGAATAGCCTCTAATAGTTTCTGATAATCACGACACAAGGGTAGGCGTATTTATTTATTTAACTCTACATACACATACATAAACTCACGCCTGTATTCCCCGAAGGGGTAGGCAGAGGTGCATTTCTGCATCCACATTTCGCCAGGTATGTATCAGTCCCACGCAATAGGAGGTGAGCCTATTGCCGTTTTTCGGGCACAATTCCAGACTCCGTGCTGCTACTGAGTATTTCCTAATGGAAAAACCCAATAACACTTTGCCCGACCCGGGAATGGAACCCAGGACCTCTAGATCGCTCGGCACATACTTGTACCGCGAGACCACGAGGCAGTCATTTAACTCTTCCAGTTTTTAAGTTTCCTCTAAACTGAATTCTGAAGTTTTCATGTCTTACCCTTCTAGGAAAATCGTTACAATATGATTTATTAACTTCTTAAGTAGGTACATAAGTACCACTTGTCGTTATCTTAATATTAAACTGTTCTTAGTATTTGTATTCAAACACAATAAAATCGACTGTCGTAGGTCTTGCGGTATGAGAGTCCGACGGATGATCGGGCAATACCGCTTTGATTTCCCTGTGGGCACAAACCGCGTACATTTAATACCGATGGTTGTATGGAAAACGTAATTTTTTTTATTTTTTGTCAGAATTTTCTTTAACGCCAGGGGGTTTGTAATCACCTTAGCTATTACCTGCCTTAGTTTCCGATCACGGTCTGAATACACCCTGTATAAAGAAATGTGACCGAAAACCGGCTATAGCTTCGTTATCTACAACGTGGGACTTAAGATGGCGCAATGTGGGTTTAGGAGTACACTTTTGCCTACCCCCTTTGGGATAGGCGGGGAAATGCGTGGGACATTGACATTGGGAAGTTGCAAAATCCCTTTTTCTTGTCTGAGTTATTGTGAACGCTTTTGCGATGCATATTACATATATGCAAATTTATATGTGGATCACACAAACATTTGTCTGGGTGCGGGTATCGAACCCGCGGCCTCTCGTTTCGCAAGCTGTTGTCTGGCCAACTACGCCACGGGGCTGTTAAATATATACATAATATAAATGACTAAATAACAATGAACAAAATAATTTAATGACTGCCTCATGCCTCTGCTATTTGATATATTAGTTTAAGTAAGTATATCAAAGAACATGTCCGCAGATGTATAAGGAAAATTGCATCAATACACATATTATCCTTCCACGTCAGATAATGAGTCAATCGTGAGTTAACCCCAGGGGGAGTTACATACGGAACGAACTTTTACATCGCGGTTCCGTAAAATAAACTAATTTAAGTCTTAATATTAAAATAATATAAATGTGGACTAAGGCCTAAACCCTCTCAGTTGTATAGGAGGCCCGTGCCCAGCAGTGGGACGTACTATATGGGCTGATAATGTACATGTATTTGTTTCATTACATTTTATTTTTTAAGTCATCATCATCATCAGCCCATATACGTCCCACTGCTGGGCACGGGCCTCCTCTACAACAGAGAGAAAGAAATTCCTAAGAACTTTTAGGTGTGCAGGTTTCATCACGATGTTTTCCTTCACCGTTAAAGTAAGTGATAATTCATTGTGAATACATAACTTCGAAAAGTCAGAGGTGTGTGCCTGGGGTTTGAACCCGCGATCGTCGAGATTCTCGACCGCGTGCCTAAACCTCGAGGCCATCACGACTTATTTTTTAAGCATTAATTTGTGTTTTATTGTCAAGTCAAGGCTCCTTTTTCCTACAATAATTCTTCTTCGCGACAGCCCCAATGAGTTAGTTTAACACCAGTTTGTAAACAGATTTGATCCATAAATATCGGTTGAGGTTTGGGTGTTAGTGAGACCGAAACGTCTGACGTAGGTACTTTCTGATACCAATGGCACAAGATTGTCAAAGATGTAGTATGTTAGTCTGGGATTAAAGTTACTGTAAAGTGTATTTATAAAGTTAAATTCGTTACTTCATACTAATGTGCAAAATTTGTCTTATGAAGGAATAAGATTTTTTGAGTCACAATTTTTAAAATAAATAATAGCAAATTAGACAAATAGATGTCTCGATGCAAAGATCTAACGCACGATCTCGGTTTTTACAGGTGGATTCTGAAAAATTACTAGACGCTTACTAGACTACTAGTAGTGATGGCCTTGAGGTTTAGGCGCGCGGTCGAGAATCTCGGCGGTCGCAGGTTCAAACCCCAGGAACACACCTCTGACTTTTCGAAGTTATGTATTCACAATGAATGATCACTTACTTTAACTGTGAAGGAAAACATCGTGATGAAACCTGCACACCTAAAAGTACTTAGGAATTTCTTAGGTGTGTAGTCCGCCAACCCGTACTAGGCCAGCGTGGTGGACTAAGGCCTAAACCCTCTCAATGGTAGACGAGGCCCGTGCCCAGCAGTGGGACGTATATGGGCTGATGATGATGACTAGACGCTTATTTATTTGTAATCATAAGGATATGTAACGGAAATTATTATAATTAGTTGCATGGATGCAACGCGATAATATAGAAATACGATAAACGTCAGCTATAATCGATTGTTTATCAGCAAAGTAATTCATTTAATAAAGAAGATAATATAACATATATTTAAGTTTATGTATGTTATATGCGACAAGATGGTCGGACGACCTGGTGAAGGTCGCGGGACGTCGCTGGATGCAGGCTGCTTCCAACAGGTCCCTGTGGAAGTCATTGGGAGAGGCCTATGTCCAGCAGTGGACTTCCATTGGCTGATGGATTGGATTGGATGTATGTTAGTTGGTAATAATAATGAAAATGTTAGCTGCACTCAATCGCCGGAGAATTAAGGAGATATCTCAATAGATATAAAATGGGTCATAGTTTCGACGACGCGATGTCACAAAAAAAGTTTTGTAACTTTTTCATGTGAAGATATACATAAATATGTTACAATTTGTGGGGCATTAGTATATTTTTGTGTATCGGGAAATTAAAAAAAGGTTATTATACTGCAAAAGTACTTTAGTCTGATCGCATCATTTGTACCAAGTTATGAATGAGGAATTAAATGAGGGGCGAAAGAAAGTAACAGTAGAGTGTATATATAATAAAAATAATTATATCATTTATTCATTTAAGACATTGGTCCCCAGTATATTAGTAAAAGGGTTTTAAAAAACTATGTTAGTATATAATTTGCGGGAGATTTTAATAAACTGCCCGTACAATACTGTTGGTGTTGGCGGCCTACCGTAGCCCGGGGATTCTTAGCACCCCCTGCCCCGCCGGAACCATACTGTAGGGCGCCCTCTGGCTAGGTGGAATGACGATATTCGCAAGGTGGCTGGCAGCGGTTGGATGAGGACGGCCGAAGATCGAGCCCAGTGGCGTGCCATAGGAAAGGCCTATGTCCAGCAGTGGACGTAAGAAAGGTTGCTGATGATGAACAATATTGTTTGGACTGGACAAACTTGGGTCAACAAAGATGCTACTTTTTTTTCTAATAACGGCATCAAAACTCCCTACACGCGCCTGCGCATACATTGTGGACGCACTGCAATACTGGGGTAGACCCAACAATAAACGATTTGTTGAACTGGATGCGCAAGGACCGTATATGATAATGATTTCTTTAAAATATCGGTTAAATTGGTTCTCAATTTGATACCTTAGTCTCGGCTCAGTTCTCGGGGTCAAATTATAGAAATCTATCCGTATGGGTCGTACTATTATTTTACACTGAGCTTTTAAGGTTCTAATATTTTATTAAAACGGCGACGGAACTCTAAAATACCATTTATATATACAAGAAGAGATTTGCCGTCCCTCAGTCAACATGTTTGTGCTTTTGTTTCTCGTCTTCGGCCTCGCCAGGGCAGACGAAGTTAGAGTCACAACGAGTAGAGGAGTTGTGATCGGACAGACGGCTAGTGATGGGTATAAAACATTTTTCGGTGTACCGTACGCTAAGGTCGATGAATTGAATCCTTTCGGGGCAAGTATATATTTTTTTTTAATTCTAAATATTGGCATGTGCATGTTGTTACACATAATTTTGAGGCCATAATCTTGTCTCTTGGGTGATTTCTCAGTGTTTAGAACACCGAGTGAACAAACATAAATTTCTACAATATAGAAATATACATACCTACCGTATACAATCAAGAAATCTTTTGTGTAGAACTATGAGCGGTCTTATCGCTAACTTTAATTTATTCGTGTTTATTTATTCAACCTATTGTTTCTCAATAGACCTACTTATTAGTTCACACTTAATTAAGAGTGTTTTTGTAGTTAATGGACGGCAAAAGTGTATTAAAATTATCCTTTATATAATAGCTACTAATTTAAAAGTGTCAACATTGATCTCCAAATATTTAGTTTTCGAAAAATCTCGCTCTTAGATATAATTGATTTCAATATATTAATTTCAGAACTCCTTGGAGCATCCGCCGTTTACCGAACCATTTAAAGCGTCAAATAATTCTGTACGGTGCCCGCAAGTAGCAAAGTTTGAGGGAGGAGTCCTCCAATGTTTGACACTCCATATATACGTGCCAAATGGAGCCAACCCTGCCAATAAGAAGGCTGTATTTGTATGGTTTTACGGAGGAGGTTTCATGTTTGGGGCTGCCGATATCTATGGAGGCAAATATTTGGTCCAACGTGATATATTAGTCGTAACTGTTAATTACAGACTTGGTCCGTATGGCTTCTTTTGCTTAGACAACGCTAAGGTACCAGGAAATCAGGGGCTTAAAGATCAGATCACCGCTCTGAGATGGATCAAGACTAATATTGGGGCGTTTGGTGGAGACGCGTCCAAAGTTACTATCGCTGGTGAGAGCTATGGCGGCGGTGCTGTTGATTTCCATCTTTACTCCTTGTACGAGCAATTGTTTGACAAGGCTATCATTCAAAGTGGCTCGATTTATACTCCTTACATATTTGGCAAAGGCGACCATCACGCTGCTAAGGAATTAGCTCAGAAACTGGGTCATATGAGCTCAGGGACTAACGACGCATTGAGGTTTCTAGCGTCAGTAAATCCTGTAGATGTTATGAGAATGGCCAGCACCTTATCTTCGCCTTTACGTCCTTGCAAAGAAAAGAAATATGATGGCGTTGAAAATTTTATCACCCAAGATCCGTACCACTTCACAAAATCTGATAAAGTTACAAATTCAACTATTTTAATCGGAATGAATAGTAAAGAAACCTTCGATATATTCGCTGACGCAGACGATGCGTTTTACAACGATCTGCAAAATGATTTCCACGATAAACTTGCAGAGATATTTGTCCTGAAGGAGGATAAATTGAATACGCTCGCAAAAATTGTGCAAGATTTCTATTTGGGAGGGAAGCCGATAGGAAAGGTATCGATGCTAGAAATGTCTGATTTTTGGAGTGATTTTTTTGGAAACCATGCTGGCGAGCGATCAGTCAATAAGTATTTGGAACTGGGTGCACAGAAAGTTTACAAATACATGTTTTCGTATGTTGGCGGTAGTGCGTACAAACACATACCCGGCGTAGGAGCCATACATACGGAAGAACTGCAGTATCTTTTCGAGATGACTGAAAATCTCACTACACCTGAGCAAATCATGATGCGCGATAGAATGACTGGAATGTGGGCTAACTTTGTTAAGTATGGGTAGGTACATTTCTGTTTGTCCAAAGGAATTAGTTTTAAACGTAGGGCATGTCAAATAAATATTCTTCATCGAATGTGAGTAGTTCAATTATTGATGAGTGATGGTAATACATAATTATAAGTAACTTTACGATTTATTTCGATTAAAAATAATAAGTCGTTTGTAGTTACTGTACTTAAATGACCAACAGGTAACTATAAAAAAACTACATTTTTTGGTCTCAGAGTAGACACCTTAATTGTGGATCCATCAATGAAATTTATTCATTATTTATAATTCAATGTTTTTTTTCAGCAATCCAGTACCGAAAGTCTCTAGTTTATTGCCAGTGAAATGGACGCCCGTAACGCCAGGCAATGCCCGCCCGTATATGGATATAGATGTGAAGATGTCAGTAAAAGACCACGTTTACCACGGAAGAATGGCTTTCTGGGACCTAATCTGGCATCATTATTGGAAGCATTTTGTAGCTATACACTAGAGATCTTGCATCACGAAAAAGTTATTCAAAAAAGTTTAATATGCTTTAGATTTAAAAAATGTAGAAAAGTGACAGTAATAAAAAAGGATTGACATATTTATTAGTTATCAAATATTTATGAGTGCGTTCAGAAATGTAATATGTTGTGTAAACTAAGAACTATGTATGTGACTGTTGGGCGTATTTATAAGTTTTACTTCAGTCGTGTGGTCTAAAGGACACTCGTATTTTTTAAAATATTATAATATTATTTGAGAAAATATATATTTATGTATTAAGTATAACTTCTAACGCGAGTACATAAGTACACACACACACAAACACTTTTTTTAAAGTACATAACTCTTTTTTTTAATAGGTTTCGTCGACGAGCGTAAAAAAATAGCATTATTATTTACGAAATTTTAATTTTGGTCGACAATTTTCAATTGTTTTATACAAATACGTTTATAAAGTAATTGTACTAAAAAAGTTGAATAAAATATACTTGTTAATGGTTCTGCATCATTAAAAATTAATCTTTGTTTGTTGTAGTGTTTTGTTTAATTTAAGATATCGTGTTATTTTGTTTTAAAACAATACATTTTAAGAATATTTCTGTTTTCGCCAATCTATCTATTGCACTGAAATTTAAATTTCTTAACACTGCAGTTGGTTTTTTCTTTAAGGGTATAAAAAAATATGTCAACCATTTGATTTGTATTGTTACAAATATACGACAAACGTACGATATACGTGTACACGATTTGTAGTAACCTATTAGGAACTTGTCGATTGCTCGCGGTCGGGACATAATCTCGACGGTTGCGGATGTAAATCTACAATCTACAATTAGTGTATACGATATAATAGTTTTTAGTATCATCATCAGCCCATATACGTCCCACTGCTGGGCACGGGCCTCCTCTACAATTTAAAGGGTTTAGGCCTTAGTCTACCACGCTGGCCTAGTGCGGGTTGGCGGACTACACACCTAAGAAATTCCTAAGAAGTTTTAGGTGTGCAGGTTTCATCACGATGTTTTCCTTCACCGTTAACGTGCGTGATAATTCTTTGTGAATACACACATAACTTCGAAAAGTCAGAGGTGTGTGCCTGAGTTTTGAACCCGCGACCGTCGAGATTCTCGACCGCGTGCCTAAACCTCGAGGCCATCACAACTTTATATTTTTTTTAGTATATTAAAAATCAATAAAATAGCAACACTAAACTCAATATTTCATATCAGCTACGACAGTGGACATTTTTAAATCCCCACAACGACGGAACCCTAAAACAGTACCTAATGATAAATAGAAGCAGCGGTATTTCCCGCGTTCAGTCGCCATGTTGTTTTTATATCTGTCACTCGTGATCGGCCTTGTTAGGTCAGAGGAGGTTAGAGTAAACACTGCTAAAGGAACAGTGATCGGACAGACAGATGCTCTGGGATATAAAACCTTTTTCGGTGTGCCCTATGCTAAAGTAGATGAAGGAAACCCTTTTGGAGTAAGTACATTTAATATTATTTATTTAGTTTATGTTCATACAAAGTTATATACAAACAAATATATAAAAAGTAGTTGGTTTAAAAGTAGAAATACCAATTTTATGGAATTAGCCAAGAAATATGAACAATCATAGGATAATTAGAGAAAAAGGGAGGGCAGTATTAGGTGTGTAGGATTAGAAATTAGTATTTTTTTATAAGGTTTTTTGGCGGGAAGTTGTATCCTAACTTTAAAAGATTCAAGGTCGCCTACTCTACGCCTCTGATTTTTTGTATGCCGACAGTTTGAATAGTAACTTGACCTTTGGCTTTGAGGAAATATTGCGTTAAACTCCGGGGATTCCATGCGAGATGTATTGCTCTAATTTTACCTGCAAATGACGCGGTATATATTTTGTCTGGTATATTTTTGTTATCAACATGTCTGATTCATAAAGCGATATTTGTAATTATTCATTTTGTTCGATGATTCACAAAGATTGTTAAATATTTGGTTTACAATATTATTATAGATTTCGCTATGTCAATTTAGAGGCAGTCTGTTCGATCTCCGTTTTGAGACAAATATTTGTATTACCCACAAATATTAGGGCAAGCGTGTTTCTATGACAAAAAAGTATCTCTTAATTCCTAGTACACGACTTGTATATCATTTACCATTTTAATGTAAAAGTTTGTATGGTCCCATATAATGTTAATGTTACCTGAATTATCGAAAACAGTCAATGAATAATGTGCAAAAATAGCTTACATTCTGAATTAACAATCATTACATTAAAATTTGAATTCATGCTCTTGATTGTAATTCTCTTTATAATACAAAGGCATGAAAGACATTATATCATTTTGAAAATTTCATGAAACTTTGTCTTATTGCAGAATTCTTTGGACTACCCGAATTTCGCACAACCCTTCAAAGCCTCAGACCCTTCGATACGATGTCCTCAAGCTACCATATTTGTAGGAGGAGTCCTCCAATGTTTGAAGCTTAACATATACGTACCTAATAAAGCCAATGTTGGAAGCAAAAAGCCAGTATTTGTCTGGTTTTATGGTGGAGGATTCTTCTTTGGCAGCGCCGGGGAATATGGAGGCAAATATTTGGTCCAACGTGACATAGTGGTAGTTACTGTTAATTACAGACTTGGTCCGTATGGCTTCTTTTGCTTAGACGACCCTAGAGTACCAGGAAATCAGGGATTGAAAGATCAGATAACGGCCTTACGATGGATCAAGGCGAATATTGGTGCATTTGGCGGAGATGCTTCCAAAGTTACAATCGCTGGTGAGAGCTATGGTGGTGGATCAGTTGACTTCCATCTTTACTCCTCCTATGAACAATTATTCGACAAAGGCATCGTACAAAGTGGCTCTGTTTTCACACCTTACGTATTTGGAAAAGGCGACTACAATGCAGCCAAAGAATTAGCCGAGAAAATGGGCCATAAGAGTACGAGGAATGATGAAGCACTAAGATTTTTGGCTACAGCAAACCCTGTTGATGTTATGCGAATGGCTCGTAATCTAAGTTCAATTCTGCGACCATGCAAAGAGAAGCAATTCAAAGGAGTACAGAACTTCGTCAGCACAGATCCGTACCACTTCAGAAGGTCTGATAAAGTTAAAAAATCGACAATCATGATCGGATACAATAGTAAGGAGACTTTTGACACATTTGCCAAAGCAGACGACGAATTTTACCAAGGTTTGCAAAATGGAATCCGCGAGAGGCTAGGACAAATATTTGTTCTCAAAAATGAAGAGTTGGAGACACTTGCTAAAACAGTTCAAGATTTTTACTTAGGAGGGAAGCCGATAGCAAAGGAATCGATGCTCGAGCTGTGCGATTTCCTAGCAGATTTCATGGTGAACCATGCAGCAGAGCGATCAGTTAACAATTACATTAAACTCGGTGCAGAGAAAGTGTACAAATATGTGTTTTCATATGTCGGAGGCAGTCCTTTCAAGAATCTACCGGGCATTGGAGCTTTCCATACAGAAGAGTTGCAATACTTGTTCGAAATGACTGGAAATCTCACTACGCCGGAACAGGTTATGATTCGCGACAGAATGACTGAGATGTGGGCTAACTTCGTTAAGTTTGGGTGAGTTGAATTTATTTACATACACATAAACTCACGCCTGTATTACGTGATGGGTTAGGCTATGCATGCATTTCTACACCCACATTTCGCCAGGTATGTGTCAGTCCCACGTAATGGGGGGCGAGCGTATTGCCGTTTTTCGGGCACTTTGCCCGACCCGGGAATCGAACCTGTAGATCGCACGGCACATTCTTATACCGCGAGACAACGAGGCAGTCAATTTATTTACTCTTATTATAATCATTTTATATTTAAACTAAACAGTCTCTATTCAGTGTTATTCGGAGGAGAACACTATATTTTACCAGGATAAAATTAATCTAGATGTTCCTTTGCAAGGTCCCATCTATGACCATACCAAAAATTCGTTAATACAAACCATCCCACTTTATAATATTAATTAGTAAAGATAACAAAAAAACTGTTTTCGATCTTTTTAGAGTTCTTATTTATATATGGTTTGATGTTTGGTCGTTCCAAACACTGATAACTCTCTCGGAGTTTCTGACACAATCAACACAAGACTGAATGATTTTATTATTTCGTACCGCAGTTCATACAGTAACTATCGTCCATTCTCGTTCCAGTGACCCCACGCCGCAAACGTCCAGTTTATTGCCAGTTAAATGGACCCCAGTGACCTCGGACAATGCACGGCCGTACATGGACATTGACGTCAATATGAAGGTCAAAAACTATGTGAACCACGAGAGAATGGCGTTCTGGGACCTAATTTGGCATAATTATTGGCAGAACTCGGCAGCTATGCTTTAAAAGTGGCTTCTTTGTATTAAAATCTTAATGTATTAAATACTGGCGTGCTGGTTGTAATATCAGATGAAGATATGATATTAATGTAGAAACAACACTTTTCACTAAAAAGATATGAATGTTTACAAGATGCGTCTATTCGATGCGACGGACTACGATAATTGTTAAACTTTTGTTTATTGTACTGATAGATCATGTTAAAAAACATTGACTTCTTACATACATACATAAACTTACGCCTGTATTCCCCGAAGGGGTAGACAGAAGTGCATTTCTGCACCCACATTTCGCCAGATATGTATCAGTCCCACGTAATAGGGGGCGAGCCTATTGCCGTTTGTCGGGCACAATTCCAGACTCCGTGCTGCTACTGAGAATTTCCTAATGGAAAAACCCAATAACACTTTGCCCGACCCGGGAATCGAACCCAGGACCTCTAGATCGCACGGCACATACTTGTACCGCGAGACCACGAGGCAGTCGGCAGGCATTGACTTCTTATATTTATGCTTTTCTGTTTATATTGCGTAAATCTATAATTATCATAGTTATAATACTTGCATCATTACTTAGGGCAATTAAGCATTAATTTATGTATTAAAGAGAAAGTTATTCGCATTTAAATATAGTTCGGATTTTATAACCAATTTTGTAACTAAAATTTTTGAATAATCCAACATTAAATCATGCTTAATATGATATGACAGACCCATGGCGCAAACGAGAGGCCGCGGGTTTGATACCTGCACTGAAACAAATGTTTATGCGATCCACAAATATTTGTTTCGGGTCTGGGTGTGAGGGAAAAGTCTCTCGTAGTTTCTGATACCCACGACACAAGACTTATATATTAATGTTGAGTCAGATGAATGTGGCTGTTGAGTGTATTTAATTATTATTTTCTATCCATCTGCATCTAACTTCAAAGTTCAACAAAGCTATTCAAAATAATGATTGAGATAAATAAATATATCAATGTAAGTAAGTGTAAAGGTACTTTATTTTTAGGTCCTATCCCACGACACACCCGCCACTGTAACTCCTGTGCTCCAGGATTAACAGCGGCACGCACAGTATTATTTAGCGAATCTAAAGGAACCTTGTCATGATCCCGCAACGAAGTTAACTCATTAGTACATTAAGAAAAAATAATATGAGAAATAAAAATGTATTTTTTTCGCGATATATGCAGTCAGATCATAATGCTCTTCCTTAGTCGACAAATATTATCAATTTGAAAAAATTACATTAAAATCGCTTTAAAAAAAATTACAAGCAAAAAATTATTTTATTAGAAAAATAGCGTGAAATTACGAATTTCATCAGAAACAATAAAAATAAGAGCCTTAAAAACTATAAAAAAAGTTGAATATTATGTCCTAAAAATAGGACAGTGGAGAGGAATGGGTTAATCAGAAAAAAGATATAAAGGAGGAGTTGGTAACAAAGAGTTGTGCACTTCCCTCCACAGCAAAGCAGCGTAAAGGTAATTTTTTTGGCGCTATCCCACCACACACCCGCGACTGTAACTCCTGTACTCAACAGCGGCACGCAGTGTATCGATGTCGAGCAATGAAGCTCAACGTATCTAAGGGGACCTAATTTGTCATAATCCCGCAACGAAGTTAATCAGAAAGACAATATAAAGGAGGAGTTGGAAAACAAAAAGCGTAAAGGTACTTACCTCCGAAGCATCCCAAGCGCCGTAGGTGGGGGGGTTGATGAGCATGAACACGAGCGAGGAGAGCAGGATGCACGTGACGATGAAGGGGCCCACGTATCTCCAGGTCACCTGCCAGTAGATGCCGGGTCTGTAGCCCGTCATCTCGTAGATGTCGTTGGTGAACCTGAAGCAGATATTTGATCAAATATTTGAGTAAAACCGATCGTTACAGTTGCCCCTAAAATGTTGGAAGTTATGGACCAATATTTGTATGTAAACAAAAGATTTTAAAACATTTTTTAGTGCGAGGGATATAGGCTTTTACATCGAGTGAATAAATAACTATGCAATATTTATGTTTGTTCCGGGAGCAGTTTTACAAAAACATCAATTTTTATTAAACTGTTTATAGTGTTTCTAGAGCCCCATTTACGTGTACATAAAAAGCTATCCAAACTGGTCCAGTATTTTTTAACATAAATTGTTTAAAAAAATACGTGTTTTTCTATTCACAACATTAGTATCCCATGAGTTAAATTACCCCAAAACTCGACAGCAATGAACTTACCATCAGGCCCTGTATCATTGCTACTGTACCGAAGTAAAGAAACTCACTTCTCATGTCCGTATATGTATATGACGGCGACCATCTCGAGCAGTGCTACCACCACCAGGCCGATGGTTCCGGCGAACGAGTCGAACATCTTGAGCCAGTACTCGCCCGCGCCGGTCGTGAAGATCAGACCCACGAGGAAGCAGAACGTGCACACCACACCTGCACAGAAGTTTTGCTTTTAGCAATTCTTCGTTATCATTAGCAGTCCTTACAAGTACGTTTTAGCCTCTGTAATTAAGAGGGATTAAGATATTAATCATCATCATCATCATCAGCCCATATACGTCCCACTGCTGGCACGGGCCTCCTCTACCATTGAGAGGGTTTAGGCCTTAGTCCACCACGCTGGCCTAGTGCGGGTTGGCGGACTACACACCTAAGAAATTCCTAAGAACTTTTAGGTGTGCAGGTTTCATCACGATGTTTTCCTTCACCGTTAAAGTACGTGATTATTCATTGTGAATACACACATAACTTCGAAAAGTCAGAGGTGTGTGCCTGGGGTTTGAACCCGCGACCGTCGAGATTCTCGACCGCGTGCCTAAACCTCGAGGCCATCACGACTTTTCTAAGATATTAATCCCTGACTAAAAATGACTGATAAGTCATTTTAGTAATTATCTACCTTTCTATTCACAAAGATATTTTTCTACAATATTATTCACAGTGCATAGACATAGTTCTAAACCTCACACTATGATACAAGTCTTGTGCCGTGGGTAACTAAATCAACTACTAGAATTGTTTCGGTCTCATAAACACACTTGGCCATAAAGTTAATTATAATGTTTACCTTGTTATTTTTTTTATGAAAAATATTGCATTACAAATAAACAAAAAAATTCATGAACATAATGTCAATAAGCAAGGGGGACAGAAATGAAAAAAATTTATGTTTTAAATAACACTTACAATTCATTGGTACTAACGATCGTATTGAAATTATCTTAAATGAAAACGAACTTTCGGAAAGTCCTTCTCGATTCCACAAGATTCCTTTAGTAGAAGATTCAATAAAATATTAATCAATCAACTTTGTATCTCAAAAAATAAAATAAATAATACCAGAAGACACTTACCAGTGATAACAGGCTTGCTCAATCTCTTAAAGAAGTCGATATCGAATATGGTGCAGAGCATTCCCTCCATGATGCCGATCTGGCTGCCCAGCCCGAGGGACAGCAGCATCAAGAAGAAGATGATGGACCAGAACGGAGCTGGGGTGAGCTTCAAGATCGCTTGCGTGAACACGATGAAGGCTAGCCCTGTGCCTTCAGCCGCCTGGAAGCAAGATAAGGTTTGTTTGAGTAGAAGTTTCTAGAGTTGTCCCATGATCTAGTTCAGGGTTTCTCAAAGTGGGGTTCGCCATTCGACGGCAGGGGGTTCGCGACAAGATTTACGTAATGGTGACGTGACGCCTAGCAGCCACGTGCGGCATACATAGAGGCGCGCGCGACTCAATTCGTCAGAGTCAGAATTAAGGTTGAAATTGTCCAAAATTACTCCTAAAACTGACTACATTTGCGACAAGAAACAAGCACACCATCATATTAATATTAAAAATATATTTGTTTTGGCACTTTGTTTGTTAGATGAACAAGTATGTAAAGTACTGTCTATAAGGTCAGGCAAAGTGGTATTGGGTTTTTCCATTGGGAAATTCTCAGTAGCTGCAGAGTCTAGGAATGTGTCTCATAATTTATTTATTTATTTATTTATTTATGCTTTTTATACAGTTTGTATAAAGGCGGACATAATGCCTTAGGCATTCTCTTACAGTCGACCTTTGGGTGATGCAGAGATAAAAGAAGTAGGTGCATAAATAACGAACTGGTGGAGATACATACATACATATATACTAACATATTAAGAACAACAAGAAAATAGGAATACACATATAAAATATGAAATATAATCCAGTATACATACACACAAATATAAATATATACACATATAGAATCATACTCATATACATACGAACATATTACATATATAAACATAAATACATAGAAGATATATATTATCAACTCAATTCCTTAAGAAATAGCTGCCGAACTTTCAACTTAAATGTCAGGCGGGTTGTAACCGACCTAATTTCAGCGGGGAGTGCATTCCAAAGGAGAATAGATTGTATGAAAAAGGAAGAGTGGACAAAATCGGAGGTGTGAGGGGGACACTTAAGAAGAAGATTGCTTGAAGAGCGAAGGTTTCGAGAGTGGTTGCTACCGAGAAATTGAAAATGGTGAGATAAGTAAGAGGGTGAGGAAGGACAATTCAAAATGGAAAAAAGGGTAGTGAGTGCTCGCAGAGAACGACGTTGACGGATAGGCAACCATTTTAATTGGGAACGGAAGGAAGACACGTGATCATATTTACATAATGGCACTAGGCTCGCGTCATAAAACGAAGGACTTAAAATTATGAATGGTAAAACGTAGGAGTAGAAAGCATAGGTGTATACCTATGCACCCTATGCTACCCTTTCGAGGATGTAGGCGTGAGTGCATGTGTGACGTTTTATCTACGTCTACTCTATAGGCTTCCCCTTATACGCGGATCTCAACCTAGTACATGTGTGTACATATCTTTTTTATACTCGAGGGGAAGGCTAATTATGGCTCTAGCCAGCCCTCGGGAGGGAGGCGGGAAGCGTATGTTAATGCCGGACTGGGTTCTTCTTTCTACGTTACCTCTTCAAGCTGCCGGCTCATGGAGCATCCAGTCAAGTTGAAGCTAGCTGTGATGGTTCCGTTCAGTTTGGGGAACTCCTCCCGATAGTAGTCCTCGGTGGAGTTGAGGGTGAAGCCTCCAATGTGATGCATCGCCAGGATTTTTATTTCCCTGCGAAAAATTATAATACTGCGTTAAATTGTAAGCAGTATGTTACGGTTCACAATCTTTCGACAAATCACAATCTCGCGAGATATATTATAACATACATACATAAACTCACGTCTGTATTCCCCGAAGGGGTAGGCAGAGGTGCATTTCTGCACCCACACTTCGCCAGGTATGTATCAGTCCCACGTAATAGGGGGCGAGCCTATTGCCGTTTTTCAGGCACATTTCCAGACTCCGCCCAATAACACTTTGCCCGACCCGGGAGTCGAACCCAGGACCTGTAGATCGTACGGCACATACTTGTACCGCGAGACCACGAGGCAGATATATTATAATTTAACGTTAATTACAATTTTACGGTGTCATATACAAAGTGTTAGTTAATGGATGATTTAGTAGTAAATATAAACTAGAAATAGGTCCCATTAAAATACTGTGGGCGAACTAGAAAGACTCCTAGTATTTTATAATAGTTACAAGAATAAATAGCACGAAGTATTTTAAACAACTAACTTGTACTGAAAAGTCAATGCTTTTAAAAGATTCATTAATGTCTTTTATGAATAAATAGATTATAATCAGACAATATAAGTTTATACCTGTGTAAGACACATTTTTTTTAAATTATATATAAATTGACCATTAAAAAATTCCATCTAAATAACTCTATTTCTTTTAATATATAAAAGTCAATGAAATTAAATATTTTATAGCCTATGCGTTCTCATATCACCGGGCTCGTAAAACTTTGAGGAGCATGTGCTGAAGTAGTTGGTAATGTCTGCTGAGCACGCAAGGTCGCGAAGATAACATTTTGCTTAGACTTATTTTTAGCGATGGTATTTTCGCTTTAATCAATAGACACAACGGCCTTTAACTACCTACTAACCTTTGCTATATCTACGAGTATATTAATTAACTTGTAAATTGAATGAATTAATATTTTTCACTTAATTTAATTTGGCAGCTAACTTATAAGAGTTTATAGAAGAATAACTCGTAGGAAAACATCTAAATCGTAGTTGTGGTAGGCCCTTACATCCAATATTATTTTTAAACCACAGGTAAGACCGAAAAACATATAAAAAGTTTAGGTAACTCTCTCAGGTGTAGAGGCTGCTTATGATTATGATTCAATATTTAGAATGCCTTGATTAACTGACTCAGTTATAATAGCTAAAAGACAAGAGTAAGTACAGGGTGTATTCAGACAGTAATCGAAAAATAAGGCAGACGGTCAGAAGACCGTGATCAAAAACATATGCAGGTAATAGCTATGGTGATTTCAAATTCAAACACGTTGGCAGGAAAAAATCCCCAAAAAGAAATAAATACTTTGACGTTTTTATACTCGTAATCAACATAACTATTACCTATCTTATTTTCCGATCACCGTCTGTTTAATCCTGTTTAATGTTACAAAATATTAACATAAATTTCCTCCTTGGGCTTTTACAGGGGGTAAACAGACCTAGATCGAAAACTGAGACAGTTAATACTTACGTACTTACGTTTTCTTAACAATACATTTTATACCTAGCTATGGTTGTATGGAAAACGTCAAAATTTTTATTTTTTGTCGGGATTTATTTAACGCTATTGGATTCGTAATCACCGTAGTAGCTATTACCTGCCTTAGTTTTCGATCACCCTGTATATATGAAGTACATCAGTGTTAAGTCGGAATTCGCGAATTACGGTTATGCTACATTTATTAAACAAATTACAAAAATCAATCCTACATATTTATACTTACTTGCCAATACAGTTCTCGACCATAGTATAAGCTTTGAAGCCGAGGATGCTGAAGATGACGACGGAAGCGTAGATGGCGGTAAGGGCGTTGCACACGGAGACCAACAGCACGTCCCTCACGCAGTTGTTGTTGGGCGGGTTGTAGGAGCCGAAGGCGATCAGCGAGCCGAACGCGAGGCCGAAGGAGTAGAACACCTGCGTGGCCGCGTCCAGCCATACCGTCGGGTCTAGGAGCTTTTCCAGCTGGAAGTAAATAGGTGATTGATTGAAACGCTAGTATTCCTGAATATATTTTAGATGCGAAGTCATAAATGGATGGTATATTTTCGTAATTAAAGTGAATAATTGAACTGCTAATTCTTATTTGAGCTTAAGTTGAGGTGTAGCGTGATTAATTGACACCTTAGGTCTTAGGAATTTCTTAGGTGTGCAGTTCGCCAACCCGTACTAGGCCAGCGTGGTGGACTAAGGCCTAAACCCTCGCAGTTGTAGTGGAGGCCCGTGCCCAGCAGTAGGACGTATATGGGCTGATGATGATGATGTGATGAATTATTTTAAATTTATCTACTTTACATCACGGCCCAATAACAATTGTCGTGACACAGACTAACAGCAACATTGTAGTTCCTAGTCTACAATAGGTGATTATCGTAGCTATCGTGGTAGATGTAAACTTATAGAAAAAAGGTTGCAAGTAACCATTCCATAAAATTTTAGGGACCCATTTATTTTTAAGATTAATAGAAAAACTATAAGGCAGAAGGTTTTAAACTAGCTAGTAAACATTATTTAAAAAAACTTACTTTTGGTTTATACATGTGCCAAATACCATCGGATGAGCCAGGCAGCGTGATGCCTCGCACAAAGAAGATGGTAAGCACAACGTACGGGAACAGGGACGTAAAATAAACTACCTGTAATTAGAATAAAGGTACATACATGACCTCACGCTTGTATTCCCGAAGGAGTAGGCTGAGGTGCATTTCTGCACCCACACTTCGCCAGGCATGTATCAGTCCCACGCAATAGGGGGCCAGACTATTGCCGTTTTTTGGGTATATTCCCTGATTCCGCGCCGCTACTGAGAATTTCCTAATGGAAAAACCCAATAACACTTTGCCTGACCCGGGAATCGAACCCAGGACTTCTAGATCGCACGGCACATATTTATAATAAAGGTATTGATACTACTTGATACTACTTGTAGTTGTACGGAGAAGCTATGCGTGTACCAAAAAACTGTCTTCACTGATGCAATAGCATCCAATATAGGTACATATATTTCATTGCCAGATACTCGTAAATAGTAGAAGGATCTCTTGGGGTCTATACAATCCTTCTACAATATTTTGTGCACGTTTGCTTTAACGGTACCTATATAGTTCAGAAGTTAAGACTCCCGGGTATTTGAACCGGTGAGCGTGGGCATTTTGTCTCGACTACACGCCTAGTTCACGAGGTCGTAACGACTATGCCCACATATTATGCCTATTGGTAAATATAGTGCCTTTACACCTTAAACTCTAGGTCAAACAATATTTACCTTCCCACTGCTCTGTATTCCCTTCATTACGATGAAGAAGACAATTATCCAGGCCAGGAGTAGATACAGAACAATCCACCAGCGAGGAACTCCAGGCTCATCGATGCTGGGGGACGCGTCCAGAGCTTCGCGGTACCAATAGTAGACCGTGGCTGAGGCCTTGTTGCATTCAGCTTCAGCAGTGCCATTGTCTTGAGGGCAGTGCGCCCATGGCAGCTGGTCGGCCGTCAACTGTAGAAAAGAAGCTAGATTATGATGGGAGGAAAATTAACTGATCTTCGATTTTTTATTATACTAGCTGTGCCCGCGACTTCGTCCACGCGGAAAAATTATTTTTAATAAGAAAATTTATAAACTAAAAGTAGCCTAAGTTACTCCTTATTAATAAATCAGCTATCTGCCAGTAAAAGTCCCGTTAAAATTGGTCCACCCGTTTCAGAGATTAGCCGGAACAAACAGACAGACAGACAGACAAAAATTGTAAAAAACGTTATTTTGGTATATGTACCGTGTATACATTCATATGCATTTATAGCTGACCCGGCGAACTTCATTCCGCCTAACAGCTGATTCTTTAATATATTTTTTAGCCTAAGTTATTCCTTATTACATCAGCTATCTGCCAGTGAAAGTCCCGTTAAAATTGGTCCACCTGTTTTAGAGATTAGCCGGAACAAACAGACAGACAGACAAAACAGACACTCCAATTTTATTTATTAGTATAGATTATATTTCATAGGATTCTCGATTATTCTTTCAATGTCTCTAAATATAGAGCCTTATCGTAGATAAATTATAGAATTTATTTCATTTTATTTATTATAGACATACAGTCAATTAATTTTGCAGTAAAACTTATTTCAATTAGGTATTAGTCACGAAAAAAAAGTTAAGGATATGAAGCTAGAGTGATTTTTTGTTAGTTTAATCTGAGACAATGAAGAGATAAAATGAAGTGACCTAAGTAATAAAGTATTAGAAGAAAGTAAATAATAAAAGTATGTAAATACATTTTAAATTAAAAAAAAATATTCATGATTATTAATTAATCCATGCATAAATAACTTGATCATTCAAAAAAGATTAAGTATTTTTTTTTTATGGGAAAGGAGGCAAACGAGTTAGTGAGCCATCTGATGTTAAGTGGTCAACACAGCCCATGGACACCCACAATACTAGAGGAATCATCGGTGCGTTGCCGGCCTTTGAGGAAAATATAGGCTCTTTTCTTGAAGATTCTTTGATATTTTAATTTGATTAAATTGTAGATTAAGACGATACAAATCTCACTCACCCGTATGCTATTGAAGAGGTAGAAGAACACCCAAGTGATGATAACGTTGTAGTAGAGGGCCACGAAGAGAGTGACCACACAACTGGAGATGCCGATACCGCCGAGCCACGGGTGGATGGTGTTCCAGACTCCAAGGGAGCCTAGACGCATCTTCTGGCCGATAGCCATTTCGATCAGAAACAGCGGGATACCCTCGAGGACCAGCATGATTAGGAACGGAATTAGGAAAGCACCTGTGGACAACAAAGTTCATTTGAACCTGGTTAATTAAATTATGATTACCGTCTTTGTTGACGTATGTATTTGGTCAATAGAATAGAAGACAATCTTGGCTCATAGTAAAGATGGGAGCTGATTTTTTTGCGGCTTGAAAATTTAAAACTTTAAGGTAATTAGAACGTTGTTAGAATTTATAAAGGCCCATCACTATTTTAAGCCTGTATTCTCGATAGGATAGGCAGACGTATTCCGACACTTCGCTGTGCTATTTTCGAATGCTAAATCCTATTAAAATATTTCTGACTCCGCAATCAACACAGAATAGCTCTATTACGAACTTTTACCGAAGTATTCGTTTTAATATTAAATCGACGGAAATCAGTTATTAGAACATTACTAATAAGACGAAAAATCCTGAACACGAGGTGGTAAAACACTCGTTTTATCATTATATACATTCCTATTATATATAGGCATATACGTCCCATTGCTGGGCACGGGCCTCCTCTACAATTGAGAGGGTTTAGGCCTTACCACAGCCTCCACCACGCTGGCCTAGTGCAGCTTGGCCTATACATCTAAGAAATTCCTAAGAACATTCAGGTGTGCAGGTTTCCTCACGATATTTTCCTTCACGGTTAAAATACGTGATAATTCGTTATAAATACACACATAACTTCGAAAAATCAGAGGATCTGAACCCTCGTCCGCCGAAATTCTCGACCGCGCGCTTAAACATCAAGGCCTTCATTCCTCTACTTGACGTGATTGTGGTTAGCAATGCAAAATTACTATATTCGGCATTTGCCTCACATATAATTACAGCTATAACCTTGGTAATAATCAAGAATGTGTGCCAATCCACAAAGCTTCTGGAAATGAAAGCGCACACCACAATGGTTGCGAGTTGAGAGCAATTTGCGATATGAATGCGGTATAATCGGCAGTTTCACGTGTGTGTGGCGAAGTGCCAACACTAGCATGCAAGTGATTTTGACTCGGCACCGATAGCCTCTTTCACTCCATTGAATTCTTGTATTACGGAAGTAAAAGGATTCCAATTGGTGTGAAGTATTGCTCTTTTGGAATTTGTGAAGTATTGGAATTTCTTAGATGTGTAGTCCGCCAACCCGCACTAGGCCAGCGTGGTGGACTAAGGCCTAAACCCTCTCAGTTGTAGAGGAGGCCCGTGCCCAGCAGTGGGACGTATATGGGCTGATGATGATGATGATGATGATGATGATTGCTCTTTTGACAACTTTCGTGGGCATTTAGTTGGGAGTTTACGTACTGAAAAAGAAGTCGCGGTATCCACAACCATGTGTGAGCCGCAACATGAGGTTAGGGTCTGGGTGTTTCTTAGATGAAAAAGTCTTTCGTAGTCTGTTACTCGTGGTTCACAATTTCCCCTTATTTATGGCTAAGTATTATGTGTGTATATTGGGAATACTTTTTTTTTTTTTGTGATTTTGTTACTTAACTGATACTATTAGGTATTATTGCGATATCCATAAACATACATACATAAAGTCACACCTGTATTCCCCGAAGGGGTAGGCAGAGGTGCATTTCTGCACACACATTTCGCCAGGTATGTATCAGTCCCACGTAATAGGGGGCGAGCCTATTGCCGTTTTTCGGGCACATTTCCAGACTCCAAAAACCCAATAACACTTTGCCCGACCCGGGAATCGAACCCAGGACCTCTAGATCGCACGGCACATACTTGTACCGCGAGACCACGAGGCAGTCATGAACATTATGAAAATAATCCACTAGGGCAAACCAAGCCTTAATTTATAAAGAAAATGAAGTATAAGCCATGAGCTTTGTTTGTAGAGAATCAGAATGTGTACACATAAAAAAGTCATTTGTAATTCCATAACGTATCTACTAACAATTATGTCAATTCTAAAAAGGTAACAAGGCTACGCCGTAGACACGACCCGTAGATGGTCTACGGATAACCTTTGCTCTTTGCTACGAAAAAGTTACGTCATATCAGATTTTGTACAATTTACCGTTATAGCATTCGCTTTTATAGGTTTTTGTAGAATCAGAACAGGAGGAGGTATTGAGCTGCTTACTTTCTTTATAGTTTTTCCTTGATACTTTTCATTTGTAATCTAATATTTATTCTTAATTAACTTTATATTAGCTTTTGTGACGCAGTTGGTATACATTGTTGTGGTAAAGCCGTGGGGAAAATATTCATATAAAATATTGTGTTTTAATTAAGTATGCCTGCCTCGTGGTCTCGCGGTACAAGTATGTGCCGCGCGATCTAGAGGTCCTGGGTTCGATTCCCGGGTCGGGCAAAGTGTTATTGGGTTTTCCATTAGGAAATTCTCAGTAACAGCACGGAGTCTGGAAATGTGCCCGAAAAACCGCAATAGGCTCGCCCCCTATTACGTGGGACTGATACATACCTGGCGAAATGTGGGTGCAGAAATGCAGCTCTGCCTACCCCTTCGGGGAATACAGGCGTGAGTTTATGTATGTATGTAATGAAGTATCGCTGTTTTAAGTCAATTAAACGAATTAGTGACTTTTTTTAACATACCTACTACCATCGTAATGGAATGTTAATTCATGTATACGCACTCTCTTCTCTATCTCTTTCTCTTCTCTCACGGCTGATCTCCAAGAAGGTCCTCATATTGCCAGTTATTATACACTTTGTTACAGATATCGTAATGTTTCCCGGACTTATCTCCAAAACCAAGGAGGAAATTTATATATTCTCCAATATATTTGTGTTTTATTAGCAGGCGTGAGTTTATGTATGTATGTAATTAAGTATCGCTGTTTTTAAGTCAATTAAACGAATTAGTGACTTTTTTTAACATACCTACTACCATCGTAATGGAATGTTAATTCATGTATACGCACTCTCTTCTCTATCTCTTTCTCTTCTCTCACGGCTGATCTCCAAGAAGGTCCTCATATTGCCAGTTATTATACACTTTGTTACAGATATCGTAATGTTTCCCGGACTTATCTCCAAAACCAAGGAGGAAATTTATATATTCTCCAATATATTTGTGTTTTATTAGCAGGCGTGAGTTTATGTATGTATGTAATTAAGTATCGCTGTTTTTAAGTCAATTAAACGAATTAGTGACTTTTTTTAACATACCTACTACCATCGTAATGGAATGTTAATTCATGTATACGCACTCTCTTCTCTATCTCTTTCTCTTCTCTCACGGCTGATCTCCAAGAAGATCCTCATATTGCCAGTTATTATACACTTTTGTGGGTGCATTTCGTTATTCGAATTTGATACTTATTATTCATAGGGATAAATAAAATTAGTCTATAAATCCGTGGATTAGTAAGTTGTAACCACAGAACAGTTGAATATAGAAGGGAAATAGACAGTATTTTGTATCGGGACGAGTGTCGCCGCTTGTCTGTCACCTGTTCATTCTGTCTCTGATCGACGTACGATGACAAAAAATTCTAAAGGGCTGCTACTGGTTGTCACACAATTATAAAAGTCGTGATATTACACGCTACCCGAATTACTAAGAAGCAGCCGGGTAAAACATATGATAGTCTGTGTTAATCGTAGGTTCGGCATGCTCGGCACGCTCACATTTCCTGGTGCAGGTTTCACGATGGTTTCCTTCACCGTTAAAGTGCGTGATAATTCTTGGTGACTGCCTCGTGGTCTCGCGGCACAGGTATGTGCCGTGCTATCTAGAGGTCCTGGGTTCGATTTCCGGGTCGGGCAAAGTGTTATTGGGTTTTTCCATTAGGTAATTCTCAATAGCAGCACGGAGTCTGGAAATGTGCCCGAAAAACGGCAATAGGCTTGCCCCCTATTACGTGGGACTGATGCATACCTGGCGAAATGTGAGTGCAGAAATGCACCTTTGCCTACCCCCTTCGGGGAATACAGGCGTGAGGTTATGTTTGTATGTATGTAATTCTTTGTATGTATTATGTAATACATACATAACTTCGAAAAGTCGTAAGGTTCGCGACTGGGTTTTGAACCCGCGATCGCCTTGATTCTCGACCGCGCACTTATACTTCTAGGCCATCATGACTTTTGACAGACGGATACTTCATTTACATTATTAGTTTTGAATACCAATGACTCTTTGTAAAAAGGCATTTACATGATAATATACATGATAATAATTTCGTCGCGGGCCCCTCATGGCCCACTTAGTTTGTCAGTCACGTCTTGACGTATTATATTAAGGGTTTTATTTCAATATCCCGCGTCTAAATTGAACGCAGTCCTGTCGCCAAAATACATACGTCATCGCACGTCTGTCGAAAGGTTCGGCAGAATTGTATAACCCACTTTTCGCCAGCGATTTGAAATAACATTTAATTGGTATCGAACCTACTGGCATGGTACTCGAAGTCGAATGGTACTGATTTTCCTCATAGAGAAGCTCTATATTACTTGGTTCTAGGAATTGAATGCGGGACCTCCCGAACGCAAGCATTGTCTTACAATACGGTGTTAATCAAACATGCATTAAAAATCCGTAAAGAAAAAGTATGCATATTTCAACCAAATAAAATAAATACAATCCAACAGTATACAATAGTAGTTCTCACCCCACACTAAAATAAAAGTCTTGTGTCGTGGATTTCAGAAAATACGAGACATTGTCTATCACACAAATACCCAGACCAACATACATCACACAAATATTTGTCTCGGTGACGGAATCGGACCCGTGGCCTCTCGTTTCACAATCTGGTGTCTAACCAGCCACGGGCTGCCAAAACCAAACCCATACTGATTTGTAAAATTTTGCATTTTATTAAAACTGTAATAAAATTTGAAGATATATTTTTGAAAATATTGTGTTGTATAAAAGTTACAGATAATAATAATCTTTATAAGTGCTTTTCTTTTTTAGAAACAGTTTTCTGTCTAAGTGAAAATATAAATGAAAAAAGGTAAAATTTATCGGAAATGTTTTGCTTGGCACCATCTGTTACAGTCTGGTGCATCTGTCAATGTTGCTTTAGTGTTACTTTAAATATATTACAGCTGAAGTTTGGTAGTTTATTATACCTAATTTATGTAGTTTATCGTTTTAATGTAGTTTTAACAAACCGACCATCAAAAATAATGAAAACTTATCTAACGCTTTGTGAAGTCGCTTGTTTGTTGTTAAAAATGACAAATTACATCTGCTTCTTTTTCAATAATTGTTTAAACACTTTTTTCCTAAGAATCACCATTTGGGAGATATAGCGATGCAAATAGTTGAAAAAGTTGTGTTCTTCATAATATGTACGTATGTCAATTACCGTTTTATACATTACAGAACGGTAATACAAGTAAAAATAATAGTTTTCGTGGCGTAACATACGTATACGTTTTATACAGTTCCAAGAATATAAACTCGAAAAAACCCAGCTCCTCATTACTATCAAAAATAATGAAAACTTATCTTTTTTAATTAAAATTGTTGTCGGTTAAGATGTTTAACACCTCGGAATGTAAAAGATAACGCGTGTTTAGTAGGACAAAACAATAATAAGGCTAATTAATTACTTATAATACATAAAATAACTCACCTCCGCCATTTTGTTGACACAAATACGGGAACCGCCAAATATTACCCAATCCGACAGAATATCCAATGATGGATAGAAAGAATTGGAGCTTCCCCGACCATGCAGCACGGTCATCTTCCGGTGCGTCGCGCTGCAAAGATCCTCTCGATCCTTGTAGCACTATGGTAACTCCATGAGGCCGCTCGGAACCGTCCGAACGAGTAGTCAATGGCGCCAATTCGTGTCCATTCCGCGGGCCAATAGGCTCAGCTTTAGCCGCCATCTTGTGTCAATTTAATTTACAAAAAAGTTATTGTCTTTAATATTTTAGTTTAACAAGATTTTTTAAATGATATCTATTGCCTATAAATATGTTCATAATATGTTATTGAAAAGTCCCATAATATTCGAACCGAATGGCGTCTTTTTTTACGAATTGCACCACTTTAAAATATGTTTTGATATTTTTTAATAATTTTTGCCTGAGTCTTAGTGAATCCCTGAAGACGTATGTTGCCTCTCTGGGCATATGCGTCGTTATGTGTGACTTTTTAGATTTCGAACATTATTTAACTGAATGCTTAAGTTTTTTCTGTGTTTATGTTAATTCTCAACGTTTTAAGCCATTATGTCTTCCGATGAAACCACTCGGAAAATAATTCTGAAACAAAAGAATTATAATATAAACAGAGCTGCATTTTACATATTTTACTTAAATATAAATTATAGGTACAACTTATATATTACGTGAGGAGATCTCAAATAAAACTGAACTAAAAATGTCCGAGAGGTTTTGTATTAGACATCCTTCCGAAATGTGAATCGACGACAGCGACGCAAAATGCTTGTACACTTAAATATTTAAGCCCTGTATAAACCGTTGTCGTCCGAAGGAGCGAAAAGTGTGCCAAGGTCGTGCCAAATCGAAGGGTCGCCATTGTACAGTCCCCTAAAGGAAAGTTACAGAGGGGGCGCCTTTTTGCAACTTTCTATTCAGGCAAAACATCTGGCAGTTGGCACAGCCGCCTTGGCGTTTTGTTCTGAACATTTTTTTTCTTTAGCAAGGGTTCAAGAACGTGTTTTAAAGTTTAGTACGAGTTTTGTTTTTTATTTTCAAAGAGTTATGTTGCAATTTATAACCAGCCTGTAAAGGAGATTTAAATATTTTTCGATTTCCGAACGCGACACTTTTGCACGGACCACTATGGCGGGTTTTAGACCTTATTTGCGATGGTCGCTATACGGAAAGATACAATTATTATTCTACCAAATTAATTATTTAATTTCATCATCATCGGCCCATATACGTCCCACTGCTGGGCATGGGCCTCCTCTACAACTGAGAGGGTTTAGGCCTTATTCCACCACGCTGGCCTAGTGCGGGTTGGCGGACTACACACCTAAGAAATTCCTAAGAACTTTTAGGTGTGCAGGTTTTATCACGATGTTTTCCTTCACCGTTAAAGCAAGTGATAATTCATTGTGAATACACACATAACTGCGAAAAGTCAGAGGTGTGTGCCTGGGGTTTGAACCCGCGACCGCCGAGATTCTCGACCGCGCGCCTAAACCTCGAGGCCATCACTGCTTATAATTTGAGTCTCTGGCAATCACAAAACGCCGCTTGCTTCACATTAGTTGTTCTTTAAGACTTTAAAGGCATTTGTGCGTATTTCTATCATTTTATTCAAATAAAATATTTGTGTAACAAATTCTTTAAACTAGATCGTAACATTTGTTCTTAACCTACATACTTTATCATGTATTTATGTGTCGAATTTGGAGAGGGAATATTATATTTAAAATGGCATATTCAACATTTGTTTCGATGCAATATTAACAAGTAAATTACATGTCACCAATAAAATACATAATTTACTTACTAAGAACACATTTTGTTTTCTCAGAATGAATTAAGAACAAGAAGCTGTGATCTAAGTATCTTCGCACTTCGCAAATTATGCACAAGTTGTGCCCTGAGCAGTGAGGCAGAGCTAAGCCGCTTTATGTCACCTAGATTAAAATGTTGGATGTAACACGTGTGTCACAAGTCGTCCATTTAAAGTCTTCGAACGGTGTGTGTGTTAAAACTTTGTTATTAGTTATAATGTGTTTATGCAAATTGTAAACTTGAAAAATAATTAAGCAATTAATAAAAACATTTCTTTTACTATTTTATTCGTTGAGTCATATAAGTACTGTACCCGACCTAGGCTGGTATGGACGGTGTTAAATAAATCTTATATGAAATTTTATATGATCAATTTCAGCACTAGGGCTGGAGTCCAAATAGATGCAATACGTTACAGTTGTACGAAAGTAGCATTTTTTTTAGTGTTTAATCTTTGGCGACGTCAACCTACAAGGGGCTTACCTTTTAAATGCGATAGCGAACAGGTGCCTCACATCGTCCATGCCATTAAACGAATATTTTATTCATTAAAAAATATAACTTAATTAAAAAACGCAAAACTCTGTAGCCTTACTTAGTCATTAAAAAAAACCGTTCCGATACACATCATAGAAATTACATGCAAATGCATACTAATGCTTTCAACAATACCAATACCGATATTAAAATAGAAGCAGTACAATACAAAAAGATGTTATCGCTTCGTATCGATTGTAGTGACCCAATAAGAGTTCTGAGTTGGACGTGCTCAATGTTATGTAATGGATATTTGAAAGACATACCAGGGACAGGAGAATAACAAAGCGATTTTGTATTTATTGAGCCGTCCAGTCTATATACGTTCCGGTATTGAATACTTGAGTCCTCTAAGTTAATTTCTAGGATTAGTTTAGTAATCTGGATTAACAGGGGCGGTGCGCCCTTACATAAAGCGATCCTGAGATATGCGGCAGCGCGCATGGCCTCGTGAAATGTGAATGAATGAACGTCCAAAATAGGGCCAAGTGGGGGGCATATCAAGCCCCTCCAATTTTGAGGAGTCCACAATTGGAGCGGGGGTCATATCAAAGTAGTTCTCGCCCTGAGATATCGCGGTACCGCTCCAAATGCGCGTGACGACGTGAGTTTTAGTTGGTACATTGGCATAGCAACCTAGGCTAACGCGACTTGTGACATATATTTGCACCCAGGTCAAGTCAGCCTATTCGTTCACCCCTTTCTAATTACAGAGTAGACTTATGACTTTCAATAAGATTTTACGTACCTGAAATCAAAAATGGTTTTATGGATTTGTTCACAATGTCTTCCTAAGTCTATATAGTTAATGATAAATGTACCTACGTACATACACAACTACGCTTTTATACCCAAATTGGTAAGAAGAAGGGAGGGGGGAGCCTATTACTCATTTCGTTTGGATCAACTTGTTGTTTCAGCAGTACAAATAAATAAATACACCCAACCGTCACATACATAGTCTGACCCCACATTAAGATACAAGTCTTGTGTCGTGGGTATCAGAAACTACGAGAGACTATTCGGTCTCACAAACACCCAGACCCGAAACAAATATTTGTGGATCACACAAACATTTGTCTCGGTGCGGGGATCGAACCCGCGGCCTCTCGTTTCGCAAGCTGGTGTCTAGCCAACTGCGCCACGGGGCTGTCAATTGTGTGACTATATTTAAGTACTGAGTGCTAATCCTGTTATGGACAGTGGTTGTTAGGTTTTCTCATCAAGCCATGACGTTGAGAATTAAAGTCACAAAATAGATTCATCAAGTGTCGAACGGCTGGTCAATTTTCTCACTTTTTAGATTGACTGTTAGACTCATCGGAAGTGACCTGAATGGGCGGCCTTTCATGGTCTTTGTTATGTTTAGCCTTGCGGATTGATATCGAACAGGTACCTATACAGTTGAACCATGCCTGTTGGTTGATCTACATAAAACTGAATAATCAAGACCTTTATGATAGTAAAGGCTTCTGTTTCTGGACCTCCTTTATAATTTAGAGAGGTTAGGCCTTAGTCTTCTACGCTGATTTAGTGAAAGATAACGGACTACATACCTTAAAAAATCTTGTCGTTGTTGTCTTTTTTTTGTGGTGGGCCACACACCCGCCACTGTAACTCTTGTATTCCAGAATCAACAGCGGCACGCACAGTATTGACGCCGAACACTGAAGTCCGGCGAATCTAAGGAAACCTAATTGGTCATGATCATCATCAGCTCATATACGTCCCAATGCTGGGCACGGGCCTCCTCTACAACTGAGAGGGTTTAGGCCTTAGTCCACCACGCTGGCCTAGTGTGGGTTGTCATGATCATGCAACAAAGTTAATAAAAAAAAGATATAAAGAAGAAGTTGGAAATAAAGAGTTGTCCATCCACAGCAAAAGACAAAATATTGAACAATGCGGTTTTATCCTCACATAAAAGTTAAATATGTTAAAAGTTTTATGTAAAGTCACATTTTCTTCGTTAAAGTTTAATTACGGATATTGAGGAAAAAACGCGCTATAAATGTATCTTCAATAAACAAGAAGCTTATCTTCTCTCAAAGAGAATATACCGTTAATGCTGCGATTTGTTTGTTTTACTGAGGTATTCGATCTTTTAATTACCGGCAGAATATCATCTTTACGTGTTGACTTTAAAGTATATAAACAACTGTTAAAACAACTGAAATAACGGTTTCTTTAATTAGTTTGCTTTATTAATATTTTTTTATGTAATAATAATAATATTTTTTATTACTTAATTGATGAAGCGAAATCTCTTACTACCCTTATACAAATAACGCGCATATCTCAAAATAAAACAAATAATTTAACAAACAAAATAATTTTTAAAAATGTGTAACTGTAAACTAAAAAAACAGTCATAAGTATAATATTTTTTGAAGTAATTGTCTGTGACCTTGTAGTGACTCAGAGAAATTACGGAATTGAGTAGGTTCCTTAGACCCTATGGTCCTGTGTCAAGGACTATTTGATCAATTAACGTGCAGTACATGTGAACAATGTGCTCTAATTACGAGTATATGGGTTCATATGGTCAAGTTTACTAACTAAATACTTTATATGGGATCATACTTCGCCATCTTGGCCGGAACTACTAATTAAAATAAATCATGTTTTATGTTACATATAAAATAAAAAAATAAAAAATGTGTTTTTTTTTATTGTGAAAAGAGGTTAAATGTTAAAAGTTCAGGCATTTCTTTAGTGAGTAAGTAATGGTTGGTTATCGCAGGAGTCAATGTTATTAAAAATATTTTTAAGGAAATATTCGATCAGTAATTGAAATGTTGAATAAGATCGTAAACACGTCAAAACTATAAAAGTATAAGATGATAAACATAAATAAGTACACTCAGTAGCTACTCTGTATAAACTACAAGACATTTATGACACCTAGACCCGAAGCAAATATTTGAACGGTCTACAAATATTTAAGAAATCGATTCCACAGGCTCTCATTTCAAAGCTTGGCAATATTTGATTACGAAAATTGAAAATATTGCTGTGGAAATGTATGTAAACCTTTTTTCAGCCTACTTTTAGTATATATTTTATGGCAAAAAGGAGACATTTTGTTTTTCGGGGGTTAATAACAATTTCGTAGGCCCATATTAGTTACGCGCTGGTCAAAGTTCCTGCTATAAATTAAGCCGCTTGTTTCATTAAAACAAAACTATTTAATGCGATTCCTTTTTATTTCGATTTCTAAGATAACAATTTGAAATAATTTTGATACTACGCGAAGATTACTTTCCAAGATTTTTTTATATCAGAAACCTGATACATCTAAACCAGTGGTCGGCAACCTTTTGGCAGACAAGGGCCACAATGTGGGAAAATAAACTAAAGACGTGCCCGCACTTTTTTTTTTTTTTTTTATTGCCTCAGTATGCAGACGAGCAAGCGGTCCGCCTGATGGTAAGCGGTTACCGCCGCCAATGGACTAAAGTAATGCCAGGGGCACAACCCAGCCGCTGACTACCGTGTGGTTAACACTCTTTTTAAGCCTCGTTTAAAGAAGGACAAGTCATAGCGCTCAGGGAACACCGAGGCAGGGAGTTGATTGAGGCACTTGTGATATTTACCCTAGATTCTACGTAATACCTATGTATTGGTCATATCCCATAGAAAAAATGAAAATGCTAACTAATGCTAATATTCACGGGCCGCAAGCAAGACGTCCGCGGGCCGCGCGTTGCCGACCGCTGATCTAAACTATCGCTAGCTTGTATCAATGAATATACTTGTAAATAGTTATTTCCTAACGCGTTTACAGTTATCGCTGACTCATATAAACATGTTTTTGTGTGCAAACAACAACGTACACGTGTTGCGTGCGACTCTTTTACTAATTGTACCTAGACTATTTGCCCATTTTTAATTACATTACTAATGGACATAGAACTCCTCAGACCTCTAGGGACCTTGAAAGTGGCTAAATTTGACAGCCCCGTGGCGCAATCGGCTAGATACCAGCTTGCGAAACGAGAGGCCGCGGGTTCGATCCCCGCACCGAGACAAATGTTTGTGTGATCCACAAATATTTGTTTCGGGTCTGGGTGTTTATGAGGTTTAATCCCACATTGCTATTGGGTATTGGCAGATAGAAAACAAATTAAATAAAACGTTTCCTATGTTTTTGACTGTAAGAACTCGTAATAAATGCAATTCTATGTGCGTATCGATAAATTTCAATGACACGCATTTTGCTGCCGTGCGCATTCCAACAACGTCACAGTAACGTAACAGTCACATGCGCTGTGTGCGTGCACTAAAAATCAGCGAAATAGAGGACAATTCAGTTCCCTGTCGAGCACATTTACTACCCTTACACCAAAGCGTAATGTCCTTTGATCATTTTTATTTTCATTAAAATTAAGAATTGGAACTGTGACCGAAAAACGGCAGTAGGCTCCACCTATTACGTGTAACGAAACGCAATTAGCGGAATTTGCTTGCAGAAATGTCTTTGCCTATCCCTTAATGGAATAAGCATATAAGCAATTATTTTTATCAAATGAATATTGTTTTTTTTCATTGATCATTTCCCAGAAACAATTTTATCTTATTTAATGTTTACAATTAGTCGTAACAATAAAAATCTTGTTAAATTCAAAATTGATTTTTTTACCACAAATTAAAAAATATCAATCAATACTTTTAAAGAATGTAATTAATACAAATGTCACGAACTTTTAATCTTAATGTGGGAGATTAATAAACATTTGCCATAATTATTCAATTACGGTAGACCTCCCAAATGTAGGACATCGTATACTGCGGGGAGATCCAGTTATTTATTCGTGTTTACCCAGACTATAATACTTATAAGTTTTAATATTAAACTGCAAAATAGAAAACCAAATAAAGGATATTTTAATTTTTTTTTTATTGAGTACCTAGTTGATAGGGTTAAGTTCAGAAACGATATGGCCATTCGGAAATTGTAATAAGTTCCAGGACTTCTAGGTTTTACGTTTTATATCTATAAGCTCATCACTAGCATGTATTAAGCAACGTAGCTTCACTATTTCGCAAAGAAAAATCGCCGGAAAGGCCATAAAATAGATGATTTTCGAAACACGGCTTCCGTGGCCAAGATTTTTAGTCATCCATGTTTAAAACGAAAAGCCGCTGGCTTAATTTCAGGGAGGCAAATGATAGCGTGATACACAATATTTGTTTTCGGTCCGTGTGTTTGTGGGACCGAAAAGTCTCTTGTAGTTTCTGATATTCAAGACATACGACTTATGTTTGTATGGGGTTAGAACATTGTAGGTACATATTTTATGTAGTGTTTACACTAATCAATATAAGTAAATTACGGAATACATCATGTTTAATAATAATTATATTGATAAATATTGCATAACTATAGGTTAATTGACTTATTACAGTCGAATTCGCTTATTCATTCATCAAACATGAGTTTCGTTTTTGATCTTTCGGTTTTTTCTTAATTTATAATCACTGACGTATTTATTCTATTACAGTATCTTTGAATAGTAAAAAAAAAATTTTTTTTTTAATTTACCTATTGCTAAAACAAATATTCTTGGGCTTAGGCCATTTAGCGTCCGTTAGCCATTTAGACCCTCTTGTCGTTATTTATCGATTATTCTATGTTGACAGGAGAAGCGAGACGAAACATAACTCAATAGTTTAGGAGTACACTTAGTCCGTTTTCGATATTCTGTTTGTTTGTGTCCCTATCCCACTTTAGAAGAACGCACAGAACTGACACTGAGTGGTCTATCAGAGAATCTTAGTAATCCTAGTTTTAGTTTGAGTTGTGAGTTGGAAATTACGAATGATAGTATGTAGAATTTATGCTCAAACGCCCAACTTGTTATGTTTAAAAAAAGAATTAAAGATATGAATTCGATTTTTAAATGTCATTGTTTAGTATCTTCATAGAAATTATTTACAAAGATGCATTGATATAAAATTTATGTCCTTTGATGTTGTCGCTGAGTTCAATTTGCACAAAGAGTACGTTGTGCGTGCAGTACTCAATGGAGTCATTTACTAGATTCACTCATTAGTTACTTAGGAATGTTGTCTAGTTTTGTTTTTAGTTCATTTGTTTTCTTTTGAATTACGTAGGTGGTCCACACTGGTATTGCTTAGTGGAGACATGAGAAATTTTAGATTTATTCGGCTCGGAAGTTTCAGAGATTATAGAAACAAAAAATGTTTATTTCCTTATTGAATAGATGAAGACAATACCTAAATAGAAATAGAAAACGAGATAGCCAACAAAAACTTTGGTTCGAATAGGCTGGGGGCGACCTGTGTTTTATTATCTCTTACGCAATACAAAAGTCTTTGGATGCATACAAACGATTAAAACCGCATGGCCAAATAGAAAATAATTAAAGTTTATTATTCAGTAAACAACGTGCATTTCGATTTAAACAGTACATATAAGCCCTCAAGGGTGAAAGAAAATGTCGGCGCATATTATTTTTCACCCCTATATTGGAGGGTTGCAACCTTTCAAATTGAAGTCCCAACGCAATGCAACGTCGCAAATTAAATACGCATAGAGAATTGACAGATCAAAAACAGCCTTGTTCTTTTTTTTAAATAGGCTGGTATTTTGTTTTCATCTTTAGTTCTTTTTTTAAAATAATAGCAGATGATAAGTAATTGTCAAATTTTAAAATTCTAAGATAAGAACTAAATAAGATTTTTAGTTACACGGATGTCGGTTCGCATTCCTACGCTAGCTTAAATAATAATGTAATTACTGTTTATGTTAATATAATGTAATGTAGTATGTTTAAACCTTATTTATATTATTTAAATAACGATACAAAAACACGTGCCGTAGAAAACACGTGATAGGCCCGCAACGGGATGGAGTCCTGACCTTCCTAATAGCGCATCATCTGCACCGCCCGTACCGCGCACAATCGATACCACACCTCCGCGAAAACAATTTCAATCGTCCCCTGATTTTAATCTATCCATTCACATGTATTTTTAGAAATCAACCTCCTTTTACAATATTAATGGTGATCGCACTTGACTATTTTAATTAAAATGGAAACGTATTTAAATATACGTATATTTTTACAATTACATCATTATATTCAAACATGAATTGTAAATAGGTTTTTCGTGTAAATTTTATATCCTATGAAAATTGTACTCACAATGTACATTTTAAAACGGGTTTCAAAAGGTAAATGTATTATAATTAAATAAAAGAGCATCTGATTTGTGTCGAATAATTTGAAAATAATACTTACATGATTTTTGGATCACAAACTTTTTAAGCACTATTTGACGAATGAAAATGCGTACTGGCCGGTGTTGACAGTGAATGAACGATTTTCAATATTTTTTAAATAATATTCGCGAGGTGCGGACATCCGCGCTAGGCGTACTTTACTGACTGCCGACATCGACTCGAGCGTAGAGACGTGACAAATTTCGAGCGTGCACTATCGATAAATTCAACTTCGATATTGCGTTGCGATTTATATTTAATGCAAAAATTAAATTAATGCGTACTTATTAGTAATATATTTAAGTGTATAAATACAATTACGCTACTTATCTATAAGAATAAAGTAACCTATATCCACAGATACTTGAAGTCGGTGTCAATAAACTCAGACAACAATTAATTTATATAAAGGCGTTAATAAATATAATTGATGAAGATATAACGCCGCATATAAATCAAATACACATGTAAATATTCGTTTTGTTAGTAGGGAACATCGGTTCCGCAATTTTACGAAAATAGTTGGCGAGGCTATTTTTAAAGATTTACAAATGTAATAAAACAACCAGTTTTTTTAACATATAATTTTCATGAGAATAGGCTAAGGGAATTATGGTCACACAGCCGAGGCGTGATGATTTTTTTAATCTACATTTTAAATAAGGAAGCGTTTAGCCTAATGACAATCATCAGTCACAATTGCTCTTGTTGACTTTTATGTTTAATTTTAAATGCCTTGGTAGCCGTTAATGCATTATCCCATTCCTTAGAATGGGAGGGAAAATCCGTCGGATCTGAATTGATTTTAAGGCATTCTTCGAACGATACTAAAACATTCAAACCATAGTGTAAAATAACGGAAACATGACTTCTAATTAACTTATGATTTCACTCACCTGTTTTCAAAACCTTCAGGTAATTTATGAGCACATATTATATTTTGACTGCCTCGTGGTCTCGTGGTACAAGAATGTGCCGAGCGATCTAGAGGTCCTGGGTTCGATTCCCGGGTCGGGCAAAGTGTTATTGGGCTCTTCCATGAGGAAATTCTCAGTAGCAGCACGGAGTCTGGAATTGTGCCCGAAAAACGGCAACAGGCTCGCCCCTTATTACGTGGGACTGATACATACCTTGTGAAATGTGGGGGCAGAAATGCACCTCTGCCTACCCCTTCGGGGAATACAGGCGTGAGTTTATGTATGTATGTATATTATATTTTTATTCAATATTTTTTTACAACATAAACTTTAAACTTAGAATCCCGTATAACGACGAAACCATTACACAAGATGTTTTTATTTTTCCGTGTCATCAATGATCGACGAGGGTTACACAAGCTAAATTCATTGACGAGATTGAAACAAATGAATTCGTTGCACAATGTATGTTCCTAGTACGCTGCACATGTGCATTTATTCAATTGTGGGAATTGCAAACAGTCAATTAACTACCTAATCTAGTTTAAAAGCACGGCGTTATGTCTTTAGTTCCTGTGCCGGTACGAAAGTAGTTTTTGTTTGATCTTATTGAGTATGCTGCGTTTTCTTACTGCTTTACTTTCATCATCATCATCATCAGCCCATATACGTCCCACTGCTGGGCACGGGCCTTCTCTACCATTGAGAGGGTTTGCTGTCTGCTTTACTTTAGTGCGTGATAATAAGGAACTCACTCTTAACTGTGATAGTGTGCCTGGAAATTAAATCCACAACATGGTATTTCATTAGACAGCTCGCTTGATTCTTGATGCTATCACTCAATTATTTTTTTCAAATTTGTACAAATTTTTTTGGCGCCAAAATTCATGAGCTCCAGTTTTTAAAAGTCTTACTATCTTGAGAGTTTGAGACTTACGAGGCATGACAATCCCACAAAATTCATCAGAATCGCACTGAGTTTATTTCCTGTACACCGCACTTCATATTTGCGGCATTTAAAAATATATTATAACCTGACACAAAGTGTAATGATGATCTCACGAAGATCGGGGAAAGCCACTGGATGCAGTCCGCTTCTGGCAGAGCGCTTTGGAACTCTTTGGGGGAGGCCTATGGTCTTTCGGCTGATTAATGATGATAATAATGAACCTGACACATCGCATCTTATAATTTGATTATATCTTTGCAATTATTATATGAATTTAATTGCTAAGAATTTTTAATCGTTACAAATTCTTTGTTTGTATTTACGCCAAAAGAAGTAATTGAGACAAGTGTTAATGATATAATTATTGTTGGAACTTTCAGCAAAATTATTTTATTTATCTTCTAAAATGGAATGGTCTTTTGTTGTTGATTTTTTCAGGTAGGTACATTAATAATACCTATTATTTACGCGAAAGAATGTTTGAAACAATAAAATTAAATGTTAAAATGTTACACATATAATTCAAACGTTATTATTAGTAAACGTTTTTGTTTTAATTCAATTCTTTTATCAATATGAATTTATTATACAGGGTGTATTCAGACTGTGATCGGAAACTAAGGCAGGTAATAGCTAAGGTGATTACAAACCCCCTGGCGTTAAAGAAAATTCTGACAAAAAATAAAAAAAAATGCGTTTTCCATACAACCATCGGTATTAAATGTACGCGGTTTGTATGGAAAACGTATTTTTTTTTTTTTGTCAGAATTTTCTTCAATGCCAGGGGGTTTGTAATTACCTTAGCTATTACCTGCCTTAGTTTCCGATCACGGTCTGAATACACCCTGTATAATATATACATATATATTTTTTAATTATGACAATTTATATTTTATGCACCTATTATTATTATTTTCTCTGTATCACCCTAAGATTGACTGGTAGATTTATTAATTTAATTTATTTCAATGCAAAATGAAAATAACAAATCAGAAACATATAAAATATAGGATAAGCGTTGACGCCTGCAAAAGTGTTGTAACTGTGTCGCAGACATCAAGCATGCTTCTAGTTCACAATAACAAATATCTAAAACAAAATAGCAAAATATTGAACAAAAATTATAAAATTTATAAGATAATAACATTTAGATACATTATAAAATTAATAAGATAATAACATTTATTATAATTTTCTTAAATACTAATTGAGTGCATGCAAGTGTGTGCGTGTGTGTGTGTGAGTATGTGTGTGAATTTATAAAAGTTTAGAAACATTTAAGTATATATTAGGTCTTCTGTTTCGTCATAGCTTAATGGCTGGAGCCATTCGACGCATTTATTTTTACATTTATATGGTACTAATGGATAAATATTCAGTATACTATTAATCTTGTTGTACAGTTTGGTACTGGTTGTACTTAATGCCTTAGGCATAGTCCGCCTTTATACAATGTATATAATGCATAAATAAATAAATAAATATCATCTCAATATTGTTCGAAGTCCAAAATATTAAAAGTAGAAAAACTTCATTCTATATTAATTGGAACTTAATAAAATTAAACAATGTTTCATAATATGTAAACTTCCATTAAAATACAATAGACAAGTTGCTGAAAACACAATAAATAAGATTTTAATATTTTATTATTGTAGTAATAAAAAGTAATTATATTACGATTTATAATTACCTTTTATTACTATAATTAACAACATTTTGAATAATTTCCGCTGATTTGAATACAGTATACATGAGACCGACATAAGTATAGTAATTATAACAAAAAGCAATAGCAATTATATAAAAAGCTAGCTGTATTCCGCAAATCCGCACGCCAAAATTAAGACTTCTTTTTTCCCCCTTTTTGGCACTTCTTTCACTGCTGTTTCGCTCCTGTTGGTTGTAGCGTAATGTTATATAGCTTATGACCTTCTTCGATAGGCTTTCTAACACTTTTTTTTTATTCTGGCACGGCAAAGTGACTCCACTGTACCTGATGGTAAGCACAGTTGAGTCCAAGAAAATAATACCGACCAGCGAGAAACGATATGGTCACCCGCTGGTCGACAGAATCATGCCGGCCCGCACAGATGCTTGTTATAGCTTAAAGAATTTCTCAAATCAGACCAGTAGTTCCTGAGATTATTGCGTTCAAACAACCAAACTCTTCAGCTTTATGATATTAGTATAGTTGTTAACAATATATAATTATTTATATATGTATGTATTTATGTATATTTGTATGTATGTATGGACGTATGTATGTATTATGTATGTATACATGTTTTGTATATATTTGTGTATGGGCTATGTAAATTAATTAAATATATACACATTTATCAATTTATCTTATTAATTATTATATTGTACACATGAACATGAGGGTCCTTCTATCACTTATTTATGTCCATCTTATGGTTGTCTCTAAAAGATCGCCTCGAGCGATAAGACCGCCAATTGTACTTCATTCTTTTTGTATATTGTTTTGATCATTATTTCTTAGTGTATAATAAAGAGTTTATAAATAAAATAAATAAATAAATAAAATAGACACGCTATTGTTTTGATGAAACTTTTTATATAAAAATAAAAACATTTAAAAAACTAATTAATAACTCAAACACAATTATTATGCGATGTTAAAAGGTTTACTCACGTTGGCCACAGGATGTAGCTCATTTTAGAAGTATAATTATCAGTTATTTTCAAGGTCCTAGTTAATTTGCAAAGTATAGTAGTCACGTGAATTTTTGTTTTTTTTGTCCACTTTTGGCAGTTGTTCAGTATAATTTATCGCTTAATACAATTAAATAGGTGGATTAAACCCTTTCCAATATAATAAAAATAACAACTAGGTACGTTGTTCGGAAAAATGATCCAGAAGTCGTTATTTATATGTTTTGGCGTAAATTAATGGGTTTGGCCAAAAGCGTGACAAGTTAATTATGTAAAGTCTAGTTTCATTCATCATCATCAGCCCATATACGTCATGCTAGGCATGGGCCTCCTCTGCAACTGAGAGGGTTTAGGCCTTAATATCCACCATGCTGGCCGAATGTATAACTTTTAGATATGCAGGTTTCCTCACGATGTTTTCCTTCACCTTTAAAGTAAGTGATAATTCATTGTGAATACACACGTAGCTTCGAAGAGTTAAGGTGTGCGCCTGAGTTTTTAACCCGCGACCGCCGAGATTCTCGTCCGCTCGCCTAAGCCTCGAGGCCATCACTACTTGTGTATGCATGACTATATGTTTTCTTTTCATTTTTCACATAAGTTAACTAAAAATAATCCACAATGTATTAAAAATAGCTCAGCACTAATTTAAATTCACGGCCACTGTGTCGTTATGTATATCAGACGATTTGCACGCGTTTTAGTTATCGGAATATATATTTTTGTGCCGGTACAAATTGTGGCGTATTGACATCTTTTCTAAAAATACTGACGACTGGTGTTTAGGATGAATGACCCGATGAAACCGTGTTGATACACATTTTTTAATACTCGTAGAACTGATCTAAGTTTCTCCATCATCATCATCATTATCAGCCTAAGGAAGTCCACTGCTGAACATAGGCCTCCCCCAATGACTTCCATAGTGACCTGTTGGAGGCAGCCTGCATCCAGCGACGACCCGCGACCTTCACCAGGTCGTCGGACCATCTTGTGGGTGGACATCCTACGCTGCGCTTTCCGGTACGTGGCCTCCACTCATCATCAGCCCATATACATTTCACTGCTTGGCACGGGCCTCCTCTGCAACTAAGAGGGTTTAGGCCTTAATTCATCACGCTGGAGCGGGTTGGCGGACTACACACCTAAGGAATTCCTAAGAACTTATAGATATGCAGGTTTCCTCACGATGTTATCCTTCACCGTTAAAGTAGGTACGTGATAATTCTATGTGAATACACACATAACTTCGAAAAGTCAGTGGTGTGTGCCTGGAGTTCGAACCTGCCACCGTCGAGATTCTCGACCGCCTGCCTAAACCTCGAGGCCATCACGACTTACGACCCAGCTCAGTTTCTCTCAAATATAATGTAAAATCTATAGAAACACATTGCCCTTGGAAAGTTTCAAGGACCATATCTTTGTCTTTACTTAAGTTCGCCAAATTAATTTTGCGATTTAATTGGAAAAAATTATAACATTAATATGGATGTCAATTAAATTTGATTTTATCTCTTGTTTATTTTAGTTAAATTACCATAAAACATTAAATTGACATTATCATGTCTCCTTAGATAATGAGTTGCGAAAATCGATCAATTATGAAGATAGGCGTGACATAAGTTTCCAAAACATGCCAAGGCTCCCATTGTGTGATATGTTGTGCGTAGATAAAATCTCGCGCCATTAACAATATTAAGAATGGCTTAATGTGCCATGGATATATTTTCTATTGCGATTTAAAATATTTAATACGCGTAAAATGTGAACAGATACTTTTACAGCCTGGATGAATAGAATTCACATACATATGTACATATATACATTCATAGCCTCACGCCTGTATTCCCCGAAGGGGTAGGCAGAGGTGCATTTCCGCAACCACATTTCACCAGGTATTTGTCAGTCCCACGTAATACGGGGAGAGCCTATTGCCGTTTTTAGGGCACAATTCTAGACTCCGTGCTGCTACTGAGAATTTCCTAATGGAAAAACCCAATAACACTGCCCGACCCGGGAATCGAACCCAAGATAGAGATCTAGAGAGATCGCACGGCACATATATACTTGTGCCGCAAGATCACGAGGCAGAATAGAATGCAGTGGTACCTATATTGTTCGCTATTTCGTTATACAAATGCGTCGTATTTTTTTTTGGCTAAATTATGAATTGGCTGACATCATCATGTTATTTATTTTGGCTTCTGAGATTTACTAGTCTCCAGTAATTCCGCAATTCACGATCTAATTTAAGTGTAACCCTAATAAAAAGTGTAAATTGAAATGTAAAAGGTGCTGCACAAAATTGCACTGAATATCTTTGCAGGAAATGTGTCGTTAATGATGCTAATATTTCTCCATCCTTGGGTTACATTTTTTGGTATGCTTTTTATAATTTTTCGGGGAATTTTATTTATCTATACACTAGAACTTACATTCCTCAATATATATCGAATCTTCGGAAAAAAAATCAAAATAAATTGAAATTGCAATTTAGTTTAATTTCCATTAATTTTGTCTAATAATGACTGCCTCGTGGTCTCGCGGTACAAGTATGTGCCGTGCGATCTAGAGGTCCTGGGTTCGATTCCCGTGTCGGGCAAAGTGTTATTGGGTTTTTCTATTAGGAGATTCTCAGTAACAGCACGGAGTCTGGAAATGTGCCCGAAAAACGGCAATAGGCTCGCCCCCTATTACGTGGGACTGATACATACCTGGCGAAATGTGTGTGCAGAAATGCACCTCTGCCTACCCCTTCGAGGAATACAGGCGTGAGTTTATGTATGTATGTAATTTTATGTTAAACACGAACAATTCACTGAGTTGTTTTTTAATTCATCCAACTTATGTTGCTTCCACGTGTATCAAAATGTGCCAGTTTCTGTAAAATTATAGTTAAAGAATGTATCGCTGTTTTGCCAAGTGAAATATAAAAGATATCGTCGGTCAGTATCTTTTCAAATTCAAATATTACGACATAAATCTACACACGGAGCATTGTTATATAGTTCAATGAACTATTCACAAATTCAAACAATTATTTTGAAATAACGTTTTTATTTATATTTCTTCATAATAATTTAAATATTTTGATTTTTTTTATTTTAAAATATTAACAAGTTCATAAAAATTCGCGTTCTATCGATAAAAGTAAGGGATGAAAACCGTGCCCTACCCTAGCAGTGACGTCATTCGGGGTGGGCATGCGCGAGGGAAACTCCGCCATTTTGTTAACGCTCGGCCATATTCGTGTAACATCGGCGACATTCGTGCAGTATAGTCATGTCCAAAGTGGTTGAGGAACGCTACCAAACCACGGTTTTGCTTATACATTTTCATCTTTATTCCTTTGTAATAGAGTTTACAAAAACGCAAATATAATATTGCAATAAAATGGTGCAGTGAAAACTCTTTAGCTGTGTTTTCAGGAATTTGCGTCACGTCTAAATTTAAACCATTGTAAATTGTGCGTCATAGAAGTGGTATTTTTAAATAAATTATAATTATTGAAATATTTATTAAGGTTACCTATGAACGGTGGTAAGGCTTGTAGAGTACTATGGTGCAATATTAAAATCTCGTGTAAAATAATATTAATAAAAAAAATCTTTATTGCATTTTCTTAGCATGAATACAGTTTTAGTATTGGAACACTGCTTTTAAACACAAAAGTGACAAGGAGGGTTTAAACTAAAAGATTTTTTTTTTTAAATAAGAAAGTTAGCATTAACTATCTTTTTATAAAAACTCATATAGTTTATGAAGACGGGTCAGGTTTCCTTTGCGATGCTGTCCTTCACCGTTGTATGATGGGGTCATAACATCACCACCCACTTAAGTAGGAACAAATAAACTCACGCCTGTATCCCTGAGCGGTAGGCACAGGGATATTTCTGCATGAACGGTATGCCAGGTGTCCAGTCCAACGTTGTATGAGACGAGCCCATTGTTTTTTTCGGGCGTTAATCTAGACTGTTCTGTTAATGAGAGACTCCCAAAGAAAAACCTTATATCACCGACCGATCCGAAATACGCATCAAGGATTGCATTTAAAAAAATGCACACAATTGTATGCGTTTGAGATTAATTTAGGAATTTGGGCGACCATACACAAGGTGTCATCATCAGCCCATATACGTCCCACTGCTGGGTACGGGCCTCCTCTACAACTGAGCGGGTTTAGGCCTTAGTTCACCACGCTGGCCTAGTGCGGGTTGCCGGACTACAAACTTAACACTTTCAGTGAGGACGCGCCGCCCCCGCAGGGCGCCCAGCGACCCCAAGGGCCCCTTTGAGTCGTCTTTTACGACAGGCAGGGGATACCGTGGTGGGATTCTAACGCCCCATTGCCACAGGGCAGATATGACACTAGCTGACCCGGTGAACTTCGTACCGCCTAACAGCCGATTTGTTTTTTTTAGCCTAAGTTACTCCTTATTACATCAGCTATCTGCCAGTGAAAGTCCCGTTAAAATTGGTTCACCCGTTTCAGAGATAAGCCGGAACAAACAGACAGACAGACAAAAATTGTAAAAAACGTTATTTTGGTATAATATGTACCGTGTATACATCCATATGCATTTAGTAAAAAGCGGTTATTTCAATATCACAAACATACACTCCAATTTTATTTATTTGTATAGATAGATAAATTATGTAAAGACGTTTTAAGTAGATAGTAAAATTTTATTTTTTTTCGTTTTAGCGCATCAAATAAAAGCTTGTTTTTTAAAAAGGTTTTACTTTTACTTTATTAGACTTTCAAATAATATTTAAAGAAGTAGAAATAACATTTGAGCGATGAACGAAGGCAATATTTATTGTATGTGAACTCACATGACCTTTTAATAGTCGCACGATCTTTTAAACTAATTGAGCAATGACTCTTCATTATAGTAGGATTATGGATTAATAGGTCCATCCATGTACCTCTCACTGTTGAACTCGGGCAGCAGCTAATGCGCAAAAAGTAGTGACGTACTCGAGTTAGGCGCGCGATCGAGAATTTTGGCTGTAGCAGGTTCAAAGCCCATATACGTCCCACTGCTGGGCACGGGCCTCCTCAACAACTGAGAGGGTTTAGGCTTTAGTCCACCACGCTGGCCTAGTGCGGGTTGGCGGACTACACACCTAAGAAATTCTTAAGAACTTTTAGTTGTGCAGGTTTCATCACGATGTTTTCCTCCACCGTTAAAGTACGTGATAATTCTTTGTGAATACACACATAACTTCGAAAAGCCGGAGGTGTGTGCCTGGGATTTGAACCCGCGACCGCCAAGATTCTCGACCGCGTGCCTAAACCTCTAGGCCATCACGATCATGTTATATGCAGAGATATTTTAGAAGAAAATACTAAAAAACATCAGATTATTTCTGATATAGAAACACAAAGTCAAGCATTCCATTCTTTAGACGATGAAAAAATTTAATGAAAGACAAAACATTGTAAACAAAATTCCTTTCAGCGGCTCTAAGGGCAATGTCAGCTTCCGTAATCTAATTTTGAAAGGGCCTTTAAATTGCTCCGTTATCGCTGACAGCTAAAAATAGGCTGGCGTTCATTAGTGCTGTGAAAAGAATCCGGTAAAATACACGCAATGTTTTAAAATATAGAGTTATAGCAATTACACCTATATCTTTGATGGGTTGGGCAGAACCCAATGTTTCGCCAGCTGTGATTCAAGCTCAACTTATAATTTATTTAAACCTTTATTTATTCCTTAATAATAGTTACATTCTACAATTTATTTAAGCAACAAAACAAAAATTTTCTTATACAATATTTTAACTTATAATTACAAATCATTAATCGAAAAACAATGTTAATGCTTGTTACAGCGGTTTTGATCCCGCTTCGCTCGAGTGCTACTTTATAAAAAACTACCTACCCTACGTTTAACGGAATAATTCGCAATTGTTATAATTAAGTGCCTCGTGGTCTCGCGGCACAAGTAGGTATGTGCCGTGCAATCTAGAGGTCCTGGGTGCGATTCCCGGGTCGGGCAAAGTGTTATTGGGTTTTTCCATTAGGAAATTCTCAGTAGCAGCACGGAGTCTGGAATTGTGCTCGAAAAACGGCAATATCGCCCCCTATTACGTGGGACTGATACATACCTGGCGAAATGTGGGTGCAGTAATGCACCTCTGCCTACCCCTTCGGGGAATACAAGCGTGAGGTTATGTATTTATGTTATAATTAAGATGAAGATAGAATTCTGGACATCTTTCGTATGATTTACTTATTTATTAGACCTTAGACCAACAGCTATTATACTGATTAACGCCGCGTAAAAAGGAAATGAGTTTCACATTGTTTCAAGCGAAAAACTTTCACACAATTGGTTTTGGAAATTTTAATATATGATGGACGCGCGACCTTGCGCATCTGGCTGGCGGCGCGCCAAAATTGTTTAAAATCAATGCAACCTACAGTCGGCCGGCGATCGATACCGAGCACTTCGGGTTATTGCAGCGGTTCCGAGCAGGACACCGTTTACAAATCAGCTTGCTGGACTATTTTTAGACCTCTTAACTTGTTACTCGGAGCTCTAGCCTCGCTTTCTTGATAGGGTCTTAGGATAGGAATACTGTTGGTTTAATATTCTCGAAGTAAATAACCTGAGCAGCATCCACGTGCGTGGGTGTCCCAGATTAGAATCCCGATTGAAGCGTCTACGTTTTATTTCAAAAAAATACTAAATATGTGCTCGGAAAACGGCAATAGGCTCGCCTTCATTACTTGGGGCTTAAAATTACTTTACATATTCATCGGAAATACGGGCGCAAGTGTGTGTAATTAACATGTTTTTCTATAAACCTTTTTTATCAATTAAAACTAGGCCTTTGTAGCGGACATAGAACTATTGGAAAATATTGTTGAGAATTTGAGGTAGGCTTTTTATTACTATCGTGTACGAGGTAGAGTGTCTATGACCTAGTCTAGTTTTCATGAATAGAATAATTTTCTTGACCGACATTATTATACTGCGGATCAATGTTTTTTATCTTGTGAATCGAGATGTAAAAGAAATGCATACTTCTAAACCACGTAGTTAAATCCAAAGTACTTTTCGAAGTTATTAAGTAAAATTGTGTATTTACAATGAACTATCATCATCATGATAGTTATAAGATGATAGAATTATTTTAATTGTGTCCATATGAATCTGAATCTATGAACTCCCTAGACTTGAAAATTATCCTCAAGACTATTATGATGTATTTATATAAAAAAACCTGTGTTCTAACCGGTTACAGCTTGTAGGTTAAAATTATAAAAATGAACAATCTTGGGTTGTCTGGAAGAGATCGCTAATAGCGATAAGACCGCCTTTTGTGGCACTTCCCGTATTTAGTTTATTCACAGTTACAGGCATAGGTACTTCCATAGAAGCCCAAAAGCGTTACACATTAATTTGTAATGTCTAGTTTATAATTATTTATTGTGGGGTCAGCATATTCTCATTTATATGTCATATAGCTTTTGTTAAATAAAGATTTAAAGCTTAACGATTAATTGTTCAGAAATTTGTAAGGTAAGCTGGGCTTTTGCGCTTCTATGGAAGTATCGCCACTGGTATAAATATGTCACCGTAAAATTGTAAATACAGTTAGATTATAATCTATCTAGCGAAATTGTAAACTATCGAAAGATTGTGAACCGTAATGGATATAAACGCACCTCGCGCTGATTGGTTGAATACTAACCTATCGTAACCTAACTCTATGGATATAGAATGGTCTACTGTAAGGCCGACCAATCAGGAACAGCCTTCGAATAACACGTTACATTGTAAGCAGTTCACAATCTTTCGACAGTTTACAATCTCGCTAGATAGATTATAATCGAACGGTGTTTACAATTTTACGGTGACATATACATACATACATTTCCGAGCGAATGCAATAAATATTTTTACACTAAGCTTTATTTAACACTTCGACCGTGAACTATAAACAGTATGTCTCTGACCATAACATAAACTGCTAAGAATTTTAATTAAACCGTAGTTTATACATCAGCTTGGGATGTTTGCCAAAACTCCCCGAATATGGGAAATGTGTGGGATCTTGACCTAGAAATACAATGTTTGTTTCCTTGGCTCGTGTTAAACCAATTTGTTATAGTTTTCCGACAATGCCAGAAAAAATGGTCATATTGTAACTAAGTACGCATTATTTGTTCCGTAGTTTATTGGACACAATTTTATATAAAAAAAAATAAGTTCTTTCCCAAGATAGGAACACAGGAAATCCTTATTTAGCAAAAGTAATTTGGTGTATAAATGAGAACATCCTGACCCCAAAACTAGCGCAAGCTGTACTTTGTCCGATATCCATATCAAAAAAAATTAAATCAGTTAAGTAATTTTTGAGTTTATACTTAACAAACTTAAAAAAAATACAAAACTCCTCGTTACTCTGTTCCTATACGTATGTGTGTATTCACAATGAATTATCACGTACTTTAACGGTGAAGGAAATCATCGTGAAGAAACCTGCACACCTAAGAGTTCTTAGGAATTTCTTAGGTGTGTAGTCCGCCAAGCAGCCAACCGTACTAGGCCAGCGTGGTGGACTAAAGCCTAAACCTTCTCAGTTGTAGAGGAGGCCCGTGCTCAACAGTGGGACGTATATGGGCTGATGATGATGATGATGATCTCAGGCTAAAATTAAAGCTTTTGAGGGTAAATAAATTAACGCAATATTTTAACAGGATCTCAACATATCTTTACTAAGGAAGAGTGAGGTTAGGGTTTATGTCATCATATTTGGCTAGACGGGAATAGTGGATTCCATCAGCATCATCATATCTCGTGTTAAACAGTCAGGCATGCAGAATTTCTTACATTTTTTTATGTGAAAGTGTGTTTAGTTTATTAACATAACGCACAAATTTCGAAATTAGGAGTCTAAGTTGCCGTCAAAAAAATTGGCCTTTGCATGTATTGAACATTTCGTAAATAAATGAAATAGATAATATACTAATATTTTATGAAACTAGAAACATTATTGTAGTCTGATAACACTGGTCAACAAAAAAAAATATTGCCGCGGTTTTAAACTTGTATTTTTCCATACCTTACCATGAGATTAGTTAAAATACGTTCATAAAAAAATTTTAAACCCCCACTTTCTAAGAAAAAAGAGATTATTTGAAATTTATTTGTAGGCTGAGGTGGTGGGTTGTCTTCAGTATAAGGAATCGGTTTAGTTACAGATTCCACATCAGGGTATGTAATTTTACTTCTTGTTTTATAAGAATATCTCTTCAGTTTCCTTAAACAAAAATAACAATCATTCTCATGATCTTTTGTTCCCTCCAAATTACAGGTTTAGAAAAAGGCATTAATCGGTGGGTACTATTAAACCACCCTCTCAAATAACATACATTTCTTAAACAAAAAAAACTTGGTGTCCAAGGTTGATTAATACTCTCAGAAATCTTGAAACCAAAATACAAATTGTCAATGTTATAAACTCCCCACAAACAAAATAGAAGAGATCCGATGAATTGAAACACTCGATTCATAATGCAAACTATATACATAATTGTATTTACTATTTAGTACACTTCTTCAAAACCGAAACGTATTCAAATTGACAAAAAAACTTCACAATTTAAACAACAACACTTTGGAATAAACACCAGAAACTGCACGTCGTCGTAGCAATACTCGTATTACGTAATGGTACTTGTTAAAGTAATATTAAAAAATTTAACATCAATGAACGAACAATAACGAGTAGAAAATATACAGGTTTAGGATACATCGTGTACTACCAACAACAATATTGTCTTTGTAAGTAAGATCAGCTGTTGCAATACTCTTTTTAGATATACCCTCACAAAATTAAGCCAAATATATCGTACATAATATGTAATTGTACATATTTAGATATTTCGATGTAATAGATATTTTTTATTATTTTTCCGTTAATATTTATACATAAAAGATACCGAAAAAGTACAATTGGATTAACGGCAAAAAGTCATGTTGACCAGTGTAATAAAAACATGACAGCCCACAATTAAAATAATAATTAACATGATAGGAGTAAACTTCAATTATATATGTTAATTAAAGAATATGTTTATTGTAATTTCAAAACAATAGTATTTTTTTTGCGTTTCACTGAAAATCTTGTTTGCTCACGTCGGTCATTACTAGTTCATACTAGTGATACCGGTTCAAACCAGTTTAGACCGTAGTATGTTTATGGTTCGCCATTCATACGCTAATGTAGAGTTCGTTTACCGCCATTTTTTGTTTATTTTTTAATTATTTCGGCAAAAAGGCGTCACGTTGTTTGGGAGTACTTTTTTATATTGTAACACGGAAAATTAATATTTGTTGAATAGTGATGGCCTCGAGGTTTAGGCGCGCGGTCGAGAATCTCGGCGGTCGCAGGATTAAACCTCAGGCACACACCTCTGACTTTTCGAAGTTATGTGTGTATTCAAAATGAATTATCACTTACTTTAAAGATAAAGGAAAACATCGTGATGAAACCTGCACACCTAACAATTGCTAGGAATTTGTTAAGTGTGTAGTCCGCCAACCCGCACTAGGCCAGCGTGGTGGACTAAGGCCTAAACCCGCTCAGTTGTAGCAGAGGCCCGTGCCCAGCAGTGGGACGTATGTATATGGGCTGATGAGCATTATGTATGTTTAGTGTAGGGACATATAATCAGAAAATTGACTAGAAATAGACGACAATCTCTTATTATGATGACAGGAGGAGGGTAAATGTGGGCTAATAAGGTTTGTAGACAATAAAATGGCGATTACTAAAGTCATATTTAAATATAACAGGCTTCTATTCTTGTGATGTGCCTTTTATGTTTGAGCATAGCATTATTTAGGAATTTATGTAACCTGATTGTGCTCATACCAAGGCCACTGTTTGGCGAAGTTATTACTTCGTTTATTATATTAAAAAAATGAGTAAACTGGTTATTCACCAAACCCTAGGACAAGCTAACCTTACCGGCCCGAAAATCGAAGCCAAGGCCAACTCCCCAACCCTTATGCCACGAGAGCACGATTATTTATGGGGGGAATAAAAAAGTGTATACAGTTGACATTTTTTATTTCAAGTACATAGCTATCGACACCGATAGAAATATCTCCATACATCGGTTGCTATTGGAATTACATTACGTATATAACGCACGCACACCTAATTCTTTGGCACTCGCATTCTCTAAAATAATTTCTTCGTACGTGCGCGATTGATTTCATCATTACTAATTTTCTTTTAGATATGTAAAAATTTTTTGTGTACGTTTGTACCAAGTCATTAACAACTTGAGATGGAAATTAACAATTATTCAAAATCAATGTTTTTATATTGTATCTTTTTCGTTCAAATCACAGTCCAAAAAATCTTAAGTTTAATACTAATAACGCCAAAGTCGGTGTTATACAATCTGTAAATTGTAAGATATTACTATCGCTAAATACTACTTCATACTTATAGAATTTTAGGTATTTTACAGATTTTTGAAAACTGCAAATGTAAGATCGAAAACTTTCAATAAAGGGGGTATTTTTTTTCAATCTTAAATCTCAACTCAAGCGTTAATGAACATGGCACAATTAAAGTTTATAAGACAATTGGCACACAGGGGTGAATGGAGAAAAACTAGTTTAGTTTCCTATTAAAACGAGTGTCGATTATTGGCAATATTTAGTATTAAAAAATGCGATTATCGTTTTTTTGTCAAATTGTAAAATACTAACCCGACAACTCTAGCCTTCCTTATTCACCTCTGTGTCTATTCATCCCATTTTTTCATACCTAGTTCGCGTCTACTGCTTAACAGATTTCCTAGATGGTAGTGTTTTTGACTTATATATAAAATATAAAAGATTGTATGGCCATACAAAATATTTTGTAACAAAAATATAAATATATTAGACACTTAAATCTGCCAAAAATTTAGAATTGACTGTAATTTTTACTATTCAAAAAAGTTAATTTACATTACCGTTCCATTTTACTAAGTACAATTTGTTGTATAACTTAACAAGCAATGGAAATATAAATTCTTATTTATCGATAGAAATTCGATTATTTTTATCGATTGTTTTCGATTTTTGTCACATAGACGCGAACTTTACTTTAAACACAACGAATATTGATTCACAACATTATACCAAGCACACATCACCAGCCTCGTTTGTTAAATTATAATAAAATAGGAATTATTTTAAGACGATCTTAATGTGTTGTCAAAACAGCTTATCGTTAAAAATGCCGCTGGTAGATATTTTTACTATTCTTATCTATATTAATCTGAGTCTGAATTCCACTCGGTCCTATACGGACGGTTATTTATAGAACCTTCTTATTTTAGTTACAGGATATCTTATTGAACTGGCCTCCATCATAACTTTGTAAGTCCCTTGAAAGTCTAATGTATGGTACTATTGAGGCCAACAATCTACTGCTGATCCTATTAAATCTTATTTTTAAACGGATATAATGGAATTCAGAATCAGAACCTAATCGTGTACTCAGTACATCACAGGATTGGGAAAAATGTAAATACTACATTATACATACGTAAACTCACGCCTGTATTCCCCGAAGGGGTAGGCAGAGGTGCATTTCTGCACCCACATTTCGCCAGGTATGTATCAGTCCCACGTAATAGGGGGCAAGACCATTACCGTTTTTCAGACACAATTCCAGACTCCGTGTTGCTATTGAGAATTTCCTAATGTAAAAACTCAATAACACTTTGTCCTACAATTACATTTTACCCAACTCCGCATGACTTAATGTGACTCCGTTTTGATTATGAAAGTAATAAGCAGCTATTTAATTTAAAATTGTAATAAAATAAGTTCTCCAAAAAGCATTTATATGATATGCTAATGAAGGCTAATCATATTTTACTCTGATTTCACAAGTCAGTAAGAATGAAGATTTAGTAAAATAATTTCAATCCAGAATAAGAAGCTACGACTTTAAAATTTCCACATTCATTAGGAAAATGCTTTACTTTGCATTACGGACTATAAAGGTAAGGAGCACCATTAGTGTGGCAAGAATTGTGCGGATTTTAAATAATTTATATTTTTTATGACTAAATTTGTTGAAACAGTAGATGACTAAAATTTAAGATGCTTCTTTGTAAATTAAATTCTAGTTACAATGGCATCATAATTCAAAATTTCTACTTTTTTAAAATATGAATACATGATGGTGCTCCTCGTCTTTACCCTCCATAGCTTATATTCCAAAACAAACAAAACGTCAAATTTATTGCAACAGTCCATTCCCAATTAATGGCCATTAATAACTATAAATAAGTAATGAAAGCCATCAATCACGGATCGAACCTTAAAACATCGACAACTACGATGCAAATACAACACTAGAACTAATTTAGTCTCGAAACAGTTCAAATATAAATTATCGAACCCGTCGACCACGTTTGTACTGGACACGTCACTTCGTTATCATCACGTTCGTTATGTTATCACTCATCACGCCGCGTTATCGTATCACATTACGTTATATCAGTTATTTGTTGACCTCGCCCTTGAGCGCGCGCTCCAGCACCGCCTTGGACGCTATTTCCACGGTGACTGTCTTGCTGATAGTCGACAATTGACCTTGGTCGACCTCTGGATTCTCGGCCAACGGCTCCGTCAGGATCCTTAGGGAGGACACCTTGGCTCTCTGGTACGCTGTCACTGTATTCATGCCCAGGAACCTGTAAAAAAATTGTGGATGAAATTATAACATGGATAAAAAATCACTGTAGTAATGTCGTCTGTTGACTGGCATTACCCAATTTAAGAAACTACCAAAAGTTTAAGAAATACTTTTGAGTCGAATTTGACTATTATTTTATAGTCGTAGCAAACGTAGCACTATACAAATACTACACGTAGCACTATACCAATGTACCTACTTTGTGCTCGGATCAAACTTTAAAATTTCTATGAACTCGTAGCAAACGTAGCACTTTGCAAATACTCGTAGCCTCTTAGACAATTCTACGAAGAAACATTGATAGCAAATGAGAACTTCATACAAAACAAACAATTAATTCTTAGAATGCTACGCTGTTATTTGTACGGTTAGTATTTGTTCGGTTCACATTTTCTAGTGAGAATTAAAATCACTTTTCTAACGATGGCTCATTTTTAGTTAATTAAGCTGAGATACGTGGTTGGAGAAATATTCCTTTGCCTATCTTTTTACAAGCGTTGGTGACAGTCAAAACGAAAGGCTGCGGGTTGGATTCCGTACCCTGGCAAATATTTGTGTAATCCATAATTCTCTCGTTGTTTCTGACACTCAGACAAGCCCCGTGGTGGCGATCTTACTGTAGGGTCAGAACTACATACTTGAGTGTTGGGTGTATTGACTTATTATTATTTGTATATGTATGTACGTATGTATGTATGTATGTGTGGTATATGTGTGTGTGTGTGGCTACCTGAATGCGATGTAGCAGACGATGAGCGCGGCGCCGACGGCGAGCACGCGCACGACGGAGGAGGTGAAGAGCTGCACCACGACCCAGGCCGCCGCGCCCGCGCCGCACATGCACGCCACCGCGAACGCCGTGCGCAGCCAGTGCGTGCACGTGAACCCGCGCTCCCACTCCACCCTGCCGGACCAATTTATACTTTATTACACCTACATTATACTCTAAATTTGTTTGCTTGTAGACCTTTGAAGTAGTGATGACCTCGAGGCTTAGGCGCACGGTCAAGAATTCAAATCTGAGGCACACACCTCTGACTTTTCCAAGTTATATGTGTATTAGGGTGGCTCGATTTTTTTTTCGAGTTATAATATTATAATAGCGAAAAGTTTGTGCGTTTTTGGCTAGAAACCGACTATGTAAAATATTATTTGATTAAATTGACATTGTGTATTCATAATGAATTATCACTTACTTTAATGGTGAAGGAAAACATCGTGATGAAACCTGCACACCTAAAAGTTCTTAGGAATTTCTTAGGTGTGTGGTCCGCCAACCCGCACTTGGCCAGCGTAGTGGACTATGGCCTAAACCCTCTCAGTTGTAGAAGAGATCAGTGCCCAGCAGTGGGACATACATGGGCTGTTTATGATGATGATAGACCTTTGGGGTTCACGTTTATGCCATGAGTCTCTACGACTGCGAAGGAGACATCTCACTTTAACAAACTCTGCAAGTACCAAGAAAAAGTGGTCATTATTCGGATTCGTGCATAGGGAGGATAGCCTTATCCTCCCTATGCACGAATCCTAGAACATCACTCTTTGAAGAGTCGCGGCATAGGGTGCTTGGGGTGAGATGTGGACGCCTATAAGCAAACCAGCATCCGAACCAAACTAGGTCGGGCGCAACTGTACCTCAACACGACATTGCGATTTCGAGAAGAACTTGAAACAGTCCAATGCTCCTTCGATAGGAAAATCGTCACGACCGTTTCGTAGATAGAGGGCCTATTAGGCCGGGCGCCTTTACATTATGGACGAACCTTGCAACTGACCCTGCGCCATATAAGCATGCAAGAAATAGAAATAAAACACTGACCTGTTTGTCTCCTGCACTATGTAAGGAGTGTTGCAAACTTTGCATTTCAAGCCGTCAGGGGTCGCGGCACTCTGAAAAAAAAGATATTTGAACAATTATTATACAAACAGGATAATTTTGTAAATGCTTTTGTTTGTTATAAAAGTTGCAGTACGCGATCATCTCACATCGCATATCACTGTTATTGGACAAACGGTAGGGTAGCCCTTAGTAAAGCATGAAACTTTTACGAGCCCTCCATTAATGTACATTCTACTGTTGGGCATGGCCATCCTCTGAATCCATGAAGCTGGCCTTGAGCGCATTGTAGTTTACACATTCCTAAGTAATTTCTCCATAGTATGTTCATTCACCATTAAAATTTTAATTTGTTAATAGTTAATCAGTAAAATTATCTCGAAGTAGATGTAGAATCTCGGCGGTCGCGGGTTCAAGTTATGTGTGTATTCACAATAATTTATCACTTACTTTAACGGTGAAGGAAATCATCGTGATGAAACCTGCACACCTAAAAGTTCTTAGGAATGTCTTAGATGGATAGTCCGCCAACCCACACTAGACCAGCGTGGTGGATAAAGGCCTAAACTCTCTCGATGGTAGAGGAGGCCCGTGCCTAGCAGTGGGACGTATGTGTGCTGATGATGATGATGAATCAGTTCCATACCTCAACGAGCCAGCGGCTGAGGCAGTCGTGGTGCACGGCAGACACGTCGCCGGTGCAGCGACACGGCCGGATGAGCGGCTCGGAGCGCGAGCTGTCATAACAGATCCAGCAGTCGCGGGTGGAACTCACGCTGCCCACCAGGGAATCGGTCTCTACGTTCTGAAACACGATGACCAAACATTTACAACCTCATTCAAAACATCGATAGACATTAACAAATCGGACGAAAAAAGCTTGATTTCAGTTGGGGTCTTCTTTTTGGGGAAAAACGAGGCGGTAAAGCGACCAGACATCCAAGTGTGCGCAACGATCACAACCGCAACGTCTGCTCAAAAACGTACACGACAAACACAAACCGCCCCTGTGGACTCACCAAATCTTTCTTGGACAGCGGTACCCCGGACTCAACGCTATCGTCCCTCTCGCTCGCACCATACTGCAAGTATTTTGGCGTGACAAAGACGGCTAAAACAATTTTCCACAACAGCATCTGCCATTGGCGGACCAAGTGCACGACGTACGGTGCGCTGTCACGCCACGACGGGCGGAGTGACGCGACGACGCTCTGGGGATTTGGGGGCTTTCATTATCCCAATATTAACCGGGACCGGACACACGTGGCACGTGAAGCACATCGGACGCGACACCGCACAGCCGGGATGTGGGGACCTCCTATTTTTGCGATAGGGGTAAGGGATGGAATGTGATACGATCGTCGACATTTCGTACCTACTTGGTTCCTTTAAGAATTAATTGTATTTTTTATGAATGTATTTAAAAAGGAATTATTCCTAAAAGGATGCATGATATACACAGTGACGTCATCAATATAACATAGCGCTAGAGCAAAAAAATCTTAAAAAAAAAACACAACTCTTTATGCACTGAAATCTCACACAATATAATCGGTGCTACATAAAGATGCGCGTGATTCGATGAAGCCAACAACAATCAGAAAATCAAACCCGGATTTCGTTTTGCGACGAAGTTTTCGGGACATGCACAGCTAACACCAATACAACACGTAACAGCCAACAAAAGTTGCATATTAATTTTAATCTCGTTTGCATTCTATTTACAATAATGTGGGAAATATCACATTATTAATAATATCTATTACAAATCGATTAAGAAAAAGAAGCGAAGAAGAAGATCGGGAAAGAGCGTATGTCGGGGTCACCGGTCTTCCAGCCCGGCGCGCGGCGACGTCATGTCCGCGCAGATGTTAGTGCCGGGCTGGGTCAGTACCTAGTTAACCCTAAATCAAATCACTGGAGGTCATAAAATTTATGCCAACGCATGTGCCAACTACTTTTTTGTTAGTAATAGCAACGAATTGCACACATTATATACAGAGTGTATTCAAACCGTGATCGGAACCTAAAGCAGGTAATAGCTCAGGTGATTACAAACCCCCTGGCGTTAAAGAAAATCTCGACAAAAAAATATCGATATATCAGTATCTATAACAATATTATACAATAACATTGGCGAGGCAATGGCCGATACAAAAATACATAATACATAATACGTTCCGGGATCAGCCAGTGTATATCCGGTTTTCGGGGGGGGCTTCAATCGCGGTGAAAGGATGACCGTGCCGGCATTTTTTGGCCGGTTTGTCGCGGTTGGTCCTTGGATCACCATGGTATTAGTCCCCCAAACTTCTTCACAATAAGGTGAAGAGGTATTCGGCCGGCATGATTGTGTCGACCAACGGGAGACCATCATCTCTCGCTGGTCGGCACTTTTTCTGGACTCCATTGCGCTTACCATCAGGTGCAATGGGGTCACTTTGCCGTGCCAGTAAAAAAAAAACAAAAAAAAAACATCCAAGTTATCGTCATGAAGTTATCTGCTCCTCGATACTATATGGGACACTGGCCTAGTTCGTGCACCCTGGTCGGGATGTTATCAATTTGCAATTTATTTTATGTTATTTACTTGCTGATTCCTGATGATACTGCAGATTGGTCCAAATATAGTACCAATTATATTTTTGATTTAATATTGCATCCCTTAATTAGTTACATCGCTGGCCAAGACAATTTTCTCAAATAGTCGCTTCATGTTTTCAGAGACTCAACGAGGATTTTGAATAACCACTTTCACCTGATGGTGACTGCAGTACGGTCCAAATATTGTGTTGATTTGATTTTAGATTTTATATTGTACCCCTTCGCTGGCTAAGACATCTTTTTTTTAAGTATTTTGGAAGAGAAATCCCCGATTTCATATTTTTCCAGATTTACGCAAGAAATATTTAGTACGTCTAGCTTCTCTGATGAAAACCCACATTAAAGTAAATTACACACGATAAAGTAAATTTATTCTATTTTTAATTAAACTGGTGTCCGACGACGAATACTGTCAGAGCTATCGTTTAATACTACATATTGGAATGTTGTTAAGGACATATTTTAGTTGATATATTTTACACTACATACATACATCAACACAGCCGACATTTACCGATCCGCAATCTAAAACATTTATATGTGTCCCAAGTGCAAGATATGGTGGGCGACATTACCTTGTTGTCGTGGTGATGTGCTAGTAGGTCCGCTAGCTTGGCGTCGTCGAGCTGCCTGGCCAGCAGGCGGCGCGGGTTCAGCAGCCACAGCCGCTCGGGCGCCATGGAGTTCCACAGGACGCACGGGAACCATAACGCGACCCCTATCTCCGCCAGACGGAACACCAGGTCGTGCCAGTTGCGCGACCCCACTGGCACTCTGCACAAAACAAAGTTTTTTCTCACTATTTCACGAAAAAGAAAAAAAAAAATAAGACATAATACACATAATATGCCGCCGTAGGATTTTGGTCAAATTTGGTTATCTTAGCCTTGCGAACAATTGTTTTGCGGGCTGAGTTCGAAGGCCGGAGACATTGAAATTCCCTATTCGGACTTATGAAAGAGTCGATCAACAACAACAAGGCCTTTTTTGTCTTCAGACCTTAAAATATGTAAAATAGTTGTAAATACAAAAGTTTTTCCAGTTCTTCCTGGGCCGTCAAGGTAAAACAGCTTTCTCTCATTGGGATAATTTACAGTGTTCAGTATTGTATCGACCACATATTTTTGTTCCGCATTCAATTTTTGGTATTTTTTATAGCCATTTGCTTTTTCATGTTCACAGTCATCAACGAACTCAGATAAGAAAACCGAAAGGCCAAAATCTGTTAGTCTGTTTCCGTGGAGTTTTAATGTTTCATAAATTTCTTTTTATATAAAAATTGAAACTCATCATCATTTCCTTGTCCTGTTCGCAATTTCATTTGGGGTCGGCGCAGTAAGTTTTGTCCTTTCAAACACCCCTATCAGCCGTCATGTCTTAATTCACTCCATAAAAACTAAAACTACATACATACATACATAAACTCACGCCTGTATTCCCCGAAGGGGTAGGCAGAGGTGCATTTCTGCACCCACATTTCGCCAGGTATGTATCAGTCCCACGTAATAGGGGGCAAGCCTATTGCCGTTTTTCGGGCACAATTCCAGACTCCGTGCTGCTACTGAGAATTTCCTAATGAAAAAACCCAATAACACTTTGCCCGACCCGGGAATCGAACCCAGGACCTCTAGATCGCTCGGCACATACTTGTACCGCGAGACCACGAGGCAGTCTAAAACAGGCAAAAACTAAAACTCTTTGGATAATATTTCAAGGCGTGACATGAATCACAGTTCATTGTAATGGATACTTTGTTTTTAAAATGGACATCAGTGACGTTTCCCTAGAGTGGCCAATATGGCGAGTGCGATTTGTCTGTCAGCACCATAAGAGTTTAACAAAATACTCGACAATCCGAATATTAAAGAAGGTATAGCCATCAGCAATGCATACAATATCTGCTGATATAGATATAGAAATACTAAAGTTGCGATGGCCAGGAACATAAGGCGTTATCGAGACAAAAATTTCCGCGGTCGAGAGTTCATATCGCAAGCCTAAATTTGATTTAAAAATGAAAAAATCTTATGGAAACATGCACCCCTTTTTTCTTATATTGTAAAGACGAATCGTGTCCAGAATTAGGACATATGTAGTTGTACGTAAGCTGATATAGAAATATTAAATAAAATAACTCACTTGGTCTTCCAGAACTCGCTGAGCGTCTCGGAGGCGAGGAAGCCCGCGATGAGGATCAGCATGAGCGCCTGGCTGACGAGGCCCAGCCGCGACTGGTGCAGCTGCGAGAGGTCCACGGAGCGCGGGTCCACCGTGCCGTCCACATCCGCCAGATCGGTCTGGATGCCCTGCGAGAACAGAACACGTCACTTTTTAATTACAACTCTATAGCAGATTTGTTTTATTTTGCAGGTAGTAAAATATTTTTGAAGTCGTGATGGTCTCGAAGTTTGGGCACGCGGTCGAGAATCTCAAAGGTCGCGGGTTCAAAACCCAGGCACACACCTCTGACTTTTCGAAGTTATGTGTGTATTCACAATGAATTATCACGTGCTTTAACGGTGAAGGGAAACATCGTAAGGAAACCTGCACACCTAAAAGTTCTTAGGTATTTCTTAGATGTGTAGTCCGCCAACCCGCACTAGGCCAGCGTGGTGGACTAAGGCCTAAACCCTCTCAGTTGTAGAGGAGGCTCGTGCCCGTACGTATATGGGCTGATGATGATGATGAAAATATTTCTATAAATAAAACTCTCACGCAAGAAGAAAGAATTTCTACACCTACGTCGGCATTTTTTTAAGTTCCCAAGTGAAGAGCATATCGCTATTTGCCGAGTACATTTGTAGTCAACATACCGATAATTTACGAATGAATTACAATTACACATTATTTTAAATAAATACCCAGTTTTGACCCCCTACTAAGAAACAAGTTTCGTGTCTTGGATTCAGAAACTACGAGAGATTTTTCGGTCCCACAAACACCCAGGCGCGAAAAATATTTGTGAATCACGCAAACATTTGTCTCAATGCAAGGATCAAACCCGCAGCCTCCCGTTTCGCAAGCTGGTTTCTAGACAACTGCGTCATGGGGCTGTCGTTCATTTAGACCAAGAGACCAACAAGAAGTTGACCGTTCTACAGTAAGCTGGGTAGATAATGTGATCTTCAATAAGGCTGGCTCAGGATGGAGGCGAATGGCAGGAGAAAATAGAGGTCTTCACCTAGTAATTGGATGAAGTGACTCAAAATGATTATGGCAAAAGAAAAGGCAAAGATGACAAGGCAAAATATAAAAATTATATTCCACCAATCCATATATTATGTAAGAAGAACCGTATTATAATTTTGTAGTTAAAAGCCTTCCTGTTGGCATTGCCTCTTTTGTTGATTTTTTTCGCACTGATCTTCTAGGAAAACTCATCGTGGATTTAATTTGATCGCAGAAACTATCAGCGGTCAATTTCACGGACAGAGCACTAACGACAGAGCACCGTGTAATGAGACGCCATTCGTCACCATTATACGATTGTGTACGCTTAAGTAGGATTGCTAAAAAACGCTGAATAAGTCACGGTTTCAAACGTTGAACACGCGCAAAAAATCCGGATCAATTCGTTGTTGCTGCTTTAGATATTTTTCGTGTCATTGGCTTCCTCAAACTGATTTTAAAAGACTAAGCTTTTGCCCGCATCAAGAATTGAAGAACAGTATTTATTTATTATATACTAGCTTTTGCCCGTGACTTCGTCCGCGTAGACTACAGGGTTGGGTTCAGAAAGAAAATAAGTTGTAGTCTATTATACTACACAGAGTCCCATTTATGTCTATACCAAAAATCATTCAAATCTGTCAAATGATTTAGGCGTGAAAGCTTAAAAGACATATTACTCGTATAAAGTTATTCTCGAGTTTATGACTATACCCATTCCCTCGGGAACACAAAATTTTATCGGGATAAAAGTATCCTATGTTACTTTGGTGGATCCCATCTATCTCCATAGCAAAAATAATTCAAATCGGTTCAGAAATAAATTTATATTTTACCCTCCGTATTTTTTTTTAAAACGTATCCTATGTTACTTCTAATACCTCCAAGAATATGTGTACAAAGTTTCATGACGATCGGTTGAGTAGTTTTTACGTGAAAGCGTTACAAACATTTATAATATTAGTAAGGATACTAAAAGTATTTTAAACGGATTAGGTCTTCACGGACCAAAGATATTTTTTCGTGGAAATATGGCATTATGGCGGATAATCCAGTTTTTCCACCACATTTCCCATTATCAGTAAAAAATAGATAATTTTTATTTCAAAGACGGACAGTGGAGACCTATTAGGCTATCATGAAATTGAAGAAGTGCTTACATAGCTAAGATATATGGACTGACCTGTTTGGTGACGAGTGTGTCCTGCACGTCCTCCCCGTCGGCCGCGGTGGACGGCCCCGGCCGCGGCTGTATGATGGTGCACACCTTCGTCTCCTTCAGGAACTCGCCACGGAGCTGATGGCAGAGAATTAAATAATAAAAATAAATAAATACACCCAACAGTCACATACATAGTTCTGACCCCACGTAGTTCTGTTTTTAAATTCAATTCATTTATTTTCATTTTTAGAATAAGAACCGTTTTATTTTAAACAACAGACACATATTACAGAGTTAGTTCAGCAACTATACATGAACATAGACAAACAACAGACAATGTTGCCACCTTAATAACTAATAAATGTTTTATGTAGCCATTATTTTTGTAACATAAGTCCGCTAAACACTTACCTGATTGGTTCATTACTGCGATTTACATAAATAATAATTAATACACCCAACAGTCTCATACATAGTCCTGACCCCACACTATGATACAAGTCTTGTGTCGTGGGTATCAGAAACTACGAGAGACTTTTCGCTCTCACAAACACCCACACCCGAAACAAATATTTGTGGATCACACAAACATTTGTCTCGGTGCGGGGATCGAACCCGCGGCCACTCGTTTCGCAAGCTGGTGTTTAGCCAACTGCGCCACGGGGCTGTCAAATTCAAATTGTCAAAACGTCAAAGAATTAGATTGTTTAATCACTATTGAAATAAAGGTTCTTTAAAACTAGGATAGTTGCCTACATTAGTGTTTGTGTATAGCATACTAATATGAAGGCGAAAGATTTTGGTATGACAGGTAATGTTGATAAAATTTGGTGTGGAGGTAACTGACCAAAAATTACCATAAAGGCTACTGTTATCTCCGACAGTTAGGTTTGACATTCAAAAATTAATACTTGGCTTCAAGCATTTTTTTAATGTAAGGTGTTTAATACGACAAAGCCAATTAATCTAAAATTGACCATTTCGGCGCTTCAATTCGAAAATCCAATGGTTGCTAATAATTTTGAACAGGTAGACATAAATGTCTTAGTCAGTGACTGATAGTTTTAATAGAATCTCGCTGAGCAACATTTTTGATCTGCACTTACAATCAAATGTCAGAATTATCCCTGTGTCGAATCAAATTAAAAAGGTACAATATTTATCTTGCGAAAAAGATGAGTCTTCTCATTTTCTTCTACTTCTTCTTCTTCTTCTACTTCTCAAATTAAATATAATAAATAAAAATGTAATTATAATTAAAAATTATCATATTAAAAAAAATTACATTTCGTGTTGCTGAGGGAGTTTCTTGCCGTTTCTTCTCCTCAGCGATAACACGTTTCGAAGCGGCAATAGTTTAAAAAAAACTTGCTTGACGATTCATAGGCACTTGTAAAAGTCTATTTGCATAAAGGTGATTTTGACTTTGACTTTGACTTTGACATTCAATTACATATCTAAGCAAAGCTACACCGCAAATGCCAAACACCACGTTTTATTTTCTTACAACCATGAGCGACTTTGATGGATTGCTTGTATTTTGTGTCAAACGAGGAACTAATTTCCATGTGTCTCTGAACTAAATCATGTTTAGTTAAATATAATGAGCAATAAACGAATCGCGAACTACACCGACCGCACGCATTGTCGGTAACAATGGTCCTATGGAGTTAATAGCGTTCCATACTCGCGGTCCGGTGACGAGGCGCGGCCGTATCAGCGCTTTGTTTGCATTATCATGATTTATTGTGGAGGAATGTTGAAATTTACATATCCTGATGGGTATCGGTGGGTAGTTTCATATGGGAACATACGGCGCCTGTGAATGGGTACTTTAAAGTATCTATTTCGACATCCTCGGTCAGAAAACAAAATGTTATTCAGAAATCTCGGGTTTGTCTTCTTGTCGTCACCGAACCTAACTAGGTTATATACAACTGTATCAATACATTCGCTTGCTTTACTGATCACTATATTATCTTGCAATCTGTGTTTGCACTAGGCCAGCGTGGTAGATAGGCCTAAACCCTCACAATTGTAGAGGAGGCCCGTGCCCAGCAGTGGGACGTATATGGGCTGATGATGATGATGAATCTGTTTTTGATTATCCTCAATAACTACATCTTGTCTCCAAATACGCTCGGAAAACGGCTTTAAGATCGCGAACTCAAATACAGCTTGTCAAATATGATCCCATAAATGTACGTGACTGTATGTATAACATGGAATTTACGTGGTGTGCGAACTCCACCGAACCTTGGCTAGTATGAGTACGTTGGCAAGACTTAACCCAACTCAACTTTGCTTGAGTATCTACCCAACAAGCATCCTCGTGTCAACATTAGTTAGCGATAAAAAACAAAACACAATCTACACAATGCCCCACTCGTGCCATGATCACAATGCTGCATTACACCCGTGCTCCCTACAAGTGCGTAATGGCCACTTGTTTCAAACGACACACCAATTATCTAGCTCGATATTTGGGCATCCATACAATTTTGCAAATGAGCCGCGAGTGAATCGCTGTTGTATTCATGAAGGCCGGTACGTTCCTGTCTACTATGGATTGTGTAGTACATACATACATATGTATGTATATACATTATACATACATACATAACCTCACGCCTGTATTCTTCGAAAGGGTAGGCAGAGGTGCATTTCTGCACCCACATTTCGCCAGGTATGTATCAGTCCTTCGTAATAGGGGGCGAGCCTAGTGCCATTGTTAGTGAGAATTGTATAAAGAAAAACCCAATAACACTATGCCCGACCCGTGAATCAAACCCGGGACCTCTAGATTACTCGGCACGTACTTGTACCGCGAGACTACGAGGCAGTCGTGCAGATTGTGTAGTAGAACATTTAAATCCTTGCACAATTGTCACAGAACAACATATCTTACAAACAGTCATTCTTGTTTAATTAATTAGTTCGTGGATGACCGAGCTTTGCTCGGTTTTCTTCTTTTTTTTAAATTGTGTTTTATGGAAATTAAATTTAAGTACGAATTACTAATAAAATGATGAAATATGAATAATGTTACTTAACAGCGCCATCTGCTGTTGTGTCGTTAAAGCAATTGGTTGCTCACAAAAAATAGTATTATTATTCGTCAATAGATGTCAGGAAGAGTCTACTCAAACGCCTCCTTTTTGTTATTTTTCTTCCAAATGACATTTTCTAAAAATGATTCCTAGCTAGATCGATTTATCGCCCCCGAAACCCCCTATATACTAAATTTTATGAAAATCGTTGGAGCCGATTCCGAGATTCCAATTATATATATATATACAAGAATTGCTCATTTAAAGATATAAGATTTCTAACCAACACAACTTTAACCGGATTGTTATCATTAGTAGTGTTATTAATTATTTACATTACTATACTATCTAGTGTCTATACTAGTAGTCCATACAGCTATCCTTGTGAAGTCACTCAGAGTGCAATGAAATATGTACGGCTTCTGATATCTGGTTAAGATAGCGCACGCGTCAGAGGTGTCTCCTTCAATAAGTTATAACAAAGGATAGGCCTGTCTGTTGTAGAGGAAGCTCGTGCCCAGTAGTGGGGTGTATTTAGGCTGATGATGATGACGATGAAGGACAGGTAGTTACTCTTACACATCTACGTTCCTATGTTTCAAGCCACACGTCAGCTCAATGTCTTTAATCACGCATAAATCCAACTCATTACTAAGATTTTTCTAACGCACAAGCTCAATTACAATGTTTAATCCGAGAATAAAAAGAAAATATAAAATTTTAATAAAAATAAAACCTTTTGACCAGTGTGTTTTACGTCAATTATATTTCAATTAATTTTGATTAATTGATGACGTAAGTGCTATATTGACTCTGTGATAAATAAACGATCATTTTATTTCAATCAAACCCGAAACCTTCCGATCGGATGAGCAGGTCTCATCAAAAGAAAACGACCCAGTTGCCTTCGCCCAAAGCGTCTTATCTCCCGAACAGACAATCCAAATATGTTTACTTCGCTAAGTCGGTTACTATAATTATGTACATAATTAGCTCGAGATAAACTGATAAGAGTTCACTCATAACACTCGGACAGTGGGCTCGTGCTACCCTATAGACACAAATACTGTCGCTGTCATTGTTTTGATTAGTAGGTTAATACCCTACATCCTAGTGAGGAGAGATAAAAATGTACCTTCCGTCCCTTGAAAGGGCGTTCGCCTTAGTCCACATGACATTTAAGAAATACCTTATAAAGAACTCTAGATAAACTACTTTACTCACGATATTTTAAAGAGAGGTTTGTACCGTAACGACTTTGACTTGAAGTTAAGAACAGGTCTATCACATCGAAGAAAAAGTTATAAAACCGGATATTGGTAAGTCATGATAAGAATGTTTTCTGGCAAGTCAACAACTCTATTTAGCCCGCTCTATTTATCTAGTACCTATAGTAAGTAGTCTCTTCTTTACAGTATCCTGTTAAACTCCTCGTCCCCGCGCTATCTTCAGGAACGTTTTAATTTCCTACGAACTGCAAATTCTCATTCACTTAGGTCATCGGAGAATTTGATGTTAAAGTTTCCGGCTCATAGGACATCCTTTTACGACCACTCCTTTGCGGTAGAAGCAGTTCGACTTTGGAATGCACTACCTCTAAATATAAAACAATCGTCCTCGCCGGAAATTTTCAAGTTTAGACTGAAATCGCACTATCTTGCAAAGTAATACGGCTCCTATGATGGATATATATATATATATATAATATATATAGATATTTTTATTGTATTTATACGTATTTTATTGTATGTAAGTCTATTATATTTTGTATTTACATATTTATGTATATATGTACATATTTTATATAAGTTTATTAAGACTTAGCACCGTCCATACTAGTAATTTTATTCCTCTCCTTGCAAGGTTGTCTGGAAGAGATCGCTTTTAGCGATAAGACCGCCAATTTATGTCACCTGCTTGTATTTATTTCTTTTGCTTACTCTGTACATGTGGTGTCTAAATAAGGAGTTATATTATTATTATTATTAAATTTGCCAGTAAAAAAAAAAGGAAAATCTCACCTTGAAATAGACCTCGACCCCGTAGATGAGGAAGAAAATGACCACGACGAAGAGCAGAACGGCGTAGCACCCGTTGAACACGTGCTGGTAGAAACTCTGCAACAGACGTTATGACTGTGGCGTTGTGTACAAACAAAATTATCTCCCGCCAGTAATTATACATCACTTTGTTTATTATTGTACGGGAATAAGACGTAATAATTTAAGAATTTGTTATGCCTGACGCTTTGAAAGATAAAGATTAAATAAGAATAGTATAATTATTTTACTTTTACTTCCTTGGCCAAATTCTAAAGAGGTTGGTAATTTAATTCTTAACAAAATGTAATAAAAGTCTTGAGTTACATTCAAGGGGACAGTATCTCAATATATTGTATTAAAGAGTTTACAACAATCAATATTAAACATTAAATTAACTAAGTATTTAAAACAATAATTGGATAAACGACTCATAAAATACTATAGCCACTATAATTTAAAATCTAAAAATACGTGGTCCTTTAAATGCCTTATGATATCCACCCTCCTAATTTGGCAGTTGTTATGATCACTGACCCTTTTAATCGTATAATAATTTCAAGAGTATTTAATAATATTATATATCTGAGTAAAGGGCCCAACACAAAAATACTTTTTAATTAAACTTTACAGATTACATTTAAAATAAAATATCGCGGGCGTCGTATTTATTCACGGATGCCTGACGTGAGCGTCCATAACTTATATTAAGTAGAAGTGACACACCTAAAAAAATATAGCGCAGAATTCTCAGGTACCTACACGGGTTCTCTCCCTATGTTTTCCGTCGCTGTTTACGCACGTGATAATTCAAATGTCATAAGTCAGAGACCTTGTACGAGTAAAAGATCGCAATGTTTATTAGTTTGATCTGAATTGATGTGTTCCAATATTAGATATGATTAACATTGCAATGCATTCATTATAAAAACACTTATTAACATTATTACATGGGCACGTCGTAGAGGAACAATTCATATTTTTTTGGACTTTCTCTACCAATATACTTTTATGAGGAATTTAAATTGTAGTATTCTTTTATAATTATTTTAAGAGATAAAGATTAGAAATGCGAAATAGCGTTCTAAGATCTTCACGAAAAGTTCGTTGGGTTTTTTTCTGAATGGAGGAAATAAATGCCTTAAACTGAGACTATGAGCATATTGAGAATATTGCTTAATTTAGATTCAATATATTCATTTTTTTGTTCGTGACATAAAGAATAAGAATAATATTACGATTAAAAAATATTTTTTTCGAAACTACTTGAATACAGAAAACTATGACTACAACTCTAGTCTATCTATTAGGTATAAAACATCAACGAAACAGGCTGATGAATATTTCTTCTTACCTTGGTGTCAGGAGAAGTGTCAGCGATGGTGGTGGTGAGGACTTCGGCAGCCAGCAACGAGTAGCTGATCACGTTGAACGTCACGAAAGCCAGGAATGATTTGGACAAGAAACGGGGCCTCTCCCATCTGATGTCGCGCAGGTGGAACACCTGAGGACAATTAAACACGATGCGTTAGTTTATGTCAAAACAATGCAAAGACAAATGGAATATCGTATGGGTCTAAGCAGTGATGGCCTCGAGGTTTAGGCGCGCGGTCGAGAATCTCGGCGGTCGCGGGTTCAAACCCCAGGCACACACCTCTGACTTTTCGGAGTTATGTGTGTATTCACAATGAATTATCACTTGCTTTAACGATGAAGGAAAACATCTTGATGAAATCTGCACACCTAAAAAAAAGGAATTTCTTGGGTGGCCAGCGTGGTGGACTAAGGCCTATAACCCTCTCAGGTGTAGGGGAGACCCGTGCCCAGCAGTGGGACGTATATGGGCTGATGATGATGGGTCTAGTCTGTAAGCTCAGAAGGTAGTGAGGTTGTGAAAAATTATTGCACCAAAAATCCTAGTTAAGCTGTGAAGGTAAACGCACTAATTTCTTTTCTTTTTCTTTAAAATAAACATTACAAACTCACAAGAACATAAAGGTATCAAAATATACAAAGTTTACATTTGTAATTATTTTTTGTTCTACAAGTAATATAATATTCGTGGTCAGGGATGCTCCTATCTAGTGGTCATGGCCTACCCTAGAATAGGTGCTTCGAGTACGCGACCTCGACCTCCCCGAGCTACTGCAGCCACTACCAACCTCCCCTTCCGTGACTGCAGTATCCACTCCTACAGGCCATACTTTCCTTTCCCATGTCATCCTCTACCCACACACCCTATTCCCTTTCCCCGGTTGATGACGGGCAGCAGCGTCATCAACGCAAGTCCCCTCCTGCGCTCGCCAACCCGCCTGCCAAGCGTGGCGAGTATTGGCAAATACCTCTTAATGAGTACAACCAGGACCAGGCCCCCAGTCCCCGGCAGCCCCGCTATTCCTTCCTCCAGGCGAACATCAATCACTGCGCCAGGGCGCAGGATTTGTTTGTTCAGTGCCTGGCGCAGTGGTCGATTCAAGTGGCTGTGGTCTCCGAGCCATACTTTGTTCCTCCCCGGGATGACTGGGCTGGGGACCTGGATGGCTTGGTGGCCGTCATCACTCGGGGCGCCGCCGGATCCCCGCCCTTCGAAAAAGTAGCGAAGGGCTCGGGATGCGTGGCGGTCCTGTTGGGGGGGATTTGGGTCGTAGGAGTGTACTTCTCTCCCAACAGGTCCCTGGCGGAATTCGAGAGTTTTCTGGTCCGCCTGGGGGCCCTGGTGGTGCAAGGCAGCCAGTCCCACCCCGTGCTAGTCGCCGGCGACTTCAACGCCAAGTCCTTGGCTTGGGGCTCGTCGGTGACGGATGCGCGGGGTAGGGCCCTGGAGGAATGGGCGATTTCCATCGGACTGGTCGTCCTGAATCGGGGGTCGGAGGACACGTGCGTGCGGCATAATGGCGGTTCGGTGGTGGACATAACGTTCGCCACCCCGGCCCTTGCCCGCCGTGTCCGGGGCTGGAAGGTCCTGGTCGATGAGGAGACGCTGTCCGATCATCGTTATATCCGGTACAGCGTCTCTGCATCCCGGGCCCCTACCACGCCCGGTGGTGGTCCCGCTACCCGATTCACGGGCGGCCGGCGGTGGGCCGCTAAGCGCCTCGATGTGGAGGCTGCGGAAGAGGCCGCTCTTGTTCAGGCGTGGCTCTCCGTACCAGACGAACCGGTGCGGGTCGAGGAGGAGGCGGAATGGTTCGGGGTGGCGATGTCGCGTGTCTGCGACGCGTCGATGCCCCGGGTCACCCGCCTCCCGGCGAAACGTCAGGTGTACTGGTGGTCGGCGGAACTTTCGCAGCTGCGCGCGTCTTGCGCGGCTGCGCTACGCCGACTCTCCAGGCACCGTCGTCGCCGGGTCCGCCGACCTGGCGACGATGAACAGGAGCGGCTGCTCTACGGCCTCCACAGAGGGGCGAAGAGAGCGCTGCGGGTGGCCATTGCACGAGCAAAGGCCGCGGCTTACGAGGAGTCCCGGAGGTCTCTCGATAGAGATCCGTGGGGGCGTCCATACCGTGTGGCGTTGAGCAAGCTCCGCCCATGGGCGCCCCCGCTGACGGAGAGTCTCCGGGCAGACCTCGTCGAGGACGTCGTCGCGGCTTTGTTCCCGGCCACCGAGGAGTTCACTCCTCCACCGATGGCGCCACATCCACAGGCGTCATCGTCGTTGGATTCGGCAAGGGATATCCCGGAGGTTTCGCCTGAAGAGCTGGAGGCGGCAGTGCTTCGGCTGCGGGGCAAGAACTCGGCCCCGGGGCTTGACGGGGTGCCTGGACGTGTCTGGGTACTCGCCGTCGAGTCACTGGGTGCGAGGCTCCGCAGCCTGTTCTCCGCGTGCCTGCAGCAGGGCAGCTTCCCGTCGCAGTGGAAGACGGGCAAGCTTGTCCTGTTGAGAAAAGAGGGGCGACCCGCAGAGTCGCCGTCGGCGTACCGGCCCATCGTGCTTCTCGACGAGGTGTGCAAGCTCTTTGAGCGTATCTTGCACGCGCGCCTCGTCGAGCATCTGGAGAGCACGGGCCCGGACCTGGCAGATTGCCAGTTCGGGTTCCGGAGGGGCCGGTCGACGGTACACGCGATTCTGCGAGTCAGGGCACAGGCGGAGGATGCAGTGTCTCGGGGCAAGTGCGTCGTGGCGGTGTCACTTGACATCGCCAACGCATTCAACACCATGCCCTGGGCCTGCATCAATGAGGCACTGCGGTACCACGAGGTTCCGCCCTACCTTCGGCGTCTGGTGCAGGCGTACTTGTGCGACAGGTACGTCGTGTATCCGGGCGCCGACGGGTGGCACCGTCGGGCGGTGTCATGCGGTGTTCCACAGGGCTCGGTTCTCGGGCCGCTTCTGTGGAACATCGGATACGACTGGGTGCTTCGTGGTGCCAACCTTCGGGGCGTCGCTGTCGTCTGCTACGCGGACGACACGTTGGTGACAGCGACGGCCAGGACCCCACAGCGGGCCGCCCTGCTCGCCGGGTTCGGGACCGAACTCGTGGTGGGCAGGATTCGGCGACTTGGCCTCCAGGTGGCCCTGCACAAGACTGAGGCTCTGTGTTTTCACGGACCTCGGTCTAGGCCACCGCCGGAGGCCTACTTGATGGTGGAGGGCGTGCGGATTCCCATCGGCTCCCAGATGAAGTACTTAGGTCTGATTCTGGACAGTCGGTGGAAATTCCGTGCGCACTTCGAGATGCTGTCGCCGAAGTTGGTCCGGGCAGCGGGCGCTCTCGGTCGCCTGCTGCCCAACATTGATGGTCCTGGCTTCCCTTGCCGAAGCCTTTATGCTGGAGTCGTGCGGTCCATGGCCCTGTACGGGTGTCCCGTGTGGGCCAATTCCCTCGGCCTTCGCTGCGTCCGCCTGCTGCGTCGTCCGCAGCGTATGGTGGCGCAGCGAATCGTTAGAGGGTACCGCACGATTTCGCACGAGGCGGCCTGTGTTTTGGCGGGTACTCTGCCCTGGGAGCTGGACGCCCAGGCCCTCGCGTCAGTGTTCTTCTGGCGGGAGGAGGCGTTCCGGCAATCCGGACAGAGACCGGCCCCAAGAGAGGTCGAGGCCATGCTGGCCTCCCTCCGCAGCGCCGCCGTGGAGGAGTGGCGTTCCAGGCTGGAGAGTCCAAGTGCTGGCGTGGCGACTGTCGCGGCAGTGCGTCCTGTCCTCCAGCAGTGGATGGACAGGCGCCACGGTGCGCCGACCTTCCGGCTGACGCAGGTGCTCACCGGGCACGGCAGCTTCGGTGCGTACCTGTGTCGCATCGTCGGAGTGGAGGAGACCGCCGTGTGCCACCATTGTGGCAACTGCCGTGAGGACACGGCCCAGCACACGCTTGAGGAGTGCCCAGCCTGGGACGAGGAGCGCAGCGCTCTCGTAGCGGTCGTGGGGAGAGACCTCTCGCTGCCGACTGTGGTCGCCGCCATGGTCGGCAGCCGGAGGTCGTGGAAAGCTATGCTCTCCTTCTGCGAACGTGTCATTTCGCAGAAGGAGAGCGCGGAGCGGGATCGGGAGCAGACCGATCCCGCTCGTCGCAACAGGCGACGTAGGAGGCGCCGGGTCAACACGTAGCCCGGCGCCCAGAGGCCACACGGGGCCGCCGTCCCTACCTTGGCGGCCCCCGAGATGAAGACGCCACACGCGTCAGGTCGGTGTGCCTTTTGGCACCGCGCAGAGGCGGTCCCGGATCAATCCATAGCTCTGGCTTCAGGGTATTCCGGGGCCGTCTCGCTGAATGCGCCGATGGTGGCCGTCGCGGGGTTTTTAGTCGGTATTACGGCGCAATTATTTTGGTAGGGACCCGGCCCAGCGGCCGCCCGCAAACACGGGCGGTAACATCTATGCTGGGTCGGAAGGCGCCGGTGAGTCCGACACACCCTCGCCCCTACGGGGGTGGGATGGTCCGTAAATGGATTTTCCCCGCAGGAAAAAAAAAAAAAAAAAAAAAAAAAGCCCCGCTATTCCTGGCTACGGTAGCGGCCATGGTTACGGCGGGGCAGGGGGTGCTAAGAATCCCCGGGTTGGCCCCGGCTACCACCCCCGACGACGACTGGCCCTGGTAACACACAACATACGCACGTTGAGGACAGACGAGAAGATTGTCGAACTGGAAGAAGAATTGAGCGGGTTACACTGGGACATTCTGGGGTTGTCGGAAGTCCGAAGAATCGGGGAGGACACGATAACCCTGAAGTCTGGTAACCTGCTCTTCTACCGGGGGGACGACCAACAGTCCCGAGGAGGTGTCGGATTTCTCGTCCACAGGTCTCTCATCAACAACATCGTATCCATCGAAAGTGTGTCGAGCAGGGTAGTGTACCTTATACTCAGAATATCGAAAAGATATTCGCTGAAGGTCATACAGGTATACGCGCCGACCTCGACACACCCAGATGAAGAAGTAGAGGAGATGTATGAGGACATAAGTCGGGCCATACATACTTCCAAAACCTACTTCAATGTTGTTATGGGGGACTTCAACGCAAAGTTGGGCAAGAGAAGCGATGCAGAGTTGAAAGTGGGGCAATTTGGACATGGGCAACGGAACCTCAGGGGTCAGAGGCTGGCCGACTTTCTGGAGAAAGAGGGACTCTTCGCGATGAACTCTTTTTTCCAGAAGCCGCCTCACAGGAAATGGACCTGGCTGAGTCCTGACGGTTCTACGAGAAATGAGATAGATTTCATCTTGTCGACGAATAGACGGATATTCAGTGATGTCTCTGTGATCAACAGGGTGAAAACCGGCAGTGATCACCGAATGGTTAGAGGCTCATTGAATATCAACGTCCAGCTAGAAAGGCGTCGCATGATGAAGTCTACGCTCCGACCTACTCGCGCTCATATCCAAAACCCCGAGAGCTTTCAACTCGAGCTTCGAAATCGCTTTGATTGTCTAGAAGAAAACCTTGCAGTGGACGAGTTAAACAGCGGTTTGGTAGAAGCTGTCCATACGGTGGGATCTAAGCATTTTAGACCTCGCCGTAGAGATAGACCTCAAAAACTCTCGATCCACACTCTTGACCTTATGGCCGAACGTCGATCTATGGCGCTGCAGTCTTCCGAGGACGCCGAAGCATATCGTCAGCTCAATAGACGGATCTGGAAGTCCTTGCGACACGATGTCCGTGCTCACAATACTGTGAGCATTAAAGAGACAATTGAGCGGAACGGAGGCTCCAAAGTGTTTGCAAGAGACTTGTCTATTGGGCAAAGACAGTTGTCTAGGCTGAAGACGGAGGGCGGCAGCGTAGTGTCGACGAGGGCAGAGGTGTTAAGGGAGATCGAGAGGTTCTACGGACAGCTTTACACCTCGGTTGCCGAACCGACTGTTAGCTCGGCCGAAGACCCGAGAGCCGAGTTGATCCGCCACTTCAGTGATGATATCCCGGACATCAGCCTGTGTGAGATTGAGATGGCCCTGAAGCAACTTAAGAACAACAAGGCGCCGGGTGAGGACGGAATCACTTCAGAGCTTCTGAAAGCGGGCGGAACGCCGGTACTTAAAGTCCTTCAGAGGCTCTTCAATTCCGTTCTCCTCGAGGGCTCAACGCCAGAGGCATGGAGCAGGAGCGTGGTGGTACTGTTCTTCAAAAAAGGTGATAACACTTTGCTGAAGAATTACAGGCCCATCTCGCTCCTGAGCCATGTCTATAAGTTGTTTTCGAGGGTCATCACCAATCGTCTCGAACGCAGGTTTGATGACTTCCAGCCTCCCGAACAAGCCGGTTTCCGAAAAGGCTTTAGCACCATAGACCACATCCATACGCTTCGGCAAGTTATACAAAAAACCGAGGAATATAACTTGCCGCTTTGTTTAGCGTTTGTGGACTATGAGAAAGCCTTCGATTCGATCGAGACCTGGGCTGTGCTAGAGTCTCTCCAGCGGTGCCACATTGACTGTCGGTACATCGAGGTGTTGAAAAGCATATACAGCAACGCCACCATGTCGGTCCGAGTACAAGATCAGAGCACGAAGGCTATTCCACTACAGAGAGGCGTGAGACAGGGAGATGTCATATCTCCGAAACTGTTCACTGCCGCGCTGGAAAACGCCTTCAAGCTCTTGCAGTGGAAAGGATTCGGCATCAACATCAACGGCGAGTATATCACACACCTTCGGTTTGCCGACGATATTGTAGTCTTGGCAGAATCGCTGGAAGACCTTAGCACTATGCTCGAAGACCTCAATCGAGTCTCTCAACAGGTGGGTCTTAAAATGAACATGGACAAGACGAAGATCATGTCGAATGTCCATGTTGTGCCCACCCCGATCGCAGTTGGGGGCTCGACTCTCGAAGTTGTCGACGAATATGTCTATTTGGGACAAGTGGTCCGGTTAGGCAAGTCCAACTTCGAGAGAGAGGTCAATCGTCGAATCCAACTCGGTTGGGCAGCGTTCGGGAAACTACGCGACGTCTTCTCGTCCAAAATACCTCAGTGCCTGAAGACGAAAGTCTTCGATAGTTGTGTGTTACCAGTGATGACATACGGCACTGAGACGTGGCCTCTCACTATGGGCCTCATTAGACGGCTCAGAGTCACTCAACGAGCTATGGAGAGGGCTATGCTCGGGGTTTCCCTACGAGATCGAATCAGAAATGAGGAGATCCGTAGGAGAACTAAAGTAACCGACATAGCCCAGCGGATTAGCAAGTTGAAGTGGCAATGGGCCGGGCACATAGCGCGGAGAACTGATGGCCGATGGGGCCAAAAAGTTCTCGAGTGGAGGCCACGTATCGGAAAGCGCAGCGTGGGACGTCCTCCGACAAGATGGTCGGACGACCTGGTGAAGGTCGCGGGACGTCGCTGGATGCAGGCTGCTTCCAACAGGTCCCTGTGGAAGTCATTGGGAGAGGCCTATGTCCAGCAGTGGACTTCGATTGGCTGATGGATTGGATTGGATTGGAAGTAATATTCAACATGGTACCCTCACTAAGCGAGCCTGTATCGAGGGAAACGGAAACGAAATTAGCAGCTTTATACTACTAAAATAATGCCAAGTAGGTTCTAGTTTATTGAACACAAACATTGTGGATTAAAATTTAATCGGTTTAACAAGATAGTCTTAGTCATAAATTCTGTTTTTTTATTAATAGTCACACAGACACTGGCCACACTTTCATGGAAAAATTGCTAACCGCAACATTATCAAGTAAAGGAACACGAAATTGGTGACGACTTAACGCAAATTTAGAGGAACAGTTATGGTTAGGTGCTGTTTCCTTAATTACCTGATGTACCAAAAGACCCGTCTGATTAATCTGAGACCTTTTCGTTCGAACCTCGTGAATACGTCCACAATCTTTAATGTTTCGATTTTATGTATTATTAGCTGTTGCTCACAACTTAATTCGATTATTATTTCTTTAAATAAGACCCACTTATTTTAGGTTTTTTTTTAAATTAACATGTTTATTGTTTAGTGATTTCTAAAATGCGCGCGCCACAATGGACTAGACAAATAAAAATTGTTGTTTTCGGTCTCTTATCCTTGATACATATCTCCAAAATATAGGGACATTTCATGGAAATTTTGCTAACCGCAACATTATCAAATAAAGGAACACAAGAAGTTGGTGACGACTTAACGCAAATTTAGAGGAACAGTTATGGTTAGGTGCTGTTTCCTTAATTACCTGATGTACCAAAAGACCCGTCTGATTAATCTGAGACCTTTTCGTTCGAACCTCGTGAATACGTCCACAATCTTTAATGTTTCGATTTTATGTATTATATAGCTGTTGCTCACAACTTAATTCGATTATTCATCATCAGCCCAAAATACGTCCCACTGCTGGGCACGGGCCTCCTCTACAACTGAGAGGGTTTAGGCCTTAGTCCGCCACGCTGGCCTAGTGCGGGTTGGCGGACTACACACCTAAGAAATTCCTAAGAACTTTTAGGTGTGCAGGTTTTATCACGATGTTTTCCTTCACCGTTAAAGCAAGTGATAATTCATTGTGAATTCGATTATTATTTCTTTAAATAAGAACCCACTTATTTAAGGATTTTTTTAAATTAATATGTTTATTGTTTAGTGATTTCTAAAGTGCGCGCGCCACAATGGACTAGACAAATAAAAATTGTTGTTTGTGGTCTTATCCTTGATAAATATCTCCAAAATATAGGGACGGCTATTTACGGTTTTTTTGTTTCTTCAATTAGTACGGCTACACCAATTATACTAATCGATAACAAACTATCAAATCTAATAATCATAAAAATAAACACACACAAAAGAAAAAACATAAAACAAAGCGACTGGAAAAAAATATATATAAAATTATAGTAGAATCAACAATATAAACCATACGGTTATCATAAAGTAAAATTACATACAGCTTCTTATATCCAAGCCTGGATCTAAATTAGTCCTCAAGCCAATGAGTATATTTATGAACAATTTATTAAAAAAAAATCGCAGTAGAGGCCTAACACGAACTTAAAAAACATCGTAACTCGTCCTTTTTTTATAAAACCACCTCGACGACCCGAAGAATCTGATACATATAATACATATACACGTGTATAAGCCAATGAAACCGGTTGGGATTCAACGGACATCGTCCATGACGCAGAGGGTAGACAATTGGAAAAAAAAACATGAATAATAAAAAAATACGACGAAAAACGGCATGGCACAGAGCGAACAATAGTTTAAAAAAATTAAGATGTGTAAAATTGACGATTCAAAAGAACTTGTAAAAGTCTATTTGAATAAAGATAATTTGACTTTGACTTTGACTTTGACTTCGATGTAAGTTCTAAGAACATGAAACGTGTAAGCGTGTAGTGGTCATTTTTTAAGTTTACTGTCTCGAGACCGTAAAGTTCAGGCGTAAGGCCAAGCCTCGTTCATATCACAGGTTATATAAGCATTAATAACATTTTTTTTGGGGCAAAACGCAGATGTTTGCTTATGATTCCTTTGTTTATGATTCACAATAAACAAGACTATCAAAATTAGAGTAGACCTATCAATGGAATTAAACTACAAACATAGGAGGTAAATCACATTTTACATCATCATTTTACAAATAGATTTTAGTTTGTTTTGTATTAGAGAATAAGTGGTATCTAATTGGTTAATCGTTTTAAGTTTACTCGTGAGCGAATACGATAGACTCATACTATTATATCGATACAATGGGACCCCTCGATACAGGCTTGCCTAGTGAGGGGACCATTTTAGACTGTAACTTGTGGTTCAATAATTGATTGCATACGTTATCATTGTATACTTTTTACTACTTGTATGTCCTGTACGTGTGTAATTTGTATTAAATAAAAAAAAATAAAAAAAATAAAAAAAAAATTACATACATACATACATACATAAACTCACGCCTGTATTCCCCGAAGGGGTAGGCAGAGGTGCATTCCTGCATCCACATTTCGCCAAGTATGTATCAGTCCCACGTAATAGGGGGCGAGCCTATTGCCGTTTTTCGGGCACAATTCCAGACCCCGTGCTGTTACCGAGAATTTCCTAATGGAAAAACCCAATAACACTTTGCCCGACCCGGGAATCGAACCCAGGACCTCTAGATCGCACGGCACATACTTGTACCGCGAGACCACGAGGCAGGCATCATCATTTTAAAAGTAATAAAAACGTCCCAACGTGATTAAATTCTGGAATCAGTTATAAAAGATCTGCCAATTTACCGTTATCTCTTAAGCCTTCGCAAAATTACTACTATCCATATAAAAAATATATTCGCTATAAATAAACTATAATCGTCTTATTTTTATAGCTCTATAAATGTCTCACTATAAAATACGAGCAGTGGGACGTACTCGTATATGTCGGCGATACGCCAGAATTATCGTGTCCAGACTCCATAATAACAGAAACACACACAATATAACTTGGTTTATTTTCAGACAATTTCTAGTATAGTACCGAGATAAAATGACAGAGGTCTGTCTTACATCAAGGTTAGTTTGGGACTCCCCTTTCGAGCCCAATACAATTCGTTCTTATACTACCTGGGCCTCTCGCCCCCGCATCGGTCATCCTTACGTTCCCACGCATACAGTTACTTTCTAAAATCCCGTAACTAACATCTATTAAACAACCGTTAATTTAGAGACCATTCCCAAATCCCTTTTTTACAACATTGTCTAAGGAATTCGTTAAATCGGCAATAAACATGGACTTTACAGTAATATTAACAATTAAAGACAATAGAGCGCAAACTACAAAGAGCAGCCCTAACGTTCAAGCATTTTTTGTGTCTATAAACATTACTTGCTTCTATGTACAAAGCGCAATAAAACAATCAAATATACGAGTAAAAACTTAAACCTAAAAATGACCATTCTACACACATATTACTAATTTAACTTAATAATCAAACACTACTTTACAAATGGCGCTATTAACAATATTTAAATTCTCAGTTTTGTGATCACAAATAGCTATTTAAATATTAATCTTAAATATTAATTATATTTATGTAACAATATAATCATTATTTATTAGTTTGCGCCCATACGGCCATACTGACTCCAGCGCGTCCCCTGCGCTGTTTTAACAAGGCCTCACTCATTTCGAGATCTAGCCAACACACAAGGCATCACTCATTCCGAGATCTAGCCAACACACAAGGCATCACTCATTCCGAGATCTAGCCAACACACAAGGCATCACCCATCCTGGGCTCTAGCCAACAAGACCAGGATCAAGGATACGCATGGTGGCCAGCCAGCGTTTTGGGAAGGATATTGGATAGGAAAAACAAAATTTGTCTCGTAAACACATCAATGCATATACATAAAATAATCATCGTCATTCATCATAATCAGTTGTATCAATGCAATGCAATTACATAGATCCAACAACGTCAGTAGAGGAGGTAGAGGCCTCCCCGCGTAAATCGTTCTCTGACAAATCCTGCGCCCATACGGTCAATTCATCTGAGTTGCTAGATTCATCCAAAGGGTCTGATTGAGCTATGGGAGCGGGACGTAAGGCATCGTGACTAGCAATCTTTTCTGAACAGCCGCGAAGGTTAACATGCTTAAGCCGATATCGGTCATTCGGTAATACTTGTAAAATTTCCATTGGGCCTTCAAATTTAGAGCCTAACTTAGTAGTGTGGCGTTCGTGGCGCCGCATTAGGACAAAATCACCTACCTTAAAAGGGTGGATTGTGGCTTTACCTTTATCAAAACGTGATTTATCACTAAGGGACCGCTCGTCCATCCGCTTTTTAGCAAGGAATCTAACTTCATTCAAGTCGTCTGTCGGTTCGTCATCGTCAATTTGCAGTATTTTAATGGCAGGTGGAGAACACCTTTTTCCTAATAATAATTCCATGGGACTTTTACCTGTACTTTTTGAAACTGTGCAGTTTATTGCTAGTTGTAATTCTTGTAAGGCTGTGTGCCAAGGCCTATTAATTTCTATAACAGACATGTTATCCTTTATAACTTTCATCAACCGCTCGACCTGCCCGTTGGCCCTACTAGCTCCTTTTGCTACAACATGGTGTTGAATCCCATATTGTTCGCAAAAGTTTTTAAAATCTGTAGAAGTCATGCTTTTATCTTGATCAGTAATTAATCGCGATGGAGTGCCGAATATCGTAATTAGATTTAAAAAGCATTTGATTGCCGTATCGCTTGTGCGATCGTTAGTATAGATCATATGGACATACTTAGTGAAACCATCGATAAATACAAAAGCATATTCGGATTTATTGCGTTTGCCGTTCATTCTGCCAGTTATATCTGCATGCACAGTATGGAAAGGTATTGCTATTTTGTCTATAGGATGTAAGGCAACCTGTCTAGCACCCGATACACCTTTTCGAACTCTACACATAACACAGTTTTCTACAAATTTTCTAACTAGCCTGGACATATTAGGAAACCAATACTGCTCTCGTAATTTTGCAAGGACTTTTTCCCATCCAAAGTGTTGGAGGTTATCATGGTAATGGGAAATAAGATTCCATCTATAATTACGTGGGACTATGATTAATTTATGCGTTTTGTTATTTATTTGTACTTTTCGCCTAAGTAATTTATCCTGTAGTATGACGTAAGTATCTGCAATAGTTTTAGGGATCGAATCGCCTTTTAACTGTTCAACAATATTAGCTAAAGTGGAATCGCGTTTTTGTTCGATAAGGAGCCAGTTATGATCAAGGGTAGCTGTATTAACGGACCATATTAATGAGCTAGATTTATTAATTTTGGAACACTGGTTTAAATGACATTCATTATAACTTTTAACTGGGTTACGACTGAAAAAGTCAGCATGGGCAAGTTTATCGCCCTTGCGGTATTCGATTTCAAATTGGAAGTTCTGTAAGAATGCCCACCATCTGTGTACTCTCGGAGTTAAATCGCGCTTATGACTTGAAGCTTTTAAAGAGTTACAGTCTGTGACTACTTTAAATGACCGGCCATGAAGGAAATGCCGAAAATGTTTTATAGCCTTTACCACAGCGAGAGTCTCCAGTTCATACGAGTGATATTTACTCTCTGTATTTGAAGTTCTCATACTGAAATAGGCTATAACTAAAGGATTTCTGTTTTCTCTCTGAATCAGTACAGCACCATACCCAATAGAGCTGGCGTCTGTATGCAACTCTGTCGGCAGGTTGGGATCGAATATAGTTAATACAGGGGAAGATGTAAGTATGTTAATTACTTTCCGTCGAGCAATGTCATGATCTTCAGTCCAATTAAAATTAATATTGGTTTTAGTCAAGTTGTAGAGAGGGGCCATGATTTTAGAAAAATTAGGTACAAATTTTCTAAAATAGCCAGCTAAGCCGTTGAATTGTCTAACTTCCTTTATATTTTTAGGTACCGAGGAGTCAGTTAAAGCCTTGATTTTTCTTGGGCTTGGTCTGACGGTACCATTTTCTATAAGGTTACCAAGATATTCAATTTTAGTCTTAAGAAAAGAACATTTGGAAATGTTCAAAGAAAATCCTGCACGAGTTAATCTAGTCAAAATAAGTTTTAAATTGATCAAACCTTGCTGTACAGATTCAGATATTACCAAAATATCATCAATATAAACTAATGCTATATTATCTTTATAATCACCTAAGGCAACATTTATGGCACGTTGATACACAGATGGAGCATTGCAAAGACCGAAAGGCATGCGTAAATATTCAAACTGTCCATCTGGCGTCACGAAAGCAGTTTTTTCGATAGAGTCTTCTGCTATAGGAATACCGTGAAAACCAGAGGCCATATCTAGGCAACTGTAATAACGGGCTTTGCCTAATCTATCAATTTGGTCTGCTATTAAAGGTAAAGGATAATTATCTCTAATCGTATTGGAATTCAACTCGCGAAAATCAACGCAAAGACGGTCGGTGCCGTTCTTTTTCTTGACTAATAAAATTGGGCTGCTGAATGGGGAAGAGCTATCTCTTATTATGCCATTTTCTTTTAAATCCTGAATCATTTCCCTAACTTTCTCGCGTTCTACAGGAGACAAACGATACGGTCGACGCTGTACAATTTTATCTGGATTTTTTAATCTAATTTTTAGCTCACCGGTTGTCACCCGTGAGACATGATTTCTAGACGTAAAATTATCTTTGAACTCATTGATAATATTATAGATTTCATTAATTTGTTTTGGGTCAGTTAGGTCGGTATCTATTTCGATAGGGGGAGTTTTTGAACACTCATTGACAATAAACTTACGATTAACAGATATATCGTTTTCGCTGAGAGTAACGCTAAGGCCAGGTATTTTTAGAAGATTAAACCCTATTAAAATATCAAATTGAGTTTCATTGTCACCTACTACGTAAAACTCTAGCTCTAAAGTGACATTATCGATTTCTACCACAGTTATAATGCTTTGTTTTGAGATAACCTTTTGACCCCCAATGCCCATAAACTGTACTTCAACTTGTTTACGTTTACCAGGAATTGAACCAGCAACGCTCTCTCGAATTAAGGAGCAATCCGCACCAGTATCAAAAAGACAGTTATACTGTTTGTCAGCAATAATTACATTTGTTGTACTACGTTTAACAGATGAACAATAATTAATAGATTTATTTTGAGCATTACGTTCGTCATTTTGACGGCGGTAGCAATTTTTCTCTAAATGACCCTTACGATGGCAGTAATTACATTCAACAACCTTAGTATTATTGAAAGTACCACGAGAACTGTAATTATTGTTACTGGAATGTGACGAAATAACGTTAGGCTTAGAGGGATTTCTCTCTTTGCAGTCCCGGGACAAATGGCCGGGTTTATTGCAACTGAAACAAACTACTTGATCTTTTGAAGGTCCCGTAACACGTGATTTTTTAACATCATTATATTTACTCTCTCTATTTTCGATTTTACGTTTACGAAACGTTTTAAGAACTGATACTAATTTAGGAAGTGAATCGGGGGTATTTCTCAGCAACTCAGATCGAATAAACTCAGGGTAAATACCGGTAATCAGCGCTTCCACCACCTCTGCGTCGGCAGCTTCTGGTCGAATTCTCTTAAAAAGCGTCCACGCCGTTGTAGCGTACTCTGCGTAGCAGCTCGCTTGGTCCGAAGTGTAGTTGCGCCATTTCTGCACGTCATCCGCATACCGGAACTCCTTGCCAAACGTATGAATCAGCTCCTCCTTCACTTGTTCCCACGTGGTTGAATGCAGGGACCAGCTGTCGGCCCATGTCTTGGCTCGTCCTCTTAACTGTAGAATGGCCTTCATTCGAGCTTCATGTGGAGGGACCATCAGCTTCGTGATAGTTTCGTCCACGTTAGCGCACCAGTCCCTGATGTCGTGCGATCTCTCGTCAGGGTTAAATGGTGGCAGGTAGAAGTCATGGTGCCGCCGAAGGGGTGCACCTTCCGTCAATAACGTTGCTTTCACAGCGCTTGTTGCAGCAGTCTTCGTGATGGAGGTCAAGAGACCCATTACTTGTTCCATAGTGAAGGTTGTCCCATTCGAGGATTCCGATGTCTCTTGGGGTTGTGATCCCACCGCTGCTGTCGGCGATACGCCAGAATTATCGTGTCCAGACTCCATAATAACAGAAACACACACAATATAACTTGGTTTATTTTCAGACAATTTCTAGTATAGTACCGAGATAAAATGACAGAGGTCTGTCTTACATCAAGGTTAGTTTGGGACTCCCCTTTCGAGCCCAATACAATTCGTTCTTATACTACCTGGGCCTCTCGCCCCCGCATCGGTCATCCTTACGTTCCCACGCATACAGTTACTTTCTAAAATCCCGTAACTAACATCTATTAAACAACCGTTAATTTAGAGACCATTCCCAAATCCCTTTTTTACAACATTGTCTAAGGAATTCGTTAAATCGGCAATAAACATGGACTTTACAGTAATATTAACAATTAAAGACAATAGAGCGCAAACTACAAAGAGCAGCCCTAACGTTCAAGCATTTTTTGTGTCTATAAACATTACTTGCTTCTATGTACAAAGCGCAATAAAACAATCAAATATACGAGTAAAAACTTAAACCTAAAAATGACCATTCTACACACATATTACTAATTTAACTTAATAATCAAACACTACTTTACAAATGGCGCTATTAACAATATTTAAATTCTCAGTTTTGTGATCACAAATAGCTATTTAAATATTAATCTTAAATATTAATTATATTTATGTAACAATATAATCATTATTTATTAGTTTGCGCCCATATATACATATGGGCTGATGATGATAAAACTACGCGTCTTCTCAACAACTAGCTCCGCCCGGACGCAACTTCGAATTCCGTGCTCATTCACACACACTACAATTTCCCGGGATAAAACGTACCCTATGTGTGCTTTCCTGAGGTCCTATCTATCTCCATCATCATCATCGTCGGCCCATATACGTCCCACTGCTGGGCACGGGCCTGCTCTACAACTGAGAGGGTTTAGGCCTTAGTCCACCACGCTGGTCTAGTGCGTGTTGGCGGACTACACACCTATGAAATTCCTAAAAAAAATTAGGTTTGCATGTTTCCTCACGATGTTTTTCTTCATCGTTAAAGCAAGTGATAATTCATTGTGAATACACTTATAACTTCGAAAAGTCAGAGGTGTGCCTGGGGTTTGAACCCGCTCCTACTGAGATTATCGACCGCGCGTCTAAACCTCGACGGCAAAAATGAATATAAACGTAAAAGTCAAATAATTTCGCATTTTCTTTGGATAATATCATTGCAAATGATCCTACTCCTATAATACGATATTCGTTGGTTAAGCCGTTCCCACAACTACGTTTTAATCGCCTATTTAAAGCATTTATTGAATTGTGTACTCTCAATTTGCGATCATGTTACGCGCTGTGCCAACTCCCAAGGCGAAGGTTGGACGGATAGAAACATTTCGCCATCACAATGTCGAATTGTATACCGGTTTATTTCGCTAGTACACAAATTATGGACATGACATTCGATACATAAGCAAGGATACCGGTGTGTTTGTTTAGGTGTTCCACGGCCGTTGAATGCAGTTTGGTGTTATGATAAAAGTATGGTAATAAGGAATAACGACCTAGAGGTCCCCGGTTAAATTCCCTGGTCGGACAGTTGGGTTTTTTCCATTAGGAAAGTCTCAGTAGCAGTAACAGCAGCACGCAGTCTTTAAATGCCGAAAATCGGGAATAGGCTCGCCCCCTATTGTGCGGGACTGATACGTACCTGAAATTGTGATGCAGAAATGCACCTTTGAAAAAAGTTTAAATTTTGAGAAGTCCGTATTTGGACAGTAGGTTGCATGAGCTTATTTTGCCGTTTTTGGCCGTATTTACACTCAGTGATGCTTTTGAAAACTCATATAGGTATACACTTTTTTTAAATCGTGAATGGCACCTGGGTCATTTAGATCACAAGGCGCAAATCAGAGCCGAATGACGAAACGATTACTAATTATATTAATTAACTTAGACAAAGGAGATAAAACCGTACGCAAACTAAACATTTTGCATTTTTTTTTATATCGTTTGCACCTCTCGGTTGTAGAGGAGGCCCGTGCACAGCAGTGGGACGTACATGGGCTTAGATAGATAGATCGTTTGCACAATCCGCAAAACGGTTTGTATGTCGAAGTTCTAGGACGCGCTGACGTCGGAATGTTGTCTTCCAAACGACATGAAATATTCATAATCCGCGTTTTTTTTGTGTTTGCATATTGTCGTCGAGTTACGCAACGTATTTTAAAAACAGCGTATACAAATAAAAAGGCTGACGTCATTGCAATTGTGCAATATATTTACCGCAATTTAAGTTTAATCTAACAAAAAACAAACACAACTTACAAAGTAAATTTAATAGAGTTTCGAAGTTACATAGGAAATAATTGGAGAAGTAGAAAAAGGAACAGCCTATCTTCAATACCAAAAATATTTATGCTGGACCAATATATATTTTTAGCACAGATGTAGACGGCAGGTGGAAACGGTTATAGTCTACTTTGTCAAGAAAACAACGACAATAACTTTTCCTATCTCTTTCAAGTTAATTTAAATAACAAACGGACTTGTGGGCAAAAACTAGTGAAGAAAAATCAGCCAATTATGAATTAAAAGTTTATTAATTCAAAACACGTTTGCCTTTTTCGCATCACGTCACGTCAGGGTCGATCAGTTTCATCTCACGATAAAATCTCCGTAGATAACTAAACAATGCCGAAATTTTCTATTGGCATTCCGCAAACGAAACGAGATGGCCAATGTCACAGGTCAGAGATGGCAAACATTTTATCTTAGGTGGCCACCAAAAATCGTAAACAGTGCAGTGGTTTTTTGCTTTATTTTGCTTTATTACATACATAGGAGAAAGATAAAAAATGATTTTATTAGCAATTGCGTGAGGAGGTTGTACTGAAACATTACAGGAAACATAACAAATTGATTACAAGGATACCAATGGAAAGTGCTTCTACTTATGTTAGATATCAATATTTCTGCTCGACGAGGTCGCCAAACTCTTCGAACGCATCGTCCATGCGCGCCTCGTCGAGCATCTCGAGAGGGTCGGCCCGGACCTGGCCGATTGCCAATTCGGGTTCCGGCGGGGCCGATCTACCATCTCGGCGATTCTGCGGGTCAAGGCACTAGCGGAGGAAACGGTGGCCCGGGGCAAATGCGTCGTGGCGGTGTCCTTGGACATCGCCAATGCTTTTAACACCCTGCCCTGGACCTGTATCGAGGAAGCACTGCGGTACCACGTGGTGCCACCCTATCTCAGGCGCCTGGTGCACTCGTACCTATCAAACAGGGACGTGGTGTATCCGGGCGCCAACGGATGGCACCGAAGAGCAGTGTCGTGCGGTGTTCCGCAGGGGTCGGTTCTTGGGCCCCTTCTGTGGAACATCGGCTACGACTGGGTGCTCCGTGGTGCCAACCCCCGGGGCGTCGGCGTATTCTGTTACGCCGACGACACGCTCGTTACTGCGACGGGCGGGACCTTCCAGGAGGCTGCCGACCTCGCCGCGGTTGGAACTGGCAACGTGGCGAGGAGAATTCGGCGGCTGGGCCTCACGGTGGCTCTCCACAAATCCGAGGCCATTTGCTTTCACCGGCCTCGGATGGGACCGCCTGCTGGGGCCCACATCGAGGTACAGGGCGTGCGAATTCCCATCGGCAAGCAGCTCAAATACTTGGGGCTGCTGCTGGACAGTCGGTGGGAATTCCGCGCCCATTTTGAGGTGCTGCAGCCGAAGCTGCTGCGGGTAGCAGGCGCTCTGTCCGGCCTGCTGCCCAACCTGGAAGGTCCAGGCATCCCTTGCCGAAGGATGTACATGGGAGTCGTGCGGTCTATGGCGTTGTATGGGAGCCCAGTATGGGCCGAGTCCCTGAACAGGCGCTGCGTCGCACTTCTGCGCAGGCCTCAGCGTGCGCTGGCGCAGCGGCTGATCAGGGGCTACCGCACGATCTCCTACGAGGCGGCCTGCGTTTTGGCCGGGTCCCTGCCGTGGGACCTTGACGCCAAATTCCTCTCGCGTCTATACCATCAGCGGGAGGAGGCGTCAAGTCGCGGGGACAGACTGGCCCCGAGAGAGGTAGAGGCTATAAAAGCCTCCCTCCGTACGGCCGCCGTGGAGGAATGGCGTACCAGGCTGGAGGATCCCAGTGCTGGTGCTAGGACCGTCGAGGCAGTGCGTCCTGTCCTCGACCAGTGGGTGGACAGGCGCCACGGTGCGGCGACGTTCCGCCTGACGCAGGTGTTGTCGGGGCACGGATGCTTCGGCCACTACCTGTGTCGGGTGGCTCTGAAGGAGGAGTCGGCCGTGTGTCACCACTGTGACAACTGCCCGGACGAAGAGTGTCCAGCCTGGGAGGTGGAGCGCAGCGCTCTCCGCGCTATTGTTGGTGGCGACCTCTCGCTCCCGGCCGTCGTCTCTTCGATGGTCGAGAGTCCGAGGTCGTGGCGAGCGGTGCTCTCCTTCTGCGAGCACGTCATGTCGCAGAAGGAGAGCGCGGAGCGGGATCGAGAGAGAAACGATCCCGCCCGCCAAAGACGTCAGAGAAGGAGGCGCCGGGTCAACAGAGATAACTAGACCCGGCGCCCTGCCCTGTGGCAAGGGGGCGTTAGAATCCCACCACGGTATCCCCTGCCTGTCGTAAAAGACGACTCAAAGGGGCCCTTGGGGTCGCTGGGCGCGCTGCGGGGGCGGCGCGCCCTCACTGAAAGTGACCCCGAGAGGGGCGGCGGCACTGTGGCCTGTGTACGTCGCGGGCGCCCATCAACAACCCGGGCGCCCGAACCAAGCTAGTGGGGGTGCAACTGCGCCCCCTACACACTCCGAGACGGCCGAGACAAATACGTCTCGGAGGCGCACCGGGCGGCTGCGGCATTACGGTTGGCGCTTCTCGCTAACGTACCGTGGTCGCCCCACTCGGCGCGGAGATGGCCACCGGGGGATTTTGGTCGGTATGCCGGTTTAGGGATATTGTTAGGGACCCAGCCCGGCCCTAACATCTGCGCGGACATGACGTCGCCGCGCGCCGGGCTGGAAGACCGGTGACCCCGACATACGCTTCCCGCCCCCCTCCCCCGGGGCTGGCGGGAAGTAGAGCCATAAACAGCTTTCCCCTCGAGAACAAAAAAAAAAAAAAAAGATATCAATATTTCATTTACCATGTAAACCGATGCAAGTGCTGTACCATCCCATATTAATGTTTTTGTTCTACATTCCATGCACCAAACGTAATCTATACTTGACATTTTTTGTAAGTTAGACCTGTGTTCTATACTTAAAATACTATTGTTAATTTATTAGCTTGAGGGCCTGCAGTGGCTGACTGTTTTTTTACAATCCACTTATTTTTTGGTTTTGTATAAAAGTGGTAATTAGGAACTGATTTATTTCTGTATTACAAAATTGTTAGTATATTAAGGAAAGCATTTTTGGAACACGACACATTTGTCTTCAAGTTCCTTAGCAAGAAGGGTTAGTCATAGTTGAGTTAATTCTGTTAAAACTCAATTAGTTAATCCATAGAGTACAATCAAGTATATAAATAAAGTGATTGTAAAATACATAAAAGTAGAATAAAACCACAATGTAACGCTGAGGGAGTTTCTTGCCGCTTTTTCTTCACAGCGATAATGTAGCGAAGCGGAATTAGAAAATAAAAGTCTATTTTCGAAATAATGTTGTGTGATTTCTAATACATATACTATTTACTCATGTACAATATATATACATACATCCATAACCTCACTCCTGTATTACCCGAAAGGGTAAGCAGTGGTGGATTTCTGCACCCACAGTTCGCACTTAAGTAATAGGGGACGAGCCTATTGCCGTTTTTCGGGCACATGTCCAGACTTGTGTTGCTACTGAGAATCCCCTAATGGAAAATCCCAATAACACTTTGCCTGACCCGGGAATCTAACCCGGGACCTCTAGATCTTACGGCACATACTTGTTTTGCCCGAACATGTGGCAGTTACATTGTTTATGGTGTACAATGCTGTCACCATATACCATACACAGCTAAATTTAAAAAAAAAAACGACGTTTTTAGGCCTTTACTTCCATATATCTGAGACCTGCAACATTATCTACCTCTTAGCATAGCAGTATCAAAAGTATGAAAGTTGAAGGATGGACAAGTAGGCCAAAGAAGAGATGGACGGCGCGCGTGAGGGAAGATATGGAAGAAAAAGGCGTGAATGAAGTCGTGACGGCTGATAGGGATGTTTGGAAGGATAAACTTGCTGCGCCGACCCCAAATAGAATTGAGAACAGGGCAGGAGGGCGATGATAAGTATAGCAGTATCGGTCAGCCACGTGACCGTGCACGCCAAAGGTTATGCACGTCTGACCCTGTCCATCAGATTTCACGAGTAATGCGCCGACGGCGACCGACGACCTTCCATCTATCCACCGTTTCGTTGTTATATGGAATCACGTATGCTAATCTATACAATTCTTGCGATAATTTGAATTCAATAGGATTTGTGTATATTATTTTCAACACATTTTAAGGGCCTTTTTATATTGGTGTTTTATTGCTGAAAGTCCGACGAAGTTCATTCATCTGATGATAGTCAATCACTACAGGATTTTTGATGGGAAGAAAGATTTATTCGCTTCCAAAAATGCCAATCAACGAATAGAAAACAACTGATATATTCGTATTAAGGTTTAGTTTTGTAACACTGGCACATATCCTATAACTGTGTAACGAAAAACCCACAAAACTTTGCCTGATACGAGAATTTACCTACTCGGTTCACGCGCCAAAATCCATAATTAAATAATGGTGGTATAGGAACTAGCATCTAACAAATGTAAGGAAGACCTAGAAGTAACATATACATATACCTATGATGGGCCTATAAAGGTAAGTAAAAGTGACTAACAAAGGAAAAAATCATGTTTCAATACTCAACAATTTTCTGTTTACAAACGCATTGTCCCCATAATAAACAAACGAAACGCGTGTAATATAATAGTAAAAGTGTTAAATATGTGCGTGGTGGTTGGGCGATCGACAAATCACAGGTCAACGACCCACACCCGACTATGGCTACATTTCGCACAAGGTTACGAACGAGACGAGAAAAATACTATTATTATTGACATTACACATGACAACGCACGTGGCTGAGACGAGTCATCGAGAGATATTTTTTTATTTTTATTAACAATACTGCAATTTATGGTGAATGCCGTGCTGTCCAAAAAAACAAATAAAGATAAACATTATGCAGGTTCGCATAAAACGACGCCATAAATATAACAACTTATTTTTTTACATATACATTAACGAACGCCTGTCTCCCCTTGCGGTAGGCAGAGACTAGAGCCCCAAATGCTACGTTCCAAACATACATCTTTCGCTTCCTTCATGCATGCACGTCGGTTATATAAACTCATATATAAACTCACGCCCGTATTCCCCGAAGGGGTAGGCAGAGGTGCATTTCTGCGCCCACATTTCGCCAAGCATGTATCAGTCCCACGTAATAGGGGGCGAGCCTACTGCTGTTTTTCTGGCACATTTCCAGACTCCGTGCTGTTACCGAGAATTTCCTAATGGAAAAACCCAATAACACTTTGCCCGACCCGGGAATCGAACCCAGGACCTCTAGATCGTACGGCACATACTTGTAACGCGAGACCACGAGGCAGACAGGCTTTTTTTTTAATATAAACCACCTAATTAGTATTCATCACAACTTTTTTACCTTGAGAGAAAACCGCCTGAGCTCCCCGTTTGGTTTTCGGGGTGTGTAAGTGTGTGTGCGGAGGGGTGATTGACCTCTTAGCTGAGTTAGGTCCCTAAATAAAAATAATTATGACAGCCTAACTAAATTTGATATACAAAGGCTGATCTCTGATGCGATGCACGTTGCGCGTCTCAATCGTCGCGCCGAGACAAATATTTGTGATATCTACAAATATTTGTTCCGGATGGGACCTTATAAGTGTCTCGTTAGTGTAAGATTGGGAAACAAGTCCTCGCGAGATAAACGTTTATGTGAACAGAAATTTGCGTCGGGTTCCTGTGCCTTTGAACCTATAATTTCTTGGTATTGGTGAACTGTCTTACTTTGTGGTCAGACAGCTTGTTACTTCCATCGTTAGAGTGAACGATAAATTAACCAGCATACCACAGACACAATTTACCTAATTGGTTAGTAGTTCGGCTTGCTAAGACAAGAATTATCATTATGACACATTAAACATCGTGGGCATACCTAAACTTCTGGATTTCACTACCAATAATATCTTTGACATGTAAAATCCACCAATTGAAGCTAGGCCAGACTAACTCATCGGCCGCCCTGTGGATTGGGGGCATAAGAATTCCGACACGGCAGTGGCGGTACTTCCATAGAAGCCCAAAAGCCCAGTTTGCCTTTTAAAATTACAAATAATATTTTTTCGGCTTGAAATTTTTATTTAACTAAATCAATTTGTTAAATAAAGACCCCATAATAAGCAAATATAAACTAGACATTACACAATTAACGTTTGACGCTTTTGGGCTTCTATGGAAGTCCCGCCACTGCGACACGGCACCCCCTGTCTGTCGTAAGAGGCGAGTAATAGGGGTTGTCGGACAATTATGTAACTCTACGCACGAATTTGTCACGCCCGAATCTTACAACTTGGTTATTTTGTCGTGCGTGTATCAAAAAAACATAAGTGTTCATTCACACACAAAAAAGGTCACGAAAAGCTATATATAAACATAGTTACCTTAACTTGTCATGTACGTGTCAGAAGATATACCTACTGCCCTTCGTACTGTCATTTCCTTGTTATTAAAACTTAATTGATTAATTAAGCTAACAATATTTTATTATAATAAATCAAGCCGCATCGTTCCCGAACCATAGAACTAGAAACCTTGAGAACTGTACTAATTGATCGTAGGTTGATACTCGTATTTATATAACATTAACTTTACAATATCTTTAGAAATCGATAGAATTACACGATGAAAAAGATTATCTTAAAATACAATACAACTAATAAACAAAATTCCGACTACGAATTTATTGGGCACAAATCTTGTGAAATACTCATAGTACGTCCAACTGCGAGACACTTCTCGGTCCCACAAATACCATTGAAAGAATTTCTTAAAAAAATAAACAAAAATATCTGTACCACGGTGGCTGTTTAAACTATTATAGTGATCCGACCGCACAATATCTTACGATATAATGCAGAGACACCATGTAAATAATTGAAAATTATTGTTATTTAGCCCTGAACCTCGCTTCCTGTTTACGGATGTTGATTACACCATCAGCTGGCGTCATCAATGAGTTTTGCCAACACTGAAAAGCCCTTACGATGACGACATCATATATTATATTCAAAAGTCAAAGTACCGCAATCCGGTGCCTTTTCGTTCCACCGCCAAAGATATAAACAACTAATGGACCCAATTTGCGGATAAATCGCGATAATAAACCAATCAGGTAAGTGTTTACTGGACTTATGTCCGAATACTGAAGCGCTACTTAATCTGAGGCCGACTTACATATATTTAAGCGGTATATACTTAAAAATGCCATGTAAAAGAACTTTTTGTGGTAATGTTGCCATTTATGGAAATTTAAGTGGGCATTAATTAATCACAGTCTTAAAACCGATAAATGACGTTTCAGTATACCGCTTAAATTATAACAGCCACTTGAATATAAGTCGCCCTCAGATTAAGTAGCGTTTCAGTATTCGGCCCTTACTGATATATGACTTCATCATCAGCCCAAATACGTCCCAATGCTGGGCACGGGCCTCCTCTACAACTGAGAGGGTTTAGGCCTTAGTCCACCACGCTGGCCTAGTGCGGGTTGGCGGACTACACACCTAAGAAATTCCTAAGAACTTTTAGGTGTGCAGGTTTTATCACGATGTTTTCCTTCACCGTTAAAGCAAGTGATAATTCATTATGAATACACATTTGAATTATGAATATATGACTTTGCGATTACTTATTTTTAAGATCAGTCCGCAGGCAGAGGTAAGGATTGATAATAAATTTCTCTCATAAATTACCTAATCACATTATCCAATTTGAAGACTGTGGGACGATCGTAAATTGGATGAGATCTTGATGACTCGGACATAACCGTCAACATGAACAAATGCGCAGTGTTAGGATTTTCCGTTCAGCGATTCTCAGTGGGGTCAACGACAATGGAATCCAAATTGAAGGCCATAAGGCAATAAGTTGAGACATAAATAAGGATTTATATGAAAGCGTTGGTATGTAAATACACATGTATCAACGCCTTCAAGAACAAATGCGTGAATATCCGTAAGTTATCCGGCTTCAAGTTATCAAAATTAATTGGCCATACATTAAGGACATGCAATTGTGCTTACGGCTACCTGCCAGCAACCGGTTGCAATGAAAGTTGCTCCTTGCACCGGAAGACAGTGTAGGACGACCCGAAGCGAACTTATTATACGGTAAATGCTAAGTATAGCTAAAGGGTAAGTAAGGTCAGCGACCTGTCGCGAGAAACAAGGGTAGAATTAGGGTCAATGAACCGTGATTTAATTTTGTAATTATAATACTATAACAATATGCCAAACCGCTCTATGCCAGCGTGACGGACTTGGGCCTACCCTCTTAGTTGTATAGGAGACTGGCCCAGCAATGGAACGTATGTACACTACCGACAAAAAGTTTGGAAGCACCTAAAATTTTTGTAAAAACAAATAGCAAATTGATAATAACAAATTTTATCGAAGTTGTAATAAAATATAATATTATTTTAGTAATAATAATACGGTTTTGTTTCATAGTTTAATTGTTGTTTTAATTAAGTAGGTACCTAATCATTCTTAATTAAATAATACTATATCTTATATTATTTCTAAAGTAATTGAGAGTATTAAAAGTGCTTCCAAACTTTTTGTCGGTAGTGTATATAGGCAGATGATAATGCTATAACTAAGCAGTGATGGCCTCGGCGGTTAGGCGCGCGGTCGAGAATTTCGGCGGTCGCAGGTTCAAACCCCAGGCACACACCTCTGATATTTCGAAGTTATGTGTATTTTCACAATGAATTATTACTTGCTTTAACGGTGAAGGAAAACATCGTGATAAAACCTGCACATCTAAAAGTTCTTAGGAATTTCTTAGGTGTGTAGTCCGCCAACCCGCACTAGGCCAGCGTGGTGGACTAAGGCCTATGCCCTCTCAGTTGTAGAGGAGGCCCGTGCCCAGCAGTGGGACGTATTTGGGCTGATGATGAATTCTATAACGCGAATAGAAAATCTAACGTAAACAACACATGATTTCGAATATGAATAGTCCGCTCATCATATCCTTTGAGAGTGCAATCTTAGGTCGAATGAGCGTAACAATATGCTCAATGGTATGCATGTAACGTCTGTTGTTGTTTATTATACAGACCTCGTTGGATCTAGGAAGAATTTCCGTGCCTTTCAGCGTTTTTGCCATGCCATTATTGGAAGTCTACCAGGCGTACCGGAAAGTTTTTACCGGATATTTAAATGAAAAGACACATAAATAAAAAAATAATTAAAAATGGTTTTTATTCGAAGTACTGGCCATTCGATTCTACACACTTTCTCCATCTTTCTGGCAAATGATGAATGCCATCCCAAAAGAACTGCTTGTCCTTTGAGCGGAACCATTCGACGACCCATTTTTCGACTTCTTCGAAATTTGCAAAGTGCTGCTCAGCCAGTGCGTGCCCCATTGATGCGAAAATGTGATAATCGGACGGAGACAGGTCCGGAGAGTACGGCGGGTGTGATAATAATACGTCCCATCCAAGCGATTTTAATACGTCTTTCACCGGTTTTGCTGTGTGTGACGGTGCATTATCATGCAACAAAATCACTTTACCGTGTCTTCGGGCCCATTCTGGACGTTTTTCAATCAATGCATGATTCAAATTAATTATTTGTTGTTTGTAGCGATCAGTATTTACTGTTTCACCAGGTTTTAAAAGTTCGTAATACACCAATCCACCCTGGTCCCACCAAACACAGACCATTGTCTTCTTTCCGAAGCGATTCGGCATTGGAGTTGATAGGCCAGGTTGGCCAGGCGATAGCCACGATTTTTTACGTTTTGGATTTTAGAAAAAAATCCATTTTTCATCACCCGTCACAATCCGATGCAAAAATGACTTTTTTTCGTAACGTTGAAGCAGCATTTCACAAATGGTTTTTCGATTTTCCATTTGCCTATCATTCAGTTCATGTGGCACCCATCTTCCTAGTTTTAAAATCTTTCCCATTGCTCGTAAGCGATCGCTAATTGTTTCTTGTGCCACATTTAACCGTACTGCCAATTGTTTTTGAGTTTGGGTTGGGTCTTCGTCCAATAAGTTCTGCAATTCCGCGTCCACAAATCTTTTTGGTCTACCCGAACGTCTACTGTCTGTTAAATCAAAATCCCCACTTTTAAATTTTCGAAACCACGTCTCACACGTTTTTACGCTTGGAGCATGCTCTCCGTAAGTTTCTACCAGCAAACGATGACTTTCAATGGCCTTTTTCTTTTGATGAAATAAGAAAAGCAATGCATGCCTCAAATGCTCTTTGTCAGGTACGAAATTCGACATATTCATAGAGCTATAACACTATGACACTATTATTTAGTCAGAATGAAAATGAGTAGTTTTTGAAGGTTAATGATAGTAGAATAAAATGACATATATGTCAAATTATTTTATTCTATAGTGACAGTTAGCGGCATCTGTCAAAAAACCGGTAAAAACTTTCCGGTACGCCTGGTAAATAAAAGCTCGCACTTTAGGTCCAATTTATTCAATAAATCTTATTGTCACCCGCTTTGCTGTGGAGGAAAGTGGACATCACTTTGTTTTCCAACTCCTCCTTTATACAAGTATTGTTTTGTGATCTTCGTTGCGAGATTATGACAAATTAGATCCCCTAAGATTCGCTGAGCTTCATTGCTCGGCGTCAATACTTGCGCGGTGCTGTTGAGACTGGAGTACATGACTTCCAGTGGCGGGTGTGTGTTGGGACAGGGACAATGATTAAAACCTCTCGGTGACCCTCGTGCGCATTATGGACGGGGCGTGATTTCTAACAGGCCTTATGCTCAGAGGATTACTACTAATTTTAGTATGGATAATAAAGCATTTAGAACGAGAATCAGAAAACGAACGTACCAGTCAAATGCAGGAAAACACAAGCACTGATCGCAACAAACTGAAAGCATTTGACGGAAATCGTGAAATTCTTATCGCGAAGCAATAAAACGTTATATACTTCTTTTTTCAATTACCTTAGTTTTATGAGAAAAATTGTATGTGCGGGGAGGATTAGAATTTATAAACACATTGCGCGCGTGCGATCTAGACGTCCTGGGTTCGACTCCCGGGTCATGCAAAGGTTTTTTAAAAACACTAAAATCTATTGAACCAGTAAACACTCAATGTACTTTTATATGGAATCGCATAAAAAAGAACTTTAAACTCGTGATGTACAGCGTACAGGTCATGTACAAATAATTTCAACATTTTACTGCACTCACAAGTCAATGGAACGAATTTGCAAATCCGTCACGTATATCGTTCAATGACAGGACGCATTGTAAACTTGCTTGCACGTATTTTTGCAGAAATACTGAGCATATTTTTAAGCATTCTGCGCATATTTTATTAAGTAATGAATGCAACCTAGACGCCTTTAATACAGTGACGTCATTTGGATAGTGATATCAAAATGTGTATGAAAGAAGATAGCTGGCTTCATTCAGCCAGCACGGAAAATGTTATCAACTATAAAAGACATTTAAATCTATTTTTAGTAACGAAGAGTAGATTAAAATTTTTAAAAAGAGAAAATAAATTTTACATACATGAATTCCTGTTTAATGTTGATCAAATTATTTTAAAATTAAATAGATATTAAATACATGAGAACAATGTTAAGCACGTCCAACCGAGCCGAAAGACAAGCCAAGAATTCCCGCAGACGCCGCCGCCACCTTCGAACTTCTCCACCGTCGTTACCACCACCAAATGACCGCGCTACGTCGTGATGACGTCACGCTACGCTCCACCCTTTAGTTAGGTGATATTCCTAATATTATAGATATTTGTGAACGATTTCATGAGGCTGAAAAGTGATTTTTAAACATATTACGAAGTTAAAACAAAATTCCAAGGAAAAAAAACTTGTACTAGAATATTACTTTTAGTTTACTAAATATAATTTGTAGGCTGATAATGATGATGATGAAATAAAATTTACATGATGCAAAGATCAAATACTCGACATTTCGTTCCCTTTTGCATTTCTTTCTGTCCTAATATGTACCTACCTAATTGTCGGACTGGGATTCAATCGAATATAATCTTGATAAGAAGCTTCGTAATCAACCATTAGTCTGATTAGAAGAACCGATACTATAATAAATACATTATGTTAGGAATACAATTTGCATAACTAGTAATTCGGTACCGTTTCAAAGTCGAATAAAAAGTCCAATCGAGGCCAACTAGCGCACAGTCAAGGCCGCGGATTACGCGACACATTATGTACATTACATAATACACCCATTCTATGTCTGATTAATCACTTTTTTTTCGTCGAAATAATGAACGAAAACATCGTGGGAAAGCCAACATGAATGAATTTTTTTCGCAAGGAATTTTTTTGTTGTATGAAGTTCATGGCTCCAAAATGAAGGTCATGTTGGGACGATGCGCCGAACGGCGAGAGGGGCCAATAAGGGCGCTCGTCCTTTTGTATATTCCTACAGAGACAAATGCGCATGGCGACCACCGCGAGATTTTAGTCGGTATGCTGGCGTATAATTTATTTAGGGGACCAGCAGCAGCAGGAAGGTTAAGTGATCTCGACAAATCCCTTTAAACGTCTCGCGTGGTACCGAACGGGGAGTTATACAGGACATAGCTTTGAATAATTCGACTCATCGTTTGTGTGAAGCTTGCCCATTTACAGGTTTTCTTTTTAAATACACCCAACAGTCAAATTCAGAATGTGTAGTGAGTATAACAAACCACAAAACTTTGTGCTCTCAAAAGCAGAGCAGACCAGATCTATAACAAACATTTAATACGGTGCGGGAATCGAACTCTCGTCTTTTTATTTTACATCCTGACCTTTGACCACACCACATGTGGTACGTGCTTACTTTTAATCAAACACTGTTTTCATATGTAAAAACACATACACACATAATTGGTCATAATCTCATATTAATTAATAAAACTGCTCGTGACTGCCTCGTGGTCTCGCGGTACAAGTATGTGCCGTGCGATCTAGGGGTCCCGGGTTCGATTCCCGGGTCGGGCAAAGTGTTATTGAGTTTTTCCATTAGGAAATTCTCAGTAACAGCACGGAGTCTGGAAGTGTGCCCGAAAAGCGGCAATAGGCTCGCCCCCTATTACGTGGGACTGATACATACCGGGCGAAATGTGGGTGCAGAAATGCACCTCTGCCTACCCCTTCGGGGAATACAGGCGTGAGTTTATGTATGTATGTAATTAATAAAAAAAAAAATCGCCACTGACAATTTTTATTATTGACCCATAAACACATATTACGAGGTCACACACATCCGTAGGTTGTGAATAAAATTAGATTCCGAGACCTCACTTTAAATTTTATTAGCTTGTTAAATCATACACAATGACCTTAGCCAAAAAATGGCGAAGTTTTATATTATTTATTATTATTATTATTTTTACATACATACGAAGTCACGACTGTATTCGTTGGTATGAACGATGTTACGTATATGGCCGCGCCTAATGGTCCTGGTGTACAGGGGTAGCAGTGGCGGATGTGTAATGGTGTATGGGACACAGTCTAATAAAGAAATATGCCAATATCCCAATATTATGCCTCATCATCAGCCCAAATACGTCCCACTGCTGAGCACGGGCCTCCTCTACAACTAAGGGGGTTCAAGGCCTTAGTCCACCACGCTGGCCTAGTGCGGGTTGGCGGACTACACACCTAAGAATTTCCTAAGAACTTTTTAGGTGTGCAGGTTTTATCACGATGTTTTCCTTCACCGTTAAAGCAACTGATAATTCATTATGAATACACACATAACTTCGAAAAGTCAGAGGTGTGTGCCTGGGGTTTGAACCTGCGACCGCTGAAATTCTCGACCGCGCGCCTAAACCTCGAGGCTATCACTCGAGCCATTATGCCTACAAACTAAAAAAACTCTTGTACACTAGTACTTAAAAGACTTAAGATCATATAAAATAGGAAGATCGAAAATCTACTTACGGTTATACGTATATAGTATTTTGATAAAATGAATACTCCATTTTTCTTTATAGTAAAGTAATACACAATATTTGTGATAAAATCACTTAAAGCATCACTTAAACGTGTGTTGAGTCCAAATGTGTTATTTTTGCGAAGTAAATTTTTTTAACTATCTTGTTGAAATAATATTTGAATCAAGTGAATGTGAGTCAATGTCTGCTCACACAATTTGAATCCGCGAAAGACCACACACCTAAACCAGTGGCGGTACTTCCATAGAAGCCCAAAAGCGTTACAACTTTTTTTTGTAATGTCTAGTTTATAATTATTTATTGTGTTATGATATTCTTATTTATATGTCAAATTGCTTTTATTAAATAGAGATTTAAAGCTTAAAGATTATTATTCAGGATTTTGTAAAGCATGCTGGGCTTTTGGGCTTCTATGGAAGTACCGCCACTGACCTAAACCTAGAGATTATTACACATTTTGTATTTTTACGCCTCTGCAACTCTAGTTCCACCATCGACTCTAGCATTGTGTATTCTTAAAGTAATAAGAAAATGGAATTTAGGAAGCCAAATCTCCGTTAATAGACAATTGTATTTATATTGTGGAGGTGACCACACCGAGTACCCGGTCGCCCTTGTATCAAAACTAAACTTATGAGGACCTTGCGCCGCGGAACAACACAATCAAATCACGAACCACGCTCTTATCTCAACCATATCAAATAGTGATATGTTATTTACTTAATTCCAAACGATCACCTTGATTGGGCGAAGATTTAAATAAATAAAAACATTTGTATAAAAAATGACATCACAAAACGTACATACGAGTATATTTTTATACTGACAGTAAACACAACACTGATTAGAGGAAATTACTGGCTTTTTATGTTAAAACATGATTAATCATCATCAGCAGCTAAAACTCCTCCACAGCTGGACACAGGCCTCCCCCAAAGTTCTCCAGACAGCATCCAACGGCTTCCTGCGTTCTTTATAAGATCGTCAGACCATCTTGTGGGTGGACGTCCAGAACGTAAAACATTTTTGATAGTACAACGGAAAGGCAGCAGCCACCTCCATTGTACAGTCAGTTAGACGGTATTCTTTGAATCAAGATGCATTGGGTTCGATGTCCGCATTAAGTCAAATATCAATCCACAAATTTTGGGTATCCTATACCCAAAACACGAGACTTATATCACAATTGTAACAAGAAACAATGAATCTTCGGTTCGTTCTACTACTGGATCAAACAAATAAATAAAATAAATAAATAAATAAAAACACCCAACAGTCACATACATAGTTCTGACCCCACACTAACATACAAGTCTTGTGTCGTGGGTATCAGAATCTACGAGAGACTTTTCGGTCTCACAAACACCCAGACCCGAAACAAATACTTGTGTATCACACAAACATTTGTCTCGGTGCGGGGATCGAACCCGCGGCCTCTCGTTTCGCAAGCTGGTATCTAGCCAACTGCGCCACGGCGCTGTCAAATATAAGTATATCTTAGTATTTTAGTTGCAGTCTCTTATTTCTTAGGCTGTTTTCAAAACTGCAATACGGAGCCTTTATTCCGCGTGATTGACGTCACTATAAATTTAATTTTACCATTAGGTGCAGGATGTAATTCAAGACAGAATAATTTGGGTAAGTTATTTGAGACCTTTTTCAGGTACCTCGTGTATATTAGGTATAAACACATCTGACGTGCATATGGACCAATTAATTGGGATGAGGCATGAGGCATATTATGATCTCCGCACTTTTTATATCTTTAGCTTTTTTCCCTACACTCTAAGAGCAAGTGAAATCACTTCGTAACCGTGTTAAATTTTTCACATAACTGTATCATGTTAGAAGAGATGTTAGACTATTATACCAGACATTAACGCGGCTAAGAATCTTGATTTTTATAAAACTTCGTGATGGCCGGTAGGTTTAGAAATGCGGTCGAGAATCTCGACGGTCGCAGGTTCAAACCTCGGGCACACACCTTCGACTTATGCGTGTAATCACAATTAATAATCACTTAGTTTAACGGTAAACGGAAACATCATGAGGAAACCTGCACACCTAAAAGTTCTTGGGAATTTCTTAGGTGTGTAGTCCGCCAACTCGCACTAGGCCTGCGTGGTGGACTAAGGCCTAAAACCCTCTCAGTTGTAGAGGAGGCCCGTGCCCAGCAGTGCGACGTATAAGGGCTGATGATGATGAAGAATCTTTTATGGGGTATCATGGTCATTTGAAAACCTCACCTCCGTGGTGAGACACCAGCTTGTGAAACGAGAGACTGCGGGAAACTAATACATTTCTTCCGATGACTAATCTACTGCCTCGTGGTCTCACGGTACAAGTATGTACCGTCTGGTCTAGAGGTCCTGGGTTCGATTCCCAGGTCAGGCAGTGTTGTTTGGTTTTTCCATTAGGAAATTCTCATTAGTAGCACGAAATCTGGAAAAGTGTCCGAGAATCGGAAATGAGCTCGCCCCATATTACGTGGGAACTTGGTACCTGGCGAAATGTAGGTGCAGATATGCACCTCTGCTCGCCCCTTCGGGGAACACAGGAGTGGGGGTTATGTATGTATGTAACTAATCTAAATTATTTACCTGAAGCAGAAAGCGGATATAATTGACTGTAGTGATGTTTTCCTTCATCGTTAAACAGCACACTACAGGGGAAGTACAGTGTTTCTCAGAATTAGCACAAGATAAAAAAATCAAGACGAAAAATATATAAATCAATATTTGCACAAAGCATACATCTTTAATATTACACCGGGTGTATTGAACCAATATTTTTAGCTTATCCAAACCTCTTATGACAAAACGTGTCTTATAATGACCTCTTTGACCGCCAAGCAATAGGTCGCGAGATATTTGCGAAAAACTGATTTTCGGAACCCTTTGACTTCAATAACTTTTTTAGCCGGCACGATATCAATGTCGATTTTTCACATCTTCATTATAACACCGTAATAAAGGTGTATACAAAAATTCAGCTCACTAGAAATTATTCAGCAGATTGTAGTTTAAAATGACTAAAATGACTGGAGTACAGTACCAATTTAATTCGCGCGACAAGCTTTTAAGATTATATAAATTGTATATAATGAGTTTTTAAGTTGATAGATAAAAATTCAAGGAAAAAATATTTTCTTCTTTTTAGAGCGTTTAAATAAAACCTTTTTTAAAAAGGTCTTTTTCTTATTTTTTTTTATTTTTGGACCGTAGAGTTTGGCGCTCTACAGTCTCTACCTACCCCAAGGGAGACATGCGTGACTGTTACACTACGGTAATACAACACTACAAATTTAATTGGTAGAGCCAGGCCGTAGTCAGCTTGCTATACGAAAGGGGCCAGTTCCATCGGAGTGGTACCATTGGATGACAGTTTGGCTTGGAGAGATTTTGTTGCGTTTCGTTCGGTGAGCGAGAATACTAGAAGTTAATTTTGCTGAAGATCTATATCCGCATGGATTACGACCACCTTGGATAGAATGGAAAACATTCTGTGTATATATGATACAGGTAAAATTTTGCCGACCGGTGGTTAGTAAACCGTATTAACACATTTCCGGATCGGGTGAAACTATCTGTAAAATTATTATGCTCGGCTTTGTAATTTGAACAGGAAAATAATATTTTTTTAGTTATCACACTGTACAACCCAGATGTGTGTGTACATACAGTGTGTAAAAAGACCGAAATCGAAAACTAAGACTGGCAATATGGTGATTACAAACAAATTGAGGATAAAAAAAAATAATCTCCACATACTTTAAATAATTATGGTTGTTAGGAAAACGTCAAATTTTGTTCAGTGGACGCATCTTCTAACACATCTTCGACAATTTATATTTTACGACACGTTAAACAAATTCATTTATATTACAATCAATATTTTGCATCGACCGTCTCATGCAAATTTGGTCACTGCAAATTACTAAGACTGTTTACTTTGTCTCCCGCGAGCTAAGTTTTAACTTTTTTTTTTACCTACCTAAAATAAAGCACAAATTGAATATAATATGTTAGCTTACCATCAACGATTTTATTGAAGAGAAAGAATACTATATTGATTGTGTGGATTTTAATTATGTTCATGTTGTAAAAAATATATTTCAATTTTGAGGGGAACCCCTTCAAGGCAGTGGCGGTACTTCCATAGAAGCCCAAAAGCGTTACACATTAATTTTGTAATGTCTTGTTTCTAATTGTTTATTGTGAGGTAAGTTTATTTTCATTTATATGTCAAATTGCTTTTGTTAAAAAAAGATTTGCAGCCTAAAGATAATTATTATTCCGAATTTTGAAAGGCAAACTGGGCTTTTGAGCTTCTATGGAAGTACCGCCACTGCTTCAAGGTAGAGCTTCTTACCAAAGTATGGTTAGCCCAACGATTCTCAAAAAAGTCTTGTATCCTATAGAAATACAGTTAAGTTATGGCTATATGTGTGACTCTTGACTTTATAGTAATACCCTGACTTATGCGAACTAGCTGTTATAAGTCTCGTCAATTTAAAACCTCATAAATTTTATTTCAACATCTTAAACAAATGGGAGATGACTTACAACTAATAACCGCCCGAGTGATATAGATCTGCCGTGTCACCTCTTAAGGAACAAAGCTTGAACAAAACGCACTATTAGATGTGATAACACAGGCTCCACAACACACCTGTCTGTGCATTGAATAACGTGTCATTTACGAACAAAAGACGACTGCATAACAGAGATTGCCAAGTACAGTCACCTTCATTGATATTAAAAAGGCAAGCAGTACTTTTTTCTTTATATCTACAATAGCAATTCTAAATAACGAGAGAATAGAGCCTTAGGCTTTCCGAGCAGACCAACAAAGAAAACCCAGAAGGGAAATATCCAGAGATCTGGCCTTCAAGCACGATATACCGCAAAGGGTTTTTTAGAAACAGGTAAGAGTGGTGCGCTGTAGTGGCCCTCGCCCTAAATATAATGCCCTCCTAATCTTGAGCTTACTGTAGACGCATAACCAAAATGATCTTAAATATAATCTGCTTTGTGTTCTAAAGAAGAAATTAATGCAACAGTTTCAACAAAGTTGAGTATATGCAGGTTTATCCTCCTAGCTACATTAACAGTTTAACATTTTCTTGTTTCAAGCTAAGTCAATATCATTAAACACCTCCATACGCCTGTATTCCCCGAAGGGTTAGGCAGAGGCTCATTTCTGCACCCATATTACGCCAGTTATGTATCTGTCGCAGGGATATGATGAAAACGGGGATTTGATAAATTCCCTAAGGAATTTGATCAAATCACGGAGGAAATTATAAATAACAACACGATTTTATCTTTTCCCTAAACAAATCCAATGAATTGAAAAAATATCTAAATTGGTTTAGTGAAATGTGTGTTTTTATCATATATCTGCGACATATCAACCCCACGGAATAAGGTGCGAGTCTATTGCAGTATTTCGGGCACAATTCCAGACTCTCAACTGCTACTGAGAATATCGTAATGGAAAAACCCAATAACACTGCCCAACCGGGAAATTCTATCCGGGACCTTTAGATCATTAATACGCAATTTTAATTAAGTTCAAGTGAATCGAATACCGTTATTAGCCGGATTTCTCAACGTAATAGAAAGAACATTGGAATTACCCGCAGACCAACGAGGTTTTAATTATTACATTGAATTTACATACATAACCTCACGCCTGTATTTCCCGAAGGGGTAGGCAGAGGTGTATTTCTGCACACACATTTCGCCAGGTATTTATCAGTTCCACGTAATAGGAGGCGAGCCTATTGCCGTTTTTCGGGCACAATTCCAGACTCCGTGCTGCTACTAAGAATTTCCTAAAGGAAAAACTCAATAACACTATGCCCGACCCGGGAATCGAACCCAGGACCTCTAGATCGCACTGTATACACTTGTGCCGCGAGACCACGAGGCATTAAATTTATTAAATGTATTTATTACAAGCGACTGTACTGTTTGATAAACATCCAACTGCAATCGCACTATTGTTCGGTGAGGTACTCTAACATGGAGTGTGACACACTGAGAAGTTCGTTACTCCGAACGCTTCAGTTATTTTCAAACTGTAAAGTTATTTAATGCGCGAATACTTCTTGTGTTAGACAGCTACTACTTAGTGCTACGAAGTAAAATTGGTTCACCGGATCTAGAAGTTTGTGGATGCCTATTCCTGTGGATGCCTGTTCCTAGTTTGACATGTTTTTATTTTTTTATTCTGGCACGGCAAAGTGACTCCACTGTACCTGATGGTAAGCACAGTGGAGTCCAAAAAAATAATACCGACCAGCGAGAAACGATATGGTCACCCACATGTCGACACATTCATGCCGGTCTGCACAAATGCTTCTTCACGCTACGCTTAAAGGTTTTATAAAACGTAGTTCATAATTTTATTTGGAAAACGACAATAAGCGCAACATCTACTAGATAGATCTTTTGCTGGCTAAATGTAGGTGTACAAAAACATCTCTGTCTAGCCTTTCGGGGTTATAGACGCTAGCAAAGGTATTTCAACTAACTGTTCAGCAAATTCGTCAGTCTTTGACGCAATGTGGTTCAAGTTGTGAACAATTCATAGGACAATCACTGGGACTAAACTAAAAACATAACATTTAGTTTAAAACGATACATACATCATACATAACCTCACGCCTATATTCCCCGAAGAGGTAGGCAGAAGTGCATTTTTAGTAGGTATGTATCAGTCCCACGTAATAGAAACTTTTGCCGTTTTTCTGGCACATTTCCAGACTTGGTGCTGCTACAGAGAATTTCCTTTCCGAATAACACTGCTCGATCCGGAAATCGAACCCAAGACATATATACCGCACAGCACACACTTCTGACGCGAGACCCGCAATTATAATCAATATAAATAAGTACGTATAAACTATGTTGCAGAATTAAAAAGTCTGCTATACCACTTCAGCAAAATAAATAGCAAAATAATGAATATACAATATTGAAAATAAACTACAGGATATTTTCAAAAATCTTATCTTCAATCATCGCCCGTCGTGTGTCGTATAGATACCGTATTTTTTGCTCTCAAAGGCCGTACGTACGTTACTTGGAGTTAAGGTCAGCAATGTTATTTATCACCGCGCTGTGTTTTTGTGACCTTCGCTAGAGATAACCCACTGTGAGATTCGAACTTAGATAAACACGTACTCAAGCTGAACTTAAAATGATTTGTACGTCAACAGATATCAATGTAGGAAAGTCGACAAAAGATGCTGTTCAGATTAATAACAATTTTATTTCCTTAAAATTTAACATTTACGTTAGTATTGCGGAATAAATTTTCGATTGCGGTACAGAAGTCCCGTGGCGCAGTTGGCTAGAAACCAGCTTGCGAAACGAGATGCCGCGGATTCGATCCCCGCACCGAGACAAATGTTTGTGTGATCCACAAATATTTGTTTCGGGTCTGGGTGTTATTATTTTCGTAGGTTCTGATACCCACGCCACAAGACTCGTATCTTAATGTGGGGTCAGAACTATGTATGTGACCGTTGGGTGTATTTCAAATGATCACAAAATAATGGCGCCGTATCTACCAGTAACTTCTGTAGGTTTACCTATTTGTAATCATGCACAATGATGATAATAGGATCGTGTCTACTTACTGTGGGTCGTTAGTGATCTCATGTCATCCCACGCTCAATTAATACTCCACTTGTTGGAAGCAACAATCCCGATGGATGACGTGATGCGCTTATGTCTCAAAAATAATGTATTTTCATACTGACACCATAGGATTTCCAACACTTTTCAGGGCGTTAGTCGCACTGTCATTAATACCGAAAGATGATAATTATAACAAAAAGAAAATAAATATATAGCCAACATATACCGACATAGTACCGCATACACAATATAATAGGAGCCGTGTTAGCCAGAAACAACGAGAACTTTCGAGAAAATTCGTCAGAGATCCTTTACGATAAAATTCCACGCATGCAAAATTTACTCTCGATGTTTTCCTTCACTATCGAAGTGGTTTCATACTACAATCATCAGCCCATATAGGGGGAAGTCCCCTAGTGGCGGACACTTAAGGTTTTTAGGATTTTTTTTAAAAACCTTTCTGAAAAACGTATCTTTATTGACAACTAAAGTAACTCAACAAATATTAAAATCCAAATAAACAAACAAAATTGCAATTTCTGCATAATCAAATTAAAAAAACATAAATGAAACTTTGGTGAGAATAAACGCATTCTTTGCAAGTGGCACCTAGTACCGGACAGATTTCAATCAAAACACTTAGAATCGGAAAGTTTTAAAACATGTGACTCCGATCACATATATAGGTGTCTGAACATTCTGGAATGTCAACACAAGCTTCATGAGCCCACTTATGGCAACTGGAGCTTTGTATCCAGTCCTCGTCGTTATCCTCTAAGCATACTACGCAAGTAGTTTTTTCTGATTGCGATGATTCAGTAAATGACGGTTTTTTCTTAAATTTTTTATTTCCTTTGTTTTTGGCTTTTACTCCTTCGGCTTGCTTTCCCTTTTTTGCTTTGGCTTTCTACCTTTGGTTTCTTTCCTTTCCCCTTCTACTGTAGTTTTAAAGTTAGATCTGATATTTTTTTTCCTCTTTAGCTTGTTTTTCATTCTCTTTTTATTAGAAAGCAATTTTAAAGGTGGATGATGTTAAAATTTCTTTTTTTTACATTGTTTTGGAATGTTGTAGCGCAACGAAGCTTCTTTCAAAGAAATTTTAGTTATCATAACTTTAGTTATTGCAGTTTGTAAACTTGCTTGGTCCCTATTTCCGTTCTTTTTCTTCTCTTCCATTTTGGTTTGATTTCATTCTTCTGTCCTTTGATAAAAAATTATGACACTCATAACAAAAAGTATAAATACAGACAAGAAAAACTAACATATTCTCTGTCCGGCGTTAAGGGACTACTTTGTGTCCGGTGCTAGGGGACAGATAATCATCAGAATTATTATATTGCATTTAAAAACTAGGTTAGAAATCTTCAAAAATGTTACTTGATTACGAATACCAAAGGAGCACTACCTTTAGTTAGAATAAGCATAAACAATTAATTACAAATGCTTTTTTATAACACTCGCCTGAATATTATGTGATGCAGTGTCCTTCCACCTAAAATGGCTAACAACGTCTCCCACTTTTGCCACGCGCGTCACTGACTTACCGCATTCCGTCACTCGTAATTGCTACGTCCCCCCGTTCCTTTTCAATTGTCTTTGAAATGCTCGCTTTCGGAATTGCCGAAATAATACGAGTGTCCGGCCCTAGGTGCCGTCCGGGGTTACGGGACTTCCCCCTACGTCCCACTGCTGGGCACGGGCCTCCTCTACAACTGAAAGTTTTTTAGGCCTTAGCACACCACGCTGGCCTAATGCAGGTTAGCGGACTACACACCTAAAAAATTCCTAAGAAATTTTCTGTGTGCAGCTTTCCTCACAATGTTTTCCTTCACCGTTAAAGTAGTGATAGGCTCGAGGCTTAATCATGCGGTCGAGAATCTCGGCGATCACATGTTCGAACCCCAGGCACACACCTCTGACTTTTCGAAGTTATGTGTGTATTCTCAATGTATCATCACGATTTCATACTAATTTAAAAAAATACTCCGGTCTACCTAAATGCTTCGTCACGCTTCGCTCCCCAACTGTAGGTCAGACAGAAAGGAAGAGGGACAGGTAGACCGGAAAACAAAAACGCCACTGTTTATGTATTCATAAATATTCCGGCATTATTTCGCGACCGTTAATTGCTAATAAACAGCTTTTGTGAAATTTCTGGTAGTAAATTTTATTCGTTAATATTTTTAAATTTCCGTACAATATTTTCTTGATATAAAACTCCTTGGAGCGTTAATAGTGTTTAATTTAAATTGCTTGTGCCAACTTTTCCTCGTTGTATTTGAGTATATTTAATTAATTGAGTAACTAAGTAATTATATATTAACCTTTATATCGCCAAGTAATTTTACTATATCAATATTTTACCTTCCGTTTGTGTATTATAATTATAATGTAGATGTTTTCGGCGACAAAATATATACATTCATAAACGCACACCCACCTTCCATCAGGGTAGGCAGAGACTATAGAGCGCCAAATGCTACGGTCAAAACACACGTCTTTCGCTTGGTTACATTAGCGAAGCACTGACAGATAATTTTATTTTGTATAACTGCGTGTTAATTTAAATTCTTAATCAATAAATATTTTAGTCAATATAAATTATTTATCAGCCATAGACTATTTTAAAATTCTATGTTTCATTATTAACAAAATTAATAAAAACTATAAAAAACAATGTAAAAACTCGCAAATACAATTATATTTTAAAACTTTTACAGTACCATAAAGTCAATAAACTACATCGAAAAAAGTACGCAAAATAAATTAAGACCCTGAAATTCGAGACATAAAATTCAACTGCCGATCGCCCGAAGCAAAGTTTATTATTAAATTCATGGTCTCAATTGCATAACGGACGCTGCAATTATGCATTCAAGTTCAATGCACTCACCTTGCAAACGAGAGCTATCACTTGAATTCAGGTCGCAACACTCGTTTACACAAAATAATTTACACGATTTTAAAAACATAAAAATACACTGTTAAAATATTGGCACAAAAACTGGGCACACTCGAGATACAAAGTTTTTATTTAAAATTTTAAAAAATATAATCTTGGCTGTATGCGAAAAATTAATTAAAAAGTTTCGATATAATTTAGCTCATAAAAATAGCGGCGCGATGCAATTTGCGCCGCACGCGTTTCCCGCGCACGGCGTATCACAACACTGGGCTCGTGGGTCGGAAGTTTTTTTACCATCGGTAGTGCGCACAAAAAATGCATGGCATCTGTTAAGTGCACGTAGGTGCAAAAATATATATACCTTGTCTGTTTACTTAAATGCTTAATCACAAATAAAAATAACTTTGGGACTGCATTAAAGACTTTTTACGTTTAATTTATTTATTTCTATGCTTTTAGTAACACTGAAAATGTAAACGATCGAGTAAAGACATAAAATTGTAATTGATCGATCCATACATCCAAAAATGCAAATACATTGCGACCTTTTAAAGATAAAAAAAACAACTAAAGTGCGCATAAATTTAATTAAATGAAAAAATAGCCTATTCTATTTTAAACTTATCAAAGTGAACATTGAAGTTATAGAAACGAAAGTAATTTTATATAAATTCAATATTTTACATAACAACAAACTTAACACACATTTTACCGTTTAACCTTGAAAATAGTGCATGATTTATCTGTGACCTGTGTAATACAATATTTAAATTGGGTGAAGACAGCTCTTTGCTGTTTTATTTTTCGTGTTTTTCAGGTACAAGTAGAGTGATTTAATGCAAAAATGTGCAACAGTCGAGGAAAAGAACCACATTGTTATTCTCGATTTAATTAACGTACGAGTATGCGCCGGCTTAGAGAATTCGCACAGTCTTTCGAGACAACTCGTTTGTAAATTTAAATCCCAGGCATAAAAATCTTGACTTGTGGTGTATGTTCATAATAATTTCATGAGTCTCCTTACCACATTAGTTCCGAAGCAAAAGTGTGCTACGTGCAATCGAAAGGTCCGAAATTCCAAGATTGTGTTAGTATTTTCCATACAAATAAATAAAATTGGAGTGTCTGTTTGTAATATTGAAATAACCGGTTTTTAATAAATGCATATGGATGTATACACGGTACATACATATACCAAAATAACGTTTTTTACAATTTTTGTCTGTCTGTCTGTTTGTTTGACTGCCTCGTGGTCTCGCGGTACAAGTATGTGCCGTGCGATCTAGAGGTCCTGGGTTCGATTCCCGGGTCGGGCAAAGTGTTATTGGGTTTTTCCATTAGGAAATTCTCAGTAACAGCACGGAGTCTGGAAGTTTGCCCGAAAAGCGGCGATAGGCTCGCCCGCTATTACGTGGGACTGATACATACCTGGCGAAATGTGGGTGCTGAAATCGGAGATAAGGTACACGCAAAAAACTTCATCGTGAGTGTGTGGCACAAACCATGAACATAACATATTGTTATATTTTTATACTCGTAGTATACATAGTGACAAAACCGTACTTGATAATGAGCACGATGCTGTCCAAATAGAGCATCAAGTGTCGAAGAACCCCTATTTCTCGTCATTCTATATCCACGTGCCGACTTACTGAGTCGCCATTTCCCGCTAGATTTAAAGGACCCTTACGAGTACACCTTAGGACGTCTATCAATGATGTTCTAAGAAAGGTCACAGGATGTCACTAATCGTAGGCTGATACCATCATTTCTTTCTGGTTTTTAATATTCCGCGGTTGATGACTAACTATTATTGACTTTTAAAACACTTGACGATTACCACTTGACGGTTTACCACAGCTGTGTTTCTTTGAACGTCTAAAAAATGGTTTGTAAAAGTACCTAAATATACCGATAAATTTATTTTGATCGAAAAGCACATGAGGCGAGAAATGAAGGAAAATACACCTACATCACGTCATTAAAGAAAAATCACTATAATTAGTCTCGACGGATAATCTAACAGCTTACGTATAAATATCTGCAGGATAATTGTTAAGGCACATAATGAAGGATAATTAAAAAAAACGAAGGAAAAACTCACGAAACGCAATGACTTCTTTCTCACTCCAATTAGACAAAGGATTCAGTCAACATATTAACATCTTACGAGTCCAACACAGGGGTCATAATCAAAGTCGTGTAGTATCAAACAAGGGCTTCGTGCGATCAGTGATCACAGGTCGGACAAAGTGTGACATTGGCTATATCTCAGCCTATCGCCGTCCACTGCTAAACGAAAGCCTCCCCAAGTGGGCGCCTACTATCCCGGTCTTGAGCAGCCCTTATCCATCCGCTACCCGCCACCTTTCTCAAGTCGTCAGACCATCGTGCTGCAGGACGTCCTACACTACGTCTACCTAAGCGCGGTCTCCACTCCAACACTTGTCTGCTCCAACGGCCGACATTGGCTATATTTTAAGGACATTCTCAGTAATAGAACGGAGTCCGGAATTACCTCCGGAGACAACAATAGCTCCTATTACTTAGAACATAAATGACTCTCAATAGAGTGGATGTAGGACATATATTTCTTTATAACCCTTAAAAACAAGTATGAAAATTAATTTCTGTTAGTTGTCTTCTTTGGATTACATCAAAGACTTTTGTATTTGTATGTAGTGAATTTCGCAATGAATAAATCTTGGCATCAGAAGCCCTACGACCTCCGAGCGCACTCGCAGTACTTGGCTAATCAATAAACACACAAATACGATGTTTTTTTTTTTGGAATCCACTCTTTACCAATGTCGCTGGACCACGTTCGTATTGAGTAATATCGTTGTAAACAGTGGTTTTACATAACATTATTCAAGGCGCTATTCAAATAACACGAGTTACTTGATAACAAGTCAACGGTAGAATAAAATAACTCACGCAGCACTCACCCTAAGGAGAAAGGCTGAAGCGTATTTCCATATTCATGCTTAGACGGTTATAATTTTTATTTAATAGAGGATGAGCCGGTTGCCATTTTTCAGTCACATTTCAAGACTGCATGCTGCTACAGAGCGTTTCCTAGTACAAAATTCTCGAAGCACTTCACTCGACCCGAGAATCGCATACCCCAATCTTATGATTCAATTATAAGAGAAAGTAGGAGATACTTTTTGGTCCCACAAACATCCCACAACAAATACGTTGTTGACCACATATTATACATTACTAGCTTTTGCCCGCGACTCCGTCCGCGTAGACTACAGGGCTGGGTTCAGAAAGAAAATAAGTTATAGACTATTTTACTCCACAGAGTCCCGGTGTGGCAGCACACCGCTGATAGTGTACCTACGGCGCGGCGCTTGGCAAGTTTCTTACTTGCATTGTCTCTTGTCGTATACATATATGTAAAACATTTCAACCCCTATTCCCTATCGTTATTTTACCCCCTTAAAAGCCAAACAAAAAAGTTTCATCATTCTAGCTTCAAAAATGACGAATTTCCACACAAACTTTCATCCCCTATTTTTATTTTACCCCCTTAAAGGTATTTTTTTTAACAAACTTTGAATTTCATATTTATTTATATCTAATCAACAGCCCAAAAAATAAGTTTCAAGCTTCTAGCTTTAAAAATGACAATACGTCCATACAACCTTTCATCCCCTCTTTCAACCTCTTAAAACCCCTTTTCCGCAATAAAAAGTAGCCTATGTCCTTTCTCAGGCTCAAGTTTCAACTAATCATTTATTTCATTCACAAAATTAGGAGATGCGTTTTCCTTAAAACCAATTTAATGGAAAACAATAAAGGCATTTATATAGCAGTTTGCGCCAGAACTTCCTCCTGTATTCATATTTGTTGACTAATAAACATTTGTTTTTTTATTAAACTTCTCACGGCATCACTGTTGAGTCACATTTCAGAATTTTAAAACGCAGATTTAAAACTACCAGTAACTTTTCACACACTTACGCCAGAAACAAATATTTGTGGATCACAAACATTTATCACGGTTCGTGGATCGAACTCGCGGCCTCTCGATTCACAAGCTGGTGTCTAGCCAACTGATTAATTTTATAGAGTGGACAAACACATTGTACCCATGCTGAGCTGGAAATGGCCACTATTCTTTTATAACTTAACTGTTAATTTTTTTTTATATTTTTTTTTAAATACACCCAACAGTCACATACATAGTTCTGATCCCACACTAAGATGCAAGTCTTGTGTCGTGGGTATCAGAAACTACGAGAGACTTTTCGGTCTCACATACACCCAGACCCGAAACAAATTTTTGTGGATCACACAAACATTTGTCTCGGTGCGGGGATCGAACCCGCGGCCTCTCGTTTCGCAAGCTGATGTCTAGCCAACTGCGCCACGGGGCTGTCGATTTGGATATTAAATAAGCGCACAAACTAAGGCATAAAAACATTATGCCAGTGTGTCATTGACCGCCACACTCAGCTGACTTTGATACGGTCGCAGTAGTTTTTATTGATAATATGTATTTACTAATTTAGTAATAACATTAACGATTTCTATGTTTATCTAAACGAGCTTAATGTAGGACAAAAGAAAAACCAAGTTGTTTTTCGAAATATGCTGACACAAATAACTATAAACTGCTATTTAAGGTGCTATACCAGTGTGACACTTTAAAAATAATCTTTTTTTTTTGTTGGCTATTTCGATTTTTTATACTTTCAAAAATATCCCGTGAAAGCGGCAAGGTCGTATCTTGAATAGTTTTTGAATGGCAGCGTTCTAGAGAGCGACCGCTCGCAGGTATAAATCGCTTCATCTACCTATAGACGGAGTTTCGGAGTTAGTGTCTTCTTATTTGAGCCTACAAGTTTAGAAAAAGACCTGGGAAGTACTCAAATTTTATTTTATTCGTAATTTAGCTCCTGATGCATTGACTTAGATTCATTATAACGTCATTATACTCATTATATTATATTATATACCAAACTATACCTAGTTAACTCAAACTATACCTAGTTTACCGAATAACACTGCCTTTGCTAGACTGTTAATAGACACTTAAAAGATATAGATATATAATCAATCAAAATATAAATCAAAAATGCATATGTATATATCTATGTCAGCCCATGTACATCCCAGTACTTCGAACGGATTGAAGGGATATAGGCTTTTACAATTGAAGGGATTTAGGCTTAAGTCCACGGCATCAATATAACTTAAATTTTAAACAAAGAAGACAAAATAAATTTTGAACACATAATTTCCTGTTTGATGCTGGTCAAATTATTTATAAATCAAATTGAAATATTAAATTAGCGAGAAGAATGTTTGGAACGTCCAATATAGCCGAAAGCCACGCTTAGAATACCCGCGGGCGCCTACGCCACCTCCGAGCATCCCCACCGTCGTTACCACCACCAAATGACCACGCTACGTCATGGTGACGTCACGCTAGGCTCCGCCCCTTGGCTAGGTTATTTTTATAAATTTTTTTTTTTACAATTTTAAATTATTATCTAATGAGTAATGAGTCACAGCTGGTGAAACATGGGCGAAGATATGGACCTCTACCTACCGAAGTGATTTTTAAGATTGTAATATTACATCCGTACATGGGCTGTAAAATGTTTCTATTTTTCTTCTCCACAGCTATAACACGTTTCGAAGCGGCAATAGTTAAAAAAATTAAGATGTGTAAAATTGACGATTCAAAAGAACTTGTAAAAGTCTATTTGAATAAAGATATTTTGACTTTGACTTTGACTTTGAAAGTAGTCTGGAAATGTGAAAAACGCAGTAAGAGTAGCGTAGGGGAAGGCACAGCCTCTGCCCACTCCTTTGGGAATACAAGCGTTTTAATATGTATATGAAATAATGGTCTCGCGGTACAAGTATGTGCCGTGCGATCTAGGGGTCCTGGGTTCGATTCCCGGGTCGGGCAAAGTGTTACTGGGTTTTTCCATTAGAGAATTCTCAGTAGCAGCACGGAGTCAGGAAATGTACCCAAAAAACGGCAATAGGCTCGTCCCCTATTACATGGGACTGATACATACCTGGCGAAATGTGGGTGCAGAAATGCACCTCTGCCTACCCCTTCGGGGAATACAGGCGTGAGTTTACATATGTATGAAAAAATATATTACTAAAATCAACAACCTAAACATATAAATTCACGTTCAACTCGGTCATAACGAGCCAAAACTGGGTAAACGTAAGCAGTGACCCACATATTTAAATACTTCAAGCGTCCAACAGAAGGTCTTTATACATTAGCGCGTTTAACACTCTCGTGTTAGCACAGACAGCCTCCGTGGCGCAGTTGGATGGACACCAGCTAGCGAAACGAGAGGCCGCAGGTTCTATCCCCACACGGAGACAACTGTTTGTGTGATCCACGTACTATATATTTGTTTTGGGTCTGGATATTTGCGAGACTGAAAAGTCTCTCGTAGTTTCTGATAGCCACGAGCCTAGACTTGTATCTTAGTGTGGGGTCAGAACTATGTATGTGACTGTTTGGTGTATTTATTTATTTCATCATCATCATCATCATCATCATCATCATCATCAGCCCATATTATACGTCCCACTGCTGAGCACGGGCCTCCTCTACAACTGAAAGGGTTTAAGCCTTAGTCCACCACGCTGGCCTAGTGCGGGTTGGCGGACTACACACCTAAGAAATTCCTAAGAACTCTTAGGTGTGCAGGTTTCATCACGATGTTTTCCTTCACCGTTAAAGTACGTGATAATTCATTGTGAATTATATATTTTTTTATATATGTCTTCTTTTTTCAATCTAAAGTACCTATTATTACGCGCTTAAATTTACAAAATATACACTGATTGCAGATTTAAGAAACTTAACAATTAATAAAAACAAAGTTTTCGGTAACGTTTCTCTCTTCATGTTGAAAACGCATCAATGTCGTACAAATTACAATGCACTTAATATAATTGTATCTACCTACATAGTTTCAAATTATTTTATACAATTACAAAATGGTTGATCTCCCGACATCGTGTCTCGTGTTGTGAGTGTCATCTCCGGCTATTAATGTTGAAAACTCAAGATTTTTACAACTTGATTACAGTTGAAAAGGACACCGTAATTTCGAGTGGCGGTTCTCAAACACCGTGTCGCGAGATATACTAATAATATGATCATCATCATTTCATTGCCCTGTTCCCAATTTCATTTGGGGTCGGCGCAGTATGTTTTATCCTTCCAAACATCCCTATCAGCCGTCATGTCTTCATTCACCCCTTTTTCTTTCGTATCTTCAGTCACGCACTCCATCCATCTTTTCTTTGGCCTTCCTCTGCTTGTCCATCCTTCAACTTTCATATTCATCACCTTTTTACCTACGTATGATTCATCCCTTCTCATAACATGCCCATACCACGACAGATGGTTTCCTATGAGCTTCATCACAGGACAAACTTCCTCTAACGTGTTCATTCCTCACTCTGTCAATCCGTGTTATACCACACATCCATCGCAACATTCGCATTTCTGCTGCATGCAGTCGTCTTTAATCCGTTTTTACAGTCTTTACAGTAGGTATGTTTGTGTGAATTTTTGTGCTTTGCGGTTTGAAGACCGGGATGGTTGGGGCTTACTTGGCCTAAGTCCAACAGTGGACGCAGAAAGGCTCAGTAAAAAAAATGAGTATCGTAGAGTAAAAATGATTGAGAAACGTTAGATAAGAGGATAAAGAGCATACTAGGGGCGCTTAATAAGGTAATTATTAAAGGTATGATATATATCCACCACATTATTTCTATCAAAGCGTTACATAAGTAATTCTTTTTTATTGTTTATGAGCTAAGTAAAAATGCGTATAAGAGATATCAAATTGACCTCATTCTTTTAATAACGAAAACGACCTCACTATTAATGATGATTTTATTTTCAAAATCAATTTCTAGTCTTTTTTTCTACAGATTATTTTTTTATTGTAGTTAGCGTTGTAACTAAATGCTATCAATCAAAATTATAAAATTTTCGAATGACGTATTTTCGGCAAACAAAGAAACCTGTAACTGTGTCTATAGATTACCTATTTCTGGATCAAAATTCAGTCAAATCGCTATTGAAGTTGAAAGCGTAACTAATTAAAATTCGCATTTATTTATACCAAGAATTAAGTTACGATTTCGATCAAAACCTCTATATTGCACTGATTCCCTATCTCTGTCCGCACTACGCGATGCCAAACACAAACGTATACCGCAAAGAAATAATACCTACATGACAATCCAGTCAATAAATAAAATCCATCAAAACAACTTAGGCCCGTGCCCAGCAGAGAAACGTATATAGCCCATATTATGATGAAAACAACTCACAAAAATTTTAACAAAACCAAAAACCGCCTTCAAAAAAAATATCCCAAAACAAATTAAAATGCACTAAAAAGTAAAAAAATAATTGCGTATTCTACTACAACTTAATAATCAACTTAGGTACTATTTCTCTTCATCAATATATACCTAGGTACGATCATAGATTAGACTAGACTACTTAAAAGTCAATCTAATTATTACGACAATATAATGTAGTTTTAATTATTGTTATTCTTGGAGGCGGTGTCAGCCAAGGTAGGATTCTCGTATTATTATTCATCATCATCATCAGCCCATATACGTCCTACTGCTGGGCAATTTTGGTTATTTTGGGAGGCATTATATTAATTTACTACGAGTAAAAATTTTACGAAAATCGCCACAAGCGGTGGACAATGCAGGAATTATTTTACAAGACGTTTAGAAGTTCGAGGAGGAGAAGTTCGAAGATGGCAGACAAGATAGGCCCGTCCCGGGCATGCGAGCTTTCGACCTAGACCAGCAGAAGCAATCGGCAAGTGATAAGTGAATTTGTGAAGTGTTTTTTTTTATAGTGCGCACATAAAAGGTCTTAAGTACTGTGCGGTATATGTCAAAGTTAAATATATATATATATATTAATAATAAAGGTATTTTATGGCTAAAGAATAGATAAAATATATAACGAGTTAAGTAAAAAAGATGATATTTAATAAAAGTGGGTCCTAAGCGTAGATGTGAATCTAGGACATGTAGTAAATAATTCAATGAGAGTAATATAATATATTGTACAGAATAGATTACATTCCTTTTCTCAGAATAATTTGTCAATTGATGATTACGGAAAAGCTATTACTGAGATGTTTGTGGATTTGACCATTTCGCAATTCGAAGGTTAACGGTTAACGAAAAACAAGCTATTATTAAGAGAAAAAATTATCAAAACCCCTTATTTATTTTATATCCTAGTAAACAAAAGTTATAAGCTTTTTATCCATCTATTTGTATGGTAGAGGAGTCATATAAGAATTGCAAGGTGCAAATACACCATCTATAAAGTTAATAACGGCAAGTATTAAATTTAGACATATTTGTCTAAATTAATTAATCTATTTCATTTCATATGTACTATTACTAAGGCTCGACCGAGATCTCGGTCTCGGTCTCGGTCTCGGCATTCTCGGCCACAAATCCAACCGAGAATTTTATCTCGGTTCTCGGCTAATTACAGCCGAGATTCTCGGTCATGACCGAGATTGTAACTTTGTTCGGATCGGCATTCAAATTTTACCGCGCGTGGCCACGCGCCGCAGCGCGAAGTCGATCGGTGTAAGTGCGTGAGGCTGAATTGTGATTGGTTGAAGTCCCGTCTGGCGAACTGCGGCCGGCCGCCTTTGCCCCGTTCGAGTCTTTCGAAGTCCGAGTTCGAGTCTGCGCCGCCTACTAGCGTAGCAAGTGAACAACTCGACGGTCCCCAAGAACAAAATCTTATCTGCAAAATGCTCTACTGCAGTATAGAGTCTTTAAATTAAGTGAAAATATAAATATAAATTACTCACTCACCTCAAAAATATATATTTGAGAAAAAGAAAATTATTTCTTAAAAAAAAATATTTTTGATTTAAGTGAGTAATTTATATTATCACTTAATTTAAAACCTTTATACTGCAGAAGAGAAATTTGCAGATAAGATTTTGTTCTTGGGGACCTTGTTTAGCAAAGCTGGACAATTGTATGACGAGAGGCGACACTCTTTGAAGGGCGAAATTGCTTTTTTTATGTTATAATGTAATGTTATTTAACTTTCATTATTAAAACAGTTAATTTTGTTAAACAATTAGTAGTGTATTAAAAAGTTAACAGTATTAAAAATAAAAAATTTCACGCTTTGTATATTCTCGGTCTCGGCTCTCGGTCTCGGCCGAGATATCATTTTATTCTCGGTCTCGGTCTCGGTCTCGGCCGAGAACCAAAAACCCATCTCGGTCGAGCCTTAACTATTACTAAACTTAGTAACGCCATCTGTCACCAATTCTAAACAAAAATTCTTTAAAATGTTTGTATTTTAGTTCTGTAACTGATCAATAGATGTCACTAACAAACAACTTACTTAAGTAGTTTAACCGACTATAACTAGATGGCTTTAAAATCTTAAATTTAACGACTTACCTCCGCCCAAAAACAGACGATCAGCGAAGATCCCGACATGAGCAAAGGATAGTAAGCTGACAGCAGACTGGTCGCCCATCCCTCCTGGAACGCCGACTGCAAATACAACGAATGAATAAAAATCATCATCATCAGCTCATATACGTCCCACTGCTGAGGACTGGCATCCTCTACAACTGAGAAGGATAAGGCCTTAGTCCACCACGCTGGCCTAGTGCGGGTTGGCGGACTAAACACCTAAGAAATTCCTAAGAACTTTTATGTGTGCAAGTCTCCTCTCGATGTTTATTAAAAAGATTTTTGCGTAATGAATGAAAATTTGCAAGTGAAATGGTCACGCTATACTGTACCATATTGAATTGAGGAATATCGTGTCAGTTAAATAGGTATAAGACCAAATAGGTATAAGATCGTCAAACATGTAGGCGTAACTCGTGTTATCCTTAATATACATGTACATTATTTCCACAAGTTGTTCGCTTTCGCTTTTAAAGTGAGCAATATCTCACTTTATTTCACATCACTATTCTAATACTACGTATAGGGAAATACATACATATACTACTACCGTTGGGTTCGTAGTAGGTTATCATTCTGCTGACCTGACACTCACAAAGACACTTGTCTTTTAGTAAGGTATTTTAAGTAGCATTGTTGACAAGACTGCCTCGTGGTCTCGCGGTATATGCTGTGCGATCTAGAGGTCCTTGGTTTGATTCTCAGGTCGAGGAAAGTGATATTGTTTTTCCATCAGGAAATTTTTAGTTGAATCACGTATTAGGGATATGTGCCCGAAAAACATCACTAGGCATGCCTCCTATTACGTGGGACCAAAATACAATTGGCGAAATGTGGATGCAGAAATGCACCCCTGGCTACTACTTCGGGGTATTCAGGCATTAGGTTATGTATTTTACATACATACATACAATATACATGTATGTAACTAGTATTGTATTTTTTCTTAATTCCTTTTTTCCCCCAGGGTTTTTGGTGGAAAAGAAGACCCATAATTAAGTTTTGTTGCCATGAAAATATATACTGACCGGGGATACAAAGTAGGCTCCACGTATGAGGGAGGCGAGGAAGGCGACCAGGTAGAGCATCTTCTGCGTGGTGACCTTGCAGGCGCGCAGGAAGGTGGGCGCCTTCAGCCGGCGGTACTCCGTCACGATGCATATCATCAACTGCACGGCGCATACAAACGCCACTAGCAGGAACACGCCCCCTATGCCTGGAAACACACAGTATTCATATCAGATGAAGTAGATGCTGATGATGATGGCCTCGAGGTTTAGGCGCGCGGTCAAACCCCAGGCAAACATCTATGACTTTTCGAAGTTTTGTGTGTATAATGAATTATCGTTTACTTTAACGGTGAAGGAAAACATCGTGAGGAAACCTGAACACTTAAAAAAGTTCTAAATTTATTAGATGTGTAGTCCGCCAACCCGCATTATGCCAGCATGGTGGACTAAGACCTAAAACCCCTCTCAACTGTTGAGGAGGCCCGTGCCCAACAGTGGGCATATATGGGCTGATTATAGGTTATAAGGCACAAGTTTCTAGGTTCCCTATGTCTAAAATGTTGTTTGGATTATCCATTAGCACAGATGCCATGGATACCATTAGCAGTAGCCTGTAAATGGTAAACAATAAAAGCGTAAGTATATGTATATAAGTTTTAAGTCGCAACAACAAGCCATTTTAGGAACATAGATAAACTCACGCCTGTATTCCCCGAAGGGGTAGGCAGAGGTGCATTTCTGCACCCACATTTCGCCAGATATGTATCAGTCCCACGTAATAGGTGGCGAGCCTATTGCCGTTCTTCGGGCACATTTCCAGACTCTGTGCTGCTACTGAGAATTTCCTAATGGAAAAACCCAATAACACTATGCCCGACCTGGGAATCGAACCCAGGACGTCTAGATCGCTCGGCACACACTTGTACCGCGAGACCACGAGGCAGTAATTTTAAAATAAGAAAATAGATTTAACTACCGATGACGTAATCATCATCTAGACTCCCCTACCCTCTATCTCATTCAAAATAAGCAAAGCAAAGACCCCCCGCCCCCCCATAGTGCTTACGTAATACTTGAACGGCCCCAGAAGTACATGTTTATTACCCTAATGTCGAGGCTAAATCGACTCCACAAGCGCGAATCACATGTTTTAACATACATACATAAACTCACGCCTGTATTCCCCGAAAGGGTAGGCACCTGCCACACATTTCGCCAGGTATGTATCAGTCGCACGTAATAGGGGGCGAGCCTATTGCCGTTTTTCGGGCACATTTCCAGACGCCGTGCTGCTACTGAGAATTTCCTAATGGAAAAACCCAATAACACTTTGCCCGACCCGGGAATCGAACCCACGACCTCTAGATCGCGCGGCACACACTTGTACCGCTAGACCACGATGCAGTCCATCCATATCTCCATTTCAGGAAACATTTCCAAAATGTGTCTTATCCCAAGGACCTTCTAAATAATGTGGGGTTCGGGTATCAGTTACTTGCTGTCAATTACGAGTCAGCATCATCATCAGCCCAAATACGTCCCACTGAACCCCGAAAAAGGCAGGAAAATTGTATCAAGTAGCGAGATCCTGCCATTTGCCGGGCCTCCCCATTAAACCACACCACTCACCAGCGACACACATAACGCGCAGCATTTAAATAGTTAAAAAAAAATACGTCCCACTGCTGGGCACGGGCCTCCTCTACAACTGAGAGGGTTTAAACCTTAGTCCACCACGCTGGCCTAGTGCGGGTTGGCGGACTACACACCTAAGAAATTCCTAAGAACTTTTAGGTGTTCAGGTTTTATCACGATGTTTTCCTTCACCGTTAAAGCAAGTGATAATTCATTGTGAATACACACATAACTTCGAAAAGTCAGAGGTGTGTGCCTGGGGTTTGAACCTGCGACCGGCGAAATTCTCGACCGCGCGCCTAAACCTCGAGGCCATCACTGCACGAGTCAGCATAAAGGAGTACATGTTTGTTACCCCAATGTCGAGGCCACATCGACTCCACAAGCGCGAGTCACCCGTCCATGTTTTAAATATTAATGAAACAATCGTATTGTGTGGAATTAATTCCGAGCGTTTGCACTTTGATAAGGTCTTCGCGTACGTCACTCGGTATGTTAACTATTCATCATTAATTCTCTTTTAATTTGTATTAACTGATATATAATTTAGATCCAAGCATTAAATTTTAAATGAACGAAATATTTTATGTCAAAATACAGGTTTTATGTCATGGGTATTAGAAATATGGGAGATTTTTCAGCAACAGCCGAAGAACAAAATATTTATGTTTATTTTTTTGTTTCAAACAAATCGAATATAATAACCATTAATATCACATTCGATTTACGGACTTTCATTCAAATTTTTTTCCTCTTTTTTGTAATATTATTTGTGATTGTAAATTGTGCTAGCAATAAATGCTTCTTTCTTTCTTTCATCAACTGCGCCACGGATACATTATATCTCATCATCAGCCTTACCCTTCAACTGAGAGGGTTAAGGCCTTAGTCTACCATGCTGGTCTAATGCGTGTTGGCGGACTACACACCTAAGATATTCCTAAGAACTGTTCACCGTTACATAACATTTGTGGATACATAACTTCGAAAAGTCAGAGGTGTTCCCGAGGTTAGAATCCGCGATCGTCGAGATTCTCGACCGCGTGGCTAAACCTCAAGGCCATCACGACATCGGAGCCATACGCTATATCTACTGAGGAAACTTCTAATACTAAAAGAATTACTATTATCATTCAATCAAAAGTTGAATTCTATCGGAACAACGCCAGTTTAAAGCAAACACATACAAAATCATACATTGTAAGGTTCTCTATTCCTTATCTGAACACTTCACGAAATGTCACAATAAGCTCTTAAGTGGCACTAGTCTAGTTGAGCCCATTCCATTGATACTATCCGCGAAGGTCGCTACAGTAACTCTTCAGATAAATATCTCCACTCGAAAACCATGAGGTCGAATATCAAGATTGGATCAATTGATCTTATGCCTTTTGTGTTTTTTGAGGACCCGCATATAGTAGAGAGACAACCCCTTATTGTATCCTTGAAACAGATTTCAATTACGATGAAACCAAATACGTAATACGAGTATATGTATTACATGTGGAAATTAAGCGGTCGTATCTCTAAGAGCGATCTCTTTAAGATTATCTTTGGATAAAATTTATATAAAATGATTAAGGACTGGATACACGTAAAAATAGATTTTTTTGAATACGTATTGAAAAGGAACAAGATACAAACAATTTTAAAAGTACACTTTAATTAAATAATTGACTAATTCAGGTATTAGAAAACTATGTACATGCTTGTTGCTTGCGCACTTACGCCTGTATACCGCTAGAGACGTAATCTAGAATTGATAGCAATTATTTCCAATATCACGATCAGTCCAATTTTGAGTTTCAACCTCATGGCAAGATGTAGATATACTCAAGAAGTGGGCAACTCTTTGTTTCCAACTCCTCCTTTATATCTTCTACTTCGTTGCGGGGTCATGACAAATAAGTTCCTTAGATTCGCTGAGCTTCAGTGCTCAGCGTTAATACTAAGCGTGCCGCTGTTGATCCTGAAGCTGATGGGTGGTGGGATAGGGCCAAGATGTAGATATACTCACAGGCATGGTAAGGTAGGTTGGGCCCGGCGCACTGGTCCCCGGAGTAGCGGATCTCGCACAGGCAGGTGCCGTTCATGCAGTCGCCGTGGCCGCTGCAGCCGTGCACGCAGCCCGCGCCCCGCGCCGCCGACATCACTGCGTCTGCGTAGTACGCTAGCAGAGAACGCATCTTACGGGGAGCGACGGTCACCGTCGCTTATTTTGGCTGTAACAATTGAAAAATGCGCTTTAGCATTACATTCTATTTTGGTGCGAAGGAACATTTTTATGCCGGCAAATATGGCGTAAAATCTATTACTATACCGTCTACTATATGGTCTAGTCTAGACCAGTAATTCCCAAAGTGGTCCCGGTGGACCCCCAGGGGTCCACGAGAGACTCGATGGGGGTCTACGTTGGGCGAGACTAAAAATGGTCCATAATCGCAAGCGGGGTTCCATGAAAATTAATTTGGTTTCGAACTAAAATGTTGGCTTGACTTCTCCTATCAATATAGGCCGATAATATTTTACGAAGACCAGCGATTGTTGTTTGTAAAAACTTGCATATTCCAAAATCACTAGCACGTGTCTTGTTTTTTTTAGTATTAATGTAGTTGCAGGGGGTCCACTGGATCCATTATTTATTTTAAAGTGGTCACTGAAACAAAAGATTTTGGGAACCACTGGAAACCTATATTTAAAAATGTCAGCGACCTTCATTCTACTACGGATCTCCTCATTCCTGATTTCGCGAATATCACGTATGTCGCTCGATATTCGCGCGATCGCGTAGGGAAATACCAAAAAAGATTTAAGATCGCGGGAAACCGCTGGATACAAGCCGCTTCCAACAGAGCGCTTTGGAAGTCTTTGAGGAAGGCCTATGTCTAGCAGTGGACGTCTTTCGGCTAATGATAATGATGATGATATATAAAAAAAAACTAACATTGCTCCGGTTTAAAAAAGTAGTCCATAACTGCCTATAGTCTTATATATCTCTGTTTCAAATTCAACAATTTGTTTCTGCTGTTTAAGCTTGGAAGCGTTACAAAAAATAAACAAACATAATAATAACGGCCAAAGGAGTTATTATGACGAGATAATAATTTAGCAAAAAAGTCATACTTTGATAAAATATGGCACCGAATGATACAAATGACCCTTGTAATGTATGCAAATCACAGAATCAATGTCACATGTGCGCACAAGGAAAATATATTTCAAGACAACTTGTGTTACGAGACGAAACATTTTAAACTTAAGTATTTAAATTATATGATACATTACTGATAAAGATACGTGTTTTATTCATTTTACTAGCTTTAGGGCCCGGCTCCGCCCGGGAGCAATTTTAGAAAATTAAGCAACCTGTGTCGTTTCCCAAGACATTTTCTATCAACTCACCAAAAATCATTCAAACGGTCAGTCAGACAGTCAAAACAAACAAGAGTTCGCATTTCGTATTAAAAATGATAGTAAGAATGAAACAGAATGACACAAAATACATAAGAAACAAGTTGTTTAAATAAACTACGTACAAACGATAAATATGAAGAAGAGATAAATAAATTAACGCAGATTAATATGGCGAGCTACAGTAGGTTCCGGCTGTGACGTGTGGGTGAGCACTCAGCCATGTCATGAAGTGACATGACCCTGATTTGCTGACTTGTTTTCAACATGACGCTTTAGCTTTAGCGTTAAAAATCCAATAGTTCTTTTACACTTGTATCCATTTGTGCCAGTTACATTCAAATCCAAGCACTAAACGTGCACACGGCAGATGTTAATTACAGCGCAATCCAAAGAGTATCGACCGGCAAAAAACGATGACATCTGTCTCTGCAGTCGACGTAATTATGTAGGCATGTTACACCAACACTGCACATATTGATCCCGAATACACTGGCCGCTATCTGGATAAGAATACATAGAGCCACTAACAATTGAGGCCCCCGGCAATCTTCCTCACCGAACGATACGCAACAGGGTTGTTAACTATCAAGTAACCGACATCACCCTAATCCAAAAGTAGTTAGATTGTTCGTTGAACTTACTTAGATCGCCCGAACGAAGCTATCCCAGGCCACTGTTAAACAATAAAAAATCTACATTACATTAACCTACCCGAAGGATCACTGGATATAAAAGCTATTAAGCCTAAATATTCTTCCGCAATAAATTGATTATTAATACTTCCTAATAAAATATTTCCGCGTTAACGAATGATTAACATGTAGCGTATATTTAACAGATTTTAATAAAAAGTGAGGAGGGAAATATTTTTGATTATCCGAACAAAAAATAATAATCGTGGCTGTGTGGTCAATAGGAGCGGCGGGTTCGAACGAAACGATTCAATTCTTTTGTATTACAAAAAAAAGATTGTTGCAAGTCTGAGTGTTTGCGTGACCGAAACATATCTTTTGTGCCTTGATTCTTGAAGTATAAAAATATTATTAAAATCATATTGCTCATTTTAATATTAGTACCATCTAATTATATTATAGTTATTTTACGTGTTATATCGCCTCTAGCTTAGGTTAACACTAAGGCTATCTAAAAAAGGATCACTGTCAGCGACACGACCGTCCATTGTTCTTAGCTTTTTTTTATTCATCTCTTAGATGTGTGGCCCGGTCCCTCCCGGGCGAAATTTTGAATCCCGTTTTCATTCCCGGGGAAACTGCATTTTCTCAGGATATAAAATACCCTATGTACTTTCTTAAGGTCCTATCTGTATACCAAAAATTGTTCAAATCGGTCTAGCGGTTTAGGCATGAAACCGTAGCTTACAAACAGACAAGAGCAACTTATCATTTATAAATAATATAAGTATGGATGTAGGTTGCAATGACCATCTACTACCAATACATAAGGATTGATTCTCCAACCTTTATTTTAATATTCTCACTTGAAAACTGTCTTATCCATACTCCATCCGTATTTTGCTAGCTGTGTAACGTGATAAGGATGAGGGGAGCCATCCTATCTATAATCCATACTATAATATACATCGATCAATCTTTGTACAAATCTAATGTAATCTTATCGTGCTTCGGCTACGTAGGACGCAAAGGTGGATGCACATCAGATAACATACCAAAACAACCGAATTATGCGCTTATAAAAGTTCTATCTTTAACACAAGATCATAAAACATGTACGATTTAAATTCAACAGTGATGGCCTATAAGCAGTGATGGCCTCGAGGTTTAGGCGCGCGGTCGAGAATTTCGGCGGTCGCAGGTTCAAACCCCAGGCACACACCTCTGACTTTTCGAAGTTATGTGTGTATTCACAATGAATTATCACTTGCTTTAACGGTGAAGGAAAACATCGTGATAAAACCTGCACACCTAAAAGTTCTTAGGAATTTCTTAGGTGTGTAGTCCGCCAACCCGCACTAGGCCAGCGTGGTGGACTAAGGCCTAAACCCTGTCAGTTGTAGAGGAGGCCCGTGCCCAGCAGTGGGACGTATTTGGGCTGATGATGATGATGATGATTTAAATTCAAGCGGATTGAAATTCCATAATTTCGTCAGGTCGGTTTTGATATAACATAAAATTATGTCCTCTCCAAAGTCCTATCTACACCAAAAATCATACAAATTGGTAAGTAGTTTTTAAGTTAATCCGTAACAAACAATTTTACTAACAAATAAATGTTTCTTGTTTTTAATTTTAATATAGACAAGCACTTGCCAGATTTGGAATCGATTTAGTAAATAATTTAGTTATTACAACCGTTCTGTTAATGCTAAACTAGATACGAATTTTGGTTTAGGGCAATTTGGTTAATTATCAACATCATCATCATTATCAGCCCAAGGAAGTCCACTGCTGAACATAGGCCTCCCCCAATGACTTCCATAGTGACCTGTTGGAGGCAGCCTGCATCCAGCAACGACCCGCGACCTTCACCAGGTCGTCAGACCACCTTGTGAGTGGACGTCCTACGCTGCGCTTTCCGGTACGTGGCCTCCACTCGAGAACCTTTTGGCCCCATCGGCCATCGGTTCTCCGCGCTATGTGCCAGGCCCACTGTCACTTCAACTTAATAATCCGCTGGGCTATGTCGGTTACTTTAGTTCTCCTACGGATCTCCTCATTTCTGATTCAGTCTCGGTTAGTTATATGTGCATTAAATAAACTTTATCTTTTTCTTATATCTCAGATTATGCAGCGTTTTTATAATTTTTATAGTTTTTATCAACAATTATCGTCATATTTCATATAATTACCGCAAAAAGTCAAGATATTATACCTTTAATATTTTTTGAATTTATCGTGAACAAACAAACAAGCAAGCGCGTTGGAGGACTTTAGGTTTATAATACGTAGTTATCAACAAAAAAACATTAACGTACTAAATTTGAATACGGTCATTCTCCCAAGTTAGTAAAGGTTGTGTAAGTCGTTCAATCCGAAGTAATTCCTTGATTTCCTTACTGTGTGAAATTTCTTTATAATTCATCAAATAAATCATAATTTACACTTAAAAATACACAAGAAAATAACTCAAGAACCACGAAGAGCGGTAAATCAAAACCAGTCGCCAGTTGTAATTACTGTGCTGGCGCTGTCGACACATATTCATTCGTGCCCGATATATCACCGTTGAATAAGGCCAACGGTATAATTAGCTGAAATGGCGGTGCATTGACCTCGAACCCAGGACCACGTGATGTAGACCACGCTTTACACCGGGATGGAGCTTGCATAACAAAAACTATATTTTACTAATATAACATATGCCCACGACTTCGGGGCTTCGGGTTTTACAATTGATAAAAAATATGAAAAGTTTTAAGATAATAAATGCTGGGACATCATTTACTAACTGCTTGTATTGTCTTATTGCATAAATGTGTGAATCCCATCGTTAATGGCGTACTAGATTCTCGAGTCGCACAATGTTATTTGATTTTTCTTTTAGGAAATTCTCAGTAGCAACACGGAGTTAGGATATGTGCCTGCAAACCGACAATAAGCGCGCTCCTTCTTACGGGGTACTTATAACAGAACTGGCGAAACATGGTTGTAAAAAGACCCTCTACCTACCACTTCTGAATAGAAGCGTGAATGTATACAGAGAGTTAACAGGCCGTGATCGAAAACTGTGATCGAAGACAGGTAATCATCATCATCGTCAGCCTTTATACGTGCCACTGCTGAGTACGGGCCTCTATAACTAAGAGGGTTTAGGCCTTAGTCCACCACGCTGGCCAAGTGCAGGTTGGCGGAATAATAATATAGTTATGGTGATTAAGAAAACGTTTTTTTTATATTCTTTCGGGATATTAGCGTCAACGTGTATGTAATCACCGCAGCTATTACCTATCCCACTCCTCGATCACACTCGGTCTGTTTACACGATGTATAAGACTACATGAATATAAAATAATTCTCTTTTTGTGTAGTACCTAAGCGACGCTAGAACAAAGTGTTGTTAGGCAGTGGCGGTACTTCCATAGCAGCCCAAAAGCGTTCGACGCTAATTGTGTAATGTCTAGTTTATAATTGTTTATTGTGGGGTGTTTATTTAACAAATTAATTTTGTTCAATAAAGATTTAAAGCTTAAAAATTATTATTCGGAATTTTGAAAGGCAAACTGGGCTTTTGGGCTTCTATGGCAGTACCGCCACTGTTGTTAGGTATTGAGAGAAATGACGTGTCAATGTGTCAATGGCCATATGATACATCCGGACGTTTATATAGAGCTGGGGGTCGTCGACTCGAATCCAGGGCGCGCCAGGTCACATCCCGCAGCTGCTAAGTGCCCCACTCACGATCAACTAGTTGCTAGACATCTTGTATCTGAGCATAAAAATCTTATACACTCTCGTCTATATGACCGAAGTGGTAGACAAAGGTGGATTTCTACCGCGCCAATTCTGTTCTAAGTCTTTTAGTTCCTTAACAGCCCCGTGGCACAGTTGGGTCTGGGTGTTAGTGAGACCGAAAATGTCTCTCATCTCTAGTAGTCTGTGATACCCACAACACTGGACTCGTATCCTAGTGTGAGGTCAGAACTATTTGTGTCTGTTGTGTGCATTTAAAAAAATAATAATGGAGGGCGAAATTACTGTCGTTGTTGGATATATTTCCGGACTCTGTACTACTATTTCTCTACCAGAAAAACCCTAGGCTACATTCATCGACCCTTGAACAAAACCGAGATTTCTTCATTACAAAAGCACGCTGATGCATGCTTGGATAAAATCGTCTAGAAATTAAATTATTTAAAACTTTATTGTAAACATAAGAATGAAAGCTAAGGAGTACAGTAGACTAAATGAGTACAAATGGTGATAATGCACAAGGCGATCTCTTACAGACAACCAAGGATGAGATGTAGGAAGAGAAAAAAATAATAAGGCAGAGATCGTAAAATACAATTAAATAGAGTAAATATACTCGTATAATATGACAATATTATTTACCGTGTTTGCTCCAATAGTGTCACTCGAACCTACTAAAATTTATATTTTTCCAGTAACTTACAAAACCTTTATCATCACTGAATAATATTAGATTGAAGGTCATTGAAGACAAACGAATAAAAATACTTTACTATCATTCCATCGATAGATATCTACGAGAAATCATTTATTTATCAGTATTTTTTATTATTTAACGTACCGCCTGTGTGTTTTTCAAACATCAATTTTAACCAAAGAAGAATATAGGAAGATAATGTTTTTTCAACTACTGATGATTTTATATGACAACTAACTTTACGTATAACTTTTCTTTATCGCTATAATAATCTACAACTACACCACATGGTATATATTTTTATCATATGAACGTCGCGACTAATGCCTAATCCCTCTCAGTTGTAGAGGAGGCCCTTGCCCAGCATTGGGACGTATATGGGCTGATGATGATATGGTCAACACATTACTACCATCATCATTACCACCTAAAGTATTGCTAGTGTTTCATTAGTCACCCTTTAGTAAGTATAATGTAAGGTGGGTGGACTATAGAAGGCCATGCTCCTTCGAAGGCCAACTATGAAAAAGTCATAGTTATTGTCATGTGATGATAAATTCCTTCCACTCATACAAAGCTCCATCAAACTCAAGGACACAGACGCGGTGGCGAGTCGCTCGCCTCGCTATTTTGTTAATACGGCCCCTTTCTTCATAGACAACGGTCGTAGATGTTAAAATTATAACTCGCGCTCACAGCAAAAGGTAAGTTTTTACGTAAATAACCTATTATTATCCAAAAAAAATACTGTAAATTGTCATATACGGATTTTTTTTATGGAACTAAAGAACAAAATAAAAAGTTTGTTTCGATTTTAGTTAAAATATCGGCAGGTGTCCGATGAAAGCCAGTGGTTCCCTATAAGGCCAATAAAATTTTTGCCACTTGGCCTTGCTAGGTTACACGGGCCTTACTAGAAACATTAAAAATCATGAAAACTTATTTTGTAGTTATAAATACGTACAGGAAAGTTTAAGCTTTAGTTTATGTTAATATTTATTATTATTTCTAAAGTTTATTCAACTTTTTAAGATTTCAGGTAGTAGGAACATTTTGGCCTTACTAAGAACGGACCCACAAGAAGGCCATTTTTTGTTTTTATAATTTCATTATAAAACGCATTGGTAACTTATTTGTTATCGATATAATACTTATTACTATAATTTTTAAACAATTTCCATTAATATATTCTTAGTTATACGATGGCGTTCAAGGAACTTTCGTTGAGTGTTTTATAGAAGATTATAATATGTTAAGCATTTAATTTTTCGTTTAATTGAAAGAGCTTTTCATATAGTTTTAGAAAAAGCGAAGATTTTGATTATTAGAACTCTAGTTTTAATTTGAACGACTCATGTTTAATATTGGCCTTGTATGGGGCCCTGTTCCTTGCAAGGCCCTTTGGAAGAGCTCAATAAAAGTCCAGTTTTATAAATAGTGGTTATATCTAGAATAAAAAAAGCAATTTATATGTTACACAATAAATGAAAGTATTAGTTAATAACTTGCTTCTATCATTTATCCAGTAAATTAACGAATAAAACCCGTTTATTCCTTACAGTGGCCTTCCATGGTCCACCCACCTCACGTACTTCTCGAAACCGAACGTCGAACATCTTTGTTGAATCAGCTTTCCTCGACGGTATTTCCGAATGGATATGGCTTAGGGACCTTCAAGAAAAGAGGCTATATTCTCCTTCAAAGCCGGCAACGCACCGATGATTCCTCTGGTATTGTGGGTGTCCATGGGCTGTGTTGACCACTTAACATCAGGTGGCTCACTAGCTCGTTTGCCTCCTTTCCCATATAAAAGAAAGCCGCAAAGAAATTTATTTCCGTCATTCGGACGCATAGAGACTTATACAAATACCTATAGATGTATTGCCGCATCTGCATATTCATATCCTAGTATGATTAGAATGACGTCAACAAAACATTTTTCATATAAGGTCCGATGGGACAAACATCGATGGTTGCGCAACAAATCCTCCGTCTTTTAAGGTAATAGCCTCATATAGAGTTAACGTTTTGTGGCGAAGCGTAAGACTTATTTTGGAAAATATCTGACGGATACGGAGTTGCGTCTTAAAAGGTATGATTAAGGTTTATTTCTTAACAAAAGATGTTGATTCGTTTCGTCAACATACCAGAAGCTGTCTGGTATCGTCCGGAGACTTTGTTATTATAACGGCCTGATGGCGAAAGGTTTCTTTCACGTTTTTGCTAGTCAACATTCAGACAGATTCGAAATTTGTACCGGCAAACAAAAAAACAAAAAACAAACAAAAAAAAAGCAGTGATGGCCCCGAGGTTTAGGCGCGCGGTCGAGAATTTCGACGGTCGCAGGTTCAAACCCCAGGCGCACACCTCTGACTTTTCGAAGTTATGTGTGTATTCACAATGAATTATCACTTGCTTTAACGGTGAAGGAAAACATCGTGATAAAACCTGCACACCTAAAAAGTTCTTAGGAATTTCTTAGATGTGTAGTCCGCCAACCCGCACTAGGCCAGCGTGGTGGACTAAGGCCTGAACCCTCTCAGTCGTAGAGGAGGCCCGTGCCCAGCAGTGGGACGTATTTGGGCTGATGATGAAAATGATGATGATGAAACAAAATTAGCTAACATACTACAAAACACAAAAAATATTGCCTTGACATATGTATGCTTGCATCTTTTTCATGTGAATTTATTAATCAATAAGTATTGCTAGAAAAATCTAATGACGAATTTTGCATTCCAAAAAAACAAGTCTTATCAACCGCATTCGTTCAGGCGATGCGACCCGTAACGATTGTACCCTACATATCAGTATTTACATTAACAAGAAATAAACATACATGTATAAAAAACAAGTCTTGGTAAGAAATCTTCTAATTATCGGGTAATTACAGACAACTTCCCAGACTCCGCACCGCTACTGAAAACTTCATAACGGATATAAGCAATAACTTTACCCCATCCAGGGACTGAACCTAGACCCTACCACACATCGACTTAGACCGCACACTAAGGACCAACAAAGCTGTCATTTTCATTTCTACATTAAAATAGTATTGCCATAATAGGATTAATAATAAATAAATAACTACGCCCAACAGTCACATACATTGTTATGACCCCACATTAAGATACAAGTCTTGTGTCGTGGGTATCAGATACTACGAGAGACTTTTCGGTCTCACAAACACCCAGACCCGAAACAAATATTCGTGGATCACACAAACATTTGTCTCGGTGCGGGGATCGAACCCGCGGCCTCTCGTTTCGCAAGCTGGTATCTGGCCAACTGCGCCACGGGGCTGGAGCTGGATTGTATGTTTTTTCTCTCAACAATAAAATGTTACAAGTGTAATACGTAAATATAGACCTGTCAGTTTGTTTTGCAGAATCCCTGAGAACGTTCCATGCAAATCTCGCGCCGAGTGACAACAGATAACACGTCATTCGCTATCAAGGCCCCGCATAATCGTTATGCTCTGTTTTCCTCTCTAGCTTCTGTGGTTCGTATATTTGCTGACGAATACAATCAAAGTCCCTGTTACGTATAAAAGATGTAGTCATTTAATTGATTGCTCTGTTTGGTAAACAAATCGGAGAACGTGGACCAGAATGTCAAGTTTAATCGATTTAGCCGTATTCTTATTGACTCTAAGACCAAAGTGGTTGCACCACGGAGGTCTTATAAGTGACAATTGACCTACGCAAGTGCGTCACACTTCGTGGTCATCACGCGAACGTCGAAAAGGAGACATCATCATCATCAGCCCATATACGTCCCACTGCGGGGCACGGGCCTCCTCTACTACTGAGAGGCCTTAGTCCGCCACGATGGCCTAATGCGGATTGGTGGAATACACAACTAAGAAATTCCTAAGAACTTTTATGTGTGCAGGTTTCATCACGATGTTTTCCTTCACCGTTAATGTACGTGATAATTCTTTGTGAATACACACATAAGTCTAAAAGACACAGGTGTGTGCCTGGGGTTCGAACCTGCGACCGTCGAGATTCTCAACCGCGGGCTGACCTCGAGGGCATCACGACTGATACATACACAGAGACATACGGCACAAATTTTCTTAGTTCTCTATTAAATGTAACTAACATCGCTATAGACCAAGACGATTTTTAAATCCTTACATTAAACAATACTGCCTCGTGGTCTCGCGGTACAAGTATGTGCCGAGCGATCTAGAGGTCCTGGGTTCGATTCCCGGGTCGGGCAAAGTGTTATTGGGTTTTTCCATTAGGAAATTCTCAGTAGCAGCACGGAGTCTGGAATTGTGCCCGAAAAACGGCAATAGGCTCGCCCCCTATTACTTGGGACTGATATATACCTGGCGAAATGTGGGTGCAGAAATGCACCTCTGCCTACCCCTTCGGGGAATACAGGCGTGAGTTTATATATGTATGTATTAAACAATACTTATCTTACAGTCAAGATATAGTACAAATACCGCTACTTTTATTTCAATTCTATCCATAATATTATATTGATACAAAATTAGTTGGTTCCGTCGCCCTACTGTATTTGTGTTTTATGCTCTTACTACCTTACCGTGCCAGTATATAAAAGAATCACAATAAAATAAACAAAATTTTAGTACATGAAGTTGACCTTTCGCTTGCATCCAGTCTTTAGAAAAACAGCATCCAATCTTTAAACAAACATTACACTAAGAACATAAAAGTCATTACGCTGCATGCTATTTGAGATAAAGTCATGTCCATGTTATTATGTCCTAAATATGTTGGTATTTCGTGACAATACAGTGCAGAGCAGGGTCAAGGGCGTTTAGCCGCACACACGAATGAATCCAGGTCGGCGGTGCGGCCCCGCCGGCCCCCTCCCCACAATTAACCCGTATCCATTACTTTGTTTACAAACATTGCGACTTTAATCCGCCGAGAATAACTCTAATAAGTATTTAATTTATCAGTATCATTGGATCGATCAAATAGATGCAAAATGCAATGTAAATGCTTAAAAAACGGCCGGACGAAACAGTATTTTACAATCGGTAAGCGCACTTTTGCTTTGAGTAGCGTTAGACAATTTCAATTTAAAGTTAAAGATATCTTTTGTTAATTTATGATATTTTTCTTAATTTTTTAATGATATTTTTGTTCAAGTGTGTGTCTTGTGAATATTTTACCAATAAAACTCGAAACACTTGCCAATTCTGTCCGCTTTTTACCAGATATTGTAACAGTTAATCAATTGATGAGAAGCAGCTGCACCTAATCTTCTATTTTAACTGTTCATATTTATGACTCATAAATCACATTGACAATAATCATCTTTCATAAAAAAACAAGATAGGATAAACATTATGACATATACGACTTATCTCTCCGAAAGCAATTGAAACGGCGATATGAGGGATATATTTGGCAATAACTTTACTTCCGGAGTTAAATATTTTCTTTGTTACGCCAAAACTGATAATATCGATTTTTAGGTATCGTTTAGCGATAAATCTTATATCACCTAATATGAATCATTAGAAAATCTTCAGGTATACAACTCTTTTGGTATGTGAATTTAACCAACGTCCACGAGGCCAGCGGACTAAGGCCACTCTCACTGGTAAAGGCATTTTCAGAGCATTCAGGGCAAGTTTCAGTCTTTTTTTATGTCAAAGGCCCTATTCCCAGCCCTGTTGGTAGCATACGTAAAACTGAAGTTACATCCAATACGTAAAAGTTTTTAAACCCGTTTTCTCCCGCATTGGTGCAGGCGCAGTGTTTTTAGGTAAGTATAACCTATAGCAGTCTCCAGGTTCAAGTCTATATCTTTGCCAAAATTATTGAAAATAATTAAGATATTTAGGCATAAAACTGTAAGACTGTCTTACGCATTTTCAATATTATTAAGTTATTTTTGGTGTATATTCTTAGTAAATTATCACTTACTTTAACTGTGAAGGAAAACATCGTGGGGAAATCTGCACACTTTAAAGTTCTTAGGAATTTCTTAGGTGTGTAGTCCACCAATCGTGGTGGACTAAAGCTTAACCCCTTGAGAGGGCCCTGTAGAGGAGGCCCGAGTCCAGCAGTGGGTCGTATATGACCTGATGATGAAGTTATTTTTATAGACCGACTAAACTCAACTATACACCCGAAATCTCATAACTGGTACAAATTAGGAATTTTTAAAATTCGTCAGTGTCAGTACCTTAGTTATTTTGCTAAACTAAAAGTGTTCTAAGTCCAACGTTTATAATTAATACAAATAACTGTTCTGTATACAAAACAAAACATTGGGTGAGTAAATACCTAACGTAGGGTTATGAGTTATGACTCACGTTTACGCAACACAAAATAAAACATCGATACGAAAACTTTACTTCCGGAGTACCTGAATATTTGCGACATGACGCATGAACAGATAAAAAGGATTTTCATGTATCTATTATATATCGTTTTTCGGGCACATTTCCAGACTCCGTGCTGTGACTGAGAATTTCCTAATGGAAAAACCCAATAACACTTTGCCCGACCCGGGAATCGAACCCAGGACCTCTAGATCGCACGGCGCATACTTGTACCGCGAGACCACGAGGCAATAGGCTCGCCCCCTATTACGTGGGACTGATACATTCCTGGCGAAATGTGTGTGCAGAAATGCACCTCTGCCTACCCCTTCGGGGAATACAGGCGTGAGTTTATGTATGTATGTATTATATATCGATAAGGATAAGGTAACTTAGGCCTTTTCTGGTTAACGGGCTCAAAATCATAGCGGCATTTTTTTTCTACTCCATCCTATTACATGCGTACATACACATGCCCGATGAGGTCGACAGAGCTGAATTTTTTTTTGTATTGCACGGAAAAATGACACACCGGACCAATATAGTCAAAGTCAAAATCTTTAGTCAAAAAGATTTTTACAAGTTCTTTTGAATCGTCAATTTTAAACTACTTATATTATAATTGCCGCTTCAGAACATGTTCGCTGTGGAGAAGAAACGCCAAGAAACTCCCTCAGCAACACGAAATGTCATGTTTTTTTTTTCAATTCGTTATAAATTAGCAAGATATTTACCTTGTTTAAAATTGACATTATTTCAATTTTACTTCATAAATGTCATAACGATACAATATGGTATGCAAAATGCTGTTAAAACAAAATATTAAGTGGCGAGAGACTTTTCTCTTCACTCTCTTCACGTTACTCTCATGCCGGCTTGCTGAAATGTTTTCTCATCATCATCAGCCCATATAAGTCCCACTGCTGGGCACAGACCTCATCTACAACTGAGATGGTTTAGTCCTTAGTCCACCATGCTGGCCTAGTGCAAGTTGGCGGCTACACACCTAAGAAATTTCTAAGAACGGTTAAGTGTTCAGGTTTTATCACGATGCTTTCCTTCACCGTTAAAGTACGTGATAATTCTTTGTGAAATGCTTACGCACGCTATATTTACAGAACCAAGAATTATAAGAATCTGAGAAACGTTATCTGATACACTATCCGACAGATCAGTGCTTGCGAAACGAGAGGCTGCGGGTTCGATCCCCGCACCGAGACAAATGTTTGTGTGATCCACAAATATTTGTTTCGGGTCTGGGTGTTTGTGAGACCGAAAAGTCTCTCGTAGTTTCTGATACCCACGACACAGGACTTGTACCTAGTGTGGGGTCAGAACTATGTATGTGACTGTTGGGTGTATTTATTTATTTATTTTATTTATTTATAGTTACGGCAAAGGTATAGCTTGCCAAGCATTTTATTCGGGCCATCTTCTTAGCAATCTAGCAAGCGTGGTACAATAATGGAAATAAGGGGGTGGATATGTTAAACCAACTTTAAGTATGGATAGGATCCTCCTTCGATAATGTACAGTAAAGAAATAATAAAACAGCCATTTTTATACAAATTTTCGTCCATGCAGCGATTAAACAACATTACAATAAGTTATACTAGTTTTTTTGGCATCAAAGTTGTTCATTAACCGGTTTAATAAGCAGTGTTTGTTATGAAGCGGAAATAGTTATGTGATATTTTATCGCACGCCGTGTTATCATATTAATGGACAAGTTTTGTTGTTCCAATCGGACCACGTTGACTCACAAAATTTATTGCAACAGTGGCCTTATCTAGTTCTTGTTTATTGAAGCCCTAAATTATTACGATTTAAATTGACATCAGTTATCAACTTCAAAACCCAGCTCACATGTTTTTTTATTTCTTCTTACATCTATGCATAGAGGCAGTGGCGGCACTCCATAGAAGGCCAAAAGCGTTAAACGGTAATTGTGTAATGTCTAGTTTATATTTGCTTACTATGGGGTCTTTATTTAACAAATTGCTTTAGTTAAATAAAGATTTCAAGCTTAAAAATGATTATTTGGAATTTTAAAAGGCAAACTGGGCTTTTGGGCTTCTATGGAAGTACCGCCACTGCATAGAGGATGTGTATTTTCTGGTATTCCCAATAAAAAAACTTCAACACCCATTGTTAACCAATGAAAAGTCCCACGAAACAGGGGGCGAGCATTTCGCCTTATACCGAGCCTGTCTTAGTCCCTTATACATATTACATTTTCACATCTGTCTTTATTAGAGTTATTTCTTTATCATTCCATACTAATACGATACTTAGCGAGGTAATTTAGTTTTTTTATTAGTTTCACCTCTATGCAACGGAATCTTTGAATGTGATTTTGGCCCACTTCGAGCGATCAGATTTAATTGAAACTTTGCACACTTGTCAAAGACCCATGACAATGCAATAATTCGAAAATATCCGATTATCCTTATTAGAGTCGCCAGGATTCATAGATTTCTTTAGGCAGCGTTTGCATGAGAGTAATTTTTAACATTGACTTATTACACCTAAACACTTACATAAGTAAAGAAATACCGTTAATAATCAGACTTCCTCGGTAGTCCACTGTTTATTTATTTAACGCTTTATTGTACACTGATAAATCATAAAAAGAAACATTATAAACATACATCATCATCATCAGCCCATATACGTCCCACTGCTGGGCACGGGCCTCCTCTACCATTGAGAGGGTTTAGGCCTTAGTCCACCAAGCTGGCCTAGTGCGGGTTGGCGGACTGTACACCTAGGAAATACACAACCATAGGGTGGACTTTTTGAAGGGATTTATAGGGAGGGCAGTGTGTACGAACAAAAAAAAAGAAAATATATAATAAACATACATACAACTTGTTCAACTTGTCACTTGCCATTGGGAGGTACCACCTGCGAGACCCGCATAGAGCATGTGTTCAACAAAGCGTAATAAGTACCCTATCAAATAGAACTTAATAGTTGGCGAAACTTGTTTGTAGATATACACCAGTATTTCTTCAAGGGCAGTGACATTACATTCAACATATATGGCTCGTAGTCTCAAGTATGTGCGGTGCGATCTAGAGGTCCCGGGTTCGATTCCCGTGTCGGACAAAGTGTTACTGGGATTTTCTATAAGGATTTTTTTAGTAGCAGCACGGAGTCTGGATGGATGGTAGACTCGCCCTCTATTACGTGGGACGTGAAAAATCACAATTGTCGAAATGTGGGTGCAGAAATGCACCTCTGCCTGTCTCTTCGGAGAATACAGGTGTGTATATGTGTATGATAAAGGATGTGGCAAAACAGCCAAATATCTGGCAACAAAAACATCTACCACGCATATTGTAGCGTTGCCTGTCAAAACGGATATGGCGATGTTCAACACACAAGCTGGACTACGCAAATATTTACCGCGTATTCGCGCCATGAGCCGAACATTCATTGTTTACGCGACGACACAAACGTAAATAACCTTCGAACCAAGGTCTTATTTAGCATAAAACAGGAAAAAGAAAAAATAGGCCTTCAGACGGGATGTTGGTATGGAACACATTTCATAATCATCATCAGCCCATATAGGTCCCAATGCTTGGCACGGGCCTGCAACTGAGAGGGTTTTTTAGTCCTTATTCCACCACGCTGGCCTAGTGCGGGTTGGCGGACTACACACGTAAGAAGAAAATCCTAAGAACTTTTACGTGTGCAGAATTCCTCACGATGTTTTACTTCATCGCATAAGTACGTCATGATAAATTGTGAATACACACATAACTTCGAAAAGTTAGAGGTGTGTGCCTATTACACACCGTTTCATTATTCATTGTCCGATATCATCATCATCATCATCAGCCCAAATACGTCCCACTGCTGGGCACGGGCCTCCTCTACAACTGAGAGGGTTTAGGCCTTAGTCCACCACGCTGGCCTAGTGCGGGTTGGCGGACTACACACCTAAGAAATTCCTAAGAACTTTTAGGTGTGCAGGTTTCATCACGATGTTTTCCTTCACCGTTAAAGCAAGTGATAATTCATTGTGAATACACACATAACTTTGAAAAGTCAGAGGTGTGTGCCTGGGGTTTGAACCTGCGACCGCCGAAATTCTCGACCGCGCGCCTAAACCTCGAGGCCATCTATACTTGACTAATATTGAACCAAAGTGGGACCTGTTTATAGTTACTTTAGTGCGAAGAAAATAAAACTTCGACAATCGGAAAAGTATTAATTCTCATAAGTTAATACGAGTACAATTCCGGGTCACCATCTAGTTTATATAAACTCATTCCAAAATATGATATCTTTTACAAATCTTTACGTTGGTATTTTGAAGAAATTAACTTCATTCATTCTGAGGCTACCTTCAGATTAGACTTTAGAATTAAATTGAAGAGACAAACTAAAGGAACAAATAAATAAATACACCCAACAGTCACATACATAGTTCTGATCCCACACTAAGATACAAGTCTTGTGTCGTGGGTATCAGAAACTACGAGAGACTTTCGGTCTCACATACACCCAGACCCGAAACAAATATTTGTGGGTCACACAAACATTTGTCTCGGTGCGGGGATCGAACCCGCGGCCTCTCGTTTCGCAAGCTGGTGTCTAGCCAACTGCGCCACTAAATAAATTTATATGGTAATCTAGTACCACAAGAAACAGTACCGTATTATAACAGATAGCAAATATTAATAGCACGGAAGCGTACAATATACATATAATCATAGATTGTCAAATGAATTCAATTTGTCCAAACATTGGATCAAATGCGAGGCTTGGTGACGAGTGTCCGCCATCCACGTGTATGTATATTACCGCGGCACGTGTGTCTGTCATACGCTGTGTGTGTGTGATCAACGCGTCCATGCGCGCATTGTTATGTAACATGATGTCTGTGCGATCTCGTTCGTGTTGAATAGAATTTTTTTCTGGTTTTAAGTTCACTACGCACATACATAATAACAAATTAGGTTCCCTTAGATTCACTGAGCTTCAGTGCTCGGCGTCGATACTGTGCGTGCTGTAGATCCTTTTTTTTTTTTTTTGTTCTCGAGGGGAAAGCTGTTTATGGCTCTACTTCCCAATAGCCCCGGGGGAGGGGCGGGCGGGAAGCGTATGTCGGGGTCACCGGTCTTCCAGCCCAGCGCGCGGCGACGTCATGTCCGCGCAGGTGTTAGTGCCGGGCTGGGTCCCTAACAATATCCCTAAACCGGCATACCGACCAAAACCCCCCGGTGGCCATCTCCGCGCCGGGTGGGGCGACCACGGTACGTTGGCGAGAAGCGCCAACCGTAATGCCGCAGCCGCCCGGTGCGCCTCCGAGACGTATTTGTCTCGGCCGTCTCGGAGTGTGTAGGGGGCGCAGTTGCGCCCCCACTAGCTTGGTTCGGGCGCCCCGGTTGTGGGTGGGCGCCCGCGACGTACACAGGCCACAGTGCCGCCGCCCCTCTCGGGGTCACTTTCAGTGAGGGCGCGCCGCCCCCGCAGCGCGCCCAGCGACCCCAAGGGCCCCTTTGAGTCGTCTTTTACGACAGGCAGGGGATACCGTGGTGGGATTCTAACGCCCCCTTGCCACAGGGCAGGTGCTGTAGATCCTGGAGCACAGGAGTTACAGTGGCGGCTGTGTGGTGGGATAGGGCCTACATATATACATAACCTTACGCTTGTATTACCGAAAGATAGGCAGAGGTGCATTTCTGCACCTACATTTCGCCAGACATCCGTGCCACATAATAGGAGGCGAGACTATTGCTTTTTTTCGAGAACATTTCCAGACTCCGCGTTGCTACTGAGAATTTCCTAGTGGAAAAACTTAAGTCCGGTAATAGAATCACTTATTTAAATTAGCCCAAACACATCGTACTAGTAACTACAGGCCTTCTCTACAACTGAGAAGGGTGAAGGATTAGTTCATTACATATTATACATACATATATATTATATATAAGTACATTATGAATTTTCTTACAGTTTGCTTAAAAAAAAAAAAAAAAAAAAAATAAGCGTGAAGGTTTTCTCACGATGTTTCCGCTACCTTTAAAACGCCTATTAATTCATAGTCTATACTAACGTAACACCTAAAATGTCGTGTCTCTGGGATTGAACCCCGCGAGTTTTTGTCTCATCTCGCGTCATATATCATCTTTAGTACTATCATGATTTTTCAATGTTAATGAATAACACAATGAAGTTATTGTAAACCTGACTAATTAATGTTAGTGTGAAAGTAACGCTGTTACGCTTTCACGCCCAGACCGCAAAATTTCTGTAAATATGGTATCTTGAAAAAACAGGCTATTATAAAATGACTACAGGCGCAACTGGATCGACACACAAACGTAAGCCAATACACATATTATATTTAGTGAGCATAAGCAGTGATGGCCTCGAGGTTTAGGCGCGCGGTCGAGAATTTCGGCGGTCGCAGGTTCAAACCCCAGGCACACACCTCTGACTTTTCGAAGTTACGTGTGTATTCACAATGAATTATCACTTGCTATAACGGTGAAGGAAAACATCGTGATAAAACCTGCACACCTAAAAGTTCTTAGGAATTTCTAAGATGTGTAGTCCGCCAACCCGCACTAGGCCAGCGTGGTGGACTAAGGCCTAAACCCTCTCAGTTGTAGAGGAGGCCCGTGGCCAGCAGTGGGACGTATTTGGGCTGATGATGATGATGATGATGATGATTTAAAATATATCTGCCACTTCACCAGCAATATATCAACATTAGATTAAACGTGGCAATAGTGAAAAAAACCCGGTATATTTATACAAACAGTTGCGAAACAAACAGACCAGTTGGCTGATAACGTGTTATCATCGTCTCATGAGCATGACCCTAACAACGCGAGCGTTGACAGCACGTTGCGTATGGAAATCCCTATAACGGTCTATTCATTTAGATCATTAAATACATAAATGCTAGGTAAGGGCCTCTCCCTAAATAACTAGCTTGGGATATATGACTTAGGGCTCGTACACCTAGACCTGACCTAGACCTGTTATTAGCGTATGTAGTTGTATGAGCGAGTTCACACAAATACAGTATTCCGGATCCAGTAAAAAATCTCACACACAACGGAATTACTGATCCGTTTTATCGGATCGAAACCGCGCCAGGCTTGGCACATGTAAATGCTGTGTGAATATTGCCTCTAGTAGCGAAGGATCCTGTAAAACGGACGGTCTATGTGTACGCGCCCTTAGTAGTAACTGCATTCATTTTGTCGTCAAAAGTTTTCTAAATATAATGGACATTATGAGAATTTTGTTCGTACAAAAAGGTACATAGGAAAAAAAAGGTACATAAGGACGCGTTTCTACAACTATGTTTCTATGTCTAACGTTTCTCGACCTGAGAATTAAACTCAGAACCCCGGGACCACTAGTTCAAACCGCCATACTAACGAGGCAGCGAAACAAAGATACCTATAAGACAGATAGTGTATACATAACAGAATCACGCCACACAAGATCACGCCACATCCTTAATAACTAAAACCAGTCGGATGAAAGTGGAAGGGCGGAGCGCGGGCCAATCGACACGGCTGCAGTGAAAGGCGGGATACTTGACCACTACATGCAAGACGTACATATGCATAAAATTGTATTAATTTGTTTGGTTTTTTTTTTGTTATTATATAGTTAATATTATAATTTATAAACAATTATTTAAAAAAAAGGTTTGTTTTTAAAAAATAAGTCTCATGTCATTACCAGTGGCGTTACACGTTAATTGTGTAATGTCTAGTTTATAATTGTTTATAGTGGGGTCAGGATATTCTCATTTATATGTCAAATTGCTCTTGTTAAATAAATATTTAAAGCTTAAAGATTACTATTCGGAATGTTGTAAGGCAAACTGGGCTTTTGGGCTTTTATGGGAGTACCGCCAATGGTCATTACAAAACTATAGGTTACAAAATTATGTTATATTGTAATAACTTATTACAAATAGCTTATTACTAATAAGCATGACAATTTAAGTTTTATACTTTACAATTTAGTATAAAAATCTAACTGTGATACTGGAAGGCTGCTGGTTTTTATAGCACAAAGTTCCCCTATTATAAATACCAGCCGTACCCTACTAATCTGACCTCAAAATATATAAATAACTTCTAAACGTTGATAAACATACAGGTGTATTCAGACCGTGATCGGAAACTAAGGCAGATAATAGCTGCGGTGATCACAAACACCGTGACATTAAAAAAAAATCCGACATATTTTTTTTATAAAAGACTTTTCCTTACAACCACATCCATTTAATATCTATGATTGTTACGAACACTAAATATTTTTATTTTTTGTCGAGATTTTTTTACGCCAATGGGTTTGTAATCATCGTATATATAGAATACACCCTGTATACACTCACGGCTGTATCTAAGAAGAGACAGATGTGTCTTTTACTTCCACTTTGTAAGTCCCATGTAATAAGTGGCAGTCAATAGGTACGATAGTCTACATACTGTAGGTCTCGTATTTTGACGAAGACACCAATTACACTGGGCACAAATTCCTGATTGATTTCTTTGCGGCATAGGACAAGCTACGGTCCTTTAATGACACGCAGAGCTTCACTGCTCGGTGTTAGTTTGCATACAGTACAGCATCACATACAAATGCCTTTTCACCAACAAATAGGACTTGAAGGTTCTCAATCACCGAACGAACTGCAATATCGTTGCTTTAACTAAGTGGCTTAAGGCCGAATACTAAAACGCTACTTAATCTGAGGGCGACTTATATTTAAGTGGCTGTTATAATTTAAGCGGTATATACTTAAAAAATGTCATGTAAAAAAACTTTGTGGTAATATTGCCATTTATGGAAATTTAAATGGGCATTAGTTAATCACAGTCTTAAAACCGATAAATGATGTTTCAGTTTACCGCTTGAATTATAACAGCCACTTAAATATAAGTCGCGCTCAGATTAAGTAGCGTTTCAGTATTCGGCCATTAGCCAGGTATTATTTTAGCCGTCTATTCACACCGCAGTCCAATCTGACTACGGCGTGGCGCTACCAGTGGCGGTCTTTCATAGAAGTCCAAAACCGTTACACGTATATACTCATTTATACATCAAATTGCTATTGTTTAGCTTAAAGATTCAGTGATGGCCTCGAGGTTTAGGCGCGCGGTCGAGAATTTCGGCGGTCGCAGGTTCAAACCCCAGGCACACACCTCTGACTTTTTCAAGTTATGTGTGTATTCACCATGAATTATCACTTGCTTTAACGGTGAAGGAAAACATCGTGATAAAACCTGCACACCTAAAAGTTCTTAGGAATTTCTTAGGTGTGTAGTCCGCCAACCCGCACTAGGCCAGCGTGGTGGACTAAGGCCTAAACCCTCTCAGTTGTAGAGGAGGCCCGTGCCCAGCAGTGGGACGTATTTGGGCTGATGATGATGATGATGATGATGATTTAAAATATATCTGCCACTTCACCAGCAATATATCAACATTAGATTAAACGTGGCAATAGTGAAAAAAACCCGGTATATTTATACAAACAGTTGCGAAACAAACAGACCAGTTGGCTGATAACGTGTTATCATCGTCTCATGAGCATGACCCTAACAACGCGAGCGTTGACAGCACGTTGCGTATGGAAATCCCTATAACGGTCTATTCATTTAGATCATTAAATACATAAATGCTAGGTAAGGGCCTCTCCCTAAATAACTAGCTTGGGATATATGACTTAGGGCTCGTACACCTAGACCTGACCTAGACCTGTTATTAGCGTATGTAGTTGTATGAGCGAGTTCACACAAATACAGTATTCCGGATCCAGTAAAAAATCTCACACACAACGGAATTACTGATCCGTTTTATCGGATCGAAACCGCGCCAGGCTTGGCACATGTAAATGCTGTGTGAATATTGCCTCTAGTAGCGAAGGATCCTGTAAAACGGACGGTCTATGTGTACGCGCCCTTAGTAGTAACTGCATTCATTTTGTCGTCAAAAGTTTTCTAAATATAATGGACATTATGAGAATTTTGTTCGTACAAAAAGGTACATAGGAAAAAAAAGGTACATAAGGACGCGTTTCTACAACTATGTTTCTATGTCTAACGTTTCTCGACCTGAGAATTAAACTCAGAACCCCGGGACCACTAGTTCAAACCGCCATACTAACGAGGCAGCGAAACAAAGATACCTATAAGACAGATAGTGTATACATAACAGAATCACGCCACACAAGATCACGCCACATCCTTAATAACTAAAACCAGTCGGATGAAAGTGGAAGGGCGGAGCGCGGGCCAATCGACACGGCTGCAGTGAAAGGCGGGATACTTGACCACTACATGCAAGACGTACATATGCATAAAATTGTATTAATTTGTTTGGTTTTTTTTTTGTTATTATATAGTTAATATTATAATTTATAAACAATTATTTAAAAAAAAGGTTTGTTTTTAAAAAATAAGTCTCATGTCATTACCAGTGGCGTTACACGTTAATTGTGTATTGTCTAGTTTATAATTGTTTATAGTGGGGTCAGGATATTCTCATTTATATGTCAAATTGCTCTTGTTAAATAAATATTTAAAGCTTAAAGATTACTATTCGGAATGTTGTAAGGCAAACTGGGCTTTTGGGCTTCTATGGGAGTACCGCCAATGGTCATTACAAAACTATAGGTTACAAAATTATGTTATATTGTAATAACTTATTACAAATAGCTTATTACTAATAAGCATGACAATTTAAGTTTTATAATTTACAATTTAGTATAAAAATGTAACTGTGATCCTGGAAGGCTGCTGGTTTTTATAGCACAAAGTTCCCCTATTATAAATACCAGCCGTACCCTACTAATCTGATCTCAAAATATATAAATAACTTCTAAACGTTGATAAACATACAGGTGTATTCAGACCGTGATCGGAAACTAAGGCAGATAATAGCTGCGGTGGTCACAAACACCGTGACATTAAAAAAAAAACCGACATATTTTTTTTATAAAAGACTTTTCCTTACAACCACATCCATTTAATATCTATGATTGTTACGAACACTAAATATTTTTATTTTTTGTCGAGATTTTTTTACGCCAATGGGTTTGTAATCATCGTATATATAGAATACACCCTGTATACACTCACGGCTGTATCTAAGAAGAGACAGATGTGTCTTTTACTTCCACTTTGTAAGTCCCATGTAATAAGTGGCAGTCAATAGGTACGATAGTCTACATACTGTAGGTCTCGTATTTTGACGAAGACACCAATTACACTGGGCACAAATTCCTGATTGATTTCTTTGCGGCATAGGACAAGCTACGGTCCTTTAATGACACGCAGAGCTTCACTGCTCGGTGTTAGTTTGCATACAGTACAGCATCACATACAAATGCCTTTTCACCAACAAATAGGACTTGAAGGTTCTCAATCACCGAACGAACTGCAATATCGTTGCTTTAACTAAGTGGCTTAAGGCCGAATACTAAAACGCTACTTAATCTGAGGGCGACTTATATTTAAGTGGCTGTTATAATTTAAGCGGTATATACTTAAAAAATGTCATGTAAAAAAACTTTGTGGTAATATTGCCATTTATGGAAATTTAAATGGGCATTAGTTAATCACAGTCTTAAAACCGATAAATGATGTTTCAGTTTACCGCTTGAATTATAACAGCCACTTAAATATAAGTCGCGCTCAGATTAAGTAGCGTTTCAGTATTCGGCCATTAGCCAGGTATTATTTTAGCCGTCTATTCACACCGCAGTCCAATCTGACTACGGCGTGGCGCTACCAGTGGCGGTCTTTCATAGAAGTCCAAAACCGTTACACGTATATACTCATTTATACATCAAATTGCTATTGTTTAGCTTAAAGATTCAGTGATGGCCTCGAGGTTTAGGCGCGCGGTCGAGAATTTCGGCGGTCGCAGGTTCAAACCCCAGGCACACACCTCTGACTTTTTCAAGTTATGTGTGTATTCACCATGAATTATCACTTGCTTTAACGGTGAAGGAAAACATCGTGATAAAACCTGCACACCTAAAAGTTCTTAGGAATTTCTTAGGTGTGTAGTCCGCCAACCCGCACTAGGCCAGCGTGGTGGACTAAGGCCTAAACCCTCTCAGTTGTAGAGGAGGCCCGTGCCCAGCAGTGGGACGTATTTGGGCTGATGATGATGATGAATGATGAGCTTAAAGATTATTATATGGATTTTTCAAACTGGGCTTTTTGGACTTCTATGGAAGTACCGCCACATTGGCTCTACCACTACCAATAATAATACATATTCATTTATTAGAGACTGTTAAAATATAACCTAATTTTATTGGGGATAAGACTGGCGATACTACGATTTCATTTTCCCCGTTTTTGATCATTATTCATTGCTACTGCGTTCCTATTGGTCGTAGCGTGATTATATATAACCTATATAACCTTCTTTAATAAATAGGCTATCTAACACTAAAGGAATTTTGTATATCGGTTCATTAGATCCAGTAGATCCATCTCACAAACTCACAAACATTACCTCTTTATATTATTAGTATACATATGTACCTACATAGTACATACATACAACTAAATTGTTATTGTTAAATTTATAATCATTTTAATTGCTTATTTTTATGATTAAGGCAATATATTATTTTTTAGTTGTTTATTACAAGTCATTTAACCTCGATGAAGAACATTGATAATAATGTAACACGTATTTATTTACAAAAAAGAGGTTAAAAAAAAGAGTCTTCAAAACTACTCGAATTCCAGATCGGAGTTGAGATTTCTCAAAGAATTTTTTTATCACCATCATTGAGACTAGAGAAATGGTCTAAAAACGACAATTTCATAGCTTAATAACATAGAAAAACAAAAAACTGGAATTTCAGAATACTCTTTTGCATACTCCTTCGAGGATACTTGCGTGAGTATACCTGTGTTATCTATTTTTTTTTATTCCCAGTCAAAATAAGACAATAAACCTATAAAAAATATACAAAAAATATGAAACTTTCCATCACAGCACCTCAAAATCCATGACTTGTAGTGATTAGATAAGATATTGCTATATGAAACCTACTTGTTCGTGGAAAAGCTTGCTTACACATTCATTGAATATCAATATTAACCCGCAATTACGTGGGATTGGCGCGATACTTGTTTGACAGCCCCGCAGCGCAGTTGAATAGACACCAACTGGTAAAACGAAAGGGCACGGGTTCAATCTCCGAACCGGGAGAAATGTTTGTGCGATCCACAAATATTTGTTTGGTCTGGGTGTTTGCAAGAGCGTTTAGTGTCTCGTAGTTCCTGATGCCCATGATGTGTTGGGGGGGACAATGTTTGTTAAAGACTTGAGTGGATCTTACACAATTACGAAAATTCAGCTGTGCTTTTTGGATTTGAACCCGCGACTGCTAAGATTTAACCAAAACGCAGTATCAACCAACTAACCAATTCGCATTTTCAATTGTAAATGAACATCTTGTTTTTAATGTATAAAACTAAAAAAAAAAGATTGGATTCATGCATCCGCACTTGTTATTGTGCAATTTGTTCTCAGGCTTATTCTAGAACTTTCTTTAAACGGAAAACAACCATTTAACATACGTTTTGGTATAAAGGAAATAGGCGGTACCTACTTAATAGGTATATAGTCTGTATTATAAAAAAAAATTGTATACTATCAGCACTGCCTCGTTTGTCACACAGTACAGGTGTATGCCAAGAGATCTAGAGGACCTAAGTTCAATTCTAGGGTCGAAAATTATTTCAGATTTTCCTAAGTCAGCACGGAGACTGGACAAAAACAGCAATGGGCAGCTCTATTACGTGGGACTGAACGTACAAAATGACGAAACGTGGCTATGTGTATGTGTAATTAGGCATATAATATATATTTCTTTTATTGAACGTGTCGGGAGTTCCAAAATCGTAGGAAAAAGGCATCCGAGAACACATCACAATAACACATACATACATACATACATAAACTCACGCCTGTATTCCCCGAAAGGGTAGGCAGAGGTGCATTTCTGCACCCACATTTCGCCAGGTTTTTGTATCAGTCCCACGTAATAGGGGGCGAGCCTATTGCCGTTTTTCGGGCACAATTCCAGAATCCGTGCTGCTACTGAGAATTTCCTAATTGAAAAACCCAATAACACTTTGCCCGACCCAGGAATCGAACCCAGGACCTCTAGATCGCACGGCACATACTTGTGCCGCGAGACCACGAGGCAGTCACATCACAATAAAATAAATTATATTCTAGGAACATGTCCAGATGAACCCTTAACCCGACTGGTTTTTTTAATATATGAGAATTCTTGTTTAATCTATACAAATAAATAAAATTGGAGTGTCTGTTTGCAGTATTCAAATAACCGCTATATATACCAAAATAACATTTTTAAATTTTTTGTCTGTCTGTGTGTCTGTCTGTCTGTTTGTTCCGACTAATCTCTGAAACGGGTGGACCAATTTTAATAAAAAAAATGCTCTATATATCACTAAAGTAATGATAGTTTCATTGATAACAATTGCGTTACTTTGATTCAGAAAACTACTCTACTACTATAGCATTACTCGGCAGCAACTGTGTATAATATTCAACTTTCTATAATTCTGTTTGTTTGTATTAGTCATGCCCACTTTAATTAGTATGTGTCTGTCTGTGATTACACCGGCATCGTGCGCCCGTTCGGTCACTTCACTGCAACAATGTTTGACAAAACGGCCGGCACATGCATCATACTCGTGAACGAGTGCCACTTGTGTGGACTGGTCTACTCGAAACATTAATATGTTGGTGAAACCGGCCTCAACACATTGTTGGCAATTATTATCATTAAGTTGGTACATATTGTTTTCCGACCATATTACGTTTTTATCAGAATATCTCCGGGTTTACGCACAAGTATACTCAGTGCTTTTATAAATATCATAAATAATATATATTTTTTTAATATATTGAGTTTTACACGATTTACATAGGTCATACATACATCTATGGATTTGCTATAAGTATAAAAATAAGATGAAGCAGATTAGCTAAGGACACAAGTACTATTGATATATATAATTAATGTATATAATATTTTTGATAAAATACATACATCAATATTATGATATAAAGGGTCATTTGTCATATAAAGGGGTTTAAGAATGCGTTATTTTTTTTTCGATATTTGTTTTTGTCCGTTTACAAACGTTTAAATTTCAGTACGCTATATAATACTACTACGCACAATAATAAATCAAACATTGCTATAATATTCAGTGCCTCAGCCAAGCTAGAATAATCAAATTCCTCTAATCGTGAATTCCTGTTTTCCGAAAACAAGTATTAATCTTTTTACTCACACATGCGCATTCCATTGTAACACGCTGCCATCCTGTGAGAATTCTGGTTAAATTGATGCCAAAAAAAACTCAGCCAAATTCCAATCCTATTTTCGGCCAGTATTAAAAAAAACACTTCACTCACAACACTACACAATTGATATTTAAAATCGACTAAACACTCATTAAAAAAAAAATGAAATTGGAATACGCGCGACGCTACTATCGATGGGTGAACACAACAAAAGGCGCGAGTAGCCGTGCGTGTACTCGATACTAAAGTAAATAAAATAATTATCTGTGGTACTTATGACACACCGGTCCGGCTACTCGGCGCGTACTGTACTACTGCGCGCCAACACCGCGAATAATGTTATCCAAATGTAAAACTTATATATTTATTTATTCGATATGTGTACTGATGCTTCTTTGTTCGTTTTTTTAGAACGTTGACCTTTGACACTGGCAACAATGCACGGGGAAGTAAGGTAATTCTAATGTAAACGATACATATTCATCGATTAGATTAAGCGGAAAATGAAAGGTGAAATCGGTAAATAAATTATTTTATATCAAAGCCATTGTTAATTTGCTGGAAGCATTTCACTGTTCCGCGATGCTAACTAAAATTTGCATTTAATAAATAAATTACAATTAACTTTTAACCTCATTAAAATTTTAAACAGAGACGCGTCAAATCAAGAATAATAAGTCAATCCAAGGACCGACTTGTTTCATTCCGAAATCGTCACACATTTGCATGACAAAGAAAAATAAGAAAAGAGATAAAAGTATGGTGTGAAATAACAATAGAACGTTTATGAAATATTGTTATTATATCGTAAAAGAGGATTTTATAAGATAAGCTATCATAGATTAATAATATCGTATTATTATCCAAAAATATATTTTATCTTTATAGTTATATATCAGATACAAAACTGATCCACCCATAATTGTAAAAACTTTGAGTTTTACAACGGTTTGGGTGAGTCATAGAGCCACGTTATAGCTAATTTTGACCATAGCTTGCTTGAACAGAAATTAATATTTTGTGCGCCTATTAGCATTATTTCAGGATCGACAGTTGCACGCACAGAAATGACACCGAGCAGTGAAACTTTTACCCGAGACGAAATAAATCAGAATATCATATTATACAGGAGTTGGAGACACAGAGTCACTTCCCTCTACAAACAAGGCGAGAGGCAAAATATCGGAATATGACGGTCACTCTCATATACCTACAAGATACAAATGGTTAGATGCAATTAATGAAGCACGGTTCAGCAAATACTTATACATAATATACAGGGTGTATTAACAACCACATACATACACCTATGGTTGTTAGGAAAACGTATTTTTTTTTAATATTTTGTCGGGATTTTCTTTAACGCCTGGGGATTTGTAATCACCTTGGCTATTACCTGCCTTAGTTTCCGATCACGATTTGAATACATATAGTATAGCTTTTAATGTACAAACTAATATGTTTTACTCCAATAATATAAAATGATTTGACAGCCCCATAGCACAACGAACTTCGGAGGAACTGCGAAACGAGATGCCGCGGGTTCGATTTCCGCACCGTGAAAATTGTTTATGGGATCCACAAATCTATTATTCGGATCTAGGTGATTGTGAGACCGACAAGACTCTCGTACTGATACTCACGACAAAAGACTTGTATCTTAGTGTGGGAACAGAACTACGATTTGGTATGTATACGTACATACGTAACTGTCGGTTGTTTTTATAATTTTATTTATTTAATAATATCCATAGAAAATACGCTGAAACGCACGGAAATTTATTAAGTTTCACGAGGTTTTTATAAACAACATCAGATGTTACGTGCATACTATTAAACATTGCAGGCCTTAGCAAAACGGCGGTTCGACGACAAAAAATACTAGCGTAGGCTGTATTTGGACGAGCGTCGTCTTTTAGAAAAACAATAACATTCTTTGTTATTGTTTGAAACTGGAAGGTCGTGAGGCTGACCTGAAACACTCTTTCATTGTCGTTAAATGAAACTGCTATCGTTTATTCATTCATCATCAGCCCATATACGTCCCACTTCTTGGCACGGGCCTCTTCTGCAACTAAGAGGGGTTAGGCCTTAGACCTATAGAAGCTATCGTTTATATCACCCTTAAAATTATCCTTCTGCAAAACCAACACATATGTTGTTCGCCTAAAAGATCTAGAATACAAACTGCTAAGAAGGATTACTAGTCTAGGAGTCCTAGTTAAAAATGACAACTGGTCAACCAATACAACTTATTTAAAAATATGCACACAATTTAAGCGAAATAACATTAAATCGCAAAATGATCAGACGTAAACTATCATCTATCCTTATCCATCCCCTGCATGCTTGGTCCTAATTAAGAATAATATATGTGCTAGTAATTCCTAATCATACTACGATTAAGAACGGTTAGTCTGTCACACTAAACTAGTGTAAGTTGGACAAAACTCCAAGAATCCAATACAGATGAAGTCTTCAGATAGAATATAAAGAGGCGAGTCACTCGACACGAAAATATCAATATGTTTTTAAACAAACGCGTTTAATTACGTATTTGTGTTCTTAGAATGGATAGCGAATGGCTGTCGGATAGCAAAGGTTATCTAGCTATACAAAAAACTGTCTCATTACCCATTCACTCTACATTACGTCACTGGAGGTAATGTCAAACAAAAACACATTCACGCGCGTTTAATGGGCATAGGTCATGAAGAAATTTCATGACCTTTCTATGAATATACACGAATATAGGTTGCTGACACAGCCTAATGGGTTAGCAAGCTAAAGTGTCAAAGTCAAAGTCAAATTATCTTTATTCAAATAGACTTTTACAAGTTCTTTTGAATCGTCAATTTTAAGCTATTTGATACTAAACTATTGCCGCTTCGAAACGTGTTATCGCTGTGGAGAAGAAACGGCAAGAAACTCCCTCAGCAACACGAAATGTTTTTTTTTTTTTAAATAGAAATAGCAATAGTATTATTATTTTTTAAATTGACATAGTTTCAATTTTAAATGATAAATGTCATAATGATACATGAGTGGCTATGGGCAGGGCACATAGCTTGTAGAAATGACCGCCGTTGAGACAAAAAGGATTCTAGTAGAGGCCGCGTACCGGTTAGCGCTGCGTTGGTCGACCACCTACAAGGAGAACTGACGATCTCATAAAGATCGCGGAATTCCGATGAATTGATTGAGCACTCTGAAAATATATGGGGGAGGCTATGTCCACCATTAGACGACGTTCGGCTAATGTTGACGACACTAAAATATTTATGACAGAAAAGAACTACAGCTGAATTTTTCGTTGCTAAAATAAAAGGGCACCGCTGTTATCAGATAATTGATGATAAAATTCCCAAACAGATTTTTTTTTTATAAAATAACATTATACCTATTGATAGAAATAACGACCCGAATTGACACAATTTTGGAAACCTGATAAGCATAAGCTGATCCCGGAACGTGACCCGCTTGTGTAAACACTTGGGTGGGTTTAGCTGCTCATACGTACGATTATCGTTTTTCTTACGGATTCGAATACCTAACTAACAAAGTCTTACACATATGTTTCTAACAAAAATAGCTGTCTGAATGATCACAAATTTCTTCGGTTTAAATTAGAATAGAATTAGTTTCGGTTTAAACATACGTTCCACTGCCAGACTGACTGCCTCGTGGTCTCTGACTCAAAAATGTGCCGTGCGATCTAAAGGTCCCGGGTTCGATTAATCCTCGAGACACTCACGACTTTGGATGACCACGTACATATACACAAAAATTTAAAATGATAAACGAAAGCAAAACAACAAAAATAACGAAAATTCGCATTAGTAGTTATTACGATAATATATACAAGGACAGTAGCGCCTCTAGCGTCATAAAACTGAACTAATCGAACACATCAAAGCCACGATAACATATATCACATCTAATAATCCAGATAATCCGCTAGGCTGACTCACGCATATATTACTCAAACATTGCCAACAAATAGACTCCATGTAAGATGCGTTTGACGTCTCAGTCAATGGACAGAGACGTATGTAGGGGGGGGGGGGGAGTGATTGCTGGGGGACATGACCAATATTTAAAATTCTAATACAGGAACTTAACTTTAATGGCTGATTGCAGATAGATAGACAGATTTATAAAAAAAAAAACAGGAAATTAAGAAATCAGCTCTGTACAACAAATCAAAATTTAATGTGTTGTGTATTTTAAACTTTTTAACGCATATAGAGAAGAGCTATCGTCTTTCTGTAAGTATAGTCATTAAAAAATAAAGAAATTTGGTTTTAATGCATGTGTCCTACACATCCCAATATTGAGTTGAAGCCCTTGAAGGGTTACGCTTGTATCCACAACACGCACATAAACGTTACACCTGGCCTTAATTTAACTACTCCGGCACATATACTAAATCCTGTTAGTGAACTTTGTGCACTTTTCCACATTACATAAGACAATTGTTACGTCCTGTACGAGTTAAAAACTAGGAAACACCCCGCAAATGCTCACTAAATAAATGATATTGCTTTGCTGACTCACAATTTTTCCCCCATTCTGAAGTCCCTTGGGACAGAAGCGTTGCAAACTGACGCCGAATATGACGTGACCGCGCACTGTCAGTCACATCAGGAAATAGTTTCGCTTGGCAAAGAGCATGAATATTTTCCGATGTCAAAAATTATTCAGTCTTGCCCGACACTATTCATACAATCATCATCATCATCAGCCCATATACGTACCCCAGCTGGGCACGGGCCTCCTCTCCAAATTAGAGGTCCTTAATCAACCACGCTGGCCTAATGTAGGTTGGCGGAATACATACCTAAAAAATTACTAAGAAGTTTACGTAAGACATGATAGTAACAGTGGCGGTACTTCCATAGAAGCCTAAAAGCGTTACACGTTAATTGTGTAATGTCTAGTTTATAATTGTTTATTGTGGAGTCAGGATATTCTCATTTATATGTCAAATTGTTTTTGTTAAATAAAGATTTAAAGATTACTATTGGGGCTTTTGGGCTTCTATGGAAGTACCGCCACTGGATATTATACCTACTCGTATGTATACAATGATCATATTTATATCATATAAAATCATTTAGATGACCCACTGGTTTGCATATCATGTGAATTGCTTAAGCCTTGCCAACACCAACAGACGGCGTGTCCAACGTCCAACGTCATTATCAATGTGTCTATATCTAGATAAACAGGGACGGACTGAGACGACGGAAAGGGGACACTCGCCCGCCGGAGAATAACATAACACTTATGCATTGCAAAGTTTATTAAACATTAAACTACCTTGAATATACTGATATATTAAGTTTTGCTGTAAAATTTCTAAATTAATAAATTTCATTTGCGATATAAATCAAATTGGAACTTTATGGAAATTATTGCAACTGGGTTCCAACTTATTTGCGACGATTGTGAAAATATGCTACTCGTATTAGTTCAAATATTTTTTCAGGTGTTTCTTAACGGCATGTATCATAATTATGTACACATGCATAAGGCTGCTGTACCAATACTTTGTTGTCACTGTAACATATTACATTCCAAGTTATACATATTTTGCTCCCCAGAAAACGAGCCCAAGTTCCACGCTGTTGATGTCTGTATTTGACATATTTGGCACAAGGCATTGTTGGTTACATATAAAATAAAAATAAATAAAATACACCCAACAGTCACATACATAGTTCTGATCCCACACTAAGATACAAGTCTTGTGTCGTGGGTATCAGATACTACGAGAGACATTTCGGTCTCACATACACCCAGACCCGAAACAAATATTTGTGGATCTCACAAACATTTGTCTCGGTGCGGGGATCGAACCCGCGGCCTCTCGTTTCGCAAGCTGGTGTCAAGCCAACTGCGCCACGGGGCTGTCAAATATATTTGTACAGATGTTCATTTTTAATTCATTTATCACTTATTATCATCGTTAAAATATTTGTAACCAGTCTTCCGCTAAATGAAACTGTAATCAGATTAAAAATATAAATAAACTTATTTTGTATGAAGTGGCACTTAAAATAATTGTTTTTCTTTATCGCAATGAGTTAAGTTTTCATTTAAACTTGTATTATAGAGAATTTATATACTAAGGTTATAAAGAGGAAAAGTTTCCATTTTTAGATAATTGTGACGAATAAAAAGTATTTATGTATTTAACCGATTTTGGTATGGATATAGATATGTCTTTTGAAAAAAATATAGGCTACTCATAACCGTTAGTATATTATAAAAGTTGTGTAAAATATGGTTTAAAGAAATTTGCCTGGTAACAAGTAATAATCCTCTATTCGTCCACACAATAATAATTGAGCACTATGGCTTGTTTTAAACCCTAAATATTGCCTTATATTTGTGGTGTTAAGTCCACGTAAGAGAAGGACTACTGCCGTTTTTTGTGTTTCCCGGACTCCGTGCTGGAGAAACCTAATAAAACAGCCCAACCCGGGACTTGGCAAACCCAAGAGTTTTAGATCGCATAACACAATCTCATCTAAGCTTGTCACACCTCCCTTTTTCATCCATAACTAGCTGGCCCGGCGAACTTCGTTTCGCCTAACGGCCGATTCTTAAATATTTTTTTTGCCTAAGTTACTCCTTATTACATCAGCTATCTGCCAGTTAAAGTCCCGTTAAAATTGGACCACCCGTTTCAGAGATTAGCCGGAACAAACAGACAGACAGACATTGCATGCATTTATTAAAAAGTTATTTCAAACAGACACTCCAATTTTATTTATTTGTATAGATAAATTTGAATACAGAACATTCGAGAATCCATTCGTCAAACCACATCCCACGATTGTATGGTATCAGTGACGTATGCGAAACTCAACGATGACGTAAAACAATAGCGTATTTCTGTGTAAATGTATTGGCTTATGGAAGCAAATATTGGACCAAATATTTGTCATGTTTTGGCAGATAATATCATCGCTATTGGCGTGGTGTATGGGTTATTTTTGGTTAAGGTGAATTATACGCAACCATACTTAAAATAATTCAAATTAGCTTGAGCTCGTTAGTCCCGGCCGTAATATTTTAAGCCAAACAGCATTTATCAAATTGTTTTGATTACAATTTTTTCAGGTTATAGACAGAAGCCATAAACTCTACGGCATGGCAAACACTTATACCGCGGCCTCCGCTGCACTGATATCAAATTTGGTTAAGCCATTTTGGTCCAAAACTCAAAATGAGTTAAGCGTAAGCTTATCTGGCTTTCAAACGCCTCTGACTTTTCGCAGTTATGTATCATAATGAATTATCACGAACTTAAACGATGAATGAAAACATCGTGAGGAAACCTGCACACCTAAAGTTCTTAGGAATTTGTTAGGTGTGTAGTCCGCCAACCCGCCACTAGTCCAGCGTGGTGAACTAAGGCCTAAACCCTCTAAGCTGTGGATAAGGTAGCCCAGCAGTGGGACATATATGAGCTGATGATGATGATGATTATCAGACCTACATTCTCATTCATAATATAAATTGCAAAGTATATTTCATAAACCCTAATAAAGTCGAATCCAGGACCTCTAGACCGCACGGTATACGCTTGAATAACAAATCATTACGCTAAATAGACAACCATTTCCATATGAAATTACACAACGCGTGGTAATAAGTAAAAGTGTATTGAAAGTGTCGTCGCGACGGCTGGGACGGGCAGGATCACCTTGGGATGGTGCGGACGGGTCATCGAACCCGCACAATGCACGGCACACCCGCCCCACAATGCGCACCACACGCATTTCACTATGATTCATGTTTCGTGAATGGCCGTCATTACTCACTCAGGTTACAAAGTAAAAAGAACTGATAGCTTAGCTTTGCACTTTTTCAAACTTTACCTACATTTGCGGTATTCCTTTTTTTTAAGAGAGGAGAGCGCCTTAAGTTATGTAAAGGGCCGAATGTCGGGGTCTTTGGCCTTCCAACTCGGTGCTCGGAACTGTTTCCGCTTAGCCATATTGGGTCCCTAACCAAGACCAGCATATCGACTAAAATTGTGGACGCCTCAAAAATTGGGAGGGCTTGAGATGCCCTCCACTCACCCTATTTTGGACGCTCACTCTTTGAGAGCATCCGCGACAGTCAAGAGGCCACGGTGTTTGCCGCACATCTCGGGGATGCTTTTAGTCATGGCGTACCGCTCCCCGCAGTACGCCCACCCACCCCTAGGCCTCTAGTCGCCTCTTACGACAGGCATGGGATGCCGTGGCGGAATTCTTACGCCCCCAATCCACATGGCGAATTTGCTGTAGTCCTGTACATGTAGTCAAATGAACATGTCTGCATCAGGTTTTATGAGAAAACTCACAATAAGATCATATGGTTCACACACAAATACAAACCTTCTCTAGTACCAAAGGGGATATGGCTTAGGTGGCTAAGCTGTCCTAGGCAGGGTTGCTATATTTCTGCTCTGCATTCCGTGTACTTTCAAGCAAATTTCTACTAAGAAACTATCATCGTACGGTAATAAAATGTCGGAATAAACAGACCTCCCATTCACAATAGTCAATGGAATAAAATGTCAAACAAAACTCTACCTCGGGATTTTGTATCTAAACTGGTTCCGACAAATAAAAAGGCGAATAAAATCGTCCTTCACAGAACGTGTTTACCTCAATGTTTTGACTGAGATTTTAAAAGGGGAATAAGCAAACTAACCGATATATGTACTTACATACATACATAACCTCACGCCTGTATTCATTTCTACACCCATATTTCGTCAATTGTGTTTACGTCCCACATAAAAGGGAACGAACCTACTGCCGTTTTTTCGGGCACAAATTCAGACTCTACTGAGAATTTCCTAATGGTAAACCCAATAACACTTCCCCTGACCTGAGACTCAAGCCCGCGACCCCTAGAGCGCTGTGCACTGTGCACATACTTGTGCCGTGAGACCACGAAGCAATCTGTTGTATGTAAGTAGGACAAATTTCTATAAAACAAACTCACACGCACAACTTATGTGAAAAAACAAAGAAAATTTTTTTTTTAATACGGGCGCCATTTTTTAAACGACATTAGTGAGTAGGATAGGAAATACTCAGTATGCTGCAATACATTTTACACAGCATCGCAGCGATTACTTACATGTCACATAGAAACAATACTTTTCAATACCTATTCCACAATATAAAAAGTGTACTGCATATTTTAAGATGATTAACTTAATAGTGACCACTGGACCAAAATGTCGTCATCCAAGTGACATTCGAATCAATACACTTTCTTTATATTTAACAGTAATAAAACTATAATAAGGCAATAGACCTTCTGAATAAACCGTTGTTATTTAATTAAAAACTCTTCCTTTACATTTTAAATAAGACAATTATTAATCCAAAATACTACAATAATTCATTTTAATAAACCATATTCATTACAAAACATTCACATTAATAAAGAGCAAACAATAAGTGGAAACAAAATAATTGCAACTGAAAATCAAAACGGAAGACAAAAATTCTAATCCACATTGTCTGAGCATACAATTTTTAGGATGAGTAAATATCTGTAAATCGGTTTCCGGTTTAAAATAAATTATTTTTGTCAATGCCAATACGCCTTCCGGCCAAATAACTGGTTGCTATACCGATCTAGTAATTTAATAATAATCATAGGGACCTTCATATGCCTAAATCTCAATATTTGCCAGTCTTTTAGTATACCACACCAGCATGCAGCAGGACGTTTGTACAGGGAGCTCGACCGTTACTTTACCGCGGTTTTATGTGTGACAGTGGTGGCTCCCCGGTCGAGCCTACTCATTCTTCAAACATTCTAAATTCAAAAACAATCTGGTTCTACCACTTTTTACACTGGCAGTTTTTCTTTTTTTAAACGGCTATACAATAATAGTGTTATTACGAGTATACTGTTAATAGAAATTAAGGATATTCCGTACATAAGTCGTACCTCGCGTTAACAAAAAAAGTCACTCCATCTATTGGATTATGTCGTAACAACGTGATATTGACAGATCTTACAATTAAAACGATACAATATGTAGTATTATTTATAATAATTTACGACTAATATTCTCCACGGCGCTAATGTACACATAGTTACGATTCTAAAAAGGACCTCGTTTATGAAGGAGTGCTTTTCTTATATTTATGTAAATGTTTGTTGCGGAAATTTTTCTCTACCAACAAAAGCCACTAAGTTAGGAATGTGTAAAAACACAAACTTTATCAACTTAATTAAATTCTTATAAGATGTAACATGACTACAATACAGATTGAGACAATACGACATATTGATACCTCATAAAACGTCTTAGAATTCCTAACTTCATCATCATCAGCCCATATACGTCCCACTGTTAGGCTTAGGCCTTAGTATACCACATCAGCCTAGTGCGGGTTGGTGAACTACACACCTAAGAATTTCCTAAGTACTTTTAGGTGTACAGGTTTCCTCACGATGATTTCCTTCATCGTTAAAGTAAATGATAATTCATTGTGCATACACACATAACTTCGAAGAGTCAGAGGTGTGTGCCTGGGGATTAAACCCGCGACCGCCGAGATTCTCGACCGCGCGGCTAAACCTCGAGGCCATCACTACTTCCTAACTTACAAAATACTTTCGTAAGTTGTCCTTTACCAAACATTTTCAATCAGCTAATAACTAACCGCTAACTGTATTTCGACATTCAGAACTTTGATAGACGAAAAATGTCTAACATTTTCAAAGCCCGTTATACACTCGTGTGAAGTTATTTGAAGCGTGCAGGGCCGCCCTTATGTCTGCGTTCTCACGGAGCCGTCGATATAATAACGTATAATTTTTGTTATTGTTATGTCTAGCTGCATTCATAAATAAACAACGTACAATGTTACACCGGCTGAGTTTACACGTAACGCGTGCCACTACGCAGACTAGCGAGTTATAACTAGACACAACACAGTCTTCAGTCAGTTCTTTTCGGAGATAAGGGGGGGGGGGGGTCATTTTTCGTCTATTTTCTTCAATAACTTGGAAACTATTTATTTAAAATTACAAAAAAAAACACATAAGATCTTCACAACAAGACCATCCATTAGATATGTGACGTGATGCAGTTTAAAAAAAATCATTTAAATTTCCACCTTCCACCCAAAAATGACCTCCCATAAACAGATTTTATCTATTCACGTCACACCTCTGCGTTTGGGTCACAGAAATTGATATGTGTACCAAATTTCAACTTAATCGGTTTAGTAGATTCGGAGATAATTGACTGTGGGCGACGGACAGACGGACACACGAGTGGTCCTATAAGGGTTCCGTTTTTTTTATTCGGACGTACGGAACTCCAAAAACGACTTGATATTACACACAAGCGCAACCCGAATTACTAAGAAGCGGCCGTGTCAAACATATGATAGTCTAATCGTAGTTTCGGTACGTTTGGCATGCTGACATTTCCTTTCTAGTCTTATTCAACTGATGTAAGTGCATATTGTAGCAAACAAATTAATCGGTAAGTATTCTCGATGTTTTCCTTTGTCTTTAAAGTGTGTAATAATGCATTGTGAACACATAAAACACACTCCTTTTGCTAGCCTAAAAAAACCGGAAGGACGCATATACACAAGAATCACAGAATCGTGTAGCGTGGTAAATCACAATTAGAACGTACACGGCCATTCATACCGCGACATGACGACCGTGAAAACGCAATCAGTATTAATTGAATTCAACCGGTATACATGACTTACTATTAAATTTGACCAAGTGGTTCAACTGATAAGAAGTCAGCGCCGACCATGGAAAAATGGCGATTCAAAAGAAAATACAGCAGCTTTGATACCGTAGAATGAGATAAAAAAAATAACATCGAAGACAATATTTTTCTATTGTTAAAGTACTAGAAAGAAAAGTTTCTTTTTTCATTTCCAGAATTCCTTTTTTTGAATTTCAATGTTACACAAAGAAATCACGAAGCCTAACAAATTACTTCACATTTCAAGGACACGCTAAGTTTATTCTAATTAGTATGCTTCACTTCCCCCTCCCCCCCCCCCCCCATTTTTTTGTATAAGTTGTTCGAATAACTCATCATCAACAGCCTTTGTCACGTCCACTGCTGGACATTGGCCTCTCCTATGGCACGCCACTGGGCTCGATCTTCGGTCCTCCTCATCCAACTGCTGCCACCCACCTTACAGATATCGTCACCCAATCTAGTTAAAGGGCGTCCTACACCACGTTTGCCGAGCCTTGGTCTACACTCCAGAATACGTTTCCCCCAACGGTTATCTGTTCTGCGACAGATGTGACCTGCCTACTACCACTTCAGCTCGTTAATTCTTTGGGCTATGTCGATAACATTGGTTCTCTGTCGGATGACATCATTTCTGATCCTATCCTTCAGAGAAACTCCTAACATAGCCCTCTCCATAGTTCGCTAAACGACTTTAAATCAAGTAAAAAGTATCAAGTAAAATATATCCACAACAACAACACAATACTCATTTATACAGAAAAGTTGTTTATTAAACCCAATTTGGAATATGGAACGTGAAAACTCCACATTAACATACAAGTCAGGTTTCGTTGGGTATCAGAAACTACGCGAGACTTTTCGGTCTCACAAACACCCAGACTCGAAACAAATATTTGTGGATCACACTAACATTTGTCACGGTGCAGGGATCAATCGTTTCGCAAGTCGGTGTCTACGTTTAGCCAAATGCGCCACGGGGCTGTTAAAAAAAAATTAAGAAAGAAAGAGGTGAAATCATACAGCGCCGACGCCAAATAGAATTAGGAACTGGGCAAGGGAATGGTGATAAAAATAAATGTACCGCCACGGCAGTTAGGTACAAATCAACTATAAACTATGTAAATAGGCTGAGTACATATAATGCCTGTATCCAGATAGATAGATCCTACAGCCATTCATGTCGGTGCGCGCGCACTTAACGCACCTACGCTGAATAAATTGTTTACATATGCCTCCGTGCTGATTTATCTTTCAAACGACGCAATATAAAGGCCGACGCTGAAATATGGAATAAAATTTACAATTATACATACCTACATATATTCAACGGTTTGTTTGCTTATATCTATTTTTTTGTGTGATAAAAGATGACGTAACAGTTAAAACATGTAAAATTGCTGATGCGCTAATTGGTAAGGAAAGATAGGTCGTTTTTTTTTATAGCGCGCAGTCGAGATTCTCGACGATCGCGAGTTCAAACACCTCTGACTTTTTGAAGATATGTTTGATACACAATGAATTATCACGTACTATAACGATGAAGGAAAACATGAGGATACCTGAAAACCTAAAAGTTGATAGGAATTTGTCCGCCAAATTACACTAGGCCAGCATGGTGGACTAAGGCCTAATGCCTCTCAGTTGTAGAGGACGCCCGTGCCCAATAGTGGGACGTATATGGGCTGATAATGAATAACACTGCCTGACCGAGGACTTCTAAATCGCATGACACATACTTGAAACTTCCATAGAAACGAAAAGAACAGCAATTATAGATGAGCTATCAACCGAACAAAGATATAAGCTTTGTCCGCATCACAATCCTGTTAAGCGTTTAATCCTTCCCTTCAGTACTTGGGCACGCAACGCACTTGATATGCACTACATCGTCAGTGATCGATAACCCTGACGTCACACTTGGTAAGTTTTTAATTATTCGCTAGTTGGATGTCTGAAATTATAGACGCAGTATTGATCGGAGGAATGACTACGGTACTGCCTACCCGTGAAGCGGCGGTATGCAAGAGCGTTTGACGCCATTCTTCTTCTAATATACTGTAACAAACATTGAGTAGGCAAGCGGAAGACATGTGAGAACATCTAGAGGAGAACATACATACATAAACTCACGCCTGTATTCCCCGAAGGGGTAGGCAGAGGTGCATTTCTGCACCCACATTTCGCCAGGTATGTATCAGTCCCACGTAATAGGGGGCGAGCCTATTGCCGTTTTTCGGGCACATTTCCAGACTCCGTGCTGTTACTGAGAATTTCCTAATGGAAAAACCCAATAACACTTTGCCCGACCCGGGAATCGAACCCAGGACCTCTAGATCGCACGGCACATACTTGTACCGCGAGACCACGAGGCAGTCATAGTCTCTAGAAGAGAAGAGCTGTTTAAAATTAATTCCTTGAGAAATTATAATGATTATATCCAGGTTATCACGAAGGAACCTACCTACATAAGACTTTGAAAATGAATCACCAAGGATTCTTAAATTAATTTCAATTAATAATACAATCGTGCCCGATCGTCGCCGAATCTGGCCGAACAGGTTTAGCCGGAACCCTGACATCGCTTTTGATGAAAACGAACAGGACAAATTAGATTTCTTATAAAAAATATAATCTTTAGCGCATTCGTCTCTTGGCATATAATTATGTGCACCGTGCGTTCAAGGATGTTTTCAATAGACTCATATAAAACATTTGCTCTTTCATTGACAATAAGTTCACTTGGCAAACCCGCAGTAGGCCAGCGCAAGGCCTACTCTTTAAACTCTTTCAGTTGTAGAGGAGGCCTAGGCCAAAAAATAGAGCACTGCCCATCCTCTGTGGTTTCAGGCTACAGTATTTTATGTATATCATCATCATCATCATCAGCCCATATACGTCCCACTGCTGAGTACGGGCCTCCTCTACAACTGAGAGGGTTTAGGCCTTAGTCCACCACGCTGGCCTAGTGCGGGTTGGCGGACTACACACCTAAGAAATTCCTAACAACTTTTAGGTGTGCAGGTTTTATCACGATGTTTTCCTTCACCGTTAAAGCAAGTGATAATTCATTGTGAATACACACATAACATCGAAAAGTCTGAGGTGTGTCCCAGGGGTTTGAACCTGCGACCGCCGAAATTCTCGACCGCGCGCCTAAACCTCGAGGCCATCATGATGAGATGTTTTAATAGACTAATAATGTGTTATGTGTGTCTAAATATTTGCTCTTTCATTGACAATAAGTTCACTTGGCAAACCCGCAGTAGGCCAGCGTAAGGCCTCAACTCTCTCAGTTGTAGGGCAGGCCGATGCACAGCAGTTGGACGTATATGGGCTGATAACGATGATGAAGCTCGCCTGATTATAAGACGTATTAGATGTTGAATCACACCAATAATAGAAACAAAAAATAGAGCACTGCCCATCCTCTGTGGTTTCAGGCTACAGTATTTTATGTATATCATCATCATCATCATCAGTCCATATACGCCCCACTGCTGGGCACGGGCCTCCTCTACCATTGAGAGGGTTTAGGCCTTAGTCCACCACGCTGGCCTAGTGCGGGTTGGCGGACTACACACCTAAGAAATTCCTAAGAACTTTTTAGGTGTGCAGGTTTCATCACGATGTTTTCCTTCACCGTTAAAGTACGTGATAATTCATTGTGAATACACACATAACTTCGAAAAGTCAGAGGTGTGTGCCTGGGGTTTTAACCCGCGACCGTCGAAATTCTCGACCGCGTGCCTAAACCTCAAGGCCACCACGACATACTTTTATGTATATGAAAATAGAATATTAAAGAGCAGCACTGTTTACATGCGAGTTAGGGCGGTACAATCAGTTTTAACGTAAATATTTCTCTCACACTATCATCAACCGTTCAAAATGTAAACAAATCATTATTTTCTTTTAAACATATTCTACTACGAACCTACGTGAGTTATTTAAAAATTCTTACGGCTTTATGCTTTGTCTTGATTTGTTGAATGAAATATGTAACACATTAGACAAACGGATTAGTAAATAATAGTTAACGCAAAAGTAATTTATATTCGTAAGTACTAAAAGCAGTGATGGACTCGAGGATTAGGCGCGCGGTCGAGAATTTCGGCGGTCGCAGGTTCAAACCCCAGGCACACACCTCTGACTTTTCGAAGTTATGTGTGTATTCACAATGAATTATCACTTGCTTTAACGGTGAAGGAAAACATCGTGATAAAACCTGCACTCATAAAAAAGTTCTTAGGAATTTCTTAGGTGTGTAGTCCGCCAACCTGCACTAGGCCAGCGTGGTGGACTAAGGCCTAAACCCTCTCAGTTGTAGAGGAGACCCGTGCCCAGCAGTGGGACGTATTTGGGCTGATGATGATGGATTTGTAAGTCATGTTCATAATGTAATCTAATGTGCAACCCTTTGTTTCCAACTCTTGCGGGTTCATGAAAAATTAGGTTCCCTTAGTTTCGCTGAGCTTCAGTGCTCGGTATCAATACTGTGCGTGCTGTTGACCCTGGAGCACAGGAGTTGCAGCGACGGGTTTGTGGTGAGATAGGACCAGTAATTTAAATTTGAATGTCGTGACTATGGAGTACTTTTTGATAGTCATAAAAACGATGATTATAATGGCGCCATGATTATTAATGGGAAGAAAGAGCTAATGATGAAATATACCAATATTTTCCACTACCAAAAACTCCAATAGTGATGACGTCAATACTAATAATGGGATTCTTGGCAAGAGATTTGAAACTTTTTAAAACTATATTTATGGAAAATTCTTTCACAATTTCAGTAACCTAATGATAAGATAGTTGGACAAGACGTTCGAAGTCATTAATTGTAATGACACAAATGTGTGCCGCGTGACTAAATGTTCCAGTTCCATATTAGGGAATTCTCAGCACGAAGTCGTGGACATGTGCCTGTATAACGGCAATAAACTCGCCCCCTACCACATTTTACTTAAAAAAACACAACGAGTGCCTCGTGGTCTCGCGGCACAAGTATGTGCTGTGAGATAGAGATACCGGGCGCGATTCCCTTGTCCGGCGAAGTGTTTTTGGGTCTTTCCATTAGGAAATTCTCATTAGCATCACGGAGTCTTGAAATATGCCCGAAGAACGGCAATAGGCCCGCACCCCATTACGTAGGTCCAAAAAACAGTTGGCGATATGTATTTGCTGCCTACCCCTTTCGAACATACATGCGTGAATATGTAGGTATATGTAAATCATCAATTGATCCCGATGTTTCGGTACACGTGCACCGAACGCACCGACCTCCGATTGAATTGTTTACGAACTCCGCCTGTATTTTTACGTCTATTGTTCGTTATGTTCTCGTGACTAATAAAAGGCGTTGCGTGCCTTTACAGAGATACAATTATGAGATGCTTACTTGCATGCGAGATAGCGAGCAACAACACATTCGCTCGGCAAATATGTCCCGATTAAAAATAAGTGATCAGGATCTACCATAAAACCACTAGAGATGAGGTCGGGATTGAGCGTCGTAATATGTATATTATGTAGATTGGTTACTAGACCAATAGTAAAAACAATAAAGCCAATCTGCTGTAGGTAGTCACAGAAAAATTCTGGGCCATTGTCTTACAAAGACTTTAGGTGAGTCTTGATGTTAGGTAGGTCTTGTTGCATTGTGCTCAGAGAGTAAAATTAATTAATTTCAGGAGGATAAATCTGCTTATGGTATCGTATTCATCTGGACACTGTTAACTTGAGAAGTAGATCCATCATGTGATAGAGTGTGTTAATAGACAAGTATCATCATCATCAGCCCATTTACGTCCCACTGCTGAACTCAGGCCTCCTCTACAAATGAGACGGCTTAGACCTTGATTCATCACGCTGGCCTAGAGCGGGTTGCAAACGAGAAGGTTTAGGTCTTAGTCCACCATGCTGGCCGTGTAGGGTTTGGCGGACTACACACCTAATAAATTGCTTAAAACTTTTAGGTGTGCAGGTTTACTCACGATGTTTTCCTTCGCCGTTAAAGTACTTGATAATACATTGTGAATACACACATAATTTCGAAAAGAGTTGTGTGCCTGAGGTTTGAACCTGCGACCACCTCGAGGCCATCACGTCTTAACAGTTAACCCTATAAGAACCGCACTGCCCTTACAACATATTCTTTTGCCTTCTTATGCCTTTCCGGTTACATCGCCGATTTATTATAAAAATATTGGGTATCGTCTGCCCGAAACGTGATTTTTCCCTTCAGGATACTCAAGGCATAATATTAATTGTAACCTTATAAACAACAAAGCAAGTTCCATTGTAACGAACTCTGTCTTAATACCCAGTATTTAAAACCATATATATCATCATCATCATCAGCCCAAATACGTCCCACTGCTGGGCACGGGCCTCCTCTACAACTGAGAGGGTTTTAGGCCTTAGTCCACCACGCTGGCCTAGTGCGGGTTGGCGGACTACACACCCAAGAAATTCCTAAGAACTTTAAGGTGTGCAGGTTTTATCACGATGTTTTCCTTCGCCGTTAAAACAAGTGATAATTCATTGTGACACACATAACTTCGAAAAGTCAGAGGTGTGTGCCTGGGGTTTGAACCTGCGACCGCCGAAATTCTCGACCGCGCGCCTAAACCTCGAGGCCATCACTGCTTATATATCATATCAGTACTGTATTCGTCCTGGGAGGCAAAAAGCATTATACCCGCTAAAGAAAACTGGTTCGGCAGCGCCCGCAAGCCTTGGTGCACGCGCACCGAATGCACCGGCCGCTAAACTGCTTGCGTAAACGTACTAACGCGTTTCAAACTTACTGACTACACCTGACGGTAGTTGAAATGGTACAAAATTTTACTGGAAGTACATGACTGGTACATTTTTTGTTTATTTTCAACTTGTCAAGAGTTTAGAGTATAGGCAATAGGCTCTCAACCTATTACGTGGGACTTAAAGACACAATTGGTGAAACGTTGCCGCAGAACGGCAAGCAGTGATACATATATGTATGTTTATCTTGTCCTTCAGCGGTGAGGAAACCTTCACGGCTAGAAATTCTCCTAAACCTTCATTTGTAGAGGATACTCAAGCAGCAATGCGACGTCTACGATCCTTTACAGATCTGGTCCATGGTAACTAAGTATTCCAGATTTGCTTAATGAATTTAGTTTGTTGTTAAAAAAGAGAAAGATCTAAGCTACCCTATCTTCTATTAAGTTCATATATTTTGACCAACCGATACTAAATTAGGATCAAAAGGTTTCCCCGTGCAAAATAGTGAATACTACAGTAGCAAATTATCCTACAATATTGAATTAATTACTTCAGTAATTTCACAATCTTTCTTTCTAATTATTCTACCTCCTGTACATTACGCCAAAGGCTTAAGGCCTTCATTGTAAAACAAATCGCATTTCCGCGCTGTTTCACCGTAATTTATTTATACAATCACAAGTGTTATTGATGCAAATTAACGATTTAAATTAAATCAAACAAGCGTAAAAATGTCAAGACTGATTTTAAAAGAAAGCTTACAACCGAGTCTGTATCTTCGAAAGTGCTGGCGGACATGTATTTACTATACCCACTCTTTACCAGTCAAGCTTTGAGGCCCGCCGCTGGATCGCGAGACAGGAAGTGAAGAATATAGCATATTTAATATCATCATCATCAACAGTCTATATATGTTCCACTGCAGGGCACGAGCGTATTCCACAATGAGAGTGACCTAGTGCCGATTGGGGGACTACACAACTAAGAAATCCCTAAGAACTTTTTAGGTGTACAGGTTTCCTCAAGATGTTTCTCCTTCACCGTTAAAGTACGTGATAATTCATTGTGAATACACACATAAACTCGAAAAGTCATACCTCGAGGCTATCACTTCTTTGCTATTTAATATAACAGCCAATTAACCCACACACAATCAGACTTAGCATATTGATAAATAAATTCTGCTAGAAAACGCTCAATGCCAAGCGAGTTTCCTTGGATATTTTCCCTCAACGTTATTACTGACACGGAAAAAATAATTAACACAATCATTACAACCAAACAAGTATTAACAATGATGCCGCATATACGAGTATACAAAGAGCATTATATGCTTAAAAGCCCTGTGTCTACAGCCGTTAAATTTGAGTATATTTTTTTGCCAAATGCAGGCGAACTGACAGCCAAAGCTAAGGCAAGGTTTCATTGTCGCTCATAGATTATGGCAATGGTAGGAACACAATTATTATTTGATGGTTAATGGTAGAAATTGATGAGTCAATAATTGCAAAAATAATGCTGCGATATTCAAAACGGAACCGTATAGTGTTGGGGATGCTACATTGTTTCTCATTATGGCTAGTTTTACAAATTGGGTACGAATATATTACTACCAACAAACTGTAGACAATTTGTCGTACCTAAATAAAAAAACAAAAATATTCTGAGTTCTCGGCTCTCGCACTGTACAGACAAGATGGCGACTCCTTAAAAACCATTTCAACCATGACTCTTCAACGAATGTAGCTCGCTCATTAAACGCGCACTCTTTTACAAACATAACTTTTTACACGCAAAAAAAAACTTACAGCCAACAGACACAGCTGTAAAAACATTTAAAAAAATATATTCAACAACCACTTGCAAAACTGTGCCCAATACGAACAATAGTCATAATTTACTTGTAGCCTGTGTGATGTAAAATGGACCTTAGTAACAAAAAATAAGATCACACTATCGTTTGATAAAATACATTTAATAAAAGCATGAATACGGCTTTGCAATTTAAACTTTTTGTGTACGAGTGCAAAGTCCAAAATTGAAAACACTGTAAGCCTTCCAAGTGCACGCGTACTGGAATTGCACTCGCTTAGGTCAATGTATAATACGGCCGCAATGTAAAGAAGATCGGTAGAGCAACTTTGTTGCGGTTCCAGTGTAAATTTGAAAACAGTATTTACACATAACCTAGATTGATATAAGCACTTGTACTTTGTTACATTATAAACCAAGATTAATTCCTTTTATTAATTACAGTAACTTATTAGTAAATTCTATCAAACTTTGAAAGCAATTATTATATTAAAACAAAATTTAAGTACAAGCCTTCAACCATTTCTCATAAATATCTTAGTCCTACAATTTTATTTGGCGTCATCCAATATGTTTTATTCTTCCAAACATCCCTATCAGCTGTCAATTCACCCTTTTTTCTTTCATATCTTCTCTCACACACTCCATCCATCTTTTCTTTGGCTTTTCTGTGCTTGTCCATCCTTCAACTTTCATACTGATTACTTTTCATTACATTCCTGTACTGAAATAATAACAGGATTTATAATATTCTAAAGACATGGCTGTGAAGAAAGATTCCCATTTTGAATGCAATTAATAAGACAAATTATTTTCCCTTGGGTGATTATGAGACTTATTGTTTTATGTAATTTCAATCAGTACAAGATATGCAGTAGAATAGAAGTATTTCTCAGGAAGATTTATGATTGTATGTAATATTGATTAAAACATAATTTATTATATTATTTTGAGTCACTTTGGAATTTTTAGGCTTATAAGTCTAATTTTCTAAACATGCACATATATTATTGCATCATTATCATATGAGGTTTATATACAAAATTAAAGTTTAAACTGTTTCGTAAAAAAATAATATCATTATAGCATACTGTTGACTCCTTACAGAATGTTAGATCATGAAATAACAGAATCATTTGGAATCATTATAAATGCGTTATTCATAATTAGTTATAAACAATAATATCATCATGGCTGTATTTTGTATAAACCCATGACACTGAAAAACATGTTATGAGCAAAAAACTTGGTTCGGTAATTACCAGAATCCGACTCAAGTAAGTACCACAGACCACTGTTATTATAACATTTTCTCATCTAAATTCACAAAATTTAGTAATTTTTGACTTTTTTCAGGGGCAAGTCTCTTTTTTTTCGAAAGGAAAGCGCCATAAGTTCCCCTGTTCGGTACCTCAGGGGCAGTGGCGGTACTTCCATAGAAGCCCAAAAGCCCAGCTAGCCTTACAAAGTTATAATAATAATATTTAATCTTTAACTCTTTATTTAATAAAAACTATTTGACATATATATGAGAATATCCCAACCCCACAATAAACAATTAAGAACTAGACATTACACAATTAACATGTAACGTTTTTGGGCTTCTATGGAAGTACCGACACTGCTCAGGGGAGGCCGAAAGGGGTATGTCGGGGTCTCTGGCTTTGAAAAACCTAAAAAGCCTTTAACATTTGTATTTATTTCTGATACCCACAATGCAAAAACTTATATTTTAGTGTGTGGTCAGAACTAGATAATATGTGACTGTTGGGTGTATTTATTTATTTAATCTTTTTTTAGAATCAATTGGCAAAATCAACCTCTAACTAATTAAAAAATAGCATTATTAAAAGCATTTATAGTGAAAAATTTTGTAACGGTTTATATAAATGTATGCAAATAAAATTGCAGGCTTAAGCACACTCATATTATGAATACTCACAAGAAAATAACTAATTTAACAGTTACAAAAAACAACCGAAGATCTATTTTTTACAAAAATAAAATGCTGATATTTTATATGCCAATGCATCAAAGACAATTCCTCACCATTTGTTAGTGGTGTGCAGGATAAGTGTTGTGCTTTGTTAAAAATACTTGCTTTCTTAATTCCATGTTCATTTACTGTCATTCTGTAAATGTAATATACAAAATTAAACTAACTAGTCATCAAACTTTTAAAATTATTCTTAATTTAGTTTTTTTCCATAACACCTGTTTCACTTGATAAATGTTGGTAATCTTATCTAGTAGGATTTGCCGACATTATAGGCCTTACACCTATTATTGTTTGCTAAACCCCTGAGTTGTAGAGGAGGCCTGTGCCGAACAGTAAAATGTATATGGTACTATTATATAATAATGTTGTATTCGTCTTTCATCACAACCTCATCTCTTGTTTCAGTCTCTTATACCATTAATCATTAAACATGGCAAAGTATAACTGCATTTATAGTCATATATACAACATTTATAATTAAGTATTAATATGCATGATAGAATAATAGAAATGATAGAATCAATATTTATTGGACAAGTTTATTGACACTTGTAAAATATGCAATGATTTAGACTCAAATATTGAATTGTGTAGCAAGTAATCCCGTGACTTACTAAATTGAAATTAAACTCTTAACTGTTAATAAAAGGAATAAAATCCCAAATAAAATGCTTTTTCTTTGTTTCAACATCAAGTTTGAATGGAAAATAACACCATAAATGAGAAAAAAAGAAATCATAAAAACCCATTTCCTTGTATATATATTTTTTTAAATAACTTTATTAACAGCAGTACTAAAGTTTTCTTGACACCAGTAAATCCAAATAGTAGTGTGTTTAAAATTAAATTAATAAGTAAGTGGCATAACAATCAGTGGCAGTACTTCCATAGAAGCCCAAAAGTGTTAACCTGTTAATTGTGTAATGTCTAGTTTGTAATGGTTTATTGTGGCGTCAGGATATTCTCATTTTTATGTCAAATTGCTTCTGTTAAATAAAGATTTAAAGATTAGAAAATTACTATTTGTAATATTGTAAGGCAAGCTGGACTTTTGGGCCTTTATGGAAGTACCACCTCTGTTTACAACATGTGTAATGTGTAGATTTATTATAGCAGTGCCTCAATAGTGAAGAAATATAGACTAACTAGTTTATAGCTAGTACAGACAGCTCTGTGGCGCAGTTGGCTATATACCATATTGCTAAACAAGAGGCTGCGGGTTTGATCCCCGCACCGAGACAAATGTTTGTGTGATTCACAAGTATTTGAATAAGTATCTCATAGTTCCTGATACCAACAACACAAGACTTGTATCTCTATGTGGGATCAGAACTATGTATGTGACTGTTGGGTGTATTTATTATTATTATATAAAATATCATTACACCAAGATACATGAAATAAGCAAATATTTAAGAATCCAGTCAATTAAACACCAGGATGACTGTCAGTCTACCTTTTGTACACAAAGTACATACGAAATCATCACCTGACAGACTAGAAAGCGGATGAGATATCATAATGCTGTTTTATCTTGATCAAACGCGCCCACACACAATTACTTTTACACAAAAATATTCCACAGTGTGGGACCTTTTTGAAACATATTGTATCCTTTTAGAACTCAAGAGTTGGCAATTAACGTCTGATTATTCTTTTAAAGTCCGAATTATGTATTTGTTTATGATCAATAATAAGAATAACATTATTAAAACATTACTTACCTCGTCCAATGATTATTTTGACAAATCACTTTACACAAACACGAAAACTTGTATATTCTTTCAAAGAAACTGCACTAAAATTTAATTTCACACTGCAATTTTCACTTTGTTTTGGGTAAATTGATTAAATACGGAAACGTATCTCGAAATTTTATGTGTAGGAAAAGAATAAGTTAGAGCAAAACAGACTGACTGACAGTCACTCAAGTCTCAACCAGCCGTCAATGTAATGTTGCTAGTGTTGAACAAACACATAGGTTATGAAATTGCAGTAGACGATTTTAATTTCAAAAATTTAATAAAAAATAAGTAGAGCATTCCAATTATTAAAACTTCATTCTATAGGTTTTTTATTTATTTATTTGTATTTTATCATAAGTAACAAGCGCTGATGAAATATTAAGTTATACATTATCAAACAAGTTGTGTCGCATGTCTACATAAAGAATTCGACTTACCTAATATTATTGAGTTGTAATTTACAGCTTTTAATTTTAGAAACCCAATGTTTATTTAAAATTACTCTATACTCAATTTCGTTTCCTTTAATTTTAGAGTTTATTCCATTTTTGTTGATACGATTTTTTTTTGAATTTACAATATCAGTTTTCTAGAAATAAGCTTCACATTTTCGTTCTTTCATTTTTCAAAAAGTGTTTCAGTTTCTGGTCATCAAGTCTACACTGCGCATGTGAGAAATTCCACTAAAACTTGACAACTCTTTATTGATTTTGTTATACTGACACAAGTGCAAAGAACAACTCAAAAGACAACCAAAGATGTTGCGTATTCCAATGTTACTTGGATGGTATATCGTTTTAGGATTCTATGGTTCATGCAGAGGATCTAACGAACAAACTCCAGTCACTTTTACCTTTAAGGAATATCAGTACAAAGATTCGCCTAAAAACGTACGTATTATATACATACATATAATATGACTATTTGAGCCTTGTTAATTAATAATTACAAGTGTTCATTATATAACTTACAGGAAATGACGTTCCGAGAGTTTGAAACAGCTTGCGAGCAGAGCAGTGCTTGTAACCAATTTTCAGGGTTGCAAAAAACTCGCTGCGTGAGAGAATGCGTTTCTCCATCGTGCTATAGAGAACTCTACCAAGCTGATCCGGTAACAGGACTAGGATAATAAATTTGTAATAGTTTGATTGGAAGCGAGAATATACTTTAAAATGTGGTAAATTATCACATAATGTCTCGCAGAATAAGCGCGCGGAGTCCGACCGCGAGAACCCGGGTTCGATTACCGGAATGTATACAATCATGTATATATGTAAAGCGTGTTGATTTGCATGTACGATGCTTCGATTCCATGGGTTTGTTGCTGCAACCACTGTAGAGTTATGGGAGAAAAGTTTAATTGCGTTTTTTTACTGTAAGAAAATATTCATCGTGCTTATTCATAAATAAAAAAAAATCTCATTCCCACCGCACCTTCCATGAGTTCTTAAAGTCTAGGTAACACACACGCTTAAAATGACTTAGTCTATAAAGAAGGTTACGAAGAACCACGCTAAAATTTTAGCGCATATTTTACTCAAATTATTGATTTTTTTCAGCTTGAGGAAGGTGAAATAGATGTCCGATTGAATTCTTTCAAAGGCTGCTTTACGCAAAGAAGCGGTCGAACGAGAAATTGATTTCGTTCTACCGTCATTTCTTCGCTGGTCTTATGTGCTAACAAGATAAATAAAATTCGCCGTAAAGTGAAATTTGTCCTACACGTCTTGGTATATTACAGAAGCTATAATTAACGCATTAATAATATACTAAGAAATATATACATAAATTCATTTAATTATTTTTCAGTTTCTTATGAGCACTGATGCCCAAGAAAGCAGTTTTTTAGGTAAAGTTATAAAAAAGAAGTTGTAACGAGCTACCCCACAAATAGTATAGCAGCAAAAGCATAGATATATATTATAACTCAAGACAGTGTAAACTGCAGGATGGATCATAAAAAGAACGTCTACAATATAATAAACACAATTTTAATATATCTCAGAATGTCCTATTAATCATGTATTGTATCGTTTATGCAGCACATTATTTGTAATATATTGGCAAAGGCCTCGTCATGGACTTAACATTAATCAATTAAGTTAAGCACCGTTGTTCGGATATTTTCATAAAACATATATTAGAGTAAATAAATATAGAAACAATCTTATTTTATTTATTTTTTATCGTTAAATATTTTGGGAATCTAGCTAATATCTCAACAATTTCAACTATATTGAATAGAAAACTCGACGTAAGCGATCATCATAATAGGAAACCACGTAAAAATATAATATGTATTCCGTCCTAGTGATTCTAATTGGCAAAAATTTGTGGCTATACGGAATCACTGCAGTAAGGTGTGTAGATCTGCTCAACGCCGACATATTCATTCCTCAGTTGAAAACGGTGATCCAGCCAAGGTGTGGAAATTTCTTAAGTCATTGGGAGTAGGTAAATCTCAGCATGATTCTCTGCCAAAAACTATAGATTTGAATGCGTTGAATTCCCATTTTGCTTCCTCGGTTTCTTTCGACAGAACAATAAAAAATAATACTTTAAAACATCTTTCTACCTTGAGGACTCCCAATACCACCGCTTTAGACTTCAAGCAATTTGCTGCTTGTGATGTTAGGAAAAATATTATACTTATATCATCGAATGCCATGGGTGGCGATTGTGTTCGTCGTGATATGATTATCCCCATCCTGGATGAAATCCTTCCCTGCCTTTGCCACATCCTCAATTACTCAATTTCCAAGGGAACTTTTCCATCTCTTTGGAAAGAAGCACATATTATTCCAATCCCGAAAAAAAGTAATGCCACTTCCCTCTCTGAGTTTCGGCCCATATCCATCCTACCATTCCTCTCTAAAGTCCTTGAGCGCCTAATCCATGTCCAATTAAGTGATTTCCTTTCTAAAAATAACCTTTTAAATCCTTTCCAGTCTGGCTTTCGCCCTGGCCACAGTACCACCTCCACTCTTATTCATATCACTGACGGCATAAGAGCTGGCATGGAAGAAGGCAAATTGACGGTGCTTGCTTTGCTAGACTTTAGCAATGCTTTTAATACCGTCGACTTTGATGTCCTTCTAAGTATACTGCGTTCTCTTAACATATCTCCAACAGCAGTTGACTGGTTTCGTAGTTACCTGTTCGGACGCCGGCAACACATTTGCACAGAGGAAAGTAAATCCTCCTGGTGTAATCTGACTGCCGGCGTTCCACAGGGCGGCGTGCTGTCTCCTTTACTTTTTAGCATTTTTATCAACTCCATTACTAACAATCTTCGCTCTTCCTACCACCTTTATGCAGATGATCTCCAAATTTACACTCAAGCACAATTAGTTGAGTTGAAGGATGCGATATCCACAATCAATGGAGATATTGATCAGATTTGTGGATGGAGTAAGGCCTACGGGTTAAAGATCAACCCTACGAAAACACAAATCATCATTGTTGGTAGTCCAAGATTGGTTTTAAAAATAAATTTCACTGATTTACCTAGTGTATCTTGTGACGGTATTAATATTTCCTACAGCGAGACAGTAAAGAATCTAGGATTGTATTTTGATAAGGCATTTACCTGGGGTCCACAAATCCGTGAACTAAGTCGGAAGTTGTATGCATCCGCGAAATCCTTGCAACGATTACGTAATTTATTACCCACTCCTACGAAAATCTCTCAAGCGCAATCACTCCTTCTCCCCATCCTTGATTATGCAGATGTCAGCTATCCAGATCTCACCGAAGACCAACTTAACAAACTTGAGCGACTTCAAAATTTTTGCATAAGGTTCATATTCGGTTTACGCAAATATGACCATATTTCTAAGTACCGCGCTATGCTCAAGTGGTTACCCATCCGACTTCGTCGGGATACACACGTTCTTTTCCTTCTGTACAATATCTTGTATAATCCTTTAACTCCTTTCTATCTTAAAGTTCGATTCGAATTTCTTCATGAATCACATGAGCGATCCTTGAGGTCATCAGAAAATTTAAAGCTGAGAATGCCCGTGCATTCCACAACTTTTATGGACAAATCCTTTACTGTCAAGGCCGTTCGGTTGTGGAATGCACTTCCAGTCGAGATTAGACGTGCACAAACACTGTCACAATTCAAGAAACTTGTCAAAGAACATTACTACTCTCAGTCTTTCTAAAATAAAAGCCATTTTTTCCGAATACATACTTTTTTGTAATATTATATATATTTATATATTATATATTTTAATTATATTTTTTTTGAATTTTGTATGTATTTTTGTATATATGTATGTATGCTGTATATACGTATGTATGTTGTATTATATGTATGTATGTTGTACACACTGACTACCCTCTCATCTATCCTTTTTTTTGTTTCCATCCTATGGTTGTCTCTAAAAGATCGCCTTGAGCGATAAGACCGCCAATTGTACTATTTTCTTTCTTGTGTGTTCTTTTGTTAATTTTCTCCGTGTGTACAATAAAGTGTTAATAAATAAATAAATAAATAAATGTATGTAGGTACCTCTTACGTAATAATACTGATATCTTTGTCGGGTGTCATACTTTATGTTCGGTGATTGCTATCCGGGAGTATAATATTTCATCAAGTCTTAGTTTCATACCGCAGTCCAAGCAACCTATGGCTTGGCTCATTAAAAACAATACTATGCAATTTCTTTATTTAATATTATTTAAGGAAAGATCTTTTCTCAAACAAAATATTAACCAATTAGTCAGTCAAGTCCCTCCTCCCTCCGCAGCGCCGCCGTGGAGGAGTGGCGTTCCAGGCTGGAGAGTCCAAGTGCTGGCGTGGCGACCGTCGCGGCAGTGCGTCCTGTCCTCCAGCAGTGGATGGACAGGCGCCACGGTGCGCCGACCTTCCGGCTGACGCAGGTGCTCACCGGGCATGGCAGCTTCGGTGCGTACCTGTGTCGCATTGTCGGAGTGGAGGAGACCGCCGTGTGCCACCATTGTGACAACTGCCGTGAGGACACGGCCCAGCACACGCTTGAGGAGTGCCCAGCCTGGGACGAGGAGCGCAGCGCTCTCGTAGCGGTCGTGGGGAGAGACCTCTCGCTGCCGACCGTGGTCGCCGCCATGGTCGGCAGCCGGAGGTCGTGGAAAGCTATGCTCTCCTTCTGCGAACGTGTCATTTCGCAGAAGGAGAGCGCGGAGCGGGATCGGGAGCAGACCGATCCCGCTCGTCGCAACAGGCGACGTAGGAGGCGCCGGGTGAACATCTAGCCCGGCGCCCAGAGGCCACGCGGGGCCGCCGTCCCTACCTTGGCGGCCCCCGAGGGGTAACAATTGTTTCGGTGTGCCTTTTGGCACCGCGCAGAGGCGGTCCCGGGTCAATCCATAGCTCTGGCTTCAGGTTATTCCGGGGCCGTCTCGTTGAATGCGCTGATGGTGGCCGTCGCGGGGTTTTTAGTCGGTATTACGGCGCATTGATATTTGGTAGGGACCCGGCCCAGCGGCCGCCCGACAACGGGCGGTAACATCCATGCTGGGTCGGAAGGCGCCGGTGAGTCCGACACACCGTCCGTAAATAGGATTTTCCCCGCGGGAAAAAAAAAAAAAAAAAAAAAAAAAAAAAAAAGTCAAGTCCCTCCTAACTTAATTATAAAATAAATACTATCATAAGAATTGTACTCTATTAGTTGTGCATTCAACTATAAAAAAAATATAAGTTAATAATATAAATATTGGATATTTAATATGATATGAACGCCGTGTAAATATGTAATCAAAAAACATTTTTGAAGTTATACTTCTTTTGGCGCGTTAGGGAAAAATGATGAGAGTGATTTTTTACGATGCGCGCGCACACCGACACCAAAAAGTGCCGTCAACACCGAGTCGTGACGTCAGAATTAATTATAATTTTAATTTCCTTAATTTAAATTTATTACTTATATTAGTATAGGAGCTAGCAACGTTTTCGAGAAAGAATTTTAGTTCAGCTGATTTTGTGATATGTCGTCCTTCTTGCACTTTCGGTTAGAGTCTGGGCTATCTGGCTGGCGGTAGCGGTTGCGTTCATTAGTGCGCATCCTACCTGTCCAGGTAATAATCCTGGATTTTAAAAACATTTTAGAAGGCGTAATTTTTAATTTTTTGTTTTTAAATAAGTCTACCTGACATACTATTTTTATTGACAGACATTTTTGACATTGCTAACTATGTGCCATACGCGTTTAAAAAAAAATTATAAAAATTTCAAAGTATTTTATAATGTCTGTAATTTTAATATTATGTTATTTAAAGATAATAAAAACTTAAAATAAATTTGCCAGACATTAGATTGATTGTTAAGCCTTAAATTAAAATTAAAAAGTCATGAAAAGTATTGCATTATGATGCTAGTAGTCCGACAGAGACAGCTGAAGGTGCGAGAGAGATAGACAACGACAGTCGCGTGACAGGCAAGTTTGCAAGATGGCGTCAGTGTAATGTCACATTCTAGGATTCATTCAAGCTGATTCTAGGATTATTTTTCATATTTGCCAAATCGATTTTGACGCAGACGTTGTTATACGCTGTTCTGATTCTGATATTTTAATTATACTTCTGGGAAATATGGATCACCTGAAAGCATCTTTGAAAATTTGGATAAATATGGGTGTTGGAAATCATCAGGGTTACATAAACATCAATGAATTACACCGAATTCTTGGTGACTCTTTATGCAAAGCTTTACCATGCTTCCACGCAATAACTGGATGTGATTACACGCCAGCTTTTTGAAGTTATACTTCTTTTGGCGCGTTAGGGAAAAATGATGAGAGTGAATTTTTACGATGCGCGCGCACACCGACACCAAAAAGTTATTCAGAAAAAGTTTGTTTTAAATTTTAAGAATGTAGAATAGTGACAGTAATAAAAAGGGATTGACATATTTTTTTAGAAAAGGCAAAGTTAAGCCTTTTAAAATATTAGAAAATTCTAAAGAATACCAGTTAGCTTTTGATAATATAATTACGGATGACGAAGAAGTACTTGAAACTACGTTTGTAACCCTGGAGAAATTTATTTGTCAAATGTATGGAGTTAAAAATTGTTCCAATGTTAATGATGTTCGATTCATTTATTTTCAAGTAAGTACATTTAAGTCTAAAAAATCAGATGAGAACTTCGACAAAAAAATTCGAAACTTTGACTCATCCAGTTTGCCACCCTGTAAAGCGGAATTGCAACAGCATTTATTGAGGGTTCGTTACGTGACGAAAATTTGGAGAAATGCTCACTCAAAACATCCAACATCTTTATCTCCAATGGCTTTCGGTTGGACCATTAACGGTGACAAATATGATTTTGTCTGGTTTTTGGGAGATCAATTACCATCCTCAGTTGCAGATACAACAGCCCCGTGGCGCAGTTGGCTAGACACCAGCTTGCGAAACGAGAGGCCGCGGGTTCGATCCCCGCACCGAGACAAATGTTTGTGTGATCCACAAGTATTTGTTTCGGGTCTGGGTGTATGTGAGACCGAAAAGTCTCTCGTAGATTCTGATACCCACGACACAAGACTGGTATCTTAGTGTGGGATCAGAACTATGTATGTGACTGTTGGGTGTATTTATTTATTTATTTAAGTAAGTGTGAAATGGAATATTTATCAATAATAACTAAAATGTTTTATAACGAACAAGAAGAATTACACTGTTTATTTTTTTTCTGTTGCAGATGATAGAGTTTTAGAAGATAACGAAAGTTCCCAAGAAGATGATATGAATGACACTGACAAAGACAGCGACGATGATGATGATTGATGATTATGAAGATGCCTCTTTTTTGTGACGTCACTATAGGCTGAAACAACTTGAAAAACTTAATATTAATTATTTATAATTTACATTTAGTAATCAGAACAATTCAAATAAAAAATATTATTATTTTATTTTATTTTTCTTATTACATGTACAGTGACAAGTAATTTACTTTTGTAATGGCTCTCTGTATCATTCTCGACTTATTCTGCAACTGTCTCTCTCCGACTACTAGCATTATACTGAAATACTTTTCATGGCTTTTTCATTTTAATTCAAGACTTAACAATCGAATTAATGTCTGGCACATTTATTTTAAGTTTTTCTTATCTTTAAATAACATAATATTAAAATTACAGACATTATAAAATACTTTGAAATTTTTATAAAAAAAAATAAAAAATCGCGTATGGGACATAGTTAGCATTGTCAAAAATGTCTGTCAATAAAAAAAGTAGGTATGTCAGGTAGACTTATTTAAAAACAAAAAATTAAAAATTACGCCTTCTAAAATGTTTTTAAAATCCAGGATTATTACCTGGACAGGTAGGATGCGCACTAATGAACGCAACCGCTACCGCCAGCCAGATAGCCCAGACTCTAACCGAAAGTGCAAGAAGGACGACATATCACAAAATCAGCTGAACTAAAATTCTTACTTTTCAAACGTTGCTAGCTCCCGTACTATATGATATGTACGTCACGCATGGTCTTGGTCATGGTAAGCTATCGATTGGCCCCATTGGAATCGGGAATTTCGTTCATCCTAATTTTAAGATTAAGTAAAAAACTTATTGAAGTTATTACGATGCGCGCGCACACTGTCATGAAAAACCGACACCATGAAGTTATTAAAATATTATTTTATAATATATTATTATATTATTTAAGAAAATATATATTTATGTATGAAGCATAACTTCTAACGCGTGTACATAAGTACACACACACACACACTTTTTTTTTCAATGTGGTTTGAAACTAAGACAAGGCTCCAAACGAACAACGAGATAAGCTGGGGAGCGAATGATTCAATGTAGGGATGGCCAAAAAATATTGATATATCAAAATATCGCTTTTATTCAGAAAATAATCGATATTTATTTCTAAATGTCAAATTCGATTTTTTAAAGAGCTTTTTTAAATTTTGCTTTGATCAAGTTAAAATATAGAATAAAATTCAAAATAAAGAACTACTTGAGATAATCGCGTTTGAGGTAAAAATATCGATATATCGTTTTTTTTTTAATTATAGATACGATATATATCGGTATTTTTTAAAATTATCGATACGATATATATCGGTATTTTTTAAAATTATCGATACGATATATATCGATATATTTTTTCATTTGCCCACCCCTAATTCAATGTAAGACAGACATTCAGAATTACATTCGCATGTATAATATTAGGTAATAGGTATGGATTTTCTACATGTGCATCAGTCGAATAGAAATTTATTGATGTTTCAATCTTATTTTTTTTTAATTCAATCGTGTAACCAATGATAGTCCATACTATATTATCTGTATCAGAATCGACTAAATTTTATACTTTACTTAACAATCTGTGGCTTTTATGTTTATGACATCACTATCACAGTAAAGAATTTTTGTGCCACTTGCTATCGTGAGAAGCGGTCAAGTAAGAAAATAAAGCAGAATGGCGTCCTTGTGCAGACAAATTCTTAGAGGAAATGCAGTTCGAAGTGTTCTTTTCGGCACTGCCAGGCGGGGATATGCCGATAAAAGTAAGAATTATATTTAGTTAAATGAAGATTACACCCGCAATTCTTGACATTTTGTTACGTAATGTCAAAATTTAACTTGTGTGTTTTGAAAAACCTCCTGGGGATAAAGAAAACTAAATTTAAAAGATTTCAGTCATTCAAAACTTCTCGCCTATTTTGTTCTTAAAACTTATTTTTAATAAAAAGCTTTCCTTTTCCCTAAAGTCACAAATGTCTATCAGTTAACACATTGTATTGATTTAATTTATTTTGTCTTTTCCTTCTTTTATAAATTAACGTCTATTAGCTATTAACAAACTTACGATATTAAATCTCTCCCTTTATGATCAGTTATCTCCTCCATGAAAAAAAAGTAAAAGTTTTTTGTTAATTACATCGATTTTAGGTTATCTTGCTTATCTTCACGATAGGTTTGGAATAAAGGTAGACGTAGTAGGCATTTCAAGTTTTAAAGAAACATAACTTATGATTATTACGTGTATAAAATCGTATTTTATAAGGATCGGATTTTTTTGCTCAATTATATGGTTATATCCAATAAATTACTAAAAAAACCACACTTAGTTGTATAAATAAGTAAATATTTATATACATTTGTTTCAAATATTTTCATATGTAGGGTGTGTCAGTGTTTTATTACACAACAACTTAATCTATGTAGGATTAAAACCTTTATGCTCTTTCTTTCCTATATCTCATAGATAAATATTACACTATATAGTACAGTTACCTTAATTAAAACAATTTACTATTGAAATATAACATAAGGCTGCTGCTTTGTATGTACAAATTATTTCTCAGAATATAAAATAGAATAATATCTTCACTTATTTTTTATTTATTTAATAAATATTATTAATAAATATTTTTTATTTATTTGATAAAGTCTATACTTTATCTAAAAATTGTATACCCTTAGTGTTATTTAGGAATAATATTTTTTCATCAAGAATTAACTTTATTCAACAAAGTCATAAGAGAAATGGTAATATCTGATTAGTTTACTGATTTAGCATTTTGTAATGAAGAAAATACTTACGCAAAGGAAAGATGGCCTATCAGACTGAATCTGTGACCTTACACATCTTGTCACCATAACATGTTGATCTTGGCAGTCACATACATAGTTCTGACCCCACACTAGGATACAAGTCCTGTGTTGTGGGTATCAGAAACTATGAGAGACTTTTCAGTCTCACAAATACCCAGACCCGACACAAATATTGGTGGATTGCACAAACATTTGTCTCGGAGTGGGGATCAAACCCATGGCCTCTTGTTTCGCAAGCTGGTGTCTAGCCAACTGCATCATGGAGCTGCAATGCAAATACATATTAAATTTTTACCCTATACAGTATACATATTACCTTATTACACTAAGCTAAAGAGAAAAATCATTTGATTTATATTTTGTCTTAGTGTACTTTAAGTCCTCCTTTGTTGGTTATATGGGATAAGGAGATCCTGGGGTGAATTCCTAGGTTGGTCAAAAAGTCTAAGAATGCTCACTACCTATTCCTTTTCATATATGTACAATGTACATACGGTGAAGAAGATAGTATATTGTAATTATATCTACTGTTGTGTTATAGTATTTACAGTTTTCACTAGGTATTTATCTTATGGCCGAATACTGAAACGCTACTTAATCTGAGGGCGACTTATATTTAAGTGGCTGTTATAATTTAAGCGGTATATACTTGTAAAATGTCATGTAAAAGAAATTTTTGTGGTACTGTTGCCATTTATGGAAATTTAAGTGGGCATTAGTTAATCACAGTCTTAAAACCAATAAATGATGTTTCAGTATACTGCTTAAATTATAACAGCCACTTAAATATAAGTCGCCCTCAGATTAAGACGAGTTTCAGTATTCGGCCGTTAATGTGTTTACTACTACTATCAAAATGCAGTCCAGTAATTTTGCTTTACTAGTGTAAAAAATCAACACATCTAGTATGGATGTGCTAGAAGTTAGTTCTAGCTTAGAAGTCTCACTCCATTCAAGTTTACATGACCTAATGATGCCTGCACCATCAATTTTTTCCTATTATATTTCTAAAATAAATTATGCTATTCAATGCTTATGTAATTTGTCTCACAGTGATGGCCGACCCCCTGGAACACGCCACTGGTATTGAAAGGCAGGAGCTTTTGGCCCTGCAGTCGGGCAATGATGACCCCTTCAACATGAAGGTGGTGAAGAAAGCCGCTGGCACCCGCGAGAACCCCACACTCGTGCCCTCCTGCTTCGACGCGCGCATTGTCGGATGCATATGTGAGTATAACAATTTACAATACAATACAATCTGTAATCCCACACTTGCATAAGATTTAAGATTGGATATCAGAACAGTGGAAGCCATACCTCAGGTTGTAACATAAGGAATGGTCAGTACCAACTACTTATTGAAGTTGCTTTTATTGTTATAATATAATTATTATAGATAACAGCCATATGCTTTCTGTTTACTGTGTAACGTTAAAGGATTGTTTTCATTCTTCCAACAAAGACAGCTGGGATCTTTTATTACATTTGCCGATGTTGCAAGGTCTTTGTAATGCCTATTATTTCACATACATAGTTTTCTGTCGAAACGACCAATACTGGCCTTCTGACAGTATTTCAATCAATATCAGAAACGCAAAGTAATGTTGCAATACGGCATTCTTTAGATGCTTTAGTCGCGAGGTGAAGGCAAGCAATCTAAGTTTCAAGTTATGCAGCCTCCATCCAGCAAGAATGAAAAAGCTTTGTTACCAGTGGTGGTATAATTCCGAATCTTTAAGCTTTAAATCTTAATTTAACAAAAGCAATTTGACTTAAGTATAATATTAGATATTAGAAGATATTAGAATGTCCTGACCACACAATAAAAATTTATAAACTAGACATAACAAATTAACATGTAACGCTTTTGGGCTTCTATGGAAGTACCACCACTGCTTGTTACCATGTTATTCCTCAACCTTATATTCTCTTATTCAATATAATTTACTATTATCTACCAATTCTCTCGTTCTCCTTGTCACCAGATTAGAGCTTTTTTAATTGTCTATTAAATTTGTTGCAGCCAAGCATCAGACTGGTCATTGGAATATGTGTTTTATGCTTTTAGTACCTTCATTATTTTTATTTTACGTTGGGATCATTTGTATATAAATTATATATTACATAATACGAGCTGTGGGTATTCAATATCAACTTATTATTTACAGGTGAAGAGCACGCTACATCTGTCACCTGGCTCTGGTTACACAAGGTACATATCCTATGGTTAACAATAAGTAATTAATATAATTCTACTACCTTCATCTCTTTTCTTACATCTCCATTCTTGGTTGTCTGTAAGAGATCGCCTTGTGCGATAAGACCGCCTTTTGTACTAGTCTAATGTACACCATTGTATTTTTATAATGTGTACAATAAAGTTTTAAATAAATAAATAATGAGTCATATTAATACTTCAATTAGTCATTGAAGCATCACTGCTCACTGCTGCTGGCCTCGAGGTTTAGGCGCGCGGTCGAGAATCTCCACGGTCGCAGGTTCAAACCCCATGCATACACCTCTGACTTTTCGAAGTTATGTGTGTATTCAGAGTGAATTATCACTTGCTTTAACGGTGAAGGAAAACATCGTGAGGAAACCTGCACACCTAAAAGTTCTTAGGAATTTCTTAGGTGTGTAGTCCGCCAACCCGCACTAGGCCAGCGTGGTGGACTAAGGCCTAAAACCCTCTCAAAGTTAGAGGAGGCCCGTGCTCAGCAGTGGGACGTATATGGGCTGATGATGATGATGATGATTAATACTTTTAGGTACCAAATATATTTAAAAACTACGAAAATTTCGATACAAATTAGATATGTTACAGACACGGTCTGAGAATAATTCCTAAATAACTATCAACCAACCCGCACTAGTGTGGTGGAGAATGGTCTTATCCTACTCAGCCGTAGGCGTAGAGAAAATACCATATCTAACACTTGTCGAGTAGTGAGACGAAAATAGTTTGATGATGTTGATTATAATCTTCCTACTGCTTATTTGAAGGAAACAAAGTTGATTTTTTTTCAAGTTATTTCAAAGGTTTTTCCTATTAATATATTTTTTCTGTTTCGCTATTAAGCCAGGCAATTGAAAATGTAGTTCAGATTAAAAATCGTTTTTCTCGTTCCAGAACAACCCCCGCCGCTGCGAGTGCGGACATTGGTACAAGTTGGTGGAGAAGCAGCCGCTATAAACGAAATATTTAGTTTATGACAGTAGTGATACATCCGCAATAAACACGCATCTATAATCGCGCAAGCATTTTCATTGTTTATGGTTCGTGGTTTCGCCATATGGTGGATGCGTTAGTTTCAACAAATCAATTAAATAATAAGCATATTTATCAGTGTTTTATTATCCTCGTTGTGTTAATTTGATGCTAGTGATGTTAAATAAAATATTTGACGCGTGCGTGTATATTTTTTTTTCCATAAATTAAAGGGGGACACAAAATTTAGAAAGTGAATGTAAACATACTTAAGTATGTGCTGTTAAACAAATGAATTATTACACGAAAACGTAATCTGTTGAAGGATTGAAATAAAAACAAGAAAAGAAACATAAATGAAATGAGGAAGTTATGAGCTAAACTTGAAGTTAACTTTTGGGATTCTTTAGTTAAACAAAAGAAATATTTCTTAATTAGGTACTATAAAGGTCACGGAAATAAAGTTAAACGTTTTCGAGGAGTAAAAGGGCTCCATTTACTAAATATACATATTTTGAAAATATGAGTCATCTTGCTAGGATGAGAGGCCGCGGGGCTTCTTATTTCGCAAAGGCAAAGATATCATGCAGCAAATAGGAAGACTTCCATCAATTTTAGGATTCTGGGTAACTGCACTATGATAAGAATATGTCAAGGACTGAAATTCGCAATAATTGATTAATGAAATAAGAATATTTATCGAGCTTAATGTTGAGAGTCTTTGCGGTTGAACATTCTATACAGACTTGCATAAATATAAGCATTGCCCATACATCCCTCAAAGGGTAGGCTGTTATAATGTCATAAATTGGATAAACTGGCACGTCACGCGTATTTCTACCCTCTTATTTCTTTCAATCGTAAAAAGGAGAATATTTAGCTATCCCAGCCTAAGTAAACTATTCAAATTTTGTACCCTATTTCTCAATTAAGTGATTGACATAATTATCTTCGTGAATAAAAAAAATTCCTTGCCGAAAATATATGTGCCAAAATAACAAAATATCAGCTGCCTTAGGCCTGCTCACAGTCTTTTGGTATATCCACCACTGTTTCCAACCTGTAATGATTGACGATAATTTCTAAAGGACCTAGCACCTCTTCATCGCAGACCACATACGTATTACCTACGCAGTTTATTTCATGATGGTAATATTTTTTTAGTTCAAACATATTTTTAAAAGATGAAAAATATTTTTGAATTTAATTACTTGTACCTACATTCTACAATTCTTTGCTTATATTATTAAAAAATGAGAAGTTGTCAAAGTGACAAGCATTTTTAGCATGATGTATAGTTTGTCTCTTTTCAGCAAGGAGATTTCGCCTAAAGCTTTTCAGTCACATGTATTTTTTATATTACTGGAACGAACGACGAGTGCGGAAGGATAGGCGGAAATTTCTATTTGAGAAAATTTAAATTAATAATTATGTTGTAAACGTACTGGTAATTTAGTTTTTAAAATAACAAGACTATTAAACAAGGACGTGGACACGATAAAAAAGAGTAATCATGGCTCGTAAGTAACTTGCAACGACGTATTGAAGTTGCATATTGTTCGTAAACACAATACGAATAAATTTAATGTTTTACAGGATACAAGACGAGTGTTAACAAATATATACACAGCGTGTACATAGCGGACGGTTTTGCGGACGATTGTGACGAATTAATATACAGATGCATGCAGGTCAGCACACTTAGTTACGAAAAGTTTTGCGATGTCTGGAAAGAGATGGATTTCTCGTGCATATTTCAGTGAGTATTTCAAATATTTAACCAAATTACCAAACCACATTGTGTAATAGAGTCTTACTATAGGTACTTTAGACTAGTGTAAATTGACCGGCTTGTCCATAGCATCACTTTTTCTGAGTAAGTATAAGATGTAATTAAACAGTTTCATCATTTTGTTTACACGTCTATCATCACTATTCAGAATAACTTCGGACTTGTTGTGAATGTTTAAATAGAAATAAGATCAGTTATATTTAAATCTGAAAATAAATTGCTGAGGACTCTTTAATTTAAAATATATTATTTATTATGTTGCTTTTTGATGAAATTGTGCTTACAATGTTCATTACATTATTTTAACGTACATAAGTAACTTCATACAAGTCTTGTAAAACAGAAGTTTATTATTCTAGTGGCAGAACATTGACGTCAGAGCTAGCAGAGCTCTCCGAAGAGGTGTTGCATGTAGCCAAACACTATATGGTGGCAAACACTGGTAATTTTGAGGTATGTCTATACAAATTTTATTTATTTTATACAGTGCTATAGTTTTATATAGTAAAAAGGCATTTGTTTTTTGACTTTCAACAAAGAAAATACAGATTTGAACAAAATTGAAAAACTATACAATTAAATAAAGTATTTATATAAAGTATTTAAATAAAGTATTACTATAAAGTATTTAAATAAAGTATTACTATAAAAAAATCTACTAACATAATAAATAAAAATATTCATAAATAGATTTTCTATTTATTGAAAATTTTCTTCCTTTTACAGGAGTCTGTAGCTGGAGTTTTCCTAGTCTATGCACTACTAAATTTGCAGCCGATACCAAAGTTTGCCGCATTACGCATAGTTCCTGAAGACATTCCTGCCATAGAACAAATACAAGTCATAGCTCGTAGTACCAAACGGTTGGATGTCTTGTATATTCTCGGTCATGTGTTGATTGTTGGCCCATGTCACTACCATGCTGTGCAAAGGGAAAGGGGCATGGAGTTCCCTATACGGAAATATTTGGAAGGTATTCTTTTGATCAACATTTAAAAAATATTTATAAACCTATTCTGCATCACCCTAAGGTTGACCTGTAGATAATGCCTTAGGCATTAAGTCCACCTGTATACTTCATATATTAATAAATAAATACATACATAAACATACATAAACTCACGCCTGTATTCCCCGAAGTGGTAGGCAGAGGTGCATTTCTGCACCCACATTTCGCCCGGTATGTATCAGTCCCACGTAATAGGGGATGCAATAAATAAATAATGTGCATGTAAGTAGGAATATAGTATTAAGTTGGACAATAAAGTTAAGAAAATGTTAAGCAAGTGCATACACAAGTCAAAAACATAATGTGCCCTTACAATACTTGCAAAGGCCTCATGTTTGTGATAGAGCAATGAGAAATTCTAAGCATTGTTTTTTTTTATAGGCTACACAACTATAGACAGTGAAGGAATCAGGCCCAAAGGTGTGTTCTATAGACAAAACGAAGAGTTGGACATACTAAGGGAATTGACTAGAGTTGGCAAACTTTATAAGGATGCTAAAGAAAAAATTGTTAGTGAGTATAAAGCTATTTATTTTATTATAGAATTCAAACTTTTGTTAAGTGAGACAATGATACTGTACTTTTCAATGGTGATCGGAGATAATTCATGACATTTGCTGGTTGCCTCGTGGTCTTGCGACACAAGTATGTGCTCTGCGATCTAGATGTGGCTTCGATACCCATTTCAGACAAAGCGTTGCTGGGTTTTTCTATCAAGAAATTCTCAGTAGCAGCTCGGAGTTTGGAAATATTCCGGAAAAACGGCAATGTGTCCCTATTACGTAAAACAAAAAACAAATGTTTTTGTTGACACAATTATACAGCATGTTCATAATCGAGTGTACACAGGCTGATGCCAAATTTCAACACTTACATATATGATATAAAAAAGGATATTTAAAGGTACATTGGTAACCAGCTCCCAGAAATACTTCACCTTAAAAATTTATTTCTATTTCAGGTTCCGGTAACTCGGAGGCAGATTTAAAATACGTCGACAATAATTTTGCCAGCGAATTGGATTCATCTCTGAAGAACCTCATCACGGGAATAATAGATGTTGATGAGAAAAAAGGTTAGTGGACAGAACAGGAAATTACCGTGCACTAAACTAGTTATAAGTAAAAAATATCATCATCATCAGCCCATATACGTCCCACTGCTGGGCACGGGCCTCCTCTACTATTGAGAGGGTTTAGGCCTTAGTCCACCACGCTCGCCTAGTGCGGGTTGGCGAACAACACACCTAAGAAATTCGTAAGACTTTTTTAGGTGTGCAGGTTTCATCACGATGTTTTCCTTCACCGTTAAAGTACGTGATAATTCATTGTGAATACACACATAACTTGGAAAAGTCAGAGGTGTGTGCCTGGGGTTTGAACCCGCGACCGTCGAGATTCTCAACCGCGTGCCCAAACCTCGAGGCCATCACGACTTACTTAAGTAAAAAATATATGGAGGCAATATCATTGGCGGTACTTCTATTGAAGCCCAAAAGCCCAACTTCCCTTACAAAATTCCGAATAATTAAAAGAAGTAATTTGACATATTAATGACAATATAATGACCCCACAATAAACAATTATAAACTAGACATTACACAATTAATGTGTAATGCTAGTGGGCTTCTTTGGAAGTACCGCCACTTGGTAATATATCACATAAAATTGGTATGTTTAATTTGTGTCATCATCATCAGCCCATATGTATATGACACAGGCCTTCTCTACAACTGCAAGGGATTTGACCATAGTCAACCACGCTGGACTTACTGCAGGTTGACGGTCTACAGACCTAAGAAAATCCTAAGAGTTTTTTGGATTTCTAACAGCCTGTAAGAATTTTTTTTTTGTGGTGTAGATAGATAGACAACTCTTTAAAGCTACCCACAAACAAGTATTTACAAAAATGGAAAATATGTTCAACATACATACAAAACCAATATACAAATACAAAACCTCACGCCTATATTCCCCGAAGGGGCAGGCAGAGATGCATTTCTGCACCCACATTTCGCCAGGTATGTATCAGTACCACGTAATAGGGGGCGAGCCTATTGCCGTTTTTCGGGCACAATTCCAGACTCCGTGCTGCTACTGAGAATTTCCTAATGGAAAAACCAAATAACACTTTGCCCGACCCGGGAATCGAACCCAGGACCTCTAGATCGCACAGCACATACCTGTGCCGCGAGACCACGAGGCAGTTTAACAATGTTCAACAGACATGTTCAACAATCGGCGGTTATATCGCTTAGAGCGATCTCTTGCAGACAACCCTTGGATGGAATGTAAAAAGGCAAAGATAATATATACGGGTGTACAATAAAGCATGACAAAAATTAAAATTTCGTTTTTAAAACATCGTATATATCTCAGAAAATTCCGTATATCCATATTTTTTACTTTAAGAAACTTAAACATTGTCAAATTACTTAAATTATATCAGTTATTTTTTCTAAGTTATTACATCATTTTTCCATAGTTATGTGGGTAACCTATCTCTTTCCTCTAGGAAATGCTGCTGACGGCAGTGGTCCGAGCAAGGCGCAGATGATCAAAGATAAGGCAATGAAGATGAACGTCAAACCTATGGGTCATTTGATAGGATTGCCCAGGTATTTTTAATGTCTTTATTGCATTACTCTTCTAAGCTTTTTAACTATTGCAGACTTGTTTAAAAGGGTTTTTTAAATTGACTAAAAAGCCAACAGAGAAGGATAATAATTGTCATTGTCAAACTCATGTTATTTGTTGCTTGCCTTCTATTATCATTTGTAATGACCATTAAATCACACATAAACATTACATAAATCAACTTCTACTTAAACATGCTTTGTCTCGTTTTCTCTTACGTCACAGGGCAATCAATAGAGCAGGCCAAAGTACGCTCAAGTAATAGTTAAATTAACTATGCCAACTAGTTAATCGCTTGCTGTAACTATTTCATACAATCCTAACAATATTGAACTTTTCCAACAGTTCTCCAGATCAACAGAGTCCGCCCTCATCCCCAAATCCAGTTATGGACAACGTAGATATAGAGGAACCTAATACAAAAAAAGTACCAAGGAAAAGGAAGCTTGACAAGAACAAGAAACCAGGTAGAAGGAAGAAGCAGAGAAGAATATCAACAGACTCAGAAAGCGGTGATGATTGCGACTTTATGTTATCATCAGACAGTGATGATGATGAAGGTGATGACGCACCAAATACTACGGTAGAAACTCCAAATAACAAATACGATTTCGAAATTGAAATTATAGATGAGTACAAACATAAAGATAGTGATCCACTGCTCCCGTTAGTTGCGAACGAAATGCCAAATTTAAATGACGAAGCTCCTGAGAATCTGTCAGAGATAAGGGACGCCCTACAGCGGAGAGATGTGATATTAACAAAGGTTGGAAACTCCAGCCAATGTGAAACTACCTCAAGAGATGTAAGTGAGGTGGCGGAGGTGACTAAAGTACCTTCAGACGACGTGTTCAAGAAACCGCTATTGGATGGATTGCATATAGGGTTGAAAGACAAGCGGGATTTGAAGAAGCCCCGGATCAAAACGAAGTTCCAGCGGATGGGCATATTGCCCGTGGCTAACTTCATGGAGCAAGACGATGAGAAAAAGTGATTTAATGAAATTGTAGTTATAGAAGTGAATAGTGTACAGTAATTATATCCTAGAGATGGTAAATGTTGAAAGTGAATTTTGATATTTGAAGTTCTTTGACTAAAATTGAAAATTGTATACAGTGTTAGGGATATTACTGCCAAATCCGTAAGATAAAATAATCATCATTAGCCTATATACGTCACACTGCTGGGCACTGGCCTCCTCCACAAATGAGAGAGTTTAGGACTTAGTCCACTACGCTAGCCAAGTGCAAGTTGGCGGTCTACACGCCTAAGAAATTCGTAAGAACTTCTAGGTGTGCAGGATTCCTCACGATGTTTTCTTTACCGTTCAAGTACGTGACAATTCATTGTGAATACACACATGACTCAGTCTTTTTATTAGACCTGAATATACACAGGTAACCCTAATTAGGTATTATTTATTTACATAAACTTATTTTATACTTATGTAATTATTTCAAACTTACAGTAGACACATCTTTAAAAATGGCGGAATTTACAGCATTATTTGAGGTGTCTGTAATATGAATACAAAGATTGAAAATCTTCAAAATCTTTTCAGCGAGCTTAAATTGTTATGGATGCAGCAATCTTGGAATTTGATTGTCTCGATATCGTGTTAGGTATAATTATGATATGTTTCTATGATGTGCGTCGTAAGATTTCATCTGTGATATGTTCTATCTATAAGTGTATAGTGTAGTCAGTGGAATTGTAATAAAACTAGACATTACATGTTGTATCTGTTGAACTATTTGATGTATTCCTAAGGTAATCGACTCCATGAACGTCTTATAAAGAGTCAAATCGATGCCAAAAAAGACACCTGCAAAAACTTTCTAATAAAAAAAACCGTAGGATACTTAAGTCTGGCCCAGAAATCGAACCCGGGACCACTAGACCGATCACCGCACACTTCTGCCGGGGACAATGAGGTGTCTTAAATTTAAAGAAAAATAAACATTCTGCGCGGGGATCAAACCCGCAACTTTTTTAGCCTCGGAAGCTCATTTCTTAGTACCGAGACTGATTTCTTAAGCTTTGGGGTGGTTAAAAAAAACATACATATGACACATTATTTAATCACAATCTATAGGTACATTATTTTCGTATAGGTCACATAATTAGTTAAACTAATAATTTTAGGCCATTTACGCAGTTCTGGATACAAAATAAATCAATTATAAATAATCGTATTCTTGTGTATCCTTGGGAGCACTACCACTCGTTAATAAATTTGCATTTTAATGAAACAATACGTCAGTTTATGTTAGAGATAAAATTTTCATGTTACAACTGAGATTTTACTTAACAGAAAAATTAAATAAGCCGATCCGGAAATCGAAGTTCTACTCAACACGCCAGTAAATATCTACGACGCAGGGAAATCATTATAAAAACACATAATATCCTGTTTTGCATCGTTATGCAATATGGTTCATTAATATGTAAACTTATCTGCAGTCAATGTATAAAAAATTGCGAGTGTTATCAGCTGTACGGTTCAGTGACCGGACGCGGAGCACATCTTGATAACAACTGGCTAGTTCTCACACGCGACATAACATTAAAATGAGATAGAACCTTTTTTATATTCTACAGATATGAAAAGCATGTTTCACGCCACGATAGTTCGGACGATTAAAATTGATCCTTTTCTTGTTTTGCGTTCGTAATTAATTTAAATAGGTACAACCAAAACATTTCTGCGTGGTTGTTTAGGCCACCTAATGTATACACGAAATTGCCTGTCTATAAGGTACGCTTTTATATAAACTACTGATCGACTTCTGATGATTTTTTTCAGACATATATCTTATATGTCAAATAAATTAGTTTAGAAAAACTGAGGCCTCTAATTTTCATTTTAATAACTGCTTAATTTGTTACTCATACTTTTGTCATAAAGATGTAGTATTAAATTATTTAATTAAAGGTAGAGCGCCCTTGGATAATATGCATTTGGATGGCATGTAATGTAATACAAAATGGTATCAATAAAAATTTAAAAATATTTTTATTTGTTTCCACATATATTTAATCATTTGGTTTTGCCTGTTTAAAGGCTGCAAACGATCGTGCTGCAGCCACTTTAAACATCAAAACAGGAAGAAAATACATGAAACAAATGGCAAGGAAAGCAATAAATAACTTAATACAAATAATGTACAAAATGAGATAATATTATTTTTTTATAAGATTGGTGAAATTAACTAAAACACTTTGTGACTTAATCCGTGCCCACACTTTTTGTATAAAGTTGTGCACTGAACATTTATGTCCAAAAGGGGACTTTTAAGTGCCACTGATTGTCAATATATACCAACAAAAAATATTTGCTTTCATGAAAGTACTATAGTTTCATGAAACTCACTTCCATTGGTGAAATTCTTGCGACGTTTTTTTTATCTCTATTTGCATTCGTGGAATCTGCTTTGAAGTACACAAGAATGTTGTATAAATGACATAAAGAAATGCTCCTAAAGCCTTGTCTTTTAAGTAATTTTTATAAATTGATAGAAAAACCGATTCTGTAAACTACTAATGGACACTTCCACTAGTACCTCTTACATTTAAATTGATTTTGGAAGGAATTTCAAAGAGTCAATAGGTATAATCTATTGGACGTGGTCAAGGAGCACTATGTTTTTTTTTTACCTTAGAAGTACATTTAAATGTTTAGAAATGTCATATAACTCAAAGGCAAGTTTTGTCCTGAAACCTAATCAAATAATGCTGGATCTTAGTCAATAGACCATACGTAAAAATCAAATAAGTATGTTGAGCTTACAATTAATTAATTATTTTTATTGGCCACATTGTAAGGCATATGACAATCAAATCTAAACATATAAACCTACTTTAAATTACTGAAAAAATCTTACAAATAAAATTACAGTCACACTATTAAAATATCAGCTTAAATAGAGCCATTTTCGAGTCTCTTTAATCTCAGACGTTTTATGCCAACACGAAAAAACATTACAAGCAATTGTTTTTAACATTGAGCTTTTAACGTCGTTAAATATCAGACTATCTACAGATCTATAAAACAGCTAACACATATATATTTATTTAAAACTACACTAGCTAATCACATAATATGAAATTGCTTATAATTTCATTCTACTGTTTCATCAAAATTAATATAAATGGTACACATATTTTGTGACATAGTATAAGCATAACTACTATGAATGTTAGTAGGGCAATTAAACATTGGACGTCCAATCAAATGCTAAAATTGAAATTTTCTACAATAATGTTACACTAATTTAGTTCGCTCTTGATTATTCCAGTAACTTACTTTAATGCAATGTAATACTGATACTGTAAGATAGTTTTGTTTTTTATGGTGTCTAAAATAAGAAATGCGGCTATTTTCATAGAGAAACAGTCAAATTAGTCAAATTTATCAGTATATGATTAGAGGTGGAACATGATATAATGTTTCTGAATCGTCACATAATAGGTAGTTAGTTTTGTCTGATCTAACACTCAGTTATTATAATACTAATATATACAGTAATATGGCAATTAATATGACCATATATTTAAATTGTACTGTCCTTGATTTAAACAATAATACTCGTTTGGAATGATAGATCAAATGGAAACTTAAATGCAATTTTGTGATCACTTATATTATATTTTGATTGAAATTAGAAAGCCTAAATGCCTCAGAACTAGTCAATATTTCAAATGTTGGATTTTGAGACATAGTACTATATTAGAACCAGATTTTGATTAATGCTCAAAAGAGCCTAAATGTAGAAACCTAAGTTGAAAGTAAAACCATTTGGATTTTTTGCTTCTACCCTAAAAATGGAATTTTACTAAAAATTTAATGCTTTATCATTGTGAAAGTTAAAACGACGAGGCATTTGGCACATAATCTGGCAGAATTCAAAATACATTGATGTATATTTGCTACATTTGCAATAAAATTCTATATCACCTCTTCTTAAAATAAAAATACACATTGGCAGTTGTGACAGAAAAGAAGAAACTACAATCTTTCAAGTATTTGGAAGTAATAATTTGGAATTATTTTGCTTACAACTTCGAAGGTAAGTTAAGAATTGTCGTTTCGTTCGATTATTGCGAGATCGTCGTCTTCACCAGACGTATTAGTTTTTATATCGACGTGCGCTAAATTAGCTTCAGATGATCCATTACTCGAGTCGTGAGATCTGGGACTTACACTAGTCTTTCTAACATAAAGAATGTTTGAATCTAGCCTATCGCTGAAGCCATAGGCGCTGCCGTCCGATATTCGATTTAATTTGTGAATCTGCTCCCTCAATTCGCAAACTTGACTGTATAACTTTTTGTTCTCCCGCAATATCGCTATGTTTTCGGTTTCTAGGAGCTCTCGTTTACTCCACTGTATCGTGTTCTCTGACTTGAGCCTCTCTATCTCCATTTTTAGCTCAGCTATCTTCTCATCTAGCACTTGTTTCGCCGCTACTTCGTCTTGCAACTCATTTTGCAGCCTCTCAACTTCACTGTGGCTCGAGTCTGTTGATCCTAATGTTCTGTCGCAATGTGTCAACTCCATCTTCGTTGTATGAAGTTCCGCTGTCAGATTTTCAATTTTGGACAGCAAGAACCCTTTCTGATCTTTTTCGATTTGTAAATTCTTACACGTCTCGTCCAATTTCAGTCTTAACTCACTCAATTTGTTTGCTAGAATGTTATCAACGTTAGAAAATTTGTGGGAATCTAATGAAGCTCTCTGCCTCATCTGTTCGTTTGGCGACACAAGATTCTTCCGTCTCAATTCTACGCCATCATCAGCAGATAAATCTGCTGTTACTATCCTGCTCTCACCTATGCTTAATAGCTTTTCGTTCTCTTTCTTTAGTTCAATAATCTGTTGCTCTAATTCGTTTTTCTCAATCTTGACAGTTGTCAGCTCCTTCGTCAAGGCGTCGGCTTTGTTCTTTAAAGTTTTAGCTTCCTCCCTCGCTTTGTTACGTTCGTTGCGGACCTTGCTCCACTTTTCTCGCCAGTTGGCGGTGCAGTCTGACCACCACCTCATGGTCTTCTCCATTTGCGTGGCGCGGGCGCGTGCTTCATCTAGCTCGCGTTGGTAAAGCGCCTCTTTGGCCTCCCAGTCAGTATTCGTATACCGCATCGAAGCTCCATCATGGTCACGGCTGCGTCGATGACTACCACCGTGCGAACTTTGCGCCATTTTTGATCACTGTTTTCTGGAAAGAACATAAAACATTAACCTTCATATATTTCCCCAAATTGTTGAAAATTTTTCTTCCTACTCGATAAAATCATTTTTATATGCAGAACGATGTCCAATCGTCCTTGCGAGTTGCCGCCATGTCCGCCGTGCCCGCCGCCGACGCCTACTCCATGCCCCCAAGTGTGTCCTCCACCACCACCCATGCCGGCATGCCGAGTAAAACCCATCATGCGTGGGCTGCACTGGTCGCAAACCAAGCGCAACATCGCACAAGCATTGGCGTTGGCTGCGTTTGCTGGCACTGCATATGCTGTACTAGTTGCTATGCCACGAAAAGCAGCATACAGGGATTACTATGCGTAAGCTAATTTTATTAAATAAATACACACAATAGTCACATACGTAGTTCTGACGCCACACTAGGTTACAAGAAACTACGAGAGACTTTTCAGTGTCACAAACACCCAGACCCGAAACAAATATTTGTGGATCACACAAACATTTATTTCGGTGCGGGGATCGAACCCGCGGCCTCTCGTTTTGCAAGCTGGTATCTAGCCAACTGCGCCACAGGGCTGTCAATTATTTTATAGGATTAATCACAATTTAAACCAGTCTCAGTAAAAGGTTTGAATTATAAGAACACAGACATTCTGAATTTATGTGTGCATTCTAATGTATTTAACATCAGAAATAATTGTCAGAATATTGCATACCTTCTTACATTTTTACAAGGAGAAACATTTTCATTTCTTAATGTGTAATAAATTGCAACTGATTATTCATCTGAATTCATAAAATTTCTACCAAGATATGGATTCTTAATCCTTAAAATATAACTTCTGTTGAAGTTATATCACAGATACAATGGTTAAGAATAGTGGCATCTAGGACTTATAAAGCATTTAGTTCAGTCAATGGAATTGCCTTTCCTATTGAACATGTGAGTTCTTAGTTGTCTTCTACTGTGTTTCCTAATAGAAATGTGCTCAAAGACAATAGACATGCTCCTTATTATGTGGGTACAAAAATGCACCTATGTCTAGTACTTTAGGGAATACCAAGTGTTAGTGTGTATGTATAAATGTAAAAACACTTTTATAGTGTAGCATATATTTTAAAGTTCTTATCATTTTATTTCTTAAGAAATGCAGCCCTCATTTTCACCCTTTCACATTACTTTTTTAGGATTGAACATTTTTTTTTGGGAATGTACATTTTTAAAGATGCAAGCAATACATAAGGAACACTGTAAAAATTAAAATTTGTATGCTTTCTTGGATTTTAGTACTCTTTAGTTACTAAGTGAGAAGACTTTTAGTATCCATTTTGTAAAATTACAGATATTTACACAATTTTGAATGACAATTTACACATTGGGATTTTGAATTAGTGACAAAATATTTGATTTCACAAAAAAATGAATAATTGTAGTTTTCATATTGTTGACATACAATTAAAATTATGCTCATTTACTGCTATTGTTGTCATACACACTAACATTTTAACAATATATACAGTAGAAACTCAGAGAAAATTAACACAAAGATCAATGTTACACATAATAAAAGAAGTTATAGATGCTTTCGCGTACAGGATACGAAAAATGTGTTTAAAAATTACTTTCCATTCATACCTGAGTAATATTCAAGACCCACGTAAATACATTTCAATTGTATATTTTACAAACAATTCACAAAATTTGAGCTAAAAGGAGACTTTCCCAGATGTTCCCTGTGTCATTTTTTAAAACCTCAACACCTAGGGATGGGTAACGTACTATTTGATAAAAGGTATACGTAAAAAATAGTAAAAATAGGTATACATAAAAATTGAGTATATTAAATTTTCACTGGGTTTAGTCTAAACTGTTTTATTATAATTTTAACTAAACCAAAACAGCTCAACGAACATTTCGTCCAATTAATTAATATTTAAGTTGCTTTGCACATCCGCCTACTTATAGTCGATTATTAATTATGCTCAGTGAAAAAAAGTAAATGAATAATTGTTGTGTGTTATTTTACTTATATCCATAGCTATTTTACGGGGAATTTTAAAGTAATAATAACATTCACATTTAATTAAATTCCAGAAAGGGTGAATTTGAAGATTGGGCTGACGAAATGGCAAGGAAAGGACTATTCCAATCGGTTCCTCCAGAAACATTAAAAGATAACCAGCACATGAATAAATAGTGACAATTCTGAAATTAATAAGGATTTTTATCTACTTTTATGTTTTATTTGTCATCTCTATACAAATATTCCCCTAAATATCCTTCTTAAAGTCATGGACTTTCTCCGACTTTGAAATAATAACAACCCTACTGCTGTAGATGGTTTTAACTTTAAAGATTTTAATATGCAAGTTTCATTGTTTTATGTTTTCCAGAATCCGGAAAGTGTAACAATCAACAATGTATCAATGAGAAATACTTTTCATGTTCTGAAGCTGAACGTTTATATTTCCAAAGTAAAACCTAGTTCCTATTATCAGACCATTTGTAATTTCATTAATTTACCTGGGTTTAATAGTATTACTTTTTTTTTATAATTAGATACTGTAAATTAATTTAAAAAAGATTTTTGCCCAAAGTTATATTGTATAAAACTTTAATTTATTCATAATTTTAACAGATTCTTAGAATTTATATTACAACTTACTCATATATTGTTTTATAATTTTTTAATAACGTAGCCTTGGTGATGAATTCATTAGGATAATTAAAAACTCAGTATGAATTAGCCATTGGGCGTGTATGTAATTTAATTTATAGATAAAAATATTGCTGAACTTTGGATTTTTTTAATCAACAGGAAGTGAATCGTGTCTTCAGCTTAATGGCGGCAGCCAATCGTATAGTTGTATATTATTATTAAAACATGGAGATTACATTATCAACCAATCACAAACAGCCTTCAGTGGAGCATGAAACATTGAATATATGACCTTGTAATGAGGTAAAGAAATTAGGCCTAATAATGGGCATACAAGCCCTGTTATTTGATATAAAAATTACAGAATATATATTTGTTTGCAAATAATATTTTCTAATATTTCATGTTGGTTTACATATCCGAAGTCATTTCATATTTAATTTTAAAATAAGCACTTAAAGCGCTTGTCAAAGGTTGTGTCACTCATGTTTGTCTACTGCGAGTCAGTGCGCATGTCAAGTTGAAAATTGCAAATGGCGGCCGTTGTTATTGTTCGTACCGAATTAACTATTTGTAAATTATATACTAATCTTTTTAGCGATTTTTCTAATGAACTGTTATACTGATGCGATGCTTTAACTTCTCATAATTCGGCGCGACAGGTTTTATGTACGTTTTTAAGTGTTTTGAGTGTTTTTTTGGTATTTTATGTGTGTCATGCAAATGGGGTAAGCTGGAATTATCGGATGTCGCTTAGGTTGTTTTGGATAGATTTAATAAGAAAATGGAGTGATGTTCTGTGACCTTAAGTGTTAAAATGGATAGTGCATAAAGTTTTCCAAATATCGCTGTATAATTTGAGTGTTGCAAGAGACAGGAGCGGCCGCAATTTACGATTGTTCCATGCTGTGACTGCACTCCCCGTACATTTCAAAATGGCTGCTCTTTACGATATATGAGCTTTGCGTCACTGGAACATAAATCAGTGGATTGGAATCGTTATGAAATTGTCGTGTTTCTAGTCGTACGATCGCTGGTGAAAAATCGGAAATAATCCAGGGACACGTTCCCGGGCTGGTGTGGACCGTGGCATTAGTGTTGTGTCATATGTTTTCGTAGTGGAGTGGACACTGGCCATAGGACCGATATTGCCTTGCGTCCGTGCCGGACTGTGATGTTGCGTTTGATATTCCAGGATGATTTGAGACACAAGGGAATGGTACTTGTGTGGAATTGAGCGGAATGTGACATCGTATGAGAGGTGAGTGGAGTTTTACGAACGTTTATTTACATTTTGCGGTGTGTGCCGTGGTGCTATGTTCGATACAAGATGGACACAGTGGTGGGTGACAGGACGTCGGGCGGCCGCTGCGGACGTGCCCCGCGCGCGGTCTCACTGAAAAACTCGATTCGCGATTACAATGTCACAGTTTGGACTATAAGAAATTGTGTAACACGCAATGTGTTGTTGACGTTGTCCGCGAGTGGCCGTTCGCGGCATATTCCATGCACCCTGCGCTTGTAAACTCCACTAATATGTCAATCCTACACGATAATACGTTCTTATTAGCGTGTACCCCGCGTGTCACACCGCTTAAACTACAAAAACTATATAAAACGCCATGTAAACACTGCATGAGGTTACGGAAAGTACATGCGTCGTAAACATCGACCGTACAATGCCATTCATACGAATTTTACCTAACACACAGGTGTACACTTGGCTTACATAAATTAAAATTAATAATGAATATGTTGTATTTTCAATGTAATGCTAGAAATCATATAAATCTGCTTTTGGAACATGTATTCAAGTATTTTATGACATGCCAAACTGTGCTTTATTAGCAGTTTATGAACTTTACAATTTCTTAGATTATTTAATTAGACTTAAAATAGATTTTGCCTAATATCATCCTTTTCAGGTATCCAGGATATTATTTAAACATAATATGGTATTCAAAACTGACAATGATTAAACTAGGAATCATTTCATGAGTATTAAGTGAGTGTGTGGAAATTGGGCAAATCAGAGCAAATATGTAATGAAAACTATAATTACAAATATGTAAGAAGTGAGAAATATTTTTTGGAAAAATTAGGGACTCACACCATAAACAAACAATGAGTAAGGAGTCTACATTTTTACACATAAGGAACTGGTCAAAAGGTTAAATACCTTTAACTATTCTTTTTTTTCAGAATTTTAAAATTATATCAATGTTTACACATAGATGATGATTTTGTATACATAGATATTATAACTACTTAAGGTTGAAAAGTGATAAATATTTTTTTTTCATGGCATAGAAAGCTTTTTTAAGATATTAGAAGCACATTGTGATATTACAGACATGAGTGGATCTTTCTTAATTAGTTATTGTAAAGGAAAGGATGATATAAAGATTGAAGATAAATGTTTTAGATTATTATGATTGCCATAATTTAATTAATCCCTGATGGTAAGTACTGGGTTTTAAAGTATAACATGTTAGTAGAATAATATCTAATACAAATAGAAATAGTCCTTTTAATGATTTTTTTTTCCATTAAAAATTGTTGCATGTCAGATTCACACACTTACCAATAGTTATAAATCATAAAATTACAAATTTACCTAATGTTTTCAGGTAAAATAGAATTTTTTGGAGGGATATGGTTTGCATGTCCTGAATTGATTGAATATGTATTATTATTTTAAAATGATTCAATATTAATGAAATATTGTTATAATGGGGAGAAAAATATTTTATCATTCTGTGGAAACTTCATTTAAATGGGTTCAGTAGTTTTGAAATGTAAGGTAAGCAGATATCAGGAAAATATTCCAATACATTGATGGATTATTAGTGTGACAAATTCTAATCATCATATATTTTTTTAAATAAGGAAAGAGATTAACCAGGTAATAATAGGCTATAAAACTAAATAATATTTAGTTTTGATAATAGTGCTATGTTTAGAGAATAGGGAAAATACAAATTTCTAAAATTTGTAGTGTCTTTGTTTAGGTTAATCGTGTATTAAAAAAACAAAGATGACAGTTTTAGGTCTTATATTTTAATTATGTATATTAAATTTTTTTGGTAAATTATAGGCAAGTTTGAAATAAGCTTAACAGATATAAGTTACAAATGGTAAAAGTAACATATAGAAATGAGTTTTGTCATCATTTCTGTATATATAATAGTAGCCAAGTTGATTATTTTATTGCATAATTTTGCCACTTAATTACCTAAGCTTAAATTAGGATTAAATTAAGCCTAGAAGATCTGGGTATTTCCATTTCCTGGAGTTTTTAAACACTCATGCAAAACACATCACTGTGATAATTGATAGCATAATGAAACAACACACTTTTACATAAACACATATGATAAATTAGTGTAGCCCTGTCAAGTATGGTAACACAGTTAATGTAAATTTTATACATTTATCTTTTAATTTTGTTTTTATAATTATTGATCAGATTGCCAAATATTTTTTCCTAGCTTGATTTGGGTTACAGAGTTATGAGAATGACTTATAATTCAATTTACACATTTGATATCCTGGTCAATTTTTTTTAGAATGACTAGAATATTAATATATAAAAAAATATAGAAAAAAAATCAATCTTTGATTTAGTCAGTTAGAAAAAAATAATTGAAAAGCTAATAAAATTTATAAAAAGTGGAATTAATTTAGTAATTTTTTTTTGTTTTTTTGTAATCACATAGTAATTTTTCTATAGCAATTTAGAATATGTGTACTTGAGGATACAATATCAAATTATGACTATACCCATATTCTTATTTTCAATAATCCAATATTGCAGATTAATATCACAATTAGATTCTTTAACAAATGTTATTTTTGGCATGTCAATCAATAATAAATTATACAAAAAAAGTTATGAAAAATGATAAAGTATTTCTCATTAATTGCCTTATGATTATGGATTAATTAATAAACATATATTTGTAAAAAGGTTTTATAAATCAACCTATAGCATCCCACTGCTGAACTAAATGATAAAATTCATTAGTTAAAAAAATATACAAAAAGTCACATTTTTATTATTATTCAATATTCTTGTCCCCATAATATATTACTATCAAACTTCCAAAACTCCAAAAAAAAAATTTCAAATAGTATTAATTTTTTTTTTATTGAATGTATTCAGGATATGAGTTAAACTGCTATGTTCTAGTGATAAGAGAATTAGTATTATACTGAGAGATAAAAAAATAGTATAACATTGAAAATACAATAAACCTTGCATATGTACAATCCATAATTAACAAACATGACATTTTAATATTTACTTTTGATTGATAGTATCTACACATTACATTTGATAATATTTTGTAGTTTTAAAATGGTCAATAAAAGACTTGTAATTTGCAATAACAATCTTCAAGCTGAAATGCAGAGAGATTTGCTAAGCTATAATGGTATAAATGTGGTATATGTAAAATATAATTTCTTGAATCATAATTGAAAGAAAAAGTCAATTACAACCCAGGCTGTGCAGTTGTTCAGGTCCAGCCTGTCAAATAAGAAATGGATAAAATTCTGCATTCGTCCGAATCTCTGAATCTCCAAAAAAATTTTTTTAAAAAGTTTAATACTTTCTGATACCCACAACACAAGACTTTTATTTTATTGTGGGGTCAGATATACAGACAGATTGTTTTGTGATAATAATAATTATAATAGTTAAAATAATGTATGTTTATGGACGTTGCAGCATGGCAGCGGACAGCGACGGGCCAGGCTCGGCGGGTGGGGGCGGGTGCGGGGCCGGCGGCGGCGGTAGCGCGGGCGGCGCGTGGTGCGGCGTGGTGGTGACCTGCGAGGGTGACCTACGCGACCCGCGCTTCCCCGCGCGTCTGCGCCGCCTGCTGCGCGACCTGCGCTCACTACTCGCCGACCCGCATCCGCATTCGCTCAAAGTTAACAAGGTATTCCTTAACATCATATCTTCACCACATTATGGTATATCACCACCAGTGGCGGTACTTCTATAGAAGCCCAAAAGCGTTACATGTTAATTGTGTAATGTCTTAGTTTATAATTGTTAAATAAAGATTTAAAGCTTAAAGATTATTATTCGCAACTTCGGAAGGCAAACTGGTCTTTTGGGCTTCTATGGAAGTACCGCCACTGGTCCAAATAGTGTCGACCAGCAAGAAATGAATATCCTTTACTGGTAGACTCAATTTAGTTACCCTATGCGAACTGATTAATAATTATTAAATTTAGTACTAGTAATTAGACATTCGACAATCTTATTCACTTTACAAAGCGCAAAACCACCGCATCACTTGATTTTTTGTGAGATTGTGGTAAAACATCGAGTAGATGCATTTCTGTCGCTGTTTATTGTGACTACAGCGTTGCTATAAGTATAGAGCTCATGTAATAGATAATTGTTACCAAAATAGTATTTATTCTATAATATTTAAGGTATTCAAAGTGGCAGGGTAGTCAGAGTTTTTCTAGTTTGATTTATTTTTTATGTGTTTATGTTTTAATATGGTGGCATGGCACTAATGTAGCATTGCATACTTTACAAGAAACGACCAGGACGATAAGTCATTAATCGATACGTTTTATTGCCTTTGACATTAATCATGATTAATTATAATTGGGCAAATAGTGTATGTTAAAATGCTGTATTTAAATATAACAGCAAAAATTGTAATACTATAAAAAAGGTATGCTTAACCCATTCCTCCCCACTGTCCTATTTTTAGGACAATTCTACAATTTTTTTTTGTAGTTTTAGGGCTCTTATTTTCATTGTTTCTGATGAAATTCGTAATTTCACACTATTTTTCTAAAAAATTTTTTTTCGCTGTAAAAAATATTAAGGTGATTTTAATGTAATTTTTTCAAATTGATATTTTTTGTCGACTAAGGAAGAGCATTATGATCCGACTCCATATATCGCGAAAAATACTAATTTTTTTCTCATATAATTTTTCTTAATGTAATTAGGACTTAATTTATACATTTCATCAAAAAATTCCAATGTTTTTCGATGCTTGGGAAGTAATGGGTTATATCGTGGAATTTTCCTGAATCCAAAAATGTTAATTACACTATAATTATAACTTTAAATAAACGGAAACATTTATCATTAATGCCATATTATTATTTTGACAATTCGATGACACAAATTTTATGATTACAAGAACGTAATGTAATGTAAACAAAACTTCAAGACAGCGCGCGTGTCATTGACCGTAGGCGTCAGCTGATTTTTATTTTTCAGTTCTAAAAACTACAATTTTATTTTAAAATAAAAAGATATCAATTTCTAATATAATAGTTTTCCTTTAACATTATTGTCATATTACTTCGTTATTTCCCAAATAAATAAATAATGTGATTTTTTTTCAAAATTTTGATCCAATACTTTAATCCATGCAATGCTTTTTTGATACGAATTGCAAACGATATGAATAGCGCCAAACCATCAAACCCGGTATCGTCATTTTGACGTGCCAGTAAAACAAATGGTATCTTAAAGCACGCATAATTCAATTAAAATGCTATAAGGAAATACTTAAGTTTACGTCTGACCTACAAGAATTTTTCAGTGATGATAATGACCTCTTGTGAGTGTTGGAGAATCCCATGGGGTATGTTGAAAAATCTGATATCATGGGGTTAGCGAGGGAACCACATACAGCAGATCATTTATTCGACGTTTTATATGGATCACAATGCACTTTTAAGTGCCATCTAATGACATAAAAAAAACATTCAGACCTGGTTTATTTTGAGACTAGAATGGCGTTTCTTTTTTTCTTATTTATTATAGTAGACGCATTTTAAAATGAGGCTTCGGGTCATAAATCATGTTTATCTGTCTGTCTCGCTCGCACTTACAGGTCTTATGGATCTCTCCATGTAGTGATGTGCGTAAGAATTGCAGACTTGCATATCGATAACGGGATAGGTACAATCGACAACCCTTACTCGTAACGGCCAATCAGGAGTCGGAGTGCTTATAAAGGTCACGATGACGCATCGACCCCACGTGCGCAGGTAGCTAAGTATCGATAACGGGTTGCATTGCGTGCACATTCCTACTCTCAGTGACATTTATTGCCCAACGACTCAAGTTTAAAATGCGTCTACTATAGTGGAGTATGTTCCTACTAAGTTTTAAAATGACCACAGAGTACTGAGTGTGTGTGTGCGTGTGCGTGCGTGCAGGTGGAGCCGTGGAACTCTGTGCGCGTGACGCTGTCGGTGCCCCGCGCGGCGGCGGCGCGGCTGCGCGCGCTGGCGGCGGGCGGCGCTCCGCAGCTGCGTGCGCTCGGCATCCTGTCCGTGCAGCTGGACGGAGACGCCGCCGTCAGCCTGCGCCTGCAGCACGGCGCCGAGCTCACCATCAGCGCCGACGCAGACGGTACTCGCACGTGCACATGGCGCTTCCACACATACATACTCAAATACATACACACACACATACATACATACAAGATCTCCATTTTGGGCAGCCTCGAAGTGTAAAGATAGTATGAGGAGTCTCTCGTTATAAAAATTCTGTTCATTGGATTAGATAATCTTGGTCATCCATTTATGGCTTAATTCATTAAATTTCACTAAGTGTTGCCATCCTTTGGAACTCGGTGCATAGAAGATAAGCATTACGGGGTCTTGAGCAATCTTATACATGTCAATATTCTCATTACGGCTGTCGCTAGCTACTGCTGTATTCCTACATCGTCCATTGGAATTTAAAATCAATGTCTAACACTGCTTCCGATGAAGTGATGATCACACAGCACATACTATCCACAGACGCGAGTACATCAAGATCTCAGCCGAATGCGGAGCTGTTAGCGGGGCTGGAGGGCATCGGGCGGCTCATGGAGGGCGAGAGCTCCAGTTCAGGCGCGGGGTCAACGCCCGAGGCTGCGCCCCCGCCCGCCGCGCCCCGCGACAACTTCAAGTCGCCCAACACCGTGTGCCCCATGGACGGCAAGATCCCGCAGAACATTCCCACGCCCACGGACCGCTGCGAGTTCCCGTTCGGCAGCATGACACAAGCGAGGGTCATACACCGGAAGGAAAACACGTTAGGTGAGGAAATGGACACTTTTAATGACCTAGTTTGAGTGTAGAATAAGCACAAGAATAAGGTGTATTAAGAATCCGATGGAGCAGAGTGTCTTTTCTTGGTCATATGTGGGTCAAAGAAGCTTTTTTGTAAATGTAGAAAGATTGATTAAAAAGTCTAAGGTTAGACAAAATCATGATGTCAAATCTAAAAAAGGGCCGAGTGCCAGTTGGTCATTATCCTCTATAAAATATGTTTTTGCGAACTTTTCCGAGTTTTATTTCTTTATTTTTTGCAATGGATCTATAATAATTATCTATCGCAGGATTAGGTGGTCCTTCAGGAGGTATTAGGCCTCCGGCGGACGGATTATTCGCGCGGCCGTCGACGTCAGCGTTCGCGGGTCCGCCGCCGCCGTACCCCGCGCAGCCTCCGCCGTCCCCAGCGCCCCCGCCCCCGCCCCCGCCTCCACATGCGCCGGCACATTCCCCCGTGTCGACGCCCCCCACGGTGGCGATGTCTTCGCCGCTCCTCGTAAACCTGCTGCAAAACGACGCGCCGGCGCCGCAGCCCAGGCCAAAACCGCCGCCGCATCCCGCCAAGTTAGACCGACTCGAAGATGGTCAGGTGAGTACTGAGTACAAATATGTTTTTCAGTTTTCTGTCTACGCATTCACATGCATTAGTAAAAAGGTGATATAATATTTAATTGAATTAAATAAAATTGGATTTATTACCTTTTGAAAGGTGAATTTTATTCAACCGCATGGTATGTGTTTCGTTTTGTGAATAGCAGCCCCGACGCTTGCAGGTGGAGTTGGCGGTGGGTCGCGCTCCGTTCGAGTACCGGTCGCCGCGCACGCCGGGCCCGGCGCGCATGCCCGCGTCCCCCGCGCCGCCCTCGCCCGCTCCGCCGCCCTCGCCCACGCCGCGAGCCGTGCCGCGGACGGCGCCCTACGTGCGGAGAGCGTTCCCCGCCCCCCGCGCGACGCCGCCCCCGCCCGCCGCCTACCGCAGCACCGGGCCTGCGCCCAACGCCACGGTGGTGTCGCGGGCGCGGTTCCCCCTGGGCGCGTACCCGGCGGAGTCCTTTGGGCCTCCGCCTCCGTACGGCGTGCGACCGGCGGCGCCGCGGCCGGGCCCCGCGCGCAGTGTCGCACCGCCCGCACCCACGCCGGCGCTCGCGAGGGTCACAGCAGAGGACTTACAAGCCTTGTTACCGCCGCCACCTACCTCTATGGATCAGAAAACACAATCCAGTTTCCAGGTATGTTACATATAAATATATCCTTATTATTGGCTTACTTATTATCTCTGTAACACTTTTACAAATAGGATATGTGTTTCAGGAATTCCAGAGGTATCAACAGCAGTATATCGCGCTCCAACGCGCCAATTCTCGTACGAACACGTCGAGTCAAGGCGATTGGAACGAACCTTATCGGGACTCACTGTGGGGCCTGCAGCTACCTGATATACCGGACACTTGTGACCTGGACCAGTTACTGCCGACCCTCGGTGCGGACCTCAACCTGGACGACACCGCTCTGTCCGCCATCTCCGACTTGGATACGAACGCCAAGTTGGATTTGCTTTGTGATCCGTCGCAGCAGGACTCGCAAAGTTCCGAGACGAATCAGACGCCCGATTCGTTATTACAAGAGATAACTGGTCAGTTCACGCCCACGATGAACGGTCCCTATCCGGAGACATCGTCGGCGTCCAGTACGCAATCGAACGTGAATGATGTGCCTTCAAAGTCGAGCTCGTTCGAGAGCGAGACGAACTTTATGCCTCCCCCGCCTGTGCCTCAACAGTCGACGTCCAAATACCAGACGAATCCTCATTCTACGGTTCAGCATCCTCCATTCAAGTCGCCGCCCACTTCATATTCTGTATCCCCGAGTAGTGGGAATTCTGAAAGAATGATGGTCAGCCAAGGCAGTCAGATCGGTCAGTTGAGTCACAACCAAGTGAATCAAACGACGTCGATGCCCCCGCCGATGCGGTTACCGATCAGAGCGGCGGCGTCGGTGACCACGGCGACAGTGGGTTCGCAGGCTACCGCGCAGGAGATCGAGGAGCAGAGTAAGCAGTACCTGATTAAAACGCTGATGAGGGACGATGATATACCACCGCCCAAAGAGCAAGAGAAAAAGTCGGAAGAGATCACCGTCGCTCAGTGCAAAGTGAAAGAGAACGCCACGGATACAGGGCCCGAGATCTTCGGTATCGCTAAGTCGGTACCCGAGGATGACAGTAAGAAAGACGAGGAAAAGTCGAAAAGTAAAATGGTTAAGAAAGAGCGGGACGACAAGATGACCGCGCAGAAGGGCGGCAAGCCCAGGACAGGCGGTTCGAAGGAGAAGCCTGCCACGCTCAAGGATAAGATTATCCGCGATGGAAAGTCTACCAAAGTTGCCTTACCGCGTGCGCCGGTTGCGAAACCGGCCACGCCAGCCGGGGACCCGCCCAAGTCTCCACCAGGCGAGAAGGAGTCCATCAAGCTGAGGCTCACGAAGACGAAGCTTGACAAAAACGAACCGGTGGTGCAGCCTGTCTACAAGGCGGACGTCAGCTTCGTAAATCAACAAAAGGGCGACAAGCCGACGGAAAGCGAACTGCGAGTACCGCCGCTGCACATCAGCCTTAAAGGACGGAACTCGGCGGTCATAAAGAACTCCAAAAAGGAGAAAAAGAAGTTTAGTCCGGGTGACTTACACACGAAAAAGGTGAAGATCAAGAAGGCTCTAGAAGACGGCAAGTCTCACAGAAGGGATTCTGAAGAGTCCATAGCTTCGAAGTCAGGTGACAACACCGAAATCAAGACTGATGAGTATTTAAATGCAAAAGGCATAAAGCTTAACAACCACTACGAGGGCGAAGCGATAAAAACGGAAATACCGGGCGACAACAATGTTGTATATAGAATGAAAACTATATCCAAGAACGCCCACATAGTGACCAAGTCGCACGATTACAAGCTGAATAACAAAATGCTCGACTTGAAGGTGAAGAAAAAGTTCAAAATACTCAACGAGGGCAAACCGGACAAGGATAAGGAATGGAAAAATGACACGCTGGACAAAGAGGGGAAGTACGCGCAAAACGAAGGCTACAGAGAGACTGCCAACAACCACGAAGTGATTAAGAAGTTACCTAGTGGTATGGAGTGCGGTGCGAAATGTGATAAGTCCAGTGACGGGAAGACTGTGCAACCGGACACTGAGTGTGATAAAGGTGCTAGTGAAAAGTGCAAAGTGGAGTGGACGCTCGCCGACGCGGACGCGCGCAACTCCGACGCAGACAATAAGTTAAAACGGACACTTACCGACAGTGCTATTACCTCACCCAACGGGCTGCTCACGTCAGAGAAGAAGAGGAAAACCAGTCATAGTTCCTTACCAGGTAAATATTCATTTCAACTAACTCCCCATAATCGCCAACACACCGCAAACACTTCACTTGTCATTGCTGCAAGTTTCAATTGGACTAACAAAGGGCCTCTTTTCGACGAGTAGGAAGGGTTGTCTGTGAACATTTTAAAGTTTTGGATTTCAGTAATTTTTTAGTAGGTCTAATGGTAGCGTTAGATATTTACATTAGTCAGGTAGCGCTAGTTATTGTAATGTCTTCACATGGTTCGCGTACTATGTTTCAGATCCACCTGGATCGACAAACGTAGGCACGATAGCCAGCCGCGTGGACTCCCCGCCCGGTGCGTCGAGTCAGCGGTGCGGCGCCACCTCGCCGCGACGGAAAGAGCGCCCTAAAGACAAGTCCTACTGTAAGCTCGTCGCAGAACGCGCTGCGCGACCTGACACAGACAAATTTCCGAACAGATCACCCACTTCACAAGCGCAAGGTGAAGATTCCGGCATAGAATCCATGGACGCGCTATCGGAGAAGTCGCCCAACCAGGCGAGTCAGTCGCCGCCTGGGCCGCAGAGGAAAGAGCGGCTCGACATGCCGCGCTCCACCAGCCCCACCTCCGTGCAGAGGATAATCGGCGTCATAGACCAGCCGCCCGCCTCCGACGAGCTGCTGGAGCGACTGTCGCTGGCCGCGGGGCAGCCGCGCTACGACACCGTGCCGCCCGACATCGACGACCTGGGCGACATCGAGGCCGAGCTCGCCAAGATGCACGCCGACCACATCAACGGCGACGACCAGGCGCACACCAAAGAACGACAGCCCACGCCCATCCTGCGCGACGAGACGCTCGCGGACAAGCCGCAGGTCCTCGACAGGGACAAGGACATCAACACCGAGATCAGCATCGACATGGACGCCAAGAACACGCACGTAGATAAGGAACTAATCAGTCCCAAAAAGGAGAACGACTTCGATCCCTTACCAAGTAGAATGTCACCACCGTTGTACACGTATTCAAATCAGGAAAAAATCAGCGCCGACATGGAGTTGAAGGAGGAGAAAGTGATAGCTGAAAACGGTGACACCAAGGATGAAGTTAAAGACAAACAGGAGCCAAAAATAGAGAGGCTACCGTTGAAAGCTGACTTTCCAGACAAGAGTCTACTCGAGCAGCTCTTGATCGAGATTCCGACGCCTGATTACGTCGGTAAGAGGCCGGAGTCGCCGTCACCGTCCACTCTGGAAAGGGTCGCGCGGAGTAGTGTCAGGACGAGGTCGAGTAGTAAAATGAACAGCCCCGCCGACGGGCCAAAAACTCCGCGCCTCAGCCCCGGTATCAACAAGCTCGAGCGGTCCGATTCACCGGCACTGCAGCCTCGAAATTGTCTGCGGGGTCCCGAAGACAAGACGAGTCCGAGAAACGCTGCTAGCGCCACGCCGACCGTCAAACCCGCGCCCGCCGCTAAGCGGAAACGGCGCGAGTCGGAGAGCTCCGGCGCCTCTACCATCAGCTGCGAGGAGGGGCTGTCGCCGGCCGGCCGCCCCAAAAAGAAACCGCGCCGCACGGAGCCCAAGCCGGTCAACCCCACGGCACCGCCCGGCAAGGTGAAGAAGGACTCGGACAGCGACAGCGACGAGCCCCTCATCTGCAAGGTTCGAGGGAAGACGGGCAAGGGGGTGCGCGGAGTAGGGCGGGGCGCTGCCAAAGTGGCCGAGGGCGTGGGCACGCGGCGCTCCGTGCGGCACGGGCACGCGGGCGGGGCGCCGGGGCTGCCGCCGGGCGCGCCGCCCCCCGCGCACCACCCTGCCGCCCTGCCCGCCGGCCCCGCGCCCGCGCCCGCACCCGCACCCGCACCCGCGCCACCACTAGCCACGCCCGTCAGGAGAAAAACCAGAAGTGCCGGTGAGTTTTTATCATGGTTCCTTTATATTTGTGTAAAAAATTGTTTATTAATTTTGGCAGCAGATCAAGGTGATGATACATTATCATTATTACTAGATCCTTACAGGAACGTTCTAGAATGTTATTTATAATGTACATTTCGATTGTAATAGAAATACGAGGTTCATTTAGGTTGGAACAAAATAACAATTCTTCTTAAAATATATATTTTTAATAATTTAAGTAACTGCATCTTTATAATAAGTATGGCGCCAACTAATGATAAATGACAAATGTCTTAGTACTGTATCGGTCATGTCGACTTACTAAGATGCTACATTTTAGGTGCACACGACCCAAAGGGTTTTTGGTGAATTAAAAATTTGAAGCAATATACGCCAATTGTTTGTCTTTCCTATACAATATATTTGATATAATATTAAGTACTTTTTTATCACACAGTACTAAAAAAACTATGTCCTAGTTGCTTATAGATATTTTTCGTTATTATTGTATTGTTTTTACGTGTAAATTACCTACATATTAAATAGTGTGTGCGTGGTTTTCAGTAGGCGAGGGTCCCGGCGGGCTGGTGACGCCGCGGCGACGGCGCACGTCCCGCGACGGCAAGTGACGCAGGTCGCGCGCGGAGCCCCGGCCCGCGCTGCAGCCCCCGCGCTCGCCCACGCCGCCGCTGTCGCCGTCGCCCTCGCCGCCGCGCCTGCACCTGCTCTACCCGCTCGACTGACGCCCGCCCTGTCCGCGACACGTGTGGCTCTACCGCCGACCGCCTTAGTACCCGCTCTCCTTGTATGCGCACGCCAATGAACACGCCGACAACAATTATCATACATACATAGACATACCTACAGTGGCGGTACTTCCATAGAAGCCCAAAAGCCCAGTTGGCCTTACAAAATTCTGAATATAAATCTTTAAGTTTTAAATCTTTATTTAACAAAAGCTATTTAACATATAAATGAGAATATACTGACCCCACAATAAACAATTATAAACTAGACATTACACAATTACCGTGTAATGCATTTGGGCTTCTATGAAAGTACCGTCACTGATACCTACATACTAACAAACAGTGCCTAACAGAATTTATCGAAAATACTTCAGAACTTTGTTTCCCTTAATTAAGTGTTGTATAGTGAAGTAACTATAGCGCAATGGGAGTTTATTCTGTGCCATTGTAGAAGATGACACAAACACATGTTAACATTTGTAAGCTAACCAAGCCACCACAGTGCCGTTTTGTCCGATGAAATATGTTTTTGTTGACGAAACAAATGTCGATACTTAGTAGAACTATCGACTTAGTTTATCGATATTGTAATAACTCGTATACTACTCTTGGTTGTCTGATCGCCTTACCTAGAACGCTCCTAGTTATTAGCCTATGTTACTTCGTAAATTGGATAGTTTATATGTTTTATACAGAACTCAAATATTGAAATGAACTTGATGTGTATAGTATATTAAATGTCTCATTGGGTGCGCATATAGAAGTAAGCCTGTACAGGGATAGACTGAGGTGGACACTGATGCCTTTACCTAGACACTTAGAATAAATTATATTAATCATATTTGTTGCGTAACAACATGAATTGGCGTTAATAGGCGACGTAAAACTTAAAGTGATAAGCTACATATATTTATTTATACAAATCAATGAATTGAATGTAAATTGTGTTAGTAAATTTTGTTGGAATACTATGGCGCGTGCTGTGGTTATTTGTTTGTAGTTGCAATAATTGGACTCCACAATATCGACAAGTACACATGTACAGGTGATGCAAGTCTGTGATGTTTTCAATAACCAACACTTTGCAAAATGAATGCGGATATCGACCATAGGTGCCACAATAATCTATTCAAATGACACACACTAAACTATTTTAGATATACAAAAACGTTGAAAAATCTGTAAATATTGTATTAAAACTTTTTAAAGAGTGACAAGTATTAGTCAAATAGCAGACAGCATTGCCTTATTCCGTTTCAAAATGTTTATAAATGTATTAGAAAATAATTGGCCCACGTCTGTCCCTGTAAAACGAGGGTATAGTTAAATATATGTATTTTTTAATTTTGTACACGCCGACTCGACAATCGGCACTTTTTGGATATCGACATTTTATTTAGTGAACAAATCATGTTACCAATCACTGTTATATGCACTTGATCATTATTATTTCTCTTTTATATGTAAGTTAATTTTTAAGCGCCTCTGAATATTACCGCTGGGTGGTCTGGCAGTGGCTTTGTGAGCCTTTGTCACTGCGTACAACAGATGTACCCCACGTTGCCGCAAACACAGTTGTTAATTAATGTTGAATAGTATATTTATTTTTTAACCGATCACAAGAGAATGTGTTTACAATTGGCGGTGGAGGCGCTCACAGAGCCGCGCCCGAGTTCGCAGCCCCAGCGGCGAGCCTTAGGTTACTAGTGAATAGATGTATCAATATTGTACAAAAGCACTTGATATGTAGGCACATTGTTATAATAGTGTAATTAATTCCCGAGAGATATAAATGGATGCATAAATAATAATTAAAAACATATTTTCATACGTTTTTGCACGTAACCTCGTGATTCGACATTGTGTGGTAAGCGCAGCGTAGTTGTTAAATTGTGTTTTGGCGGGAACGCGCGGCTTTTTCTTCAATTCATCTGTCAATAACATTATCTTTCAATAATAAATGAAAGGAAATTATACTTTGATTGTAATTAAGTGGTCGTTTTGTAATGAGTAGTTATTGTGTATAAATTTTAATCAGGATACAATTAACCGTCAAAATTGAATCATTCTTATCACGAATTAAATTAATTGCGAAGCGGTGCGTTCCCGCGCAAAACCTAGGCCGCTATTACAATTAGCGTTTTTATATTGTAAGGACAATTCACGACCAATAATTGTAATTTAAATTGTGAAACTCGATGATTTCTTAGTGAAATGATAATAATCGCGACTGAGTGTAATTACAGTTTGTCTGTGCGGGCTTCCAGTATACTAAACATTTTTCATTTTGACGCCCCAATGTTTTATCTCGAGTTGTTTTCAATCAACATGATCACTGATTTTCTCCGTCTCTACCGAATCCTTTTTGTTCCAGTGATTTTTCTAAAGCGTATGTTTTAAGTTTCTTCTCGCACTGTACATATTCGATTGCCGTATTTGGTTTAATGAATTAGTTTCCTGTTTAGATGTTAGTATTTATTGTCATATTTTTTTTATGAAATCGTTCACTTAATGTTGCGTCAATGGAATTTTTTATAATGAAAAGTCAGGTTTCGCCATGTCGATGGTTTGTCTGGCGGCTGGGCGTGGGTGTCCAGCGCTGGGGTACGGTCGGTTGTGTTGGGTGCCAGGTCGCGGGTGTTGCGAGGTGGACTTGGTGTCACGCGGTTCCTAGTTAGCGGATACAACCCAGAGCAATAAATGTGGATGTGATTCCTTTTTTAAAGTGCACATTTTTGGACAGCTTTTATTGAATTTTTATATAGCTTAGGACGCTGTCAGTTTTATGTAGACGTTGCGTTACTCTCCGCCCTCCCCCCAGCCCCCCTCCCCTGCCCCCCTTTTATCCCCGTTGGACTGAGGCTGCCAATGTCCGTATCGACGTGTCGAAGGCGCGGCGGCGGCCGGCCCGCCCGAGAGCTTCGCTTACTTCAGTGGCTGTGCAATGGCGTTGGCAGCTCGCTTATATATTTTGTACGATGTTCAACGTTACGAATCGGACAGTGATAGTGCTACAATAGTACGTACATAGTTTGTATAGATATAATGAGAATATTTTATAAAAATAAATAAATAAATAATGTTAGTCGAAGAAAATTGCCTGATGAAATCGTGCCCTATATAGTGTGTGGCGTGGACGTGTGGTGTGCTAGCGGTAGTGGGGACAGTCGGCTAGTCGGCGCGGCGGCCGGGCGCGCTCCAGTACCCTACTGTTCTGCACTCTACTGTACTGCACTGTACCGTACTGGACGCGACCCCTCTCCGTGCTTTTGTTTGTTTTTTTAAATTATTTTTAAACAAAGTCGGTACGACCGTACGGCCGATGTACAATCTCTTGTAAATGTTATGTATAGACGGGGATATTAATTACGTTAGACGTTAAGTATATTTGTTTGTTTAATTTTAAAAGAGAAGATGAATATCGGTGTACATATGCGACTAGCGTACGTCCCGCGCACGGACGGACTCCTGTAGTAACGCAAAAGCCTTAATACTGTAATATAGAGGAGTTGCGAAGCTTGTACCATATAATTATATCGTATGAACTCTCAACTAGCTGTGTATATTGGGTGTATAGTTATCAATATTAGTTTGTAATTGTTTTTGTTTTTCATTTTTTTCGACTAATGATAGTAATTTATGCCGAATAAAAAAAATAAAAATATATACGTTTATATATATGAAAAGAGAAAATACAAATAGTTTATAAACACTATAAATATAGAATAGGGATTAACAGCACACGAGCATAGTATAGTTTTGGTATGTAAACAGTATATGGAGATGTACATAGAGCGCAGGTATAGACTAAAAGAATTGATACAATAAAACAAATATTAACTTACGTTGTTTGTAAAATGTTTTGTAGTGTTTGCGACGAGGCGTACGACTCGGTACGACACGGTACGAAAGTACGACAGTACGACACGGTACACTAGGTGAAATGAGACTCGTTGATGATGCCCGTAGGATTCCTTCGGCGGCGATTCGGCGAACGTCCGCCAGTCCCGTTTTTTATTGTGCATTATTTTCTCCGTAAGTTGCTTTCACTGTCGTTTCTATATTATTTTTTAAATCATATAATTATATTCATAGTACGATGAGTCATGGTGAATTATTATCATATTATTATGAATGAAAAGAAATAAGGAATATTATTGTTCTGCTATTATTAAATTTGTAAAGTTAGTTTATTAATAAATGAATAAAAAATATTTTTGTCGTTTCAATTTGTATTTGTTGACTACACAATACTAAACCTAATGTGTTTCAGTGAACACTAACACACACACACACACACACACACAACCTCATGTCCGTAATCCAGAAAGGGTATAAGAGCATTTGACTGCCTCGTGGTCTCGCGGCATAAGTATGGTCCTGGGTTCGATTCCCGGGTCGGGCAGTGTTATTGGGTTTTTCCATTAGGAAATTCTCAGTAGCAGCACGGAGTCTGGAAATGTGCCTGAAAAACAGAAGAGGCTCGCCCTCTATTACGTGGTACTGATACATACCTGGCGAAATGTGGGTGCAGTAGTGCACCTCTGCCTACCCCTTCGGGGAATACAGGCGTGAGGTTATGTATATATGTATAAGAGTATTTCTACAACCATGGTAGGCCAAAAGGCGAACCAAGCTGTAAAATATAGTGATAATGGAAACACAATAACAATGCCCGACCCGAGAATCGAAGACGTTTCCATTGCACATCGCACACTTGTCGCAGGCTGTCAATGCATAAGTATATAAATTACAATTGAAAGTTTTCGAATTTTCTAGATTAAAACACTTATGTTACATAATTACGAAGCAATAACTAAAATTCCTAAACCGTTTTATAGGTATTGGAAAGCATTAAGTTTTTAATTTACACATAACTGGAAAACAACTACTTATTGGTCATACAAATTTTCATGGCGGGCCGGGGTTATAACGCATGAATTTTAATTTCCTTTGTCACCGTTATTTAGGCTAACTGCCATCCGTGTTGACGTATTTGAAATCGGTAATAAAAATTATCTGATTTACTTTGTCCACTACCAGAAGATTGACTGAAAGACAGTCCCCAGATTCCCAATTCGACAGGCAAATGCAACTTTTTATCGAAATGCTTTATTTGAATCATCAATAATTATTTTAGTATTTAACATAATACCTTAAATGCGGAAATACCTGTGTTTATTAAGTTTTTGCGCCTTATTCGGTGAAATTGAAAACGCTATTGTTTTTATAATATTGACATAAATCTATATTTACGTAATATCTACGGGGAAAGGCAAGTAATTAATAATTTCAAAAAAAAAATACGCACTCATTAACACCTAAACGCAAATACTTAGTTGAATTAATTAATTAATCTAAATGAGAGAATATATTTGAATAGATAAACTAATGAATTCTAAATAAGGCGACTCAGGTTTAAATTAGACGGGGAGTGATAACGTCCGATAAATATTTTTGTTACACAAACCGGTTTCATTAACAACTATTCTACACCGATCACACGTGGTCACAGTGGATATGATTTGATAAACGATAACGCATTACCTATTGAAAATCACACTGATGTTAAATTATATAAATAGGTACATTTCTATTACCTACATAAGTACCTATTAGGTCTAGGTACACATAGTAAAATATGGGAGAGTAAACAATTGGAATAAAACGTATTAAATATTATTAGCATATTATGGTATAATTTTATCTAGTCGAAGAGATAGAATTTAGAATAAAGATGATAAAATTAAACATTGATAAAATAGTAAAAAAAAATTGTCATATTTAATTATTTTTTTAGTTTTAAAACACGAAATCGATATCAAACTACTGAGTTGTCATTGGTAGAAATACTTATCAGTAACGTCAAACAGCCAATGAACGTTCTTAAAATTCATATCATTGACAGGACTGCGTGCGGTGTGTAACAATCTGATTTTACACTTGCTGTGGTCGTGCCTATCGTGATTTTTGCGAAAAATCGTAAATAAATGTAAGTATTTTGAAAATAATCTTCTAATTTATATAATTCTAAAGAATCTTCGTAGATATATACAAAATTAAGTCATTATAGGTGCATATAAAAACACCGACTTGTTATGTAAGAGTATTGTTGGCTGTTGCTAATCTTTAGGAAATGGATATTATCCTTAACAAATATGGATTATTTGTCACATGATTGGATTATATCGGGTCACAGAATTCTTTTTTGAACCACGTAATAAGAAACAAGTAAAAATTTATAATATTAAAAAACTTAACATATATTTTGGATAGCATGACTTGGTTATCGATTCTAGAATCTAACATGCCTATTTTAGCACAAAACAATGTTTAATGGTATAATCAAGTGCTCTATTACCTATATTATGAACTAAATTGATTAGTAGTTTGAGTCATTTAAATGACGATATATTTGTATGGAAGTAAACAAATATAACACTGTCCATAACCTTACCAAATTATTGATTATTAATTGTTTATCCAAACTAAAAATTATAGCCTAGGGATATGTGGAGAATACTATTTACCGGTTCCAAAGTTTGTACAAGATAAATCATATTTTTGTGGATTAAAACATTCATTTTTATTGACCTTATTGATTCCTTATACTTCAGTTTAAATATGAGTTCCTTTTTATGAAATTATAAGTCATACATACATAAGTATTAACTTAATCATATACTAATAATTTTTATGTAATTTATTGATTTTTAAAAATGAAATAGCATCATGCCATGTAAGTATGTGACCTACATTAATACTGACAATGGATAAAGGGTGCGGTCATAATTACTGTATTTGTGACTTAACTAACAAACTAGATAACTATTACAAGTTTTAGAGACATTTTTATGATAAAATATGCTAATATCTTATTAATGTTATTACATTTTACTTGAATCAAAATTAGCAACAGTAGCGCAGTATGTGATGGCCACATGTATTAGACACTGTTTTGTTAAGACATCATCTCAGCCATCATGTATTTAATCCCAGGTTTTCATCTCAGATTCAAGTAGCTAAGTGTGTCTTTGTTTACCCAAGTATGTTCTACTACTGGCCATGAGCACTTTTTGTAACCTTTAGGTCTTAGAGTAGAATAGATTAACCTACAAAATTATTGTTTCTATTCTTAATTCAAAATAAATTTAAAATCCAAGTCCAATTTAGAGTGAAGTTCTCTCAGGTTATTTGACTAGGAAATTCTCATTAGCAGCACAGAGTCTGGAAATGTGCCCAAAAAACAGCAATGAGCTCGCACCTATTATGTGGTACTGATACATACCTAGCAAATTGTAGGTGCAGAAATGCGCCCCTGCATATCTTTTCAGGGAATACAGGCATGAGATTATGTATGTATAAGAAAAATGGTGAAGGATTATATTGTGAGATAACCTATTTGCTTGAAAGTTTTCTACAAGGCACTTCTCAGGTAATTACATCAATCTGCAGTATTACAGAGTGGTGAAAGTGAGCTGACAATCCTTCAACCTCAGAAGTTGTTGTACTTGGTAAAATACTTGTGAAAAAAGAGATTATCTGGTTTACACCACTCACAGATATATTCAGAGATCCACAAACATGTGTTAAGAGACTTAATATTATGTGTCTAACCACGACAGAATATCCATGCCCAGCTGTGGTATATCTACTGGATTGTTTACATAACATACATAATCTCACGCCTGTATTCCCCAAAGGGGTAGGCAGAGGTGCATTTCTGCATCCACATTTCGCCAGTATGTATCAGTCCCACGTAATAGGGGGCGAGCCTATTGCCGTTTTTCGGGCACAATTCCAGACTACGTGCTGCTACTGAGAATTTCCTGATAGAAAACCCAATAACACTGCCCGACCCGGGAATTGAAACCAAGACCTCTAGATCGCACGGCACATACTTGTGCCGCGAGACCACGAGGCAGTCATAATGTATACATTTTCTAACACGAAAATTTATTTCAACAGATGGCTGGTGACAAGGCAGTATCCACGGCGTCGAAGCCCCAGATGCGCGGTCTGCTGAACGCCACCATCAAGCGCAACTTGATCGTGGCGCTGACCCTCGCCGGCATCTCTGGCTTCGCCTTCAAGCAGATAGTTGGCAACGAACGCAAGAGGAAGTACGCTGAATTCTACAGGTGAGTTGTTGAATATCATCATTATCACACAATAAATAAATACATCCAACAGATACATACATAGTTCTGACACCACACTAAGATACAAGTCTTGTGCGGTGAGTATCAGAAACTACGAGAGACTTTACGGTCTCACAAACACCCAGACCCGAAACAAATATTTGTGGATAACACAAACGTTTGTCTTGGTGTGGGGAAACTGGGGTTCAGCCAACTGCACCACGGACGCCACACATCATCCATCAGTATCAAATAAACTCAAAACAGTTCTCAAGATTTTTTGAAATGTACAGAAATAGTAAAAAAGTGTAGGATCTCTCAAGACTAATAATTTACTGATTTACTGATTCGAAACAAATGCAAAACAGTTGTACATTTTTTTATAAAGAAAATTTTGACGATCAGGTATAACTCAAAATTCTGTGTATTATCTCAATCATGTATTAAGAATTGCTTTCAATTTCCGAAGCCTTAGCTTATATTATTGCTATTAATGAGGATAAAGCACTATCAATATCAGCAATATTTTTTAGCCTCAATATTTCGGTGCTTTTGGTTACAATGGATAGATTGTATATATGTTACCGTTAGAATGCTAATACGTTAATGTGCACATTAACTAGGTAATCTGCAGATGCTCTGATAAGATTCGGTAAAGTGTAAAATTTGAATTAAAAAAGAGCTTATTTGCACTTTACCTAGTTAGTATGCACAATAACGAATGGTGCATCGTTATATTGCGGAAGCAAGAAATGTTGATAGCAAAAGATGATGTTCCGGATGTCGAAATTTCCTTACGTCAAACCGCGACAAAGCAGTCAATAAGTCATGGCCAGGGCTTCAGGAAAAGTGACTGCAAATCTAAATGTGCAACTAATAGATGTGCTTGTCGTAATTTTCTTTTTGTGTCATTCGAAATGTCACCGATCTTTAGATTGCACTAATAAATAATTATAATGAAATGAATACTAACCTAACGTAACCTAACTATATGGATATAGAATGGTCTACAACTAATTAAAATGTTTTATTCAAACTAGAACGTTTTTCCACTTTAACTGACTCAGCCAGATAATCTGCAGAATACCTCGATAATCTGCACTCTAACTGATTTACGCAAATTAACGGTAACATATACACTACCTGAGCGGCTTATTGACTTGTGTACTGGATCAAATTCGCCCAAAGAAGCACTAAAGCTTTTAAATACATTAGTACAGTGTCCAACATTTAGAAAAAATACTTTCTTCGATCAATATTCTGGTCTAGAGCAGCCCTCATCCATCCGCTACCCGCCACCTTTTTCAAGCCAATTTGATGCAGGACGTCCTCACACTACAAAACTGTCGTAAACTGTTATTATTTATCTGTAATTCTTGTCCCCAGGAACTACGACGCCGAGAAGGAGTTCGAGGAGATGAGAAAGAAGGGTCTGTTCCAGTCGTGCTAGAGCGACGCGACGTAGTGTAGTATTATGTTTTGCTGTGAATACGTTATTTTAATGAACAATTAAATAATAACAATCATTATTTATTTTTTATTGTTTTATTTCTAATCAGACAAAAACTGTAAAAGGATAGGTTATTTTAAATTAGCTTTTCCTTTGCCCTCTAGGTCGCACGGCACGTACATACTTGAGCCGCAAGACAAGGAGACAATCATCATACGTCCCACTGCTGGGCACGGACCTTCTCTACAAGTGAGAGGGTTTTAGGCCTTAGACCACTTTATTCTCTATTCTCAGCCTATCGCCGTCCGCTGCTGAACGAAGGCCTCCCCAAGTAGGCGCCAACCATCCTTAGTTTAAAGTTATTGTTCGAAATACTTAAATTATTTGATTTGATACCACTTTGCATTTTCTGAGAACATTTACCGTAGAAATGTATATATTTTTAGCCTACCGCCATTTTAAAAAAGGTGATATTTTAACGCGAGTATTTTCTTTCTAGCGCGTGCTTTTTCGATAAGTCAAAATAAGGTGACAAAATAAATATATCAAACGAAATAAATTACAGTGTGTTAAGGACATAAAAGGGTAAGTTTTCACCAAATTTCGTGTTTTTTTGTAAGAGATAAAAATAAAGAACCAAAAACTTTATTTGAATTTTTACAAAAAAATTGATATGTGAAAAAAGTGTAAATACAAAAGTTGTAAATCTTTTTATTACCTACACCTACAACTTTGCCAGTTAACTTTTTTTTGCATAGGACTTGTAGTCTTGCCGAAAATCGATATAAACCGTTTTTTACCTTTAGTACCTTCCCCCCACCACTCCCCGGCCTCAAATCGCCAAAAAATTGTTTTTCCTTTTATTTTTATTATATTCTCTTGGGCATATGGGTTTCATCCTTCCATAATTTTTTCACTTTTTATTTGGCATTTTTAAAGGCTTCAGCAGCCCTGGTCTATAATGGACTAGATTATAGATTAAAATTAGAAGTTATACCACACGACTGAAGTAAAACTTATAAATACGCCCAACAGTCACATACATAGTTCTTAGTTTACACAACATATTACATTTCTGAACGCACTCGTAATTTACATACATTTAATTGGGCGCATTTATAAGTTTTACTTCAGTCGTGTGGTATAACTTCTAACGCGTGTACATAAGTACACACACACTTTTTTAATCTGCATTTGTGTCGTTTCCGGTCAAAAGGACGAGTTATTAAGCCAGCTGAGTCTGACTCATTAATGGTACTAGGCATTCAGAAAGCTAGAGAGGTGAAATGCTATCATTAATAAGTTTTGTTTTTAATTCATCGTGGTTTAAATTTCGAATGGATTATACGAGTATACAGTTTTTAATGCTAGTACTTTGTCCTTGCTGATTTATGATGTCCTGGTAGTTGCGTAGATATATTTAATGTTTTCTAATGAGTATGTAAGTAGTAATTCATACAAGGGTATTACCATTAATCAAGTGCATATCAAAGTACCTGATAATAAATCTTAGAGAAGGCAATTAAAACAAAAAACTCTTTCAATATGTCATATTCATATCTGCAGATATGTACAGGTACACATAGATGTAAGGCCAATCCGATTAAACGAAAAAAAAACCCGATTAAAACCGAAAAAAAACATTATTTTTCGATTAAAACGGTTGGTGTTTAACTTTTATTATTGTTTAAAATCAGTACGCCCACCTAGCGTCCGTTTTATCACTTGGTCCCTTTATTGAAAACCAGCGCTGCAATACCGTGTATAAGCGGAATTGCAGCATACAGTTGAATGAAGGGATCATTGTTGGCTATGTAAATTGTATCTACTAATTGCTTGGTTGTTTGTTTCTTGTATCTGTTTTTCGTATAGCCAACAATAAAACTTTTTTTCTTTCTTTCTTCTTTCCTAGGTCATCGAATAACTCCCGGCCAAAACGGCTTTTTGGTGACGTGTCACCTTCAAATATATCTCCGGGCGATAAAAGATCCAAACCGTCCGGTTTGAAATGCAATTCTGCTTTGACTTTCGAGGACAGCCGCGATGCAAGTCGAATTCATTATTGCGATTTAGTGTACGACGCTTCGACTTTTATAAGTAAAATTAACGACCTCGTTAACGATTCTAAAGCATTTCAAGTTGCCGGAGGACTCTTGAGCAGACACTGTCAAGATTTCTATGCATTAAGGACTAATTGGGACGTTTGCTACAAAAGGTACGTATTTCATCATCATCAGCCTATATACGTCCCACTGCTGGGCACGGGCCTCCTCTACAACTGAGAGGGTTTAGGCCTTAGTCCACCACGCTGGCCTAGTGCCACGTATTTAGGTACTAATTATGTAAATGGTGATGCGATACCACTATGGCAAAACCCGCTACAAATTCAAATTGAAGGACCCGTGTGTTAATTAGTTAAGGCCATTGTATATTGTTCTTGTGTATGTGGTGTGGTGGTGTAAATAAATAAATAAATAAAAATATTTAATGTTGCACTAATACCGCCATATTTCCTCCGAGGCTACGGTGGTCGGTATACATAATTACCCGACTTGCAAAATCTCCCTAACTTGCGTACGCTGAGCATTATCCAAGCGAATAGAAAAAAGGTCATATAATAATACCTACATATATATTTTTTCAGATGTCTGGCTTGACTCCAGGCATAGATAAATATCCTGTTGTAATAACGTTGGTTTATGCAAATAAAACAAGAGATATATTTTCCAATAATTTAATCGGGACATCAAGTAGGTACGTAACTTTCCAGAATACATAAATAATTTAACAGTTCAATTGATTACATCGTCCTCGTTCCTTCACACTTTACGCTTAATTTTCAAATATTTCCCTACGGTTTGTTTCACGGGGACAGAGCGATGGATTCTACTTTTATTTTTAGCTTATCCTTTGTTTCTTATAACATAAGCCAATATCCCGTAATGGCTCAATATCGATGTAATTCTCATATTAGCAAATCATGGTGATAAATAAACGATTGTTTTTTTTTTTACCACAAACTTAGTCATAATGAGTATCAAATAAGTCAATATAAGAACACTTTATCCAAGTTTTATTCATAGAATCCTTCATAATAAGATTTGATGGATTTTGGTACAATTTACATATCAAGTTTATCGGATAACATCTCAACTTGTTTTCAGCTGGCCATTGCTCCGTCCCCGTGAGACTAAATATAATAATTTACATCTAACATACAGAATATCGGATAAGACAGGGACCAGCCTGTTTCCACTACAGTGTTCATTACGCTAAATTATAAATAAATTAACCATTTTCAACATTGCAGGAGCTTCCCAGATTGACACTTCGAGACCGCTTGCACAACTAAAGACAGGGCTAAAACAATGGGTAAGCTTTTTATACGTTTTAATTAGTGTAAGGTTATTTTTTATGATTTTTTTACTCATGGTGTTATTATAGGATCGTATTATCGTATTTTTGGACGGCAATAGGCTGAGTATAATTCTATAAAAGCAACACTAAATTCTGAATATTCATTCTGATATTATTTTTAATTGTTTTTGGATAAAAAATTGATCATATATTTATTCAAATATTTTACTTCTATACGTTTCTCTCTATATTAATCGGAAGACTATATAGTATATACTTCATTTGATTTTTTCAAGTAGCCTTAATAAAAATGTCAATCCGAAAAGCGCTTCCTGACTAAGTACAAAGCGAATGGGCCTCCATTTCCGCTTTTAAGAAGGAAAATGCTATATTTATTGCTTAAAAATGGACGCCCATTCGGCTCTGCACCGACAAACAAAGCGTTACAGTGCAAGATAAGCGACGAATTATTTAGAAGTTGCGCAGACGCCATTCTGTGGGAAATTTTGAGCAACGTTCTTTAACTTAAAAATAGTTTAAACATAAAATATATAATCTCTAGATAATACTGAGGTACTGCAATGTGAAGATAAAGATAAAAAAAATAACAAGATTTACGTATATTATTCAGTTTGAAGATTTTTTTCGATCTATAGCATTTGGTTAATTTATTTTTACTGGCTTTTAAAGTTAGTACGATGTATGTTACCATAATGTGAATAGGATCTAATTAAAAATTTAGTTATTTTTGGAATTGTCTTTAAAGTTGTGAATATTCAGTAGTTATCATATTATCACGTTTTCTTCTTTTTTTATGTTTGTCAAAAACATTAGATTGGAGTTAAAATTTCTCGAATAGATGTACTTGAAAACTATATTTCAATATGTTTGATGATATTAGATCGTATTATACCAAATGAATATTTAAATTGACATTTATTAACAATTTTGTAATAGTAAATGTGCACAGTATGGCAACTGCGCCACATATTTGCACCAGGCAAACTTTACATCTCGCACGTTCGAAGAAGCTTAAAATTAACGTTAATTCAAACGATGGAAGCAAAGTTAAACGAGAAACAATACAGAGAAGACATTAGATATCAGTTCACTCTTAAATTACAATAGAATGAGATAAATAGCCGCTGTAAAGTGCGTTACTGTATTATTTTTATTTATATCATTGTGTACTTTTATAGATTTATATGGATATATACCCTTTTCGATTTTTATTTTTGTGGCTAAAATATCGCAAAGTTTATATCGAATACATTCAATAATATATCTTATCATTTGTAATTATTTTGATGAATTTAGTTGTCAATTAGTCTCTAATGGAGATATTCTTACAGAAATATGCAGGATATTCCTATTGCCAACCTAATGGCAGTTAATAATTAAATTTTATAAATAAACTTAGTACAAAAACTTACTTAAACGGCTATTTATTTCAGGACAAGATAAGATTACAGCTAGATTACATTAAATTGCTTTGGTCGAAAGCTTTCTCAGCTCTTGGATGTTGGAATTCGAAATAACGTTTGTGCATAAGGTAGCTATTGTGCTATATGTTATACTATGCTTACATTGCTTTGGGAACTCGCTGAATTACAAATGAAAAGGTATATAGATTAAATACATCTTGTAATAAAGATGACAATGAATTATCACGTACTTTAACGGTGTAGGAAAACATCGTGATGAAACCTGCACACCTAAAAGTACTTAGGAATTTCTTAGGTTAGGCGCCAACCCGCACTATGCCAGCGTGGTGGACTAAGGCCTAAACCCTCTCAGTTGTAGAGGAGGCCCATGCCCAGCAGTGGGACGTATATGGGCTGATGATGAATTTAAACTATTGTTTGAACACTAAGGTTTCAGGACATGAGTAAACTTTGTGCATGGTGCTATATAAATACTATAATCGAAACTGGGTAAAGCAGTGGAACTGCTCACTTTTGACTAATTAAATAGAGAAGGTTATCAATACTGAATTATTCTGTAATTCTTTTTAATAAGCGTAGGTCACACATAAATCCCATTATTTTGTGATAAATTGAGGTCATACCCATGTGCATGACTTTTAATGACTTAAATTACAAGATGTATTAACTTAAAAGATTTTTGTGGTCTTAGATAAACTAAACAGTATATTTTAGGTGTCCTTAAATCAATCTAATTTCATTACGGTAATTATTTTACACATATAATATATTTTGGCAATTCCAACCTAGAAGTAAATGGAGGACGAAATGGTTAGTGTAGTTAGTTTTACGTGATAATTATTTACTATTCAAGATTTTAAGTTTAATTTTTTGTACAAAACATGTCTTTTAACGATTAAAACGAAAGCATTGGTTAGTTATATTGTGTAATACTTTGAATTATGTTACAACCGCTGTATTTAAAGTAATTTTAAGAACTCAATATTTATGACTACCCTCAATATACATAAGTGTATGGGTCGCTCCCGAATAAAAGTTTTTGCCTACCAGTTTGGTCGTCGCTGGATGCAGGCTGCCTCCAACAGGTCACTATGGAAGTCATTGGGGGAGGCCTATGTTCAGCAGTAGACTTCCTTACGCTGATAATGATGATGATGATGATGATGGCAAAAATGATTAGTCCTTTTCAATCATAACACTGGTAGATGATTTGTAACCACTATCAGTATTATTGATGCTTTATTTATTTGCAGGGTAGTGACAAGTTTTTTGGCATAGACTTGCTAAGCTTCACTGCTCAGTGTCATTTCTCTATGTCCGTCTTGGTGTCCAGGAGTTGAATAATAATAATACGCCTATGCTTTGGTTTCGAGAGCTTTCCATACACCCAGTATATAAACAAATAATATTATAAGACTGGGTTTTGTGCCAGTAGGAGTCAGTAAGTCGCGCCAGTCACTTGCCTCGTGTTTCGAGTCCCTCAATGGCCGGAAAGCAATGTTATTAACAAAAATAAGTAAAGAGCACAGGTTTTATTCACGCTGGCAATCACTAAATGTTATTTGAAATAAGTTACTCGACAGCCTTCCATAAAAAAATTTTGAAACCTTGCAACATTCACTGGAAGAAATTCATTCATAGCTGCTTCAAGTCAAGATAATGTTGCCAGCATGAAAAATCCGTGACGGGGAAATGAGGTAAGATTTTAAACATGTCAACCCTTACACACTATTCACCACAAAATTAGTACTAACATCAACATTAGGGATAGAGAATTCACTAAATACAATTTGTTTATCATTAATAATGTAATTAATAAGCGTAATAGATCAAAAAACATTCATGTTTTTTTTCATGTTTCCATATTTTTTATATTTCCATTTTTCTTTCGCTTCTCTCATCGGGCGAATTTTTAAGTCAATCTGAAATTGCTTCGCTATCAACCATTTTTGTTTATGCGCCAACGTTTGCCGTTAAGTACATACTGTTATTAGGTGCCATATCTTGGAGATGGTTGGGCATCTGGCCTTTGGCAATTTGACCTCATAATCAATACACAGCGAATGTATTTCCAATCATCAATTTGTCATTTCTTTCTTATATTTCGGGTTATTTTATTCGACTGCACAAGATTTTAAAAGCTGATAGACATTTTTTTGGATTGAAAGGAAATATATCATTGGCATAATAAGCAGACATTCGTTCTCGACGAATCAAACTTGGATCCTAAGTTTGAGCAAACATTGGCGCTTGAAGTTGGACTGTTGGTAAGTGATTAGGCAGCGTGCTATGAGTCGTCCCCGTGCAGGCGGAAGGTGTGCGCGTGCAGCGCGGGGTCTCCGTAGGGCTGCGGGTCTGCGTCGGCGCGCAGGCCGGCCAGCACGGCGGGGGGCGCGGGCCCCGCCAGCCGCACGCACACCACGGCACGCGTGTTCTCCAGCGCCAGCGCCAGCACCGACCCGCCCAGCAGGATCTCGCACGACGTCATGCGCTCCGGCGGAGTGTACACTGCTATTAGCTTGCCTGCGACGGGAGTTTACTTCTTAGTTATGTGAAATGGCTTGAGGGGTGGGGAAAAATTAATTGCCCGTATGCAGGAGTTTCGGGATGTGTGAAGTGTGGGACGGTTATGGTTGCCCAGCAACGGGGCGTTAGAATACTACCACGGCATTCCCTGCCTGTCGAAGGTGTCTCAAAAGGGCCCTTGGGGTCGTTAAGCACTGTGGAGGCAAGCTGGAAGGCCGGTGACCCCGACATACGCTTAACGCCCCCCTTGCCTCAGGGCTGGCGGGAAGTAGAGCCATAATCAGCTTTTCCCACAAGAAAAATAAAGGATCGTGGCTGTGGTGAGGTGGGTGCTGAAGTTGTGGGTGGTGGGTGTTGGCGTGGTGTAGTGCACGTACCGGCGTGCAGGTCCCACAGGCGCACGGAGCGGTCGCAGGCGCTGGTGTCGGCGGACAGCAGCACGCCGCCGGACTTGGCGAGCCGCAGCAGCGACGGCGCCGACACGTGGCCCACCAGCGACAGGCGACAGTTGCCTGCGACACAACGCACTGTGTAACTAACAACTCAATAAAATCATTAGAAATACGATTGATTTTGTTTTAACTCCTATCATCATCAGCCCAAATACGTCCCACTGCTGGACTCCTATGTACTCCACGTATTTAGATTAGTGGAGTAAATTTTAATTGGATAGAAGGACTTCTCGAAGGACTTTTCGAAGCTGTATGTATTCACAAAGAATTACCACTCACTTTAACGGTGAAGGAAAACATTGTGATGAAACCTGTACATCTAAAAGTGTAGTGTAGTGTGTAGTCCGCCAACCCGCACTAGGCCAGCGTGATGGACTAAGGCCTAAAAATCCTCTCAGTTGTAGAGGAGGCCCGTGCCCAGCAGTGGAACGTACTATACTGTCGCGATAAAGAGATCCTTAGGGCAACATTAGGAAGAGAATATTTTGAAATAGTTGGTCCACCTGTGACCAAGTCCCAGACGAGTATCCTGGTGTCTGCGAGCCCGGAGACGACGCAGCCGTCCACGGAGCTGATGGCGAGCGCCACGGTGTCGCAGCCCGGCTTCCACTTCTTGAAGAGCGTGCCCGACTGCAGGTCGTACACCACGATGAAGTTCGGCCGCGGCTCGTCCAGCTCGCGAGACACCACGCACACGTACGAGCCTGCCAATGCAAATAACGTTCTTACGTTCGTGCCTCGTGGTCTCGCGGCACAAGTATGTGCCGAGCGATCTAGAGGTCCTGGGTTCGATTCCCGGGTCGGGCAAAGTGTTATTTGGTTTTTCCATTAGGAAATTCTCAGTAGCAGCACGGAGTCTGGAATTGTGCCCGAAAAACGGCAATAGGCTCGCCCCCTATTACGTGGGACTGATACATACCTGGCGAAATGTGGGTGCAGAAATGCACCTCTGCCTACCCCTTCGGGGAATACAGGCGTGAGTTTATGTATGTATGTGTCTTATTGTATTATATGCTCATCGTAAAATTGTAAACACCGTTAGATTATAATCTATCTAGCGAGATTGTAAACTGTCGAAAGATTTTGAAAAGTGATGGATATAAACGCACCTCGCGCGCTGATTGGTTGAATACTAACCTAACGTAACCTAACTCTATGGATATAGACTGGTCTACTGTAAGGCCGACCAATCAGGGACAGCCTTCGAATAATAACACGTTACATTGTAAGCAGTTCACAATCTTTCGACAGTTTACAATCTCGCTAGATAGATTATAATCTAACGGTGTTTACAATTTTACGGTGACATATATAAACTGCTAAACTATTTGAGATGAAGTTTCGCAGAAAGACAATAGAGTAACAAATGTGATCTTTACCAATTAAGTGTGTTCAAAAAGCTTGTTAATGCATTTCTGAATTGGGGATCTCTAAAATGAACTAGCGCCTGGATATCAGAATACGGCAAATGGGACAATTAAATTTGGATCAATTTTCTTTCTATTTAAGTTTTTTTTAAATAATAGATAAATAAATACACCTAACAGTCACATACATAGTTCTGACCCCACGTTAAGATACAAGTCTTGTGTCGTTGGTATCAGAAACTACGAGAGACTTTTCGCTCTCACAAACACCCAGACTCGAAACAAATATTTGTGGATCACACAAACATTTGTCTCGATGCGGGGATTGAACCCGCGGCCTCTCGTTTCGCAAGCTGGTGTCTAGCCACCTGCGCCACGGAGCTGTCAAAGTTACAGCCTACCTTCGTACGTGATGGCGGCTTTGGAGGTGACGAAGTCGTGGTGCGGTATCCTCAGGTCGTACAGGAGCTTGCGTGACGTCAGAGACCACACCAGCAGCGGGAACGGCTTCTGAGTCTCGTCTCCGCAGACCAGCACCCTGGAAGTAGTTGCGATGTTATTAGAATATTTTTTATCCAGTTAAAAAAACATTTTAAAAATGTTGGACACAGATTCGTTAGATGAGTTACAGTCTAGTTTGGACTTTAATCAACGTAAAAGTCAACATATTATCATATTAGGTACTAATAAATAAATAAAATACAGTCAATTGACTTATGTTTTGTATCGAAAACTCTAGACTTTTTGGGTATCGGGAATCCCAAGAAAAATTGTGGATCACGAAAAAGCGATAATCCTTACCTTCCATCACCAGACACCAGTAAGGAGTTCAGGAACCTGTCTTCACCAGCTTTGAATGTCGTCACGCAGTCACCTGGAACGATATAAGGCAAATTACATTCTAGTGCGTTGTAACAGAGTTCAAAATTAACTGTTTTGTTTATAATTGCTATAAGTATGACAAAAATTATCTGTTATGAATTCGAATATCGGAAATAATTAGTTAATGACACTAGACAGAACTGCTGCGTTTTATATAGTAGAATACAATCAGAAGGGCGATAGTTGGGTCATTAAATCCACGATAATGAGGGTAGTTATTAAAATAGACTGGTATTTGTTGCACTAGTGTAGTTTGACGTTCGTCTGTTATCGACGGTACTGTCATGAGAAACATTCAATACCATTTTTCCTTATATTCTAAATTTTAAATAAATACATACATCACAAACAGTTTCCACTTATAACAAAACTTACAGACAACGGTAACACTTAAAAATAACTGTTTTATGGCCGAATACTGAAACGCTACTTAATCTGAGGGCGACTTATATTTAAGCGGTATATACTTAAAAATGCCATGTAAAAGAACTTTTTGTGGTAATGTTGTCATTTATGGAAATTTAAGTGGGCATTAGTTAATCACAGTCTTAAAACCGATAAATGATGTTTCAGTATTATGTAATTTTGGTAATGTAAATAAACAGGGACCCAAGACACGGGCTTGCCTATATTGGGACCTGTCGATACTCAAAAATGTAATATGTCTTATGAAATAAATTTCATTTCATTTCATTTCATTTTCATTTCATTTCATTTCATTTCATTTTCATTTCATTTCATTTCATTTCAGTATACCGCTTAAATTATAACAGCCACTTGAATATAAGTCGCCCTCAGATTAAGTAGCGTTTTAGTATTCGGCCCTTAAACAACTATAACAAATGAGAGAAAAAGGAATTGATGAAAAAAAAAATATAAATTGATATTGTTTTGGAAAATCAGATAACATTACTAAATTGATTTGAAAATCTAGATTATTTTTTGTGATACGCACCGGTCTCGATGTTCATGAGGTTGACGTACATCCGGTTCCTGGACAAGGCGACCAGGTGCTTGGAGTCGTGCAGCCCGTAGTACGGCATCTTCTGGTTCATCACGCCTTTGAGAGCCACCAGGAACGTGCCCTGGAAATATTCCATAGCCAATATTGAATAAATTATGCTTAAAAATCTTGAAGTAGTGATGACCTTGACGTTCGGCGGTTGCGGGTTCAAACCACAGGAATACACCTCTGGCTTTCACAAAATTATGAGTACATTCACAATAAATACGTGAAACGTACTTTAACGGTGAAGGAAAACATCACGAGGAAACCGGCACATCTAAAAGTTCTTGAGTGTGTAGTCGGCCAACCCGAACTAGGCCAAAGTGGACTGAGGCCTAAACCCTCTTCGTTGTAGAGGAGGTCCGTGCACAGCACTGGGACGTATGTGGGATGATGATGGCACAAACACATAGCTTATACGTTTGTCTCGGTGCGGGGATCAAAACCGTGGCTGTATAAACGTGGTGTATGTTCACCTGGTCGAGGTTGTAGACCCTGAGCTCCCGCTTGCACAGCACCACGCACTTGTACTCGTCGATGGGCACCAGGTTGATGGGGTGCGTCACCCCCACTATCTTCCGAACCAGCTCACATCTGGAAGTAATATAATCTGGTTATGATTTTGTATTGGTTAGTTAGCTACTAAATAAAAAAAGTCATGAGTAGGTAGAAAAGTAATGAGTATGAAAGTTGAAGGATGGACAAACAGAGGAGGGCCAAAGAAGCGATGAATGGAATGCATGAGAGAAGATATGAAAGAAAAAATCAAATAAATCTGGGACTATCATGAACCATTTAAGAGATAAATAAAATAAAACTTACTTAGTAACGTCCCAGACACAGATCTCCTCCCTTTCAGTCGAGACAGTGGCAACAAACTTCCCTCTACTGTCAAACCTCACTATCAAATCAAAAGTCTTCGTGTCAAACCCCTCCATAGAGGTCTCCTTCTTCTTCCCTTCAATCTTCCAATAATCCTCATTGATCGGGTAGAACGTCGGCACTGGGGGGTCAATGACCTCCTTCCACCATCCTTGGACAATTTGGGACTTCACCTCTATCCCGTCTCTATCCCTCTTCTCTATGATCTGACGTAACAGTCCGTAGAATTGTCTGTGGTCGTAGTCTAGCGCGTAGGAGTGCGTTTCGAATAAGTCTTTGAGTACTTCAATGTGTTCGGGTAGAGGCTCTATGTGGACCAAGGCCAGGTCTTCCAGGAAGTGGCAGCAGTCCGTGGCCGCCAGCTTGTCGTGCACCCAGTCCAGTTGGGTGAAGTAGGGCTGGTTGGCGAACAGCTCGGGCTGCTCCTTGTACAAGTGGTAGTGTTGGTATGGAAGCTCGTCGAGCTTTCGAGTGTTGTAGCTGTGGAAGAAAAAAATGATATTAAGATTGTGCCAATCGCTTTACATTTAGATAATTAGCTGTTGTCTGCAATTTCGTATGCGAAAGTTAAACGACTTCAAAATGAATATTTTTGCTACATTTTCCTCTGTATTCCTCGATAAATAGGCTATCTAATACAAATAATTTTCCACTTAGAGCGACAGTTCCTGAGATAAGCGCGTACAAGCATACAAAGAAACAACCTCTTCAGCTTTATAATGTTAGTATGGGAGATTTTTTTAACGCAAAAATGAGACAATGTAGGACAAAATAGTTATCCATAAGAATCTTCAATCAATAGAAAAACGGCACTAGGATCACTATTGCATGGGACTGAAAACAGTTGCCGAAATTAATTATGGACTATGGACAACTTGGAGATTAACCCTTCACTCAATTTCGAGAACGTTAAATATAATAGAAAAATGCTTACCATTCGTCAGAAAACTTGTTCTCCTGCGATATTAGACGGCCAGCCATCTTTGGATCGTTTTCTGCATACCAAACTCCCTGAAAACGATATAATTTTGTATTAAGTATGCATTACTAAGTCGTGATGGCCTGGAGGTTTAGGCACACGGTCGAAAATCTTGACGGTAGCGGGTTCAAGCCCCAGCCACACACCTCTGATTTTTCGAAGCTATGTGTGTATTCATAAAGAATTATCACGTACTTTAACGGCGAAGGGAAACATCGTGAGGAAACCTGCACACCTAAAAAGTTCTTAGGAATTCCTTAGGTGTGTAGTCCGCCAATAGGCACAAGGCCAGCGTGATAGACTAAGGCCTAAACCCTCTCCGCTGTAGAGGAGGCCCGTGGCCAGCAGTGGGACGTATATGGACTGATGATGATGATGTATAATAAATGCGCTACCTCGAAGTACTCCCGCAGCGTGTTCCTGGCGACGGTCTCGCAGTCGGCCAGGTAGCGGTCCCGCGCGGCGCCCGCCAGCGCGGCGTCCCTCCAGCTGGCGGCGCCGCGCGCGTCCCAGCGCAGCCACGGCGCCAGCAGCGCCGCCACCACCGGCCAGAACAGCGACGCCGGCGCCCACGGCACTGACACGGCACCTCATTTATATTGCTCATCTCTTCATGACGAGCCGTTCAAGTATTACGTAACCACTATGGGGGGGGGGGGGTTAGGGGAGTCTAGATGATGATTCATCGTGACGTCATCGGTAGTTAAATCTATTTTCATATTTTTTAAATTATAATTATAACATTATAATTAAAGGGGGGAGGGGGCAAGAGCTTTGCTTACTTTTGCTGACAAGGGGGATGGGGGGTAAATAAATCTGTTTACGTAATACTTGAACGGCCCCTAATACTATTATAGTAAAAGTATTTTAAACTGACGCTTCGGGTCATAAATCATATATATATGTCTGTCTCGCTCGCACTTACAGGTCTCATTGAGAGGTGTATGATGTGCTTAAGAATTGTAGAGCTGCGTATCTATAACGGAATAGGTACGATCGACAACCCTTACTCGTAACGGCCAATCAGGAGTCCGAGTGCTTATAAAGGTCACGATGACGCATCGACCCCGCGTGCGCAGGTAGCTAAGTATCGATAACGGGTTGCATTGCGTGCACATTCCTACTCTCAGTGACATTTATTGCCCAACTACTCAAGTTTAAAATGCGTCTACTATAGTGGAAATTATTTTGGATTGTGTGCTGTATTTTTTCTTTATATTTTTGATTGTGATTGTTCTGTATATTTCCCAAGTAAAATAAAAAATAAAATAAAAAAATTGTCCATTGATCGGATTACTAAGTCTTGGAGTAGTCATTAACTACCCACGGTCGACCCAAGTCGGACAAAGTGCCACTGGAATTCTGTATTAGGAAATTCAAAGTCATAGGATTGTGTCAATGTGATGATTTAAATATCTACCAAGTCGGACAAAGTGCCACTGGAATTCTGTATTAGGAAATTCAAAGTTATAGGATTGTGTCAATGTGATGATTTAAATTGATTAGATAAAGTTTGGAAACACTGAATAATTGTTTTTTTGGATAATTTAATTACCAATTTATCTTTTTCTTTCTGTTTTGATTTGTCGTTCACTTCTTCTGTGTATGTGTTAACTATTAATGGAAACTATTTTAGCTTGTGAACTATTTTTTTACTTTAAATTTTAGACTGTAATTGTTCTGTTTGTTTCCCACAAAAAATAAAATAAAATAAATACATAACAAAAAATATCAACATTTAGTCCAAGCAAAAATTGCTTTCTAATTAATTAAATACTTTGCTAAATTGATATATCCATTCTGTCTTTATGATATTATAATACAAAAACACTTACAATAAGTCTCCTCGCTCCTGAACAGTTCATCATGAGCTAATATATCCAGGATCTCCGTATCGTCCAGACCTCGTCTCGCTGCAGTGAGCAGCGCCAGGCAAGTCTTCACCTTCTCCGCTCCAAGAGCTGCTTCCGTGGTGATCAGTATCTGGGTGAGCTGGCCTTCCAGGTCCTCGCAGATCACCAACTCGGGTGCAGTTTCTGGCTCAGACTGCTCCGTGAAGGTCTCCGCCGATAGCGATATTTGCCATGCCAGTATCTGTAATGGGTTTTGTACAAGTAAATAGTCTAAGCTTAAATAGTTAGTTAGTCATACTAATTTCATAAAAGTGATGCGAGTGGTCAAATGGCTGAACCAATTTTGATGAAATTTGGCATGAAGGCAGCCGAGACTCTGCAATAACATATAGGCTAGATTTCTTTCATATCTTGTAGAATTATTTGATACGGGTGAAACCGCAGAAAAATATATCGAAAATTTTTCCTTGCCAATGTTCCTATTAGACTACTCAGACAAAAAAATATAGCAATTAACAAAGTCGCCCTAACGTAAAATTTAAATTTTAGTTTGTTACGAGTGTTTATAAATGTATATGTTTCGAGAAAATTATTACTTCATATTCTTGGAAAGCAGTGATGGCCTCGAGGTTTAGGCGCGTGGTCGAGAATTTCGACGGTCGCAGGTTCAAACCCCAGGCACACACCTCTGACTTTTCGAAGTTATGTGTGTATTCACAAAGAATTATCACTTGCTTTAACGGTGAAGGAAAACATCGTGATGAAACCTGCACACCTAAAAGTTCGTAGGAATTTCTTAGGTGTGTAGTCCGCCAACCCGCACTAGGCCAGCGTGGTGGACTAAGGCCTAAACCCTCTCAGTTGTAGAGGAGGCCCGTGCCCAGCAGTGGGACGTATATGGGCTGATGATGATTCTTGGAAATTTCCCAACGGGAGCTTAGAAAACTGAGTTTAACTAAAAACCAACCTTAGCATAAAGCGGTAAGGTGCATTTCTGCACGGCTTTGAGTGCGGCCTCTGGTGGTTCAGCGGCGCCTGTTTTGCTGTATGTGGCGGCGCACGCGATCAGCACCGCCTTGGCCTCTTCTGCTCCCACTGGAGGGGCCCGGAGGACCTTGGGACCGTCCTCTGAGGATAGGACTGCCATGATTGCAGAGCTGGAGGGCTCGTCGGTCTCTAGGAAATGAAGATATTTCAATATTTAGCTTAGGTAATAGGCAACTTATTGGAAAAGTCATTAATAGATGAAATGAAATTTTAAGAAACCGTAATATATTTTTTTACAATTTTTTATAGTTTTTAGTCCATTACGTTTTGCAGCGTTTCTTACTTTTGCACCTTTTCTGATCAAATTGTGTAATTATTTACTTAAAATACAAATTAATCAGAATCTGGTGGACTGCAAGTAGGAGTTGGAGCATGGAGTATGGAGGTGGGTGGGAGGCAGCACTGCGGGTGTAGCGTGTGGTACCCTCGGTGACGGTGACGATCATCTTGACGTTGTGCGGCAGTCGCTCGGGCAGCCAGCGCGCCGCCCGCAGCGCGTCGGCGCCCAGCACGGCCAGCAGCACGGGCCGGCGCCGCGCCAGCGCCGCCAGCGAGCTGCGCAGCGCGCTCCCCAGCGACGCCGCGTCCTGCACACACAGTCTACAGTGCCTCGACCTTAGCCAGCATCAGCCCACGGAGGACACAATTTTCGTAGTTTCTGATACCCACGATACAGGACTTGTATCCTAGTGTGAGGTCAGAACTACGTATGTGACTGTTGGGCGTATTTATAAAAAGAAAAAAATCTACAATTCCTCAAATTTAGCCATCATCAGCCTATATACGTCTCATTGCTAGGCACGGGCCTCCACAACTGGAAGGATTTAGGCCTTAGTTCACCACGCTGGCCTAGTGCGGATTGATTTACAATTCTCTCCTCAAACTTAGTCATCATCAGCCCATATACATCCCACTGCTAGGCACGGGCCTCCTTCCTTTACCTTAGTCTACCATGCTAGCCTAGTGCGGGTTGGCGGACTACACATCTAAGAAATTTATAGGAACTTTAAGGTGTGAAGGTTTCCTCACGATGTTTTCTTTCATCGTTAAAGTACATGATATACAGGGTGTATTCAGACCATGATCGGAAACTAAGGTAGGTAATAGCTACGGTGATTACAAACCCATTGGCGTTAAAAAAAACCGATAAAAATAAAAAAAATGACGTTTTCCTGACAATCATAGATATTAAATTGATATGGTTGTAAAGAAAACGTATTCTTTTGTCGGGATTTTTTTTTAATGTCGCGGTGTTTGTATACACCGCAGCTATTATCTGCCTTAGTTTCCGATCACGGTCTAAATACAGCCTGTATAAGAAGAATAAGATAAACAGACTTACATTTCTTCCCCTGTATACGGTTCCTGTGTTGAGAACACAACATTGGTCCACTATAGACTTGAGCAGCTGGTGGGAGCTGCTCGACTGCGCCGTCAGACCCACGAACCTGCAACATTTATATAGGCTCTTTTATTATTGGTTACAGCCATTTATTAAAGTATATAAAATGTCAAAGATTAGCGCCCTTTGAGATTTAATAAAAATTTAAACCTAGATCCCTGAAGGAGTAGGCAGAGGTATTGCTACACACACGCACATCTCACCAACTTATGCCTTATAGGACAGCGGAAATTTTACTCTTTTGAGCACATATCCAAACTCCTGACTGCTATTGATATTTCTAACGCAAAAACCCTCGAACTCTCGCTGGTTCGATAATTGACCCAGGGACCTCTAGATGAGCCAGAATACGCTTGTGTGGGGTCCAGGAGAAAGTATAACTGGCACATAGCAGGTAGAAGTGATGAGAGGGAGAGACCTGACGATGAGGGCGAGGTCCTGGTGGAGGGCGGGCGCGAGCGCGACGGCGCGCGCCACCAGCGTGGCCTTGCCGCACCCCGCGCCGCCGATCAGCGCCAGCGGCACCGTGCTGTCGCCCGCGATGTACCTGCGAAAAACTTAATGGTGACGATTCAAGAGAACTTGTAAAAGTCTATTTGAATAAAGGCGATTTTGACTTTGACTTTGCACCACACACATACCTATACACTCACTCTACTAAATTCATTAATAATATACCGGACATACATACATAGCTTTAAATATGGAATGCAACAAATTGGCGCGTAGCAGTCTAACATGGAACTGTACTGTATATGTAACTGTAATGTCCTGTACGTGGCCTCCACTCGAGAACTTTTTGGCCCCATCGGCCATCAGTTCTCCGCGCTATGTGCCCGGCCCATTGCCACTTCAACTTGCTAATCCGCTGGGCTATGTCGGTAAAATAATAAAAAGGTATAATACGAGTTTGCAACGTCGATAATATGTAACACTTAATGTGTTCACGACATATAAGTTATAATATGAAAATAATTGTCAAAATTCAATTCTGCACGCACACATTCGCACTTGTACCTACTGTTGACAACGAGGCAGTTAAACAAACTTAAAAAAAAACGCTGTTTTTTTTAAGTTAAACAAACTTAAAAAAAACACTGTTTTTTTTAAGTTAAACAAACTTAAAAAAAACACTGTTTTTTTTTGTATTAAGTTTTTTTTATTATGTTTTTCTTAATTTTTACATAGTCTACAAAAGTGTGATAAATAAAAGAAAATAAAAAGTATTAGTAAGAAGTTAGAAGCCGTGGCGGTACTTCCATAGAAGCCCAAAGCCCAATTTGCGTTTCCAAATTCCGAATAATATATAATCTTTAAGCAATAAGTCTTTATTAAACAAAAGCAATTCATTTAAAAAAGATCCCACAGTAAACAATTATTTATAAACTAGACATTACACAATTAACGTGTAACCCTTTTGGGCTTCTATGGAAATACCGCCACTGGTTAGTAGTACTTACTACTTAGTAAGTAATAAATAGTAAAGAAACTCACGACTTGAGTTCATTGAGCGTGATCTCCCTGTTAGAGGTGCACTGGGCAGCCTTCTGGCAGAACAGCAGGTGCTCGTTGATCTCGTCCAACAAACTGAAAATGTACACATCACACATAGTATAATAGTTAGTTCACCATAACTTCAGATGAAACATAGAAACAATTCATACCAAATTTATAACATGAAAGTCTTATAAGGGAGCCGGAATTTTACAATGGTCGTAAGGAATATTCGATGTAAATTTATGAGCAAAAGATCTGAAACATCTAGGACGGAATTAGACCAAGATATGGATAAGCGAAGGTGTTATTACGTCGGATATGAATAACTTTAAGCCTTAGTTTTTACGTGATAGCTGCAATATACTTGTGAAAGACTTATGACTGGCTTTTGGTCTCGCTGTTGAAGTATGTGCCCTGTGATCTAGAAGTCTCGGGTTTAATTCCCGGGTCGGGCAGTGCTATTGTTTTTTTTTATTGGGAAATTCTTATTAGCAGAATGGATTCTAGGAATGGGCTCGGAAAACGGCTTTAGCAGTATTATGTATACATACCGATACATACCAGGCTAAATGTGGGTGGAAAAATGCACCTCTGATTACCACTTGGAGCCATATGTACGTATCAAAGTAACCACAAGATTGCTTGCATGTACATTTACCAGTTATTTTTATGATCAGATCCAAGAGGCAAGGTCTGGAAGTTGAGGGTATAATTACAAAACAGCACTAACGTGGTGGGCACGCCGTTGATCCCAGGCGGTACGTGGTGTTCTGCCACCATGGCGTCCAGCAAGGCGTCGAGTCTCTCGCCTAGCGCGGTGCGCACGCCGTTGAGGTATTGCTCGTCCCCACCACCACCACTCCCACCAGCCGGCACGGAACCACGCACGCTCGCACGGATGATGTTGCGCTCGCTTAGATGCAACTGGAAAGTAAATATGTGAAGATAACGGTCTGCCAATCGCCATTTGGGTCTTTTGGCGCCTACTAGTTAATATATATGTGCATAATATAGAACCAAGTGGATTTTTAATAAAAAAAAGTGTGTGCGCACTTATGTACACGCGTCAGAAGTTATACCACACGATTGAAGTAAAACTTATAAATACACCCAACAGTCACATACATAGTTCTTAGGTTACACAACATATTACATTTCTGAACGCACTCATAAATATTTGACAACTAATAAATACGTCAATCCCTTTTTTTTATTGTCACTATTCTACATTTAAAAAATCTAAAACATATAAACTTATTTTGCAAAATATTCGATCCGAAACATATTAAAATCTTTCTGATCCATTTGACACTTATGTACATACATTTAGCATAGGCAGCTTCCATCTGTCAATTATATTGGAGCACATAGGCAGCTTCAACGTCTTAGGCCAGCGTGGTAGATTGAGGTCTAAGCCCTCTCAGTTGTAGAGGAGGTTCGTGGACAGCAGTGGGACGTATGCGGGCTGACGATGGCGTCGCGTACCTTGAGGTCCTTCTGCAGGTTGTGCAGGCGGCGCTGCAGCTCGTGGTGGTGCGCGGCGTCGGCGTCGGCGGGCTCGGGCGCCGCCCCCGCGCGACACACCCACACGCAGCGCCGCGCCGCCTCGCCGCTCATCAGCACCGTGTGCTGCACCTCCTGCGCACGAACACCGGGGGGGACACTTATAGTATATACTCTTTCGTTTCTATGTGGTATATGATGTGTCTGATCTGAAGCACGCATTTAAAACTGGTACCACTCCGGGAGTGCCGGTAGAAGTGAAAACTTCAATATTAACGTTGTGCATTTCTGAATATTTTCGAATGGTTAGAGAATAATTTAGCACGAATTTTGATGATGATGATTTATTTATCAGTATAAAAGTACTTTTCAATGGTATGCAAGCCAAGGAAATTAAAACTCAATTTTCAGATCGCAGGAGGGAGACAATTTAATCAGAAATATTCACAGATACTTATACACTATTTGTCGTGTAAATCATACCGCGATATATTTTTCAAGTAACGCCATCTATTGGCGTTTAACACAATGACACTTATGTTTAATAAACTAGCGCCATCTATTGGCGTGGATACACATTAAACAATACAATTTATAATGAAATTGTACAAGTACTAAGTATAATTTACGTGGTAAAATACAATATTTATTGTGCTATCGTACACAAATATGACAATTTAAATTACATTGCGTCTCATGCATTTTCGATCAGGATCAGGTGATCTGAGGCGAGTTTTATATTTTTTACCCATCCCGAAAAAGTGCACAGCGCCGCGAAATAAGTTTTCACTTCAAAAGTGTATAAGCTCTAAACTATAATTTTTACCACCAGACAACAATACTGTCAGACAAATCAAAAGCATTTCTTCTAGGATTGTTTAATGAGCGATGATATCAGGTGAGTAGATAATACATATAGCCCACCTGCTCGACGACGGTGGTGAGGTATGCGTCGCAGGCCTCGATGGGCAGCGTGCGCACGAGCACGCACAGCGCGCGCGCCATCTCCCGCCGCCAGCGCGCCGGCGCGCCGCGCACCAGCCGGTAGCACGCCGGGCTGCGGCTGCAGTCCAGGCTGTACCTGCGCCACCACCACACTTACATCAGCACCCATTACCTTTCCATCGAAAGAGGCTGTACCTAGGGCAGTACCGGTACTTTTACAGAAGCCCAAAAGCGTAACGCGTTAATTTTTTATGTCTTGTTTATAATTGTTTATTACGGGGTCAGTATATTCTCAATTATATGTCAATTTGCTTTTGGTAAATAAAGATTTGAAGCTTGAAGATTTGGAAGGCAAACTTTTGGGCTTCTATGGAAGTACCACCACTGACCTAGGGATCAACGACACCGTCAATAATATGATATTGTGCGAGCTGTTGATCCTGGAGCACAGGAGTTACAGTGGTGGGTGTGTGGTGGGGTAAGGCAAATACTACTGTAGTCGCGAATGAATCAGAAGTACTTTTATAGACGTAACGTATTTCTGCGCCAACATTCCAGCAGGTATGTATTAGTATCAATACCCACGCATTATTGGATGAGCCTATTGCCGTTTTTCGGGCACTGACGAATGTGGTTGTAGAAATGCACCTCTGTCTATACCTTCAAGGAATACAAGCGTGAAGTTATCTATTAACTATAACTTGTGAAAACGTTAAAGATTGTGGGTTATTATTTTAATTAACTAATAGTGGTCCCGGCAGTCGTCGTCCTGCCCGGAAATTTTTAAGCGATATGTCGACAACAGCGCCACCTACCGGGTCCAATTGTGTTTTGAAATCATACAGGGACCCATTGGAACATACATAGAAAATTTCATCCCAATCTGTCCAGCCATTTGACATACCGACAACGGCGCCATCTATTGTGAATCTAAACCATTCTCGAATCCCCTCGAACACACACAAAAATTTTCATCCTAATCGGTCCAGCCGTTTAAGAAGAGTTCGATGTCATACAGACAAAAATTCATTTTTATATAAATAGATAACTGACCATTTATTGAGCAGTGCCTTGTCGTTCTCGTCCTCCGCTGCATCGAGCGCGGCCTGGAAGTCGGCGCACTCGAGCGTGTGCGGCAGCAGCGGCGTGCCCAGGTCCGAGTTCAGGAACAGCACCGGCACCACGGCGCCCAGCTCCGACTGGCCTGACATTTGTATCCGGAAAAAGGATTATTGGGATGATTGTTTGGAACTGCTTTTCGAAATGATTCAATAGATGGCGTTAGGGTGGGGTTTAAGAATTTATTTAAGTTTCTTCTAACCCGAACTAGGCCTGATGGGCTAGGTTGAGATTTAAACAAAGTAGACAGTCAGATCTATAGATACAGTAGTAGCAGTTTTGGACAAATCCGTCAAAAGCAGGAAACCTTCATGGAGGTCCAATCGTAATGTGTTTCGGTTCAGTTGGACCAGGTATCGATATACCTGATCACACACTAATGTACGTGATCAACTTCCTTATTTTTTGCTACGAATCAGCTATAAGGCAGACCAATGAACAAGAACTAAAAGCGCTTAAGTCATCTGTTCCCAACAAGGAACTTTGCCTATCTCATGCGAGAGGTCGCTTCGCCGAATTGAATGACATGTGGTATTATCGATGACTTGCATTTGTTAGCGGAAGGTACCCAAAACCAAGGTAAAAGATAAATAAGTGAAGTTTAATCTGTATCGTTTTGATTTCGGCTTTGTACAAATTTTATTGAGTAACCCAGCATCTAAAGAAGCTTTCATGTTGTACGATCTGGTTAGAGCTTTCTTTATAATTTAGTTAGGTTCTAAGATTGTTTTTCTTAGTCTGGAATTTTTCATTTAAGTATGCATTGTATTATATTGTTTAAGGTCATTATGGAACTGGCATAAAGAGAAATAAAAATCAAATTCAACTCTCTGTTTGGATGTGATAGCCCTTGTATTCAATAGCAATCAGTACATACGGGTGAGCTCAGCGATGCAGAGCACGGGGAAGCGGTGGTCCCGCTGCTGCTCGAGCGGCGAGCGCCAGTGCAGGTCGGCCACGTGCACGCGCCAGCCGCGCCGCCGCGCGCGCACCCGCAGCACCGCCGCCGCGCCACACTGCAGCGCGCCCTTCTCCGCGCAGCAGTCTGGACAAGTTCACACCTCAATTATAATCTCATGTATATGTTATACCTATGTACCAGTGGCGGTACTTCGATAGAAGCCCAAAAGCCCAATTTGCCTTCCAAAATTCAAGTATTACGTAAGCACTAGAGTGGGGTAGGGGGTATTTCCTTTGCTTATTTTTGATGACATTGGGGAATGGGGGGTCTGGATGGTGATTACGTAAGCAATATTTATTTTTCTTTTTTCTATTTTCTACGACATTTTGTCCCGATTTCGTGAATAAAAAAGAAACTAGAACAGATTAAAAATTATTATAAAGTTTACGTAAACATAGGAATAAGGTAGAGTACCTTGTGAGTCCGCAGCGCACACGTATATGAGCATAGCTTTCCTCCTCCGTGGCCTCTGTCCAGGCACCCTGCCCAGCAGGCAGGAGCGGTGCTCCTCCGGCAGCGCCGTTATGTTGGAGGGCATCGGCGGGCCCTCCGGGTCCTCCTTGGGCGTCGCGCATGTCACCGGCGATGATAGTGATATGGAATCTGGAAATATATTACATTGTTATGTAGACTACCTCACAAGAATGTGCCGTGCCTCCTGTCGGTCCTGGGTTCGATACCCGGGTCGGGCAAAGTGTTATTGGATTTTTCCATTACTAAATTGTCAGTAGTAGCACGGAGTTTGCAATTGTGCCCGAAAAACAGCAATAGGCTCGCCCCTTATTACGTGGGACTGATATGGTACATGGCGAAATGTGGGTGCAGTATGTATGTATGTTATGTATTGTGCATTGAGGACGTGGACGTGATGGTATTGGGGATAACCCAATAACACTTTGCAAGGCCCGCTAATCGAACCTACGACCTATGCACGGCAAACAATACTACCGAGAGACTACGAGGCAGTCAATATAATTAATTTTCATTCAAACGTATAATAATTACTCCCTATTGTAATTAATGTTAAATATTTGTTAAATTTTCGTTTTCTATTCATTAGTTAATTAAATGTTTTAATATGTTATTAACTACCCCTTTTAGAATTAATTACTCAAGTCTTGTATTAGCTAAATAACTTATTAATTAAATATATTGAGCACTTTGAACAAAGCTATTAACTTGATGTACGTAGCTACGTAGCTCGTAGCTATCTGCTACGGAGACTCGTAGCAAATTGCTACAGTTAAAAAGTGTATAATTTTGTACTTTCACGAAATATATTTTGAACTTAAATGTCATTCAATTCACATGACATTTTTTACCCGTAAATTACCGGTGGTCAAATTGAAATGGAAGTATAAAATATTGTATTGAATCTGAGATATGTGACCCGTGTGCTGACCCTTATAAATATAATCTATGAATTTCATATGCCCTAGTACATGTTTGTTGACTCATTCACTGAACTTTTGTCCGTCTGTTTACGTAAAACTCTCCAAAATAAGTAATTGACCTTACACCTTAAACGACCTACGTTTGGTATCAGACACGATAATGAAATTGGTTGATGAGAGAAAAACGTCCTTATATTAATAGGTGGAAAGTTTATTATTGATATACCCTGTCTGAAGGCAGGCCTGGCTGCTAATACGAAGAGTCGCTGATACGACCCATAGACACAGCTTGCAGACTTTTAAACATATACACTACCGACAAAAAGTTTGGAAGCACTTTTAATACTCTCAGTTACTTTAAGAATAATTAAAGATATAGTATTATTTAATTAGGAATGATTAGGAACTTAATTAAAACAACAATTAAACTATGAAACAAAACCATATTCTTATTACTAAAATAGTATCATATTTTATTACAACATCGATAAAATTTGTTATTATCAAATTGCTATTTGTTTTTACAAAAATTATAAGTGCTTCCAAACTTTTTGTCGGTAGTGTATATTTTATTACGTGTTCATCGTTTTAAAGTGTGCGTAAAAAAAAAACCATAAAGATGATTTATTGCATGGACTCCACATATCTGCGCAAATCTATTTTATTGTATCTCTTGCGGTGGGCTCAGCTCCATCCAGACGCAATTTTGAATTCTGAGCTCATACAGAAACACTACATTTTCCTGGGTTAGCAGTAGCCCATGTTGCCTTCAAAGGCCGGATGAATGTCCATATAAAAATCATTAAAATAATTTTAGTTTAAAACAAAGAAAAAAAAATGCTTTTTCTTTATAAATTTGTATAAAGAAAGAATTTTTTTTTTTCAATAATGAATAAATATATCCAACAATCACACACATAGTTCCCACCCCACACTAAGATACAAGTCGTGTGTTGTGAGTATCAGAAACTACGAGAGACTTGTCGGTCTCACAAATACCCAGACCCGAAACAAATATTTATGAATCACGCAAATATTTGTCTCAGTGCGGGGATCGAACCCGGGGCCTCACGTTTCGCAAGCTGGTGTCTAGCCAACTGCGCCACGATGCTGTCCCCGTACGTACGTATCTAATTGAGTACAAATACTCACCAGAAACGCTGGAGCCGACAGGCCGTGGTCCCTTCAGTTGCGGCCGCGTCTCCTTGACCGAGGGCGTAGGCTCCAGTAGGTGGGACTCCGCTGGCGGCGGCGGGTCGGCGGTCGCGTCCACCGACGGCTTCGTCACCCGGTACGACGGCGACCTGCGCGAGCAGCAGTTTGACCTATAATGTGACCTGTATGTTTAATAAGCATATTTGGAATCGGTATGATATGACATATATTGGAAAATTTCAATCAAATCAGCCCATATACGTCCCAATGCTGGGCACCTTCTCTACAACTGAGAGGGTTTAGGCCTTAGTACACCACGCTGGCTTAATGCGGGTTTGAAAAATTTTGGGCGTATGATTTTTGTCTCGTAGGCTCATTGGAAACATTATGGGCGAATCTCAGCCACACAGCGAGGCCGTCCTCTTTACACGAAAATAACCACTGGTGTGTTTTAGTCTATACATTTGTATAAAGGTATGTAGAGCTTAGGATTAACATTTGCGCGGGCTGTAAGGTCGATGACCCCGAGACTACTCCCCCCTCGAGGGAGGGCTAGCGGGAAGTAAAATTATTAAAAGCTTTGTTTTGCTTGCTACGGTAAAGCGTGTATGTATTCCATGCTGTCAAGTTCTTTTATTTATTTATATATCTAGTTTTAATAGATAATATATGACATATCAGCTTATTAAGTGGCAGCTGGTTATTAAATCACTCTTATTATAACGTACCCACCACCCAAGACTAATGTCTGCTTAATATAAGTAGTGTTAAAAATATATGCGTGAAAATTGCAATATTGTATCAAAATTAAAATATTTCGTCACAAAACTACCATGACGAATACATGACGTAATGGATGACGTCACACTTTTTCCAGTCTCGACGGATGAATGTGTAAAAAGTGGAGCAAACTCGACACTACGATGTAACCGGATGTATACAAAGTTAATGAGGGGTAACGGAAGCGGGCACTCACAGCCACCGTTCCATTAATTCGACTCTGTGGTTAAGTATCGGAGCGTGACCGCGTTTGCACCCCTGTACAGGCCCAGAGCTAGGCGATTGGGGGCGGGACCCACTGTGATTTTAATACGTGGGGGGTAAGGAATTAAGCATTGGCTTAACAAAATCAAATAATCAAAAGACAATATGTATGTTGAGGTTGACTTTGCTCCCAAAATGTGTTGAAGAATAAATAATTATTACGCGATAAAAACTATTTTTCGTATCGTTATCGAAAGCATAAGCAGATAAAAATAGAAGAAAATAAACCAGCTATCCAAACAGTTAAATATTTAAACACATTAATTATGAAAACATTAAAAACATTACTATGGGCATCAGCGACCCCCGTGCTGGAGTTTAAAATTAGTCTCTGCTAAGAGGGAGTGTATTTTCAGGTTAAACGGAGTAAATACAGCTCTTGGAACTATTTATATAGATATATCTAGGATATAGAATAAACAAAAGCGTTAATGGGGATCTGCTTCAGTTCAAAATTTTTTCTTCGTCATAACTTTCGAAATGGTAAGCGAAATGACCGGAGATCAAAAGAATCTTCGAATAATCCAATATATAATGGCTCTCTTCTTGCTTTACTTTCCAAAGCTTTTTTTATCTTTACATATCCATATTACATCTTACATAAGCAGTGATGGCCTCGAGATTTAGGCGCGCGGTCGTGAATTTCGGTGGTCGCAGGTTCAAACCCCAGGCACACACCTCTGACTTTTCGAAGTTATGTGTGTATTCACAAATAATTATCACTTGCTTTAACGATTAAGGAAAACATCGTGATAAAACCTGCACACCTAAAAAAGTTCTTAGGAATTTCTTAAACCCTCTCAGTTGTAGAGGAGACCCGTGCCCGCAGTGCGACGTATTTGGGCTGATAATTATGATGATATCCCTTTGCTGGGGGCGGGTTGTCTCTTAAAGTATGCGGGTTTCCACACGATGCTTTCGTTTACACATTTTTAAATAATTGTTAATTTGTTGTATATGTAGGCCGTAAGTAAAATTCATGGCGAAGAAATAGTCCATGGAAAGGGATCGCGAAGGGGCCGATCCGGCTAAAAGACGAAGAGGCCGTTTAATTAATGACGCTGGCACGTTTAATCGTACCGCACACGATCCAAATATGCCAACTTAAAGAATTAGTTGAAAGCTGTGAAGACTAACTTAATCATCATCATCAGCCCATATACGTCAGTGGGACGCTGGGGCACCTCTGACTTCGAATTTATCTGAGTATTCACAATGTATTATCACTTACGTTAAGGGTGAAGCAAAAAAAATCGTGAAGAAACCTGCAGACCTAAAAGTTCTCAGGCATTTCTTAGTTGTGGAGTCCGCTAACTCGTACTTTTTTTTTTTTTTTGTTCTCGAGGGGAAAGCTGTTTATGGCTCTACTTCCCGCCAGCCCCGGGGGAGGGGGGGCGGGAAGCGTATGTCGGGGTCACCGGTCTTCCAGCCCGGCGCGCGGCGACGTCATGTCCGCGCAGATGTTAGTGCCGGGCTGGGTCCCTAACAAAATTCCCTAAACCGGCATACCGACCAAAACCCCCCGGTGGCCATCTCCGCGCCGAGTGGGGCGACCGCGGTACGTTGGCGAGAGGCGCCAACCGTAATGCCGCAGCCGCCCGGTGCGCCTCCGAGACGTGTTTGTCTCGGCCGTCTCGGAGTTGTAGGGGGCGCAGTTGCACCCCCACTAGCTTGGTTCGGGCGCCCCGGTTGTGAGTGGGCGCCCGCGACGTACACAGGCCACAGTGCCGCCGCCCCTCTCGGGGTCACTTTCAGTGAGGACGCGCCGCCCCCACAGCGCGCCCAGCGACCCCAAGGGCCCCTTTGAGTCGCCTTTTACGACAGGCAGGGGATACCGTGGTGGGATTCTAACGCCCCCTTGCCACAGGGCAGCCGCTAACTCGTACTAGGCAAGCGTAGTGGACTAAAGCCTAAGACTCGTGCCCAGCAATAGGACTTATATGGGCTGATGATGAAATACACTTCTCCCTCTTTCGTCATACAGGCGTGAGTGACATGCGCGACGCATCAGCCATCATTCCAACAGTCGGCTCTTCAAATACTAGAATGAGTTTTGCGTCATCGCAATTCGTTGCACCGCGTTATGTAACTGTAGAGTTGACGTCAGGCGGATAGTAAAAACAGACGCCAAGATTTTTAAACTGACGTAGACGTTGCATGAACGAGCTTGTTTGAAGAGTACGGGATGTGGAAGAAGGTAAAAATTTATTTTATACATCATATCGTCCTCCGATAAGATGGTCGGACGACCTAGTAAAGGTCCCTGTGGAAGTCATTAGGAGAGGCCCATGTCCAGCAGTGGACCTCAATTGGCTGATGAGTGGATGGATGATGGATGATCATATTACTTAATACTTAGCACTGGTCTTAGTGCACCTCATCGTCAGCTGACGGTCCTTTTGTGTCTAAAGAATCGTTAAAGACTATCATTTAACTGCGAAAAACTATTTCTAGAAGGTTCTGAAAATGTATAGAACACAAAATCCGATTGAGTCCTCACCGCTATTCCACAAATTTAATTCATCCATACGTGATGGAAAACCAAAAGGCTCAAAAGAATGGGGACATCATATAATTAAATTGACAACAAATTAACGTATATGAATCAAAACAAAGATTTTTTCGAAAACTATTTGTTAAGTTTCTCATCCTTGACTTCATCATCATCAGCCCATACCACTGCTGGGCCTAGCCTACAACTGAGATGGTTTAGTCTTAGTCCACCACGCTGGCCTAGTTCGGGTTGGTGTACCACACCTAAGAAATTCCTAAGAAATCTTTTTTAGGTGTGCAGGTTTCCTCACGATTTTTTCTTTCTTTGTTAAAGTACGTGATGATTCATTGTGAATTAAATTTATTCAGTACTATTTACCATACTCACGTAAATCTTACTTATCATCCCCTTTCCACATATAAATGTAAATATAGTGCAGTAACGTTCTAGTTGCAATATAGTCTCATGCATAACCCACATAACGCCGCCACACAGCCTAGATTCAATATTCATGCGAGGAAATCAGTGGAAAACATCTATACACAAGCACGGCGTGTGTACTCGTACGTCAGAGGGCGGGCGTGGCCGGGAGGGGCTCTGACGTCACGCGGCCCGCGGCCATGACGTCAGCACGGCGTGACGCGCTCCGCGACCCAGATATCGAATGCGTGAGCTTTTACAACCGGAGCGAGTTTTTTTTTAATTGTTTCACAACCGTACGTGCGTGGTGGATCTATTGTTAACCGGTCTGGTTTAATGCTATTCAAAAAAAAAAATGTTTCTTTTACCTACACATACATACATAAAGTCACGCTTGTATTCCCCGAAGGGGTAGGCAGAGGTGCATTTCTGCATGTCCCACGTAATAGGGGGCGAGCCTATTGCCGTTTTTCGGGCACATTCCCAGACTCCGTGCTGTTACTGAGAATTTCCTAATGGAAAAACCCAATATCACTTTGCCCGACCCGGGAATCGAACCCAGGACCTCAAGATCGCACGGCACATACTTGTACCGCGAGACCACGAGGCAGTCGAGTTTCTTTTAGTTTTATTGTAATCGTTTGATGCGTAATGCAGAAAGCCAACATAATTGCGTCGATTTGTGAGAGATATTTTTAATATTTTTGTGGTGCTTAACACCTTACCTTGTCGTGCAGGATAACAAATAAAAAGTATTTATTTAAAGTTTTATATACTAAACAATATAAAGGCGGAATTAATACCATAGACTTTCTCAGCCAGTCTATCGTTGGAGGATACAGAGATGAAACGTGGAAGGTGTTGTGTACTTTTTTACATGCATATACATGTACGCAATGTACATGATGTTTATACATACAAATACATAAATATAAATTGAAGTTATGCTGGTGTTATATCCATATACGTTCGGATAGATAACATTCTATTATGCTAATGTACCTCCCCATCACTGCAACTTCTCTGCACCAGGATCAATAAGGATCAATATTGGCTTGTTTAACACTGGGTATGCGGTTTGACGCGCCTCCATGGGATCTAACAAAGTCTGTCGAGGATTTTTTTTTATACTGGCACGGCAAAGTGACCCCAATGCACCTGATGGTGAGCGCAATGGAGTCCAGAAAAAGTGCCGACCAGCGAGAGATGATGGTCTCCCGTTGGTCGATACAATCATGCCGGCCGAATACCTCTTCACCTTACTGTGAAGAAGTTTGGTTAATTGAATTTACGGAGACATTAATGGAATATGGTCCGACCGGACAGCGGCCACTGAACGTAAGTAAGACGTATATTCCAGTAACTCTTCAACGTACGAGAGCTATTAGGATCTAGTCAATATTGAGCTAGAAGGATAAACTTAATTCTGCATCTAGATAATCTCATAGTGCATTATATTTAAAGATTATACATCAGAGGGCCTAAATACTACAATACATTCTAAATCGAAATCGCTAATAGGAATCACAAAAAATCTACAAAATGATTATGCGATTTTGCGATTTGTTATGTCAATGATATTAAATGTTATATCTTTTTAATATTGCATTTTTGCATCATCGGCATACATAGGTACATACATACATACATCCCACTGCTGGGCACGGGCCTCCTTTACCATTGAGAGGGTTTAGGATTTAGATCTTAGTCCACCACGCTGGCCTAGTGCGGGTTGGCGGACTACACACCTAAGAAATTCCTAAGAACTTTTATCTCTTTCTTCCATGGTTTAAATTAATGTTATGGAGTCGGGTCCATCTTATAGATAGAATTATTAAGTGGCTCAATCATGACCTACGAAATAAATTGTACAATTTATATTTGTTACTTTGTTTCACATTTGGCACGGTTTTCACACTGCACCTAATGTAAGCGCAGTCCGGTCCACATAGAATGTCTAGGCGATGAAACACTACAGTTTAGATAATGTAGACAAAGGTAAAACAAGTGAACAATTGTGTTTCTAACTCCTTTTTATTTATTACCTGTAAGGCTTACGGGAACACTGCATTTTTCGGGGATAAACTACCCTATGTCCTTCCCCAAGGCCCTATCTATGTCCATACCAAAAATCATTTAAATCGATCCAGCGGTTTAGGCGTGAAAGCGTAACAGACAGCTGGAGTTATTATCGCATTTATGATATTAGTATGGATAATCATTAACATCATCAGCCCATATACGTTCCACTGCTGGGCACGGGCCTATACAACTGAGAGGGATTAGGCCTTAGTCCACCACGCTGGCCTAGTACCGGTTGGCGGACCACACACCTAAGAAATTCCAAAGAACTTTTAGGTGTGCAGGTTTCATCACGATGTTTTCCTTCACCGTTAAAGTACGTGATAATTCTTTGTGAATACACACATAACTCAGAAAAGTTATATGTGTGTGCCTGAGGTTTGAACCCGTGATCGTCGAGATTCTCGACCGCGTGCCTATACCTCGAGGTCATCACGACTTATGGACGAGTATGGATAAATAGAAGATAAATTTCGTTACGGGAAATAGCCAAGCTAGGTCCCCAATACCCATAGACTTGCTGAGATTCACTACTCTATTTATCATTTCTATATATCAGTTGTGTGCGTTCTATCGATCCTGGTGTACAAAAGTTGCTATGTTGTGCCTGTAAGGCGTGCGATTGAGAGGTTCTTTGTTCGATTCCCGAGACAGGAATATTGTAACTTCTAATTAGTATAGATAGATGGAAGATACATGCTTGAATTACGTACAAATATAATCACAATATTATCTATAATATAAAAATGAATCGCAAAATGTGTTGGTAAGCGCATAACTCAACAACGCCTGGACCGATTTTGCTAATTCTTTTTTTGTTATGTTTGCTATTGTTAGGAGAAGGTTCTTATGAAAGAAAAAGTTAAGAAAATTGCGAGGAATATGGTAAAAACAACAATTTAATTTTCTCATATAAACTGTTCTACCTAATATTCTGTCAAACATTTTATGTTTATCCCGTTAATATGGTTAATGGTCCCCTCAAATTAAAGAACGTATTTAAATAAAGGTTTTGAATCGACAACATATATCCAGAATATTCGAATAATTGCGTATTTTAGATTTAAAAAATGTAGAATAGTTTCATTAATAAAATTAAAAAGGGATTGACATACCTATTTATTGGTTGTCAAATATTTATGCGTGCGTTCAGAAATTTATTATATAAGATTTAACTAAGGAAAATATATCAAGAACTCCTTGGTTGTGCCTGTTTGCAATTTTCAACTGACGGTGGACTCGGTAGTCGGTCATCATGCTTCGAAATCTAAAACACCCGAAACTACGAAAATAGCAATGTAATGCGCTTGGTTTAAGAAAACTGTTGAGTACGAGTAATACAATTAACGCGACGATACTCAAAGCAAAAATTAAAGATGAGTTGGTTCACACTCTAAGGATTTCGATGATTCCAACGGATATGCCCTTTGAGTTTAAACTAATTCAGTCCCCGATTCTACTTGCTTTCGTCATGACGATTAACAAATGATTATTTTTGATGTCAATGTAGACAATAAAAAAAATGTATATCACACAGTGCTTCATCATCATCATTATTATCAGCCCATATACGTCCCGCTGCTGGGCATGGTCCTCCTCTACAACTGAGAGTGTTTATGCTTTAGCACACCACGCTGGTGCTGCAATGCAGAGAATTGAAACCCAGTGCTTCCCATTCCGCACAATATGTACATGTATACTATATAGTTTAATTTAATCATGTCTTGCTGACACCCGATTGATGCACTTGATTTTGTACTTTTTTATTTCTGTATTTTTATCCCAATAAAGTGGTGAACTTAATATTTATATACATACAATCAAAAATAAAAGTCAGGTAATATGTAACACGACATTCGTTGATTGTTAGGCGGTACGAAGTTTGCCGGGTCAAGTATATAATAATGAATCCCAATTTCTCTTGGTCACGCGTGAACGGCTGGACCGATTTCACAAATGATTTTTTGTCGTGATTGTCAGGAGAAGGTTCTTATGAAAGAAGAAAAATAAAAAATTACGAGGAAAATTAGAAAATTTAAGAACACTTATTTAAGAATACTTAACCACCATATAATATTATTTTTAATCTAACCTTAGTGCTTTGGACAAAATAAACTTTTTTAATGTAACATTATGACATTTGACATAGAATTGACAGAATACGTGAATGCTTCGGTCGAATCGTTATTTTATTGATAAAAAATACATCTAAAATAATTAATTTATTATTTCCCACAAAAAGGATTTAAGAAAACTGAATTTCTTAGTGTACATCACAATTAGTTGAGAGCCATTACGCCTATTATGAAAAGTTCAATTTACATATTTAATTACAATTTACATACGTCTTTGTAATGGTACCCGACTTGCAGTGAATAAATTAATGAACAACGTCATCGAAGCCACAATTTTGAAAGGGAAGTACAAAGGCGAAGACGTTTTGATCCCACGGATTCCTTTGATTCCTAACGACATACCATTCGACTTTAAACGGTTGCAATTTCCAGTGCGGCTAGCATTCGCAATGTCGATAAATAAATCTCAAGGGCAGTCGCTAAGTGTTTGTGGCATCAATCTTGAAAATCCATGTTTTTCACATGGCCAGTTATATGTCGCCTGTTCCCGTGTCGGAATACCAACAAAACTATTTATATACGCGTAAGAAAAAAAAACTAAGAATGTTGTATATCATAAAGCATTAGAATAATAAACACACTTTTTTAAATTAATTATACCTATTCGAATTCAATATTCATTGTTAGGACAGGACAACGTCTGTTGGGTCAGCTAGTTGGTGAATAAAAACTGTCCAAAAAGGTACAAATAAAAAAAAACATGACTCATCTTAATCAATCAACATGTGGTTTATGTGCAAATCTCTCTGTTAAGTTGTGAAAGCGAAGAAAACAGTAAATTTCACAGTCACTTTAGCAATTAAAGTTAGTTCATCATCATCATCAGCCCAAATACGTCCCACTGCTGGGCACGGGCCTCCTCTACCATTGAGAGGGTTTAGGCCTTAGTCCACCACGCTGGCCTAGTGCGGGTTGGCAGACTACACACCTAATAAATTTCTAAGAACTTTTAGGTGTGCAGGTTTCATCACGATGTTTTCCTTCACCGTTAAAGTACGTGATAATGCATTGTGAATACACACATAACTTCGAAAAGTCAGAGGTGTGTGCCTGTGGTTTGAACCCGCGACCGTCGAGATTCTCGACCGCGTGCCCAAACCTCGAGGCCATCACGAAAGTTAGTTACTAATTAGAATCACTAACAGTTTAAATTATACTATAATTTATATCATCAAATTGGCATCGCATTAGCAAATAAAATAGATCTCAAAACTTTCAAAACTTGTTAGTACTTGTTAATACTTGTTAGCCACTCTAAACATTATTTCCAACAAATTTTAACCTTTCACCGGCCGTTGACAAGGTGTACCTGTGCAGAACAAGAAAGTTAATTAATATTAAGTGTTAAAAACAAAGACTTCGGTTTGATTGACGGCACAGATAAAATTTTATTGTGTCTTCCGTTGCTTCTAAATCCATACAGTCCATTTACAAAATAAAATAAGATTTTTGACTGCCTCGTGGTCTCGCGGTACAAGTATGTGCCGTGCGATCTAGAGGTCCTGGGTTCAATTCAGGTCGGGCAAAGTGTTATTGGGTTTTTCCATTAGGAAATTCTCGGTAACAGCACGGAGTCTGGAAATGTGGCCGAAAAACGGCAATAGACTCGCCCCCTATTACGTGGGACTGATACATACTAGGCGAAATGTGGGTGCAGAAATGCACCTCTGCCTACACCTTCGGGGAATACAGGCGTGAGTTTATGTATGTATGTAATAAGATTTTTTGCAAATAACTATGAATAGTTCTGAATCAAGATTCGAACCCACACTGAAAATGTTTACAATGTTTCCTAGCCTACACTAAACAAACTCTACCGTAATAGTAGGTTTTCATTCCTGGTAACACAGCCTTTGAAGCGTACTCGCGTCGTTAAACTCAGTTACCTCCCTTTGAACTTTAAAACTTTATTAAAACCCTGAACATAAACTTCCTGGACGCCGTCAACCCTCACTTTTGATACATATTGATTGATTCCCTTTACCGAATTACGTGGTAACTTTTGTTTGATGTTGCAACACGGGAGGAAATTATTGGCAATTTATACATTTAAAGGTTTGAAGGTTGTTTTGGTAAATAACGATTTATAAGCGAAAGTAAAGATGTTGTACCGTGATAAATGTTTCTGTATAGATTTCGATTATCGTAGGTGGGCAAAGTCTTATTGCGTTTTTCCACTAGGAAATTCTCATTAGGAGCACGGACTCTGGAAATGGGTTCGAAAATCGGAAATAAGCTCGCCCCCTATAACGTTGGATTGATACAAACCTGACGAAATGTGGGTGCAGAAATGCACCTCTGCCTACCCTTTTTGGAGAATACACGCATGAGGTTTTATATGTATGTATCTAGATAAACTAGTTATCCAGTTGTTAAGTTTATTGAATAGGTTTGCATGATTGTGTCGACTATTGAAATAGTAGTAAACTTTTTAGCAATCCGACTCTTTATTTGAAGATTACAGCATTTAGTATTAGATTATAATCGTAGTATCGTAGCAGAATTGATATTTATTATATCCCTAGATCAGACTCCTGGCTATAATTAAATAAGTTGGGTGTGGAGTGTATATTTATAATGTATATGTATAATATGTATGTATTTGCTAAGAACAATAACTTCTCGAAGACATTTATTATCAAAAATATTAATACTTTTTTTAAATATACCCAACAGTCGTATACATAGTTCTGACCCCACATTAAGATACGAGTCTTGTAGGTCTTGTAGGTATACTTGAACTTAAACATTCTAAAAACGTTAGTATTACTTTGCTATTAAACTAATTGGGCCAGCCAAACTAAAAAGCAGCAATTAAAATACGTAAATCGTTAACTTGCAGTACTCTTGTGTAATTGGCGGTAGATATTCATTGCTGCAAAATTTTCACCGGGTTTTCCGGGGCCAAAGCTTCGTTCTTTCATGGAGCATCCTATTCATTCCGAAAATGCTTTTACGTACATATATTCAGAATTCGCAGTATTTAGGAAATTTGCTTTAATTTTATATTTATTTAGAAATGTGGGGAAGGAGGTCGTTTAACCAACACAGATTTACAGAGGTAGTGGCATTGGGTTGGATAGTTTCAATTGTATAAATGAGCCGGATTGACTAAGGAATATAAATAAATATCCACTTAAAATCATCATCATCATCATCACCCGTATACTTTCCATTGCTGGGCACGGGTCTCTTCTACTGACTGAACTGAGAGGAGCAATCTGACTACACACCTGAGAAATTCCTTTTTTAGGTGAGCAGGTTTCTTACGATGTTTTCCTTCGCCGTTAAAGTACGTGATAATTCACACACACACACATAACTCCGAAAAGTAAGAGGTATGTCCTGGGGTTTGCATTCGCGACCGTCGCGATTTTTGTCTCGACCGCGCGCCAAACCTCGAGATCATCACTACTTAAAACTCTAACGCGTTTTTTGACATTTCATTGTATGCTACGCTATTACTGTCATGTAATGCCATATTCAATGCCTTATGCAGCATGTTTATCGAGCGGAAATCTGATTATAGCTCTTTACGGTCAAAGCCTTGAGGGCATGGGGAAGCACAGCGCGTGGAGATGACACATACCCGCAGATTTATTTAAAACTTCATTGTACACATAAGAATAAAAGCTAAGGAGTTCAGTACACTCAATTATTACAAAAGGCTGTCTTATCGCTCAAGACGATCTCTTACAGAAAACCAAAGATAAAGATGTAGCAAGAGAAATGAAAGTCATAAGTGCACGAACTGAAATAAAAAAAAATGAAATTGAGATCTTGAAATACAAATAAAGAGAGACCAATTTTATTGCTGAGTTAGGTTAATATCGCTTTGCTACATAAAAACTCTGTCAGAATTCTTCGAGCGGAGGAGTTACAATACATCTTCATCTATCTATATCTATACAAATAAATAAAATTGGAGTTTCTGTTTGTAATAATGAAATAACCGCTTTTTGATAAATGCATATGGATGTATTACACGGTACATATACCAAAATAACGTTTTTTACAGTTTTTGTCTGTCTGTCTGTTTGTTCCGCCTAATCTCTGAAACGGGTGGACCAATTTTAACGGGAATTTTACTGGCAGATAGCTGATGTAATAAGCAGTAACTTAGGCTACGTTAATTATAGAAAAAAATATTTTATTTTAGAAAAAAAAAAATTGAGTATAATAATAAAAAAAAAAACTAAAAAATTAAAGAATCGACTGTTAGGCGTAACGAAGTACCTACGCCGGGTCAGCTAGTTACAATTAAATAAACTGAGACTAAAAGGTAATTAAAAGTACAAGTGTCAGTCTTATTGCTCTAGACGATTTCTTACTGACACCCTTTGGATGGATAATAGAAGAGAAAAAATAAAGAGCTTAAAAAAATGCTTATGCAGTTGTTCAGTTGCAGTGGTCTTAGTAATACCCGATATAAATAATTCTTTCGGGTTTGGGTGTTTGAAAGAGCGAAGTTAATGTGGCATCAGAAATTGTGTAAAAATATTGAAATCTTTGACCATGAGAATCAGAAACTAAGAAGTCTTTCAAAATTGTAATATAATTATGAAAACCGTCAACATTTAGTAAAATAATGTTGCGAAAAATATCATCATCAGCCCATATACGTCCCACTGCTGGGCAGGGGCCTCTTCTACATCTGAGAGGGTTTAGGCCTTAGTCCACCACGCTGACCTAGTGCGGGTTGGCGGACTACAGGTCAGGTGTGCAGGTTTTATCACGATGTTTTCCTTCACCGTTAAAGCAAGTGATAATTCATTGTAAATACACACATAACTTAGAAAAGTTAGATGTGTGTGCCTGGGGTTTGAACCTGCGACCGTCGAGATTCTCGACCGTGTGTCTTAACTTCGAGGCCATCACTACTTCTGCGAAAAATATACATGATATATTTTGAATTTTCCGGCTATTTCTGCACCTGCCCCAACAGATCATGTAAGACTAATTTACGTTACCATATACAGTACTAAATTAAACTGCGTTAAGTATAGAACTGTATGGTACATTGTGTAGGAATGGAGACATGACTTCATGACCCAGTTAGGTGACGCACTCGAGAGTGGCGTCTCACACGTCACCTTTTGTCTATAACGCGGCTAACTAGCGTGGAAATTGTACACCGCGACACATCCTCTCAGCTTCTTAGACTATCGATCTGTTTGTGGCGGTACAACATATTGAACACTTGCTTTTAAACGTTTAAGTAAATCTATACCAACATTATAAAGAGGAATTGTGAAATAACTGATTTGACAGCCCCGTGGTGCAGTTGGCTAGACACCAGCTTGCGAAACGAGAGGCCGCGGGTTCGATCCCCGCACCGAGACAAATGTTTGTGTGATCCACAAATATTTGTTTCGGGTCTGGGTGTATGTGAGACCGAAAAGTCTCTCGTAGTTTCTGATACCCACGACACAAGACCTGTATCTTAGTGTGGGATCAGAACTATGTATGTGACTGTTGGGTGTATTTATTACATTATTATTTATTAAATCTTTATATCTTAATAATTTGTGATGTTCTCCGCAAAGGCCAAGTTAGAAGTATATAGAAGAAGCAAAAGATGTGTGTCAGGATCGTAGTTGTGGCGCTCAACAGTCTCTGACTAAGCCTGTAGGAAACAGGCGTGATGTGTACGTATGTATGTAGTAATCGTTTGTATTTTTGTGGGTGTTAATGAATAAACTCAAAACTATTCAACCGATTTCAATGAGTTTTGATATGGACGTCGAAGAAATCGTGATGGCCTCGAGGTTTAGGCACGTGGTCGAGAATCTCGACGGTCGCGTGTTCACACCCGAAGCACACACTTCTGACTTTTCAAAGCTATGTGTGTATTCACAAAGAACTATCACGTACTTTAACAGTGAACACTAGGTCAATGTGGTAGACTAAGGCCTAAACCCTCTCAGTTGTAAAAGAGGCCCGTGCCCAGTAGTGGGACGTATATGGGCTGATGATGATGATGATGATGGTATGGACATTATTGGAAATGTAAGAAGTTGTACTGTTACAGAAGAATAAGCAAGGAATTCAAAATTGCGACCTGGCGAAGCTGGATCTAGTATATAGCGGAAATGGTAATATATATAGACTAAAAAAAGGGCTAGGGCTTTCACACCTGCTTCGTGAAGATAAGGATTTAGTTAAGGATGCAGCTTAGACTAACGGGTTGGCTGCGCGCCGAGCTTGTCTTAACCCTTTCGGTCTTTCCCAGAAGCAGACAATATGGCGAATTATTCTCGTTGAAAACATAAGTTTATCGTGACAAAAGCATGGCTCTACTAAATCTTACCGACTCTACTTATACATTTACTCAGGCGTGTATAGCCGAAGGGTAGAAGAATAGAAGATGTTAAATAGAAGTTAGAGATTAATTTCTACACCCACATTTTCCATGCCTTGTTTTGAGTTCGTCATAAAAGTTTGCCGATGCTTTGGCTGATTTCGTGTTGATCAAAGGAAATTTTTGAGAGAAACGAAATGCGGGAATCAATCTTAGCACCTTTGGAACGCACGTCGAATATTTATACCGCGGGACCAACAAATTATTAATATATCTAACATACCAAGACGCTCAGCTTTAAGTGGCTATTAAATTATAATGAACAAAATATATAAATTGAGTCATCAGATATTACTGTAGTTTTGGCCCGCGGCCAGCGTCGATGTGAATCCGACATTTTTCTCTAACGTCTTGTTTACAAGCGAAGATATCGTGTCGAGCATTATGTTGTCTTAACAAATACAATTCATTAGTAATTGTCATCATTTAGATGGACTATTAGTTCTTTAGTACGCGCTAAACGATATAATTGCCTCTCAGAGGCAATTAGGCAATAGGATTAGCTTATTGTATATGTTTGACTATTTGGAAAGAAATTTATTATAACAAAAGGTCAATTACTACAAATGTTAATGTCCAGTAGTTTTTTAACCTTAATCCAACTGAAACCCTTAAGATATCTCAGAGCGAGAGACGCTTTGTATTGGTTTCAGCTGTTGTCCGAAGCAGTACCTACTGCGATTTTGCGAACTTCAACAAAACACTAGTTTGGACGCTCATTTAGAATGAGAGTCGGCGCAAGACACTGAATCACTCGCTCTGCCCCCCCCCCCCCCCCTCAGTTAAATGACCCCTACATTCCGTCTATTAAGACTACCAAGAGACGCTGCGGTGGAATTCTTACGCCTACAAGTCACCGGGCAGTGTATCCATAGTCCTTGTAACTCAACCCTTGATGATATTAAATAGAAAATTAAATAAAAATTCAGTGTATAGCAAAATATACGTAAGGTATTAATTTAAAACGTATTCATGAATCATTTAATACGAGAAAGTATATCAAGCAATTCTTTCAATGGGGTCACGAGGATGGGCACAGGACACGAGCAAAATCAATATAGAGAGCCTCTTCCTATTCAGAGCTACATTAAAGGCGGCGTTTTCATTCGTCCTATTATCGGAAATGAACCTTTTTTTAATGAGTCAGATTCTAGTTAATTCGTTATAATTCAAACGATTATATTGCTTGTATTACAGTAAAAAAAAGGGGTATTCACGTAAGGCAACATCAGCAGGTCCTAATGTTTCCTTTCGTTAAGTGAGAGAGTTTGCGAAGTACCTACAAGATTTTGACTGTTTTTATTTAAGTTTATGTAGATTACTTCAAACAGTGTTTTAAAAAAACTCTCAAGAACTCATTATGTTTTTTTAGATTATTAAATGACTATAAAACATAATTCGTGCCGTGAGGTCTAGAGGTCCTGGTTTCGATTCGGTTTTTCCATTAGGAAATTCTCAGTAGCAGCACGGAGTCTGAAAATGTGCCTGAAAAACGGCAATAGGCTCGCCCCCTATTACGTGGGAGTGGTACACACCTGGCGAAATGTGGGTGCAGAAATACACCTCTGCTTACCCCTTCGGGGAATACAGGCGTGAGGCTATGTATGTATGTATAAAACGTAAGTTGTTAACAATTTGCAGTTGTAAATAAAAGAAAACTATCCGACAAATATTAATGTTATTTTAATTCCTGCCATGCGGCCATTCGTCTCCAATAATTAGTGATTAGTCATCAGCATGGCATGCCTTCGACCGATTTAAGTTTTCCGTCCATTCGTCAAGATTTATATTATTTATCTGTAATATGTACGAGGCTCACGCACTCAACGTGTACGCACTCACGCCGCTCATTTTTCATTTCAATAATTTCCCGCCAACACAAATGTCAAAAACGGTTTTAGCGCTCCGTAGCCCGAAAGTTCAGTATAAAAAATAAATTCGTAATTTGCAAAATTTGCAATTTAATTTAGCGAATTCGATGTTTTTGGCGAAGGGGTAGGCAGAGGTGCATTTCTTCACTCACATCTCGCCAATTGCCGTTTTTTCGGGCACTTTTTTAAAACTCCGTGCTGCTACTAGAAATATCCAAATGAAAAAAAAAACAATAAAACTTTGCACGACCCGGGAACCCGAGGCCTCAAGGCACATTAATGTCCCCGGAAACCAATTTTTGTGTGGTCCCTGACTAAAAACCTTAAGCAAGCTTTATAAGACGATTATTTCGTATACGAGGCAATCAAGTAAAATAGATGTTTAAAAGTTTTATTATTTTATTACTATTCTCTTGTAATATCTGCCAACCCGCACTAGGCCAGTGTGGTGGACTAAGGCCTAAACCCTCTCGTTGCAGAGGAGGCCCGTGCCCAGCAGTGCGACGTATATGGGCTGATAATAATGATTTTCTTTAATGCTACATATTCGTACTGAACCCTCCATTAAAATCAGTGTCTAACTCACCAGATGTTATTTTTAAGAGCGAAGCGTATGCGTCGCGTCGCTAATTTGGGGACCGTCATTAATCTACCGTTTGACGTTTATAATCGCGCGTCCATTGGGAATATGTAACGTTCTATCCATTGGAAGGATGTTTGCTCAACAAATGACGAATTTAGAATTTACATAAATGCAAGCAGTGATGGCCTCGAGGTTTAGGCGCGCGATCGAGAATTTCGGCGGTCGCAGGTTCAAACCCTAGGCACACACCTCTGACTTTTCGAAGTTATGTGTGTATTCACAATGAATTATCACTTGCTTTATCGGCGAAGGAAAACATCGTGATAAAACCTGCACACCTAAAAGTTCTTAGAAATTTCTTAGGTGTGTAGTCCGCCAACCCGCACTAGACCAGCGTGGTGGACTAAGGCCTACTAGGCCTAAACCCTCTTAGTTGTACTCGTAGAGGAGGCCCGTGCCCAGCAGTGGGACGTATTTGGGCTGATGATGAAATACAACAAACAGTCACATGTCCTGACCCCACACTAAAATACTAAGAGACTTTACGGTCTCAAAAACCTTCAGACCCGAAACAAATATTTTTGAAAGCAAAACAAATATTTTCTACTAAGCCCGTGCGTGGTAAGAGCGATGTCGATGTCAGTAATCGCAGGTCCAATTACTAGGATTATTATATTATTATTATTATCATCAGCCCAAATTAAATTAAATTACTAGGATCCTGTTCCTTTTTTCAAATCACTCTGTGTGCTAATGATTTATTAAAAAAATATTGACTGCCTTGTGGTCTCGCGGTACAAGTATGTGCCGTGCGATCTAGAGGTCCTGGGTTCGATTCCCGGGTCGGGCAAAGTGTTATTGTTTTTTAACCATTAGAAAAATCTCGGTAACAGCGCGGAGTCTGAAAATGTGCCCGAAAAACGGCAATAGGCTCGCCCCCTATTACATACATACATACATAAACTCACGCCTGTATTCCCTGAAGGGGCAGGCAGAGGTGCATTTCTGCACCCACATTTCGCCAGGTATGTATCAGTCCCACGTAACAGGGGGCGAGCCTATTGCCGTTTTTCGGGCACAATTCCAGACTCCGTGCAGATACTGAGAATTTCCTAATGGAATAACCCCCTATTACGTGGGACTGATACATACTTGGCGAGATGTGGGTGCAGAGATGCACCTCTGCCTACCCCTTCCGGGAATACAGGCGTGAGTTTATGTATGTATGTAAAAAAATATTATATGTACTTACCCGGATAATTAATATCATCTTAATCTTTATCAAGAGGTTACCAAGCTTTTTCCGCTTAACAGTTTTGCCTATCATAAGATATAAGTAAGTAAATAAGTAAATCAATTTAGACATTTTTATCTGGAAGGCCACCCGTCGAGGAAGCTTTACTTAAAGACGTGAAGCTATCAAAATATCATGTGATTTCATTTTTCTGCCATCAGCCTAATATTATATTAATTTACTTTATGTAGATTTAAGAGGAAGAGGATAGAAGAGGATGATGTGTGATAGCTAGGTATTGAGACAAAAACTTTCAAAAACAGGGGGCCTTCGCTTTGCTTATTCTGATGACATCGGGTCAAGGAATAGGGGGTCTGGATGGTGATTACGTAAGCATACGTATTTTCTTTTTCAGACTACAAAATTTTGTCCCGAATTCTTGAATAAGAAAAGAAACCAGAACAGATTAAAAAATATGTATTACGTAAGCACAGGAGGGGGGCAAATATATCCTATATTTGCTTACTTTTGCTGACTTTCTTGATTAATTATTTTGAAAAATTTGTTTCAGTAATAAACGGTCTCTAAGCGCCTATCATTCGAAACCGAGATAGCTAAGTAGGTATATCTTTAGACTGCGTGGTTGATCCTCCAAACCTCAGCACATCACGAACTTGAAACTTTTGTTGTGAGAATAAATATTGAACAAGCATTTATTGATAAACCACTAAAGGATGGCATTACACCCACACACTCCGTAAATAACTTGATGGAGCTGCTATCGTTAACAGAATACGTAGAATACATGGACATTATACCCGAAGTGGTAGGCAGAGGCGTATCTCTCCCCACGCTTAGCAGCTATTAAGTCCCGCGTAATGGCGTGGGACCTAATTACCCCTTACTTGAAGAATTAAATGTCTGCGAGCTGCTGAATTTTTTGATAGGACTCACAGTAAAATTATCAAACGTGAGAATCTAAGCCGATTCTTTCCGACGACACGTGTAATGTGCCGACGGGCCAAGTTATTTATAAATTCCTTTTTTAAGTCATCATCATCATCAGCCCCAATACGTCCCACTGCTGGGCACGGGCCTCCTCTACAACTGAGAGGGTTTAGGCCTTAGTCCGCCACGCTGGCCTAGTGCGGGTTGGCGGACTACACACCTAAGAAATTCCTAAGAACTTTTAGGTGTGCAGGTTTTATCACGATGTTTTCCTTCACCGTTAAAGCAAGTGATAATTCATTGTGAATACACACATAACTTAGAAAAGTCAGAGGTGTGTGCCTGGGGTTTGAACCTGCGACCGCCGAAATTCTCGACCGCGCGCCTAAGCCTCGAGGCCATCACTGCTACATTTTAAGTGTGTTTATACTTATGCCTTTGCTCTATAAAAGTATGATAAAACTGTTTTTACTCGTCCATGATTTGCCAGTTAAGTCGTGTCAGAGGGCGTCTAACATCAATAGAGGAAGTGATGTCCTCGAGGTTTAGGCGCGCGGTCGAGTCAAAAATCTCGGTGGTCGTGGGTTCAAACCCCACCCACACCTCTGACTTTTTGAAGTTATGTGTGTATTCGCAAATAATTATCACGTACATAAACAGTGAAGGAAAGCATCGTGAGGGAATCTTCACACTTAAAAAGTTCTCAGTATTTTCTTAGGCGTGTAGTACGCTAACCCACTCTAGGTCAGCGTGGTGAACAGCAGTAGAGGAGGCCGGTGCCCAGCAGTGGGATGTACGTATATGGGCTGATTATGATGATTATGAGAGGGCGTCTAGGTGGTACTTTCTTAGAATTTTGAAATGAAACACTGCCTGAACCGGGAACAACCGATGCTTGTTACGCCGAGCAATTCGAAGCGTAAATGTCATACTTATGTAACTAGATCTCTTTAACATAATAAATGTATATTCTAATAGGTAAGATGGTTCTATATGTTCATAATATAGAAACGAGTAAACCCCAGTACGAAATCCTTCGGCCATAGCAATATCCATTTTGCCACGATAATAATTGAGAAAAAAGGTCAGACTTCATTTTCCAGATGGAAATATTGTGTGCCAACAATATTGCATGGGCTGTATGAAAATCTCCTTTATACAAGCTTTTGTGATGAACCTTATTAGATGGATACGTAGATTAAAAAGGAAGGTTATATAAAACCTCCTTATGAATAACTCAGTATTGAATTCGTAAGAGCTCTTGCTCTTTGATGATTTCCTTGAGTTAGGTTATATTCGAAAATATTTAGTACCTAGTAGAAAATTAAAAAAAGTATATTTACGAAAAAATCAAGTTGTGATTAAATGTTGTTTAAGACAAAGTTATGTAATAAATATTTTTTTAAGTGATATAATGAGCCGTGCCCTAATGACATTTCACGCATTTTTTTAAAAATCTTTCATATTTTTGACTTAAACGATTTTTTCCAGAAATGTACATAAGTGAATACGGTGTGTTATTGATTCTTAGCCTGTCAAAATACAGAAAATTTAATGGATTCTTAGACAGACAATCCTGATTTATTAAAGTTACATAATCATTATAAATTATTATTTAGTTAAACGTTAGACAATGGGAGGAAAACTTGCAGCATTATAGCATAGCATAGCCAGGAAATACTTAGTAAGTCAAATCTAGTAGACCAATTACTAGGACCAAGACCTTACCTCAACCGTAAACGAGGCTCGTAACCAGTAGTGGTACATAAAGGTCGATCAAAAAAATCGAGAAACAAAAATATCTTGTAGTACTACCACAGAACAGTTGAATAAGACTAGTAAGGAAATGTCAACATGCCGAGCGTGCCGAACCTACGATTAGACTATCATATCTTTGAGACGGCCGCTTCTTAGTAATTCGGGTAGCGTGTAATATCAAGACTTTTATAAATGTGTGACAACCAATACCTTACCTTACTTGTAATATTCGAAAAGTCAATGAGATGGTTGTTCCGCACTTAGTGGCGAATATATAATATATACTGAAATCACTGCTTGACTGACTTTGTTAATGTAATGTAATTAATTACTTGTACTACTATACTTTATTTTACATTTATATTATTATTGGTAAGCTTTTATTATTATATTTTTTTATTTTTATTGCCTGTAATCCAACCTAGCGTCCGTTTTGTCACTTGGTCCCCTCATTGAAAATCAGCTCTGCAACTCCGTGCAAGCGGAATTGCAGCATGTAGCTGAATGAGAGGACCATTGTTGGCTGTGTGAATTATACGAGTAGTTATTAGTTGATTTCTTTAAAAAATTGTATTTTCGTGCACTAGCCAATAATAAAATCTTTTTCTTTCTTTCTTTCTTTCAATAGCCGCCCTTCATTTATGTTTGAAATTGTTCGTGTGGTGGTAGTAGAATGAATAGGTGACAGACAAGCGGCGACACTGGTCCCCATACAAAATACTGTATATTTCCCTTTTAATCTTATTCAGCTGTTCCGTGCTACATCTAAAGCTGCCTCGGTTTGCCTCCGCACGTTATTGATTTTTAAATTACTCTGCGGACGCACGGACGAACAAACAAAGGAGCCTTTCAGTGGGACGCCAAAGAGGTTTAATTTAAGCCTGCATACTAATTTGTTGGGGTTTTTGTTCGTAAACACGTCCCAGGCTGATTTTATATTGTCGGGTACAGAATATCCGTCGTCAACTTTGGTAAATATTTATTGCAATTTCCTTGTTGGTGTACAGGAACGCCATCGTATGGGCGCTGGAAAAGTTAAGTAAGAGTGGTAAAGCTATACGGGTATTCATCATCATCATCATCAGCCCATATACGTCCCACTGCTGGGCACGGGCCTCCTCTACAATTGAGAGGGTTTAGGCCTTAGTCCACCTCGCTGGCTAGTGCGGGTTGACGGACTACACACAGGTATTAAACAACGACAATGTAATACAAACTATAATTGTTAGAATATTAGAAATGATATTGTTTTTTATTAATAATTATTTTTTTAGCTTATGTTACGTGTAATAATTCGTTTCTTTGCATTTTCTGAGAACATTTACCTTAATAATGTATATTTTTTTCACACCATCAGAAAGTAGAGATTTCAACGAACAAAAAGCCCATCGACATTTTTTTAAACTGATATTTTAACGCTAGAATTTATGATTGAAAATTAGGGTGGTAATTATGATATTAAGTGAAAATAAGATGAAAAAATAAATATTTCAAATCAAATAATTTACAGTGTGTTTGGGACATAAAACAGTAAGTTTTCAACAAATTTCGTGAAAAATATCTTTTTTTTTTGTAAAAGATAATAAAAAACCAAAAGCGTGGTTATTTGGAGTTTTCACATAAATTTTGAGGCTATGTGAAAAAAGTGTAAATACAATAGATCTTTTTATTACCAACAACTTTGCCATTTCACTTGTTTGCATAGGAATTGTAGTTTTGCTGGAAATCGAGATAAACAGTTTTCTACCCTTAAAACCCTCCTCTCACCACCACTTCCCGATCTCAGATAGCCCATAAATTATTTTTCCTTTTATTTTTATTATATTCTTTTCCCTTTCCAATGGGTTTTCACACTATTATTTTTTTCACTTTTTAACATTTTTAAGGGCTTCAGCCCTGGTCTATATGTTGCATTGTAACAATAAATATCCTTTTCTTTCTCTCTTTTATAATATATTACACAACGATGTTTTTAATAATGCAAAAAAAAACGTTTAAGTAGCAAAAATGATCATAAAACAGTTAAATTATTGTTTCACATATCACTAACCGACGCGTCTTCTTATCCCGAGAGCTACATCTAACCTCGCACCTCTATACAGTTTGTTACAGTTTTGTCACCAAGAATGTGTAAATACGGCCGGCGACCTTCGGAATGGCCGTAAAACTCTCGCCGCCCGTCCCTACTTTATTTTCATTAAACGATGTATTTATTGCCGGATTTTTGTGCGCCATAGACAAACACGTGCGGTTAATAATAAATAGAAGTAATAATAGTTTATTTGAATTTCGAATTGGGTAGTTATTTTTATTTGAATATTAATAGTTGCAAAATGAACTGTATCATAAGTATTCCGTTCCATTTTACGGTTGTGCGGAGTTACGGCTTAGTCCGTGACGTTTTAATACCTATTGTGATTGGATAACTTAATATGTATATCTAAGATATTCTTTAAGTAAAACTTGCCTTTTTTATTATGATGATAGTTGAACTACATTTACGACTTAAAAACATCACAGTGTTTTTTTTCTCAAATCCGAAACTGACAAAATACGTGATAAACTGCCCTTCTAATTAAATAGGTTAATATGACATAAGTCGTGATGGCCTCGAGGTTTAAATGATGAAACCTGCGCACCTAAAAGTTCTTAGGAATTTCTTAGGTGTGTAGTCCGCCAACCCGCACTTGGACAGCGTTGTAGAGGAGGCCCGTGCCCAGCAGTGGGACGTTTTATGGGCTGATGATGATATTACATTACTTAATTACACATTAGAGTACTTAATAACACACTGTCTTTCCAAACCGCCATTTCAGTTCATTTAAAGTCGTTAACAAAATGCAGCCTGTTTGAATTATTTACCATACAACCAAGCGCCTTATACACCGATTAAAATGTTAAAATAATTTATAAAAAATGCTGGGATAAATTCAAAGCATCCGCTGCATGGAATGGATTATGGAACGGACCTCAAAGGAGCAGGAACCTCTTTGTCCGCCCGGAATACTTTCAAACAGCACATTTTATAGCTTTTACAAACACTCCGGTTTAACACCACTTTACTACTGGAAAAATGTAAAGGAACTTACTTCTAGAGTAAATTAAATAAGTATTTTCATACAGTTTAAAAAACAGTTTTTTAGCTGGATGAAAGGTGTTTTCTATTTGAAATACAAGTTACATGTTTGGAAATAAGATATTCGTACATTCATGTAAATTTTAGCATCGATCTAATAAACTAATAAATTCAACAAAATACAAATAGGTACAATATATGAGATCATAGTTGAGACCTTCTTATAAGTATTAAATACTTGTGCCAGAGGGCCTCGCTCTTCCATATCTAAGTAATAGTTCTTTAGAACATGTTACAATAAAAAATAACCAATTATATTAAAATATTGAAATTTCTATAACTCCTCAATTCAGTCACAGAAGTATTTATGTCAAAATTTTTAACCTTTCCAATTAATTTAAGGACATCATTGCTCTATAGTCTATATAAAATTATTTACTAAAGTGACCAATTAAATTGCTGTCCTAAAGTATCCTTTTAAGGCACATATGATATGTTATGTGAATACGGCAAAGTAATATGTACTTTTTTTTTTTTTTTTTTTTTTGTTCTCGAGGGGAAAGCTGTTTATGGCTCTACTTCCCGCCAAAGAAAAGTATGTAGTTCTATTTGGACTTCAAAAAGACTATTTATTATTGAGTTATGAATGTTCATGGCCTGATCCCGGAGCGCACTTCTACTATTTCGGGTTTTACACATTACGTACTGTAATCGATGTACGGTCAGATAAAAATAAAGTATCAACAGGGTTTCGATTATAAAAATCGATTGTCCAATTAATCGATCGAGCAATAGTACATCTTGCATGATTGATGCGCCAACGCTCGTTGGGCACGTAGCGCAATGGTTCGGTAATTGGGCCAATTACTTTTGTCACATTGTTATTACGGACCAAGAATACGGAGTGCGTTTGCGTCATGTTACTAAAAATGTACTGAGGATATTGTTTTATGACAATCCAATCCAATCCATCAGCCAATGGAAGTCCACTGCTGGACATAGGCCTCTCCCAATGACTTTTTATGACACTATATTTCTATGACATTCTAGTTTTATGACAATTTATTGGGTATTTTTGAAATTCTGATTTATAGTATAATTCCGATTGTAAGTTTCTGCGTCACATCTAAATATCTCAACCATATTAAGAAGGTGCCTCCAATTAAAAATGCAATGTTTCTCTGTCGATAATAAATTTCAAATAGGAAAACTTATTAACACATGCCTTCCCTTTATTGCACACGCCAACATTTGCTACCAGATCGAGGAGACATAGGTCTTCTTCTTCAGACAGATCTTTTGTGTGATTATTGTGCATTGTTATAGAAGTAAATTACTTTTTTGTTATTATCAATTGCTGAAGCTCGGTAAAATAAAATGTTCATAAAATGTCTACAGCATTCGTGAAACCCACTCGGATACACCAACCCAGGATTCCTTCCACTTCTCTTCCAGCAACCATATCCATCATTCTCCACAGCAAGAGTTCCAACAAGTTAAAAAACCGAATACAAAATGACATCGAATGACGTCAGAAGACGTGGCGCTTCAAATGAATTTTCGCAATTGCTCGCACAGTTAGCGTGTTGGACGTCCACCAGAATGTTTGTCTGCGATTATTTTATGTCGCGGGTCGCCACTGCATCACGCAACGTGTCTTGCGTGCTGTCTGGCGGCATATGGCCTTGATTGAAGTATTGATAGAGTTTGTATCAATAGACATTTATTTCGGGACGGGTCAGGAGCATCCTAAACAAACATGTATGAAGCGATTGATGAGCGGAGATAAAGCGAAAGTATATTAGGACCGAGAAATGTAGAGATCCTTAGTCCTTGCCTAAATTCGTGGGACTTAGGCCTGGAATTATTGATGTTATTTCAATGGGATAATTAGAAATGATGGGGCTATTGGACCGTACGTGACTATCCTAGGCAAAGTTATTTGAGCATTGAATTACACTATAACGTTTGAAAAGAGTAACTTTGAGTGTTTCAATTCGGGTTTTTTAGTGGTTTGTCACCGAGATTCTGATATGCTACTTAGAGACGTATATGGTTAATCGGGAATTCTATAACATCCATCGCTACGGTCCGAGCGCTAACAGAAAGCCATAACTAGCTTACCCCAAGAAATAAAAGAGGAACTTTGCAGTGTCATCTCTGTAATATGGATGGTAAAAGGAAAATAAAAAGATTCTTTGAACCAACTCAATAGAATGAAAATCATAAAAATGCTGTTACATAATCAGTTATCAGAATTTGCCTCAACCGTCTAGACATCTCATTTATGCAACCGTTCAAAGTGATCAATGCGGCTCCACTTCCATGTAATAAAAGTGATTCAAAAAATGCTAGTTCCATTAAGGGCTGTTATTAAGATATTCGTAAGTAACATAGAAATGATCATAATAACTAGATAAGTCTGTTATAGGAACAAACTGTGTAGATTACACAGTACTGTTATATTGTTCTGTAATATCAAGACTAATATTATAAAGCCTCGTGGTCTCGCTTTACAAGTATGTGCCGTGCCATCTAGAGGTCCTGGGTTCGATTCCCGGGTCGGGCAAAGTGTTATTGGGTTTTTCCATTAGGAAATTCTCAGTAACAGCACGGAGTCTGGAAATGTGCCCGAAAAACGGCAATAGGCTCGCCCTCTATTACGTGGGACTGATACATACCTGGCGAAATGTGGGTGCAGAAATGCACCTCTGCCTACTCCTTCGGGGAATACAGGCGTGAGTTTATTTATGTATGTATGTATTATAAAGCTGAAGAGTTTGATTGTTTCAACGCGCTCATATCTGGAACTACTGGTCCGATTTAAAAAATATTTCAAAGTTAGATAGCCCATTTATCGAGGAATGCTATAGGCGCCTGTCATCACGCTACGACCAATAGGGGCGGAGCAGTAATGGAAAATGTGGCAAAAAGGGGAAAAAGTATTCCTTTTGAAGTACGATGTTTCTTATACGGAGATGCGGGCAACAACCAGTAATACTATATAAGGTCATTATGCCTCCACTGCTGAGCACGTGCATCTTCTAAAACTGAGAAGTATTCTGTGGTATATTTCTAAAAAATCGTCTAAATTGTGTCGGCAGGGCGAGCTCAAAATTAATAGTTACCGCTAGTCAATTTGAGTGCTATTGCGGTCACTTTGCCGTTTCCACAAAATACTAAACAAACTCAGAAACACAAAACAAAAGATTTCCATCGAGCACAGTTTTTTCTTTCATATAAATGAAGGTTATTATGCAAAAACCGAAGTGACGTCAAACGGAACGTGCGGTAGAACCAATTGTTAACTTCACGTAATAGTTTGTGAATTAATTACAACTGCAACCACCACAATGGTTGTACAGACTAATAATTAATCACATATATTGATCTGGAAATTCTCCTTCCGAGTGAATTTATAATGTCCTCTGAATATTATTAATGATTGACCGAGATTGTACGAGGTTCACGGCAACTTTGAGTTTCGACTGACTAATCAATAACTAATAAGCTAGCTCCCTATTGAGACATTGTAGCTGGAATACTAACTACTAATTTTCAATTTAGTACACTGCAAAACCGTTTATTGATAGAAAGAAAGAAGAAAGAAAGAAAGAAGAAAGAAAGAAAGTAAAAAGATTTTATTGTTGGCCAATGCACGAAAATACAAAATAAAAACAAAAAATTAGTAGCTATATTTTACACAACCAACAATGGTCCCCAGATTCAGCTACATGCTGCAATTCCAACCAAAAATTGCAACCCGCAATAGTCCAGCGTGGTGTACTAAGGCCTAAGCCCTCTCAATGGTAGAGGAGGCCCGTGCCCAGCAGTGGAACGTATATGGGCTGATGATGATGATACTGTCAGCCTATAACGGATCGTTTTTTTTTTCAAAATGAGCACTGCATTGTGGTCGCAGTGTATTACGTAACACAGCCCGAATAACACTTTTTCCGATCTGGAATCAAACTCTGGACCAGTAGATCGCACAAAATAACTTTTGCCACGGCACCAGCGAAGCAGTCTAAAACCACTGCATTTATAAAAGCAATCCAAACATCTCAAGCACTCAAAGGGATTTATTTTTAAGAAGTCGGTTTTTTAATTAAGATAAGAGGGTAGTTGTCAACAATGGTGGGCTTCAGGTACCCAAAATGATTGTTCCGCAGTTTTTCATTTTTGGTTTATCTTTGCTGTTTTAATGGCCTGTTGTAAGATAAACGTTATAAAGCAACTAATTCTATACAAACATACATACATACATAAACTCACGCCTGTATTCCCCGAAGGGGTAGGCAGAGGTGCATTTCTGCACCCACATTTCGCCAGGTATGTATCAGTCCCACGTAATAGCGGGCGAGCCTATTGCCATTTTTCGGGCACATTTCCAGACTCCGTGCTGTTCTATATCCATTATAATTATGTAGTAAATGGTACGGTAACGTAATTTTCACTATAAGTACGTCAACAAAGGATAAATTAATACATAAGTTTCACTGCATAACAACTTATTAATGATTTTGTTGGGAGTGGTACAAACCTGGCGAAATGTGGGTGTAGAAAAGCACTTCTGCCTACCCCTTCGGGGATTGCAGGCATAAGGATATGCCGGCATAGGATTTTGGTTAGGGACCCAACTCAACCAAGCGAATAATAGTTCCACGCGTTGAGTTAGTGAGGCCGGTGACCCCAACATACCCTTTTTGGGCCTCTCCCGAGGTACCGAACAGGGAGCTTAAGGCGCTTTCCTCTCGTAAAAAAAGAGCATAAGGATATGTACAAGTGTATTTCGATTATATCGTGCCCATGTGTAGCAAGATCCATCGCTACTTCTTAACATTGTAAATGCGTAGGTAACTCAGTTTGTCTGTCACGCTTTTACGCCTAATCTGCAGAAGCGATTTAAATGATTTGAGGCATGCAAATAGACGGATCCATTCAGAAGGACAAATATAAATAATGCTTTTTAGTATTATTTTATAATACTGCGCTTGGATATGTGCGGAGATAGGTCGGTAGTAAAAAAATATTTTAAACCTACTAACTACTCATTAAATTTTCAGACAATTTCGTAGAAAGTGTGTCGCCTGTGCACGGATTTACACAAGAGCATGATACATCTTACGTGGGCGGAGTGTACAGTCGCCTGCACATTTTGCATGAAAATAATGTTAAATTTCTGTAACCGCAATTATCATTGCATCCATATACGGTCCACTACTGAATAACTTTAAAGAGTGAATAAGACGAAGATCATAAAAGAATTGACTCATTGAGCAATGAGATCTGCCGTTTAATTCATAATGCATGACAATTATCTTCGTATGTATGTAAACACCTATTCTATCGTTAATAATAATCTAAATCGTTTCTCGCTGGTCGGTATTAATTTTTTGGACTCCACTGTGCTTACCATCAGGTACAGTGGAGTCACTTTGCCGTGCCAGTATAAAAATAATAATAAAATAATCAGTAATTCCCAAAGTGGTCCTGATGGCCCCCAGGGGTCCACGGGCGACTCGACGTGGTCTACGTTGGGCGTGACAAAAATTCGGGTCCACAATGGTAAGCGGGGGTCCATGAAAATTAATTTGGTAACTTGTAAAACTTGCATATTCCATAATCAGTACAACGCGTCTTGTTGGTAGTAATGTAGCTGCAGGGGGTCCACCGGATCCATCAAGATATTGAAAGTGGTCTAAGCCACAAAAGAGTTTGGAAACCTCAGATCTAAATCGTCATCATTATCTACACACTGTATCCTTCTATTATATCTTTTCTGAAAAGAGCAAAATAAAAAGCATTCTTCAAAGTTTATGATGATTTAAAAGGGGACCATTGAAAAGAAATTGATGGATTTTAGCAGAGGTTGACAAGCCCCTTAAGACTAGAAAAGATCCAGGTTCCCGAGGTTATTACATTAATATAACTAAAATATGTGCGTGCAAAAGTTAGTGTGCATTAATAGCATGCTCTTCTTTTATTTTCAAGGGACGGTGACGCAATTCTACGAGCGTCGTGTCATAGGCGTGGGTGACCACTTCCCGTCAACAGAATCACTTGGTTGTTCATCTCTTATTATAAATACATGTCATAATAGACGAATACAGAGTCAGATTTAGTCCATCTATCTCTACCCAGTATTATGAATGTGAAATGAAATCTGACAATCTGTACTAAATTTAGTTATTGATAAGAATAGGTAATAATATCAAAATAAAAAAGGAATATAGATCTAGAAAAAAATATTGCAAATCAAAAGCTTCCGATTTGAATGTCCTACTATATGGTTTATGTGTTATCATTATACAGTTATATTAGAAAATGTGGTAGAAATGTGTAAAGTTCAGAGCCGTTTGTATAATTGACTTGTTATGTTATGTTATGACGTATTCATAAGGTAGCAGATTAGTCTAAAAATCAACCTGTTATACGTTGATCTAAATCTATGAATGTACATATAAAAGTGTGCTTTCAGATCAGCTTTTCAATCGTAGATGCCAAAACACACCTATAGTTATAAATGATACAGGAATGATTCTATGCATACAACTATGGTGTCGCTAGCTTAAACAAGAGCGTTATCACACAGCCTTACTCAAGTAACTTTGAAGCAACAAGTTTTGTCGTATTTCGTTATGTGAGTCAGATTGCTGGAGGTCTGCAAAGGCCCTTTCCAATTCTTCGACAGCTTCGTCATTTTCCACATCCATATTGAAAAAATATATTAATAGGTATTGTTGTAGGTGACTGTACGATGCGCGACAATTTTAATGCGGAAACATTATTCTGTGTTGCCGGGAAATTGTGTTATTCTAATATAACTTTTTATTGGCTACAGACCGGAGTTCGTGGCCGAGTTTGCGTGATCATTTCTGTACCTTAGTTTTAGTAGCAGGTGTTTTTTGCATAATAAAATGTTCTTGATGGTAAGTAGTGATTGCCTCGAGGTTTAGAATATTGGCTGTCGCGGGTTCAAAAAGGCACACACTTCTGACTTTTCAAAGTTATGTGTATATTCACAATGAATTATCACTTACTTTAACGGTGAACATCGTGAGGAAACCTGCACACTTAAAAAAGTTGTTAGATATTTCTTAGGTGTGTAGTCCGCCAGCCCGCACTAGGCCAGCGTGGTGGACTCAGGTCTAACCCCTCTCAGTTGTAGAAGCGGCCCGTGCCCAGCAGTGAGACGTATGTATCATCATCATCATCAGCCCATATAGGTCCCACTGCTGGGCACGATCCTCCTCTACAACTAAGAGGGTTTAGGCCACCACGCTGGCCTAGTGCGGGTTGGCGGACTACACACCTAAGAAATTCCTAAGAACTTTTAGGTGTGCAGGTTTTATCACGATGTTTTCCTTCACCGTTAAAGCAAGTGATGATTCATTGTGAATACACACATAACTTCGAAAAGTCAGAGGTGTGTGCCTGGGGTTTGAACCTGCGACCGCCGAAATTCTCGACCGCGCGCCTAAACCTCGAGGCCATCATGTATGTATATGGGCTAAGGATGGCAAGCGCAGCGTTAAATTGAAAGTTTCTGAGAACCAGCTTATTCATAGGTACAGATTGAAGAAAACATAATATGCGGTTTGAGTAATTGGTAGAACCATACCGTAGTAAGATGATATAAAAAGGGGCTTGAGACCTGTACCAGCAACTCATTGAATTTTTTCGGGCAGCTTGATGTTCAGCAATAAATGTCTTAAAGGTGATAATCCCGATGATAATATTGAGTCAATGTATAGCTACGAAATGTTAATATGGGAAATAATTATATTTTACGTTTTAGGTATTTCATTCATTCATTAGCCAATGACGTCCACTGCTGAACATAGGCCTCCCCCAATGATTTCCAAAGTGACCTGTACCTGTATAATCTAATGATGCCTTTCAAATACCTAAGTATTTGTAGATGTTTGAATAAGGTCAAATAATAATTCAATTTAAATATTTAGGTCGAAAAATCAACGTTTCAAATTGCTTTCATTTCTAGACTAAGAAAAATAATTTAATTTTTCGCAAGAACGCATTCAAAATAGATTTATTATAAACATAGAAACATGGTTATAAATTCTGCAAGACTGACTTTTCTTCGCAATAGCGGAAAAAGAAGATCTAGAAGTCCCCATAGGCCACTGTCAAGGGTAGAATCGACGAATGATATGAAATGAAATAATATTTATTGAATCTATAAAATGTCATTTATACATCACTTAGATTCAGTCATTCCAAATTAAGTGTACGTACCACCCTGTTCGGAAGGCATCACTAGAGAAGAACGGGCAAGAAACTAGTGTTGCTCTTTTCCAATCAAGACATAGTCTACAATATTGACACAAAGACTAAATTTCCCGAATTAGAGCAGCTCATTAATACAATCTCAGACTGTTGTATTGAATATTAGAATAACATAGAGTCATCTAGAATGGAGTAACTAGATATAGATACAGATAGGTATATATAGATAGGAGATTGAGAAATCCTATGCTCCAGAACTTGCAGGAGTTCGAACCAAACTAGTTCTGATTCCTTAAAGCGTGAGGAAGCGTCTCAGCAGACATGATGGTATCGAGTGACGAGAGGTAGATGTCTCTCAGCACTTGACGCCCTATTTGACCAGCATCACGATCACCACCACGCAGTGGCGGTACTTCCATAGAAGCCCAAAAGCCCAGCTTGCCTTACAAAAGTCCGAATAATAATTTTTAAGTTTTGAATCTTTAGTTAACAAAAGCAATTTGTCATATAATTCACAATATACCCCACTATAAACAATTACAAACTAGACATTACACAATTAAAGTGTAACGCTTTTAGGCTGTTGTAGCTTTATCGTCCCAGTTTACCAAAAAATACTTGAATAAGCATCAAGCCAGTAACATCCTTAAACTACGTATATCCATAATTGTATCAACGAAAGCTGATTAATCAATAAAAATCGAGAAAGAAAGGTGTCTATACTTATACCATGTCTACATTGTGGAAGAGAATTTAACTGCTTTTTCTGATCCGAGAGGCGTTGTGTGATGATCTCATGTAAGATGCATACTCGTAGGTACTCATTATAGTGTAGAGTAGAATAAGGCCGTAAGAATGCTAGATTTCCTTAGTAATTCTTTTTTGGGCATACAATTTACTTGAAATCATGGTTTTCATGACTTCGCCAATGAATTTATAATCACGCAGATACTAAAATTAAGGGGCTTCTCATGTAGCAAAAAACATTTACCCACAGCAAACAAACGCTTTTTTTTCAGGAGATATGAATTTTATAGAAATCGTTATATTGCAAGATAAAACAAGTTTTAAGGAGTCTTTCCTGCGCTTTATTTTGCTCGCTCACAACATATATGAGTTAAAAAATTCAAGATACTAAACTAAAAAAATATGTTAAGAAATACAGAATTAAAAAAAGAAATTTATCTGTGATTTACGTGTTTAAAAAAAATAACGTTGGTGCTTGCAACGCAAATGAGACAGTGGCTTCTGGCTAATGCAGACAACCTGTAGGCAAGAAGCGGTGTCAACTTATTGATTTATTTTTACTTGTCCACAACACGTTTGTCGCTTTTCGCTTATCTCGAGTCGAGTGACTGTTGACTGTGGTCACAGTCGTATGACAATACATTATATTATACACAAATGAGCGCTTATAAGATGTCGTTGTTTTTACTCAACCCATTTAGCTAACGAGAGCATTGTGGCCGAGTGAGCGACCTTCACGGCGCGTCCACATCAATATTCATACGAGATGAGGCGTACTCACTCCTCGGAGTGCTGAGATACGTTGTCCTTATCCTTGTGGGCCTGCCCGGAGCTGCACGAGTTGCCCATCTCAACGGCGCGGCGAGCCCCTCAACTCGCCACCACCGCGCCGACGCGCCGCCTCATGCGTCCACTCCACTCGCACTAAACACAACAAATATAAAAACACTCACGAGCGCGTCCCGACCGACTATTACGGTGCGAAATCACGCAATAATTTAACATCTCCCGGCGTCGCGATCGTTTCGGGCGGCAAATCTAAATATAAAAGCGTGCGTGCTACCGCGACGGACACTAGGCGGCGAATAATCGATGCGCGCCCTCCGACCCCGCGGCCCCCTCGCGCCGCCCGCGCCCGCTTCGCGCCCTCATCGCGCGCGCGCTCATTATCTACGCTTTTCACGACACACGCCACTGATACCGTGAGCTTTTCCGAACCGTGGTTTATTGCCATGCTGATCAAAGCGAACTTCGTAAACAGAATTTAAAAAAATCAAATGCAGAGACTTGTTGACACTGGCCGGCGGCGGTGACATTCGAATTTTGATTTCATGCAATTTGAAATGTTTCTTTTCGCTTGTTTCTGTCTTTCAAATCGCAGCAAGTGCGCTACAAGTATTATGAATGTTTAGTTTGTTTTATTGAATTTCCTATGTCATAACTGAATCACTAAATATTATAATTGTATCAGTATAATGCCTAGGTGTTTTATGTACTCTGTGAAGCAGATCTGCGGTGATTTCATACATGATTTTACTGATACATCGTCTCAAAGTAAGTATTTCAATCGTGTTTGTATTTAGCAGTTTTAAGGGCGAGGTATGCTATTAAATATAATTTAATGACTAATGATAGAAGCGGGTTGTATGTAACAGGTAAATATTGGTACAATGTCGTAGCAATTGTTATTATAATATATAATATTTAAATTTTAAATTATCTTTTCTGACAAATTTCATTGTCAAGTTTTCTGTAGTTAAAAAAATATTTTTTATGACATGTTTCGTGTTTCTTATATACTACTAATAAATTTGCAAGAAAATTGATTCCTCGCAATTTCATAATATCTATATGTTTTCCGATAGTCGATAAAAATACTTTTTAAAAAGCATTGCATTGAGAAATAAAATATCAGCGTCAATACTAGCTGTAATACTGTGTATCTATATCTTCATATTTTGAATCTGGATCAAAGGGATGATCTAGGCTTTAGTCTCACACCCATACATCAACATCTACAAGAGCAATCGTGGGCGTGTAGCCGAAAATTTATGGGAGTGGAATTTGAATATTTAAGATAGTTTCAATAAGCGTGCTTAGGCGTAAAAGAATAATTTGCGATGTTTAAAATGGTTTATTTTTTATGTCCCTATTGGAAGGTAGAAAGGCGACGGATTGATATAGAAACTTATTGGCCGTGGGTTTATATCCCACGCTCACACCCTTGACTTTTACATTATACACCTTTAAGCACGTTTTAAACCTTTTACTTATAACTATTGATAAAGTAAATATCCGATCGCCTACGGCCTTATTTTGCAGAGGCCTGCTTCCTATCCATAAACAGTCCTTACTCTAGTCCTGTAAAAAGGAACCCATGTATAAGAAATAAATTTGAAACCCAGATGTCTTGCTTATTTATTTCATTAAAATTACCTATAGTCTTGTTGACACTATTACTATTGACAGCCCCGTGGCGCAGTTGGCTAGATCCCAGCTTGTAAAACGTGTGGCCGCGGGTTCGATCTTCGCACCGAGGCAAATATTTCTGGGATCCACAAATATTTGTTTCGGGTTTGGGTGTTTGTGTAGTAGTTTCGGATCCCCACGTCACAAGACTTGTATCTTAGTGTGGGTCCAAAACTATGTATGTGATAGTTGAGTGTATTTTTTTAATATTTATATACTCGTATCGTCATCAGCCCATATATGTCCCACTGCTGGGCACGGGCCTCCTCAATAACTGAGAGGTATACTTGTTTCATGGTCAATTATTTGCAACAGACCCTAAGCCGCGGGCAAGACCAAATCTAAAACGTCAAAAGAATCTTCTCAAAAACACAGAGACGATTTACCACGACAAAGTGCCGATATGCACTCGTTTCTACCTCCAGCTGCTAAAACAGAGTCAATTCGTTCAAAATTTCATTGATTCTGACTCTTACGACTTCGCCCCGGAACACGAGAAACCCGTCACTTCCCCTGTTCTAAAAAAAGGACTCGTCAGAAAGGAAGATAGGACTTACAACTTGAGGTCCAATGAGGCCAAAGCTCAGAGGAAATATTACGAAAAGCCTAGGACTCGAAAAGCCAGGAGCTGTGATGGGAAAATACAAGATCTGAGGAAAACTGCTGTTACTTCTATAGAGGTATGTTTTAGTAAGTTGATTTGATCTGGTAGATTAATATTCGTCGTCATCAGCCCAAATACGTCCCACTGCTGGGCACGGGCCTCCTCTACAACTGAGAGGGTGTAGGCCTTAGTCCACCACGCTGGCCTAGTGCGGGTTGGCGGACTACACACCTAAGAAATTCCTAAGAACTTTTTTTAGGTGTGCAGGTTTTATCACGATGTTATCCTTCACCGTTAAAGCAAGTGATAATTCATTGTGAATACACACATAACTTCGAAAAGTCAGAGGTGTGTGCCTGGGGTTTGAACCTGCGACCGCCGAAATTCTCGACCGCGCGCCTAAACCTCGAGGCCAGATAATATAGAGATACGTAATATAGTTATTGTGTATGAGTAAAAATAAATTAGCGCATGTAATCTAGGCATGTGATCTAGGATCGATATATGAGTCGAAGTGGCAAAATGGTAAAGTGTTAGTAGGGTTTTCTACATACATAACCTCACGCCTGTATTCCCCGAAGAGGTAGGCAGAGGTTATTTCTGCACCCACATTTCGCTAGTATCAGTCCCACGTAATAGGGGGCGAGACTATTGCCGTTTTTCGGGTACAATTTTTTTTTTTTTTTTTTTTTTTTTTTTTTTTTTTAAACTGGCACGGCAAAGTGACTCCACTGTACCTGATGGTAAGCACAGTGGAGTCCAAAAAATTAATACCGACCAGCGAGAAACGAAGGTCACCGGCTGGTCGACACAATCATGCCGGCCTGCACAAATGCTTCTTCACGCTTCGCTTAAAGGATCCAGGATCATAGGAAGGAGGGAACACGTGAGCCGGCAAACTATTCCACAGCTTGATGGTGCGGCAAAGGTAAGAGTTGGCGAACTTTTTGGTTCGAGCCGCGGATGTTGTGACCACAAAGCTGTGGCTTCGCATGCCAGCACGCGTGGTTCTGGTGAGGAAAGGAGAGGATGGGACAAGCTTAAACAATTCTTCAGAGCATTCACCATGATACAGACGGTAGAACACGCTAAGTGCGGCAATGTCCCTGCGCAACTGTAGCGGCTCCAAGTTGGCTGTGACGTCTGCATCATCCACAATGCGGATGGCACGCCGCTGCAATCCATCCAAGGCATCGAGAAGGTATTTGGCGGAACCGTCCCAGAGGTGCGAGCAGTATTCCATGCCCGGCCGAACCTGTGCTTTGTATAAGCGGAAAAGCTGACCGGGCGTGAAAAACCGGCGCACCCTGTTCAGGATTCCGACCCTGCGTGAAGTGGCGGATATAATGCCCTCGATGTGAGTCCTTGGATTAAGATCGCAGCGGATATCCACACCTAGGATATTAAGGCCGTTCCGCATTGCGAGTGAAATGCCCTGAAAATTGGGGAGACGAGAAAACGGGGATTTTTTGCACGAAAACGCACAGACCTGGGTTTTCTTGGCATTGAACTCAACCAGATTCCGGGTACCCCATGTGGAAATGAGCTCCAGGGTCCGATTGAGCTCAATGACAAGCTCCTCGCGTCTACTCTCAGTATCCGCCCGGCAACCTGGTGGCTTACTGCAGTACCGCCCATGGACCGTGCTGTCATCTGCATAGCAATGAATGTTGCCAAGCGGCAACATATCATTGATATGCAGAAGAAACAGGGTGGGCGATAGCACAGAGCCTTGTGGAACCCCGGCACTAACTGACATGAGCTGTGAAGCGTGCCCGTCGACGAGGACACGCATTCTACGCCCATGCAGAAAGCTCGAAATCCACAAACACAAGTTGCCGGGAAGACCGTATGCCGGAAGCTTGGAGAGAAGGCCACGGTGCCAGACCCTATCAAATGCCTTGGCTATGTCGAGACTCACGGCAAGAGCCTCGCCATGCCGATCAATCGCCTCCCCCCAGTGATGCAAGGCAAACGCTAGAAGATCACCCGTTGACCGGTTACGGCGGAAGCCGTATTGCCTATCACTGATCAACGAGTGATCCTCCAGGTAGCGGACCAATTGGATGTTAAATTTGAATTCCATATTCCGTGCTGCTACTGAGAATTTCTTAATGGAAAATCCCAATAACACTTTGCCCGACCTGGGAATCAAACCCAGGACCTCTAGATCGCACGGTACATACTTGTGCCGCGAGACTAAAAGGCAGTAGGCTTTTTCTAATGTGAATATTATGGATATGTGGCCAATAGAAACTACAATTAAAGCCTTGTGGTGATGTAACAATATGAAGACTTGTTAGTTTCTCTTTTTTCAAATTCATTTTATTAACATTGTAAATAACAATATTAATTCCTTCACAAAGAAACTAGAAGACCAACCGGCTATAAGGAAACGTAAGCCCAAAACATCCCTGGCTCCCATCATAGAGGAGATCAAGACCCGAGAACCATCAAAGTACTTCAACAAAGGCGGTTCGGAGATAGACAAAATCGCTGAGAAGCTCAAGAGTCTTGCCAAGAAGACGGTGGAAGAGAAACTAGATAAGGAGTTGCTAAATTGTAGCGAGTCTTTCGATTGGGAGCATTATGATAAAGAAAATGGGGTGGCGAAAGATGGTAAGGAAATAGTCATGGTTCATAATTCTCTTGGATGAGTTGCTATGTATTTTGATGGAGTATCGACCTCGAGGCCATCACGATTTGAATTTTGAATTTCATCTAAAAAATAATAGTATATTCTCACTTAAATATCAAATTGCTTTTCTAAAAAAGTTCAAATTCTTCTTTTATTAGTTAAATAAACTTATTTCAACAAGGTGAAGATCCAGAAGCTTCGGCAGAGCTTCCAATAGGGTGGCCGGAGGTCCGTAAGGCAACACGTACTACGCACACGTGCAGCTACTGCGGGAAGGGCTTCGACAGACCCTGGGTGCTGAAGGGACATCTCAGACTTCACACTGGAGAACGGCCCTTCCCCTGCCCTCATCCTCATTGTGGCAGGACATTTGCTGACCGGTGAGTTTCATCTAGCTTATCTATACTAATATATAAAGCTGAAGAGTTTGTTAGTTTGGTTGAACGCGCTAATCTCAGGAACTATTGGTCCGATTTGAAAAATTCTTTCAGTGTTAGATAGCCCATTTATTGAGGAAGGCTATAGGCTATATAATAGTTACATAAAGACGTTAGGGTCTTCTGGCACAAGCATAGAAATACTTAAAAGAAGGCCCTAACATTGTATTAATATTTGTAAAAAACTTGGTAATGAGTAAAGATTTACTTCTATTTGGGTAGATAGACTCACAGAGCGCTCATCAATTATTTCTACCAAACATAGTTGTACTGACATGTTCAATATTATGGGTGTTTCTTACATCTCATGTACAATAATCGCTATCTCAGTGGATACGCTTAGGTACCCAAAAAGAAGTTTCATAACTAGAGGATTTATTTACACAAATTTATTTATTTACACTTTATACAATGATATAATTGTAAAGGTGGACTTAATGCCTAAGGCATTCTCTACCATTCTCAAATTACATCTTAGTTTTTAATATTTTTACTTCACCCAACGTATTTATAAAAAATTGTTCCGTACTTTTAAAGACAACTTGTGTTAATCTTGTATCGTAAACCAATTTTTTTTTTAAATTAATTTTCATCTTTTTTGTAGTCAATATTTTCACAAAATAACTTTTTTTATCAACGTCATTTCAAAGCCGTGTTAATCACACCGATTAACAACAGTAACAAGTAATAAAACTTTTCGACCTATGGTTCAACTCAGGCCCGGAATAATTTACATGCCAGAAGGCCATTTAATAGGTAAGAACATTGCCCCGGCCTAGAGCCTCATCATCATCAGCCTATATACGTCCCACTGCTGGGCACGGGCCTCTTCTACATCTGAGAGGGTTTGGGTCTTAGTCCATCAAGCTGGCCTAGTGCGGGTTAGCGGACTACACACCTAATAAATTCCTAATAACTTTTTACTTCCTCACGATGTTTTCCTTTACCGTTAAAGTACGTGATAATTCATTGTGAATACTCACATAACTTAGAAAGGTCAGAAGTACTGATGGCCTCGAGGTTTAGGCGCGTGGTCAAAAATCTCGGCGATCGCGGGTTCAAACCCAGGCGCACATCTCCGACTTTTCTAAGAGCTTCACATAATCTAAAATTGAAGCATAAAATGGTTTTTTTTTGTTGTGAAGTTCGAACCTGCGCGCACACCAGCGCACGCGCGGACACCACTCGTGGGAGTGGCGCTGCACAGAATGCAGCAAGGCCTTCAGCCAGAGAAGATACCTAGAGAGACATCGAGCTGACGCCTGCAGGAAGTACAAGTCAGTCTGCCTCTTATTTCAAAATCATCATCATCAGCCTATATATCCCATCTCGGGTGGGCACGAGCCTCCTGTACAACTGAGAGGGTTAAGCCCTAGTCCTCCATGCTGGCTTAGTGCGGATTGGTGGACTACACACCTAACAATTTAAGAATTTTTCATTCACAGCTTAAGTGAATTATCATTATCACGTAGGTGTGATAATTATTTCATTCATTGCCTTATTAGGCAATTCATGAATTAGGGGGAATCGGGACGCAATATGTGAGTGAATATACTAAGGTTTTATTTAGTGATTGAATCTGCCTCGTGGTCTCGCGGCAAGTGTGTGCCGTACGACCCAGAGCTTCCGGGTTCGATTCCCGGGTCAGGCAAAGTATTATAGGGTTTTTCCATTATGAAATTCGAAGTAACAGTAGTGAGTCACGAATTATGCCCGAAAAACGGCAATAGGCTAGCCTTTATGACGTGGTCCGATACATACCTGGCAAAGTGTGAAGCAGAAACGCACCTCTGCCTACCCTTCCGGGGAACATAGGGGTGAGTGTATGTATTTGCCTTTTATTTAGTGCAACTAGGCTTTTATTGCGTTATCCTATAAAATGTGCCGATAAATTGTGTCAACTCTCAAAGACATGTATGGAGGAATCCCCGATAGCGATAACACTGTTCGTGTTACGTCATCATTTTTTTACTGCAATAATTTAGTAATCACTAGGGTATACTTCCAGATTCCGTGTTGCTAGGTACTCATTTTTCTAATCACTAATGAAAAACTCTGTCCAACCGGGAAGTTGAACCTTTGAACCGCGCGCCGTACATTTATTATGTTTATATATGTTCTTACGTAACAGCTTTCGTTACGGAATTAGTTCGACTTCCGCACCAAAACAATTATTTGAATCACAAAAAAATCTCACAAAGATGGTGTTTTTAATAGCGAAGTCTCTCGTAGTTTCTGATACCCACGACACAAGACTTGATCTTAGTATGGGGTCGGATCTATGTATAAGACTAGTGGATGTATTTATTTATAAGTGTCACACAGCTTCAAATATCCACACACACTCAAACCCACAAGAATTATGTCTTGTTGTAGGATCAAAGCTATATTTATTATAACGATATGGTATTTTCTTACCGCTTAAGCAAAGATATTAATTTCATACTTGACAGCCCCGTGGCGCAGTTGGCTAGACACCAGCTTGCGAAACGAGAGGCCGCGGGTTCGATCCCCGCACCGAGACAAATGTTTGTGTGATCCACAAATATTTGTTTCGGGTCTGGGTGTATGTGAGACCGAAAAGTCTCTCGTAGTTTCTGATACCCACGACACAAGATTTGTATCTTAGTGTGGGATCAGAACTATGTATGTGACTGTTGGGTGTATTTATTTATTTATTTATATTTTCAGACAACACGCCAGGAGCTCAAAGTTCAATGAGATGAAGGTCCCAGCCTCCGAGGTGACCCTCCCGGTTCCTCTGTACGGCATCATACGTCACAACGAAGTGAGGTCGCCCCTCACTGAGAAGATTTGCAAAGTTGATAACGATGAACCCATTGACTTGTCTTGTAAGAAAGTCAACGTTGAATGAATTGTGTTGTGGTGATTGGTAGAAGGAAATAAAGGTTTGATTGTATAGTCTTGATGTTTTAAATACCTTCAAAAATGCTATAGTTCTAAACATTTGAGTAAAATTCAGTTAAGCGCCATCTCGTGGTATTTGAATGAACTACTTGTTGCGTGTTAGTCACGAGCCTCCTATTATCTTCACGACATGGGTGATGGGCCATAAATAAACAAAAAATACTGACAAACTGCGAAATAAATTATTTATCGATCAGTGTCCCCTTTATCAAAGTCCATATTATCATATAATAAAATGTCCACTTACCTTCATAGCTGTTTCAACGGTGTTGCTCGATGCCGCGCATAACAGAAATATATATTTGCCATCCCAAAACATTTATGGTAAGTCCATTATACTAAACAATTGTTACTTTTGTTCGCGAACAATTTACAATATACACATACATTTTATTGCAATTCAAAAAACGAACTGTCAGTTGACAGGTAAAACTTTGCGACTACCCACATGCATAAAAAAAATTAAAATAAAACAAGGCACTGTATTTAAAAATTATTTATTAATACAATAAATTAAATAAATACAATTTGTACAACTCGATAAGTCACTACGTATGTTACATCTAAGCGATCACAGGACGCACTACACTGCCGGCCCGATATATCGTGCACTCGCGTACATACAAACAAGAAAATCATTCATAATTTGTTTACATATTACATAAATACAAGTAGAACTTCTTAGAATTTTTTATTACGCAGTTTTAAACAAGTTCTTACACTGTGCAGTACATTAAAATATTAATGGAAACCATTTACAATACGGCAAAGATACCGAAAAGTATTGTAAACTAATTTTTTTTTTATCGTTTACTTAAGTAATTGTGCCAAAATTCGAGAAATGGTTGTGGCTTTTTGATACTTTATTTAACGAAACTGCTGATCAACTTTAGTTTCATTTCGTCGTATTTTTTTTAAACACATTTTTATACGATTTATGTAAACAAATTATAAAGAAAAGTTAGAAAGCGCACAGCGATCCTTGCTTTGAAAAGAATAATATATGTACATAAAGTAATATTTATTAATTAACCTAAATATTTGGCGTATATTGTAAACTGTACGATAAAAATCGTGTGCGTGACAAAGATAGAATAATCCATTATATTTATATCAAAAATTCATACAATATTTCACAACAGATTAGTATTTTGTTTTGTACAAGCCACAATGGTAGAGATAGTTATGCAATATTCTGTAGCAAGCTGTAATATTTAAGCATAGATACTTATGGAGGTTAAGGTTGTAAGAAAAAACCGGCCAAGTGCGAGTCGGACTCGCGCACGAAGAGTCCCGTACCATTATTTATAAAAACGGTAAAAAAATCATGTCTTTTGTATGGGAGCCCCACTTAAATATTTATTTATTCTGATTTTTAGTATTTGTTGTTATAGCGGCAACAGAAATACATCACCTGTCAAAATTTCAACTGACTATCTATCACGGTTCATGAGATACAGCCTGGTGACAGACGGACAGCGAAGTCTTAGTAATAGGCTCCCATTTTACCCTTTGGGTACGGAACGCTAATAAGAGAAAGGAGCGTAGACTTATTAATGGTCTATTAGTAAAACGGCTTAAATACATGAATCTAGGATAATAGCAGGATAGAAAAATTTAGTCGAATAATTATGGGGTCCTTCCCAGGTTTTTACGATATTTTAATTTAAGCTATTACCATGACGATTTTTTAAGCTCTTATTATATTATCACACAGACACACAAACTCACGCCTGTATTCCCCGAAGGGGCAGGCCGAGGTGCATTTCTGCACCCACATTTCGCCAGGTATGTATCAGTCCCACGTAATAGGGGGCGAGCCTATTGCCGTTTTTCGGGCACATTTCCAGACTCCGTGCTGTTACTGAGAATTTCCTAATGGAAAAACCCAATAACACTTTGCCCGACCCGGGAATCGAACCCAGGACCTTTAGAACGCACGGCACATACTTGTACCGCGAGAATCATTATCACTTATGTTTATACTACAGTGCGACTTGATGGCAAGAGTAGTGAGTTCTAAATAGATGTTACATAACTTGATCTCATATATCCGATACAAAAGACGGGCTGATGAAATCCCGTGGCTTGTACAAAATAATACTTAGACAATAATTTCATTGTGAAGTCACAATACACGCTAGAATAATAGGACAATACTTAGATAAATTCTCCTGGCTTTACGCTTTAATACACGATTATTGTTAGCGAATAATGCGGAATTGCAGATATTACTAATGAGGTTTTATGTGATTTGTATATCGCATGTATTCATACATAATATGAATTCAATCAATTTAAATAAAATCATTTTCCAATCTTTCTATTCACTAGCCTTTTGACAAAAATAATACTTTTGGGCGAAGTCATATCGAACGCTCAATAATCGATTATTAAACCGTACAGCCAACTATTCGATAGCACGAAATTAAATCGACTATGCACCATAGATATATTTTGAAGGGAAACTTTTAATGCATTTTAATTCTCAAATGTTTATTTCTGTTTCATCATCATAAGCCCATATACGTCCCACTGCTGGGCACGGGCCTCCTCCACAATTGAGAAGGTTTAGGCCTTAGTCCATTATTTCTGTTTACGAATTGATAATTTATTTTCGATAACTTAAAAAGAAAAAACAAAACCAATTCTTGCTGTTAAACTGCGTGATGTGAGAAGCGTAGTCAAGACGCAAACTCGACTTTTGACTTTGCTAAGTGTTGTTCTATTCACAATTAATTATTTCACATTTTAAGAGTGAAGAAAAACATCGGGATGAAACAATCATACCGATGAATCCTCCGGAAAGAAACATAGAAATATGAAGTTCACCAACCCGCATAAGCCCACATTGCGGAATCAGGCCTTCTGATTGTAGAGGAGGCCCGTGCCCATCAGAACGACGTACACTACCGACAAAAAGTTTGGAAGCACTTTTAATACTCTCAATTACTTTAGAAATAATATAAGATACAGTATTATTTAATTAAGAATGATTAGGTACTTAATTAAAACAACAATTAAACTATGAAACAAAACCATATTCTTATTACTGAAATAATATTATATTTTATTACACAGCTTCGATAAAATTTATTATTATCAATTTGCTATTTGTTTTTACAAAAATTATAGGTGCTTCCAAACTTTTTGTCGGTAGTGTATATAAGCTTATTACAAAGTGTGACTATAGCCTAAATTTAAATGTATAAAAAGTTTCCCCCTACAATAAATATTGACCTAATATAAAAATTCATAAGCACAATACACAACGAAAGCTTTTGAACGAGCGTCTGCAAGGGAATGTAGCGTACACACATAGAAAAATTGTGCATCGAAAATACATAGAGATATCAAAAATACCAAAATATCTACACTTAATCGGTAACTGTAGTGACGTCACTTGGCACTTTGGACTGTAGACTAACGTGATTGGAGGCCACATTTGTACCGTCAGAAAAAAAATGCCTTAGAAAAAAAAAATGCATGTTGAAGTTTAGAGAAATGAAATCAATGCTGTGACCTATTTTTTTTTGGATGTATATTTTTCTTGTATCAGATAGGCCAGCATAAACGTGTCAATGTGTGTGCTTGTCGTAATTTTTATTTGCAAGTTGATACACAATTTGGTCTGTCAGTCTAGTACAGCCTGACGGATAACATATTAGTACGCGAAGATCGACAGAATGTGCCGGCCGACTGAACTACTTTCAGCTTTAAATAACAATTACATATATTATATCAGAGTGACATATTAATGACTCTAGAATAACAGAAAACAAAAAAAATAGCCATGTCAGCCGACGGACGGACGGCCGTTGAAGCAGACAATTGTTGGAGTGGAGACCGCGCTTAGGTAGACGTAGTGTAGGACGTCCTGCAGCACGATGGTCCGACGACTTGAGAAAGGAGGCGGGTAACGGATGGATGAGGGCTGCTCAAGACCGGAATGGTTGGCGCCTACTTGGGGTAGGCCTTCGTTCAGCAGTGGACGGCGATAGGCTGAGTATATATATATATGAGTATATATATATATGAGTATATAATAAAATAGATAGAGTAGTCGATTAGCCGAATCGAGTACTATGACATGAATCATGAAAACTAAATTACTAAACATAATCTAAATACACATTTAATTAACAGAACAATATTTTTTTAACAACTTATACAAATGTGGCCACACATTATCCGATATAAATAATGTCTCACAAAAATGACTAGTATCATTCATTCGGTTTAGACTAATCGATAATATTCTTTCGTGAGAACTCATGTTCTGACTGTACTTAATAAAGTTGGGGAAATATGAAAACAATCGATAAAATAATTCAGAATCCAAAACCAACAGTATTCTATCGATTGTGTTCATGTCCACTGTTAACACAACAAATTATGTGTTTAATTCACATGGTAAGTGACTCTGACGCACACGGGTTACAAAGGCACCTCTCTTTATAAATGCACTTCTCTTATTGTTCACCATCTGACCAGATATTCCCATTTTTTTTATAATTCCTTATACTTACACAAAAAGACATGAAAGAAGTTTCAATTTAAATATCGGCTATAATTTTTCATACTATCTCTGTAGAATTATGGGTTGGAGAGGAAAAATACTGGGAGGAGCGAGCAAGAGTGGGCGTGACCTTGGAGCGAATACATTAGCACCAAAAATTAATAAACAAAGTATTAATGAACATTAAGCAGTTTAGCTAAGGAAAAAGTAAGAAGGGTTCAATCTCCCGATAGTAAAAGACTCGTGCCTAGTGTACATAGATGTGGATAAAAATTATAACCTAAAGCAGTGGTCGGTAACCATTTGGCAGACAACAAACTAAAGGCGAGCCCGCACTTGTGATATTTACCCAAGATTCTACATAATACCTATGTATAATTGGTTATATCCCATAGAAAAAATGAAAATGATAACATTCACGGGCCACAAGTGCGGCCCGCGGGCCGCGCGTTGCCGACCGCTGACCTAAAGTAACTATATTTTTGAAATTTTCTATGAATTATAATGAAACTGCTTGGAAACCTCCGAGGTTTTACTTCGTCACCACTCACATTCAAAATAGTAAAGAAAAGATATTATGTCACATTTGACCGAATTTTTATTGTACCGAATCTTTGTCATTTCATATAATTGGTATTTATAAAATATTAAAAAAAGTATTTTAGAGACACGATCAATTCATTTACTGAGCGTATGATTGAATGAGTGAATGGATAAACTTAAAGCTACATCTTCATTTTACAAAGGCGCTGTTGTATTTTGAATTTACATAATTCTAAAAATATTACATGGATATATAAAATCAATGAGGGCTAACAAGTTTAAATTCGCTGGTGTAGAGCGGGTATTCGAAATGTCATTTCATATTAGATTTTGTTTCTGTGCGCCTAATGTCAAATTTTGACAGCTGTAATATAACTCATTCGCCGGTGGCGCCAACTGGTGAGCATTAAAACGGGAGCCTCTGTTCGATAGCTGAAGTTTATAATCAATTTTATAAAATATTTATGAAAAGTTTTCAGTATTAATAAATTAAGTTTATGTAATTTAAATTCATAAATAATCTTGTTATTTTGTAGATGATTTCTTGTCAAATATAAACAGGTTTTGCTCGATATTTCCATGGAACATTATTCTCCAATAATAACTCCTTGCATTGCATAGGAGATTAAATCGATATAAGATTTAGTAATCGAAAATTCTAAGAATTGAGATTTTCAGCGGGTTCATTCAAACACCAGAAAAAATGAGGATTTTTCTAAATCTGTTGCAAGTAATAAAATATTTCTTTTTAAGATTTGACATTTTATGGGAAGTAGATTGCAATGGGGTTTGTTTGTTGTTGTGACCAAATGGTCATTTAATTAGTATATTATTTCAATCAATCAGTTTAAATTAAAAATAGCGATGTTTAAATGTCATGATTCGAAATCGATTTACAAAAGTAACAGTTGTAAGAGACGAATCTCAAATCGATTCATATAGATATCACGATTTAAAAAAAAAATATTTTTGGCACTAAAATAAATCTCAGATTACTATTTCTTTGTAGAGTACATCTCTATAAAAAGTCGTAGTTCATTTGGTTGCCTCAATCTTTAGGACTATTAGCCCTATTCGAAAATATAATTGTTTTATATAACCTACTTAGGGAGGAAAGTTTTTAACACCATGAAATTAAGGAATATTTAAAAAAATGGGCACCAACCGTACATTAATAAACAAAATTTAAATATATGAAAAATATAGGTACATTAATTATATTCAGGGGATAAAAAGATCTTCTCAAATTAAAATTTCTACCTGCAATACTATAAGCGTTTGTGAATATAAAGATACATCATGTATAGATAAGCGTTGTTAAGTATTCTTGACAACGATACGCATCGTTGCCAAATGACAAAGGTTGCCGGCAACCATGCTGAATACATTGTTGGTTGACTTTACCTTCAATGTTGGTGATATTGGCAACCCTTATCGACGACAAGCAACCGTCATCGAAACCAAAAATTATGAGTTGTCAACATCGCATATATAATTTAGTTAGCACCTTGCCAAGTACTACGGCACTGATGTTGCGGGTAAATGTAAAAATAGTCAACGATTACTTCATTAAACATTAAACGCGCATCTCTAAAGTAAAGTTAGGAAGTCAAAAAAGATATACAAGGAGGTAGTAGCCGTGGTATGATCCTCACTCTATGGTTTGTCTATGGTGCATTATAATGGCGGCGGTTCCCGGATGCCCTCGCTGTGCCGCGTGCGTCCTGCGAGTTCCAGGATGGCCTTCGCCTCGGGATTTGTGTCCAGGACGCTCACGTCGCGCTCGTCCTGGAAAAATGAAGATCAATTGGATTTTTTTATTGATGTATGAATAAAGAGACAGTGTCTAATATCTGTACTCTATAATCGGTCTAAATTCTATAAATTTACTGAAAATACAACCTAGTTTTTAAAATGAACCTATCAAAAACAATAACATTGAATGATAGAATATACATATACAAAAATCAACAATAAAATGAACTTTAACTATGCCTATTTTGTATGTATTTTTATTGACTACAAAATGTAATAGTTTAAAAATAGTAACTATGAAAACAAAGTCTAAATGGTTGTAAAATGAATCAATAGTTAACCTCCTAAAGATGAAAGGAGTATGCGAAAATCTTACTGTCTCGCTTATACATACAAACTGTAATGGCTATGACGACAAAATTTATGATTGCATCCTTTTCTACTCATCAAGGAGTTGTCTTTGCCATCAAATTTTAAACTAGAATAAACCTCAGTAATTTTTCAATAGATTTGTAATTTTAATAAATAAATTTTATGTGTTAAATACAAATGTACAATAACTACTCAACTTTACTCGTACTACCAAAAAACCACAAGAAATATGACAAATGGTACCACGCTGCACCAAGAGTGATGCTGTTCAGTCCCTATATCCGTCGCTTATCTGCGGCTTGCCAATTATCTGCAGGAAGTTTCTTTCGGACCTGTGAGTGTCGAGCACGCTGCTGTGCCGAGACACAGACATGGAGAACGACTGGAGAGGACGGGAAGGGAAATAGGATATAGGGATATATAAGGAATTAATGATAACACATACAGGATAAAATATATTCATTTTTTATGCAGTTTCACCCTTAAAATTCTTATTATCCGTAAGTATTTGCGGAATAAAAAGTGTGTATTTGCTATTCCGGATTATAATCAATCAAATTATAGTGTGTGTGTGTGTATAAGTGCGATACTCACGGAGTCCTTGTCCGCGACGGGCCTGTCGCCGACGCCCCACACCTCGAGGCTGCGGATGCGGTAGTGTGTGTGTGTATAAGTGCGATACTCACGGAGTCCTTGTCCGCGACGGGCCTGTCGCCGACGCCCCACACCTCGAGGCTGCGGATGCGGTAGTGTGTGTGTGTATAAGTGCGATACTCACGGAGTCCTTGTCCGCGACGGGCCTGTCGCCGACGCCCCACACCTCGAGGCTGCGGATGCGGTAGTGTGTGTGTGTATAAGTGCGATACTCACGGAGTCCTTGTCCGCGACGGGCCTGTCGCCGACGCCCCACACCTCGAGGCTGCGGATGCGGTAGTGTGTGTGTGTATAAGTGCGATACTCACGGAGTCCTTGTCCGCGACGGGCCTGTCGCCGACGCCCCACACCTCGAGGCTGCGGATGCGGTAGTGTGTGTGTGTATAAGTGCGATACTCACGGAGTCCTTGTCCGCGACGGGCCTGTCGCCGACGCCCCACACCTCGAGGCTGCGGATGCGGTAGTGTGTGTGTGTATAAGTGCGATACTCACGGAGTCCTTGTCCGCGACGGGCCTGTCGCCGACGCCCCACACCTCGAGGCTGCGGATGCGGTAGTGTGTGTGTGTATAAGTGCGATACTCACGGAGTCCTTGTCCGCGACGGGCCTGTCGCCGACGCCCCACACCTCGAGGCTGCGGATGCGGTAGTGTGTGTGTGTATAAGTGCGATACTCACGGAGTCCTTGTCCGCGACGGGCCTGTCGCCGACGCCCCACACCTCGAGGCTGCGGATGCGGTAGTGTGTGTGTGTATAAGTGCGATACTCACGGAGTCCTTGTCCGCGACGGGCCTGTCGCCGACGCCCCACACCTCGAGGCTGCGGATGCGGTAGTGTGTGTGTGTATAAGTGCGATACTCACGGAGTCCTTGTCCGCGACGGGCCTGTCGCCGACGCCCCACACCTCGAGGCTGCGGATGCGGTAGTGTGTGTGTGTATAAGTGCGATACTCACGGAGTCCTTGTCCGCGACGGGCCTGTCGCCGACGCCCCACACCTCGAGGCTGCGGATGCGGTAGTGTGTGTGTGTATAAGTGCGATACTCACGGAGTCCTTGTCCGCGACGGGCCTGTCGCCGACGCCCCACACCTCGAGGCTGCGGATGCGGTAGTTCGGCTCCTTGCTGAGGCGGCGGTAGGCGCGGAACGTGCTGCACGACTCGGCGCACGAGCCCTCGCCGAACGGGTCCGCGTTCACCCAGATGCCGCCGAAGTTCAGCTGACCGCCCATCAACTGTGCAACATATCATCATTATGGTCTGCATGAGTATTTACGAGTCTTAGGAAGGCTGCTAAGGTGGGGGGAGAAGGGGGGCGGATTAGAAGTTAATGCTAGTCTGGATCCATAAAAAATCCTTACGAAGGCATACCGACCAACAGGAGGGGGCCTCTGACCATCTTCGCGCCAATGGAGCGACCATGTTGTGCGGGCTAGTAGCGCCCACAATGATTCCACAGCCACCCGAGGTCCCGAGGCGAAAAAAGCCTCGGCCGTCTCGGAGTCGTGGAAGGCGCAGTTGCACCCTCACTAGCTTGGGTCGGATGCCCCGTTTGAGGGTGGGTGCCCGTGAGGGACACAGGCTACAGTGCCGCTGTCTCTTTCAGGGTCACTTTTAGTGAGGACGCGCTGCCCCCAGGTACGAATATCCTTCCTCAAGAAAATTGGGCACTCGATACAAAACTTCACCTCTTAATTTCGTACCCATCTCTTTGAACGCATATAAATTTAGCTCACCAGTCCATTAGGCAGGGTCTTGGTATGGTGGTTCATGTACTGATAGTGGTTGTTGTACGTGGTGGCGGGGTACACTCGCATCTTGGGAAACACGCTGAACAGGAAAGACTCCTCGGTGCCGCCGAAATTCGGTCCCAGAGACCAGGACTCGGGCGCGAACCCGCCGAATATGTACCCAGAGTTGTCCTCGATGATCAGGATAGACGGGCCCTGGTCTATTATGCGACCTGGAAATATTTGGGTCACATTACACATCATCATCAGCCCATATACGTCCCACTGCTGAGCACGGGCCTCCTCTACAACTGAGAGGGTTTAGGCCTTAGTCCACCACGCTGGCCTAGTGCGGGTTGGCGGACTACACACCTAGAACAATAAAGCATCTAAAGAATTATCTGACAATCCCGTGGCGACACCAGCTTGTGAAACGAAAGACCGCGGGTTCGATTCACGCACCGAGACAAATGTTTGTGTGATCCTCAAATATTTGTTTCGAGTGTGTTTCGGGTGTTGTGAGACCACATAGTCTTTCGTAGTTTCTGATACCCACGACACAAGACTTGATCTCGGTGTGGAGTTAGAACTACAGAGTCACAACTGTTGGGTGTATTTATTTAATGATTTAAGCAGCCATGCTCCCTTATTTTTTTCATCTTTAAGTTATCATATTACGATATACATTCCTATAACTTTACTTGAAATTTCATCAATCATGCTACGCGTTAAGACTTTTTATTCAATTCAGTAATTACGAAAGTAAAGCTATGGAGCTGACATCCACACATGCTGCCTAAAAGTTCCTGAATAAAAAAAGTTCCATTAAAGATCAAATAAAGAACCAACCTGCCATGGTGGAGAAGGACTCCCCGTGTATGTGTGAGGAGAAGAGGAACCTCCACTTGTGCTGGTGTTTCTGCGGGATGTGACTGTTGAGCCACACGATGTGCGACAGGTCGATGAACGCGGGGTAGTCAGGCATCGCGTCCAGACCTGCAGGGAAGGTTTGTTGGCATCAGGCCGTCGTAATAAGTACGGTCATTACATTTCACAGCCCCTTGGCGCAGTTTGCTAAGCACCAGCATGCGAAACGAGAGGCCGCGAATATTATCTCCGCACCGAGACAAATATTTGTGAGATCCACCAATATTTGTTTTGGGCGTGGGGTTTGTGAGACCGAAAAGTCGCTTTTAGTGTCTGATGCCGATGATACAGGAATTGTATCTTAGTGTAAGGTCGGAACTATGTATGTGACTTGGGATGTTAGGCGTATTTATTTGTTATAATAATTATATCATTATCATAATCAGCCCATCCGACTGCTGGGCATTGCCATCCCCTACAACTGAGAGGGTTTAGGCCTTAGTCCACCACACTGATCTAGTGCGGGTTGGCGGACTACACGCCTAAGAAATTCCTAACTTTTAGGCGTGAAGTTTCCTTACGATGTATTCCTGGCAAAGTGGCAACTGGTGATGTTTTTTCAACTGTTGGTACTTTTGCTCCACTGCATTATTAGGTGCCAATATCGTCACTTTCCCATGTTAGGTACCAGTAATACTCACCATCTGGTAGGGGCAGGAGTGAGGGCGCGATGGGGGGCAGGGGCGTGGGGCTCTCGTCCCCCTGCTTCTTGTTGATGCCGTACAAATTAATGAACACCAACTCCGCTAACTGTTTTAATAACGTGTTCGTTTGTAACCTGCAAAAGTAAAGTCAAACTAAAAGCCTTAGCCTTTTTTAAAGTATATTAAGGAAATGGTAGACAGAAGGGCATTTTTTCACCCACACCTTTTGTGTTTTAAGTAAATTTTTCGGGCATAAAAGAATTGTAATGTAAAAATCTTATACAACCACGGCAGACCCTGAAATCGAATTCAGGATTAGGATCGCACGTTTTCTATGATATATTCGTGTTTGAGTGTTTATGAGAACAAAACGTATCTCTTACGGTCGATGTCCTCTCGCTCGCACGCCACATACTTGTGCCGCGAGACCACGAGCCAGTCAATTCATTAAAATTGTCCGATACTTAATACCAACTACACAAGACTGGAGTGCTCACTGTAAGTGTCCCCGACAGGGGCGGCGGCACCGTGGCCTGTGTCCGTCGTGGGCGCCCACCCATATACGGGGCGCAAGAACCAAGCTAGTGGGGGTGCAACTGCGCCCCCCACAACTACGAGACGGCCGAGACATTTTCGCCCCCCTCCCAGGGTTGGCGGGAAGTAGAGCCATAACCTACCCCTCGAGAAAAAAGAAGTGTGTGGTGTAGGGTTACCATCTGGAGAGCTGTTGCGCGGTGCAGTGGTGCTGCGGCGAGTCGGCGTCGCCCACGGTGGCGGCCAGCGCCTCGCCCAGCGCCTGCACGTGCGACGCGCGCCCCGCGAACCCCTTGCCCAGCCACGCCTGCGCGCGCCGGGACGACGCCTTCACCATCTTTATGTACGTCGACGCTATGCTCTCGCAGTACTGGACGAAAGTAACAAAGCGTCACAATACCATCATCATCATCATCATGATACCAGTGGCGGTACTTCGATAGAAGCCCAAAAACGTTACACGTTAATCGTGTAATGTCTAGTTTATAATTGTGTATTTTGGGATGGGTAAATATCTTTAATATATCAAATTGCTTTTGTTAAATAAAGATTTAAAGCTTAAAGATTATTATTCGGAATTTTGTAAGGCAAACTGGACTTTTGGGCTTCTATGAAAGTACCGCCACTGCATGATACAATACCAACAATTAACGTTATATCGTGACTCGCAAAGATCATCATCATCAGCCCGGCACGAGCCTCCTCTACAACTGAGAGGGTTTGGGCCTTAGTCCTCCAACGTACACACCTAAGAAAATGCCGAGACCTTTTAAGCGTGCAGTAGCAAATATACCATCTCAAATATCGGACGTTTTACTTCAATCATACTTCTGACTCGGTATTTTTACCTCTGTGTATATATAAATAGGACCTTATAAAGTAACACAGGCTATTTTATATGACGGGAAAGTGTAGTATTCTTGTGGGATGAGTTGGAGTTGGACCCCAACCGATAGTATGTAATATTTTTTATAAATAAAACCATTATAAGTGAAAGTCAAATCACTGACCTCTTTCAACAGCTGGTAAGGTAGCTCCACCTCCTCATTGTAGTCCTTGCCGAGACTGTTGTAGGTCACCATCATCCTTTCGTCCACAGTACCTGCAAACAACATTACGTACATTTTACTGGACCACAAATAGAGACGGCACCTCATGATGAGCTCCATATTCATTCTTAGTGGAAATTAGAAAGTGGTCATTAGGACTTGTTTTGTGCGCTTCTCGCAAAGTTTAGGATTTTTTCATCGTAAATCGGATCCATATTTATACAGGGTGTATTCAGACCGTGATCGGAAACCAAGGCAGGTAATAGCTAAGGTGATTACAAACCCCCTGGCGTTAAAGAAAATTCTGACAAAAAATAAAAATTTTGACTTTTTCCATACAACCATCGGTTAAATGTACGCGGTTTGTATGGAAAACGTCAATTTTTTTATTTATTGTCAGAATTTTCTTTAACGCCAGGGGGTTTGTAATCACCGTCGCTATTACCTGCCTTGGTTTCCGATCACGATCTGAATACACCCTGTATAACTCATCCAAATATAAATAGTCGCGTGCGATCAAGAGGGTTTGATTTTTCAGTCGGGGAAACAGTTATCAATTTATCCTTTAGGATATTCAGAGTTGCAGCAAAAGTCTGAAAAGGCCCTGACGGTAGAAGAATACTGGAGAATCAAACCCGAAACCTCGTACGTACGCCTTACACTTATACTGCGAGATTAACGTGTCAGGTATATTACGATATTAATATATCATTCAACAGACAAACCATGCATTACGAATTATAACCCATTCCTTCCCACTGTCCTATTTTAAGGCACTATATTTTTTTAGTTGTTACGGCTCTTATTTTTATTGTTTCCGATGATAATCGTAATTTCACACTATTTTTCTAATAAAATATATTTTTTTTCGCTGTATAAATGTTAAGGTGATTTTAATGTATTTTTTTTAAATTAATTAGAATTTTTGTCGACTAAAGTAGATAATTATGATCCGACTTCATAATATGAAGTTCATGTATCGCGAGCAAAAATATATTTATTTTTCCTTAGGTACTAAGAACTTAATTTACCTATACATTTCATCAAAAAATCCAATATTTTCGATGCTTGGGAAGTAATGAGTTAAATATAGTATAGAAATTATAAAAGACTGCCTCGTGGTCTCGCGGTACAAGTATGTGCCGAGCGATCTAGAGGTCCTGGGTTCGATTCCCGGGTCGGGCAGTGTTATTGGGTTTTTCCATTAGGAAATTCTTAGTAGCAGCACGGAGTCTGGAATTGTGCACGAAAAACGGCGATAGGCCCTATTACGTGGGACTGATACATACGTGGCGAAATGTGGGTGCAGAAATGCACCTCTGCCTACCCCTTCGGGGAATACAGGCGTGAGTTTATGTATGTATGTAAATTATAAAAGAAATTAAATGTCATAATCCCACAATCACCTACCTCTGACGTTATACACATACAGCTCAGCGAACCTGTTGAAGTCCACCGTGGGTGATTTCTGCTGACCTGAGCCGAACAGGAAGTTCGTCAGGTACTGCGCCAGTCTGGGGTCTATCTGAGGACCCCAGAATTTCTGAAAGCATACAATAGTAGCACTTTAGTTCGGGAATAATGTGTATGTACATAGCTTTTAATTTATATCATTTATACACGTCCCCCTACTGGGCACTGCAATTTAGAGGGATTTGTCTTAGTCCACCACGTTGGCCCAGTGCGGGTTGGTAGACTTCACATACCATGACGTGTGCGATGTTGTCTTTTAATTTTAACGTGCGTCATAATTTTAATTACGTAATTACGAAAAGTCGTAAATTCTGCTATAAATATTGACTCAAGTATGTCGCGTTCCGATATATTTTTTCCATAATATGCCGGAAAGTTTGTGGCGAGAGTTGCTTATTTCTGACCATTCTGCACTCTATTTCAACGGCACTGATTTTCCCTTTATTTGTGATTCCAATCACTGCAGGTTGCTTCAAAAACTAATCAACAGGCCTAAACAATGTAATCATAATCATTGATCATAATTACATTCCGCAAACGCGTAGTATTTACCCTTTTTTTTACGAGAGGAAAGCGCTTTAAGCTCCCCTGTTCGGTACCTCGGGGGAGGCCTATGTCGGGGTCTCTGGCCTTCCAACTCGGCGTGCAGAACAATAATTGTCCGCTTAGCTGAGTTGGGTCCCTAACCAAAATCCTACGCCAGCATACCGACTAAAACCTCTCGGTGACCATCTTGCGCAATTAGGGCGGTTTTGCGGCATCTCAGGGCGAGAATTTTGTATCTTCGTAGAACAAAAAATTGTTGCAAGTATATTTATACACCGTCTCAGAACATTAACAACTCTATCGAAACAATACGCCATTTTGTTACACTCGGCAACGAATTTCGCGGGTTAGCTTGGGCCGAAGTAGGCATCATGACGAGTCTACGGGCGGTAACATCTATGCTGGGTCGGAAGGCACCGGTGAGTCCGACACACCCTCGCCCCTCCGGGGGTGGGATGGTCCGTAAATGGATTTTCCCCGCGGGGAAAAAAAAAAAAAAGGCATCATGACGAGGGAGGTTAATATTTTTTAATCAAATGATAATTGGTAAATAATATCATCATGATCGTCAGCCCATATACGTCCCACTGGGCACGGGCCTTCTCTACAGCTGTGACGGTTTAGGCCTTAGTCCGCCACGCTGGCCTAGTAACCTAATAAATATCTGCACCAATTTTACGGAATGGGCTCCCTTTGCTTTTGAGAAGGGTAAGAGTTAAGTTTACCACGCTAGCCTAGTTATTAACGACTTTCATCTCCAAACTGTTCTGGGTGGGTGCGCAATCATTGTGGGCGCTTCTCATCTACACACCGCGGTCGCCCTTCATAGCGTGACGACAGCCATCGGAGGTTTTAGTCGTGATGTCGCCGCGCTCCGGGCTGAAGGGCTGGTGACTCCAAAATATAATAATAATAATTTTATTAACCACAGTATTGCCTGTCTCGTGGAGAGTTTTTTATAGGAGTAACTTAAAATTAGTTATTACGGTGCTGAATATAAATCAAAATGGTTTGGCGAATATAATGGGATAGCAATTGGTACAATGATATTTGACTACGTGTGTGGTGTTTAAAATCACTTAATGGCTTTCAGAAGGTCTATTAAGAGAGAGTAGGGCTAATTTGACTATTATTTTGTTAACTTTCTTTTAACTTCCGCGTAATTTAGGTTTAGAATTTTTCGAGTACCGAAAGCCGTTCTGAGTGCGTCGGGAATTATAGGCACAAGCTTTGCTGCTATGACTTTGAAGTGAGGAATGTTAGAAACTTTTTTATAGTAATCTAGGACTGTTATATATTTCCCGAACCACTGCCCTGAGGGCTAGCGAGAAAAGTCATTATCAGCTCTCCCCTCGATGAAGACCCCCTCGAGAAGGGGGTCAGGTACCCCCATTCTTCTCCCAAGTCCGTGCCCGTTGTTCGTATATATAAACACGAAGTTTATTTGCCACGTGCGAATGTATTGAACTGCAAGTTCCGCTAATAACGCAATAATGATGTTATGGCTTATTTTAATTGTTTTCGCCTCGAAATTATTTGCGTACTGTTTATGATTCGCGAAGAAAATTAGGCGGGTCGAGAATGTAAGTATTTACGCTGCGTTATTAACGGTCACGTCTAAAATTGAAGTATGACTGATTTATACAGAAGTCTTTTAGTCATACATACATACATACATAATCTCACGCCTGTATTCCCCGAAGAGGTAGGCAGAGGTGCATTTCTGCACCCACGTTTCGCCAGGTATGTATCAGTCCCACGTAATAGGGGGCGAGCCTATTGCCGTTTTTGGCACAATTCCAGACTCCGTGCTGATACTGAGAATTTCCTAATGGAAAAACCCAATAACACTTTGCCCGACCCGGGAATCGAACCCAGGACCTCTAGATCGCACGGCACATACTTGTGCCGCGAGACCACGAGGCAGTCATAGTCAAATAAATCTTTTAGTCATAGGGTACGGAAATTCCATGGTCGTTTATAAGAGAAATAGGAATGAAATAGGATGTCTATTTATGAAAGTAGACAGAAAAAGATCGTACACTAATACTGGATCAAAAGGATGAAATGCTATTTATGGTAAATAATTTGTAGGAAAATGTAAAACCTCATTTATCAATGTACAAAAATTAATTTATCGCTTTGACATTGAGTTACTTTTTACAATTTACATCCGATTTTTTTTATAAAATCTCCTTAAAAAGCATGTGAGCGCAGAAGTTTCGCGAAAGCACTTATATAAGACGAAATATATTAAAAGTTGAGTATTTTTGAATGCTTCGCTAAATTTGTGAGCGTAAAATGTGCCGCTCAGTTAGAACCTTAGCCCGCACACTTGGCATTCACGTGCGCTGACAACTAAGCTAGCATGCTCTACTTCTTTTAAGTTTGAATCGGTGTTAACTAACCTATTATTTTTTTCGCAATAAAATGCGCTTCTATCACATGAAAGCTGAACTAGGTTAGACATATAACAAAATTAAAATCATTTTTTATCTTATAATCGTTGGCTGAAATTTAAAAAGATATCATGTCAGATATAATAGACAGCATTAGTGGGGCAGTGGCTTCGACACCAGATTTCAATTCGAGGCCACGGTTTCGATCCCCGCACGGAGACAAATGTTTGTGATTCACAAATATTTGTTTCGGAGACTGAAAATTCTTACGTTGTTTCTGATACCCACCAACACATTTGTAAATTTGGAGTTAGAACTTAAGGGTGTGTAAAATTAATTTGATATAACAATAACCTTATGGGTTAGGAGCTAGACTGTGTTCTTTAAAATGCCTTTATAGGGGTCATCAGGGTCGCTGGGTGCGTCACAAGAGCGGTGCACCCTCACTGAAACTTATACCAAGATGGGCGCTCGATCGCGAGCACTTGCGACTATCTCGTTCGCTCATTTTATTTGAGCGTCCAAAATATTAATAATGGAGAGAAAGGAGGGGGGTTCACCTCATCTTTATACAGTGTTCGGTAATGAGGACAAATTCAGTGCACTAATCGTCATGTGATATCACGTTCAGCTTCTAATATTATTTTAGACGGCCGCTGAGTAGTTTTGTCTGTGCGGTATCTTGTTAATCTAAAATTTCATGATTTGCTATTTATGACACATAATCTCACGCCTGTTATTCCCCGAAGGGGTAGGCAGAGGTGCATTTCTGCACCCACATTCTGCCAGTCAAAATCAAACCAGGGACCTCTAGATCGCACAAAACATAGTTGTACCGCGAGACCACGAGTCGGTATGCCGTCAATATTAACAGATTAACGACAGTTTTCTGTGTGACCGTAGTACCACCCCTGTCAAGCCGGCCTAATAATACCGCAGTTCCCTCTCACGCGTGGCTCTACCACTTAAAAACCTACGGCTATTGCAAAACGATCGAAATTTCTAGTTAAGATCGCGATAAAATTTTCCTACAATATTTACGTCCATTGCATGGTTTTCTTCATTCTCCAGTCTATTGTAGTATATCAGGGCGTATTGTTTAATTTTGCGGCCATAAAGCCGGCTTTTTCACGAGCAGGGCTCAAGCGATAGCGGATTTATGGATAACGCGCGTCATATCGAAAGATCGCGAAGTCGGAATATTAATACACTACCTTACTGAAAACAGAGTAATATTAGCTTTATATTTATAAGAAACATACATATTCACGATAGTGATGGCCTCGAGGTTTAGGCGCGCGGTCGAGAGTATCGGCGGTCGCAGGTTTAAACCCCAGGCACACACCTCTGACTTTTCGAAGTTATGTGTGTATTCACAATGAATTATATCACTTGCTTTAAGGGTGAAGGAAAACATCGTGATAAAACCTGCACACCTAAAAGTTCTTAGGAATTTCTTAGGTGTGTAGTCCGCCAACCCGCACTAGGCCAGCGTGGTGGACTAAGGTCTAAACCCTCTCAGTTGTAGAGGAGGCCCGTGCCCAGCAGTGGGAAGTATATGGGCTGATGATGATTCACGCTTCAATGATGATTCAAGAGGTAGGCAGAGATTTTTCTCTAGGACACGACCCTCCTCTACAACTGATTATATTAAGCTTAAGTACTGTTTTTTTAATACTCGCTTAATAAGAGTAGGATTTCACTCTGCCCAACGTGGGACCGAATTCAGTACTTCCAGATCACACGTGCTTATTTACATTACAGGACCAAATATTTCCGATAGAAAGTACACAAACTGCAGTTAATATTAACCTTGATTAACTTTATCTTGTCGTTGATAAACTAATGCCAATGTCCTGTTATATTATCTTTAATAATGTTGTATCACGAGCCTTATCTGCAAACATTATGTCTCGTGAGTTCTTCTCTCAATAAACGCAGGTGACACATACTTGACGTCACACTCTCGTCTTATTTTAGACCAGCTGAATTTTGTAAATAATCCGTCTTTTATTTTTTGACGATTAATAATTAAGCCGCCTTTGTTAAATATAAAAAAAGTTAAAAAGCCGTGATGGCCTCGAGGTTTAGGCACGCGGCCGAGAATTTCGACGGTCGCGGGTTCAAACCCCAGGCACACACCTCTGACTTTTCGAAGTTATATGTGTATTCATAAAGAATTTTCACGTACTTTAACGGTGAAGGAGAACATCGTGATGAAACCTGCACAACTAAAAGTTCTTAGGAATTTCTTAGATGTGTAGTCCGCCAACCCGCACTAGGCTAGCGTGGTGGACTAAGGCCTCCCTCTCAGTTGTAGAGGATTGATGGTCGAGACATAAGAAATTTTCGCATACAGCCAACATGTTTGGGCAATTTAGTAGCCCCATCGAAAACCTAAACAGAATATTTTCCACATTGTGCATAAAAATAAAACAGTTTTCGCATAGCCGTGTAGAGAGCTGTGCGCGCGGAACTAGCATATTTATATGATGGCCATCAAAACTTGCGGTTACACGTCTGGAGCTGAAACGGTTGAATCACAACACAGGTCCATACCAGTGGGAACCAAGAAGAAATGAAGAAATAAACTTTATCTAGATTTACAAGCCGACAATATGAAAAGTATTTCACTAATGTGACTGCCTCGTGGTCTCGCGATACAAGTATGTGCCGTGCGACCTAGAGGTCCTGGGTTCGATTCCCGGGTCGGGCAAAGTGTTATTGGGTTTTTCCAATAGGAAATTCTCAGTAACAGCACGGAGTCTGGAATTGTGCCCGAAAAACGGCAATAGGCTCGCCCCTATTACGCGGGACTGATACATACCTGGCGAAATGTGGGCGTAGAAATGCACCTCTGCCTACCCCTTCGGGGAATACAGGCGTGAGTTTATGTATGTATGTATTTCACTAATGTCAATTTGTGGAAAAACATTTATATTTGATTATCACGTTTAGCAAAAATATTCAAGTAAGCTGTGCTGGATTTTCCAACACCCTATCAACTGCACTTCTAAACCGTAGGCAGTAGTGTATAACTACATCTTCAGTTTGCTTGCTTTTGCAGAAAATGTTCTCATGGAAAACCTTTTTTTTTCCTGTCCCAGGAAATTAAACCAGTATATCAAGGGCCAACCCGCACTAGGCCAGTGTACTAAGGCCTAAACCCTCTCAGTTGTAAATGAGGCCCGTGTGCAGCAGTGGGACGTATATGGGCAGATGATGATGACTGTTTTCAGGAAATGTATGTTACTATCAGATCGGGAGTATGTGCGATAGTTGTGAGAACTGTATAGCCAGCAAACGATCCGTGGAAGGATGATCTCAATCATCGCGAGGAAACAGATCCGCGCTCACCGCATTTACCTCCAATAGATTCCGCATGTCGAAACATCAGCCCGATACGAACGCATCGCATAAATAAACAAACCTCCAACCTTTGTTTTTATGTTTTTAAGGCGCGTTCCAGTTTTATAAGAACACGTTATTTTCGTACAATAATATGTAAAATACAGCTGGTAGCTATCACGGGGCGTCTTAAAATTATAGTCTGTTGAATTTTTCACGTGGATTGGTGCGTTAGTCTAGACGTAATAAATACATTGGCAAGAAGTGAGGTTATGCGGACAAGAATTCCGCTTTACCTGGCGTTTGCAGATATAGTAAAAAGATAATAAGATATTATGTATTTCCTGGTGAAAACTAAAAATAAATTATAAAATAACCGTAAATATTTTTTACAAATTATATAAAATGAACTATAGTTGAATTATAATGTAATAATAAAAGATTTTGACTGCCTCGTGGTCTCGCGGTACAAGTATGTGCCGTGCGATCTAGAGGTCCTGGGTTCGATTCCCGGGTCGGGCAAAGTGTTATTGGGTTATTCCATTAGGAAATTCTCGGTAACAGCACGGAGTCTGGAAATGTGCCCGAAAAATGGCAATAGGCTCGCCCCCTATTACGTGGGACTGATATATACCTGGCGAAATGTGGCTGCAGAAATGCACCTCTGCCTACCCCTTCGGGGAATACAGGCGTGAGTTTATGTATGTATGTAAAAGATTTTTCTTTTCTGTATTGACTTGCCATAAGTGCTATTTGATTGCCTACGTGACCAAATAAAGCAATAATGAACTACCGGCTTTTTTCTAAGATCGTGACGAAATAGATGATAGGAGAGGGAAAGAAACTACCGGGCATGCCTATGAGGAGATGACGTAACGATCGCGACTTCTTTGATGACGAATGGACGAGAGAAACTTAACCAGTTGATGTAGGAAAGAAAAAATAAACTTAAACAAGACATTGTATGTACATCGTTTGGCAAAATAATGGCAAAGTGTTCGATGTCATGTAAAAACTCGTGAAAAATACGCCAAGATTTGACAATAGTGCCGTTTTTGGCCAAGAGACTTCACTGAACGAGGGGAGGGCAAATGGGTATATTGACTTTGTAGACAAAACTGCCAGTTTAACTCTAAGACAGAGTCTAATGGCGGAATACTGAAACGCTACTTAATCTGAGGGCGACTTATATTTATGTGGCTGTTATAATTTAAGCGGTATATACTTAAAAAATGTCATGTAAAAGAACTTTTTGTGGTAATGTTGCCATTTAGGAAATTTAAGTGGGCATTAGTTAATCACAGTTTCAAAACCGATAAATGATGTTTCAGTATACCGCTTAAATTATAACAGCCACTTAAATATAAGTCGCTCTCAGATTAAGTAGAGTTTTAGTATTCGGCCATAAGTATGGTTAACTTTTCGGAAAGGTTCCAAATAGCTTTTCTAGTAGTAAGGTCAGTTGAGAGATTGCGGATGTTATCTCTCCGGCGACTGATCTCCATACATACACATAAGTGTGTTCCGATATCAGTCTGTGTATATTCTGTGGCAAACCGGCTTAATTATGTCTTAATCAACTAACGCCAAACGCCAGTTTATTTTGTAAATTTCACAAATAACTGTAGTAATACCACTAAAAATAGTAATGGAGACCAACATGGGCTGGCATAAGCTTATTTTCTATCTATCAAATAACTCCATGAAATCAAAATTATACACAAAAGACTCCTATATAGGAGTTGAGTTAATATTAACTTAACAATGAACATCTACCTAAGCCAGACAGACAAATGCTGGTCATAAAACCAGAACTGCCAACAGGGGCGTGGCTGTGACGTCATCCACCCCTCTAACCCCCCCCCCCCTCCCGTCTCGGCAAACACTCGGAGCGTAATGAGTTTATCCATTCGTATTTGAATGCCATTACCTAGGGGCGCGGCTCGAGGTCAATTTGTGGGTGATTGAAGAGGTGTGGTTTTGAAAATTGGATTTTTTTTTGTATTGGGGGTGGATCAGACATTTTTGAGAATACAGACGTTTCAAGTATCTTAATCTATCATAGAAATGAACACGTTACGTGACATCCACGTTTTTAAGATATGAATGGGGTCATATTAAGTGTATACCAAATATGTAGACATGATAGATGTGTATTTGACAGCCCCGTGGCGCAGTTGGTGTCTAGACACCAGCTAATGAGAGGCTGCGGTTCGATCCCCGCACCGGACAAATGTTTGTGTGATCCACAATTATTTGTTTCGGGTCTGAGTATTCTTCATCTTAGCGTGGGGTCACAATTCTATATGTGACCTTTGGGTGTATTTACTTATAATCTCTTTTGTACGCGTCATTTTAAGAACCATGACGTCACTATTGCACATCAATATCCTTTTTTAACTACCTTAGTATTTTCCTCTTCTAAAATATTCAATATTAAAAGTATTGTGTTTAAACTACTTACATCTCTCGTCATTCCCTAATCATGGCAGTCTATTGAAATGCTTTTTGACGCTAAAAAACATGACTATTGAGAAAGAGCAATTAAATCTCGCGATTTTTATGACGCGCATCTTTTCAAAACCCATTATAATTTACGATCGCATTTTCGCTCGATATGTTTTTTAATAATGAAACCATTAACTCTCCTAATTACCGTAGTTGATATCATTGATTGGACTTAAGTGTTCACTGAATGTTATTTTAAGAATAAATAAATAAATAAATACACCCAACAGTCACATACATAGTTCTGACCCCACACTAGGATACAAGTCCTGTGTCGTGGGTATCAGAGACTACGAGACTTTTTCGGTCTCACAAACACCCAGACCCGAAACAAATATTTGTGGATCACACAAACATTTGAAAGTCGAAGTCGAAACGAACTTACGTACCGAGGGTTCTTTCGTCATCATCATCATCATCATCAGCCCACGAACTTACGTACCGTGGGTTCTTTCATCATCATCATCAGCCCATACACGTCCCACTGCTGGGCACGGGCCTCCTCTACAACAGAGAAGTTAGACCTTAGTCCACTGCGCTAAGGGTTCTTTACTATCTACTATTTAAAAATGTTATCCCAACACCATAAGATAGTAACTTTACTTAATACCACTTGTTTTTTACTACATTACTACTACCTACTTAGGAAAGCAACTTTGAAATTGTCTGAAACATGGGACATCACATATTTTATAGCTATTATTCAAGGCGTAATTAATATTTTTACTTCATTCATTTTACTGTTGGACTTTTTTAATATCAAATACTTTTGAGCAGTTCTTATAACAAGGTTATCAATAAGGCCTTATAAAAGAACCCTACAGATTCTTCATCGTCATCATCATCAGCCCATATACGTCCCACTGCTGGGCACGGGCCTCCTCTACAATACAACTGAGAGGGTTTAGTCTAGGTCCACCACGCTGGCCCAGTGCGGGTTGGCGGACTACACACCTAAGAAATTCCTAAGAACTTTTAGGTGTGCAGGTTTTATCACGATGTTTTCCTTCACCGTTAAAGCAAGTGATAATTCATTGTGAATACACACATAACTTCGAAAAGTCAGAGGTGTGTGCCTGGGGTTTGAACCTGCGACCGCCGAAATTCTCGACCGCGCGCCTAAGCCTCGAGGCCTGCAGATTATTTAAATTAATATATTGTCCTTTTTGTTATTTACACACAATACTGGATACTTGATTTTAATAAAATAGAATCGACCACTGTATTTTCTCTATTTTCCGAAAAACTTTTATCCCACCTTCAACAAAATATTTTAGCAGTAGCAAAACATTCCAGTTTCAGTTTTTTATGAAATATTTCGTAGTTATTAATCGTGGACGTTATGAGTGCAGCCGTATAGATTATGAGCTCATTACTTATCCACAGAGGCGGATGAAACAGCCGACCACGTCACACCATAAGCGTGGGCTAGCTTTCATTGTATACTGTGGATTCTAATCGAAAGTTCTAGAAATCTGAGTGCTACAATACATTGTAACTGACGTTTATTTGACAAAATGCTTATCGTATGTCTCGATGAATGGGTATTCATGGAAATATGGCAGTTTTTTTTTTTTTTTTTTTTTTTTTTTTTTTTTTTTTTTTTTTTTCTATACTGGCACGGCAAAGTGACCCCATTGCACCTGATGGTAAGCGTAATGGGGTCCAGAAAAAGTGCCGACCAGCGAGAGATGATCTCCCGTTGGTCGACACAATCATGCCGGCCGAATACTTCTTCACCTTGTGAAGTTGTAAGAACTTTGGTAGTCATCATCATCATCATCAGCCCATATACGTCCCACTGCTGGGCACGGGCCTCCTCTACAACTGAGAGGGTTTAGGCCTTAGTCCACCACGCTGGCCTAGTGCGGGTAGGCAGACTACACACCCAAGAAATTCCTAAGAACTTTTAGGTGTGCAGGTTTTATCACGATGTTTTCCTTAACCGTTAAAGTACGTGATAATTCAATGTGAATACCCACATAACTTCGAAAAGTCAGAGGTGTGTGCCTGGGGTTTGAACCCGCGACCGTCGAGATTCTCGACCGCGTGCCCAAACCTCGAGGCCATCACGACTTTGGGAGTATTTCAGGCTATTTATGAAAGACTATTTGACAATTTTTTTATTATGTAACGTTTGACTCACCAAAGTAATGATAATAATGTCCCTTTTTGGCGTAACAAGGCTGTGTGACACGTATATCGATTTAAAAATAGCTTATTTTGATTCTGTATTTTGATATATTAATTTAGATAAGATTTTACTAAAACTGTGAAGTGGTGACACTGACACCGGACGGAAAGTGTGCTCCGAATATGTCTCGAGTAATAGGGATTATAAGCAGTGATGGCCTCGAAGTTATGTGTGTATTCACAATGAATTATCACTTGCTTTAACGGTGAAGGAAAACATCGTAATAAAACCTGCACACCTAAAAAGTTCTTAGGAATTTCTTAGGTGTGTAGTCCGCCAACCCGCACTAGGCCAGCGTGGTGGACTAAGGCTTAAACCCTCTCAGTTGTAGAGGAGGCCCGTGCCCAGCAGTGGGACGTATTTGGGCTGATGATGATGATGAATAGGGATTCAGGAAGAGTAATCTATCAGCGTTGGGATGATTTTTATAGTGTTACTGCTCAAAGAACGGCTTGATGAATTTTAGCTTCAGGATGGTTGATATGAATGGAATAGATAAGAAGTCAAATTTCGAGTGATAATTCGCAACAGCCTTGCGGGCTCGTAGCACAAATATCTATACCACAAAAGATCTAGAGGTCTTGATTCCAAATCCTTGGTTTAGAATAAATAGATTTTGCCATTAGAAAACTCACAGTAGCTGTGCGGATTCTGAAAATGTGACCCAAAACGGCAATGGGCTAGCCTCCTACGTGGGACCTAATTTTTTTATTTAATAATAATAATAATAAATACACCCAACAGTCACATACATAGTTCTGACCCCACACTAGGATACAAGTCCTGTGTCGTGGATATCAGAAACTACGAGTGACTTTTCGGTGTCACAAACACCCAGACCCGAAACAAAATATTTGTCGATTACACAAACATTTGTCTCGGTGCGGGGATCGAACCCGCGGCCTCTCGTTTCGCAAGCTGGTGTCTACCAACTGCGCCACGGGGCTGTCAATATTAATGTATTTATATTTAATAACTTTTAAACTGGTGAAATGTCAGTTCTTCCATTCTAGATGACTATGTTACCCTCATATTCAATACAATAGTTTGTACTTGAATAAAATTAGTGTGCTAATCTGATTCGGAAAATTTAGTCTTTGTGTCAATATTGTCAATAGTTTGTCAATGGAGCTTCTCTGGTTCGAAAAATGTACAGTTAATCAAGATTTGTAAACTAATTGTTGATTGGAAAAGAACACTAGAGTTTCTTGTCCGTTCTTCTCTAGTAATGCCTTTCGAACAACAACGGGTGATAACCTAAATTTTGAAATGAATGGATCTAAGTGATGTATTTGACATTTTATAAATTCAATAAATATTATTTCAATTCATTTAAAAACAATTGGCGACTGCAGATATTTACCTCCACTCAACTCTCCGGGAACATAGGCGTGAGTTTATGTATGAAAAAAATTGTTGCACTCAACATGAGCCAAGTGTACCCATATCGACGGGCAGGCGGGTCGGCCAAACAATCTATTTCCATCGCAGTTTACATGTTAGCGTGTGTTTAGTAAGCTGTAAATCATTTCGGGAGCGTTCTTGCGATGACGACCAGCCAACATCGGCATGAACTGTAAACTAACGCGTGTGGCCTAAGGTGTGGGCGATGGCGAAGCAGTTAATTATTTAATACTAAATTTAAGAGTAATGAAATCGATCTTAATACTAAATATGCTACAATTTGAAAGAAAGAAAAATCGTTTATTTGTCGCTTGACATGCCAAAGAAACACACAAACATATTTTTTCAGATTGTGGTCGGCATGGCAGGCAGTGACAAACAGGTTGCCAAATCAGCATTTTTAGCGTTGCTCGAATGTTCGATACTCGACCAAGTCAATCAGTCAGTCAATACAGTATATAATTTTGCAACTAGACAAGTTTGAAACTACGGGGCACAGCTCGTGATCACACCAATATTATAAAGACGATAAAAGAATTGTGTACAGGTCCGCTTTTTTTCCTGCCTATGCAGGTGTCAAAGCATTCATAAGAGCAGGGATAACCATGGCAAATCATAACTGCTTAACTAAGTTTGATTTCGTACAAGCAGAAATATTTCGTCTTGTTGGATTATTTCTAGTCACATTTGGAAAGTATTGCACTTAAATATTCCATTGGACAGTTGGCTAACAAGAACCCAACAGTCCCTGGTAAATGACCCTATTGGCGTAAACTGATATTTACTGACATGGGGTTTTGATTGTGTGTGTTGGAATTATTTACATACTATCTAATTACTTCGCAAAGATATTTTTACATCCATTGTTCCAGATCTTAGTCATGTCAATAAAATTGATGAAAAGCGTAAAACATGTCAGTGAGTCAAGTTATTATTAATAACCACAGCAACACCGCCGTCAGCTCGTAACGTGGGCCGGCCATAAACGTCCGTGTTGGTTGAAATCAACTGAGAACTTGACAGTCCGCCAGTTTAGCAATTTTAATCGATTGTATCGTAATGACGAAGGGTTAAGACTAGGCCGACGAATATCGATACTAAAATATGAAGCATTGGGTGAAATATGGCTGCGAAACTAGAGATAAGGGTTTCGATTCTACCACCAGGAAAATGTTATCGTAATTCATAAAATCATCATGGGTTTTGTGAGATAAAAGTCTATCGTAGTTCCCAATTTGTGTGAAATTTAGATTCAGAACTGAGTATTACAATGTTTTTTTTTAATAAATAATAAAAACACCCAACAGTCACATACATAGTTCTGATCCCACACTAAGATACAAGTCTTGTGTCGTGGGTATCAGAAACTACGAGAGACTTTTCGCTCTCACATACACCCAGACCCGAAACAAATATTTGTGGATCACACAAACATTTGTCTTGGTGCGGGGATCGAACCCGCGGCCTCTCATTTCGCAAGCTGGTATCTAGCCAACTGCGCCACAGGGCTGTCAATATAATATAATTCCATAAGGTGGTCACAAATTAAAAATCTAGAGCACAGAATCTACCTTTTCAAGGTAACGCGAGCATTCGTAATCAACTATCGCATCTATCAAAGACACCATTGGATAATTCTTTCGTGACTGAAAAAATCATTTTATGTTTTTTAAATCTCCGACAAAAACATGTTTTAAAACCGTGTCAACATTTATAAAAAAAGTTTTTAGTATACAAAATTGTGTAGTACGATGTATAGCATTTTATTCAGGTCGTGTTTCCACTAAACCATAAAATCTGTCTGCGAGAAGGTCGTCCGTCAATTTTAACGGCGCATTTGATTGTTCAACATGAGTATAAAAGCTTTTGGGGTTTTAATGCGTTTTTGATTCTTTTAAAAATACGCGAGCGACCGACAGTCTGGTTGGAAACGAGACGGGTTTTCAATGTTTAGATTGCGGGTTCCATTTTCTAGATTATTTTTCCTTCTCACGACTAAAAGTCAGTTAATTGTTTTAATAGTAGAGTAACGACGTGGTCGATCTCAAATTCTACCGGGGTATTACCATAACCTTAAAGAACAACGGGAATAAAATTACAAGTATATAGTATAAAAAACTGGCTTCATATCCGTTGTTCTTTAAGTCTGTGGTAAAAACCCGGTACAAATTGCATTTGACTACGGCGTGGTTCTACCACTACCTATATACCTAGATTTTACTTACTTTTCAACATCGAAAACCCTTATTACATTTCATCATCATCATCAGCCCAAATACGTCCCACTGTTGGGCACGGGCCTCCTCTACAACTGAGAGGGTTTAGGCCTTAGTCAACCACGCTGGCCTAGTGCGGGTTGGCGGACTACACACCTAAGAAATTTTTAGGTGTGCAGGTTTTATCACGATGTTTTCCTTCACCGTTAAAGCAAGTGATAATTCATTGTAAATACACACATAACTTCGAAAAGTCAGAGGTGTGTGCCTGGGGTTTGAACCTGCGACCGCCGAAACTCTTGACCGCGCGCCTAAACCTCGAGGCCATCACTGCTGTGTTGTGATTACATTTCGATATGTGAATATAAATTTTCGCATCTACCAACAGATAGCGACCATTGTAATGGGTAGTTATAAAAGTCGTAACTAACATTTTACGTAAAACCCGAACATAGTAACTAACCAAGTAAACTAATTCAGAATCTTTGTAAATATTCTCTACTTCAACGCAACTTTAATATTACTCGTCTCTAACACAACTTTTACGTTTTAGAATGACTCAATAATTAAGTTCGTAAAGCTACTGCGACAAAAACACAGATTACATGACAAAAATAATTTAGCTAAAAAGATAAAAAAAAACATCATTAAATACCACCACCAAAATAACTGAAAGATAACAAAACAAAGCGAAGTCAATTCTGCTGTACAAAGTTTTAGTAAAACAATGAGATATGTTTCAAAATCACAACGTAAAAATAGTTCAAAGATTAGTGTAATAATATCTTTTCCTTTCATTTATTTTTATTTTAGTAGGGAATCGTATGTTTTGTTCCATTTTTTTTAATGTGTGCCAGTGAAACCAATTTGTATAAAAGAGGAGTTCACATTTTTTCTTTCTTAGGTTTATCGCTGTGAAGGTTTTATTGTTATAGACATATAAAGAGATTTTGGACCTGATATATAACCTGGTATTTTTTATCTTCGATTTAAAATAATGATAAAACTACACACAAATATTTATATCATTTAAGTACTCAGCGCGATCTCGCGTACGGCAGAATGAACGCGAGTGACTCAGCTTAAGAAAGATGTTTACAACAAGACTTATAGTATAGTAAAAAAAACTAAGAATTTCTAAATTCGACACCTAAATCAAGACCTTAAAAATACGAGGCAAGAATCCTGATTCTAGGCCCTTTGCGATGTGTGGGAAAACATGGAAGAAATATTATTACACAACCCAACACCAAATTATCCAGTAAACACGAACACAAAAAACATATTAGTAAAGAGAGTATTTTTAAAAACGTCAGCACAATTGACTTCACCAAACTTAAACGAAAACATAGTGTATTACATACAAGTTAGGATTAAAAACAAAGTGCAAGTAAACTGAACAAAAACATAAACTAAATTACAAACAAAATGAAAGAGAAACAAATAGGTGAAATATTGTAAATACTTACAAAACTTGTATGTAACTGCAATTTAGGTGAGTGACGGTATTAGTAACTATTCTGCGCAACGTTTAAAATATCATGTAATAGAGATGATAAATTATAAATATACTATTTTAGGAGTGAAAAATATTAAAACTGTAAATAGTTCACAATGCTTTAAAACTTTAAGTGCCAATCATATTTTAATAGGGAAATGGTAGTTTCAGAATTTATATACTAAAACTAGTAATATTTACAGCATTTTAAGATGAAGCAGTATCCATTTTCAATATCCACTTGTGACTTTTATTAAAGTACAGTTGTGTAATATTATGATATATCAAATGGTGTTTGTCATATATTTTTTCAAACTATTGTTTCATATATTTCACATACAAAATAATATAAATAAGGCTGTTTGCCCTTATTTTAATTTGACCATACACACTCTACTGTAACCGTCACTGACCCAAATGAAATCCAAAATTAAAAGGTGAAAAACAAATGAACACACTTCTAGTGACACTGCGTCTACTTTTCCACTCACGATGAGATCATCCTCCCTTATTTTCTCCGAGTTCTTGCTTGCTGCCCTAAATGTGGCCGCAACATGTTTCTGTTCATCTTTTGTTAACAAAGTACACTTTGCTGCTAATTTCTTGCTTGTATTTCCCATCCTAGGAACAAAATAAAAACAATTATATATTTTATAATATAATGAATAAGCTTTAATACTGAAGGTGTTAATAATTATTTCTGCCTCTAAGTTAATATTACAGAATATAAAATATTAATAATAATTAAGTTAGATAAATGTTTTTAATTTGCTTATTTCATATACTACATTTAATTTTTCTGTTTTAGACTTAGTAAATTAATTGTTTCAATATTAGTGCATGTAGGTTCTCAATCTTACAAAAGGTCTCTTAAATCTCTAGTAATCCTGAGGCTATCTCTAGGTTCTTCTCTCATGCATTGACTTTTATGGGAGTCATAAATAAAGCTTAATCATATATATTTATAAATATAAATGAATGCAATTAAAAGAAAACAATTTATATATTTTCTCCAGACCAAAATTATAAATTTATATTTGTATTATAATATAAATCATTGATTTACAATTAATACCAGCATATTAAACATAAGTTTTCTTGAACTTTTAAGAATAATTGTATAAAATGCACATGGATAGGGAAGAAAATGATATTTTTTTCACATGAACGCAGTTCAAAACTATAGTGCGACATGTTTCCTGTATTTGAAGCCATAAAAGGATTCCAATGTCAATATCTGATGACCTTACTTTAATAAACAAAAGGAAAATTTTAAATTCATCGCCAATCAATTATCTTTGATAAATTCTGTCTATATTATTTAATCCGTAATTTTTTACACGTCAATATTGTTGGAAAGTCACATAAACAATAATACCTTTTCGCTGAAAAAACTGTTTTCGCAACTTATGAGTACATAATATCACTGAAAAATAGCTTGCACTATCGATTCAATATTTTTTTGCACATAATCTCGAGTATCCACATATAATTGTGTCAATAGCCGAAGATAAGCCTAATAAATGCATATGCGACGATTTAAATTATTAAAAACAAATCAATAAATCACTGACAAATATTAGGTACAAAATTATGATAGGTTACCTGTCAATGTCGAATGACAACTGTTTTATTTATTTTTCTATCTCGTGATACAAAAGGCGCGACTCACAATGCCGATAACACGTCTTACATCAAACGTCGCGTCACAGCGACTGAGCGCCTTATCGCGGTAATTTTTACTCTGGAAATAAACTACACAATACAAACATTTGAAAATTATTTCACCATAGGTTTATTGATTACTCGTTATTTATCCTCACGCGATACATTACTGCATACGCTGAGGTGTTCATTTATTTGGTGATTTCAGAAATACCACATTTCAATGGCACACGCTTGGTCTGTTTCATTCATTCATGACTGTCCATTAGCGTGAATACGTTTTGTAAACATGCGTAGATCACGAGACTTTTACATTCTTTGATCTGAAAATTGAATTTACGCGCTGACATTAATTCGAAATAAGAACAACAAATCATGAAAATATTTGCTTTTTTTATTATACTACCCACACATTTAATGTGGATAAGTTTCCTCTAAAACATTGTGTTCCGATTTACATTACACGAAATGGTTTTTGCAGGCACTTTTAACTTGTATATAAATTTTCAATATCTTTTATGAAAAAAATGTAGAGAAATAACTGCTTCTTCACATTTAAAAGAGCTCAGAAAAATCTGCAGATGGAGAATTGACACTTGGAAATTAAATGGTATGTATATCATCTTCCAAATTATTCATGATTTTTCCTTGAATAGGTACGATTTTTATAGTCTAATTAATGATATAATAGTCCACAAAGTTGATATTAAAGTAAATGCCGTGTAGGCTCTGAATGTTTTAGTTACTGTTTCATTATTTAATCTGGATGCAATATTTCTTTGCAGTAACAATAGCATGTGGACTTGTGGTGGTATACTCAAAGCTGTTGCAAAAACTTTAGCCCGTGGAAATAAAAATGATGGTAGTAATGATCCCACTACAATAAAACTGAATACGCTGGCACTTAGAATCAAACTTCCATTAAAATCTTTAGGATAAATAGAGGTGCCGATGATGTAGCTCCAGTGGGCTAAAGTACCCATACGTACAATCCACAGAAATTTTAAGATGATTGTACTACAAATAAGAACAATTATAGTTGAGATTATGCACATGTTATCAGTTTTAAGTTTTTTCGTGTTGTTTTAGACATTTTAAAGGAATTTTACATTTTTGCTTTAGAGGATTGATCAAAATTGTCAAGATGACATATAAGTACCTTAGCTGTTGACTTTCACAGTTCTAAATGATAGATAATAACAGCAGTAGTAAAACTATTTTTATTATGATATATGATATATATGATAATAATTTGTAAAACTAATAATAGGAAAACCAAAATAAAACGATACCAGAATTTGAATGCATTTAAAAGTGTACAGAATGTCATACTTAATAAATATGAACGCGGCGTAATTGATTGTTGCCACTTAACTAAAAATCTCCTAAATTAGTATTTAAAATAACAAAGAGTAAAAATCAAAACACATTGTTTCGTTGAATCCAAAAAATAAAATATCGCAATATTAAGAATTATTTACTCCATCACTTCATTAAACTAAGATTAATTTTCACAATAAGAAATTGAAAAAGTTTCCATATAATACACAGACATGGTAATTTTTGTAGTTTCCACTTGTCACACGTCATCGTGACTCGTGAAAATATATTTGGTCGCCGATTTGTATATTTTGTATTAAAATTCTGTTGTTTCGTGTGTGAACAACAATATAAATCATTGATGTTAGTGGTTTAGAATAAAGCATCACCATGACTCTCACGAAGATGGAGGTAGACTCGGCCAAAGGCGAGGGCTTTCGGCCGTACTACATTACGAAGATCGAGGAATTGCAGCTCATTGTTGCCGAGAAATCTCAAAATCTTCGCCGTTTGCAAGCCCAGCGCAATGAGCTCAATGCTAAAGTCCGTATGTTACGCGAGGAACTCCAACTCTTGCAAGAACAGGGATCTTATGTCGGAGAAGTTGTCAAACCGATGGACAAGAAAAAGGTCTTGGTAAAAGTGCATCCCGAAGGTAAATTTGTTGTTGATCTCGACAAGAACGTGGATATAAACGATGTGACAGCCAACTGCCGCGTTGCTCTCCGCAATGAGAGCTACACTCTTCACAAAATCTTGCCCAACAAAGTGGACCCTTTGGTGTCTCTCATGATGGTGGAAAAAGTACCCGATTCCACCTACGAAATGGTGGGAGGCTTGGATAAGCAGATCAAGGAGATCAAGGAGGTTATTGAGCTGCCTGTTAAACATCCTGAGCTTTTTGATGCTCTTGGAATTGCTCAGCCTAAAGGTGTGTTGTTGTATGGACCTCCAGGAACTGGCAAGACCTTGTTGGCTCGTGCCGTCGCTCACCACACTGAGTGCACATTTATCAGAGTGTCAGGATCGGAGTTGGTGCAAAAATTCATTGGTGAAGGAAGTCGCATGGTCAGGGAACTCTTTGTTATGGCCAGAGAACATGCCCCATCTATTATCTTCATGGATGAAATCGACTCCATTGGTTCTTCCCGTATTGAATCTGGTAGTGGCGGAGACTCAGAAGTGCAAAGAACTATGTTGGAGCTTCTGAACCAGCTTGATGGATTTGAGGCAACCAAAAATATCAAAGTTATCATGGCAACTAACAGAATTGACATCTTAGACCCTGCTCTGCTTAGACCTGGCCGTATTGACAGGAAGATTGAGTTCCCCCCACCAAATGAGGAAGCTCGTTTGGACATCCTCAAGATTCACTCACGTAAAATGAATCTAACCAGAGGCATAAATCTACGAAAGATCGCTGAACTGATGCCTGGAGCATCTGGTGCTGAGGTCAAGGGTGTCTGTACTGAAGCTGGTATGTATGCTCTACGTGAACGTAGAGTCCATGTCACTCAGGAGGACTTTGAGATGGCCGTTGCTAAGGTGATGCAGAAGGACTCGGAAAAGAACATGTCTATCAAGAAATTGTGGAAGTAATCTTAATTTTAATAATTTGCTGTATGCTTTAGATGCAATAAGATAATTTCTAATTAATTTATGTTTAATTTTTCCTTCTTTTTTACAATGAAATAAATTGTTACTTGCTTTTAATAATAACAAGATTGAACTTTTATGCAGCTAATAAAAGAAACTAATTTTGACACACAAAAGCTGATATATCATATAGATATTGGTATACTTTGTTCTTAGTAATTATAAAAATGTGGGTTTTTTAATTCACCAAATATTACTATTTCAATGTTAAAATAGAATTTTACATAGAAAGATTTTACATAGGCACACATTTTACCAAAACAACATAAAGAAATCATAATGAGAACAAAGATGTGTTAACAAAATTATTTAATTTCATAAAACAATAACATCAAACATAACATTCAATGATTTAAATAATACAGTTAAATTATGTTGTATCATAATTAACTTGATACTTTTTCATTAATATAAAAACAAAATTACCTATTAATTAAAATTATATTGCAAATAATTTAAATACACATTGACAACATTCTACACATCTTCACTTCAAAATAAAGTGTATAAATACATATTACAATAGTAGCATTAATAGTATATTTATTCACTTTCTAAATAATCTTTTAGTTTCTCTAGCATCTAAATCAGATTCTGTATCTGAGAGATTCTGTTGTGGCGATCCATTCACATCTATGGACAAGCCGGATGTACCCTGGAATAAGATTTTGTATGTAAGAAAACAATACTCTAGATCTTATGAGTTCATATTTTTTTCTTTCTTTCCTAAATTCAAAATGGGCACTATGAGTATGTTCTACTTTCTACTATGTTCTACTTAATCACTAAATTGAAGTCAAGTCTATACTCCCAAAAGTGTAGGCGGAGGTACATTTCTTCAACCTCACTAAGTTTCATTAGTGGGTGATACTGTTGCTGCTTTTTAACTCAATAATAATTTGCTCCACTAAGGAATCGAGCTTGGAACGCTACCATAAAAAATATTTTTTGAAATTTTTTGAAAGTTTCAATTCTACCATGTGTGAATTGCACACATGTTTTTTTTTGTTTTATACTTACTATGGGTCGAGATTTCTTCCTGAACGACTGTTGCCACGTGTTCCGCACGTACTGCAGGGGATTGACGAATTCGTGACCGCTGGCGCTAAAAACAAATGCAAATTTGTTAATTTCGTATTCATCAAACATGTTTGATTGTCGTGATGTTTGTATTTAGGAAGTATACAGACACATCCCTCACACAAAATTCACAGCAATTATGCCCTGTGATTTATTGCGTTGAGAATTCAGGACTATAAATTCAAAAGCGTTCTTCACGCAACTGCTACATTAAATTTTATGAATTTTGCTCAAAGATAAAAGGGAATTTGGGGACGGAGAAGCTAATATTTATCATGGAAATATGTTAGAGTCCTATTTATTTAATCCTGATAATAAAAATACAATTTTTTATAATCAATATCCATTTTTTTTAAATAGATCCCATCATCATCATCAGTCCAAATACGTCCCACTGCTGGGCACGGGCCTCCTCTACAACTGAGAGATAGAGCCCGTTACACCTTTATTTGTCTTGCCATCAAAATGCACCTGGTTTTAAAATACACAATGTTCTGTATTTATCTAGGTGAATCTAAATATCCATTAGTATCAAATTGGTCTTACCGTCCATTACACTCGACCGCAACACTGGCGTTGCTTATGAAAGGTCTGTCGTCGTCCGTTTTATTCTGGAATCTCACTCTGAAATATAGAAACTAATATGTAGTAAAATACATAATCGTGGTTTGTGAGCCTTAGTCAGTGATGCAAGCCTAAGATTTTTTTGGACTCCAAATGCTTTCGGATTTCGTTCATTACTAAGATATACAAGTTAATTTTTTTTGGAACTCTGGACCGCTAAATCACAAAGAAAATAACTGTACCATCGGGACAAAGCATCAATCACAGCAATTAGTGAAACCATTAATCACCACTGACACCTAACTGCTAGAAGTCGCAAGGCATGTCCACAATATTCTATCGTCGAATTAACTTTTTCGATATTATCAACTGCTTCTGTACCTAATAAAATACTCAATTAAAAAAAATCTATATTGGGACGATAAAGTGACAACACCGTGGCCTGGTGATAAGTACGGTATCCAAAAAGAGCATCAACTTACTCGGTATAAGGCGAAGACCTGCTCCGCCTGGGCTTGTATACGAAGTGGTAGTAGACGAAGAGACACAGGTAGACGGCGAACAGCACCAGCACGGTGACGATGACGGTGAAGCTGGCGTGGTGCGCGCGCAGGTAGTCCTGATGAGACCAGCCGTCGAACAACGGCAACTGGCCATACGAACATTTTAATGACAAGTAGATTCAGAGAATATTGGCTGTGATAGATAGACACACGTGTGATCCAATTAGGGATTTTTTGGTACGGAACCATATAATAAAAAATGGCATCTAGCTTAAATATTGAAGAGGAAATATAACATTATAACGAGGAATGATTTTTATTTTTTATATTTGTAACGAATAAACGAAATAATAAAGAAAAAATATTTGATTAAATCCTCATTTTACCCATTACCTCAAACAAAGTTACCACTGATAATAAAAAAACACAACACCATGAACTTACCTGGCTTTTCTTCATGAGCACACAGTTCCCGTCCTTGGCGAACGTTCCATCATCACATACACACACGGGCCCGTGCTCGTCCAGCGCGCAGAGGTTAGAACACTGTATTTTCTCACAATCGTTGCTGATATCGTCTCGCTGCACGCTCTCGTGCGCGATCACAAACGTGTTGGCGTCGAACACCCGGTATATGTAGGTTTCACAGTACTTCCTCCCGTAGAGAATGCATCGGCTGAGCCTGAACGAATTAGCGACGAGGTAGTAGATGTAGTCTTCGAATATGGCGAGGCCGTGCGGCGCTTGCAGTTCTAGATGCTCGGCTAGGATCTTTTTGCTGAAATACATTGTCTTATTGAAAGTGTGAAAATAAAAAGAAAGAACCATTCATTGCTAGTACGATTCATCATCAGCTGAAAGACGTCCACTGCTGGACAGGACTGGCCGAAAGACCTCCCACAAAGACTTCCCAAGTGCTCTGACGGAAGCGACCTGCATCCAGCGGCTTAATCACTACCACAATTATAAATTTCAAATACTAAAAAACATAAATACATAACTTCACGACTTTATGCCCCGAAGGAGTAGGCAGAGGTGCATTTCTGCACCCACGCTAGATATGTAAATCTCGATCGCGGGTTCAAACCCCTGGCACACACCTTTGACTTAACCATATTATGTGTGTATTCACAATGAATTATCCACGTACTTTAACGGCGAAGGAAAACATTGTGATGAAACCTGCACACTTAAAAGTTCTTAGGAATTTCTTAGGTATGCTGTCCGCCAGCCCGCACTAGGCCAGCGTGGTGGACTAAGGCCTGAACCCTCAGTTGTAGGCCCGCGGCCAGCAGCGGGGCGTATATGAGCTGATGAATATAGAAAGGTGACAGACCGGCCGGCTCCGTCGAAGTCCATGGTGGCGATGTGCGGGGGCGCGGTCTCTGCGACGTAGAGCGTGCGCGTGAAGGAGTCGGCGGCGAGTCCCGAGCAGTTGTCGGAGGGCGCGAGGTCGAGCAGGTGCCGGCCGCTCAGCGCCGCCGACCACACCGCCCACTCCTGCGCGAGCTCCACGCAGTAGAACATGCGCCGGGACGCCGGCTCCACGATCAGCGCCGTCACCTACCAAAAACAAAAAAAACCTGTGATTGGCTGTTGCCTACAACTTAGTATACGACTTCAAAAGGAATATTTTTCCCCGTTTTTGCATTTCTTACTAGGTACTCAAAGTTGAAGAGTTAGTTTGCTTGTTTGTTTTCTAATTGAATTTTTTCAAACTGCCTTAGACCCGTTACGATTGCCGATTTTATGGCATTTTTTTAGACTTCCCTAAACCTAGGATAAGCACGTTGAATCAATACTTAATACTTTTAATATAAAAGTCGTCCTACCCTACATTCAAAAGAGACTATGATTTGCTTTACAATTCTGTTACTCACCTTAGAGTTGGTGGGTAGTTTCTGCAGCCTGGCGCATCTCTTCTTGGCGACGTTGCACACGCGGATGCAGCTGGACTTGGGCGAGATGTCGGCGAAGTACACGTTCCCAGTCACCCAGTCCACTGCCACCTGGACATACACCACACTTGTGTTGTAAATGTGACAAAGCGATCTGACTAAACCAAAGGCCGCACACACTCTCACACTCCACTAACGGAATGGACCCCAAAAAAAAATTCCGATACAATTTATGTCGCAGAATCATTAGATTATCATTATCATCATCATCGTCAGTAGCAGCATAGATGGCTGTCATTACAACACCAATACAACATGAAAACTTATTCCTAGACACCACGGTGAAAACAGAAAATTTCGTATGTGTGTTTGTACTTCTCCAAGCTTATAGAGTTGGGACTTGATGCTATTTGGTATGAAAGAAGCTGATACCTTAGATTAACATATAGGGTACCGTTAATCCCAAAAAAACTAGCTCCAGTTATTCCAGATAATTTAAAATAAGAAGTTTGTAGTGGGAAGAAGCTTCAAATAAAATTGGACATTACAATGTAAAAAACCTCTCAGTTGTAGAGGAGGTGCCTAACAGTGGGACGTGTATGGACTGAAAGAAGAACTGTTACCTTAGTGGGATGTCCAACATTGGTGACGGTGACGACGTTGTGAGTTCCGTTCACCTCTATCAGTTTACCGGATTCAGCTGACGTTACGTATAATTTGTTCTTCCTAGAATAAAAGACATAATTCATACGGGGAAAAGACCCAGGACTGTTTTACTTCGTGGTTCGGCAAAGAAATGACCAGCACGCGAATCTCAGGTTTGATTCTTATAGACCGGGCAAATTCCTTTTGGGTTTTTCTATTAAGAAATTCCAAGTTGTAGAACACGAGAAATGGCGATAAGCTCGATCCGTATTACGTTGGACTTAACCCATTCCTCCTCACTGTCCTATTTTTAGTACACTATATTCAACATTGTTTTTTTAATGGTTACGGCTCTTATTTTTATTGTTTCTGATGAAATTCGTAATTTTACACTATTTTTCAAAAAAAAAAATTTCGCTGTAAAAATGTTAAGGTGATTTTAATGTATTTTTTTTTCAAATTGATAATTTTTGTCGACTAAGGAAGAGCATTGATCCGACTTCATAAAAAAAATAATAAAAAAAATCAATGTTTTCGATGCTTGGGAAGTAATGGGTTAAAACTTAAAAAGCTGGCGAAAGGTGGGTGCAGAAGTATACTTGTGACTACCCCTTGGGGAATACAGTGGTGTTGTTACCTGACGTTGACGTCGAGGTCGGTGATGACGCCGATGGCGGGGTCGCTGTACTCCACGGCGCTGGCGCCGTCTGTGGCGATGGAGCGCACCGTGTTCCCGGACACGTACAGCACCGACATGTTGCCCTTCACAGCCTTGCACGAGCGGCGGTCGGACCTGCGGGGAAGGGTTCTTTACACCAGGGTGTCTCAAACTTGCGGTTTCACGAACCCCTGGTCAAGTTTCCAGGTGACAGCGAACCCTTAAGCCTTAAGTAACTAATTAAAAATGAAATCCCCCCACCCCAGAAAATAATAAAATTGACTATTGAAATTATCACGTAGGGGTCACCAATTGTAAGTGTATCAGGTCACGTCGGGGTCACCAATTTAGGAAGTCCCTACGTGTTCCCTACTGCCCGGACGATACGCGACTGCCTGGCCGACATAGTTCCGCGTATTACAAAAGTTTTGTGTCAGCACTTCTTGGTTCCTACAAAGGTTTTCATTTCAATAAAAGAACATAAAGTGGCAAAACAAATATCTCTTTAATATTAATGTGATGTGTGTACTTGTTTCTTATCACAAATAGAGTCAATTTTAGGAATTTTATTTGACAAATTTGGTCGCGAACCCCTTGCCGTCGAATGGCGAACCCCTAGGGGTTCGCGTACCCCACTTTGAGAAACCCTGCTTTAGACCCTTGATATCTTAGGATATCTTATAAGATCATGGAGGATTCTATCGTTCCCCTTTCTCCTACATCCTCCGTTCTTTTAGTTCTTGGAAATGAAGCATGAAGCGCTTCCAACCCATGACAAAAGGATGAGATATCCAAAAAGGAATCCTATAGAATAGGCATTGGACAATGTCTGTAAAGCAGTTGGAAACTATCCTTAAAACTACGTGTTACTATTGGGCTCAGGTTTTTATTGTCTACCCTCAATAAAATGGAAAAGCCATGCTTCAAAGATTCCTAAAGGGGCATTGGTTATTTCTATACATAAAAAAGTTTGAAAAAATTGTCTCTTCGGTGGTACTACTTGGTAGTTCAGAGACCAGGTCCTAATTTACCACACTGGCATACTGGGGATTGTTAGTCTTCACATATGGGAAATTTGTTGTGATAAGTTTTTGAAATAGAGATTTTTTGACGATGTTGCCCTTCGCAAAATTTTAGGCTTAATGACAATTGGTCGGCGTCTGATTACATTCTGAAAATTACTTAGAATGAAACTTTTTTTTAATTTGGATGGTCCAGCCGTTAGTAATAATAATATATGTGTAGGATGCGACCTGAGCGCGTATCCGTGGTGGCAGGAGCAGAGGAAGGAGCCGGGCGTGTTGTGGCAGCGCTGCGAGCACGGCGCGTGCGCGCACTCGTCCACGTCCTCGCAGCGCTGCAGCCGCGCCACGAACCCGCTCGCGCACGCGCAGCGCCCGCCCAGCGGCGTCGCCACGCAGCGCTGCGCGCACCCGCTGCCCCGGCACGACACCGCTGCAACACAATCAAATTTATTTTCAAAGTAAAAAAATACACCCAACAGTCACATACATAGTTCTGACCCCACACTAGGATAGCTTTTCGGGCACATTTCCAGACTCCGTACTGAGGATTTCCTAATAGAAAAACCCAATAACACTTTACCCGACCCGGGAATCAAAACTCTAGATCGCATGGCATATACTAGTGCCACTGCAAATAATAATAATGCAGTGGCATACATAGTTGTGACCCCACTCTAAGATACAAGTCCTGTGTCGTGGGTATCAGAAACTAGGAGGGACTTTTCGCTCTCACAAACACGCAGACCCGAAACAAATATTTGTGGATCACGCAAACATTTGCCTCGGTGCGGGGATCGGACCCGCGGCCTCTCATTTCGCCAGCTGGTGTCTAGCCAACTGCGCCACGTGGCTGTCAATAAACTAGCTGTTGCTCGCAACTCCGTTTGCGAATATTTTAAACTTCATCATCATCATTAGCCCATATACGTCCCACTTCTGGACACGGGCCTCCTCTGCATCTGAGAGGCCTTAATCCACCACGCTGGCCTAGTGCAGGAGTGACAGACTACACACCTAAGAAATTCCTAAGAACTTTTAGGTGTGCAAGTTTCCTCAGGGTGTTTTCCTTCACCGTTAAATTACGTCATCATTCATGATGACTACACACATAACTTCGAAAAGTGCCTGGAGTTAGAACTCATAACCGCAGAGATGTATATTCGACCACGCGAACCTCGAAGCCAATGCATATCTTATTCTGAATTCCGTTATGGGTTGGAGACAAATTAGGATCACTCAGACTCCTTGAGCTTAACTGCTGGGTGGCACTGCTCTGGTTAAGTTTATTCTGGTGCACAGGAAGTACAGTGGAAAGTATTTGTGGCTATAAAAACATCATCATGTTGCCCTGTTCCCAATTCTATTTGGGGTCGGCGCAGTATGTTTTATCCTTCCAAACATGCCTATCAGCCGTCATGTCTTCACTCACCCTTTTTTCTTTCATACCTTCTCTCACGCATTCTATCTATCTCTTCTTTGACATTCCTCTGCTTGTCCATCCTTTAACTTTCATACTCATAATTTTATTACCTACATATTCTTTGTCTCTTCTCATAACATGCCTATACCACGATAGACGGTATCTTTTCAGGTTATTTATCAAAGGATCGACTTTCAAAATTCCTCTAATAACTTTTATGCCAATTAATTTTTAGTCTAAATAGAAACTGTTAGTCAAATATCAAGAAGGCTGTGGCGTGTGGGTTAGCAGCCCAGGATGTGAAGGTGTATAAGATGTATAATGGTGTAGTCTCACCGCACAGCCCCCCCTCGTCGGATCCGTCGCTGCAGTGCGGCGTGTTGTCGCACACGTCGCGCCACTCCACGCACTGCCCGCTCGCGCACACGAACCCGTCCACGCACTCCGCGGGGGAGTGACGCGGCGGGTACAGGTGGGACGTCTTGTTTACTGAAAATCAAACAAATACACGCAACAGTCACATACATAGTTCTCATCCCACATTAAGATGCCGAGTCTTGTGTCGTGGGTATCAGAAACTACGAGAGACTTTTCGCTCTCATAAATACCAAGACCCGAAACAAATATTTGTGGATCACATAAACATTTGTCTCGGTGCAAGGATCGAACTTGAGGTCTCACGTTTTGACAAGCTGGTGTCTAGCAAACTGCGCCACGGGGCTGTAAAAAATCTAGAAGGGTCGAGCGGCGTTCTTGCCTATACCTACAATTATAATTTACTACCCCCAAAATAAAAGTCGCCATCGTGACAAGCGTAAAGTGTTTTCGAGACAATGTGCCATACACTGATGGTGGTGTTGATAACGATGATAATGATGGTAATGATAGTAATGGTGGTGATAAAAATATTAAAAATGATGATGATGTATTCTATACACATACCCGAAGCGCAAGCCTCAGGCGTCTCATCAGTCCCGTCGAGGCAGTCCTTCTTGTCATCACAGACCCTCATGATGTGGAGGCACCGCATCTCCTGCCGACAGGAGAACATCTTCCGCCGGCTGCAGTGGTAGTCGCATCCGAACTCGTCTGTGCTGCTCGGACAGTCCGACTTGAGGTTGCACCTGGAATGGGACATTGGTATGATAATGGGAATGTAAATACTAAATAGTAGCGAACGTACAAAGGCTTTTGTTACTTTGTTAGATATTTTGATATCAACTACTTGTTTGTTAATTGGAAGTAGATGTAAACAAAGATATAACCCCATAAGAAATCGAGAAGAATAAGTAATTTTTACAAATGATAAACCTTAAGCTAGTGGCGGTATTTCTATAGAAGCCCAAAAGCCCAGTATGCCTTACAAATTCTGATTTTTTTAGCATTAAATCTTTATTAATAAAGCAATTTGATACATAAATGAGAATATCCTGCCTCCATAATAAACAATTATAAACTAGACATTACACAATTAACGTGAAACGCTTTTGGGTTTCTATGGAAGTACCGACACTGCCTCTAGATGTAGAATTAGCATTTAGTAAGACCTATTCTATGTTAAAAAAAGAAAGAGACAAATTTAAATACTGTGAATACTGCAAAGTTTTACTATTAACACCGTATTCTACAAAGTTTTACTAATGATGCTATGTATATATGGGCGCAAACTAATAAATAATGATTATATTGTTACATAAATATAATTAATATTTAAGATTAATATTTAAATAGCTATTTGTGATCACAAAACTGAGAATTTAAATACTCTAAAAATTATCAGACACTGTATTGACTGCTTATCTGTTTTAAAAACATGAGATATTTAATTTAATGTTTAATTATTTCTATTACTCCAGAAACTTTCAAAGTAAAATCAATAAGAATTAAATAACATTATTCTGATACTTATTTTTATGTTTTATGTAATAAATAACATGTTATTATATTTACATATTGTTAATAGCGCCATTTGTAAAGTAGTGTTTGATTATTAAAATAAATTTGTAATACTTATGTGTAAAATAAATTATTTGGATTTATGTAAAATTCATTATAATATTAATGTTGATTTTTGAACTATATTTCATAATTAATTGTACAGTACAGTAATTTCAATTACATGTTGTAAAGGAAGTTGCAGTTGTTAAATGTTAAGTGACAGTTGGTTTTATATAAAACGGCCATTGCAGCTCACATTGAGTTCAGTTCTATACTAGAAATTGTCTGAAAATAAACCAAGCTATATTGTGTGTGTGTTTCTGTTATTATGGAGTCTGGACACGAAAATTCTGGCGTATCGCCGACATATACAAACACCCTGTATAAGACGACATCATCATCTACAGCCCTTTCTTTCATCCCACTGCTGGGCATAGGCCTCTCTTCTGACATGCCATTCGTCTCTATCCTGGGCCAGTCGCATCCAAGACGACCCAAACACAAAAACAAGTCCTATGCATTTAAGCAAGTGTGTAACAGACGTCACGATAAGACGACACAGACACAGTCACTATTAGCTCTCATGTGCATCTTCCACACCCTGTATAAGACACATAAGAGACGTCACAAACACAAAATAGTACAGTATGTTTCGAACCGAGCGGTATGTGGTACGCAAATGCTTTTGTTCAGTTCACACGCGAACTCCCCTTCTGGACACCGTGGCTCCTCCTCCTGTACCAACATATACATAGTCTAAATCAGCCCATATATGTCCCACTACTGGGCACGGGCCTCGTCTACAACTGAGGAGTTAGGTAAAAGTCCAGGTAGACGACACATACATATAAGAAAGACCTCGTAAAAAGTTTTAGTGGTGTAGGTTTCCTCACGATGCTTTCCTTGACCGTTAAAACGGTTTATTTAAATATAGATAAATAATTTTTTATTGCTACCCATACACATAAATTTTCATAAATGGAATTATAAATAAAAATGTACACAATAGACAGTCTTATTACTGAGCGATCTCTTACAGACAACCTTAGGATGAAATTTAAGAAAGCAAAGTAAAATATAGGGGTACACATTTAAAAATATTTACATAGTTGAAGAGAATCAAGTGCCCCAACTCTCAGCTTTATCTTATAAGCAACGTTCGTTCAGTATTTTATCATTAGTCGACAACAATTACGCCGGCCTTCATCCAAATATACAGGGTGTATTCAGACCGTGATCGGATTCTTCATCTCAGGAACCCTGCATATTTTGTCAATAAAACATACTCAATAATCTATCTGTACACGTAAAAGTTGTTACATTTACAAGTATAATGAGGAAAATAAATGTCCCGTACCTTGATCTGGACGATGATGGGTTCGTCGCACTGTTCCTCGTCGGAGAAGTCGAAGCAGTCCTGGTGTCCGTCGCAGCGCTTCTTCAGCTCGATGCACTCTCGGTTCCGGCACTGGTAGAACCCGGGGGCGCACGTCATGTTCTCTGGAATAAACAAATGCCAAACATTTAAATTGTTCAAGACACAATTAATAAGCAAGTCCTTGGACTTAGAAAAAAAATCTATGAAATGGGATTCACCATAAAATTCAAAAATTCTTCACTTACCAACAATTCAAAACACAGGAATCACTAAAAAGCCCTAAGCCCTATATTGCGTTTTGAATTCAAGCAATATTTTAATTATTCAATACCACGACAATTTTGTAATACATTGTAAAGAAATGAATCCTCAAATTGAATGGTTAAAAAGTTTTTAAATCATAAATTTATCACCTGTAGTGTTGACCTAGTTTACCTACTGTACAAATAGCTCACCGCATCCAATTTCATCGGAAGCATCGTTGCAGTCCTCATCGCCGTCGCATTTCCAAGTCTTCAGTATGCAGGAGCCAGACGTGCACCTGAACCCCATAAAGTAATACTTGGTAACTGGTAAGCTATTATTTGCTGTATAAGACGAGAGATCTGAATTTCAAGGTAGAGTTTTTTCTACCCGAAAGACCACACGACTGAAGTGAAACTTCTTAAGCTCCATCTCTATGTGTGTTTATATTAATTTTCTACAAATATTTAAATTTATTATGGGTTTTCATATCTCAACTAACTTATATTTCCCTCTCAACTTCCGTTCGCCTCGCCCGATCACACTTTTCGTTATGCTCTCGTCACGCATTCACCAGCTTACTTCTCAAATCAAGCGTGTGTAAAGAATTTTTAATAAAAAATATAAAATCATCCTGTGAAAATATTTTCAACAAACTAGCCATTTGTAGTGCTTAGTTTATATGTACATCATCAGCGCAAATACGTCCCACTGCTGGGCACGGGCCTCCTCTACAACTGAGAGGGTTTAGGCCTTAGTCCACCACGCTGGCCTAGTGCGGGTTAGCGGACTACACACCTAAGAAATTCCTGAGAACTTTTAGGTGTGCAGGTTTTATCACGATGTTTTCCTTCACCGTTAAAGCAAGTGATAATTCATTGTGAATACACACATAACTTCGAAAAGTCAGAGGTGTGTGCCTGGGGTTTGAACCTGCGACCGCCGAAATTCTCGACCGCGCGCCTAAACCTCGAGGCCATCACTGCTTACTTACTATTACTTACTATACATATATATTAATTTTCTAGAAATATTTAAATTTATTATGGGCTTTCATATCTCAACTAACTTATATTTCCCTCTCAACTTCCGTTCGCCTCGCCTGGTCACACTTTTCGTTATGCTCTCGTCACGCATTCACCAGCTTACTTCTCAAATCAAGCGTGTGTAAAGAATTTTTAATTAAAAAATATAAAATTATCCTGTGAAAATATTTTCAACAAACTAGCAACCTAGCCATTTTGTCGTGCTTAGTTTATGTACATGGTGTCCAAGAAAATATGTACATAAGTACTATGGAGGGTAAAGGTAAGTAGTGTCATCTCATATAGTAGAAAATCGAAATAAGTGTCCAGCGGTCAGTTGTAAATAACAGTTCAAAAACCTTACAGAATGGCGCTGGGGTAGACAAAGGACATGGTATGAATTTAATATTATTGTCGACTAAAGTAGTTATTTATTGAAAATGTCAACTACTTGCGTAGTACAAAATAATGTAGTAAATATAACCTTAAACAGTTATTATGAAAAACGCGTGTAGCTAGAGTGATTACTGTGAATAGTACGTTTATTGATTTCCGCTTCCTAAAATTTATGATGCTGATGCTAATGTGGCGCCCCCAATGTATTGAAATTTGACGGACACTTTTGCATGTACTATATGACACTCCTTACCTTTACCCTCCACAATGAGTACGATGAGTGATAAAAGACGTTCCCTTGTCACTTGGTGCTCTGTTGTCGAGACTTTTTTCGTGTGCTGGTATCGATGTTTTCTTTCATCGTTCAAGTTCGTTATTCATCATGTGCATATGTAGAAGTGATTACTTAGAAGTTCTTAAGAATTTCAGATTCAATTCTCTCAGCTGTACGAGGTCTGTATCCAGCAGTGGGACGTACATGGGCTACGATTATAATGCTGACGATGTATGCTCACATGAACTCGTTGTCGAAGCAGGCGAGCGTGTCGCAGTGGTGCGGCAGCTCGTCGCTGGCGTCGGGGCAGTCGGCGCGCCCGTCGCACAGCTGAGAGCGCTCCACGCACAGCGCAGACTCCTGGCACGGGACCGAACCCACGCTGCAGTTGTGCGCCTCCGGAGACAACACTGCTTATACAACATTATAATGTAGGACGGCTACGTGACCAGTTTCGAAACCACCCTTCTCCCAAATCCCTAAATTCACATAAGCACGTTTTTGGATCGGATCAGTTTGTCAAAGATTGTACACACCATACAAATAACAATAAATAATAAAAAGAAAGAAAAAAAACTAGAATCCAACAATCACTGTCAAAGATTGTATACACCATACAAATAACAATAAATAATAAAAAGAAAGAAAAAAAAACTAGAATCCAACAATCACTAACAAGAAATAACAAAAAACAAAGGAGGACTATGTGAAATGTTTTTTGAGGATATTTGGAGAGCCTGTACCCTAGAGATATTTTCATTTATCAGTTAAGCGACCACGATACATGAATTGTAGAAGCCGCCATATTGAGCCGAGCAAGAACGTCACGTATGTATGTAATGTAGTGATAAACTAGTAAATTACATTGACACTATGTTCAGACAACAGCATTCACATTTTTGTATGTATATATCCCAATATAATAGAGATCAGACACTTGAGAGAAATTTGAATTCGCGCCATCCATTTCCCTTTTCTCTAGTATCCTAATATATTCTCAGCTTATCGCCGTCCACTGCTGAACTTAGGCCTCCCCAAGTGGGCGCCAACCATCCCGGTGTTGAGCCGCCCTTATACATCCGCTACCCGCCACCTTTCTCAAGTCGTCGGACCATCGTGCTGCAGGACGTCCTACAGCACGTAATGCGTAATACGTCCTTGACCCTTGTATCCAAATACAAGGGGTTATATTTACCACTGTTCTGTAGTTTCTCGTACGCAGAGCAGGTGGCAGCGATGCCCTTGTCCACGCACACGTCGCCGCACAAGATCTCGTGCATGTTGCACGGGTGTTTAGCAACTTCATCTGAAAATGTGTGAAAAATAACAAACTAGCCATTTCTGTTGGAATTACTGTAGTTGTAGTTGTCTCTCTTGTACCGCAAGATGTGATCAGAGCTCAATTCCCGGGCGAAACAAAGTATTACTAGGATAATTCATAAGGAAAGACGTAGCACGGAGTCTGGAAATATGCGTGAAAACGTCAAAAGGCACACTTATAAATGGAAATTAAAACCACAATTGGCGAAACATGGTTGCATAAGAAGTTTTCCGAATTAGCATTAGGTTTATGTTCAAATTTTGAACATTGTTTAAATTAATGTCATGATTACCTTGTTTTTAGCTACAACACGGCTTAAAACTAAAATGAAATCTCATTTTCAACCCAAGCAGGGTTTAGAAAATTGACTTAGAAAATATACAGATAGCTTACATTAAAAATGACGTCAGTATGAAAAACTACTTACACACGCAGCCCTCCTCGTCTTCTCCATGTCCACAATCTTGGACCCCATCGCACCTCCCATTCTTGTGAAAGCAGTGGTTGCTCTTATGGCAGTAGAGCTGGTCGGGGTCGCTGCACTGCACCAGCTCAGCACAGACCCCGTCCACCAGCAGCAACCCCGGGGGACACAGACACTTGTACCCCAGGTGGAAGTGGACGGGGTACTTGTGGGGTACGCTGTGGGATGTCTGGACGCAGATGTGGGAACACGGGTGCTCGGTTTTACAAGGGTGGGTGAGGAGGGGATTTTTAGGATCGGGTGGAAGGGATGTCGCTTGGATTAGCAGTTGGGTGTTATTGGGGAATATTGCTGGAAGATAAGTTGAATAATTTTTTTACAGGGTGTAAAAATACCTGTGATCGAAAACTAAAAAATTACATACATAATCTCACGCCTGTATTCCCCGAAGGGGTAGGCATTTCTGCACCCACATTTCGCCAGGTATGTATCAGTCCCACGTAATAGGGGGCGAGCCTATTGCCGTTTTTCGGGCACGTTTCCAGACTCCGTGCTGTTACTGCGAATTTCCTAATGGAAAAACCCAATAACACTTTGCCCGACCCGGGAATCGAACCCAGGACCTCTAGATCGTACGGCACATACTTGTACCGCGAGGCCACGAGGCAGTCTAAAAATTTTGTTTTTTTGTTGTTGTTGGTAATCTCCATAACTATTCTCTCTCTTTTTTTCGATCAAGGTTTATTTACTCCCTGTATAATATTAATATAAATTTGTTCCGTAGGGTTTTGGACACCACGATCAAAAGCTAAGACGGCTAATACTGTTACTGAGACTGGTTAGGAAAACGTAATTATTTACAATTTTATTTATATATAATCTGTTTACACCTGTATAATTAAGATATTAATAAAGTATGTTTATGAATTATTTTAAAAAATATTAGGGACAGCCTAATTCCGGGCTTAAGCAGACAAAAATGCAACTTTAATGTAATAAATAACCCCCAATCAATTTCAATTTCTTAGGTGTGTAGTCCACCAAACCGCCCTAGGCCAGCGTGGTGGATTGTGGCCTAACCCCTCTCAATTATAGAGGAGGCGCGTGCACAGTAGTGGGACCTATATTGGCCGATGATGATGATGAGAATAACAATGATTATTTTAAACGTTAACTTACAGAGTTCAATTCGTCTCGGTCGTATCTTGTACATGGTCTCATGCAGTTCCGCCCAGAAGAGCCGCGGCGTGCGTCGGTCCGTCCAGAACGCAAACACGTCGGTAATGGCCAGGCTCGTGATAGTCGACGTCAGTTCTCGAAAGTTCTCGTGACCCGTGCCTGGGAAATTAAAAATCAATCCTTCATTCATTCATTCATTAGTTCATTCATTCATTCGTTCATTCATTCACCATTACTATTGACAGCTCCTAAAGGAATAACAATAAAAATAAGCCATATTTAGAATAGTTTGTGTGATCGAGAGGTCCCGGGTTCGATCTACGAGTTCTCAATAGCACAGCAGTGATACGCCGGCTGCTTAATACGTAGGACTTATTTAGCGTAACGCGATTGTAAATACTTGAACTAAGGCCTAAACCCTCTCAGTTGTAGAGGAGGCCCGTGCCCAGCAGTGGGACGTACATGGGCTGATGATGATAAATAATAAATAATAATAAATACACCCAACAGTCACATACATAGTTCTGATCCCACACTAAGATACAAGTCTTGTATTTATGGATCACACAAACATTTGTCTCGGTGCGGGGATCGAACCCGCGGCCTCTCGTTTCGCAAGCTGGTGTCTAGTCAACTGCGCCACGGGGCTGTCATGATAATGATGTACATTAATGACTTGCCCTACTACGTAGGAGATAAAAACGAAATAGTGCTATTTGCCGATGATACATGTCTAATATTTAACGTGAAAAAACGTCTTGATAATTTTGACGAAGTAAACAATGTTAATAGTGACCTCTTGTGCTCATATAAATTGTATGTAATCATAAGTTGATAGTTACAAATTTTAAGGAAAAATTTATTTTCTTCTTTTTAGAGCGTTTCAATAAAACCTTTTTTTAAAGTTTTGTTTGCTTTTATTATTCATCCATGTGTGTCTTGACGTAAACACAAAATTAGGTTCCATTGAGTCATGGAACAGTTGTTCTAAATAAAAAAGTTGGACATCTTTTGCTGATTCCGAAAACTACAAAAAAAACAGTTGTAGAGGAGGCCCGTGCCCAGCAGTCGGACGTATACAGGGTGTATTCAGACCGTGATCTGAAACTAAGGTGATTACAAACCCTCTGGCGTTAAAAAAAACAACAAATAAAAATTTTAACGTTTTCCTAACAACCATAGGTATAAAATGTATGTAGTTGTTAGGAAAACGTATTTTTTTTTGTCGGAACTTTTTTTAACACCCGGGGTTTGTAATGACCTTAGCTTCGACCTTACCTACCTTAGTTTCCGATCACGGTCTGAATACACCCTGTATGATGATACAGAAGTGGTACCTTCAGGGTGCATGTAGTCGATGACGCCGCTGGCCTCGTCCGAGATGTACACCAGGTCGGTGGACGCCGCGTACCGCAGGCGCACGTGAGGACCTGACAACAACACCCTGTATCAGCTCCGCACATCATTGTCATGTAATCACACACAACACACTGTATGTTTGCTACATTGTTACTTATTACACTACATACTGTATATAAGCTTTAACTCGACTGTTATGAATAAAACATCCTGTATCATAGGTATGAATTTTTATGCAAGAAACATCACACTGTATATTAGGTATAACACAACTTATATATAATAAACAACAGCCTGTATGTATGAATATCATTTATATGCAATTAACAACAATGGTGTATATTAGGTTTAACGCAACTGATGTGTATTAAATTTATTTTATTTTTTTAGCAGTAGCCACAACGTAATAAACAGCTATAACACGTTTCGAAGCGGCAATAATTAAAAAAAAAATTAAGAAGTGTAAAATTGACGATTCAAAAGAACTTGTAAAAGTCTATTTGAATAAAGATAATTTGACTTTGACTTTGACTTTGTAATTGTTTTTCACCTCTGCCTACCGCTGCAGGAAAACAGTCGTTATAATATTTCCCTCACCCCTCAAATTGTTCATGAGGACATGTCTCCGTCCCTCTCCATCCAGCCCTATGCTGTCTATGTGGATACTGTTGTCCTCCTCGCTCTCAACAACTGCGACCAGCATTCTCCTAGCAAAGAAATAACAATTTAGTTCCTCTACATCACAACACATATACAGGGATGTTATATTACCGGAAGAAATTTCATGATCACATACGCCTCAGTGCTGGGTTAAGGGTGTCTTCAAAACTGGTATTAGTCCACCACGCTGGCCTAGTACAGGGTGATGAACTACATCAACATCATCAGCCCATATACGTCCCACTGCTGGGCACGGGCCTCCTCCAAACAGAGAGGGGTTAAGGCCTTGGACTTTGGCATTGGGTGGACTACACTTTCTTAGATGAAATTTTCTTAGATGTACCGATTTCCTCATAATGTTTTGTTTCACCGTGGAATTAAGTTATAATTAATTGCGAACACTTGATTTCCAAAAGCCATAATTGTACATGGAATATGATACTCACTTTATTCCAGAATAACATAATTACGTTGATTAGTGAAAATTATAAAAGTATTTTTAAAACTAGTGACCTGACCTGACCTGAGATTCGAGGTTTAGGCATGCGGTCGAGAATCTCGGCGTTAACAGGTTCAAACCCCAGGCACACACCTCTGACTTTTCTAAGCTATGTGTGTATTCACAACGAATGATCACATACTTTATCGGTGAAGGAAAACATCGTGAGGAAACCTGCACACTCATAAATTCCTAGGAATTTCTCAGATATGTAGTCTACCAACCCGCACTAGCGTCATGGACTTAGGCCTAACCTCTGTCAGTTGTAGATGAGGCCCGTTCTCAGCAGTGGAACATATATGGACTCAAACCCACACTAATGAACACTTACCCGTATTCCGGCAACACACACAGCGCTATGGGTATCTCCTGGTCCGTGAACTTGTATACCAGCGCGCGGTGCTTGGAGCTTAGCGACACCACCTCCACGAACCGACGGCCCGCGTCCAATATGTACAACGAGTCCGACACGTAATCTGTAACAATATTATATTATCATCATCATCAGCCCATATACGTCCCACTGCTGAGCACGGGCCTCCTCTACAACTGAGAGAGTTTAGGCCTTAGTCCACCACGCTGGCCTAGTGCGGGTTGGCGGACTACACACCTAAGAAATTCCTAAGACCTTTTATTTATTTATTTATTTATTTATTTATTTATTTATTCTTTTTATACATAATAACGTATAAAGGCGGACTTAATGCCTAAGGCATTATCTACCAGTCAACCTTAGGGTGGTGCAGAGATACAAGATAGGTGCATAAATATTGATGATACAGAAAATATAGATACTCATATATATATATATATATAAATATATACAAGATATATATAAATAAATACATAAATAGTATATTTATAAACCTACTTATATAAATATATAATATACATAAATACAAAACTACATATACATACATATACATACTAAGATGCTTCTGACAATTGATTCAAAAAAAGTTGCCGAACCCTTACTTTAAAGGTAAAGCGGTTTGTCAACATCCTGATTTCTAGGGGGAGTGCGTTCCATAGAAGGATACCCCGACTAGAAAAAACATAAGGCGCAACCAGATCATGTATCTGGACCCGATCAGGATAGAATGAGGCATGCCAGATCCGGCAAGCCCTATCAGGACCAGATCTGGTCCAGATAAGGATAGCCTGATGTTAAATATAATCAAGTATGGTAAGGCATACTGGATCAGGACCAGGTCTGGTCCAGATAAGGATAGCCTGATGTTAAATGTAATCAAGTATGGTAAGGCATACTGGATCAGGACCAGGTCTGGTCCAGATAAGGATAGCCTGATGTTAAATGTAATCAAGTATGGTAAGGCATACTGGATCAGGGCCAGGTCTGGTCCAGATAAGGATAGCCTGATGTAAAATATAATCAAGTATGGTAAGGCATACTGGATCAGGACCAGGTCTGGTCCAGATAAGGATAGCCTGATGTTAAATGTAATCAAGTATGGTAAGGCATACTGGATCAGGACCAGGTCTGGTCCAGAAATGTAATTTAATATACAAATGTAGGCTTATCAAAAAAAAAAAACTAAAGAGTTATTAAAATATTTTGTGTAGGTAATACCTATAACAAAAATATGTGTATCAAACATAAATAAATATCCTGATATCTAAGTGTGTTGTGCATTATATATAAAATTACATTGAAATGTATTCAATAAATAAAAAATTACAAAAATATTAATATAAACACAACATGGGGTGTATAATATATTAGTGATAGCGCGTGACGTCATGAAGCAACATGTCGGAACTCAGTGTTCCCAACTTGGGGGTATTCCCCCTAAATTTGGGGGGAAAAAATGTGGACTGGGATTTTTTAGGGGCTTTATATTTTTAGGGGTATTTTTGGGGATTAATCCATCCCCTAAATGCTAAGTTTCTTTAATGTCAACATGTATGATTTTCAATAGTTTGTGCCAGAATAAAATGAAATAATATTTGACGTATGAAATAATTTATAAATACATAAAGACTATTAAACAATATTGCAGAATATAATTTTGTTTTTTTTTGTTTTACAAAATGTTATTTAGATAATTATTAGAAAAAATGCAAACAGTCGAAAAATTATGATACAAGTGAGATTCGAACCTACGACCTCGGCTTTACGCGCACGCTCACATCCAATTTTTCTAATTCGTAATGCTAATAGCTAATAAAATTAGAATTGGAATGCCTAACAAGAATGTGTGATATATCTTTTTTTTTTAGGGGGTTTTCAAATAATTGTGGCGCTTTAGGGGTTTTTGACTTTACATTTAGGGATAAATATTTTTGGGAGTTGGTAACCCTGTCGGAACTTGTTTACACACAGTGTAGTTGAAGTGTTTATCATTTAAAGACTTTTGTGTCATAAAAAAGCATTATTGAATGTATCACTAATTATACTTTTTATATTACTTAAAATTGTATGTCGATTGGTATATTAATGTAAATAATGTAGGTGAAGATTAAATAAGTTCAATACAAAAACCTAATCACCTTAACAGTACATAGTTAAAGAATAATTAATATATTGTATGTTAAACAAAAAAAAGTGTATCAAGTACTAAAAACCTATATCTAGACATTTACTCAGTGTGTATGTGATGTGTAGAAAATACGAACTTGTGGACTAAACTAACTAAATACAAATTTATGTGTTGTGTGTAAGGCGGCCCCTAGACCTACAATAACATTGTACAATACATTTTATTGTAGGTACAATAAGATTGAAAGGTGTTTTGCATCCAAACGATCAATTATATTGCACAAAAATACGAACTGCTCAATGTTTTCGTGTTCAGTTGGAGCATCATATTCCAACAAGATGCAGCTGCAGCTGAGGTGTTATTGCTAATGGCTAAACGTAAACGTAAACAAACACGTCGCTGGTGTAAAGAGTGGTACAAGAAAAGGCAGAAATACACTCAAAGAGTTGAATCTTTTCTTCACATCATCTTTGCTTGCCCGTGAAAACATCTCTGCAGTATATTTTTTTAAGGCGTTCATGATATTCTGTGCTCTTGACATTTCATAGAGATGATAATTCTCTCTCCTTAACTTTTAGATTCTCTTTTCCCGCCATTTCTGCGCTCGCGTGTGTTCTCCACGTCAGGATGAAGCAGAGGCTAAAATAAAAAATATTGCGCAATACTGGCCCTACATGATGCAATGGAAAAATATGGTACAATAAAAATTAAAGTCGCTCAAACTTTTGTTCCATCATTGCGCAATCTTCAATATTTAGCCTAATCAATCAATTATATTGCACAATTCGAAATATTGCGCAATATAATTGATCGTCTAGGGGCCGCCTAAAGCTTCGTTTTTAAGTTTAATTACGTAAAACATTCAAGGTTACTAACCTAAAATCATTGAAAAAATACATTACAATTCTTTGCTATTTTTAAAATAATTTTATATTTCAATAATCCGTTTTTTTTCAGATGACTTATACTTATGCATTAGTTTTATTTGTAAATGATTCATCCAATAAAGAAATTGATATACTACCAAGTTCTTGGTTAGATCATTACAAAGAATATGGTGGTGGTAAATATATGCCTGAATCATTGTTAAAAAGTGCTAAGTATTGTAAATTATTACAAACAATGGTGAAACATTGTGATGAGCCTGATCCGACATGGCCAATGTTTCATGTTCAAATATGTGGCACAGCAGGTAATTTATTGTTATTTGAATTATAGATTTGTGAGAATTGATATCTTATTGTCAGAATAATAAGAAAGTAATGCATAATTACAATTAATGTTATCAGAAACAATGGAAGAGGCAGAGGAAAAAATAATAAGATTGGACAAAGAACCCTATGCTTTCTCTACTGATAATGAGCAGTCTAAAGCAAAAGCAGCTGCTGTTGAAATAACTTCCAAATTAAAAGCGTTATCAAAGGATTGATTAAAAATATATAATATATTTAGCCAAACAACGGTAGAGTTGAAATTGCAGGTAATATTTATTATTTAAAATGTAAATATTGTTGAATAATTAATAATAATTTTTTTACTAATAACTATAACTTAAAATAAAAATCAACTCAAATTTGAGGGACATAAATATGGGTATAGAAATAGCACATAAAGATGTACATTAACAACAATTATGAAGATATAAGATACATTAATTAAGATAATTAAAATACATTAATGCTATAAAGCAAGAAAGATAAAAAAAATAAATTAAAATACATATATGAAAGATCTAATATAATATGTAGTTGCTCTATCTGACAATGTTGAAATTTATACTTTTCTCTTTATGGGAAAAATACTACATAATATGCAATGAAATAATATTTATTTAATCTATAAAATATTAAATACATCACTTAGATTCAGTCATTTCAAAATTTTGTGTATCACCCTGTTCGGAAGGCAGTCATCACAAGAATAATTATAAAGAAGAAATATTGATACATATTAAAGACTGAATTTCTCAAATTAAAGCAGTTCATTAATACATACATACATACATAGCATACATGCATACATACATACATACATAACCTCACGCCTGTATTCCCGGAAGGGGTAGGCAGAGATGCATTTCTGCACCATTTTTTTTATTATTACTTATTTAATTAAATACATAATTAATTCAAATTTTGTATTTTAGATGCAAGAAGACATAAATACCAAAATAACCAAGAAATTATTGCAATAAATTGCATCAAGCATTGCCTTCAGTATTGAATAATGCTAAAGATTGGGATGGCTATGGGATGGGTAGCCAGGATCAAAAAACAACCATCTAATGAAGATAAATCACAAGCAAATAATAGCTTTTATTTTATTTACTTTAAAAAAATAATACTGTGTAAACAAAACAAAAATAAAAATGATATTTAAATTAAAAACAAAAAAAAAATTGGAAAAATTAAATGTAAATAAATATAATAATATGTTAAGTAAAATATTTATAATATCAATTCATAATTTTTTTTTTAATTAAACATATTTTTCAAGACTATACATTCATGTTTTTTTTAAAGGACCGGACCGGGCATACTCGATTTGGATCAGGCAAGGTTTTATAACGCAGATGATTGATTTGAATAATGAAAAAATGGAATACAACCCGACTAGATAATATTTTCGTGTTCCTTAGAAGGACCGGACCGGGCATGCCCGATCTGGACCAGATAAGGTATGTAACGCAGAAGATTGGTCTGGACCCGATCAGGAATTCCTAGTCTGGACCAGATCAGGAATTCTTAATCTGGACCCGATCAGGAATTCCTAATCTGGACCCGATCAGGAATTCCTAATCTGGACCCGATCAGGAATTCCTAATCTGGACCCGATCAGGAATTCCTAATCTGGACCCGATCAGGAATTCCTAATCTGGACCCGATCAGGAATTCCTAATCTGGACCCGATCAGGAATTCCTAATCTGGACCCGATCAGGAATTCCTAATCTGGACCCGATCAGGAATTCCTAATCTGGACCCGATAAGGTTTTCCTGATCAGGTCCAGACCAATCTTCTGCGTTACATACCTTATCTGGTCCAGATCGGGCATGCCCGGTCCGGTCCTTCTAAGGAAGACGAAAAAATTTCTAGTCGGGACATTGAATGAAGAAAGAAGTATGTAGAAAGTCTGAGCTGTGAGAAGGACATGAAAGGAGAAGATTGTTAGACGAGCGAAGATTCCTGTCGTGGTTACTACCTAAATATTGAAAGTAAGAAGTCAGATAAGAGGGCGGAGTAGAAGACTTAATAATCGAGAAAAGAGTAGTGAGTGCGCGTAGAGATCGGCGCTGTCGGATAGGTTTAGGTGTGCAGGTTTCATCACGATGTTTTCCTTCACCGTTAAAGTACGTGATAATTCATTGTGAATACACACATAACTTCGAAAAGTCAGAGGTGTGTGCCTGGGGTTTGAACCTGCGACCGTCGAAATTCTCGACCGCACGCCTAAACCTCGAGGCCATCACTGCTTCGATAATATATAATATTATATACATACCATTTTTACTCTGCCTCGTGGTCTCGCGGTACAAGTATGTGCCGTACGACCTAGAGGTCCTGGGTTCGATTCCCGGGACGAGCAGTGTTATTGGGTTTTTCCATTAGGATATTCTCAGTAACAGCACTGAGTCTGGAAATGTGCCCGAAAAACGGCAATAGACTCGCCCCCTATTACGCGAGACTGATACCTGGCGAAATGTGGGTGCAGAAATGCACCTCTGCCTACCCCTTCGGGGAATACAGGCGTGAGTTATTTACGTATGTGTATGTATGTATACTATTTTTATTTATATAGTGATGTTTGAAGTGAAAACTTCTTTAGCATCGTTGTGATTTGAAAGTCGATGAAACGAAAAAGGACAGTAAAAAGAGACAGACACATTTTAGTAACGGTTTTACCGCTAATATACTTGGCCACTATATAATATTGTAAAGAACGCACCCATAAAATTTATTTTTAACCAAAAAAAATTAAGGTTTCACTTTTACCACATATGAATTGCACACATGTTTTATTTTTATTTAAGGAATTAATAAGGCATGTGTTAATCCAGGGCATCAACTACTTGCATACCAAATTTAATTAAAATTGGTCTAGCCGTTTTAGCGTTAAGAAGCAAGAAAAATATACCATCTCGCCTGATCTTGGAGAAGTAGGCAAAGGTGCATGCCATGTGTGGATAATTTTCTAAGAATCGAACCCGCGACTTTCGCTCCCACCAATTGAAACCGTGTTAACAACGTTCAATTTATAGCCAACGAATCAGACAAAGAGACAGAAGTAACAAATATTTACCGTAGTCCATATCAACAACGTTCTCCAGCCCGAAGTAGATGAGTGTGTTGGTCTTCCCATGGGTGAAGTAACTCATGTTCGTGTAGCCCAGGGTTCGACGCTGCCCGTCGTAGATGTACAGCACGTCTGAAAATAACAACATACTGTCAATCCTTTTTTTTTTACGAGAGGAAAGCTCTTTAAGCTCCCCTGTTCGGTACCTCGTGGGAGGCCGAAAGGGGTATATCGGGGTCTCTGGCCTTCCAACTCGGTGCGCAGAGAAGGGCTTCAGATGCCCTCCACTTACGCTTTTTTGGACGTTCACCTCTTGTGAACATCCGCGACAGTCAAGAGGCCACGCCCTCTGCCGCAAATCTCAGGGTTGCTATCATAGTGTACCGCCCCCGCAGTACGCCGAGCTACCCCAGGAGCCCCTGTTAGTACTGTCAATCCTGCCCATTCTAAAACTCCAAATGATAAACACAAAAATTTTTAATATGGCTAAAATCGAGCGCAATTTGGTCTTGACTTTTGTATATACACAAAAAGTTGACATAATATACAAAAGCTTAAAGCCTTTAAAAAATATACATCTAAATCAATAATATTGACTGACTGTACTTCTCGTATCAATACAGCTAAAACCAACGAACGGATAGACTATTTGGCCCAAAGATCAAATGAAAAATGAAAGGATTTTTCAAAATTCACCTCTAGGATATAAAGGGGGTCGCGAGTGTTGTGGGCAAAAGCTAACCTACTATTTCAAATTGTACTTGGTCTAAGGCTACCTCTGAGGCTGTCGTGGGCCATGGCCTGGACCCTGCCGATGTCGAACTGCGTGGCGTGGCTCTCGGGGTTGCCCAGCACGTCGTACTGGATCTTGGTGAAGAACTGGCCGCCGCCCACTATCAGGTATTGGGGACGATAGTCGGGTTTAGCTGGAAACATATACATATGTATTCGTAGTTGTATATTTCAATGAAGCACAAGAAAATAAAAATGCAGAAGACAGTAAGGAAATCAAACATAAAGACATCGGGAAGACAGAGATAGTTATTGTTATTATGGACATGATATACAATATCATCATCATCATCAGCCGAAAGACATCCACTGCTGGACATAGGCTTCCCCAAAGACTTCTAAAGTGCTCTGTCGTAAGCGGCATGCATACAGCGGCTACCCGCGATTTTTGGTGTGTCATCAGTCCACCTTGTGGGTGGACGTCCAACGCTGCGCTTGCCGGTACGCAGCCTCTTATTATTAAATTACTATTTAATCAAATTAATGAATTTATGTGTTTTATTTTCAAAGGAAACCCTACATCTTAATATTAACAAACAACAGGCAAGAGAAAATCAATTATAAAAAACACAGAATTTTCATACTCTTAATATTACACAGAGCACAACAAATTAAGGCCCTAAACTATTTGAATGCCACTAAGAAACGAGAGGCTATGGGGTCGACCCCGCATCGAGACACGTTTGTGTGATCCGCTAATATTTTTTTCAGGTGTATTTGTGAAACCGAAAAGACTCTTGTAATTTCTGATACCCACGACACAAGACTTATATCTTAGTGTGAAGTGGGAACTATGTATGTGGCTATTGGGTGTATTTATTTGGGGTCCTAAAACAACTTAATGCATTTTCCAATAAAATACATTATACATAGTATGGAGCTACCTTAATTTGAAATTACTTACGAAGACAGTGGCCGTCGACCTTCTCCATGGAGTCTGGACAGCCGCAGGAGTAGGTGGTGTTGGAAGTGACGAGGCAGAAGTACGAGCAGGGGTGCTGGTTGCACGGGTGGGGGGTCTTCCGCATCAGCAGCGGGTGGTACATGTGCATGCCTACAAATACATTTTATTGCTCCATCATACATACGATCCCGACATAATGCCCTTAAATTTAACTGGCTGGTGGTAGGATATTCGTATCCGCCCGTACACAGACGTAAAACCCGCCATAGTGGCATATGCAAGTGTGCCGCGTTCCGGGATCAGCCAGTGTATATCCGATTTTCGGGGGGGCTTCAATCATGGTGAAAGGATGACCGTGCCGGCATTTTTTGGCCGGTTTGTCGCGGTCGGTCCTTTGAATACCATGGCATTAGTCCCCCATACTTCTTCACAAGAATGGTGAAGAGGTATTCGGCCGGCATGATAGTGTCGACCAACGGGAGATCATCATCTCTCGCTGGTAGGCATTTTTTTTTATGGACTCCATTACGCTTACCATCAGGTGCAATGGAGTCACTTTGCCGTGCCAGTGTATAAAAAAAAAAGACATGATCAATTATAATGATAGAAACAAAATTTAAAAAAAGAAAAAAGTAAAAAATAATAAAGCAAATAATTAATACTAAATGTCATATACTAGTATATTCGTGACGGGTGTACCAACGTAACAAAATAAAAAAATTCGATAATCGAATGTTGCACGCGAAATTTGAAAACCGTCACCGTACTTTTTTAACACACTTCGTAGATTGGCAATACTTCGGCGTGGCAATGGCATTGTTATTATAAATGTCACCTAACCAAGGGGAGGAGCCTAGCGTGACGTCACCATGACGTAACGCGATCAACTGGTAGCGACGGAAGGGAACTCACCTACTATAGGTCCATCCATTGTCACCATCATGGAGTGTTTCTTCGCCCTAGTATGGATCTTGTCTGAGGTCCGAATGGAGTTTGAGGTCCAATCACTCCAGTACACCGTATTCTCGAATACGGAAACCGAGAATGGATGATGGGCCGGCTCCTCAAGCAGTGTCTGAAATATATAGAAGCACTACAAATTTAAGGGTAAGTATCTCACTAAAATTGTAACTGGCAAAAATACAAATGGTGTTTAAGAATAACATTACAAAGAAAAGATGGATTAAAAAATTAAAATAAAGGATGCGTCATCACGGTCATTGAATATTTTCTGTAAATTTGATTTTAGATTTATTGAAACCTTTGAAGCTATTACAGCTATAAAAGTTGTTGTGTCTGTTCCCCAAAGTAATAATATAATTAAATAAAATAACCAATGTTTTTGTTGTGTAAGGGAATAGTAACAATCAAGTTTTGGTAACAAAAAAAGAAAAAGAAAAAAAGCAGTTCCTTCAAGACTATTACAGAAAGAACTCACATAAACCCGTCTGTTGGTGAGCAACACGACCCTGATGTTGGAGTCGACGAAGTAAAGGCGGTTGTTGGGCGCGTCCAGCGCGAGTCCCGTGGCGAAGCTCGCCAACTTGTCGGCCAACACGCTGGCCTGCGCGCCGTCCATGCGGGCCGACATTATCACCGCGCGCCCGTGCCAGTCCGCCCAGTACATGCGCCTGACATATACAACGTGGTTACAAAATGTGATCACACTTTTAGGTGATCACATTAATAAGCAGTGATGGCCACGAGGTTTAGGCATGCGGTCGAGAATTTCGGCGGTCGCAGGTTCAAACCCCAGGCACACACCTCTGACTTTTCGAAGTTATGTGTGTATTCGCAATGAATTATCACTTGCTAACGGTGAAGGAAAACATCGTGATAAAACCTGCACACCTAAAAAAAAAAGTTCTTAGGAATTTCTTAGGTGTGTAGTCCGCCAACCCGGACTAGGCCAGCGTGGTGGACTAAGGCCTAAACCCTCTCAGTTGTAGAGGAGGCCCGTGCCCAGCAGTGGGACGTATTTGGGCTGGACACTTTTAGGTAAAATGATTTGAAATCTAGTTCCGAAAACATTTAAGCATTAATTTGAACATCGACAGGTCTATAGGCAAGTCCATATCGTGGGACATATCTCCAGACTTATTGCTGGTAGCTTGAAGTAATACTTAGCCTGATTGAACATTCAGATTACACGGCACATACTTGTATCGCGTGACCAAAAGGAAAATAAAATTTTCTTTTTATCGTTTACTTTTAAAAATAAAGAATTTGTTAGTTTTTCTTTATTATCGCAATTGTATCATGAGTCGTCAGTGCATTCACCCAATGCATTATGAAATTTAATCGAATACTTAGGTTTTTCACGTATTTTTTGAATCAATATACCTTTTTGTCACAAAAGTTACACAAAAAATCTGTACATTCAGGTAATTTTATTCAATTCTAGGAACCCTCATTTCAAATTGATCTCACCCATTCCTGGCATCCAGCGTGACGAATCTGGGACTCTTGGTGTCTGTCTGGATGGTGGCGCATTTGGTGCCGTCCGAGTAGCACACGAATATGACTCCCCTCTCCGCGTCGCTGAAGTATATGTGGTTTCCCACCCAGTCGATGGCGATGTCCCCAGGGTCTTCTAAGCCAAGCCCGATGATGACCTAATACCAGAAAAATTATTATCTATACTACAAATCCATAAAATTGGAGTGTACTGTTTGTAGTATTAAAATAACCGTTTTTACTAAATGCATATTATATTTTTTGTCTGTCTGTCTGCTTGTTCTGCCTAATATCTGAAACGGCGGGAACGATATTGACGGGACTTTCACTGGCAGATAGCTGATGTAATAAGGAGTAACATAGGCCATTTTCATTTCAGAATTTTTATCGTAAACTCTGTGAACTGAACAAGAGCTTTGTTGAATTCCACGCGGAAGAAGTCGCGGGCACAGCTATTCATAAATAAATACGCCTAACAGTCACATACATAGTTCTGACCCTCACTAAGATACACGTCTTGTATCGTGGGTTTCAGAAACTACGAGCGACTTTTCGGTCACAAACACCCGAAACAAATTTTTTTTGGATCACGCAAACATTTGTCTCGGTGCAGCGATCGAGCCTGAGACCTAGTGTTTCACAAGGTGGAGAATAACCAGCTGCTCCACGGAAATTGACAGAAAATCGGAGAGGATGGGTCTACTGTCCATTGTAAGTAGAGCTACGACAGTCAGCTTTGACTGCAATGTTAATTGCTCGGCTAGGCCATCTCGATACCAGATTTTAATATAAAATTGACACTAACCATTATAATTTTCAAAATGCTTAGCATACCTTAAGTAGTACTTAACATACTAAGTTAAAAATGTTTTAGCATATGTGATGTGGTTTTACTAAATAAATAAAATAAAACCATTACCATAAGTTTTGTTCGGTAACTGAGATTGCAAGAGCTTGAATTTTATTGGTAGGATATTTCTATCCGCTCAGATCAATGTCGAGTTGATCCAATTACCATCAGGCATACACCACCAATAACGTAAAGGAGAAATCAAAATAGTAGACTTTCGGTAAAACCCAATAGACCAAAAACTAAGAAGCGTTGGAATTCAATACTTTGATTAGCTCCAAGGGATCCAAATCCTCTCAAATTCCTAGGGATCCTATCTAAAAGTCCGATTCAAATTTCTTCATAAATCACATGAGAGATCCTTGAGGTCATCAGAAAATTTAAAGCTGAGAATGCCCGTGCATTCCACAACATTCATGGACAACTCTTTTGGCTATTCGGTTGTGGAATGCACTCCCAGTTCAAGTACGACATGCACAAACACTGTCTCAATTTAAAAGACTTGTGAAAGATCACTACTCCTGTCAGTCATTTGGAAAAAAATAATGCTTCGACCGCTTATTCTTATGTATATATGTATGTATTTATGTATATTTGTATGTATGTATTATGTATGTACAAATGTTTTGTAAATATTTGTGTATGGGCTATGTAAATTAATTAAATATATACACATTGATTTATTTATCTTATTAATTATTATATTGTACACATGAACTACCCTCCCTTCTATCACTTGTTTATGTCCATCTTATGGTTGTCTCTAAAAGATCCCCTCGAGCGATAAGACCGCCAATTGTACTTCATTCTTTTTGTATATTGTTTTGTTCATTATTTCTTAGTGTACAATAAAGAGTTTATAAATAAAATAAATATTACATCACCTACCTTCTTAGTCCTTTCGACGTCGCTAAGTCTAGCCCTCATGATGGACTGGTGGCCCTGAGCCTTCTCCACCCAGTACACGAAAGTGCCGTCTGATGAAACTCCATGGGCCTGTGGTATAAGTAATCGTTTTAGTAAACAAACTTTCGAAGAGTCAGAAGTGTGTGCCTGGGATTTAAACTCCAAGTAATCCACGAGACCATCACCACTTTTTTGACGTTGAATGCATTGGAGGTTGGACTAAGGCCTACTCCCTCTAAATTGAATAAGAGAACCTGTGAATCAAAGCTGATTAAAGCAGTCAAAAAAATACCTACATGTTTAACTCCGGTAGCAAGCGTGACCAGTTCCTTGGACGTGATCTTCAGATAACTTATACTGTTCGGAGTACTCATGAACAGCATCGCTTCAGGTCCTGCAAGAAATGGTGGAGACTTTCATCATTTGCGGTATCTCTTAAGGTATTATAATTTTTACAGATTTGGCACAGTGGACTAGAAACCAGCCTATGGAAGGAAAACCTCCAGATTGGATCAGGCAAATTCTGACTTCACAATTTGTTTTGAGTCTGTGTGTGTGAGATCGAAAAGTGTTTCGCAGTTTCTGATAGCCACAACATAATACTTATATTTTCAGTGCAGAGTCAGAGCTGTGTGAATTGGGAGTAAGATTATTTATTTATTATCGAAGAAAGATTCGTTTTTACCGGCGGCCCGGCGATAGGTTGCAAAAAAATATTGCATCGATGTCTAAAATGTATCAAAATTGATTCAGCTATTTAAAAAAACAGAAGTTAATACATACTCTCTCTCTCATTTGTGTCCCTCAATAACAATTCGCTCGACTTGAGAACCTTTCGGGAAACTATATAGGTATTGGTTATAATTATGTACAATTTTATATTTAAACTCTTTTCTAATATCATGAAGGCTAAAACTTTATCTATCTGTTACGATTAAACGCCTAAACCCCTGGACCAATTTAGACGATTGATATAAAAATATAAGGGAGCATGGGGAAGAACATAAGGAATTTTGTTATACAAAGTCAGACCCAACCGCTAGTATAGGTACTAAAATATTAATGTAGATTTAAAAACCACAAACCTGTAGCGTAACACAAATATTCGTATCGATCCCTGATATATCCTTCTTCGCATTCGCACCGCATGCCTGCTTCAATGCCATGACATATTTGGGAACAGTAAGGGTCCTCCTGCTCGCAGTTGAGGCTCTCGCACCGCTGGGTCACGTAGTTGTACCCCATGACCTTCGGACTGTCGCACAGACATACTGGCCCCTTCCTATCCGGGGTGCACTTGCTATTGTTGCCGTGGCATGTGAAGTTTGCACACATATTGTGCCCTGGGCAAGAAGACCAGCTCATCTAAATTATATGACAAGCTAGGGTATCGTGTGATGGATTGAGGTAAAAATTTGAGGTTATTGCAGTGTGTTTAAACTATAACAATTTCACCTCTATTAAATATAGGTACTACTTTAGTAACCCTTCTTTACAGATGTCTTCAAAAACCTAGTTTCATATTTTTTCAGTTGTGACAATAAAATAAAAAGCTTGTTAAATCTATACTAACATTATAGTTTTTAACGAACTGACTCAAAAACTACTAAGCCAATTTCAACGATTTTTGACATGGACATAGATGGGGCCTTTGAAAAAAATGTAATGGGATCCAGGCAGAGCTGGGCCCCACCGCTAGTATATTATAGTTTTTAGGTGTATATTCCGCCAATCTGCACTAATACAGTGCGATAGACTAACCCCACAGACAACCTAACCTATAGACTCCGCTTCTATTAATTTTAATATGAAAACAAAATCGCTAAATCGTGGCGGGGTACGGGGGCAGTCGGCTAGTTTTCTTTGGACGCTTCAAGACACTGATAACATTCTAGTGCGCACTAGAGATGGGATAAACTAATAATTATCGATAATCTACGAAGTTTATAGTATAAAGGAAAAATAAAAAAACATATTAATTTTCATATAAATTTTTAATACTTATAAGTTAAACAATCATCAAAGTCAAAGTCAAATTATCTTTATTCAAATAGACTTTTACAAGTTCTTTAGAATCGTCAATTTTACACTTTTTTTAAACTATTGCCGCTTCGCAACGTGTTATCGCTGTGGAGAAGAAACGGCAAGAAACTCTCTCAGCAACACGACATGTCATTTTTTCTTTAAAAAATAGCAATATATGTTTTTTTCATTACATTATTTCAATTTTACATTATAAATGTCATAATGATACAAACTGTAGCAACAAAACAAAACTCCGATCAATTTACTTACTCCCAAGGCTTATTATCTTCAATAAACTCTGAAATTTTATAGTATGTTTTTTTATAAAGCTTATCTTTAATCGATTTCTTAAATTTTGTCAAGGGAAGCTCCCTAAGAGCCTTCGGAAGTTTGTTATAGAAGCGTATACATTTCCCCATAAAAGAGTTATTAACTTTCCGGAGACGAGAAAATAAATATTTGTTACGAAAGTAAATATTCATCAATTAAAAGTAAATATTATTTATCAACTATTGACTTCTAAAATGTATTAATTTTGCATAAACTCTCCTTATTGATTTTGATTCAGTTTTTTTTTGTTAAATAAGCCAAACGTATGTCGATATATTTATTAATTACGCATTTTATTAAATCAATCAAATGATTGACGTTTTCAAAGTCAAACTGATGGTGCAGTAAGTCGGGGAATAATTCTAGGTTTGCTAAAGAATTCAATTTGCCATAGTGGCACATGCAAGTGTGCCGCGTTCCGGGATCAGCCAGTGTATATCCGGTTTTCGGGGGGGCTTCAATCATGGTGAAAGGATGACCGTGCCGGCAATTTTTTTGGCCGGTTTGTCGCGGTCGGTCCTTTGATCGCCATGATTGATAGTCCCCCAAACTTCTTCACAATAAGGTGAAGAGGTATTCGGCCGGCATGATTGTGTCGACCAACGGGAGACCATCATCTCTCGCTGGTCGGCACTTTTTCTGGACTCCATTGCGCTTACCATCAGGTGCAATGGGGTCACTTTGCCGTGCCAGAATAAAAAAAAAAAAAAAAAAAAATGTTTTACAAGAAAGATACATTGGTTGGCTCTTTGGTTTATTAAATTTCAAATTATTATTATTTATTCAGTTTCAAATAGAAAACGTCGAGATCTACCAACAATTCGGAAACAATCCCCAGTAAAATGTCGCGAACAAATAACGTGATTTTTTCCAGGAAACCAATTATCATCTCGTTTGGTAGCGTCAATCCATTTTTTTTTTCACTTCAGGGCACTTGGGAAACCTTTTGAACAACAGACAAACAACGATATACAGTCTATAAAAATATCGATCTCAATATTATTTGTCGATAAAACAATAATTATATTGTGTCTCATTACTAGTCTGCGTGTCAAAGAGAGAGCGAGATAATGTTATATGAATTCAAATAAGAAAGAAAGAGATGCAAATACGACTTAAACGCCAGAATTTTTAATATTTTATTTTTAGTATATAGTTATTTTAGTGATTAATGAAAGAATAATAACTTACCTGTGAAATGTAATACCATCTTTTGCAAGACTAGATGTTGTGCTGCTCTTTCCACAAAATTTCACTGAACAATACGGCATTATGACAGTTAATATTTTTAAAACAGGGACAATATGTCACTGCGACACTCGGCGGCGGAATGAGTCACGCTAAGGGGCGGGGCCGGCGGTTATGTCGTGTCAGTGCATAACGTCGGCGAAAGCATGTCCCCAGTAATGCGTCGTCTATAGGTTAGGTTGTCTGTGACTAACCCTAACGCCTCCGTTGTAGAAAAGGCCAGTGCACAGTAATAAATTGAATATTAAAAGAGCTTAAATTAGATTACACGGCCAACTAGAAATTGATACTAACAGTTCAGGGTTAAATTAGATGTTGGGGAAGTTAGAAGATTTGCTTGAACATGTTTCTTTAAGAAGCTCCAGCTTCCTTCCCAGTATCAATTAATATATTATGTATGTTGTCTAAAGGCTCAAACATAGCTTTACAAGCGGTATAACAAAATAATTGGAACGCCAAATTACGGTTACATATAGAAACTCTCTTAAACACGTCAATAGATGGCGCTGTTAAATATTTGGATCAAGAACATGTCGTTTACTATCACAAATTACACCAAGATTGATGTGAATACTTACAGTTGATACAGATGGGGCCTTCATCGCTGCCATCCTTGCAGTCCTGCATGCCGTCACACATCATATGGCTGGGCAGACAGAACGACGAGTCCAAGCACTTGTAGTACCGATCGAACCCAACGCCCCAGTCGTACTCCTCGCAGTACCAGCCGTCGAATATTTGCTCAAAGTTGCTATCACGATCTACGAATTGACGTAAATAATACTAAAATAAATACTGCCTCCACGAGACAAACTCAGCTTAGTGTAGAGTCAGTAGGTAAATTGTTAATTGTAGCCACTGATATTAAAATGTAAATGTAAAATGTTTAAATGTAAATGAAATTAAATAAATAATTAAATAATAGGATGTAGCCAACATCGTGAGAAAGTTTCACATATACAAATACTCAAAACGGGACAAATATTTATACACCATACGCATTCTGAGAAACAAATCCGCACTGTATTTTTTTTCTCGAGGGGAAAGCTGTTTATGGCTCTACTTCCCGCCAGCCCAGGCGGAGCGGGGCGGAAAGCGTATGTCGGGGTCACCGGTCTTCCAGCCCGGTGCGCGGCGACGTCATGTCCGCGTAGATGTTACTGACGGGCTGGGTCCAAACAAATCCGCACCCGCTATGCCGCCTTTCGGTATCAAACTACATAATATTAATTCCGTCAACAAATAGGCCAAGCAATTTAGTTTTATGAATGGAAAATCCATTGAGAGATATTGCCATAGTCACCACGCTTGGCAAGCGGATGGATAAGGGCTGCTCAACACCGGGATTGTTGGCGCCTACTTGGGTAGGCCTTCGTTCAGCAGTGAATGGCGATAGCAGTGGCGGTACTTCCAAAGAAGCCCAAAAGCCCAGTTTGTCTTTTAAAATTCCAAATAATCATTTTTAAGCTTGAAATCTTTATTTAACTAAAGTAATTTGTTAAACAAAGACCTCATAGTAAGCAAATATAAACTAGACATTACACAATTAACGTTTAACGCATTTGGGCTTCTATGGAAGTCCCGCCACTGCGCGATAGGCTGAGAAAAAAATTTAAAATCCTGGCATGGAAATTTCACCCGGGACCTCTCGATCGAGCGACACCTGTGGAAAGTTTTAAAGATACTTACGGCACAATTCCGGAGTGTTCTCGTCGGTTTTATCTTCGCAATCGTAGACGCCGTCGCAGCCCCACAACCTCGACACGCATTTACCATCACACACGAATCCTTTGCACGTCGACTGCACATAAATAACACATACATAATAAAACATACATAAACTCACGCCTGTATTCCCCGAAGGGGTAGGCAGAGGTGCATTTTGCGCAAGTACATATGTATCATCCCACGTAATAGGGGGCGAGCCTATTGCCGTTTTTCGGGCACATTTCCAGACTCCGTGCTGTTACCGAGAATTTCCTAATGGAAAACCCCAATAACACTTATCCGACCCGGGAATCGATATATCGTGCGAATAGATCGCACGGCACATACTTGTACCGCGAGACCACGAGGCAGTCATAAATAATGTAATACATGACATATTGAATAACGCTGGAACATTTTAATATCTAGGAACCGGAATATCTGCAACATGAAAGCTTCAAACATGCATGCAAATTGGATAAGAAATTAACCGGCGATGACGTAATTTACTAGTGATGGCCTCGAGGTTTAGGCGCGCGGTCGAAAATCTCGGCGGTTGCGGGTTCAAACCCCAGGCACACACCTCTGACATTTTGAAGTTGTGTGTATTTACAATGAATTATCACTTACTTTAACGGTGAAGGAAAACATCGTGAGGAAACCTCCACACCTAAAAGTTCTTTGGTATTTCTTAGGTGTGTACCTAACCTAACCCGCACTAGGCCAGCGTGGTGGACTAAGATTTAAACCCACTTAGTTGTAGAGGAGATGATTAGTAAAAAGTCAAAAAAAATATTTCTTTTTTGGAATTTTTAGCGTCAATGTGTTTGAATCACCGGACTATTTTGTCTTACAATTAGTTTTCGATCACGATCTGTTTACAGACTGTGTAAATAAAATACTCTCAGTATATCCTACATAAAAAGTCGTGATGGCCTTGAGGTAAGGGCATGCGGTCGAGAATCTCGACGGTCGCGGGTTCAAACCCCAGGCACACACCTCTGACTTTTCGAAGTTATATGTGTATTCATAATGAATTATCACGTACTTTAACGGTGAAGGAAAACATCGTGATGAAACCTGCACACCTAAGAGTTCTTAGGAATTTCATAGGTGTGTAGTCCGCCACGCCAACCCGCACTAGGCCAGCGTGGTGGACTAAGGCCTAAACCCTCTCAGTTGTAGAGGAGGCCCGTGCTCAGCAGTGGGACGTATATGGGCTGATGATGATGATGATATCCTACATATAGTATGTAGGTACTAATATTAGTAAAACTGGACTATCTTCACTATATAAACATTAACGAATGTAATCAATTATTTTATTTACTTTAATTACGCTATCTCAATACCCTAAATTATTTATTGTATCCAGTACAATAATCTTAATTGTTTAATTATGATATTTATTTATTGTTACACCAAACTGGCCACTGTGCCAACTATGTGTAGTATAAATGCTTATTGGAGGCTAGAGACTCTTCTAACGAGGTTCTGACATGAAATATAATTGCTTGCGCCATTTTCACGAAAGAAAAAGAATTCTCCAAATTGCTTAATACAACCGCTAACATCTATACGTTGTTGGCCGGCAATCCAACACTATAATAATAGAAGTAGTGCTGTTTGCGGATGATACGTCTCTAATATTTAACGTGAAAAGACGTCTTGATAATTTTGACGAAGTAAACAATGCACTTAGTAAAGTTGTTCAGTGGTTTGAGAATAATAATTTACTTTTAAATGCGACAAAACTAAATGTGTAAAACTCACAATGCCCAATGTTAAGCAATTAAAAACCACTGTACAAATTAATGGTGAAGAACTAGATCCTGTTGCGTCAACTACATTTCTGGGCATTACGGTAGACGCTAAACTCCAGTGGGGACCGCACATTCAACAATTGGCAAGCAAATTAAGTTCAGCGGCACCGCGCGCCGAGTTGGAAGGCCAGAGACCCCAACATACCCCTTTCGGCCTCCCCCGAGGTACCGAACAGGGGAGCTTAAAGAGCTTTCCACTCGTAAAAAAAAAAAATCGGCATATGCAGTGAAAAAGATCAGACGTCTGACTGACGAGGAAACGGCAAGCATGGTTTATTTTAGCTATTTCTATAGCTTAATGTCGTATGGTATACTTTTGTGGGGAGCTGCTGCGGATATTAACACTATTTTTGTTTTGCAAAAAAGAGCCATTAGGGCTATTTATAATTTAGGTCCCAGGGCTTCACTTAGGGAAAAATTTAAGGATATAAATATTCTTACCGTCATTTGTCAGTTTATATACGAAAACCTTATATACTTACGTTCAAAAGAATCTTGATACAATTTGTAATGTACACAATAAAAATACTAGGAACAAATGTAATCTAGTTCAACACGTAACTCGTCTCCGGAAAGTTCATAATTCTTTTATGGGGCAATGTATACGCTTCTATAACAAACTTCCGAAGGCTATTAGGGAGCTTCCCTTGAATAAGTTTAAGGAATTAATTAAAGATAAACTTTACCAAAAAGCATTCTATAAAATTTCAGATTTTATTGAAGATAGTAAGCCCTGGGAGTAAGTAAATTGATCGAAGTTTTATTGTGTTGCTATAGTTTGTATCGTTATGAAATGTATCATTATGACATTTAACGTTATGACATTTATCATGTAAAATTGAAACTGTTTATTGAAAAAAAAATGAGATTTTCTATTTTTAAAAAATTACATTTCGTGTTGCTGAGGGAGTTTCTTGCTGTTTCTTCTCCATAGCGATAACACGTTTCGAAGCGGCAATAGTTTAGTTTAAAATAGCTATAAATTGACGATTCAAAAGAACTTGTAAAAGTCTATTTGAATAAAGATAATTTGACTTTGACTTTGACTATAATGCGAACACATATCCTAGTTTTAGCAGAGAAAGTCAATTGTATTTTTATTTTTTTAGATATACTCGTATGTACCTAAATATTTCTCCCATCCCACCCATCATTACAGTTTCCCTACGTTTGTCCATGCTAAAATCAAAGCAACACGAAAATACCTTGTCATCAACGTCTACTTGACATTGGCTAAAAGCTCAAGAAGTGCGAAACCATTAAATAAAATAAAAATTTAAAAAAATCTTCGGTCACATTGTAAACAATCTTCTAGCTCTAAATGTGATAAAAGTTATTTACAAAACCTACGTGCTCTATATTGCTACAACCTACTTTCAAGGCAAAGTTTCTAAATTAAAAAAAAGTACAAAGACAAAAAAATTGCTTCAATCTACGTAAATTTTAAAGTTAAATTTCTTAATGATAATGACAGATTTTTAAAAACATTCCATTTTTTTTAAATAATAATGTATTTAACTAAAAGTTATACATACATTTGTGTTTGCCTCTGCAAGCGCAGAACAGTTGACCTCGTCGCTCCCATCATCACACTCGGTTTCATTATTGCAAATCCACAATTTTGGTATGCAACGCTTATTATCCAGACACGTAAACTGGTGTGTTTCGTTGCAAAGTTCAGCGTCCAAATTGTTTTCCGCTGACAAAAATCAACTAGTTAAATATTTGAATTAAGAATATATTACATCAATTAAAAAAAAAGAAAATTCGAAAGATTGAACGGATGTTCGGAAGTTGAAAAACGAATACCATATACCTAATAAAAAAAAAACATAGTCGATATCGACAGTCGGCAGAAAGATAATATGAATACACTTAAAGTACTGGCGGGAAATTAAATCTAAACATCGATAAATAAATAAATAATAATAAATACACCCAACAGTCACATACCTACATAGTTCTGACCCCACACTAGGATACAAGTCCTGTGTCGTGGATATCAGAAACTACGAGAGACTTTTCGGTCTCACAAACACCCAGATCCGAAACAAATATTTGTGGATCACACAAACATTTGTCTCGGTGCGGGGATCGAATCCGCGGCCTCTCGTTTCGCAAGCTGGTGTCTAGCCATCTGCGCCACGGGGCTGTCATTATAAAGATAAATGCGTAGATTCTGACCTATATGCCTTGCAAATCAATCTGCAAACTATTTGATAGTATTTACTTTCAATAATAATATTAATATCCGGGGTCAGTAATAAATAATTTAGAAATAAGTGGTCAATATTAAAGGGTTAAACGGTGCGATATTATACTTAATATTGAAATAGGCAGACGTAATCTCATGTTATGATTAATAATCTCATATTATAATTAAATAAGGTCTGCCATATATAATTCTGTCGCAATTTGGGTTTGTTGGTTTTCCGTTACAAAAGTCTCAGTAGGTAACGGTCTGGAAATATGCTCCATAGTATTTGAGACTTAAAAAACACCTGGCGAAACGTAGTGGGCATAGAAATAAGACACTGCATATCCATCAAAAATATATAAAATGTACATAGGTACGCGATTTTTTACCATTTAAATTTCTACGATCAATAATGGGTTAGGTATTACTAATAAAATACTTACAGCAGAAATTTTCATCCGAGCCGTCTTCACAGTTAGCCTGGCCGTCACAGTGCTGCGACATTTCTATACATCCTCCGGACAAACAGGGAAACTTCTCTTCACCCAGACATTCCCTATCATAAGTCTGCATCTCATCAGCAAACTCTGTGCCACAGCTTACTATCCACATCGCAAAAATTATGCTGTATTTTATTTTCATTTTGAAATACTGGCAAAGAAAAAAAACATGAAGCACAACGTGGCAAACCAATATTCAAATTGTTATTGAGATATTTAGGATTAAATTACTTACTTATAATCCTAAATGTTACACATTGATTAAAATAAATAGTGTGACAATAAATATTTAAATATAAAAAAAAATTGATTACGAGTTCACGTGGCTGCAGATCGAGCGGATGGCAATGAAAGAAGGAAACGGTTATAAATTTTTTGAAAGTCGCAATATTGTTAACTACCCTCATATTGATTAATTTCACTTATAACGAAACGTTTGAAGAAAAATATTTGAATACGTAATCCAATTAATCCCAAATTTGTTAATTAAATTAATGTATAATAAGTGTTAAGCTCTGAATTTTAAACAAGGAATTTATTTAGTAATTAATTTATTGATGTCTGTTTTATTTTACTCAAATTTTAAGAATGTAAATTCAAAACGCAAATAGTGACAGTTCAAGTAAAATGTTGTCATATAATGAATAGCCATTATAATTTATTTAAATATCTTGTTGAACATTACTCAAATAAATTAATTTCTTTAGTTAATTTATTGATTCAATCTGTATTATTATCTGCATCTGCATTTTTTAATAGCCAATAGGGGTTTTTGGGACCAGGAGTAACGCTGGGTGATGAATATTGACTCTAAATGCCTCACTAAAGATATTATTGGCAGTTGGTCCCTGCCTAATTTGTCTTTTTCCTGTTCCGGGTGCCATCAAGATCTGAGTTTGTGAACAACTGCGTTGCCGACGCATTTTTGGGACCTCTGAGACAATTTCACTTATAATCTCAAAACCATTATTATTATCTGCTGGAAGCCTCTCTGAAAGGTCGATGACCCTTCATGTAAAGGAGAGTCTCAGTCTGCTCTCAATTCTCATGTATATTGCGTGGTTCAAATATCCAATGGAATTGGTAATAGGTATCTATCATAACAATCTAGTTATTTTCTTAACAATTTTACATCACTCGTTTATACCGCAGAACTAGCGAGGCAGTTAGGTAGTAAATCTCATGAATGTTTTTTTTTACCAAATTACACTTCATAAAAACGCTGATTTATTGAATCGGAATGTTGCTTAGAGTCAAAGGATATTTTTATTATTTTTTTATTATTGACATATTAACGTGCCTAAAAATAAAAGAAATAGTTTGTAAAATTAAGATTTGTTTTTAAGATTTTATAGGCAACATTTACATTATTTTTTAAGCTGTGCAACGGGTCAGAGTCCAACTTTCTTTAAGTTTTTATAAGTTTAGATTCCCATTAATACTTGTTAATATATTTTATTAATTGTTTTAGTAAATTCCGTTGTCATAAGTGTCCACCGGCAGAGAATTAGACATAATCATGGCATCTCAAATCGCAAAATCGTTAGCAAAAGTTAACCATGTCACATCAACACTAAAGTTTGGTAAGTAATTTTCATATTTTTTTTAACTATACTTTAATAAAATTTACAATTTGTTTGAATAATAATAAATGGAAAATGGAAGCTATTTTGATCATGAATTATTCCGTTATTTTTAATGCTATTTACATATCTTTTAATAAAGTAAACTTTGGACCTGAAATTATTGGCAAAGAATAATTTCATGTACCGTTAAACGTTGCCAAAGTATGAAATTAAGTTATAAATATAATCCATGGACTTTTCCATGATCATTTAAATGTTACAATCTATGTCCTTACTCTCAAAGGCAAGTTTTCATGCATTCATTTCAACATTTAAGTGTCTCATGAATTCTGTATAGAATGCTTGGTAAATTATCAATTATTGAGAAAATTTAGTTAACTATTTTGTATTTCAATTGTATTATGAGCTACAAATATTAGTCTAAACCTGGGTTTGGTTCATTTTGTTGTTTTTACAATTAGGTGTAGTATCAATATGACAATTCACAACATTAAGTTTATACTTTGAAATTTTTATGGTCAGCAAACAGTCATAAATACAAATGAATAACACAATGTAAAATATCGAAAATAGGGATCTTGACAAATGGCTGGTCTTTTATTTGTAACTCTTGCATGCAATGTAATTTTTTTTTTTATATACAATATTACATAGTCACTAAAAAATTAACCTCCCAGTTATAGAGGAGGCCTGTGCTCATGAACATACATGGGTTGTTGATGATGGAAGACTGCTCACATTCTTCAACTCACTTTTTTTGCTATTCATATCAATACTGTTAAATGCCCTTACTCAATGCTAGTAGTGTGTTCAGTGCAACTAAAATATGTACAGTAGAACCTTGTAAGTCAAACCTGATAAGTTATAACCTTCAAATCTCGAAAAAATGTTTTATTCCCTTCAAAAACTTCCGGGTCGGGCAAAGTGTTATTGGGTTTTCCATTTGGAAATTCTCAGTAACAGCACAGAGTCTGGAAATGTGCCCGAAAAACGGCAATAGGCTCGCCCCCTATTACGTGGGACTGATACATGCCTGGCAAAATGTGGGTGCAGGAATGCACCTCTGCCTACCCCTTCGGGGAATACAGGCGTGAGTTTATGTATGTATGTTTATTTACATTAATGCACTGTGACACAGCAGTATCACACCAGTTGAAACAACTCATTTATCTCCATACTAAATAATAGTGTAGGACAGTAGGACCACTACTTCACTTTAATCATATTAATTTTGTTTACAGACACAGCCAGACGAGCGCTGAGTGTGGCACCAACATTACAACAAAAGAAGTCATTGCCAGACCCATCTGGCAAGAATGTTGTTCTTGTTGATGGTGTTCGGACACCGTTCCTTGTCTCATTCACTGATTATGCCAAGATGATGCCTCATGAACTCGCCAGACATTCCCTGGTGTAAGTAATATTTAACATGTACTGAATTCTAAATTCCCAAAGAAATATATGTACCTAATATTTTAAGAGACACTTTTCTCAATTTTTTAATTATAACATAGTAAAGGCTTTAATGGTGAAGGAAAACAACGTCAGGAAACCTGCACACCTAAAAGTTCTTAGGAATTTCTTAGGTGTGTAGTCCGCCAACCCGCACTAGGCCAGCGTGGTGGACTAAGGCCTAAACCTCCAGTTGTAGAGGGAGCACATGCCCAACATGCTCAGGCTCCTTTTTTTGTATTGATTACAAAAGTATGGTTTTATTGAAATAGGTATTGAGTAGCTAGAAACAGTTAAATGTCATGAATTGATCACATGAATGAACTTGATACAATGTTGTGTTACCATTAATAAATTGTTAATGACAATTGTCTCAATTGGTAATTAGAATTGATCAGTAAGATCCATTATCCACTGCCTCGTGGTCTCGCGGTACAAGTATGTGCCGTGCGATCTAGAGGTCCTGGGTTCGATTCCCGGGTCGGGCAAAGTGTTATTGGCTTTTTCCACTAGGAAATTCTGAGTAACAGCATGGAGTCTGGATATGTGCCTGAAAAACGGCAATAGGCTCGCCCTTATTACGTGGGACTGATACATACCTGGCGAAATGTGGGTGCACCTCTGCCTACCCCTTCGGGGAATACAGGCGTGAGTTTATGTATGTATGTATGTAGATCCATTAGCAGACTACCTTCTATTATACAACATTTCAATGTTCCCGTACACACCCGACTACCAAATCTGCGGTTGCAGTTCGAATCTGTGTTAATAGCCTTTTTATAAACCACAGTATAAGAGGCGTGTCTGTTGGCATATTTTGGGTAAATTTGAAGACTTTATGCTATTACTTTGAATTTCCTATTAGAAAAACATCAAATAGCACTTTGCCCGGGAATTGAACCCGGCATTTCTAGTTAGTAATCTGTCTGTATAGATTCCACGCCCCTTAAGTACCCATATATTCAAATATTAATTAATAGTAATTACTTAAAAAAGGTTAGCTTTAAGTAGGATTTCAACATCCATATCTTCAGGGATTCAGGCTTTGGAAAAAAATTCTAATAATCGTATGTATGTCTTTACAACCTTATATTTCGAACCACTACCTATATATAATTTTATGGTTTAAGCCTTAGCCAACACCCAACAGTGGCATACATAGTTCTTCGCTAAGATTAGCGTGGTCAGAACTATATATGACTTGTATCTACAAGTCTTTTGTGGGCATCAGAAGCTCCGAGGGACTTCGGTCTCGTAAACACCTAGACCCGAAACAAATATTAGTGGGTCACACAAACAGCCGAGCTCTCAGTCTCTTGTTTCGTGAGCTGGGCCAACTGCGCCACAGGGCTGTGTAGAAGTTTTTTTTAGATGTAAATTAACGGTATTTACATTCCACAGCGGTCTTCTGCAAAAGACCGGCATATCGAAGGACCTGATAGACTACATAGTGTACGGAACGGTGATCCAAGAGGTGAAGACGTCCAACGTCGGTCGGGAGGCTGCGCTGGCGGCCGGCTTCAGCGACCGCACGCCCGCGCACACCGTCACCATGGCCTGCATCTCCTCCAACCAGGCCATCACCACTGGTCAGTACCAATTCAGACATGTGGCCTAGACAAAGTAACATTCTATGGCGTGAAATGAAAATGACAAAACCGACCATTTCATAGCGATACAACAGCCCCGTGGCACAGTTGGCTAGAAGCCTTTGAAACGAGAGGCCGCGGGTTCGATACCAAAGTCTCGATCGAGAAGTCTCTCGTAGTCTCTGATACCCATGCCACAAGACCTGTATCTTAGTGTGGGGTCAGAACTGTGTGACTGTTGGCTATATTTGTTTTTGTTATAATTTTTTCTAAATTTATCATTCGCGAGTGAAATACTATTTCGTTTAGGTCCGTTGTTTGATGCAATAATAAATAATAATTATCATCACCAGTCCCTGAAAGTCTCACTGCTGGGCACGGGCCTCCACGAAGTCTAGTGCGGTTGGTCGGACTGCACACCTAAAAAAATCCTAAGAACTTTTTGGTGTGCAGGTTTCCTATATCGTAACTTCGATAAGTCAGAGGTGTGCCTGGGGTTTGAACCCTCCACCGCGCGCCTTACCCTCGAGGCCATCACTACTTTTACGAAATCAACCAAAAATCTTACTAATATTATAAACGCGAAAGTTTGTAATAATGTATGGATGTATGGATGTATGGATGTCTGGATGTCTGGATATTTGTTGCTCTTTCACGCAAAAACTACCGAATGGATTGTAATGAAAGTTTACAATAATATAGCTTATACATCAGAATAACACATAGGCTATACTTTTTAAAGATAGTGTGTGAATTGTCCAAAATATAACGATAATTGTCAAGTAAGTCGTGAAAAATCTGCTATCTGCGGGCTATTTTGGCGTACGCGTCACGTACGTCAAACATTTTATGTTTATCCCGCCAATACGGTTAATGGTCCCCTCATATTAATGAACGTATTTAAATAAAGGTTTTGAATCGACAACATATATCCACAATATTCGAACAATTGCGCATTTTACATTTTAAAATGTAGAATAATCAGTAATGAAAAGGGAGTGACATATTTGTTAGTTGTCAAATATTTATGCGTGCGTTCAGAAATTTATTTTTAAACTCCTTGGTTTTACCTGGTATGTTATAAATGAGAAAATAACTATATTATGACTGTTACGCTTTCACGCCTTAATCATTTGACCGATGTGAAAAATTTTGGTATGGACATAAATGGGACTCTGTGGAATAAAATAGACTACAACTTATTTTCTTTCTGAACCCAACCCTGTAGTCTACGCGGACGGAGTCGCGGGCAATAACATATAAACGAGGAATTGGAAACAAAGAGTTGTCCACTTCCCCCCTAAACGAAATAAAAACTACAACTAAACGAAATACATTAAAAAAACAATTTGTCCCTATCCCACCACACACCCTGTTGTAACTCCTGTGCTCCAGGATCAACAGCACGCACAGTATCGACGCCGAGCATTGGAGCTCAGCGTATCTAAGGGGACCTAAATTTGTCATAACCCCCCAACGTATTTAATTAGAAAATCAACTAAAGGAGGAGTTGGAAAACAAAGAGTTGTCCACCAAAGAGATAAAACCTGTTAACCTGTTACGTTTGAGCAGGCGTGGGCATGATCGCGGCGGGCGCGTACGACATAATCGTGGCGGGCGGCGTGGAGTTCATGTCGGACGTGCCCATCCGGCACTCGCGCAAGATGCGCTCGCTGCTGCTGCGCATCAACAAGGCCAAGACCCCGGCGCAGAGACTCGCGCTCATCGCCTCGCTGCGACCCGACTTCTTCATGCCGGAGGTACCTACTCATCATTACTTTTACATCCATTGTTGGACTTCATCATCAGCCCATACACGCCCCACTGCCGGGCACGAGCCTCCTCTATGACTGAGACGGTTTAGGCCTTAATAAGATATGATATACATGGTGTTATGTCCTGATGTTTAAGCCTGGAACTTTCGGGGTTGGTTTTCTTAAATAAAACTGATAAAGCTTAGTTTCAATAGCGTCTGGCACGTCCACACGGTCCGATGTCAGGCGTGCTACTGAACCGGTTTGAGTCGGGTACATCGCTTATATAGTAAAATTATTTTCACTTGTACCTTGAAATTTTTAATCAACTAGCTAGTAGATGTCGTCCTGCCCGGAAAAGTTTTAAGCTATATGCCGACAGCAGCGCCACCTACCGGGTCCAATTATGTTTTGAAATCATCCAGGGACCCATTGGAATATACATAGAAAATTTAAATCTCAATCGGTCCAGCCTTCAGGGGAGTTTGATGCCATACACTACAGTCAAACATTCATTTTTATATTAATAGACATGACCGGTGGCGGTATTTCCATAAAAGCCCAAAAGCGTTACACTTTAATTTTGTAGCGTCTAGTTTATAATTGTTTATTGTGGGTCAGTATAATCTCATTTATGTCAAATTGCTTCTGTTAAATAAAGATTTAAAGCTTAAATATAATTATTCGGAATTTTGTAAGGCAAGCTGGGCTTTTGGGCTTCTATGGAAATACCGTCAATGGAAATGACCTGTACGTTACACATGGTATATAATATGATATTCATATAATGGTATCCTCGTGCAGTTGCCGGCGGTGGCGGAGTTCTCGTCGGGCGAGACGATGGGCCACAGCGCCGACCGGCTGGCCGCGGCCTTCGGGGCCTCGCGCGCCGAGCAGGACCAGTACGCGCTGCGCTCGCACATGCTGGCCGCGGAGGCACAGAACAAGGGATACTTCACAGACCTCATGCCCGTTAAAGGTAATGCTATGTCTAACTTACTTCACGTGGAATTAAATTAATCGCTATTTTAACCTTACGACAGAAGGTTCCTTAAATGAGGACTGAATAAATTCATCGACTTGGTATCACATGGATCTCACAACTTTTTACGGGAGAAGAACTGAGTTCCATGAGTTTCGGTCCCAACTTACGTTATGCTTTCAGTCCATCAACTTAGAACGAGTCTGACTGGACCTGGTTTCCACATAAGGTATGACTATATGTTGGATTGTAGTGGACGGCAAGGACGGTGTGGTGGACAAGGACAACGGCATCCGCGTGTCTACTCCCGAGCAACTCGCCAAGCTCAAGCCCGCCTTCATCAAGCCGCACGGCACCGTCACCGCCGCCAACGCTTCCTTCCTGGTAACTACACTTTACATCACTATTTATAGTATGTAGTCCGCCAATCCGCACAAGGCCAGCGTGGTGGACTAAGGCCTAAACCCTCGTAGTTGTAGAGGAGGCCCGTGCCCAGCAGTGGCACGTATATAGGCTGATGATGACAATACACAATATTATATGTATTCTATTTGTTTATATAGATTTTTAGGTATGACATGGATGACACCTTAGTAAATAATATACTACTTTTTATCCCGAAAAAATGTAGTATTCCTGTGAAATGAGCATAGAATTCATATATAAGTGCATCTGGGCAGAGCAATCCGGAAGTTAAAAAAGTTAAATTTCTGTATGTAATAGCATAATTTTGTGAATGCGAAATGTCATAAAAATAAAAAATAAATTAATTTAATTCGTACCATTACAAAGTACTATTCAGGGTGTCTCTAAAACAATGTTGTGAATGTTCCAGACGGACGGCGCGTCCGCGTGCCTTATAATGTCCGAGGCCAAGGCCAAGGAGCTTGGCTTCAAGCCCAAGGCCTACCTGCGTGCCTTCACATACGTCGCACAGGTAACTAACTATACATTCCCTATTGTGTATTGCACAAGTCAAATTTTAGCTATTTCTGTTTGCATGATAGAAAGGATGCCTGACTGAAGACAGCCTCATGCTCACAGGGCACAAGTGTGTACTGTACCATCATGAGGTCCTGGGTTCAAATACCAGGTTGGGCAAAGGATTGCTCAGTTTTTAACTAGAATATTCTTAGTAATCAGCAATATGGTGTTTGAAATTGTCCCCCAAAAAATGGCAATAGACTTGTTCCCTACTACATTGGACTAAAAACACTACTGAAAAACATAAATATGTACATTCTTATAAAATTTTATTATATTTCCCTGAGCTATGAATGTTAGTCTTACTTCCTAGAATATAGGTCAGTTAGAAAACAACAAACCACAGTTTAGCTTATTCTTAAGTAAAGCCTCTAAGCTACTTTTAAATGACTTATTAAGCAGGCCTATAAGTGCATCCATGTTAGGTAAGGTTTGATAATGTGTTTTAAGCATTTCTAACATCTAGTAATGTGTCCCTAGGACCCCGTCGACCAGCTGCTCCTGGGTCCCGCGTACGGCATTCCCAAGATCCTGGACAAAGTGGGCCTCAAGGTCAACGACATCGACACCTGGGAGATCCATGAGGCTTTCGCTGTGAGTATTAAAAGTTTTTTTTAAGACAGAATTTGTTCCACAGTGGTTAGACATGGGGCTAAATTCAGTCCCCGTAAGGAGAATAATGTTTCTGTGGCCCACAAGTAGTTCATTTGGGTCTGGTTTCAGGATTCCGAAAGTCTAGTATCTGATATTTTTTTACATAATAAGTGTGGAGTTGTATGTGTGTCGCTATGGGGTATGTTTATTGAAAAAAAATTATACGAAACTTGTTAAAGGCACTCTATTCACTTACCTAACCTAGTATAGTTCCGCCTCATGCCAATAGATGGCGCTATTTTAATATTTTTGTCGATAAGTAGAACAAATGTTAAATTGGTTAAATTGTGTTCCAGGGTCAAATCTTGGCCAACCTGAAGGCGATGGACTCTGACTGGTTCGCGCAGAATTATCTCGGACGCCAATCTAAAGTAAGTAACGAATCTCATTTAACAAATACTAGCTAGTCCATTCATAACATATTCAATTTTGTATGAAAGACCGCCTTGTTTGTCTCGTGGCATAAAGCGGCGCTTTGAGAGTTCCCGGGTTCAGTGACCTGGTCGCGCAAAGATTAGATTTTATCATTGAGAAAATCTTAGCTATATTGTGTCTAGAAATTTACCTGGTAAACGACAGCACTCGCCTCTAATTTCTGCTTAACAAAAAGAACAACACATTGAAAAAGTGTATTTAAATTAATTATTATAAGAAAATAATCACGTCAGGAAGTTAATACATTACTATCAGTGGCGGTACTTCCATAGAAGCCCAAAAGCCCAGCTTGCCTTATATAATTCCGAATAAGAAACATAAACTAGATATTCCATAATTAAATACAAACAACAAAATATTTTATCCAAAAACATAAAATTACGTATTTTGCCGCGCCGCCGTCCGCCATGCAGCCGCGCGCCAAATCCCGGCCCATATAATTTCAAAAAAACGAAACGCGGGCGCACGAACGTCAATAGTTTAGAGTAAACATCAATATTGAACATAATAATTATATCTATCTCCCTCTATCTCGTGGGCTTTAAATCTGGCTTCACTTTACTAGTTCCATCCCTTTCGCACTACGTCGAAATTCCCATTGGATTTTAAAACATACATATAACCAAAATACCGTTTATATAGCAATTAGTATGGGCATTAGAATCCCGCTTTCGCTCTGAACTACGTGCACGTAGTTCAGAGCGAAAGCGGGAGTAGGGATGTCGGAAATCCAAAAAAAATCGATATATATCGTTTCGATATATTTTAAAAATATGTACCTATATAAATAAAATTTAAAAAGTATCGATATATGGGTATGATTTGAGTAAGAAAGAAAGAAAAAAAGTTTATTTGTTAACAAACATACAAAAACAAAAAATAATATAAAATAGACATAAATCACTTAAAAACTATGTATGAGTACGTACTCAAGAATACGCGCGCGTTGAGAGTTGTAGACCTTTTCAATACTTAGAATTTTATATCGAAATATTAAATATCGTTCAAAATATCGATATTTTTTCAACAAGCCTAGTCGGGAGTGCGGTGATGCAATTGCACATTTTGTTTGTCAAGGTCACACGTTGTCAATTGTTTACGTTTAGTTGTCAGTTCAATTGTTAGTAATACTGAGCGAAAGAACCAAGTTAAATAGAATTTGTTGTGGTATTTAGAATATTACTACAGTGATTATAAAAGATGAGTGATGTTTATTGTTAATCCTTGTGGCGACTTAAAGTGTGTGCGTGTTTTGCTCTTCGAAGATAAGGTAAATTCATTAAATTATACTGTGAAAAAACGGCTCGTAACTTGTCCAAAACCTACATAATTGCCAGACTCGAGTATTTCGAAAATTGTTAAAAATTATGAGCGAAGTTTAATAGATCCGAGTAGTAGTACACAACTAATTGAATAGTTGAATGTTCAAATACGAAAAGGTTATATTATGTTTGTGTAATGTGTTGCATATTTTATATAATGGTTAAAATGTTTGGAATTCTTGTTGTAATGATTTAAATAATTTATCTGCTTCTTGTAGAATGCATGCAAATTTACAACACCACATACTTTGATTTCTTTTTACAAATATTGTAAACAACGCGTTGAAGTATTCATTTCTCGTTTTCGAAATTTCAAAACTCTCGCGTTGATCATCATCGTATTATTTCTAATCCATATTATTTGTCATTTTGTTCAACAAAAAAAAAACTTGCATTCAAGGTCATGACATGAAAATTTACTTACGAGTATAGGTAATTTTTAGAATTTGACTCTACTTTTTAATTATGTGGTTTGAAACCAAATCGAGTCGAGTTATTTGTCTAATAAAATTCAATATATGATTTATTCCGTGTCTAATGTTTTAACATCTCGCATTCAAATTTAGAGAAACATGACGTTTGTGCACAATTTGGACATATTATTTTTCTAATAATTTTCGCCGACATTTTATGGTTTTTGGTACCTATTACTAGCGACAAATTATTTCTTTGTTGTGCAAGTACTATTATATACCTTAATCTGCCTCGTGGTCTCGCGGTACTAGTATGTGCCGTGCGATCTAGAGGTCCTGGGTTCGATTCCCGGGTCGGGCAAAGTGTTATTGGGTTTTCTATTCGGAAGTTCTCACTAACAGCACGGAGTCTGGAAATGTGCCCGAAAAACGGCAATAGGCTCGCCCCCTATTACGTGGGACTGATACATACCTGGCGAAATGTCGGTGCAGAAATGCACCTCTGCCTACCCCTTCGGGGAATACAGGCGTGAGTTTATGTATGTGTATACTTACATCAATATGTCAAAATCTTGTATGTAAATAATTTGCGGTAGGTATATTATTTATTAGATCTCCGACTTTCTGAACCAAAAAATACACAATAAAAACCGTAATAAAAATTTGGGCTTGCCCAAGCTAGAGACCCTAGGCACGCCACTGATTACTATATTTTTTTTATATTACTGTGAATTGTGGACTATGTGTATGAATGCGTATTTATAATTTTTCAGGTGGGCGTTCCCGACTTGGAGAAGTGGAACAAGTGGGGCGGCTCGCTCTCTATCGGACATCCCTTTGCCGCCACGGGAGTAAGACTTCTTTTATCTATACATTTTCATTTAAGTACTTAAAAGCCCTTGTACCAGGATCCAACCTCACTGTAAAAATAGCCATCGTGTTTTCTGTTAAGATATTTTTAACAGCAACATAACATCTTGGACACATCGTCGATCCCACGAGTATTCGTGATTCTTAGGTCACAACTATCAAAACTTTTACATAGAAATACCCCTTTGACTCAACATACAGGTTTGAATATATGTATCATCATCAGCCCATATACGTCCCACTGCTGGGCACGGGCCTCCTCTACAACTGAGAGGGTTTAGGCCTTAGTCCACCACGCTGGCCTAGTGCGGGTTGGCGGACTACACACCTAAGAAATTCCTAAGAACTTTTAGGTGTGCAGGTTTTATCACGATGTTTTCCTTCACCGTTAAAGCAAGTGATAATTCATTGTGAATACACACATAACTTCGAAAAATCAGAGGTGTGTGCCTGGGGTTTGAACCTGCGACCGCCGAAATTCTCGACCGCACACCTAAACCTCGAGGCCATCACTGCTTGTTATAAGTATTAATATATGAGTATTTATTATACACGTATATTCCAGGTGCGGCTGGCGATGCACACGGCCAACCGGCTGGTGCGCGAGGACGGCCAGGTGGGGCTCATCGCAGCCTGCGCCGCCGGCGGACAGGGCGTCGCCATGCTGCTCGAGAGACACCCGGACGCCACGCCCAACTAAACCACGCACATCACACCATACAAATATATCCAGATAGAAAGGCTAAGGACTGTCACCTATGTGCAATTTCTAACCATTATTTGAAGATATATTAACGTTTGGTCATAATGTGATATAAGCAAACAAAAATGTTATATTATGCAGTTTAAACAATGATTTAAAAAAAGTAAACATTTTATGTGGATTTTCAAATCATTTATAGGTGAAAATAATAATAGTAATAACCATTATGTCCGGATATATTTCTGTGCTTTTTAACACAACTCTCTTGACTGCTTTCTGATGCTATATAGATCATACAAACCTCTTCATCCTATATTGTTAATTGAATAATTTTCAATTTGAATATTTCGACTGGTACAAAAAACATCCATCATAATCATCAGCTCATATACATCCGACTGCTGGGCTCGGGACTCCTCTACAACTGAGAGGGTTTAGGCCGTAGTCCACCACGCTGGCTTCTTGCAGGTTGGTGGACATCAAATTCAAAATACATGTTAATATTTAATATCTAATATTGGTCTTTGATTAGTTTTGAAAAAATATGCTTAGGTTGATTCGCAATTGAGCATGTGCGAAGATGCTTTTGAACTGCCTTTCCTACTTTTTGTAGACTATAGTGAAGTTGGTATTTTTGGGCGCATATTGAGCTACCTACCTATCTATATACCTTGCTGGATGCAGGCTGCCTCCAACAGGGCACTATGGAAGTCTCCTTTTTATTATCAACAATTTTAAAAAAATATATTTAAAATATTTTTTCTTCTTGTTAACAATGATAGAGTTACCAAGTTTAATTATTGTCAGTTAATTGAACCCGTAAACTTGGCCAAATAGTTCCTGGTATGGTGAAGCTAATTGAGATTAACATAAAATTATAATAGTTAATTGTGTATTCTGGTGCTACAAATTACCGAACCATGTTTCCATCTGTGTCAATATAAACTTTGTCAAATGTGTGTAGACTGTATATCTTTAGGGTAATATACATTTATTGACTAGAGGGTAAGATTGAAATCTATTTATTAGCAAGATATTCTTTATAATAAACAATATATTACAATTATAGTTTTATTTAATAATTCTAGTCAGCCTATCGCCGTCCACTGCTGAATGGCCTACATTAAAGTAAAGCTAAAGCCCAAGTAAGCTCCAACTTAAGTCTTGAACAGCCCATATTCATCTGCTATTCACCATGTTTTTCATGTCATCGGACAGTCGTGGTGCAGGACGCCCTACTTTACGTCTGCCAAATATTATTATTATTTAATTTTGTATAATTCCTGCAATATCAGATGCTACATTAGTTAAGCAATAACAGTAAGTACTTTTTGTTTTGGAAATTCCTATTAATTTATTGAAATAGGCTTGCCAAATATTGCATGCATAAATAAAATATTGCTGCCTATAATGAAATAACTTTTAAAAAAAAAGTGTTACAAGTTATCCAGCATTTTTTTTTCTTACTTCATGAACATGGATGAATGCAGTGAAAGAGCGTTATTAAGAATTCACTCGTGTGCCTAAGATTTGAATCCATGATCGCTGAGATAATTACAATCGATTATCGACGTTGCACATTAGCTTGTAAAACGAGAGGCCGTACGTTCGATCACCGCTCCGAGACAAAGGTTTGGGTGTTTGCTAAACTTTTTATTTTTTGGAATTGGGAAAGAAAGATTGTCTGACGATCGGGTAGTATTAATTTAAATTAATACTAAATTGCGTGTTATTACGGTGTGGTGTGAAAGAAAACAAAAGTAATATTGGCAACACTTTATTATCAGTCGCCACTAGCAAATTTACTGTTTTCTATTGTTAACCTAAAATTAATAAGATCACCTCGGATGTGTGCGCTGGAGCACGGTTGATTCGCGGGAACAGTGTTGCCAACCTACCGACATGTTCCTACCAATCCTACGAAGTACAAACTTAATTTTTTAAAAATATGGTTTACGTTTCCAAAAACTATATTACATTCATTAATAGGTAAAAGACAAAATGTATTACTATCAACAATATTGCAACACTGTTCTCAAGAACAATACATTTTATACAGAACACACACAAGGGCGATCTGCCAAAAAAATAAAACATTACAATACATGATGCGTCTGTCCCTTGAGACAACGCTAATTTCCGACAAAATATTCAGGTATAAACTAATCTTTATTTATTGCAATCGATATAAGGTTCCCAAATTCAAATAACGTGATCTTCTACTATCTACAATTTAACCCATGGTATTTAAGAACGTTAAAATAGGCAAGTTGAAAACTTTAAATTGTCATATATCTTTTAAATCTAAAGTATGTACTTCGCATGTACGTTTAAAATAATATAGCCAAAATTATTACTATCTTAAACTTACGAAGCAAGGTTGCGTTGGGGAGCAACTGCTCTATCATAGACAATTAAGTTGTTTTCACAATACTTAATACCAACACAACCTCACGACGTAAACAAAACCATGAAAATTAATAATAATACACAAAACGCATCTCAGACCCAAAATGTACTGTATAGGCACTGAATTATCACTAAATCTAGACCTTACACGAATATTTACAAACGTACAACTAAATATATATTTTCCTTATTAAAATTAATATTATTTCATTATTCATGTCATTGGAAAGCATATTTCGCTTCCTTCCCTGCTTGGGCCTATATTTATATCGACCTCTTAAATGAGTCTTACTTATCGTCATTCTCAAGTACTCTGCGAATACTTTCTCACAAAAGAATTGTTCTAAATACGTTACTTGTAATATTTCTGTGTGTATGCTAATGCAAAAATAATTTGCTAATTCAGTTTATCTTTTTTTAAACTGCGTATAACAAGGTGAAATCGGAATATGATTCAGGGGAAAAGTCAGGGTTTACATTTGTCTATGTTTGTATTAATTTTCTTATTACGAGAATGTGATCAGGCACATGATGTCCACGGCTGGACATAGGCCTATTCCAAAGATAGATTTCCAGAGCCCATAGGAAATTGTCTGTATCTAAGGACGTCCTGTGTCGATATTTAATGTCTACATTCTTAGTGACGACTGAAATTGGATTATATTTTCGTATTGCACAATTGTGACAAAATTTCCACATCTCGAATTTACTATTTATTCACCATTTGTAGAGATCTAGAGAGTTCTCTCTGTATATAGTGTAAATAGGTACACCAACTAAGTCTACGACACTAATAATGGTCAAATAAATAGGATTATTATGTACCAAAGTTTAAAATTGCGCCAAAGTAAAATAACAAATCAATTCATTAGTTTATCATAAAAATATATTTCTACACATGGTAAACAATGTTTGGTATTTTATACTATAATTTTCCAAATTAAAAAAGAGATTAACATTAAAAATATCTAAGTACTATACACTAGTATAGTTGGAGGCAGAATTTTATGTGGGCTGTTTTGTAAAAAGTCTTAGGTCACTTTTTTAAAAAGAGCGAAATATTGAAAAATATAGGAGTAATTTTTAACATTTAGGTATCATTGAAGTGGACAGAGAACCTTTTTTAAACTTAATCTTAGAGCAACAAGTAAGTGGACTTTTGAGGATTGTTATTTAATGTTAAAATAATCTGAAAAGGCTTAAACAAAACTTGTAAATATATAAATGTTCAAACCAAGACTTTTTATAAAACATAAGTTCTGCAATTTCATCCACAAAGTCACTATCATTTGCTTCGACATTATACAAAATTATAATATATTACATACTACATTTTAGGACATGATCATTTAAAAAATATAGGTCTTACTTTGGATGTTGATTATGTCCCCATTTGCTAGTTGTGTCTGGCCTACTAAATAATGAATTGGTGGAAACAAAACCACTATAATTAAGACATACTTCACCAATAAGACCCATAGCGTTTTAGTGAAGCTTAATTTGAATAATAAATAAAATACAAATTAGTAGATGCATAACAATGTCCAACAATGTTACTGTGAAATAAATGTTTTGACATTATCAGAATTATATAATGGCTATATTAGACAAAAGAAAACTTATTACTTAGAAACAAGCACATAAATAGCATTTTATCTTGAACTTTTTTTATATTTCCAGATCAGTCTAAAACAGTATTTAATGTAGAAAACTATTTATTTATTTCTTAGAAGTGCTTTTCAATAAAAATGGATGAAAATATGAATATTCCCCAATATTTAAATGTGGACAATATAAATAAATTATACACTAACTCAATATATGTAATTGCATAATTTTGAACTAGTTTTATTCTGTTTATATGTAAAAAAAAACCTTTTCATAAGTTAAATCCCTATTGCTTTGGCTTTAATTTAATATTTTAATTGTTTTTATTGTTGGTTATAATTAGTTTACAAATGTTTAATGCTTTTCTACATTGCAATACAGCAAACTTGCAGCACTTTTAACATATATTGGGTAACAATTATGGAAAATATATGTAGTTATTTTATGAAGTTAGTTAAATTGTGTGTTTCAACTTTCAACATATTTGCATTTTAAGCCCAAAACAAAACTTTTAAAAATGTTATATCCAGTAGCAGTGTGTATTGGACTTAAAATATCCCTATCTAGGATGTACTTGGATCATTCCTGAGAATATAATCAAGCAAATTAATTATTGTGAAATTAAAACAAAAATTTATTTAAACACAGTATATTTGAATAGAAATAATCTCTTCATATAAATATTGCCTTTTTAATAACTGTAATATGCAATGGACAATCATTGATCAAATATAAAGCAGGTTTTTCAGTACTTCTACAAATTTTCTTGAGAATGATTCAAATACACTATAAATTTAACTTAAGTGAAATATATTTTATTCCTTACAGCCAGATTGATAACTCCAAGTGGCCCAAAACTATTATAGATAGATCAAGTCATTGGTTAATACAATACATTATATACTGCATTCATGTTTTATGTGCGTGTATAGGCAGGCTTTACCTCTAACTGCCACTACAGTAGGACATGCTGAGTTCTTGGTGATATAGTACCTATTCTCCACAAAAATATTAATAGTGCCATAACAAATTAATCCATAAAATTACAAACTGCATTATAGATAACACAATATATCTTTCATATTCACAAACAGGATATATAGAGGTCACCTTTTTAAATTTTATTGTTTCAAGACTCAAATAATGGTGACACAGAGGCGTTCTGCTGTCAATTCTGCAATACACAAACGAGTTCAGCTTACCTGATCTGCAAGCGTCGCATTGCACTACACGGCACTCTCTGTTCGCGTTCGTTGGCCGACGAGCGTCCGCTCTTCCACTAGTACCGGCACTGAATAATGAAGTCCGTAAACACTAGTCACCAGTCACGTGACACAGAAGCACATTAGCAACCGTAGTCTTCGCTGCAAATGTTCACGAGCAGAATGGCGCCGGCGGGCGGGGGGTTCGGAGGGACGCGCGCACGGCGCAGGGGCTGCTACTGAAAGTCCGCCAACGATTGTCGCCACGTCGCGTGGAACGGGATGCGCAGCAGCTTCAGCTTGGTGTTGGGCAGTTGCGCAGACAACAACCGCTGCAGCGTCGGCAGCGGCAGGATCTCCACCTGCGGCGGGCCGGCCACGTGGTGGTGCTCGATGGGCAGCTTGCAGCCGGGCACGGGCTTCAGCACCGGGATGCACTCGCCGACGTCGCGCTTCTTGGCGTCGCCCGCCTGTTCGCACTGGTCGATGAACAGCTCTGTGACGCGCAGCAGCTCGATGGTGACGCCCCACATGAGGTGCGTGAGCGTGTCCTTCAGCCGCAGCACTCCGCCGAGCACCTGCTTGTTGGTGGTGGCAGACTGCGACACGTACGTGGGGATGATGAGCAGGCGCTGGATGTTGGTGCACTCCGCGAGCGCGTCGTCGAAGCCGACCTTCACGTCCACGTTGACCAGCTCGAGGCTGGCGAGGCGCGGCAGACGCGCGAGGGCCCGCAGTAGTGGCGGCGCGGCGGGAGCAGCTGGACCCCGCTCCAGGCGCAGGCGCCGCAGCCGTCCCAGTCGAGCTAAGGCAGAGCCGAACTCTGCGCGGAATGTGCACTCACCCAGCTCCAAAGATTCTAGTAACGGCAGAGAGCCGACGACCTCGCAAGCGCACCAGCCAAGATCCTGCGAACATCACATCAAATATGATATGATATTTAAACTTCTATTGTGTAAGAAATCTTTTTAGTTCCATTTATTTCGACATCTACAAACTCATTATGGGCAGAACACATTTACTGCGTTGGTAACCACCTCGTTCCTCAGCGCTTGTCGTCCCTCTCTAGAGGGACCTAGCTCTGTGTCGCTCGAGGGGAATGCCGTCAGCCTAGTGTACCAGGCCAGCGGCATCAGTGGTGGGGTCCCTCATTACCTTGATGGAAGTGAGCGAGAGGTGTTGCAGACGCGTGAGGGCGGCCAGGTCGGACAGGTCCTTGGTGAGGCTGAGGCCAGCCAGGCTCTTGAGGCGCAGCTCGTGCAGCAGCGGCAGCGCGGCGAGCGGCGCGGGGTCGAGGCGCGTGTCTCGGATGGCGAGCGCCGCGAACGAGCGCAGGCCGGGCAGCGCGCGACACACCGCCTCCACCGCCGCCGCGGGGCACCGGCACATCTCTAGCCTGCACACACAAACACTCCATCAACCACATGTAAAGAGGGCGCCTTACAACAATCTAGGGCACAAGCCCCTGGCTCTGTAAAATGTATGTTCTGAAAACACGATATACACAGAAAACTAAATTACAGGACACATGCATTTTATTGAGTAATAATTACCCATATTAAATATTATGTATGTTGAATATAAAAAGTACCTCTCTAGCGTGTCTACAACGGCTATGTGTTGCGCGAACTGTTCCCAGAACACGGTGTCGTTCTGCGGCAGCAGCATCTTGCGCAGGTCCAGCCGCTTCGTGCCGTGTCGCTTCAGGGCGGAGCACAGACCGGCCCAGTCGCTCACCTGACACATACACACAGTTAACTTTATACTGCCGGATTAGCAAATGATGATTGTAACACCATCGTGAATGATTGAAATTAATCTTACAAACGTATTCAGTTTGATTGATAACCGAACGGTATTTTTGGTCTAAATTATGATTTAACATTTCAAGATTTTCGTTCTGATGTCCTGATTGTAGGAAGTTTCGCCAAGCTTTAGATAATGATTTTAAGCTATGGATTGATATATATGATGGCCAATGTCTTGTTTTATTGAATTTTTGTTTGAAAATTTGGCGGTAATTGAATGGCATCATGTGATAATATAGTAAACGGTGTGTGTACTGACGTGCGAGTTCTTCATGCGCACGTGTCTCCAGAGCGCGGGCGTGGCGGCCAGCGAGCGCCACAGCTTGCACACGCGCGCGCAGTGCGCCAGCTCGCGCATGCCCAGGTACTGGAAGATCTGCAACAACATATATTCTACATTTTATTCATTACTCCTTTTTCGTTTGTCCTTGTGAACACTAAACTAATCGCGACTTATTTATATTTAAAAAAAAACACGAATAAAAATTTCGAATTAGGTAAAAAAATATGTTATCCACACAAATACCTATTATAAACAAAAAAGTTTAAATCCGTACACCGGACCGACTTTTACAGAAAAAGGTACAAGTGGGGACAGGCGGATCATGAGTATAATGGATAATGAGGGTAGTAGCACATTTCAAATGTGACTTCGTAATTTATTTAAATACGGAAACTTTTAAAAAAATTAACATTGCCCCGCATATGCATTTTTTAAAATAATTTTAAAGACATTTCGATGACAACTATAAAATAAATAAATAGTCAACCGACCTGCACGACAACATTGTAGTTCCGGTCCTGCGCCTTGTTGTAGAAGGCGGTGAAGTGGTCGACGTCGTCGTTGCGCGGCCTGCCGCGGCGGCGCGGGGACAGTGCGGGGAGTGCGGGGGCGGCGGGCGGCGCCACCACGGTGACGGAGGCGGGGTGGGGCGCGGGCGGGGACGCTGCGCCGTTGGCCAACCGCCCGCGACGCCGCTCCTCGCTGCGCACACGCACGCACTCACAATACTGACCACGTTCGGAGGGCGACGTGAGCGCACTTGGCTACTTTTCGGAAATATTTCAACGCCAGAAAAATATTTGATATTTTTTCAAAATGTATTAGGAGTTTCATCGATATTTTTTATTATTAAAATTAATTTATTTCAATGGAATGTGCTCACTATAACAAAAGCATGTGACATACTTTTTCGACTGTTTGAATATTTTCCAAAAAGTACCGCAACGGCAATCACATCACACTCCTCAGATTGGTCAATGATTAGTGATAAATGAAAACAATCAAGATTTTCAATTATGTAGTTAGTATGTTAGTATTCTAAATAATCACACCTTACCTAAATTCATACATTAACATCGGAATTGGACAAAATATTATATAAAAGAGTGAAAGTTTCATAAAGTAATCATGACAAAGACTTATATTACATTAAGAAAAAGCTATTAATAAAAAATCTCTTAAAATAATTATTAAATATTTTATGTTAATTACATTTTATCCAACTCTGGTGCACGTGAATTATCAGCAATCAAATGAATATAATATGTCACATGAAAAAGCGAAAATTCGTAACGAAATTGACTGATTGCATTCGATTGCAATGTAATACGAGTATGTATGTACATACATACATACATACATAAACTCACGCCTGTATTCCCCGAAGGGGGTAGGCAGAGGTGCATTTCTGCCCCCACATTTCGCCAAGTATGTATCAGTCCCACGTAATAGGGGGCGAGCCTATTGCCGTTTTTCGGGCACATTTCCAGACTCCGTGCTGTTACCGAGAATTTCCTAATGGAAAAACCCAATAACACTTTGCCCGACCCGGGAATCGAACCCAGGACCTCTAGATCGCACGGCACATATTTGTACCGCGAGACCACGAGGCAGTCGAGAGTCGAGTATGTATGTATATGCAAGCAATGAAATATATTCAGTTTTGTGATACATCCAAAATGGGGAAATTACATAATGTAGGTTTATCGTACAGTGCCTATAACCAACACACAATTATTATTAATTACTATGTACAGACGGTCTAATAGGGGGCGCTGTACGATAAAAGGAATTATACAACATTTCAAATCGACAATTTACATATAAACGTATGAGATATCGATTGATTATATAACTGCAATTAATCGTGTCAATTGGCATTATGCAGGGCATACACCCTGTTTAACTAATGAAATGGTTCAATCGATGTTTAAAATTCTTCTTCATACCGTTAAAGAACGTATTCACTGCGAATGTACAGTTAGCAAAAAAACAACAAAATACTGTTGCTTATTTTACTGACCATACAAAAAAAATATTGAAAACGCCATCAAATGCTGTAATTGTTTCCACCTTTTCCGATGCCACTTCAGTTTCTTATACGTAAAACTAAAAAAATAAATTGTTTAATTTACCTTTGGAGTTTCTCCCCCCAACATCACATTACAGTAATAATAAATAACATTAAAAAATACTATTTTATTCAGCTTATTATCGATACATTCCCTTTTGCATGAACACAAGTTTAAATATTCGGTCATAACAGTTCATATACAACTTCAGGCACTATTTATATTCAATTCATCGTTTTAGCTCAGTATAATCTGAAATATGTGAATAGCCAATATGCATATATTTCATAATAAGCTTTTAATAAAATTAAAAGAAACCGAACCCTATACAGCCCTTTGTTTGCAATCCTTATGATTTACAATGTATTGGAAAAGGTTAACGTAAAAATATTAAAAGGCACATTACATCACTTAGCTTCATTATTTATATTGTTAGCATTTGAAAATCATGAATAAAGTTTTTGAAAATTCATTTAGCCATTCATTCTCTTTTGGCGAGCATTCAAATTTATTATACTGCCTAAAGAAACAAATTCATAATTATATGTTTAAAATTTGGGCACAAAATTGTAAGATCATTGTACGCAATCCTTTTCTTTAATATCCCATTACCATAAAATATTCAAGATCTTATAAAGACTGAAGTTCTTAAATACATTACATTTAAAAAGTCCCATTTTATCAAATTAAAATGATTAAAATACTGAAACTAAAACGATGATTTACAATATTCTTAAACTATTATTAGTTTGAACAACAATATAGCTATAACGGACTAATTACTCATAACCCTCAACATTTCAGAATACTATGTATGGAATAAAACTTTGCAAATATGTAATTATCAGAAATATATTGCTAAGTATAAGGCAGCTAGTCATTCCCACTTATATTAATGTTTCTTAAATGTGTACTGCGGGTGCCAACATATTAAAATACTTGTTCACTTAATTTAATAACATTGTCTTATAATATTTTGTTTTGCTATAAAATAATTTTATTATTGCTAAACTACTGGCAGTGTATAAGACATATTGAACGAACCTATGTAGGTCCTATCCGAGACTTCACAATATTTTTTTGGATAAAATAATGTGTCAAGAACTGACATGTGAAGCCCAGAATGATGTAAGGGAATGTAAAAGATGTATATCCTACATTAACGTTTTAATTTAACGTTGCTAACTGCTGCGATGCGCGCTTTAGCCGTTTTGAAAGCGCAAGGAAATATAATTTTTATTTATTCAAGTCAAACCTTTATTGAAATTCATATATTATTCTAATATTAACTGAAGTATTTCAGTTGGGTATAACATTACCTATTTTGGTATCCGTATTTTTAGTGCTTTTGAATTGACATTTGAAATTTCATATCTTTCACTTGTGTTGTCTAAAAAAAGTTATTGAAAATTTCCTTGGAACAGTTATAATAAGCTTTAAAATGTTCATATCATAAGAAACTTTTTGAGTAATTATTTCATACTAATTATTTAATTGTTTACTGATCTTTCAGCCTTACATAATGTAATGTTTTTATTTTATTAGCGTTATAACGTCTTTATTCTACTAATGAAGTATTTTTTGTTTTGTTTTTATTGTCAATTAAACATTTTGGTATGACTGTTTTCAAAACTAATATGTGAAAAGTTATCCAGTTATCTGTGTTAGTTTTTTTCCAGCTATATTCCCGCAAATAAATGTGCAAATTATACTAATATGCGAATATCAGTCAAAGTTCTGCGACTCAGGATCGCATTTCTCCTGCTGTTATCTGAAAACATGAAAACACTTTATATAAATACAACAATTTATCGTCACAATGCCGGCTGTTGTGTTCAAAGAAAAAAAGTGTATTAACAGTAAAAAAAAATTAAACAAGAAATTATATTTTTAAAAACAATTGAAAAAATATTTTGCATAAATGAAATAATATAATTTTAGGTGGGAATAAATTAATATAACGTGTGCGTGTTTAGTGTATGTGTGTGTGTACGCACGTGTGCGAGTGTGCGTGCACGAGGGAGCGCGGCACCACCACGAAGCGGCGGCCGTTGAGCACCGCCAGCGACTGCGGCGCCGCCCCCCGCCACATCGCGCCCCCTACACATGTTGTTCCTGCAGAGGGTGTCGCGGGCGGTGGCGCGGGGGAGGGGGCCGGGTGCGCGGGGTGCACAGGGTGGGTAGAATGCGCGGGGTGTGCGGGGTGCGAGGGGGCCGCGGGCGGCGCGCTGGAGGCCACGGACCACACGCGCTCGCCCTCCGCACTACCCGCCGCCTGCACGCACAGAAAACATTATTGAATTTTAATTAATGACTAGTTGTGCCCGCGCAGAAAAGTTTTTTTTTATTAATTATTTATATTAATAAAAACAAATGATAAGACTTTTTTAAGTAATAGTAGCCTAAGATACTCTTTATTACATCAGCTATCTGCCAGTGAAAGTCAAGTCAAAATCAGTCCATTTTCAGATATTAGCCAGAATGCCTCATTACAAAAAATAAACGAAAAATGAAGTATTTTTCTCATCATTGAAGTTTACAGGCAAGCATTACCATGAAAAATATATTTATCACAAGTGAGTAAAAATAAATTAAATTACCTTCATCCGCAACAGCACTCTCCGTTGTGGCCGAGTGGCGGGGGGTGCGGGTCGGCGCGGGGGTGGAACTCCAGATTTATGCACTAGGGCCGGCGGATCTAAGGGCGGCGACGATGACTTGCGACAATTCTAAGGAAAAATAACGGTTTATTATATTCCAAATTAAATTAAATTAAGTATTTTGTCAACCAATCAGCATAACAGAGAGACAATGCTCAACTATGGAACGTAAAGGCAAAAAATTGCCAAATTTTGAATAATTTATTAGTACCTTTACTTATAAGATAAAATTCTGGTCATCATATAAAATCGACTTAAGGTGACGAGGGGTCAATGATGGCTACTAGGTAAGTTGTTATTCCCATTTTTTAAATGCCTAAAATAAACTCAAAATTTCATCGATAAAACTGTGATTTTAAAAAAATATCATTAAAAAATGTGAGTTTTATACGATAGAGCTGTAAGTAATCAAGTAAGAGTACAAGTCACCTTGCAGAGGAAGGTGGTGGCGTGCAGAGGACCGCGCAAGCCCACGCAGGCGGGGTGGTAGAGACACAGACAGGCGGCGCACGCCAGCGACGGCACCGCGCCGCGCCCGCACGACATCGAGCACGGCTGCTGCACGCCCCCACCGCCCCCCACTCCCGCGCCAGACACCTTCGCCTGTACGACAATCGCAATAAACACTATTTATCATTACTGAAATATTATTTTCACAACATCTCTAAATAAAAAGGTGCAATTCAATAACTCAATACGTCGATATTATGCGAGATTTAAAAAATAAATATAGGTCACTGTACATATATTTTTAAGCATAAAACAAATAGAAATAAAATACTATTATAGGCATTATGGACTGTGATTCTTATGTCATATTTAACCGAGAACACAGTCTACAAGTATAAATAAATAAATACACCCAACAGTCACATACATACATAGTTCTGGCCTTACACTAAAATACGAGTCTTGTGTCGTGGCTATCTGGAATTACGAGACTTTTCGGTCTTATAAACACCCAGACCTGGAAGAAATATATGTGCATCACACAAACATTTATTTCAGTACGGGGATCGAACCCGCGGCCTCTCGTTTCGTTAGCTGGTGTCTAACCAACTATTGGGCTGTTAGTATATCTATCTACAGTCATATTATAATATTAGAGAAATAAAAACTCACGGGCACATCTGCCGAGGTCTGCACAGGCGGTGCTCTAGTCGGCACTGGGGTGGGTACCGTTGGTGGTGAGGGCGGTGTTTGCGTCCGTGGTAGTGGCAGCAGCAGCGGGTGCGGCTGCGGTGGTGGCAGCGGCGGCGGCTGTGTCGGCTGGGGGGGTTGCGGCGGCGGGGCGGGGCTCGCGGGGGGCTCCGGCGCCCTGGCCCGCACACGCACTACACTCGCACGCGCTCAGTACCCGCATCGGAGGGTTAATTGCACGCAGTCAATTAACCCTCCTCGCGACAACAGCTTGGCTAGCCCGGTCGATCGTGCCGAGACGTTACAATATCAACTTCGTGAGTATTCGAAGATCATTTTGTAACTGTGGTGAAAAATTGGGGAAAATTATCGATACTATCAATGATCTATCCGATCGACTCAGCTATATGTAATCAACTTATTTGAATATTAATATGTAACGATGCGTTCTTAAGGTCAAACACATCATTAAACTTATGATATACTTAAAACTATAACTTAATTTAAGGCGCGATTATCGATTGAACCATTTCACTTAAAAACTAACTCTTTAGTAAGAACCTTATTAATTTACTACTTCTCCTAGAGAAACATGAAACCATGGAACTATTATAACTATAAGCTGCCTTATATTAGTTACAATGATATTTTTTTAAATATCGATTATTTCGAGAATTCTGATTTAATATATTATTTCTGTTAACCCAAATATTTTGAGACAACTTATTGTTATTTCGCTCACGACACTGCATTTGTATTAGTAAATATGCATTCTATGTTTTGTAAATGTAATATTTCTATTAGCTTTATTTTCTTTTCATTAACAAAATGATTTCATACAACGGCATATGGAATATAGACATGCATATTATTACTACAAGTCGCAGTATAGTATTTGGTAGAGTACCTGGGCTTTTTCCATGCTGAGGAGTTGTTGTTGTCCGGCGTGGGTGCAGCTGCGGCCGCGGGAGGCTGCTTCTTCTGCTGCTGCTTGGTGGCGGGCACGGGCGTGGCCGCTGCGCCGCCCAGTCGCGTACCCACTGACTTCACCTGCTTAACATACAAACTGTTATTGTAGTTTATGTGTTACACAAGGTCTAAGTCAGTAATTCCCAAAGTGGTCCAGGTGGACCCCCAGGGGTCCACGGGAGACTCGACGAGGGTCTACGTAGGGCGAGACAAAAAATGGGGGTCTACAATCGCAAGCAGGGGTCCATAAAAATTAATTTGGTTTCGATAGTGAAGAACTAAAATAATGGCTTAAGTTAAGATTTCGAAATTGGTAGTAATGTTGTTGCAGGGGGGTCTACCGGATCCATCAAAAGTGGTCTATGAAACAAAAAGAGTTTGACCTCTGATCTAAGTGAACAATCTATCTATAATATAAAGTAGGTAAATGAAACTCAGCCTGTTGCTAATTTACTGGGTGCGTATAAAAACCTAGCTGTTACAAAGAAACATTGATATATATATCAATCCATATTCGTCCAATTCTAGAGGTGTTTAATGATTTATGTAAATAAAAATTAATACTTAAGAAACAACTTCTAAGTAGATCGAGGTGATCAAGCAATTACAGAGTGCTAAATTACATTTCGCCTGACGAGAGATTTATACCCAGACTCTCTGGATTGCACGCAACACACTAACGACCAACTTGGCTCCATATTTACCATCTTTAATGTACGGTCTGCAAGACAAACTGATAATTTCTAGTTCTCAATGGCATCAATTACACTCACCTTAATTTTGGACGGCGGCGATTTGGGCGTGGGTTCTGGGCTGGCCCCCTTCGGCGGTTTGGGCTTGGGCGTGCGCTTGCCCTCCACCACCACGGGGGGCGCCACCGGCGCCACGGGCGGGGACTCCACTCGACGCATCAGCTTCGCGTCTCTGGAATTAACAGACAAATTCATTTCATTATGGATTTTACAAGATCTTTTTTGCGTTTCTAAATATTCGTTTAGAATAGTAACCGAAGTAATGTTATTACAAGAAATCGCGAGACTTCTGCCCCGTTAATACCGTCGTGGCTAGTAGGTTTTAGATATAAGAGTAATTCGAAAATTATATTATGCATCAAAAAAGGAACCCAATTTGACAGAAAAGAGTGACGTGGTCAAGTCGGTATATAAACGGAAATTCATTCTGTGCCTCGATATCTGGTCAATAGTAATCGCGCATTCATTAAAATTAGTCAAATCAGCAACTTATTAAGGAGTTTAAAGTCAGTCCATGTTATTCATTAATGATGATCGTCATATTATGGAAATGTATTAAAATAATTTGATCCCAACGATCTTAGTTCATCTTCCGATACTTAATGTAATGTCATGTCAATCATATTTGATCATGATATCTTAGCTAACATGATTTTTTTTTATTAAATATTTACCACCCGGTAATAAAATAACATATGTTCCAAATAAACTAAAACGGTACTATGCAAGAGATTAAATAAAAAAGAAAATAATTACCTAATGATTTCCTTCTCAGGATCATCAACTCCCAGGGGTTCTTTGAAGAACGAGAAATTTTCCAATGTTAGCCCTGTGCCTGCGAGGTGTTCAGCAACCTGGAAACAAAATTTCATATGATCCAATCTTATTTCAGTGTTGTTTTTTTTTTAGCTCGTAGTGGTCATTAGGCGTCTAGATGACAATTTTTGAGTTGCTCTTGCTTCGAAGATATAATTAAAAATGGTATCTGTAATCTGTACCATCTATTATTGTTTAAAGGTACTATAATAACCCTGAACAGTTTCCAAAAACCTGCGAGTCATCAGTGCCAGGCATCAGTTTTTGAAAAGCACGGTATGACACGACTTTTTTCTTTCAAAGTATGCGATATTCGGAGTACAACCCCGGAGGTCATTTTCATTTATCTAAAAAAATGGAGTTTTTAGTAAGAAAAGTTTTTTTTGTTTTTCATGGGGTCAACTAGATCCAGTATGACCACTACGTTATTTTTAAGAAGTGTGAATATTACGGGTTAAGTAAATAAGTATTCAGGGTTTGAATTCACTAAAAAACAATTTTAGTGATTTCAAAACTTACTTAATATTTTCTCAACTCTTTAAATAATATTTCGCGCCGGTGTGAGGTTCAGCAACCAAATAAATAAATAAATAAATACACCCAACAGTCACATACATAGTTCTGACCCCACACTAGGATACAAGTCCTGTGTCGTGGGTATCCGAAACTACGAGAGACTTTTCGGTCTCACAAACACCCAGACCCGAAACAAATATTTGTGGATCACACAAACATTTGTCTCGGTGCGGGGATCGAACCCGCAGCCTCTCGTTTCGCAAGCTGGTGTCTAGCCAACTGCGCCACGGGGCTGTTAAATTGAAATAAATAATAAATGGTATGTATATACGGCGCACCTCCCTAGTGGACCTGAGCTTCTTCCCCTTGGGCGAGTAGTAGTATATGTCTGCGTTGCGGCGGCTGTGCGCGTCGAGCGCCGCGCGGTACACGAGCTCGCGCCGCCAGCCGCGCTCCAGCGGCACGCGCAGCAGCGGCGACGACATCTCCGTCGTGGAGCGCCGCCCGCGCGCCGCCGGCGACGACAGCGACGCCGCGCGGGACGACTGCTCACCGACACAGCCGCGGTCATGCTTATACCAACAATACGTACTGAGGGCCTCCAGGTTACAACCACAAAGAAAAGCCACACACATCCGACTTTCGCAAGTTATGTATGTACATACACATACATAAACTCACGCCTGTATTCTCCGAAGGGGTAGGCAGAGGTACATTTCTGCACCCACATTCCGCCAGGTATGTATCAGTCCCACGTAATAGAGGGCGAGCTTGTTGCCGTTTTTCGGGCACATTTCCAGACTCCGTGCTGTTACTGAGAATTTCCTAATGGAAAACCCAATAACACTTTGCCCGACCCGGGAATCGAACCCAGGACCTCTAGATCGCACGGCACATACTTGTACCGCGAGACTAAGAGGCAGTCCTCTTCTTCTTTCAATGTGGATAAATTAAATAATGCGACGACCTAGGAGACCTTTGAAAAATAAAGTTTCTTTTAAAACAATAGTTCCGAAAAGTACCTAAATGACCCTACATTACTACATTCATTTTTCATTTCTTTACAAAGAAAAAAAACCTATACATTTAACTTACATCTGTTGTCTCATCCGATCTCGAAGACAAAGCTGACGACGGCCTCGATCCATCTGTAAATAAATAAATGCTATTCTTTCATGTTCACACATTTTTTTACATTCTTCACATGAAATACACATTCATGCTTCAAATTCTTTAACTGAAATTGGATAAAGCGTAAATGAACCGTTTCCAAGCGACAAAACGAAGCCAAGACAGTAATAGTATATTAGGTTTATTTTTTTAGCGTTTTTCATTGCGATACAAAAAATATATTTTGTAAAATAAATTTGAATATTTAGGAAATAATTTCGCACGAATTGCTTTATTTATCAGTATAATCATTTACGTGGTAAAATACAATATTTATTGCGCTATGGTACACAAACATGACAAATTACATTACATAATGTGTCTTACGCATTTTCGATCAGGGTCACGTGATCTGATGCGAGTTCAAAATTTTTTATCCATCCACATTTTCACTTCAAAAACAAAATTGTATTTTATTCGAAGGCACAAATACCATTTGTTGTCTTTATTTCGTGTGAGATATTACTTGCTTTATTTTCTTTGTCTTTTTTATTAATTTATATTTTTGTCTTATATATTGTAGTGTCATAATTATCTCGATAAAAAGCACAAATTCTTTGTCTTACACTCACGTCGCACCTTTCGACAAAACAAGACATTGTCTTAGTTAAAAAAAATATATAATTAAACTGTGTGTAAAGCCATTGCATATACCGTTTTAACCATAGAATCTACACACATATATAATCTACTATAATAGGCCAAACACGATTGGATCTCATGCACTGACATTCCTCTATACTAAGAACAAGTTTTTTTTAATATATTGTAATAGCATTAAACTATTTTTTTTGTATAAAAATAACACAAAGTATTATAGCGCACAACTTACATATTCTTGATTCAAATCGTGTTAGTAACAGACCTGTTAATGAAACGTGTAAAGTTGTGACTTTGTTACTTAAGTGTTAATTCAATTAAGTATCTACGAAGAACATATTACTTAATATTTATTTATTTTCTTTACTTAATATTGTACCATACACGTTCGTCTCAACGAGAACGCCGAAAATTTAATGGAAAATGATAACCGTTTAAGCACTTATCACATTTTTTGCTTCTAATGATGGACGGTATTTACTGTTAATAGCCGATACAATCATTCCAGCCTAAAGTTAAATTAAAGTGACTTTAAAGTCATTTGTCCGCCAACCCGCACTAGGCCAGCGTGATGGACTAAGGTCTGAACTCTCTCAGTTGAAGAGGAGGCCCGTTCTCAGCAGTGGGATGTATATGGGCTGATGATGAAGTCATTCAAAACACCAAAAAAACACTATTAACGTTGGGAATCAAGGCCGCCAACCCGCATCAGGCCAGCGTGGTGAACTAAGACCTAATCCCTCTTTAGTTTTTTAGGAGGCCCGTGCCAGCCGTAGGACTTATATAAGCCAATAATGAGGCCTAGAATGTTCGATATTTAAAGTCTCAAATTGAAAATCTAGTATACTAAAGTTCAGTCTGGACTCCGGAGTCTCAATCTAAAACAATGTAACACAATCATTATAACACTTACCGGTATCTTTACGAGGTCTTTTCGAAGCGCGCACTGGTGTCCCCATAATGACCCTCAGTGGAATGAAGTCTTTCGTGGCCGCCATCACTTCTGCCTCTAGGCGCTCTGCATGATCAACAAGTCGATAAATACACCAAACATTCTGACTCTGTATATCTGTCATAATGCTAGACTTTTTACCTTAATTTCTAACACGAATATATACGCACATCCCATGTATTTCTTGGACCTTTTTCAACTAAGTATCCACACCACATCTGGTCAAACTCAAATAGACAAGTGCTTTTGAATCGTCAATTAAATGACATCGAAATTTTATCGCTGTGGAGAAGAAACGGCAAGAAACTCCATCAGCAACACGAAATGTCCAAATTTTTTTTATTAAGAATATATCAATATTTTCATATTTTTTTAAATGTCATTGTGTCAAAATGCTTTAGTAAATGCAAAACAGTCCAAATAATTCGAAACACCACAACCTGATACGGGAATACGACACAAATGAATGTGCCCTTGTGGCGGATTGTTCGGTGGTTGCTTTCCAGGCAAAGATAACAATAAAATTTCAGTAAAATCTGTTGCTGCTCACCTACAATACGACTATATACTTCAGTCTTATCTTCAACACCAGCGGTGTCAAAGCCTTTGAACTCCTCGCTCCCAGAATCGCTGAATGCTTCGGACATCTTCCGCTTAATGCCTCGTTTGCTATCATCATCATCTTCATCTTTGTCTTCTGGTTCGTTTTCGTCCGTTCCTTCTTCATCGTCATCAATCTCGTGCTTCATTTCAGGTGCAGAACCATCAACATCCATTTTTTCTTCAATGCATTTAGTATTAGATTCAACTGGTTGTGCCGTGTCAAGATTGTCCTTTGCCTCATCATCGTCATCATCATTTGTCTCAACTTGATCGTCTATAGATTCTTCTGGTGTGTCATCATTTGTATCTTCTGTGTTTTCTGATTCCGGAGGATCTGTAGAAAGAAATGATGATATGTTAATGGATTGATACATGTTTTATCAAAACACCACCATGCAAAACCTCAACAACTACAAAACCACCTATGTATTAGATTAAGTAACAAAGTAAAAATGGGGAAATCAGTGTTTGTGTCTCCATGGGAAACTTACAGTCTTACTTATAATCATTAGTCTATTAACTTCAACTTAAGCATGCTTTGGCCTGCTCTATTGATTGACTTCTGACATTAGAGTAAAAGAGACAAGGTAAATTTTTAGTAGTAGTTATATTAACTAATATTTATAAGTAAGACCATTAAATATTGTCAAGTCATTTGCATAGGAGCCACAGAATAAGATTATGAAATAATGTTAAAAGAATAATTTAAAAAATGTTTAAACATCTTCTAATTGTAAAACCTCTTATAAATTAATAGGGATGCACTAAGAGTATTTTTATATGTATAATGATAATAAGCATATAATACAAATTGCCAACCCCATTTGGCCAGCATTGGTAGACTAAGGCCTAAAAACCTCTCAGTTGTAGAGGAGGCCTGTGCCCAGCAGTGGGACGTATTTGGGCTGATGATGAATACAAATTACAGTTGGCCATAGCATGTAACAATTTCTCAAATTAAATGATGATAACATTTGCCAGAAACAAGACATTTTCGGAGTTTAAAAAATAGTTTAAAATAACAATAGCATAAGTAGACATTAAATGTTGCTCAATGCTTTAGGTAGAAAACTCAATAAACTTGTTACAATTGTGTAAATAATTATAATGATTGTGTATATGTAAGAATGTCTTAAATTCACATCAAAAATGCAATGTTCCTACTAATTTTATATTTGCTTCATCAATGGATCAACAGCGTCCAGAAATGACAGGACATGGATGACAGACAACAGTATACTGGACTGCGTCGCATTTTAAACAGTAACCAGTGCAGATATAAACAAATGGTTTCACAGTGTACTAAATTAATGTCACATCTTACAATGCTTTTAGTTTATAAAGGAAAACAGCATAAATATTAATGTTTCTTTACAATAATCATCACATTAACAATAATCATCAAAAAGGTTATGCTATGACATTTACAAAACAATTTAACAAAATCAGAAAATACATAGTTAATATAGTAAATGGTTATGAAAATCTCATAAAAAATATACCTAGAAGCAACTTTTTAAGAAACTGATGTGCAAACATATCTAGCAAGACAAGAAGCTACCAAATGCAGATAATTGTCATGTTTATTATTTGTTCCTTTCTTATGCTTAAGATAATATTGCATTTACTTTGGAATGCATTGCTAAACAAACAAGTGATACACATTAACCTTCAAAAACCACACTTTTAAAAGTATCAGGATGTTTTAAAATCTTGATAGCAAAGGTAGCTGCTTTAATATGGGTTCCAATCTGATTTTTAAAATAACTCATTCCGGGAATATTACTATAATTAAATATTGTGTTCAATTTCATCATCAGCCCATATATGTCCCACTGCACGAGGCTCCTCTACAACTGAGAGGATTTAGGCCTTAGTCCACCACGCTGGCCTAGTGCTGGTTGGCGGACTACACACCTAAGAAATTCCGAATAACTTTTAGGTGTGCAGTTTTCATAACGATGTTTTCCTTCACCGTTAAAGTATGTGATAATTCATTGTGAATTCACACATAACTTCGAAAAATCAGAGGTGTGTGCCTGGGGTTTGAACCCGCGACCGCCGAGATTCTCGACGGCGCGCCTAAACCTCGAGGCCATCACTGCTCCACTGTGTTCAATTTATTATAATAATATTATGTTGATATCTATTGTCAATGCATCAGCTAATGTTTACATTTATGAAACTGGTATTGACAACTGGTTCTTCTGTAATAATGCAAGTATGAATGAATTATCATAATAAAAGGTGATCTAGTGTGGACAAGAAAAGCCGGTCATGTTCTAAATAATTGACTGTATGAACTGAACAAAAATTAATTCATTATAGGTCAAAATCTATTTTCCTATTTAATTTATCAACTAATTCAGATGGTAGTTTTTGCAAGTACTAATAATTTTATAAATTCACTAAGTCCATATAAAATAGAGATTATAGTTGGAGATGTATATAAGGTTGACAAGAATGTTGATTTTGAAATATCATCCAATAAACCAATGTAAATTCAATTAACACAATTTTTTAAAGTTTCTAGTAAGCTACAGTAAATGCTACTTGCTGAAAATATGTCAAAATATTATTAAAATGTATGGATGAGGAAGGCTGAAGATTGAGCCCAGTGGCATGCCATAGGAGAGGCATGTCCAGTAGTGGACGTAAGAGAGGCTGATGAAGATGATGATGATGAATGCTTTGCTATATTTTTCCTTAATATAAAATTGAATGTAAAAGATTGTGTGCAATTACTGCAATTTACATAGTGACCATAAATTACCTAGATAAACAAAATTTTACCACCACAATTTCTTAAGATTATTGCCAATTGAGGATTAATTTGTCATCATTAATAAAAAGTTTCAAGCATTGTGAATATTTCTAACTGAGCTGGCCCATTTAGCACAAGATCTTTGAAGAAAAACTAACTTTCTATTTCAGCCAGCTATACCATAAACAACAGTTACGATTGTTGCCTTAAACTTTCACTTCAGAACAATTATGCTGTTGGCAAACAGACACAGCTATTCAGTATTGTATTGTCATAATTCATAACTATTACTTTATTCAGATATGTCAGTGTCTTATGTAATCAAACTAACAGTTTTCTTTCGAGTTTTTGCAGCAAAGTATTGACAATCACTCAAAGAAACATAAACGGCAATAATCTAGCTTGATGTATGATATGACAGGATTTACAGGACTTCAAGACACACATCAAATCAGCAGATTGATGTATTATTTGTATGAACATTTTAACTATTGATCACTATGTCACATGAAAACATACAATAGCTAAGTTTTTATACTGACTGAACAATGGCAGTAGTAAAAAGGTAAATGTATAAAAAGTTACAATGGTGTTGAAAAATTTGCTACAAAACAAATGGAAACATTTCACTTGATTTTTTGCTTTGTATAAATGGTCGCAACAAATCAATCAATATGGAAATCATTTTTGTGATGCAATAATTATTATAAGCCTGTGTAAATCAAAGGCTTTAATAATATACATATGAAGATGAAAAATTTTATATGGGGAAAAAATTAAGTTAGTATGGACTTTGGCAAATTATATGTTCAATTGATATCTTTACTATGACACTAATAGGTTTAAGAAATATAACACATGAATATAGGAAAAAAATCTTCAATTACATAATTTGCATTATACATATGTAAAATATGATTTGAAATGTTATATAGACACAAAATTGTTATAACTTTAAAAAAAATTAGATGTCTGACGTATGGTATATTTATAAGGCTTACTAAAGGATCAATATTTCAAAATATTAATTAATTAATAAATAAAACTCTACAAGAAAGGTGGGGATAGGCTATGACTAGGTTAGGATTAGAAACAACCTAAATAAGAACTAGTAAGTATATTATACTTATATATCACCTTTAATGTATTTTACATTCAATGGAAACACACATTTGCTACATCTAGCAAGACAAGATGCTACCAAATGCAGATAATTGCAAATTAAAATTATTAAATTTTCATATTTATTAATTGTTCCTTTCTTATGTTTAAGACAATACTGTATTTACTTTGGAATGCATATCTAGATAAACAAGTGATATACATTAACCTTCAAAAAACACACTTTTAAAAGTATCAGGATGTTTTATGTATTTTTGATTCAATGGAAACACACATTTGCATTCTCATAGAATCTATATAATCATCTTATCAAGAAAACATGCAATTAGACCTCCAGTGCTTTTTGCACAGTAATGTTAATTAAGTTATTGTCTCAAGCCATTACTTATAAATGTAAGTTAAAATTACTACTGTTATGTTTATAAGGGTGTAAAAATGCAATTGCATAATATGCTTGTGTTATTTGTCTGATGATTGGTATAAACGACTTTGAAATTGATAAGATTAGTTTAATCTGAAATACAAAACAAAAGACAAGAGAGTAATAAGTAAGAAGTAAGAAAAAGCATTTCCAATAAAAGATATTAAAATTAAACACTTAAAAAAACACTTTTTTACTTTATATAGTTGTATTAATTTGAAGAAAATAGAGTAACAATATTGACATTTAACAGAGTCAATAAGAAAACACTTGCAAAAAATTATCAGCCCATATCCGCCGCACTGCGGTGCACGGGCCTACTCAACTATTCAGAGGGTTTAGGCCTAATGCAGGTTGGCAGTTGCAAAAAAATGCTCCCGTGGCAAAAAAAATGGAATTAAATTTATGTTAGAAACAATTCTTATTATTAGTAGTATTCGGAAAAATTACCAAACTAAATAAAGGGAAAGTTTTGTGGATGTAAAAAAAAATTTACTGAAGCAACACAAATGAAAGAACTGTATGAATTGGTACCCTTGTTATCAAAGTGAAAAATATACACTTTAAATGCATGAAAATTAAATTTTCACAACTTCATATGCATTATTTGTCTAACTAGTTACCATTTTGAGAAATATAATGTCTTCTTAATAGATCACAAAAAAACTCTTGTGGAACTGCTTTAGTACCTACACTAAAAACATATAAAATTTAAAAACATTAATAAAAGATTTGCATTACATCATTTGATTACACTCTCACAACTCACAATAATAAAATTTGTTAATAGAGGTTTAATTAAATAATTTTAAGTCATATAAGTTTATAGTAAATAATTTATGCAAATTCAGAGACGATGATTATAAAGTGAAGAAGAATTGTTCTCCTTCACTAAAACTGTACCACTGCCATGTTAAGTTACAAATAATATAATAGTATACCATGAGTATTTCAGGTAAAAAGTGCAAAAACATAAAAGTGATGTCATATTGTAACGAGGAATGTTCTTCGATGCCATTAATATTTTATGCAAGCAACTACGTCAGTTCGCTATGCATCGCTATTGCGTTAAAAGGGAGTGTGCGATAACAAGCATCTAATTATAATCATATTAGTATCCATATTGAATTCTACTTGCTTACAATACAGCAAGAGTGCTAAACTGACATTTTGTGAGACATAATCCACTGATACACCCCAAAATTGAGTTTAACAAGTAGTTTGGTCGCTTTGAACACTTTAAAAGTGAATAACGTTGACAAATATGGATAGATTATGCTTTAAGTGTGTCATCATAATGATTGTGAGGTTATGTGAAAGTTTCATATTACCTTCTGGCTGATTTGTAGCCTCTTCTATGGCTTGAGGTGAAGCTTCCTCCGATTGCGAGTCTGGGATACTGTCTGCATCCTCAGTGACACTATCAGGCGCGTCGCCAGCGTTCAGTTTATCTTCATCTCCTGCTACGTTATCACTCACCGCCATTTCATCCGACATTGTCAATTTTAGTAAACTATATCACTATACCGCCGTCAAAACTTAAATAGGCACATAACAATGTAATTACTACACATTTGCTGCCCTCGCGGTTAATAATCAACGTTTGTGCGCGTCACAACGAAGATTTCCCGCTATAATGGTTGAAAAAAAATTGGGCTTTATCGCGCATACGTAACATTCACGGCACGATTTTTTTAATTGATCACACACTGTGCTAGCTTGCTTCCTCGAATTTTCGAAAGATGCATTAAGAATAATGAGTAAATAAAAGAATTTTCCTATAATTTGTTTCCCGAGATTACATTCTATGGAAAATGTCGATCATAAACAACATCCGCTCAAAGACGCCACACTTTTCATCTACCAAACTTTTTTTGTCTTTGACCGTTGTCGATGATAAAACGAACAAAAGTCGATTATCAAATAATCGACTAAATATTATCAACGTATATTCTAAATATTTCTGTAACAAAACATTAAACTTTAAAACTACATTAAAATATAACACATATCGTCATTTCATCAGCCTTTAGGTATATTTTGCCATGTTTTTTAATGATGGGAATAGATGTATCCAACTGCATTATCCGCAAAAATAACGCAACGTTTTCAGGTAGATTTTATGGATTTACCACGTTTAATAAGTACTAACAAATGTATGATTATAATCTGATACATGATGCAAGTCTTGTCTCGTGGGTACTCGAGGGTGGTGGGTAGAACTAAGGGAGACAGTTCCGATACAAATATTTATAGAGTAAAGGAAACATACAGTATTGAGACCACAAACATGAAAACTCTTCGTTATTTCGAATTTCAATTGAATAGTCCAGTACCGAATGAATCAACCTTGAATGAATTCAACCTCACACATAAATCCATAAACACCACTTTTAGTTTTATTTTTAAAATATAATTTTCCTACATTTAATTAATGTTTGTACAAAATTAACAAACACTACTTTCAGTAATTTACACAAACTTTTGTCTCGTTGCAGGATCCAACCCGCTCTTTGGTTTGGCTGTTATTTTGTAAAAAATACAAGTTTAAAGTTTCGTTTTTATACAAACCTGGATGGATTGTTAGAAATAAAACAACTAATAAAAATAAAAGACATTTATTTTTTCCTACGACCACCTTGCTTTGGGGCTTGAGGCTTCCCAAAAGCTTTACCCTGTTGTCTCTTTTGTCCTTTTGGTCCCTTTGGGCCCTTTTTAGGGATGCCTTTGCCCCTCTGATTGGGAGCTTTGCCTTTTTGATGTGGCGCTTTACCCTTCTGGACCAGATTGGCGTCGTACCTCAGCCTCTTGGCTGCCTTTCTAGAAGTATCTGTGAGGTCAGCGGCAAAGTTGCTCTGTTTCTTCTTGTTTTTAGGTTTGTTCTTGGATTGTTGTTCTGGACGGTCATCATCATCATCAACAGCTTTGATGCGTCTCTGCTTCTTCTTGCGCTTGGCTAGACGCGATTGGAGCAGTGCCACCTGAAATTAAAATCAAATAAATACACACACAGCCACATACATAGTTCTAACCCAATACTACCATGCAAATATTATACATATCGGAATTTAAGAGGAACTTTTTGATCTGACAAATACCTATTTAGATCCATCTATAGCCAAACTAGTAAATGCTCTTATTGAACTAAAACCGAAATATTAATAAGTTTCCAATAAAATGAAACTATACCAACACATAAAAAATTAGTATTTGCAGAGTAGTTATGAATTACAAAATTGAATACATTTTACAGCCATTTGTGCAAATAATATTATATATCACTCCAATACAATAAGAAGTCTTAGAAGGAGAAATACTATTAAAGAATAAAGCCATTATTTTACAGCATTATCCTGTGTATATTCCCCAGTGACCCCAGAATGCCCTTCAAATTGAAGGGCCAAATATATAAGACCATAATAAGACCTGTCGTTATGTATGGATCGGAGTGTTGGGCTACAAAGAAGACGGATGAAAGGCGACTGCATGCAGCAGAAATGCGAATGTTGCGATGGATGTGTGGGGTAACACGGATTGACAGAGTAAGGAATGAATATGTTAGAGGAAGTTTGAAAGTGGCTCCTGTGATAGATAAGTTGAAAGGAAACCGTCTGTCGTGGTATGGTCATGTTATGAGAAGGGACGAAACATATATTGGTAAAAAAGTAATGAGTATGAAAGTCGAAGGATGGACAAACAGAGGAAGGCCTAAGAAAAGATGGATGGAGTGCGTGAGAGAAGATATGAAAGAAAAAGGGGTGACTGAAGACATGACGGCTGATAGGGATGTTTGGAAGGATAAAACATACTGCGCCAACCCCAAATAAAATTGGGAACAGGGCAAGTGAATGATGATATCCTGTGTATATTCAAAATTACCTTCTCCATCTCCCAGCTGACTCTCTCTTCTGCAGAATCTTTCGGCTTCTTCTCTTTCACATGTTTTCTCTTCTTGTTGTTCATGTCTTCATCGGAATCGTCATCGTCTCTTTTACGCTTCTTGCCTTTTCCTTTAGTTTTCTGGGCTTCTGCAATAGAAAATTATAATTATATATATTCATCATCATCATTATCAGCCTAAGGAAGTCCACTGCTGAATATAGGCCTCCCCTAATGACTTCCATAGTGACCTGTTGGAGGCAGCCTGCATCCAGCGACGATCCGCGACCTTCACCAGGTCGTCGGACCATCTTGTGGGTGGACGTCCTACGCTGCGCTTTCCGGTACGTGGCCTCCACTCGAGAACTTTTTGGCCCCATCGGCCATCAGTTCAGCCATTATATATATTAGGGAACTAAAATTAGTTTCCATCCGTTTCACTTATGTTGCAGAATTAGTATGAATAATTTAATGTTTTTTGTTTGGAATATGGCTGTTATTTTACTGAATTTTATACAATAATTACATTATGTGAAAACTGCCTCGATAGTTCAAGACATATATCTACACTCCAGTATCGACACATTCTAGTTAAAGTTCCGAAGCGGAGAAAATATTAATAGCATTTTTATGACAGTTCTCAGTAGGCTTATCATACCCTGTTAGGTGGCATTAACAGGCGGCATTCAATGTGGGTGTAGAAATTCATCTATGCCTACATCTTAAGGGTACAGATATACATAGTGAGAAATAGGCTTAATAGTAAGTCAGAAGCTTACCTTTTCCTGGATGCTGTGTAAGAGCCAATCGTTCCTTCTCTTCCCGTTTTTCTTTCGGTGTCTGGAACCACTCGCGCTGCCTCTGAGGTTCGTACTTAGGCCCCGGTTCCTTCTTCAGCACTGTCTCCAGTTTGGCCGTTTGTTTCTCCATTTTATTCATTTGTTTATCGGCATATTCTTCATCGAGTATTGCGGCTGAAATGTAATGTTTTATTAATATAAGGGCCTAATTGACTGAAGTTTTTCTCGATATCTATGATGTATGACATTATCTGTTTTCTCAAAGAAAAATTGTATGTAAAATTTGAATTTATAAAATTGAAAATACGACTCCAACGATACCAATAACTCGATAAAAATCGAGGAAAACGTCGTCATTTTTATTTTTTGTCGGGATTTTCTATAACATTAATGTGTTTGAGATCATCGTAACTATTACCTGTTGAAGTATCACGGTCCTTTTACATCCTTTTTAGAATAATAATGAAGCTATACCTAAGCTTTACGAAGTTATGCGTGTATTCGCTTACTTTAACGGTGAAGGGAAACATCGTGATGAAACCTGCACACCTAAAAGTTCTTAGGAATTTGTTAGGTGTGTAGTCCACCAACCCGCATCAGGCCAGCGTGGTGGCCTAACCCCACTGAGTTGTAGAGCAGTCCCGTGCCCAGTGGGACGTATATGGGCTGATGATAATGATGATGAATGAAGGTATTATCAGTAGAGCGGTGTAGTACGTACCTATATCGGCCTCGAGCGCCGCGAGTTTGTCCCGGTACTTGTTGACGATGTCTGGCGGCACGAGGCGCGACTTGACGGGTCTGCGCGCCCGCTTCACTATGGCGCGGACGAGCGCGCGCTCCCCCTCCCCCGCCAGCGACACTGACACCCCCGCGCGACCCGCGCGAGCCGTGCGACCCACCTGCGGACATCAATTCATTGTAAAATACCGATATTTATTGTTAAACCCTAAATACTTTCGAGGCACAACACTAAGTTATCGAACGAATGAGTTCTTGTAGTTTGCTAACTACCCTCAATAACCTGCACAAGCAAAATTTTTGGGTTTTTTATTTTTATTAAATTGACTCGTACATAATACATAACATCACGCGAATATTCCACGAAAAGGTAGGCAGAGGTGGATATCTGCACCTACATTTTGCCAGGTATATATCAGTCCCACGTATGTAGGTGGCGAACCTATTGCCTTTTTAACTTATTCAAACTCTATGGTACTGAAAATTTTATACTAGAAGACTCAAGACATCTAAGGCCAAAGGGGTATATCAGGATCTCCAGCCTTCCAACTGTCCTCATAAGTAGTTTGCACATACCCTGTGTATATAATGTTCCAGGGTGGCCGGCAGTGTGAAGTTGAGCACGGTCTTCACGCCGGGGATGTCGAGTCCTCGCGCCGCCACGTCCGTGGCCACCAGCACGTCCGCCTGCTCCTCTTTGAACCTCTTCAACGAGTCCAGACGCTGTGGCTGGGTCAGGGCGCCGTGAAGTTCTGCCACCTGGGTCAAAAAGTTATTTGTTATTGATCATCTAGGCGAGTGAGGGCTCATATTCCAGGCACACATCTCTAACTCTTCAATTATTATTTATTTATTAAAACAGAACTATACTTTTTTTATTTTTGGTTGGGATTTTTTTAACAATGTGTTTGTAATCACCGGTCTTAGTTTTCGATAAAAGTCTGTTTACACCCTGTATATGACTGTTATGAAATTATTTATTAATGTCGACAATTTCTACTAATCAAATTATAAGATTAGGGGGAAAAATAAAAGATACAATAAGACATACAAACTGTATTGTAAGAGTTTTTGTAATACTTTTCCAGGTTAATAAATTAATTTATTACACAGGCTGCTCCAAATATCCCATAAATTATTTACCCATACCTTGTTATTTTTTTCTCAATATAATTGTTTAAACAAGAAAGTACATACATACATAAACTCACGCCTGTATTCCCCGAAGGGGTAGGCAGAGGTGCATTTCTGCACCCACATTTCGCCAGGTATGTATCAGTCCCACGTAATAGGGGGCGAGCCTATTGCCGTTTTTCGGGCAGATTTCCAGACTCCGTGCTGTTACTGAGAGTGAGAATTTCCTAATGGAAAACCCAATAACACTTTGCCCAACCCGGGACTCGAACCCAGGACCTCTAGATCGCACGGCACATACTTGTACCGCGAGACCACGAGGCAGTCAAACAAGAAAGTGTAAATAAATAAATAAATACCTTGACTCCGAGCAGTCCCAAGGCGACGTGGAGGCGGTGCGCCTGTCTCTTGGTCTGCACGAAGACGACGGCGCGGTCCCGGAAGGTGCGGCACACCAGCGCCGCCAGGACGGCCTCGCGGTCACTCTCGCGCTCCTTGCGGATCCTGGGGGCGACATAGTCAAGTATAGTCAATTGTTATAAGTTTACTCGTCTTTCTCGGAGGGGACTCCTCCAGCGCTCGTTGAAAGGTTCATGTCATGGAGGCGAATTCAGGTACAACGGACGCGTCCGATAATTTGTATGATCCACAAATATTTGTTTCGGGTTTGGGTGTTTGTGCGTGTGTGTCTGAGCGAAGTCCACACTATTCTTACCTGACAAACTCCTGTCTTAGATTGAAGGCAACATCTTTGTTTGAGTCCACGAACAGCTTGACTGGTTTCTTGAGCGACACGGCTGCTAGGTCTCTCACTTCCTCGCTCATCGTGGCGGAGAACAGCATCGTTTGGCGTTTAGGCGAGCACTGCCTTATGATCTCCTTCATTTGCTCCGCAAAGTACTCGTCTAGCATCCTGGTGGAGGAAACATACATATCGGATGATTAGATTACAATTAATAGTTCTTGTGATTCGTTCGGATACCAGAAAGGCTATCATCATCATCATCAGCCAAAAGACGTCCACTGCTGGACATTGTCGGTCCACCTTGTGTTGTGGGTAGAAAGAAAGGCTATGCAGTAATGCCGCACCATCAAGCTGTGGAATAGTTTGCCGGCTCACGTGTTCCCTCATTCCTATGATCCTGGATCCTTTAAGCGAAGCGTGAAGAAGCATTTGTGCAGGCCGGCATGATTGTGTCGACCAGCGGGTGACCATATCGTTTCTCGCTGGTCGGTATTAATTTTTTGGACTCCACTGTGCTTACCATCAGGTACAGTGGAATCACTTTGCCGTGCCAGTATAAAAAAAAGTTTTCTACGTTAACATTTGACAACTTTTAACGCGCGACTCGGGAATCGAACCAACGAGAGAGTGAAATAAAATAACTGTCCTGTTCCTAACTTCACATTAGTGTTATAAATACTAACATAGCCAAATATAAAATAAAATAAATCTTACCTATCGGCTTCGTCCAGTACTAAGACTTCTATGGAGTGCAGGCCGAACGACGGCGTGTTCCTTATGTGGTCTATGAGACGTCCCGGAGTGGCTATCACGATGTCTGGGTTGCGTCTTAACACGCTTTCCTGTGGGAAGAACATATATTTTATTTAGATACATATATATTCTTCATATACACAGTTACGCACACATACAGCAAACGATCCCCGCACCGAGACAAATGTTTGTGTGATCCACAAATACTTTTTTGATATAGTAATAATACTTTACCAACCTGGTATTTGACGTCGAGACCACCCACTGACAGTCCCACGGTGACTGACGTGAACTGAGCCAGCTGGCGCGTCACTGTGTGTACCTAATAAGAGAAATATATAATCAGTCATATGCAGTGGGTTCGCAGCCAGTAATGAGACACTGTGTCCAGTCGACACAATATTTGAACCATAAGGCACTGTAGTATATAAACCATCAGCCTAAGGAAGTCCAGTGCTCAACAGAGTCCTCCCCTAATAACTTCCATAGTGACCTATTGGAGGTAGCCTGCATCCAGCGACGCCCCGCGACCTACACCAGGTCGTCTGACCACCTTGTGGGTGGACGTCCTACGCTGCGCTTTCAGCTGTAGTATATAACAAAGAGACTAACCTGAGCGCCAAGTTCTCTGGTAGGTACCAGCACCAGTACCCTGGTGACCATGTCTCCGCCCTTCGTCTTGTACAGCAGCCGTTCCAATATGGGCAGCATGTACGCCGCGGTCTTACCCGTACCAGTCGCTGCGCACGCGCATACATCTTTACCTGTGTGGAAATATACATCTTGAGTATTTGCGATGATATGATTTAATTTTAGATTTATACTAGGTATTACATATAGAAAAGCTAGTAGGCTATTAATAATTCGCATGTTGTTTATAAAGATCTCTATTTGCTAAGATATATAGGTAAGATAATATCATTTGTCATTTTTTTAAATACGTATTTGTATGTTAGTAATTTAAATTCTTATATGTCACCCATAAGCTTTATTTATTATGATTTTTTCATCATATATTATTTCTGATTAGTTTTGTTGCGGGTTAAAGACAAGGTGCCTATCAAGACTCCCTGACCTTCACCTGATGACCACTTCTATGCATGCCAGTGTCTATATTGTAATGGATCCAAATATTCCTTACCTAACAAAGCTATGGGTATTGTGGCAGCCTGTATAGGTGTGGGATGTACGTAGTTGAGAGTTCCTATAGCCTTCAACAGCGGCCGGGACAGGTTCATCATGTAGAATGAGGCATTCTCATCATATGGAGGTGGTTCCTCAAAGAAATCTGAGTCGTACTCCACCCGGGCTCCTTGCTCATCATCTTCTAGTTCCTGATTAGTTCACAAGAACAGAAAAATAAAATTTTAATAAAATAAGATGTAAAAAGAGCAGAATAGTATGAAGTAATTTTAAATTATTTTTTTTGTTAAATAGTTAAGACTTTGCCTAGGATATGAGCTCTGTTACAGATATAATAAAATGCTCCCTTCAGGGTACTTAATCTGTGTGATATTTATAATTAATTAATTTAAAGCAAAAAATAAAAATGCACTTTAAAAAAAAAATTGTTACAACTGTGAATTAATGAAAAAGTATTATAAAAACTGATATTTAGTGAGATTATCGACAGCCCCGTGGCGCAGTTGGCTAGACACCAGCTTGCGAAACGAGAGGCCGCGGATTCGATCCCCGCACCGAGACAAATGTTTGTGTGATCCACAAATATTTATTCGCATCTGGGTGTTTGTAACACTGAAAAGTCTCTCGTAGTTTCTGATACCCACAACACAGGACTTGTATCCTAGTGTGGGGTCAGAACTATGTCTGTGACTGTTGTCTGTTAGGTGTATTTACTTTCAAAAGAAATAATGTGTGTCACATTCCAGAGTCAGTCTGTATACACAGAATCTCAAACAAGAAGTTTGTATAGTCTGACATATGCATTCATATAAAGCATTGTCAATAAAAAGATGAAAGATTACAAACCTGCTTTAATTTCTGCTTTTTAGTGAGTTTCTTATCCTTAGTTTTGATCTCATCTCTCTTGAGTTCATCGTCAGATATTTCGAGCTCATTTACATTGCTGTCTATGAAACAAAAGATTTTCATTTAACATTAATTCATTTAAAAACTCTTTATTGTACACTAAGAAATAATGAACAAAACATTATACAAATAGGATGAAGTACAATTGGCGGTCTTATCGTTCAAGGCGATCTTTTAGAGACAACCATAAGATGGACATAAACAAGTGATAGAAGGGAGGGTAGTTGATGTTTACAGTATAATAATTAATAAGATAGCATATCATTAATTATTAACAATGTACATTAATAATTTATATCAAATGTATACTGAATGGTCCTCTGTGACATACCATTATTGTCAACATCAGAGTCAGTATCAACAGCTTCGGCATTTCCATTAACTTTTACTTCGGCTCTCCTCTGCGCTATCTTCTCATCCAAAGTCCTTTTCACATTGCGACGCACATACTTTTGTAAATCGTCCCATGGGTTCTGTAATATTTTTTTAAGAATATTATCCTGTCATCATTATCATCATCAGCTCATATACGTCCCACTACTGGGGACTGGCCTCCTCTATAACTGAGGCGGTTTTAGGCCGTAGTCCACCACACTGGCCTAGTGCGAGTTGCCAAACTACACACCTAAGAAATTCCTAAGAACTTTTAGGTGTGCCGGTTTCATCATAATGTTTTCCTGCACAGTTAAAGTACATGATAATTCTTTGTGAATATACACATAACTAAAGTCAGAGGTGTGTGTCTGTGGTTTGAACCCGTGACCATTGAGATTCTCAACCATTTCAACTGCTATATCATATTATACACTACATTATGCTGGACTTTAGAACTTAGGAATAAACAAACCATCGTCGTCATCGTCATCAGCCCAAATACGTCCCACTGCTGAGCATGGGCCTCCTCTATCACTGAGAGGGTTTAGGCCTTAGTCCACCACGCTGGCCTAGTGCGGGTTGGCGGACTACACACCTAAGAAATTCCTAAGAACTTTTAGGTGTGCAGGTTTTATCACGATGTTTTCCTTCACCGTTAAAGCAAGTGATAATTCATTGTGAATACACACATAACTTCGAAAAGTCAGAGGTGTGTGCCTGGGGTTTGAACCTGCGACCGCCGAAATTCTCGACCGCGCGCCTAAACCTCGAGGCCATCACTGCATAAACAAACCAGCAAAAAAGAATTGGAAGTTAGAATGATCTTTGTTTCGTTATGTCTGCACTGCTCCACTAAGAAATTAAAATTTCCTTCACCAAATTTAAAACTCTGTATACTTTATTCATTCTTGAACTGATAACTATTATCTCTTACAAGACTAGATACTGTATTCCCTGAAGGGTAGGCAGCGATGCATGTCTGCACCAACATATGTATGTATCAGTCGCATGTAATAGGGGGCGAGCCTATTGCCGTTTTTCGGGCACAATTCCAAACTCCATGCTGCTACTGAGAATTTTCTAATGGAAAAACCCAATAACACTTTGCCGGACCCGGGAATCGAACACAGGACCTCTAGATCGCAAGGCAAATACTTGTACCACGAGACCACGAGGCAGTCAGTCAGAGTCAGCATGAGAGCAGTTATTTAAGTGTATATTTAGAATTAGTGACTAAAGGTAAATATTTTAACAAACCTTATTATATTCTTCTACTGAACCAACAAACTGGAAATTGGGATTAAAATCAGCCTTCCTCTTCACTTTTTGTTTTGATGGTTGATACTGAAAAGTAAATGAAAAAATATTTTTTTGTACATTGTCCAACTTTTATCTATCATTTTTTTTTATTGTCTCCCTCTGGATCTATCTGTCTTGTGAGAGACCACAGAAATGGTATAATAAGACATGGAAGTATTAAATATAACAGTGTGAATATCAAAATAATTATTAATCTCGTAATCAGCAAAATAGTACAAAACTCAGGTACAATTTCATTAAAGGAGTTGCACATACAAGTTTTATAAATTACAACTTGTTAATAAAAGTTATTGGAGCTTTATATACCTACGTAAAAGGAATTATTACTATGAGTCAAGCCTTGTATGTCTAGATTTTTAAATTAATTGAAAATCACCTATAAGTTACACGCTTTCTAAGGTCTGATCGTTCCTCTGGGGTCGACAATTATCAGAAACTAACACTATGAACGATTAATCGATGTTATAAGCGCCCCATATTGCAAGAAATCTATTTTAGCAGAACGTAGAGGTACATGTTATTCAAATTAACTAGCTGTTAGATGAAATAAATGTTTTAAGCAAGAGTGTCGTTCAAAATAAATAATACGTGTTGCACTAACCTCCACTTCTTCATCGGATTCCTCCGAAAAATCCTCCACTTCTTCTCCATCGTTAATTGTTTTAATAAAGTCAGGGTATCCTTCGACTACTTTCATGGTTTTTATATTAAATATAATAACATTTCCTTTGAATAAAAATAGTATTTTTAACTTCGAGTAATATTTTTATGAGGTTATCTTTCAAAACAAAATCGCATGTTACATGCTATCACGTTCCACTTCCATATTATTTTCAAAGTCGATATTTCTAGCATTAAAAATACTGTTTAGACGTAGAATTTTTTAATATTTTTATTAAATTTGGTAAATCATTTATTTTTTTAATTATACAAGATATTATCTAAGTTCAAAATATAAAAAAATATTCAATTTTAATAAAGCTTTACAGAGATAATAATGCTGATTATTATTTTGTAATAAAACAATTTGTTGATTTTGTTGCCTCTCCACATCACTATTGTCATGTCATACGTACATGTCATTTTTCCGCAAGTGTATGTAACAGAATCAAGAAAAAATCAAATTTTATTTCTTGAATAGTCATTTAAAATGGCAGATCAACTGCTAATTCATGACGATATTAAATTGTAAGTATAAAATTCATGAACTAAGTCAAGCCACGTATTTACTATAAATGTAACTATCCTTCTTTTGGTGGCGTCAATTCAATCTTTAAAAAGTCATGTTTTTTCACGAAGACGTATATATAATTGGGCAAAATTGCATTAAAACATCATTGATGAATATTGTCCTACATTTTACATCAGATTTAATTATATATTAAAGCATTTGTGTATAATAATTAATACTTAATTTATCATCATAGTTTTTTGCCCAAGTGATTTTGTTGATTAATAGCTTATGGAAGTCTTAAGACAATAATTACGTCATTTTCATTACACCCACCAACTGAGGTGGTAAAATTCAATTACCTTGTATTTATGTCAAGAGGAAACCATATCACTTGTGCACAGGTTGCTAACTAATAAATATTCAATTTTAATGGTTGTTAATATAATGTTTTTGATATCTTACATATTTATTTTAAAGCTTTGTTTCCAAAATGGTATTTTTTATGAATAATTGATTATATGAAGATCCATAAATTTTATTTTTATTAATTGAAGCATTTTTACTTCCCTGTATATACACACATTAATTCTAAAAGTTAGAGAGTGATTATTGACTAGCACAATCTTTGTTCCTGATACTTCTGTATCCAAACACTTTTTCATATACTTCTATTTACATAGTGCTCCTTTTTCCCTGTAGTGAAAACACACTATCTCCCTGCCAATCTTACCTGAATTAATATAGTCATTACTATTAATTTATTATGGTTTTTAGAAATACTAATTAAAATTTGAATTTTAACATATGAGAAATATATTATTACTTGGATTAATGTAATGTGAAAATTTATGTTAAAGAATTTTCAAGTAGTTACAAAAGGTAGTTTTTTTTTTAATAATTTGTTTAGAAAATGCTTAAATGGTTAAGATATAACATACAAATATAAACACATATACCTCTACCCCCAAAAAGGTAGTCAGAGTTGCATTTCTACACCCACATTTGGCCAATGATGTTTTAAGTCCAACATAGTAAGGAGTTAGCTGGTTGTCATTTTAGTTAGACTTTCAGACTCCAAGCTTTAACTGAAAATTTCCTGATGGAATAAAAACAATAAAATATTGTCTCGACTGCTTCATGGTCTCGCGGTACAAGTATGTGCCGTGCGATCTAGAGGTCCTGGGTTCGATTCCCGGGTCGGGCAAAGTGTTATTGGGTTTTTCCACTAGGAAATTCTCAGTAACAGCACGGAGTCTGGAAATGTGCCTGAAAAACGGCAATAGGCTCGCCCCCTGTTACGTGGGACTGATACATACCTGGCGAAATGTGGGTGCAGAAATGCACCTCTGACTACCCCTTCGGGAAATACAGGCGTGAGTTTATGTATGTATGTAAATATTGCCTTACCAAGGAATTAAACCCTCTTATGCGAGTGATAAAAAACAGGTGACAAAATGTGAGTGTAGAAATAAATCTCTGGTTACCCATTTGGGAGCAGTCAGGCATGAGTGTGTATAAGACTATAAATATTATACTATATGAGTACAGGCAGTGTAGTGTAGTGCAGGAGTGAGAATTCCATCTTTGTCTATCTCTTTTGTCTAGTGCAGGCTGCTGGACTTTGAATACCTAAGAAACTTTTTGCCATGAAATCACTGACACTCAGGTTGTCTCGTGATGATTTACTTCATAGATTTCTATGTGCTAAACACACATGTAATATTGGAAAGGCATACTGCCATGACAACCGCGATGGTGTCGTTTGACTACGCGGCTTACTCGAGGCAATCACGACTTTTTCTTTACAACATAATTTTTTTCTATATTAATTCTTTTTTTCAGATACACGACATCAGATAAGTTCTATTTCGAGCCAACAATAAACCCGACAGAAGTTTTGGTCATTGATAGAATAACTGGCGAGGCTTCTGTTAAAGGTAAATTATTTCAATTTAATCATCTAGAACAGGTTTTCTCAAACTTTGGGTTTCACGAATCCCTGTTAAGTGCCAAAACAAATACCTATTTAATATTAATGTAAGTAAGTTAAGTTTGCTTGTTTGTTGTCGCTAATGGAATCAATTTTAGGAGTAATTTTGGAAAATTTTAACCTTAATCCTGACTGACGAATTGAGTCGCGCGCGCCTCTATGTATGCCGCACGTGGTTGCTAGGCATCAAGTCACCATTACGTAAATCTTGTCGCGAATGGCGAACTCTTAGGGGTAAAGCGTGATGTATTTTATGAATGTCGATAACACTTATAATACATTGTCCAATGCAATTATCTAAAAATATTATTCATATAATTAGTAATAATTTTTTTTTCAGATGTAAACTCGGTAAAAATACCGATACCCGCCAATGCATATCGGCCAGTATGTGGTTTCTTAGGATCCATAAAGCTAGTATCCGGTCTATATATTGTTGTTGCCAAGTATAGGATATTGGTAAGTGAATTATAACTACACTTATACTAACGCCTATATTACTGAAAACGTAGACAGAAGTGTGTACACGTATGTTTAACCGCGTTTCAAGCTCCACGTAAAAGCCTTATAAAAAAATGTCCGAGCGGAAAATCAAACCTTGGACCTCTCCATCACCGTAAGACAAAAAAGGCAGTATTAATTTTATTTTATTAAGTAGAAGAATTTTTATTTATGATAAAATTCGGTGTCCTCCTTATCATAACTTGTCTTACATTTAATATTTGAGATGTGTTAAGTTTAAAATTTTATTTTCCCAAGATTGTAAAAGATCTACTGACAGGGATAGAGAGCACATTTTATATACGTACCAACATTAGCCGCAGGCTCTATTCCCGGCCGAAGAAAAACTTTTTTTTGACTCTGAAAGCATTGCCTGGGATTCTAGAACCCACAAAACAATAATTTTAATCTTATCTATATGAAAGATTGTTATATTTACCTTTGTTATATTTCTGAACTTATAATGATAATATTTGTGTTTTCCTTTCCTTACTAAGACACTAAAGAAATAATCGTAGATACCATGTTATTTTCAGATGGGTAAACTAAATGGTCATGACATATTTCAATTGGCCGGAGCGGATATTATACCATATGCAAGATCCACTACACATCTCACCAACAAACAAGTAAGTAACAATATTTTTTCACCATCATAATATTCATCATTTCATTTACAATTCTATTTATGTAAATTCTTGTATATGGGTATCAATAAAGAGTTGTCTATCCATCTATATTATTATCTCGCAAAAATTGTGCCATATGTTCCAACAGTTGTGTCTTCATTTTTTTACAGGTATGTTGTTACTTGTTAATTAAATTTCTTGTTTTTACATCATCATCATCAGCCCATATACGTCCCACTGCTGGGCACGGGCCTCCTCTACCATTGAGAGGGTTTAGGCCTTAGTCCACCACGCTGGCCTAGTGCGGGTTGGCAGACTACACACCTAATAAATTTCTAAGAACTTTTAGGTGTGCAGGTTTCATCACGATGTTTTCCTTCACCGTTAAAGTACGTGATAATTCATTGTGAATACACACATAACTTCGAAAAGTCAGAGGTGTGTGCCTGGGGTTTGAACCCGCGACCGTCGAGATTCTCGACCGCGTGCCCAAACCTCGAGGCCATCACGACTTGTTGTTTTTACATAGGTGATCCTTTTTCGGTAGTTTTATGGCTGGCCCAAAACACAGAGTGCGAGCTGTAACAACAGTTTCTTTTTTTAATAATCTTAATATTACAGAGGGCGCCTCTGCTCACATCATCTGTCTCTCTCTAGGTAGGGTGCGAGCACAACCCAATTTCTACAGAGTTCTTAATTCTAATAACATTCTACGGCGGCTCTTTGGTCCACAGTAGTATTAGAAGGTTTACTTTTTAACAGTTATATATTTTCCAAAAGGATGCAGACAATATTTAATTAGATCAGACATAGTTAAACTTCAAGTAAGTTTCTGGCCCTACCCCCCCACATACTCGCTGCTGTAACTCCTGTGCTCCAGGATCAACAGCACGCACAGTATCGACACCGAGCACTGAAGCTCAGCGAATCTAAGGGGACCTAGTTTGTGAACCCGCAACGAAGTTAATAAGAATAAAGTTATAAAGGAGTTGGGATTTGATCTCTCCATCTAACGGTTGCCTGGAAGAAATCGCCGATAGTGATAAGGCCGCCATTTGTGACACTACGTTATTAAGTTGTGACCAGTAAACAATGTTGTACAATAAAGCATAATAAAATTTTCACTGTTTTTGCACCTAACTTTTATCTCTGGATCACCCAAAGGTTGACTGTTAGAGAATGCCTTAGACATTAAGTCCGTCTTTATACGCAATGTGTAAAAAGCATTAATAAATAATATAAATAATAATAAATAAATAAATATGTCATAATATTTTTGTATTGTAGATAGAAGACAACAACACATATGAGAAGATGATCAGGGCAGCTCTAGAGACGCCAGGTATATACTTCTCGTACGGACATGACTTGACGCACACGCTGCAGAGATTGCATTCAGTCGGACCGGACTTCCATAAGGTAATCTATATGCCCACATACGCCCCACTGCTGGGCAAGGGTCTTCTCTGCAACTGTATGAGGTTAGAGCTTCCACCATGCTGGGCTTGTGAGGGTTAGCGCACTACATCTAAGAAATTCCTAAGTATTTTTAGGTGTACAGGTTTCCTCACGATGTTTTCTTTCACTGTTGAAGCATGACAATTCATTACGAATACTAATAACTTTGAAAAATCAGAGGTCTATGCTTGAGGTTTGAACCGGCGATGGTCAAAATTTTTGAACTGAGAGCTCGTTTAAACCACGATGCCTTCACGACTCTTCGATACAAAACTGATAATTTGGTGTAGGGTCAGAGCTATTTATGTGAATTAATGCATATACATTCATACATAACCTCACGCCTGTAATCCCCGAAAGGGTAGACAGAGGTGCATTTCTGCACCCACATTTCGCCAGGTATGTATCAGTCCCACGTAATAGGGGGCGAGCCTATTGCCGATTTTCGGGCACAATTCCAGACTCCGTGCTGCTCTGAAATGGAAAACCCAATAACACATCCCGACCAGGGAATCGAACCTAGGACTTCTAGATCGCACGGCACATGTGCATCGAGACCACGAGGCAGTGAATTTATCATTTATTAAATTCTCTTTCAGATGTCAATGGCGAACCGAGCTGATTCCAGATTCCTGTGGAACGGTCACTTGCTAAAGGACTTTTCACACGAACAGTTCTCCAGATTCGCATTACCGCTCATAGAAGGCTGTATCCTTTATATTGATCCTTTAGCGACAACTGCGTAAATGAAAATGAGTTTTCATAATGTATAGAGAAATTTTCCAAGGTGTGACCAAATTTTTACTGAAGTTACTGAATCGATAATATGGCCGATTCATGAAAAAAATAGTCTTTTTTTTTTAAACATATTTTGCCATTCATAAACTGGAACACAAAGTCAATGCGCGTTTTGTTTATTACTCGTACTTGTCATTCATACTCTACGCACAAAAACTTAAAACGGATACTTTTCTCCGAACACTTGCGAAGCACCTTTAACGGGATAGTTCGGGTGAACTTCGGTTCGGTTCGGTGATTATTTAGATACAAGCTTGTGGGACGAGAGGCGGCGGGTTCGATCTCAGTACCGAGACAAATGTTTGTGTGATCCACAAGTATTTGTTTCGGGTCTGGGTGTTTGTGGGACCGAATAGTCTCTCATAGATTGTGATACCCACGACACAAGACTCGTATCTTAGTGTGAGGTCCTAACTATGTATGTGACTGTTGGGAGTATTTATTTATTGTGCTTACGGCGTCGTCGTGTGCCGGGTCGGTCACTTCCCTACGAAATGGTTGAGGAGACCGATGGCTGGCACATGCGTCATACTCGTGAACGAGTGCTGTTTGTATGGACTGGTCTGCCTGATTTGCTTTATTTGTATTAATGAACTTTTAATCTGGTTAAATGTCAGTTACTCCATTCTAGATGACTCTATGTTATTCTAATATTCAATACAACAGTCTGAGATTGTATTAATGAGCTGCTCTAATTCGGGAAATTTATTCTTTGTATCGATATTGTAGACTATCTCTTGATTGGAAAAGAGCAACATTAGAGTTTCTTGCCCGTTCTTCTCTAGTGATGACAGCCTTCCGAACAGGGTGGTACACTTAATTTTGAAATGACTGAATCTGAAATGAAATTGCTTTATTTGGTCACGTAGGCAATCAAATAGCACTTATGACAAGTCAATACAGAAAAGAAAAATCTTTGTTATTACATTATAATTCAACTATGGTTCATTTTATATAATTTGTATAAAATATTTTACGGTTTTTATAATTTGTATAATTTATTTTTAGTTTTCATCAGGAAATGCATAATATCTTATTATTATTATTTTAAAGTAAATAACGAGATGGACCTTGTGTATTTCGGAAACGTCACGTATTATTTTAATGTTACCACCGGATCAAAACGCGACCTTGACTGAGAAGACCCGGCAAAACAAACTCAGCGGGCTCACTTTACCACTAATCTAAGTGATGTATTTGACATTTTATAGATTCAATAAATATTATTTAATTTGTATGTATTAAAAGAGAATGAGAGCGTTTCCTTAACTGAGTGAGTACAGTCGTGTCGATAAATTCCCTGGTGGTGAACAGTCGGCAGATGACGTGGGCGCTGGTGTCGCGGCGCTGCGTGGACCGCGCCGGCACCAGGTTCTTCATGCGAGGAGTGGACGCTCAGGTATCGTGAATAAGTTTCATTATATTGTCATCATCAGCCCATATACGTCCCATGTTCACGGGCCTCCTCTGCAACTGAGAGGGTTTAGGCCTTAGTCCACCACGCTGGCCTACACTACTGGACTAAGAAATTCCTAAGAACTTTTAGGTGTGCAGGTTTCATCACGATGTTTTACTTCACCGTTAAAGTACGTGATAATTCATTGTGAATACACACAAAACTTCCAAAAGTCAGAGGTGTGTGCCTGGGGTTAGAACCCGCGACCGCCGAGATTCTCGACTAATTGAAAATTCTGAAATGTAATTACAGATTTCAAATATGAATTTTGTAGAAAACATAGGAAAATCTTCTAGATTCCATGAAAAACTATTCAGGTGGTCACAAATTTGTAAAGAACTAGCGCGTATTTACGTCATCAGCATGTTTTGGTCCTTGATATTTGTATTCCATACTTATCCTCCTATACCTTTTGTAGGGCAACGTAGCCAACTACGTGGAGACCGAACAGATCGTAGAAGTGGGCAGCGAGAAGTCGTCGTACGTTCAGACCAGAGGTTCGATCCCGCTGTTCTGGAGCCAGTACCCGGATATAAAGTACAAGCCGGCTGTGACCCTGGCGCATGAGGACCACGTCGCGGCGTACACCAAGCACTTGAGGGACCAGCAGCAGAGATACGGCAACCAGGTCCTGGTGAACTTGGTGAGTTTTTGGTCTTGTTATTTATGGTTATCGTAATAGTTGCTTCTTGTTAATAGCGACATAGGCGACTGGTTAGAAAATAAATGTTGTCGTTTATCGGTAGTCGATTCAAAAATTACTCAAGAATTTGAAAATTTTCAGGTTTGCTATAATAGACTTGTCACCCATCACGTAGGAAAATTTACTTTTTAAGATTGCGAAACGTGTAAATTGAAATACATCTCGTCCTAAATACAAGCATAAAAACATGAGTATTTTTCAGACTTCGTAGTGCCGTTTTTATGTGAATATGAAAGGAAACGCCAGGGTTTCGACTCCTGCACAAATATTTTTTGATCAATAAATAGTACTTGCTGGTGTGAGTAAGTGAGACCGAAGTCTTTCGTAGTTTCTGTTTGGCATAACACAATATTTGTATCTTAGTCAGGTTGGTTGACTGCCTCGTGGTCTCGCGGTACAAGTATGTGCCGTTCGATTTAGACGTCCTGGGTTCAATTCCCGGGTCGGGCAAAGTGTTATTGGGTTTTTCCCTTTAGGAAATTCTTGGTAACAGCACGGAGTCTGGAAATGTGCCCGAAAAACGGCAATAGGCTCGCCCCCTATTCATCATCATCAGTCCAAATACGTCCCACTGCTGGGCACGGGCCTCCTCTACAACTGAGAGGGTTTAGGCCTTAGTCCACCACGCTGGCCTAGTGCGGGTTGGCGGACTACACACCCAAGAAATTCCTAAGAACTTTTTAGGTGTGCAGGTTTTATCACGATGTTTTCCTTCACCGTTAAAGCAAGTGATAATTCATTGTGAATACACACATAACTTCGAAAAGTCAGAGGTGTGTGCCTGGGGTTTGAACCTGCGACCGCCGAAATTCTCGACCGCGCGCCTAAACCTCGAGGCCATCACTGCTTTTTTTCCCCCTATTACGTGGGACTAATACATACGCGGCGAAATGTGGGTGCAGAAATGCACCTCTGCCTACCCTTTCGGGGAATACAGGCGTGATTTATGTATGTATGTATGTATGTAGTAAGGTTGGTTGGGTATAGTTATGTATATTCCGTTCCCCGTGGTGCAGATCGACCAGCACGGCAAGGAGGAGGCTCTGGAGCGAGGGTACCGCGCCGCAGTGGCCGCGGCCGCACTCCCGGGCGTCCGGTACGAGCCCTTCGACTTCCACGCGGAGTGCCGCGGCATGCGATACTACAGGCTCAACGTGCTCATCGACAGGATAGCGCACGAACAGGTCTCTAACTTTGAAGTGTTTTGAAGACTAACCTAATTGTATCATGATTTTTTTAAAGCTGACAGTGACAAAACCGTACCTGATGAGCACTAATGAGAGGACTCTGGGTTGCCTGACCAAGAGAACCTGATGAGGTTGCCTATGATTGCTTTTGGAGTAGTCACTATCATCTTCATCATCATTATCGTCATGCTGGGCACGGGCTTCCTCTACAGGTTTTAGGCTTTAGTCCACCACGCTGGGCTACTGCAGGTTGGCAAACTACAAAGTGGTAAATGTGTATGTGCAGACGGAGTTCGGGTACTTCCTGTGCCGCGGCGGCACGGTGCTGCTGCGGCAGAGCGGCGTGTTCCGCACCAACTGCGTGGACTGCCTCGACCGCACCAACGTGGTGCAGAGCCTGCTGGCGCGCCTGCAGCTGCGCGCCGCGCTGGCGCTGCTCGCCGTGGCCCAGCCGGATGAACAGCATCCGCCCCTCGACACGCTCTTCAACACGGTGAGTGCCTTTGTGTGCACTACTAGGTCATGACTCATCTGCCTGTCGTAAAAGGCGACTCATTGGGGCCCCTGGGGTTGCTGGGCGGGCTGCGGGGGCAGTGCTTCCACACACAATGTGACCCTGAAAAGGGCGGCGGCACGGTGGCCTGTGTCCGTCGCAGGCGGCCAAAATAGGGGCGTCCGAATCAAGTTAGGGGGGTGCAACTGCACCCCTTAAAAATCTGAGATGGCCGAGATGATAACGTCTCGGAGTCGCACCGGGCGGCTGCGGAACCATTGTGGGTGCTTCTCGCCCACGCACCATGGTCGCTCCAATTGGCGTGGAGATGGTCACCGGGGGGTTTTGGTCGGTATGACTGTGTAGGTGTAGGTTAGGGTTTGTTTAGAGACCCAGTCCGGCATTAACATCTGCGCAGATATGACAACGCCGCGCGCCGGGCTGGAAGACCGGTGGCCCTAACATACGTTTCCCGCCCCCCTCGCCCCAGGGCTGGCGAGAGGTAGAGCCATAAATAGCTTTCCTCTCGAAAAAAAAGGTTATGACCCGTAACCTGACTCATAACTTATGAGGTTTAAAGTAAAAAAAAAACTATTCAAATAGACTTTACAAGTGCTTTTGAATCGTCAATTTTTAGCTATTGCCGCTTCGGAACGTGTTATCGCTGTGAGGATTCCAATTTTTTTTTTATTACGTTTAATTTTTTGTCTTTATTTCAATTTTGTATCATAAATGTTACAACGATAACTGTAGCAACAAAACAAAAGGTCAGTCAAGTCTAGTCTACCAGGGGCGTCAAACATGGAGTTGAGAACACACCTTCATCCAATTTCTAGCCAAAGGAAAGCTCTCCAAATTCCTTTTTATGTAATCGTGTTTTAGTCATAGATAACGCGTATAGGTACTTTCAACCTATCAGTAATAAGTTGTTATTTTGACATTACGACTGATACGTACCTGGCGAAATGTGGGTGCAAAAGTGCATCTCTTCCTACCCCTTCAGAGAATACAGGCGTGAGGTTATGTTACGTCCAATAACATCGTTGCAGGTATGGGCCGACCACGCAGACATGATCTCCATCCAGTATTCCGGTACGGGGGCTTTGAAGACTGACTTCACGCGCACGGGAAAGAGGACCCATCTCGGCCTGATGAGGGACGGCATCAATTCCCTAACCAGATACTACAAGAACAACTTCAGCGATGGTTTCAGACAGGTGAGTCAACCTTCTTATTTTTACTATTCTTTGCAACAATTATATTATTTACTATTCTTTACAACATAAGTTTTCATTCTCATAGTTTTTGGCACCCACACAACAACACTTATTTATATAAAACGAAATAATCATGATGATTTTGAAGTTATTTTACAAAAATATATTTCTGACGTTTTTATTGTGACGTCACTGATTAATAATATAAGTGAAGTTGGTCCTGTTGTGGGAGGTTGTACACCAGTAAAATATTTGTCTTTCTTTTTCTGGCTTTTGGAAGTTTTGTGTATATGTATTCACAATGAATTATCACTTACTTAGTCCTGGTCTGGCCATTCTTGCCCCCCTCCCCCGAGTCTGCGTCATGTGGCTGGGCACCGGTGGCACCGCCCTATTTACGGCACTGCTGATGATGATATTATCGGTGATTATACCATGTTATTCCGTTGCAGGATTCCATCGACCTGTTCCTGGGCAAGTACGTGGTGACGGACGGCGAGGGCAACACCGTGCCGTGCCCACTGCGACGCGACAGAGACTGGAAATACATTACAGTAAGCATACACATACGGGCACATAGCGCGGAGAACTGATGGCCGATGGGACCAAAAAGTTCTCGAGTGGAGGCCACGTACCGGAAAGCGCAGCGTGGGACGTCCTCCGACAAGATGGTCGGACGACCTAGTAAAGGTCGCGGGACGTCACTGGTTGCAGGCTGCTTCCAACAGGTCCCTGTGGAAGTCATTAGGAGAGGCCTATGTCCAGCAATGGACTTCCATTGGCTGATGGATGGATGATGATGAGCATACACACATAGACAATCCTGTGGTTATCGAATATTGGCAGCAGTTTGACAACAAACAGCATATCAATTGGTCCCGGCTAGAGATCAGCTTGCACATCACTACTTCTAGAAGTAGTGGCCTCGAGGTTTAAGCGCGCGGTCGTGGGTCAAAACCCAGGCACCTCGGGCTTTTCCGAGTTATGTGTGTATTCACAATGAAATATCACGTTCGAAGTGGTGACGGAAAACCTCGTGAGGAAACCTGCACACCGCACACGATTCTTAGGAATATCTTAGGTGTGTAGTCCGCCAACTCGCACTAGGCCTGCGTGGTGGACTAAGGATTAACCACTCTAAGAAGAAAAGGAGGCCTGTGCCCAGCAATGGGACGTAGATACAGGGTGTATTCAGACCGTGATCGGCATCTAAGGCAGGTAATAACTAAAGTGATTACAAAAATCCCGACAAAAAATAAAAAGTATTCCTAACAACCATAGGTATAAAATGTATGTGGTTGTTAGGCAAACGTGATGATGATGATGATGATGATGAGTGGTGGTTGCCTGCTCGCAGTTCCCGTCGGTGCTGCTGGTGGCGGTGTCGATGTTCTGCGCGAGCGCCACGCTGCCGGCGCGCTACACCAGCGAGGTGCTGCTCTACCTCATGTTCTGGGGCGCCGCCGTCGGGGCCACGCTCTCCTTCATCTTCAAGTACGTACTCTACATACATCTACCCTCGACTGTATCACCTAAGTACCATATTATAACAGCTAAGTCACGCAGCCTAGGCGCCTTTGAGAAGGAGTGGCGAAACTTGGCAAAAGAGTGAGAGGAGTGGAAGAAGAGGATGGAGGCTTTACCCCAGCAGTAGATCTATATCGAATCATCGAACATCTCCATCGCACCACAGATGGAAAATACAAATACGGACATAGTAGGAATCCACTGCAGATTTAGAGGAATGTATACATAGTTTGTATGCTTAGTCAGCTATTAAGTTCAGATTTAATATCTTTGACAACTCTTTGGGCGACAGGTGTGCTAGAGAAGAGTTATGTTTTATGAATATTTAACAAAGCAACTTCATTAATGGCAAATTTAGTATGATGTGGTTGGACAATGGTTGGACCAATTGGTTGGTAGCTATGAATCGATCTCACCAGTTGATACAATCATGCCTGTGTGTGACACGGACAATTAAGAGATAATAATAAATAATAAACCTCGGTGGTCGCAGGTTCAAACACCTCTATGTATGTATGTAACTATTACTTACTTTAACGGTGAAGGAAAACATCTAATTTTTTTTTAGGAATTTCTTAAGTGTGTAGTCTACCAACCCGCACTAATTTAGCATGGTGGACTATGGCCTAAACCATCTCGGTTGTAGAGGAGGCCCGTGCCCAGCAATGGTACGTATATGGATTGATGACGATGATGGTGATGATGATGATGATTGTTCGCAGACACGGCAAGGAGTTCGTGGACTGGCCGCGGCTGGACGCGGGGGGGCTGGCGGCGACGCGGGGCGGGGTGGTGCCGCACTCTTTATGATCGCAGACCTGCCGCGAATCATCGTCGTGTAGCCGCTAGCCGCAACCTCATCTTCCCTCTAACTACTACCAATTGTTTGTAACACCCATTTGTGGTCGATAATGATGAGCGTCCATTCAACCTTAGCTGTCGTATCCAATATATAGCGTCGATATAAAGATTCTGTTGTATTCTGAGTCGAAATTTGTCTCGAGATTGGTCAAGTGGATGCTTAGCTTTATAGTAAAAGGAGTACGTAACCTTGTTGTTTAAAATGTTAACTGAAAAATGATTCAATTTTTTATATATTTTCGTATCCTTAAGCCAAGTCAAATTCAAATTTCAATTGAGGTAAAAGTAAGAATATTAGACAATTATTTAATTAGTAATTTTCTGATCAAATTCAAATTGACTGCGAATCCTTATCGACCACAGTGCAAACAAACAACGTAGCTATCGATATTTCAACGAATGTATCGATTTTTACCAAAAACTTATTTCTACTTTATGAATTACAATGAAGTTGAAATTCGATGAACATACAATGTGATTTCAAATCTTCTATAGAATTTTAAGATTTCAAATCCACGGAACCTTTCTCAATGCCGTCGATAAAGTATCGATATATATTACAAATTGATATTGATATTAGAAACGTAATTTTGTCTTAGTAAAAATCAATCGATTTTATAATATATTTTCCTTGTTGCACCAGCCTTGCTTGAAACTTATTGAAGCTCACAACGGATAGATATGATATAGATGTTTAATACATCGATTGCTTGTGAAACTTTCGATAGATTGAGAAGAAAGTGAAATAAAAAATCTAGGTCGCAATCTCGTAAAATTCCTTACTTCCTAGAAGCCAAAAGCGCAAAAAATGCTGTGAAAAGAGGAAGTTAACACTATTGTATTGTATTGTATTGTCTATTGTAAGTGGCGAGTAACACAAAAAGTGCAACTTTTTTGAGGTCATTTTGATGATACAACGGCAAATAGAATTAAATATTTTGGACTTCCAATATCACGTATTTTTTAATCATGGCAATAATCTTAAATGTAATTGAAATAATCTTTTATTAGACATGTTTGGGATAAATCCGAATCGATATAAAAAAGGAAAAACAATCATATTGCATTGTTAAAAAATTTGCTCTTCATAGTATGTAATAAAAAAACAGTATCAACCGGAAATACGTAAATATGTATAATAGCAAATAATTCTCTATGGGGTGTCTCACGACATTTTTAAACAATTTAATACCCAAAGTTTGTAAAAATACCAAGAAATGTGGAATGCCAAATTGATATTTTAGAGCAGATTTTGTGAGTATTGTCACTTGCACATTGTTCTCATGTGTCTCAATTTATCGACTCTATATCGATTGTACAAATATGAACATATTCGTAGTATGGTCCATAAAAGTCAAAAAATATATTTTTCATCGACCGAATGTCACGTTACTATTTTGCTTAGTGTATGAACAGCGAGATATTAAAATTATTTATTCTATAATGTTCTATTGGTGAGTGTGTATTGGAATTTTTATTGCTAATTTAACTAAAAATGTGTCAGATGTTGATTGCAGTCAAATGGAAACTAACAATATCTTAATTTTTTCTTTCTACAAGGTATGGTTCAATATCCAGATATTTTTGGGCTTAATACATATCCAATGGGATCATGAGTTCAAGAATATGTGTGACATTAATGACCTAATTTGATTTGTAAATTTGCCACTAGAGGCGCTGGTGTAGAGTGAGGTATTCGAAACGTCATTCCAATATTTTTTTTCAGGTTTAATGACAAATTATGACATTCCCGGTAACTCTCATTGTATTTCAGCTTTTAGATCGACAAGGAATAAAAATTATGATGTTTCCCTTTGAATCTAATCAATATAAAGTTTAAGAATTGGCTATTATTGATTCAGTATACAACGCGGCTGTGATGAAAAATAGGTTCTGGATGATGGGAATTTATAGAATACAATCGGAATTGGATGATTTAAATATCAATTGTAAAAATGTGCTTGCATTGATAAAGAACGTGTTTCTGAAAATTAAAGTGATTTCTGTGTGATGATTGGCATTAGTCAAGTCAAAATAAATAAATAGGCTGTTCCTTGAACGCGACACACATCTAGACTAAAGTGAATTTTGCACTTTATATGAACTCATTATTAAAATCTATATATGAATTGCTTACAAATAAATTGTCTTGGCGAATTATGTTCCCTGGGTGTGTAGGTACTTTTAACGTTGATACTAAAAAGAATTTCATCCATTTATTCAACAATCATGTACAAAATACGGCTCTTAAAGATGAGATAAGCGTCTGGGGCGTACTTTAAAGAGCACATTTTTATCAATGCAAGTAAGGCTTGGGTTAGGTTGCGTATCGAGGGAAAGGCTTACTACGATGACGACGCGGCTATATCTTTAGAAATAACATTGCGATTGGTTATTTAATTATATTTGTCGATGCATGCTACAGAAGAGAATCTCTGATAGAAAAATGGAGGCTGAAACATTGCTTCCTTTGTCTTGCTTATGTAACTTACTGAGTTGACTTTGGGTTATGTTATCGATTTTTTAGTCGATTTTGTTTGATGGAATTTAAAATCAAATGGATAAGAGATTCTCTACTGTTTTAATAATAATTAGTTATTTTTTTAGTTTAGGGGTATTTATAGCTAAGCATGCATCGATAAAATATTCTTCAATGCATTTATAATATGTGATAGCTCCATTTAAATTGTTTTAATGTGTTTGTAGAATACACGATATCCAATGTGGACACTTTTGCTTTTGTTCCGTGTTTGTGGTAGAGTATAGACAAAGATCTATTGTCCATAAAAACACCTATTTTGTATTTTTAAAAGGGATGGGTCGTTGACGTTTTTGGCGTCAACGAAACGTAACCGTTTTTTTGCGTTGGTTAACTAGTTAAAAAACTATATAATATTAATGTTGGAAAATGAGCAGCTCTTGTTTTTTTTTAGAAACTTAGTTACCCTAGCTAGATAAATGTTTGGAAAATTCAACTAGTTTTTTCACAACCCATCAACCGTTCGTTCGTTACTTCATTGTCAACGGTTGATTCAACTAATTCGTTGAAAAAACGCCCATCCCTATATTTTTTTAATTAGTTACTTATTTAATGTTTGTATTCAGTGTACTTATGAAATTTTGAATACGTCAATTATTTCGTTGTGTATATAATACGAAGAGCACTCATAAAATTAAATTTTTGTTATATGTCCAAAAAACTTAATTTCTATACTTAGAATATTTCTCCCCGCAGTGTTATTTCCTATAAGATATTTTAATGTTAATATAGATTTTCGATCAACGTCATGTGGTTGTTTAATTTATAATGTAATTTTAATGAAAGTGATTATATTTCAATAAACGTTTAATCTTAATTTTGTTTTAATATGCAACACGCACAGTCCTGATCTATTTTAAGATACAAGTAATGTAACGTCGATATCGGAAATTATAAGAGACACAAACAAATACACATACACACACTCACACTCCTGAATCCCCGAAGAAGTAGGCTGAGGTGGAAATCTGCACCCATGTTACGTCAAGTATGTCCCGTGTACAGGGCCGAATTAACCACGCAGCAAGAGCAGCAATGGCCCCTAATGTCAGTTTTCTTGTGCTTATCAGAGCCTAACAGGACCTTTAGTAATCAACTATATAATTATTCATCCACAACATTGTATAGATGACAAATATTATTAAAAAAAACAGCAAGCAGCATAAACCGCGCTTGCTTAATTAGACACGGGCCGTGTAATAGCTGTGGAACTTATTGCCATATTTTGGGAATATTTCCAGATTCTGTACCACTTCAGAAAACTTCCTGATGGAAAAACACAGTTGCTGACTATTTAAGAACTTTGTTAAGTTAACGCTCATTATTACAACGTCCTTTTGAATTCTAATTATAATAATTAAACGCCTTCTCGGAATTTACGTTTACTTAAACTTTGTTTACAAAAAAAAACATTTATGTATTTATGTTTTACCAATCCAACTAAATATTATACCTAAATCACTAAGTATGACGGGACATTTGTGTCCAATGAAGCCAAAATTGTTAAGCGGATCTCGATAAAACCTATTTACGATTACCCCGAAAAGCTAGATATTCTGGACTCTGGTTATAAGTAGTGGTTAATCCTTATTAATATTATAAATGCGAAAGTAACTCTGTCTGTCTGTCTGTCTCGCTTTCCTGCTAAAACTACTGAACCGATTTAAATGAAATTTGGTACACAGATAGTTTAGACCCTGAAAAAGGACATAGGCTACTTTTTATCCCGGAAAAGGGGTTTTAAGGGGTTGAAAGGGGGGATGAAAAGTTGTATGGAAGGATTGCCATTTTTAAAGCTAGAAGCTTGAAACTTATTTTTTAGGCTGTTGATTAGATATTTAATTAAAAGTTTGTAAAAAATGTACCTTTAAGGGGGTAAAATAAAAATAGGGGTGAAAGTTTGTGTGGAAATTCGTAATTTTTGAAGCTAGAACGATGAAACGACGTGTAGACGACTGTAACTATGTATATGTAACTATATGTCTGTTATGCTTTCACGCCTAAATCATGATGATAATGATGATGATGGAATAAAATAGACTACAACTTATTTTCTTTCTGAACCCAACCCTGTAGTCTACGCGGACGGAGTCGCGGGCAAAAGCTAGTAGTCAAATAAACTACAATTAATATGAAAAAATAATCTGAAGGGTAGTGCATGTATAAAAATTTAAAATAATAAAAACAATACACCATCTTTTTTAAGCTAATTCATTTAATACAAAAAATTAAAGGTTTAAAATATGAAAATGAAAGTTTCATAAAATTTTAAAACATTTATATTTTAAAAAACATATTTTAATAATATGCAAGTTTCTTCATCATTTTCTTTAATAGATACATAAATTCACGCCTGTATTTCCCGAAGGGGTAGGCAGAGGTGTATTTCTTCATTTCTTTAATATTAAATATATTATTTGCATAGTATAAGGAATACGTAAATTTATTGTTTATTTATGCATAAGGAAGATACAACCAAAGTACAAGTACTTCGTAGAATTTTAATAACTGCCGGTTTAAAAATATAATTATATTCAAATTGATTCATCGCAGATGAATAAAGAACGAACCAATGAATGCATTGTTATCGATCTCTGTCATCGTAAACTGTCAAACTAAGTGCGTTTTGAAACGTTATCCTTTAAAAAACTTAAAATATTGAAATTAACAAAATATAAAATAGATTTTAACAATGATATTAAATGTTTGCAATGATAATTTTTATTGAACTAATATATTATAAGAGTATGCTTTATATGTATTTTGTATATAATTACTGGATTAAGGTTTTCTTAAGATAGCTTTGTGTGTTAATAATGCGTTTAATATTTCAGAACGCAAACAACGTTCATCAGTCGCGTTGAGTCGAGGAAAACGCTAGCTGTTGTAGTCCGTACTTCGGCAATTATTTTATTTATTAAATTTCGTTTTGAATGAAAGTCTAATTCTATGACAAATGTTAATAAACTAACTAAGCGGGCCAACCGCGTTGTAACCCTTGCTCAATTGTTGTGAAATATCCGTAAATATGTGTTTAGTGAGGTGAAAGATTTTTTTGCTTATTTTTTGCGACTATCGGGCGCCAGAATGTCTGACGAGCTCGAGGCTAGGATGTGGGACGACGGGGGCTCCAGATACGAGTCCAGAAGCCGAGGAGCCTATTTTGAATCAGCTTTTGCCTCTTCAGAGCATCTAGACAGAGCACCTTTGTTGTCCGAGGTAAGGAAAATATTGTGGAAATTTTCCGAAAAATACGACGATAAAAATATTTTATAGCGGTTTTATTACATATGAAACATTTTAAAGTAATGCGGACGGATATAGTCGTATATTTGTTTTGCAAACAATAAAGTTTTGCGTCGGTAGTATTTTTTCAGGTGCGCATTTATCGAATTAATTAGATTTTGTTAACGTAATCACGCGTGACTGCTGTCGGATGTATAATCTACATAATAAATTATATACAATATAATCTCATAATATAAAGATAACAAAATTCACTCTGATCAATCAGGTACTATGCCACTATTGTAAAAAAAATGTTCTCAGGTTAAGGCCAAATTAATTATCAGTGTGAAATCTGCTTTTTATTAATGGTACATGGTCTTGGCCTATGTTTTATATGACACAAAAAAGTAGTAAAACAATAAATTTTATTTGGACTTATAAGAATGTTTTTTACTCAATAAAAAACATCAGTGAAGACCAATAATATTATATTAATAATTATATTACCTATTTAATTTTTGGCAGACAATCTTTTGGCTAAAAAACCTTAGATTGGTTTGTCCCAAAGACTTGAGTTTCTTTGTCTTTAATTTTTAGATTTTTAATATATTCTTTGTCAATCAATAATGTCAATAGGCTGCTACTAGACAGGCATGCTCCATCGTCGACCGCATCGTCGCTTAACACCAGGTGAGATTGTGGTCAAATGGCTGCACTAGATTTTTTAATAAAAAAAAAAATGTAATGAATAAGTACTTTAAAACCATAACAATACTTATCTATTTTTCTTTTAACCATCAATATTTAAAAACATAAATAACACATTTATGTTTATAAAATTGCTTGGGATAAAATTACTTCTAAGAAATAATAGTAGTTCTCTTGTACAGAGACAATTTAAATCCTTGTGTAACAAGCTAGATAATAGATAATATGTGTTCTGTGCCACATATCATATCATTATCTATGTATGTTAAAATTTGTTATTGATATGGGCCAAATGGTACACTGAAATATTGTCTAAATATTAATTTATCAAAGATAAAAGATATTCGATAGTATCATATCTTATCACATTAAAGTAAAATTGCACCAAAGGCATCTTGGTATCTATGTGTCAATTATCTAGCTTCTTCAGTCATCATCATCATCCCACTGCTGGGCACGGGCCTCCCCTACAACTGAGAGGGTTTAGGCCATAGTCCACCACGCTGGCCTAGTGCGGGTTGGCGGACACACCTAAGAAATTCCTAAGAACTTTTTTTAGGTGTGCAGGTTTCATCACGATGTTTTCCATCACCGTTAAAGCAAGTTATAATTCATTGTGAATACACACATAACTCCGAAAAGTCAGAGGTGTGTGCCTGGGGTTTGAACCCGCGACCGCCGAGATTCTCGACTGCGCGCCTAAACCTCGAGGCCATCACTGCTTCATGCATTCAGTAATGTTGTTTAATTTCCTGAAAATCTTACATACTTTTTTAGCCTCGTTTTTTGTCGTAGTTGGGTACTTTTAACATTTTTTTTAAACACACATGTAACACCCTTTTCAATGATACCAAACACGACATATTTATCTCAAATTTATTTTTTAACACAGTACTTTATTAACGCTAGGGGGCACCACATTAGATTCAATGACAAGTCATATAGCCTAGTACCAGTGGACAATCAAGACCCTTCTAACTATACCTCATTTGCCCAGTCCTAATAGGTAGTTGAGGAGCTATGAGGGAACAGATGAACATACATACATAGCCTGTCAAAATCAGAACCTTCCCATGGCTCTGCCGTAGTTGGGTAAAAATACAAAAAGTAACCTTCCATATACATGGTAGTTTAGGAGTATGGCGCTTGGAACAAAATAATCTGCAGACCGTGAGACATAGACGATGCGACATTATCAATACTTATGCATAAATATAAATATACCTATATGTATGTACTAAAATAACGACTTTGTGATCTCTCCTCTATATACCTACACATACATACATGCATAAACTCACGCCTCTGAAGGGGTAGGCTGAGCTGCATTTCTGTATCCATATTTTTCCAAGTATGTTTTCGTCCCGCGTAATAGAGGGCTATACTAAGCCCACATACTTGTGCCGTAAGACCATGAGGCGAGAAGGAAATCTATACTTATGTAAGGCATATTATGGTATAGTTTGCTTACCCAGGCGATTCAAAGTCGCCCATCACTTCAATCATTGATGGCACCATAACCACCTTTAGTATAGAATGTCGAAGCCTACGTAACAATAACTTATGAGTACCATAGGTTAGCTGTAGGAAAGTTTACCGGAGTAAGTGCTTCCTGTTTCCTATATTTTAGGTTTTTTTGACAGCCCGTGGCGCAGCTTGTTAGCTTGAGAAATGACAGGCAGCGGGTTCGATTCCCGCACCGAGTCAAATATTTGTGGGATCTACAAATATTTGTTTCGGTTCTGGTCAGTGAGAGCGAAAAGTCTCTCGTAGTTTTTGGCGCATTCAAATTACAGTTTGTTTTAAAAGAGGTTTTTTTACTTTTTTTTCTGTGCAAATGAAAGACGAAGTCAGGAAAAAAGTGAACAAAAATTAATGAAAAACCATTTAGTTTTCTAATATATTTTATCAACTCGATATTCATTAATTAATTATATTTATAATGTTAGCACTAGGATAAGGAAAATGCTAATGAGTTATATAAAGCAATCTCATTAGTTGGTAACGAGCTCCATATTGGCGCGTTGTTATCGCCACGTCCAAACGAAATCCACCCGATAGCAACCCAACATCCCGTTGTTTATCAATAAAAAATTATGGGACTACTGCCGCGTGGAAATGGCGACCTATGTTTGTTATTTACATCGTAGATGAGTCGGCTGTTTTCACAATATACTCTAGGCGCACACCTCCGACCTTTTGAAGTTATGTTGGTATTCACAATGAATTATCACGTACTTAAACGGTCAAGGAAAACAGCGTGAGGAAACCTCTATACCTAAAGTTCTTAGGAATTTCTTAGATGTATTTAGAATTTCGTAGTCTGCCAACTCGCACTAGGTCAGCGTGGTGGACTAAGGCCTAAACCCTCTCAGTTGTAGAGGAGCCCCGTGCCCATCAGTGGGACTTATATGGGCTGATGAAGATATCCGTAGCTGTTACTTTTTACTCCTTCACAGCTTAAATAATCTTTAGGAATTTTATACATAAACTCACGCCTGTATTCCCCGAAGGGGTAGGCAGAGGTGCATTTCTGCACCCACATTTCGCCAGGTATGTATTCGTAATGAATTTTATTATAGGGATAAATGGCTTTGTAAAGGTCGTGGGGTATTTTGTACACATAATATATATTGAGAGAAGAACAAATTTATTACTTAAATAAATATGTTACCTATACAGTGATGGATTAGAGTGCAAAAAATTTGAAACTAAAAGTCGCAAAATTCTGAACTTACATAAAAAGACCTGTTTCGTGGATATCAGAAACTGAGAAATACATTTCGCTCCGAATAAAAAACGCAAAATAGAAAAAAAAACATTTGCGTTTACACTAACATGAGCCCGCCACATTCCATTTTACATACATTATGCACATGACCTCATGCCGTGCATACGTACATTTCATATCATTGCGTACGTGCATTTCTGCACCCACATTTGGCTAATTATGTTTTTGGCCCAAGTTATAGGGGCGAGCCTATTGCCGTTTTTCGGGCACATTTCCAGACTCCGATCTGATACTGTGTATTTCCTAATGGTTAAACCAAATTTCACGACCCGGGAATCGAACCCGGGACCTACTTGTACCGCGAGACCAAAAGGAAGTCCACCTTACATCCAGATCGTTAACCAAATCTATCGCAGAAGGTGTCATAAACAACATAGATTAGATTGGTACCATTTATTATTACCATTAGATATACCTAACTTAACTCGACAAGGATAAAGTACAAACGGCGGTATCTCAAGGCAATTCTATCGCAGATTATTAAGGTATATAGATAAACACAGAGCAAGTCCGTACAAAGAGAACCCACATAATACGCTCATTATACGATGTTATTTATTATAGATAGTGTATATAGTAGCAGTAAATAATGTAATTTATGTTCTGAAGAAGATATTAACATCTGATTTATGTAAGATTATGTTGATAAGAAATAAAAGATTGTGTTCATCATAATCATCGTCATCAGCCCATATACGTCCTACTGCTGGGCACGGGCCTCCTCTACAACTGAGAGGGTTAAGCCTTAGTCCACCACACTGGCCTAGTGCGGGTTGGTGGACTACACACCTAAGAAATTCTTAAGAACTTTTTACGTGTGCAGGTTTCCTCACGATATTTTCGTTACCGTTAAAGTAAGTGGTAATTCATTAAGAATACACACATAATTTGGACAAATTAGAGGTGTGTGCCCTAGGGTTTAAACTCGCGACCGCTGAGATTCTCGACCTAAACCTCTAAACCTCGACACCATCAAAGATTGTGATGCCAGGAGAATTTCTAAGTCGTTAATTTACTAGGCTACCACACAGGCGTGGAATGGATATATCCAAAGTTTTATCGATAATTCAAAATATTTTTTTTTTGCAAAGCAAACTGATTGATAAATTTTGGCACTGCGTCATATCGTCATCCTCACTTTTGATTTGAACCCAGAATTCGAGCTCTGGTCTTTAGTCCATCCACGAAGCTTAACGTAGCGCAATCATAAACTTGTTCCTAATAGTGAAATACTAAAGCTTATCAAAACATGATTCTCTCACGCGAGTGAGTTAATGAAAGAACCAATTAATTAGCCTTGTTAACTGCTAATGGTTTATGGTTGGAATTGTATTCAAGTAGGGCTAATTAAAACAGTGTACTGATTGAGGTAGTTGGTAAAACTTGGATAGGACTGAAATTGGTAGTCACGGATTCAAAATCGTATAAATTAGGGAATTTCAAATTTTTGTTTAACATTTCGTCATCACTGAAAGGTAAAAGAAATAACAATGAGAGAACAATAATACCAACAAAAAAAATGTTGTTCATTCAATAAATATAATTATTTACCTGTGATGCGTTAATTGCCTCTTATTTCACGAATTGTAATTGTCTTTTTTACGTGAGAGTGAAACTTCATAGTTCAATATTTTGTCTGCGGCTTTGCTGTGGAGGGAAGTGGACAACTCTTTGTTTTCCAACTCCTGTATATTATTTCTGATAAATTTTGTTGCGGGATCATGACAACTTAGTTTCACTTAGATACGCTGAGCTTCAGTGCTCGGCGTCAATACTGTGCGTGCCGCTATTGATCCTGGAGCACAGGAGTTACAGTGGTGGGTGTGTAGTGGGAAAAATACCAACAAAATTCTGTCCTTATTTTGACCTTACCGCACTTATAATTATTGTCGAAGCGGTCATATTGCGGTGGTAATATAAAAATCTCCATGTCTGTCAGTTATCTTAAATCATTTCTCAAGTGTATTATGTGTGCCAACCTGCCCAGCAACAAAGCATTTAATTAGCGGCTCATTGTTGGATGCAGACAACTAACAGATTACATTTAAAATGATTTATGCAGGTCTATGTCCAGCAAGGGGCGTCATGTGATGATAACTACATAGCTCACTATTATCATTCTAAAGTTAAAAGAAGAACATAAAAAATTTCTTAGGAATTTCTAAGATGCGTAGTCCGCCAACCCGCACTAGGACAGCGTAGTGGACTAAAGCCTAAAACCTCTCGGTTGTAGAGGAGGCCCGTGTCCAGCAGTGGGACGTATATAGGCTGATGATTATGAAAGTTAGATTAGTATTAGAGGTGGTACAGACAGTACTTTCTATTTCTAAGTACCCAGTATTTGTTAATAGATTCAAAAAGGAATCATTTTTAGATGATTCTAGATGTCATTTTTGTACAGAACCATATTGAAACATATGTTTCTAGATGTGATGGCAGTCTGACGAGAAAAAAATATCGCGGTACGCTAATGAAAATTTCAAGCGCACATCTATGACTCTTCGAAGTTATGTGTGTATTCACAATGAATTATCATGAACGCTGAAGGAAAACATCGCGTAGATACCTCATCCTACAACTAAAATTTCTCCGCCTAGTCAAGCTAGGCCAACGTGGTGGAAAGTCAAACCCCCCTCAGTTGTACAGGAGGCCCGTGAGGAATTACATTATATAGTAGATATGACTATTGTAGACTGGGACGTACATCCTATTACATAAAGCGGGCGAGTCCGGATCCCGTTTCTAGGACACACGTGAGGTCTAGATCTATTGATATGATGTCACCTAATTAGTTTTGAATAAGTAACGAGTGCTAGGTTCGATTTAAAGATTTTTTCCATCACATCGGCTCTGTGAAGTACCTACTTATATTAGGTAGTGAAGTACCTATATAAAAAAATCTTGCAATACTGAGTATGTCTTGGGTAGGGCCTTTAAATATTTACCTTTATCGTTGTTCATAATAAATATCGCATTGTATATTTAAAACAAATTTGGTATTAAAACAACATACATAAACTCACGCCTGTATTCCCTGATGGAGTAGGCAGAGGTGCATTTCTACACCCACATTAGGTACGCCAGGTATGGTTCAGTCCCACGTAATAGGGAGCGAGCCGATTGCCGTTTTTCGGGCACATTTCCAGACTCCGTGCTGCTATTGAGAATTCCCTAATTAAAAAACCCAATAACACTTTGCCCGACCCGGGAATCTAACCCAAGACCTCTAGATCGCACTGCCTCGTGATCTCGCGGTACGAGTATGTGCCGTATTAAAACAATTGCAGATATATTTAGATAATTTCAAAAAAAGCACATAAAAAGTAGCTGTAATGAATATAATACATTTTAAAGAATCTGTTTGAATATGTAATCAAAGTAATTTATTGTTAAAATAAATAATCATTTTTTTATATCTTACCACTATTAGTTCGTATTTATGGTGACAGATGGCGTCCTAAAATTGTAAATAACATTTACCATTTAAGTTTTCGATTAATTTATAAACAATAATTAACCCAAAATAAATATATATTTTAGTTATTATTTTCCACACAGAATTAATATATTTTTGCATCCAAATGTAGCATAAATTACAACTGTCAATAACTGGCAACGTAACAATGAAAAAAAAAACAAGTTTGATTTACCCGCGCATAATTCCGCAACTAAGTGTTCGTGAAAAATTGTTGTTTGCCGTTGGACTGGTGCCAGAATGTGGAGACTTGATGTGAGTGAACTGCCAATGTCCACGCTTTATGTACAATATATAAGATATATGAATTCAATTAAAATGTAACATGTACTCTTTGTTTATATCCCAAGGTCACAGGATAGGCCATATTGGAAATCTCGGAAAGCCTAGTCACAACCTATTGCATGTAAATATGTTTAAAATATAAACATTTGAGTTTAATAAAACGACAGGGCAAGTAAAAGCATAGAAGTACATAATAATAATAATAAATACACCCAACAGTCACATACATAGTTCTGACCCCACACTAGGATACAAGTCCTGTGTCGTGGGTATCAGAGACTACGAGAGACTTTTCGGTCTCACAAACACCCAGACCCGAAACAAATATTTGTGGATCACACAAACATTTGTCTCGGTGCGGGGATCGAACCCGCGGCCTCTCGTTTCGCAAGCTGGTGTCTAACCATAAAGAATATATTTTAAAAAAAACTTATAACTAGTGTCCGTAAAGATCGAGGAGATTTTTTATTCTAGCTGAATACCCCTTCGGGTCTTAAAAACATTCATAGCTGCAATTTTCTCAAAGTAACTAAAAGGTATATTATATTATGTAATGAGCCTATCCCCGTCTACTGCGGAACATTGGCCTCCCCAAGTAACCGCCAACCATCCTGGTCATGAGCAGCCCACATCCATCTGCTACCCCCACCATTTTCAAGTCGTCGGTCCCCTAGTGCCTTATAGTATTATGTACCTACATATGTATATATACGGTAGGTGTGAACTTGGTATTTAAGACTGGAATGTAAGATCATATCAAAATCGCTCTGAAAGTTTATCAATGTGTTAAGGGTCCATTTATGAGAAATGTTAAGTCAACAATCTGGAATGCATTAGCAAAACAAATATTGGGCCATACTATGTGGGTACAACCTCGTACCAATCGATAAAAGACGAATAGCCGTACTGTGTCAGTAACAGTACTTCCATAGAAGCCCAAAAGCGTTACACGTTAATTGTGTAATGTCTAGTTTATAATTGTTTATTGTGGGATCAGAGTATTCTCATTTATATGTCAAATTGCTTTTGTTTAAATAAAGATTTGAAGCTTAAAGATATTATTATTCGGAATATTGTAAGGCAAGCTCGGCTTTTAGGCTTTTATGGAAGTACCGCCACTGCTATGTGTAGGTGTAGAGGGCAATGATCTACAAATCAAAATATATAACATGTACATAATATATTGTAGTCTTCTACAAGAGTGTATGAATAGTCTGCTTTTATTAATTAGTTGGTCTTTAGAAGTTCAGAGAATAACGGATGTTAGAAATCTCGTCATTAGCAGTAAAGTAATATTGTTTTTTTTCCTTATTATATAATTTTAAAATAGGTTAAAATTAGTTGCATTACCGTCAGGACAATTTGTTTGCAAAAATTTCAATTTTAAATTTGCATATTACTTTCCAAGAAGTTTACTAAAGTTTAATTTCGAAGCTTTTTACGTTACAATATTATTAAAGCATAATTTTATAACTTTCCGTCATACATTTCTTTACGGTTCAGCTTGTAACGCGTGGGGATACACGTTCAATATTGATCCCCGTACAGAGGAAATTGTTTGTTCTGTTCACAAATATTTTTTTTGTGTCTGGGTGTGTATGAGACAGAGTATTCCCTCGCAGTTCCTTATACTTAATTCACGTTCGCCCGATACATCACGTAGTACTATCCTGTATTGTGCCTGTACTGTCCGCACTTTTTGTAATCAACATCATCATCATCATCATCAGCACCCTTTCTTACGTCCACTGCTGGACATAGGCCTCTCCTATGGCACGCCACTGGGCGCGATCTTCGGCCCTCCTCATCCAACCGCTGCCAGCCACCCAGCCAGAGGGCGCCCTACACTACGTTTGCCTAGTCGCAGTCTCCACTCCAGAACTCGTTTCCCCCAACGGTTGTCGGGTTAATCAAAAATAAACATTATAAATTAGTGGACGTTGTATTTGACATTGCGGTGACACATTACCGGCACCTACTCCACCTCCACACCTATAAAAAGGGTCTTGTATCTTATTATGGGTTCAGCATTAACAACCTCATTTATACCTTAACAACCTTATTTTGGCAGCCCCGTGGCGCAGTTGGCTAGACACCAGCTTGCGAAACGAGAGGCCGCGGGTTCGATCCCCGCACCGAGACAAATGTTTGTGTGATCCACAACTATTGGTTTCGGGTCTGGGTGTATGTGAGACCGAAGTCTCTCGTAGTTTCTGATACCCACGACACAAGACTTGTATCTTAGTGTGGGATCAGAACTATGTATGTGACTGTTGGGTGTATTATTAAAATGTTAATGTAAATACTACTTAAATGCTTTGTGTCGTTTCCTTAACATGACAGGTGAATCGACAGAGTAGGCTAAACCATACCCAATCAACCCTCCTACTGCTGGTCACGTGCCTCCTCTATAACTGGGAGGGTTTAGGCCTTAGTCCACCACGCTGGCCAAATTCGAATGGGTGGACAAAATAAACCATGCTTAAGTAGTAGTTGAATTAGTTAACGTTGATGAGGCCGTAAGTCTTAAAATTTTATTAGATGTTTTTACAACTGTGTCCAAAGAATCAAGATCAAAACTATGCTATGGCTATGGAGTATTAATATGCTATTTGTAAAACACTTTACTTGCGCACAAATGCAGTGTTGTAATATTATAGAATTTTATGGATATTTTCGGTATGACCTCAAATAAGTGAACGGAAATGGTCATATTTATTTTATTAAGGCAGTTAGCGATATTGTATCTGCAACTCGTTGATCAAAATTAATTTTGTGATGTGCGACTTCGATTTATTACTAAGTATATAATATTTTTTACCAACATTTGATACTTAATAATTTCGACAATATAAGTACTTAATAGAAGTAAGAAAATAATTTTTCAGATTTTGAATAGGGACTTAACAATAATAGTCGATCAGTCGACTTTATTTTTTAATAAAACATAACGTATTTCTGGCTGCAAATGAATTTATTTTCAGTACGACATTTTTAAATCCATTCGATTCGATTATTGTTACAAAATGAATTTTATATTTTAATTGAATTGGCATGTAACTCTCCAATTTTGTTATGCATGAAAGGTCAAGTCGTGTATTCTCGAGTTGAAGTTTACGGTAAAAACGTCGTACTCTTCGAAATTTTGTGTCTTTTATTATTATAGTTATGTGCCCACAAGTTGTCGTAGGTTCTATTAGAAATGACGAGAAACTGATCTTAGGACTAACGAATGTTTGCGAAGATTAAATCCAAGACCGAGAAACTCAATACTTACCGCCTCATCATTAGGTATTTCAGCTTCCTTTTGACTTATGACCGTCATTTATTTTTGAAGCTATACTTCTTTTGGCGCGTTAGGGAAAAATGATGACAGTGAAATTTTAAGATGCGCGCGCATCACTGCAACACAAAAGTAAGACGTCGAAGCTGCCTATGTGCTCCAATATAATTGACAGATTGAAGCTGCCTATGTTAAATGTAAGTGTCAAATGGATCAGAAAGGTTTTAATATGTTTCGGATCGAATATTTTTCAGTAAAGTTTATATGTTTTAGATTTTTTGAATGTGGAATAGTAATAAAAAGGGATTGACATATTTATTAGTTGTCAAATATTTATGAGTGCGTTCAGAAATGTAATATGTTGTGTAACCTAAGAACTATGTATGTGACTGTTGGGCGTATTTATAAGTTTTACTTCAGCCGTGTGGTATAAAGCGTGTAGTGTGTACATAAGTACACACACACTTTTTTATTTGATCTCAGCGCACAATACCTTTGAACCTCGTCGCTCGTCAACATTTACATAATTCTTGTTATTTATTCATTTAGCAGCGCGGTGTACATAATTGATTACGACAGGTCCACGCTTCGATAACCACGACGCGTTGTCTCGCATCTCAATATTTACTAATGGATTGCGACAATTCATTATGTTGATGGTATTAATGCATATCAAAAAGATATAGAAAAAAAAATATTACGGAAGATTTTTTTGCACGTGATGTGTATCATGAGCTAAGCCCAAGAGGTTAGGTTGTCTGTATGTTTAATGAATGATCATGGAATATTATAGTGATGGAATACGTAGCAAGTAGCAACGAAATGCACTTATATAAACGTTCTCTAAAAATAATACCTTTGGTAAAGAAAGTTCACCAGCCTTCCATAGTCTAGTTGGTCTACCTCTCAATCGTAGTGAAGGCGTAGAGTAACACATAGCCCTGACTTATGTACATCCATATTAAAGATTTGTTGTTGTGAGTATAAATTAGGAACTACTTTAGACTCAACAACTCAGACTCCTTCGTTAAATATTTTTGTTCGTAAAACAATTGTCGATCACACAAAAGTAAATGTCGGTGCGGGATCGAGACTTGTGTAATAGCACCAAGGAGGCCCTATCCCACCACACTCCTGTGCTCCAGGATCAACAGCGGCACGCACAGTATTGACGCCGAGCTTTGAAGCTCAGCGAATCTAAGGGGACCTAAATTTGAAATAATCCCTCGACGAATCAGAAAGACAATATAAAGGAGGAGTTGGAAAACAAAGAGTTTTCCACTTCCCTCCACAGCAAAGCGGGTGACAAAACATTGAACTATGAGGTTTCACCCTCACATAAAAAAGAAAAACAAATACAATTTGTGAAATTAGACGCAATTAACGCACCACGGGTAAACTATATGACTATTTGTTGAATAAATTGGACCTAAGGTGCGAGCGATGTAGACTTCCAATAATAGGCATGGCAAAAACGCTAAAAAGCAAGGAAATTCTTCTTAGATTCAACGAGATCAACCAAGGAGGCTGTCAAGTGATGTATGTTAGCTATAAATTATGTATACATATTGTTTCAGGAGACATACACCGACGTCCCGGTGGCGCCGACGCCCGACACAGAGCATTGCCACTGGAAGCCGCAGGCGGAACCCCCCAGTGCCATACCTCAGCTGCTCACCGCACTCGTTCTGTGCGCTTTCTTTATGGTAAGTATTTATTAACTGTGTTTTTAAAATTGTGTTTAAGAAACATTAAGAGTTATGTAAATAAATATGCTGAAAAAATATTTCCATTTTTACGGACGCCTATAGAATAATATATTCCTACCGCTTTTTCTTTGGTAATAAAAAAATGATTTAATTTTTTATTAATGAAAATGATCTGTATCAACAACACTTTTGATATTGGTAAATGCAGTTTTATCTGAATAGAATATTGAATGAAATGAAAAATGTTCACCATTCGGTACAATTATGTCTGACTATTCTAAGGACAGAACAGTTTTTGGGTCTAATCTTAGGCAGGTAAGGTATTTGACCTTGTGAAAGGACGTCATCCGGGGTGATACAAATCCATTATTCTTTTCTAGGTTTATGTTACAAACGTTCTACCATTGAATTAAAATAAAGCTATAACATTGAGTAGGTATTTAATCTTTTAAAGTAAACAATTTAGAATTCATATTGACTGGCGAGATACGTTACGTCATAATCCTCAGTAGCATTTTACAAAAAGAATGCAATCTTTGGCGTCATTCTATTGTTTTGTACAAGACTGGTTTTGTCGTTTTTTGTTGTGCAGTTCGTGCCCAAATGCGTAATAGCTGTACTATCTTGCCCTAACAATAGACGCACGATTGTGGCGCTCATTGTTTTTCGCGTTGAGATTTTAACATTGCAAGCTTATTGCCGTGGAAAACGGCCTAAAAATGTTGAGTGATGTTTAACAATGGATGTTTTATAAACCGAGGAACGAGAAAATTAGATCGAGTTTGTAGTGACAAGCTGTTAATTGCAACTTTGTTCGATTAGAATTCAACGAGACTACAGTTATTAGCTAATTTCGGATTAAAATTTTGTATTTGAAACTTTAATTCGTTTAGTAAATTCAGAGATATATTACCAAACAAAGAGACAGTCATAACAAAAAGAAATGTCTAAGCTACGACTAACTGCCACTGACTATAACTTTTTAACCAAATATTTGTTTCGCGTGTTTATGAGACTGAAAAGTCTCTCGTAGTTTCTGACATCCACGACACTAGACTTGTATCTTAGTGTTGAGTCAGAACTATGTATGTGACTGTTAGGTGTACTTATTTATTTCATCCATATGTGTGGTCACGCTGATGAGCCATTTTAGATTCTTTGATGGTTCTAGATACGACTGTGAACCCCCATTATTTGTCACGCCCAACGTAGACCCCCGTCGAATCTCCCGTGGACCTTCGGGGGTCCACCTGGACCACTTCGGGAATTACTGTTCCAAATCAACCAATTTGTTATTGAATTAATGAGCTGCTCTAATTAGGAAAATTTTATCTTTGTATCAATATTGCAAACAATTTCTTTTATTTTTTATTCTGGCACGGCAGAGTGACTCCACTTCTTACTTTACTTCTTGATTGGAAAAGAGCAACACTAGAGTTTCTTGCGTGTTCTTCTCTAGTGATGACTGCGTTCCGCTTGGTGAACTAAATTTTGAAATGATTTAAAGTGATGTAGTCAAATAAATCACAATTTTATAGATTCAATAAATACTTCATTTCATGTTATGTGGTTTACAAAACAATAGCAGCGTTGACAGGACTTCTAATATCTTCAAACGTGTCTTCTCCCCAAGGTATGCGAGCTGATTGGCGGGTACTTGGCCGGCAGTCTCTCGGTGATGTCTGACGCGGCGCACATGCTGAGTGACTGCGGCGGGTTCGCGCTGGCGCTGCTCGCCTTCCACTGCGCTAAGAGGAAACCAGACGTCCACATGTCGTATGGATACAAGCGAGCTGGTAAGTACTGGTTCCCAGAAAGCAATCTGCTTTATCATTTCTTCGCGTTCCTAACTCGTGTACGATTTAACTTTTACTTTATTCTTTCATGGCTTTCCTACTCTTCCTGCATGGTTTCCATTGTATTTCATGTGGATTTCATTTAATTTAATTTTATATTTGTGATTACACGATGATGTCGTGAGTGGTCTTCATACCTAAAACGTAACACCTAAAAAAATCTTATGCATATGAAGGTCACCGACCCTGACTAGGTCAACCTGTTAGACTAAGGCGTAACCCCTCAAACAATGGGACTAATATGGGCTGATATGCATACATACATAACCATACGCCTTTATTCTCCGAAGGGTAGCATTCTTGCACCAACGTTTCAACAGGTAGGTATTATTAGTCCTACGTTATAAGGGGCAAGCCTATTGCTGTTTTTCAGGCACATTTCCAGACTTCGATCTGCTACTGAGAAATTCCATAATGGAAAAACCCATTAAAAGCGTTAGCCTTAGTTAGCCATAATTAGCTTTAGTTACTCCTTATTACATCAGCTATCTGCCAGTGAAAGTCCCGTTAAAATTGGTCCACCCGATTCAGAGATTAGCCAGACAGACAGACAGACAAAAATTGTAAAAAGCGTTATTTTTGTATATGTACCGTGTATACAACCATATGCATTTATTAAAAAGCGGTTATTTCAATATTACAAACAGACACTCCAATTTTATTTATTTGTATAGATTTATATATTTTTTTCGGGGAATTGCTATTTCGGCTCTCTTTCCCCTCTAGGAGGGATGTAGAAGAATTATGTCAGGTGTCAATGCTGTACGATGGAAGGAGGGCCTTGAAGAGTAATAGACCTTATGAGCTAACATAGTCAGGTTTTGTGTATTGCAGAGGTACTAGGAGCGATGGTGTCAGTCCTCCTGATATGGATCCTGACGGGAGTGTTCGTGTACGTGGCGGCCACGAGGCTGCACTCCGGCGAGTACAACATCGAGCCGGACATCATGATGATCGTGTCCGGGTGCGGCGTGGGGTTCAACGTCATACTCGCGGTGGTGCTGCACGGCTGCGCTTCGGATATTGGTGAGCATTTTCATTTTCTGCTATGGGAATGCCTAATGGGGGAAATAGGCATATTCTTATGGTTTCGGAGTGGGGTCTGTTGGAAATGGTGTCTTTATAGTTTTTGCCATGTCAATACTATTGTTGAAGGTTCTATTAAAAATAATCAATAATTTACTACTATATAATAATACAATTAAGTTAGTGCAAAAAAAATTTTTTTTTTCAACTAGATTTTACATTAGGGTTTAATTCTGTTAAGTCATCTTCATCAGGCCATATATAGCTGGGCACGGGCCTCCTCTACAACTATGAGGGTTTAGGCCTGATTTCACCACGCTGGCCTAGTGCGGGCTAGTAGACTAAATGTTCAGTAGAAAAGGAAAGTGTTTAAAGAGTTATTTACTAAGGATGTCACGTGGCCATTTAAGAACCAACGGTGTCTATATTCGACAACTAAAGGTAGATCTTCTCAACACTACTACGTTTGTTTTTTTTTATTTTTTGTCTTCCAGCCCATCACCACTCGCACGGCGGCGCTGCTTGTCCCCACTCGCACTCACACGACGAGCCGAGGCCGCGTTTCAAGTTGTTCCACCGCTCGCGCGAGACCAAGCAGGCCAACGGCCTCGTCAACGGAGACTACAGCATGAAGGACCTGTCTAGTGCTGAAGCCAATGTCGTCGGGGCGAGGGCTCGGTGAGTTACTAATACTTTTACAGCCTGGTCCTTGGTTCTTTGGGCATTGGTATGTGTGTCGGTTGATGACAGGTGAATGTCACAGTAAAAAATATTTTTTTTCAACTACCCTCGCTGTTATTAGCACACACTCTGTCGATACTCAATTGTTGTTTTATGTTGAAGGAAATATGTTGTGTAGAACTTGTCCTTCCTTTAGAGTAGTATGCCTCTGTCTGTACAGTCATGTATCAGTTAAACAGCTTTCGTAAAATATATGAAAACACAGGTGAGCCATTATTAAAAATCATCTTCCATAGCGTAGGCGTCTTCGGATTAAGAGCCAAATGAATAATATTATGTTTATTATAAATTAGTTTTAATAGCCAGCAAAACAAATTTTACTTTTACATGTCATTCTAATTAGGTTCTTCTGATTAAAAGCGATTCGTCGCAATTACGGTGCGCGAGCGAATGTCCCGCCACAAGATGGCCACCCCGCTAACATAAGTGACGCTCCGCCAGAGTGATGATGACCATGTCACTGTTGAATTTAATAAAAACATTTGTGTTGACGGCGCACTCCCGCGCCGTCATATAAAACTATGAAAATTTTTATTGGTTCGAAAACTGCTGTGTTGTAACAATTTTTTAATATTACTTTCAGTAACATTAATCTCCGCGCCGCATTGATCCACGTCATTGGCGATCTCATTCAGAGTTGTGGAGTTCTACTAGCCTCTATTCTCATTAAATTCTACGTAAGTCTTGAAAGTGACAATATATAATATTATAATTTTGTCTATGTATTTTGTACCCCCTTAGGGTATTTGTAGTCTAAAGACTACATTTTAATTATGAGCTTTGTTGCTTGCCTAAATTAACAGAACAAGTTTTGGTGACTCTGCAATACATCCAAGTTTTTAGCACGAATTTTATTAATTTATTCTACACTACACATGAAAATATTTAAAAGATGACACTACAAATAAAAAATTAAAATATTTCAGCCAGAGGCGAAGGTGGTGGACCCGATCTGCACGTTCTTGTTCAGTCTGCTGGTGCTGCTCACGTCGGCTCGAGTCGTCAGGGATGCGCTCAACATGTTGATGCAAGGCGTGCCCAAGGACTTCAGGTAAGTGCCTGTAGAAATTGAGTCAATAGGGTACTTACTGTCCTTTTTTAAATCTCTTGGTGAGTGTGTACCGCTCCTACTTATGTCATATAAATAAATAAATACACCCAACATTCACATACAAAGTTCTGACCCAACATTAACGCTCGTAGCGTTGTGTCGTGGGTATCAGAAACTACGAGAGACTTTTCGGTCTCACAAACATCCAGACCCGAAACAAATATTTGTGGATAATAATATAATACGTTGAGGCGTCGCGTCCTGCAATGCAAAAGTGTGTGTGTATTATATAGTATTAATAAAATTGGTATTTCTGCCTCGTGGTCTCGCGGTTCAAGTATGTGCCGTGCGATCTAGAGGTCTTGGGTTCGATTCCGGGAGTCGGGCAAAGTGTTATTGAGTTTTTCCATTAGGAAATTCTCAGTAACAGCACGGAGTCTGGAAATGTGCCCGAAAAACGGCAATAGGCTCGCCCCCTATTACGTGGGACTGATACATACCTGGCGAAATGTGGGTAGTAATAGAAATGCACCTCTGCCTACCCCTTCGGGGAATACAGGCGTGAGTTTACGTGTGTATGTATGTAATTGGTATTTGTGCCCGTAGGTACCGCGAGTGCGTGGCCGCGCTGTCGGGGCTGGCGGGCGTGCGCCACGTGCACTCGCTGCACGCGTGGGCGCTCTCCACGCACCACGTCGTGCTCACCGCGCACGTCGCCATCGGTACTGCATACTGTACACTACACACTACACTATACTACGTACAATACACTAGCTACACTATACTACACTACATACATTGCATTACACTACCTACACTACAATATATTATACTACACTACACTACATAATACTACGTAGTAGTTATGATGTCACTTTGGTTCGTCCTAAAAAGGCCTAAAAACCCTCAGTTGTAAAGGAGGCTCGTGTCAATCAGTGGAACGTACATGGGCTGATGAGGTTGATGATGATGATGGCATACAATATACTGCATACTACACTATACTACACTAGACTACGCAGTACTTAGGTGACATTGTGGTGTCGGCAGACGAGCTGTCGGACCCCGAGGCGGTGCTGCACGCGTGCCAGCAGGTGGCGCGCGCGCAGTTCGGCGCGCAGGCGGGCACGTTCCAGGTGGAGCGCTGGAGCGCGCGCATGGCCGCCTGCGCACAGTGCCGCGCGCAGCCCGCCGCGCAGCCCTGACACCTCGCCACGCTCGCGCACTAGCGCCGCCACCCACCAGCGACTGGGTGAGCTCCACTTCACATAGCGCACTCATAACATTTGTGTCACTTTTACACAGGATTATGGCTATTTGAGCAGCGAAATGGCCCTGGAAAATATTTGGAGACATTGGTTTCGTCTAGTATTAAAAGCATTAAATACACAATTGGGAAAATATTTGTAAAGAAACAGGTTTGGAAAAGTTTTTTTTTATTGACTACGAATTGAAAGTGAGAATATATGACTTGGCATAAAATAGAAAATTGACTTACTGACAATGATCTCATGATAATATAAGGCACTCAATTTTATTGTATAGTATGGTGCTTTTGAGTGCCCTTGTAATCTAATGCTTATAATTTTGTTACTTTCTAATATTTTTAAAACGTAATGGCATTAGTATACCTTTTGAGAATTTGCGATTAAAATACGCCAGCTCTATCGAGCTTAAAGGAATGGACCCCTAAATGAGTATGGCATAGACAATTTGCAATGAGACTGTAAATTAAATCCAAAAAAATATTTTTAATTAAGCCATATATGTTTCCGCAGCCTTAATTATAAATTGTCTGTGACTTACTGTATTAGATGATTCGATATTAAACCGATTAATCGACAAAATATTTAATGTTGACAAAGATGTTGGATAAAATGAAATGTTAAAATATTTTTTAAAAAACGAACCAAAAATAAAAAGAAAAACAACTTATTAATCAATTTTATCGATAGTATTAAATTGTGCCAATTATGGTAATGTACGTTATCGATTTTACTGTGTAAGATAATTTATTGGACAAAATGTATCTTCTACTGTATTTATATAGTTTTAAGCAATTTCTGATTGGAATATTATCAGCATTTTTAAACCATTGTAATTAGAATTTATTGTTTACTTTCATCTTTTAAGATTAACTTATTATTTCAAGATTATGGTTATAATTTTATCTACCGAAATATAATTTAAAAATAAAATAATAAATACATCCAACATACATACATAATTCTGATCCCACACTAAGATGCAAGTCTTGTGTCGTGGGTATCAGAAACGACAAGAGACACAAAAAACAGAAACAGATTCCAACAAACGTTTGAATTTCTTTTTTACACAAACAAAAATATATATATAAAAAAAAACTACACTATAAATAACCATTTTAAATTTTTCATATGACTTGCCCAGAACTGGGCACAAGATTTGACATAAGACTGTTCTTACTATGCAACTTTTCTTCTTATTTATTTTCTAATGTAAGTTCAAAGAAAAATCTAGTCTGTTCTTTTCTGTAAAAATCTTTTATCTTTTGGACTAATGTTGAATGATTTTAAATGCTGATATTATACCAATCTTACCATGTAAAAACAAAAGTAGCTCCTGTATTAGACTTTAAATGCATAAGATTTAATTATATTATTTTTGGGTATTTGTCATATTAACCGCTTCTATGGTGTAACGAAATGTTTACTCTATTATTGCTTAATGCGATTTTTCGTCCAAAAACTCCGAAAATAATCTAATTATTTAATGCAATTTGTAGCGAACTTGATATTTTGCTGAATCCCGTAGCTTTAAATTTGTATTGACTTAGCATAATTATTAGGAAGAATGATATTTTTAATGTTGAAACGTTGTACAGTACAATTATTTTGTAGCTTTCTTAAGTAGATAATTTTAAGCAGCTTACGAGCGTGGAGAACGTCGAGCGCTCAAAGCGCTTAAAACGCTCTCAACGCTTTTACGGTCTTTAGTAGCTTCTTCCAAATACTAGAGTTCTTGTATATTAATAGCGTCGGTCAACATCGCTCACGACTACGAGCGCTTTGAGCGACATTGTTTAGGTATTTAAAGTGCCACCCACATATAAACCAAAGTTATTACACTAAGTGGGTGTTTTTTTAGTAATGACCAGTTTGTAGAAATGGTACATGTAACTGATTCCTTATTATACGACTAAATGTAACTTATTCATGTATAGTTATTTATAGTGGTTAATGACGTCTCGCTCGCGTTGACTACAGTACAAAAAATCTTTAATAGGACTATGAATACGCACAAAAGAAATAAGAGCCCTATGAGCTATTGGCAGGCACTAAAGCGTTTTTAGTACTATGTGTCTCTTTTAATTAGGATCGCCGGTTCAATTAGTGTTTGACTTCTTTAAATTGATCTACAAATTCTAGAGCTTTTGTTACAAACAATTGGTGGTACAATTTTTAATAAATTTGCACATATGTAAATTTGGACTGTATTATACTTCTTCAGCTAGGATAAATCAGATTATTGGGACCAACAACTTGTTGTCGAATCTCCCTCTGAGAAAAATTGTCAGAAACCGAATAATGTAAAATAAATTATTTCTGCCTGAAACGGAAATAGCATCTTAAAAAAAATCTCGAGGAAAGTTTTTTTATTATTAACTTGCACAAATTATACAGCTTCTTGGTGTTCTGCCGATGTATATAGAGGGTCGTTCTTTTTAGTACAATGCGAGCGGGCGTTGTATGGTGATGTTAGTACTTGATACAGGGTGCGTGAAAATGTTGTATTAAGTCAATTGTGACTACACCGGTTGAAATTTAAACACAATTAGCCTTTATATTGTAGTGTAATCTTAAACAGTGTAGACAAGGGCTATTGTTACTGATCACATAAGAAGGTAAAAATATTGACATTAGGAAGCCAAAAAAAAATTAATATAATCTTTAAACTACTGGACTGATTTGGACAATTTTTGGTATAGAACCTTAGACAAGGAAAATGACAACTTTCTTATAATATTTAAAAATGCTTTTTTATTGTCATTTAAATCACTTTTGGATTATATGTTATACATTTTAGCTTCCATGACGCACTTAAGCGAACGGTAAAGTATAGAACCGTGACCAATGATTTTTTTGACCACAAAGTATTTGTTTCCGATACCTTGGATACAACTTTAAAAAAACTTGTAAAAGTACGATCTGTGCATGTGCCCATTGAATATATTTAAGATATTAAACTTGGAGTTGGTTTTAAAGAAACAAATAGTGTAATATTAGCGGGCATCGAACTCATAGCCTCTCGTTTCAAGCTCGTCATGGTGTCAGAAATTAAATATCTCTTCTAACTTTCTATTGTTTAATGGTATCAGTAAGAATAGCCTAAATTTCTATACTATATGTAGTGTTACTGAGTGTAATATGTATATGTAGCGAAATAATGTCATTGTTACTATACCGTAATCGATAGGCTTAATGTAGCTCTATTTATTGCATTATTTATTAAACTCGCCCATTTTTTTTAAATAGTTATTGTTAAATTAGTTTTTTGTTTTGTTATAAAAAATGGAGGATTTCGGCTTTTTTGTAATTTTTTTTTGGAAAATGTTTGAAAAAAATATAAAAGTACTTAATAATTTCTGACTGATAAATGACTATTGGTTTTAAAAAGCTTAATTTTTTTGTTTTAGCGAGACGAGGTTATTAGCAGGTTACTAGTTAGTTTCGAGAATATTTTATCATACGAAAATATTTGAACGCTCAAAACAAAAATTAGCACACAAAATGTTAAGTTTTTGTTTTTATTTTAAGTAAAAAGTTTTTGTTTGTAAAATTATAACTAAATTTTGACTTTATAAAGCTGGTATTAATGAAAATTGACATTTGTTTGATGACACACAATTCACTTTTATTTTCTTATAGATGCGGTGATATAACAAATATTGTTTTTATTTTTATTTTTTATTCACGTAAACTTGGAATAGACAAATCTTTGCAATAACGGTCTGAATTGTTGCGGTTAGCCAAAACTGTTGCAACAAAATGACTAAACACAGAGTAAATACGAACAGATATTTCTAAATGTATTTTATGTAACTTTATACATTTCTGAGTTCAATTAATTCATTTTCTTACCAACTTCGAAATATTATAAACACTTTATTGTACACCATGGACATATTACACAAAACAAAATAAAAAAAAGGAATACTTAGGACTAAGTGACAATAGGCGGTCTTATCACTGACTGTGATTTCTTCCAGACAACCTAATTTGCAAAAAGGACATGTAAAAAGATAAGGGTAATCCAAAGACACTTATAACGAAAAAAAAACAACTACAATGATGTACATTAACTACAAAAAAAAAGAAATAAAAAAAAAGGAAAATTCATCAACGGAGAAAAACAGATAAAAAAAACAAAGTAAATAAAATCATAACACAGTTTACATTATAATATATAAACAAAAAATAAAGCTACGATTGTTTTTGTGAATAAAATACTCTGATGAGTCTTTTAAAAGTAGGTAGTGACTTAGCTTGTCTTATTGATAACGGCAGTTCATTCCACAAGCGAGCTGCATGAACAGTGAAAGAATTATTGAGGAATGACGTGCTATGCTTGGGAATTTTTAACGTCAAATTCTCCAGCGATCTCAAAGGTCTTGAATGCGTGTCGCTTAGGAAGTTAAAACGTTCCTTGAGATAACGGGGAGTAGTAGGAACAAAAAGGATAGAATAGAGGAGAGAAAGAATACGAGTATTCCGGCGATGGCGGACAGAAAGCCACTTGAGCTTAGTTCGAAATTCGGAAACATGGTCATATTTGCGAAGGCCAAATATAAACCTTATGCAGAAATTCTGAAGTCTCTCAAGTTTATCAAACTGGGCTTCGGTGAGATCGAGATAGCTAGCGTCACCATAATCAAGGAGAGGGAATAGAAGGGTCTGAACAAGGGCAATCTTCGTTGGAATCGGCAGAAAATTCCGCAGCCTTCTTAAGGACCTCGCAGCAGCGAACAATTTCCGGCTGAGTTCTTGCAATTGGGGGCCCCAGGATAAGGTTTGGTCAAAATAAATACCCAGGTTCTTGACTTTGTCACTATAAGGTACAACGCAACCATCAAAGAAAACCTGAGGTAATAAGTTGAACTCAATCCTGGAAACCATCCTGGGGCTGCCGACAACAATCACTTGACTTTTTGAAGGATTGACTTTGAGGCCGTGAGTCTTGCTCCATTCGTTTATAGATGCGAGATCTTTATTTATAGAAGATATGGCCTCCGCCACCCTGTCCACAGGAGCGTGATAGTAAATTTGTAAATCATCAGCATACAGATGGTAGGAAGAAATAAGGTGACGGGAAATCGAATTAATGAATAACGCGAAGAGTAAAGGAGATAAAACGCCGCCCTGAGGGACACCAGCAGTTGCATTACACCAGAAGGAGGTGTCATCTTCAATACGTATCCGTTGCCGACGCCCCATCAGGTAACTACGAAACCAGTCAATTGCCGTTGGAGATATGTTAATAGAGCCCATAGTACTAAGCAAGACATCATAGTCAACGGTGTTAAAAGCGTTGCTAAAGTCTAACAAGGCTAGCACTGTCAATTTTCCATTCTCCATAGCAGCTCGGATGTCATCCGTGATATGCACCAGCGCATATATTCATCAAACCATCTTCCTTATTCCTCATTAAAGTGTAAAAAAATACCATTTGGACGTATTTACTCTGGTGGGAAATACTTATTCACTGATTTCTTTGTTGGTGTAATATATGTGCAATTTCCTATATTTATTTAACTATTAATTTTTTTTGGTTTTAGCGAGTCTGTTGAAATCCACGGTCATAATAGATTATTTGTTATCTATGAACACGCGATATAAGCGAATTTAATTTAGAAATTTCTTACGACACAAAAAGAACTAAAACATTAAAATCTTAGGCAAGAGCTATGTCATACTTTTAATAAAAAAAATTGTCCTTATAATTTTCTGGTTACTCTTAAAATAAAGTTTTAATAGATATGTGAAATACAACCAAGGAATTAATTAATAAAACTTTTAAAAAAAGTTCTCATCATTTTTAATTTGAATTCGCTTCTATCTGCGTTTTTTCTTGGGTCATTTCAATTTGTAGGTTAAGTAATATGGTAGATTTGTCGCAGCATTCCAAAATATTCGATATAGCTAAATTCCGTACTCATAAATTATTGTAGGGTAGATTAATCTTGAATGCATTTAGAATGCAGCAGTATCTGTAACTATGCTTCCCTTCGTTTAGACACCTGTTTTGCTCAACCTGCTCCTAAGATGTTTTTCATATTTTTTTATTGTTATATCTTCACATCTGCGATCGTAAAATAAATTATTCTTAAATGTTATGATTTTTATACACTTTAATTTTTTGAAATTATTATTGTAAATCCTTAAGTGTTGTAAAGCACTAAGCAATATCGTCATTTCACATTCGAACGCTATAAAAATGTCTGATTACATGAAACGTTTCTAATAAAAAAAAAATACTTTTTATAACAAAAATATTTAAGCGAATATTTTAGATAATTTAAAAAATATTTTTCCTGGCCTCAGGAACTTTGTTCAACATAAGGTTTGACCCGTTTTAAGGACATTGATACTAATAAGTAGATATTACTTTAAAACCGCAGTTTCAACAGTACTTTGAAATTTGAATAACTAAAAACTATTTTTTACATGCAGTACACATAGAAGGCAATGTGTATTTTGGCTCTTTATTGCATACATATATAAATATTTATTAAGTATTGGCCAATTATTCGTTCGCAGATGTGAAGTGTGGCTCAACCTCCCTCCTATCTTATCTAGTTTTTTATCCTTAGCGCCAAATTACAACCAAAAATTGTGAAGTATTTTTGTAAACGTTTGGAGATGTTCAAGTTACATTACGTTTGCAGTTTGTTTGAGGAACGCGTTCTCCGTCCTTGTACTGTGTATTGATTTTGTTGTAAACCATTGTGATGAATAAAATGTTTAAACTTTAACCACGTTTTATTTTTAAATTGCATTTGATGCTCACATGTCTTTTCCTAGTAGTGATGACTACCCCCCATTGGATTTTACTTGCGATGAAAAACAAATGTACCCACAAAATTTTGATAATTCTGATGTAGATGTAAATGTAAATCATGAATTTAAAAACAAATAAAATCATATAAATTATTAATTATAGATTTGCTGATCTACTTGCTTTACACGATATCACTGTAAAAAAAAATAGTATTCTCTGGATTTGTACTTATGTACACGCGTTAGAAGTTATACCACACGACTGAAGTAAAACTTATAAATACGCCCAACAGTCACATACATAGTTCTTAGTTTACACAACATATTACATTTCTGAACGCACTCGTAATTTACATACATTTAATTGGGCGCATTTATAAGTTTTACTTCAGTCGTGTGGTATAACTTCTAACGCGTGTACATAAGTACACACACACTTTTTTTTTTAATGTAGAATAGTGACAGTAATAAATTAAAACTAAAATTGAAAATAAGAAAATGTCAATTATGTTCTACGCAACTACCAGGACATCATAAATCAGCAAGGACAAAGTACTAGCATTAAAAACTGTATACTCGTATAATCCATTCGAAATTTAAACCACGATGAATTAAAAACAAAACTTATTAATGATAGCATTTCACCTCTCTAGCTTTCTGAATGCCTAGTACCATTAATGAGTCAGCTGGCTTAATAACTCGTCCTTTTGACCGGAAACGACACAAATGCAGATTAAATAATGCAGCCAACATGACGCGCGTAGTGCAGTGTGAACTTAGCTACAATGGACATTTTTTTTTCCGAGACTTAATAAGCGGTTAAGCAGACAACTTCATACTGTTAATTTTGTGTCACAGATGCGCGCGCATCTTTAAATTTCACTCTCATCATTTTTTCATAACGCGCCTAAAGAAGTATAACTTCAAAAAGTATTTTAAAAACTCATTAACAAAAAGTAACACTATTCTATATTCATGAAAAATTTGATTATATCTTACCAAGTTACAACAGAAAAATACATAAAGACAGATTAATTTTTCGAACTGTCAATATATACCAACTACAAATAAAACACAAATTACTATTATATTATTTATTTATGTGAAGGCGAGTTATCTCAACACATGTATGTACATAACAGTTCGCGTGTTTAATGTTGACCGAGCCGACATTAAAATAAAATCACATTGTTTTTATATTTTTACAACTGTCATTTTTAGTTCATTTTAAACATTACTAAAAATCGACTACCAATACTCGACTATTATACAACATGTAAATCGAATAACTCTACTTATCTTTGCAAACAGGTTTGTTACTGGAACTTTCTAGAAAGTTCTAGAAGAGACGTGGTCAACATTAATCCGGGGAACTACACGCATATCACATTGTAATGTAATGCTAATGTTTGTACAGATTTAATATCACATACAGCGAACATAATATCGTTTTAAAGCTATCGCTGGACACGCCCACACTGCGTAAATGTTACATCGAGTTTAAAATAAAGCTAATAAATTAATATGACCAATACGAAAAAAAAACAAATCAAGAAAATATAGTATTAATCATATAAATATCTGAGTTATAAGAATCTGAGTCATGAAAACTAATGTTGCTTTCAAGCTTAATATATTAAAGATATATTTTATTCATAATCTCTTTAAAATACTGCCAGAGTTCGAATTCGACTAAATCAAATTATATTTTACTAATTTAATTTTTGGTACTAATTACAAAAATAATAATATGTAAATATTTAATAATATTCTGCTTATGAGAAAAAAATATGAGTATTACTTTTCACATAAAAAAACACAACCTTTACAATAGGAGTTAGATATACTTTATGCCATTCTGGGTCCCAAATTCCGAATTAAAATCTGATAACGGGTAGCGGAATATAGCAGTACTAAAAAGACCTTTCGGATTCACGATAAAAGGTCTCGATTAAGAATTCATGGATCGAACTAACATTTTTCTCTTCGTGGGAATCAAATCCTGAACAGTTTCACAATTGACTATCACAGTAGCTGTCAACATTTAGCTGCAAATCAAACTTATTCGATGTAACATTAACGCAGAGTTTATATTCAATTACTATAATAATATTAGCGTATTAACTTAAAATGAACTTATGACAACACAATAAATGGAGTCGGAAGCATTTTGTGACAGTTGAAATTAAGCACTGGTTTTACTAAGTTTTAATATATTTTTTATAATTATTAATAACGGATTTACGCTAGACAGATTTAAAAAAGAACAAATTGATGATTTTCGCAACGCATAACGCACAAAATGACATATCTAATGTAATGTTGCAACTGTTCTCATGATTTTTATCATTTATTAGCTAATAAATACAATTTAGAAAAACCAATAGAAAAATTCCTCTAAATTATACACAGTAGTTTAAAATTGACAAAAACTACAAATACATTTCAGAAATAAAATTATATGGACATCACTTTTAGACTTTACAATACACATGAAAGTAATTAAATTGCTTATATATATTTTGAAGGAAGCTTCTACTTGTCTCCTACTTTTAGCATAAGCAGTGTTTTAGACGGAAATAAATATTTTTGGATGTACTGTTTTTTTTATTAAAAATTTATTTCACACAATATGAAATAGTTTCGTTCTAGTATTTTTAACGACAGGCAATCTGGTGAATGCAAATCCGTTTCACAAACAAGTTAACGGACATTGTTTTGTGCGAATCAAATAAGCGTATATAATATTATTTAATGCACTATTCACTAGGTTTATTATTTATTAGGTATTCGCTATATTACATACATATATGTATTTATATTGAGTATATTTAGATGACATATCTAAACGGTATTTTTAGTGACCATTAATTTTAGGAAAGGTTTTTTTGTGTTACAATTAAATTAAATATTTATTATTCCAGTTACATCATTTCATATTAATCACTAATGATTTTTCTATAACATTTAACAATTTTGATGAAGAATGACCATAAATCATGTTTTTTTTTATACTATTATGGCAAGATAAATGCCGTACTCAATGCCGTATTCTTTCGAAAGATACAAAAATACCAGGTTGCTTAATCGAATGATTGCATAATTTAATAAACGATTTAAAAGAGTCTAATTATGATTGTAATATATCTGACTGTATCTACCTATAAGCACACCAAAACATATAATTTATGATTTATTTTTACATATTTTGAATTTTATGTTAGACTAACGTATAGCATAATTTATGGTCAATTCTCCCATACACAATACACAATTCTATTCCAATCTAAGCACGTGCAACGATGTGTAAATAAAATTTGAAAACACCACACGTAACGGGCCCAACAAACACATTGGAAGACTTAAATAATAATTACGTACAGACATGTATTATGCGAAATAATTCAAACGTCATTATTTGTAGTACAAAGATATTTTTTTATTTGGCCGAATTATATTTTCAAGAATTTAAAAGTTGCAATGAAATTAACGTGAATTTCTTTTAAAGCAATATATTTTAACCGATTCCATAACGGTACCAATTCGTCAAATAATTGAGTTAATTCATTCTCTGTAACCATACTTCATATTTAAATAAAATATTTTTCATTCCATATTAATATTAAGCAAAATCGTTAACTTATATAACATACAATTGGCGGGTTATGTACAGTCATCCAAATACTTTAGATTTTATAATTGACTTTCTAGCTGTACTATTTTTAAGTTCCACTCGCTTTGACATACATTAGACAAATTTAGTTCGGTCATTCAAACTACACTATTAAAATTATACATACTAATATCAAGTTATGCGAGATCCAATGCTTTTTGTGACGACTGTACACGCTAAATGGCGGATATTTATGAGATAAATATTAGTTAAAATAATACTGCAGTATCAAAATTAATATAAAATGCACATTTTACTTACACTAAATATTAATTGGATGTGAAAAAAATAATTTCTAAAGTTTTTTTTATCATATCCAAGTAGGGTTAGCACAACAAGTGTGTTATTAATATTGTTTGTTGAATTGTTGTATACTATTGTTGAATTTGTAAATAAAAATATTTTTGAGAAACTTTGCTATGCAAAGTTGCATACAATATCACAGCCTGATGAATTTTGAATGGCACATCTTTGTACTTTGTTTGTTAATTGAATTTCTCATAAAGAAAGAATTAGTGCAATAATGGTGCTAAAGACTGGGTCGATTAGCTTTTTAACAACATAAAAGGAATATTGTCATAACATATCATTTGATATGCCAAATGAAATCATTACATCTTTGTGCACATTTTCTTACTGAAATAAAAAAATAATAATTATGAAGTTATTCTTACAACAAATATGTTTTTTTTAAAGTATAAATACAATTTCTTTTTTCTTTAAAGAAGGATGCATAGTAAATATGGTACTGTTTATTACAGAATTCTATTAAATATACTTTCTCTGTATCTCCGAAGAGAAAGGTAAGGGTGTTTCTCATGGCCTCATCACTATTTAGTTCCACATACTAGGAAACGAGTATATTTCCGTTAACAGGACTTATTTCCACACTCCATGCTGTTATTTTTGAGATCAAAATGTATGCCCTTTTTTCTCGTCATTATGTACTTTTCTAGACAAATCTTTAGAAATATTTTTTTCACATCCCAAACAGTAATTAATCCTATTAAATCTAGATATAATATTATTTGTATAGGCAAGTGATTTTAGGCATTCTGTCTAACTACAGAATAACTTATGTTCTGGAGTTTTTAATATGGCAATTTGAAAAATAAAGACTGGCTTCGAATCCTTTTATCCAAATTTTATGAATAAAAATATGTATATCCATCATAGAGAGATCTGATTAAAAAATAGGAATGTTTTATAGGACTTATCAGTAAGTATTACTAACTATTAAATCTATTATTGCTTTTTATTGCTAAATTACGTTATTAAAAATAATTCTATATAATGTTTGGTGTGGTCATTTCTATATTTGCACTAACTAGATCTTTGTCTATATAGCTTAAATGGCTTATGTGTATAATTTATTGATAGTTCTCTCGTGTAATCAAGAATGTAGCAATTAAAAAATATTGATGGAATAAAGAAAATGTAGCAACTTCTTTATTTTTTTTGCCCTAGCAACCCAGTTCAGCCATATTATAAACTCCAGTACAAATTATTATCATGTCACTTATTGCTAACATTTTTTTCTAACAACCTACAATGTCTAAAGATCTCAAGGATTTACTTATTAGCATATGTCTATCAAACTAACTTTTGCACGCAACTCCTTATATTTCTTTGAACATGGTTGTATACAAGAGATTCACAATTTGACTGTCTGTCTCAAACATGAGTCAACCGTCCACCAAACATTAAGGCTAGTGCGGTGGACTGGTATATAGTAATATGTAACTTTTTCTCAAGCCAAAAATGTGCAAAATGTAATCATTATTAAAGATTGACGATTACATTGTTTAATCTGTAATATTAATCACAGATTGACGAAAGTATTTATATTCACTATAATTATATAAACTATGGTTACTTTTGAATCATAACTATGATTATTTTTTAGTATATATTCATCATCAGCCCATATGCGTCCCACTGCTGGGCACGGGCCTCCTCTACAACTGAGAGGGTTTAGGCCTTAGTCCACCACGCTGGCCTAGTGCGGGTTGGCGGTTGGTTAGTATATATTATTAACAGTGAATAAAATATGACGGTAATCTTCTGTCATAAATAATCATTACACTTTGTCCATTTCTGCTTAGACCAATATATTAGACATTTACAATGTTATTTCGTACATCTAAAGAAAATATGATTTTTGTTTTTAGCTAATAGTATATTTCCCAAGTGGGTCTGTAGCTATTATGGCAATGTCAACCTCTAGGTTTTTTGAACAATGTATGGTTTGTGGTATACGAAAAATAACATTGTATAAGTCTATATATTTAGGGATTTTTAATGATAATTCAATTAGTTATTGATAGGCTGTGTATCTCTGGGGTATAAATTATAATTATAAATGTCAAAACCCCCTTAAATTACTCTAGGCGCGGATCACGCGACCTAATTCAAATTGACAAATCACAATAATAAATTTATTATAATGTCATGGTTTATACACCAACAAATTGTCATTTATACAGGTTGATACGACAGATGGGCATAAAATTATACTACATAATATACTATACGTCCTTAGTATTAAAAAATTAATAATACCAATAATGAGTTTTTTTTTGTTTCAAACAAACAAAATAGTTTACAAATAAGAGTAATACGCAACCACCCCTAAATAATTTCACAAACCTGTACAAATTGGCAACGTCGCGCGCGGCGTGTGTTATCGTGGTGTCGTTGTACAGAGCGGCAACAACGCGTAGATTTGAGTATGATTTACCGTTAGACGTAATCAGCTGTTAGAAAAGCTACATCGTGTTCAAATGGAGCGAAAACTTAAAATATGATTTATGACTAAACTACTGCTCCTATTTAATTGCTTTTTAGTACAGAGCTTGAAAATGGTACCTAGTATATGCAGTTTAAAAAAATGCCCTTCGGTCGTATCAACCCTATATAAATTCGTTGATACAATTTAGTTTCATGTTTGTGCATGTAGCAATTTCAATAGCGTAAATTGTTTTATTCATGTAAAATTCTATTTTTTTATGAGTAATTTTATAAGCCATTTTGGCGAGATTTATTACACTATACTTTCAATAAATGTTAACAATGTCGCTTAAAATCGACTTTTTATCTACTTCCAAACCGCTTAAACTGCGTATAACGAACCGAGATTATTATGCTTACGAACAATTAACTATTATGTAGGCAATGTACTTATATTATGCATAGGCAAGTATTTTATTATCGACTAGTTTTGTGATGGGGGTATCTTACGACTTTTTGTCGAGATATTCGTGTTACATAGTCGTCATAATCAGTTTTAAGTTAATTTGTTATGACTAAAAGCTGCCTTTATAGAGTAAAGAATACTTGTAAGAATTGTTTCCCAACCACAAGATTATTAACTTGTATACCTTTTGATGAATTTTGGCCTTAGTCAACTACATAATACCTCCACATACTTTATCCCTTGCAGCCAAATAACATTCTGCGTAAAATCGTTCGACAAAAAGTCGCATAGTCCCCGTACTTTTTTGTGAAACTATACTAACCTTCGGAATGTGTAATGTCGATGATGTTGTGGTTGATGAAGCAAATTCCCTTTTGCTACAACTAATTGTTATTAGCTTTTTTTTTGTTCTATCTACGCATTTCGTCATCTGCAACGAAAAGAAATGGATTATCTGTGTGTATATGTATATGCAGTGGCGGTAGTTCCATAGAAGCCCAAAAGCCCGGCTTGCCTTACAAAATTCCGAATATAATCTTTAAGCTTTATATCTTATTCAACAAAAGCGATAAAATAATTATAAACTTAACATCACACAATTAACGTGTAACACTTTTGGGCTTCTATGGAAGTACTGCTACTGTGTATATGTCTATATCAGCCCATTTACATTCTATTTGAACTCGTAATTTAGGCACGCGATCGAGTATATCTTGGCGGTCGCAGGTTCAAATCCTACGCACACACCTCTGACTTTTCGAAGTTATGTGTGTATTCATAATGAAATATTACTTACTTTAACGGTGAAGGAAACAACGTGAGGAAACCTGCACAACTAAAAATTCTTAGGAATTTCTAAGGCCAGCGTTGTGGACTAAGGCCTGACCCCGCTTTAGTTAAAGAAGACGTATGATGACATTCTATTACTTGTATGGGTCAGTGGACATTACAAACCTAAAAAAATCTCAAAAATTATGGGTATTGTTTCCTACTTCGTTAAAACGACAAAATATTTAAAATTAATTCACATATAACTTCGTAACACAAACATTATGGTGTGGGATTTGACTGCACATTAATGCTAGAGGCCTTGACGCATTTTAATATGGCCTCTCCTAAATAAGGATATATTTAATTTTGAAAAGCCTATCATTATTGTGTTCACATAATAGTGTTCAAATTTTCTTTTCTTAAATAAATAGGGATTTTTTTTCCATTGTTCTGTGTACCTGTTCAGTATCGTCCCTCAGGAGATCGTCTGACGGCGACGCCGGCGAGTCTCTCGCACACAGCTTCTAACTGCGCGTCCAGCATCAGCGACGCGATCTGGTCGTCTGTTAGCATCTCCACGCTGAAAATGGTGACATATACATATCAGTGGCGGTACTTCCATAGAAGCCCAAAAGCCCAGTTTGCCTTACAAAATTCCAAAAAATAATCTTTAAGCTTTAAATCGTAATTAAACAAAATCAATTTGACATATAAATGAGAATATCCTGACCCCACAATAAACAATTATAAACTAGACATTACACAATTAATGTGTAACGCATTTGGGTTTCTATGGAAGTACCGCTACTGATACATATACCTTATATTTATGTACTGTCTTGTTGTTTAGGTGGGGTAGATGTGCGGCGAACGATACAGACCCAGAGTTACAGACTGGGTAGTGTTATAGGGGATTTTTCGTTAAGAAATTTCAGTAGCATCACGTCCTTTTTTTACATGGAGTACAAAAGCTGACGAATTGTGACTATATCTCTTCCTTAATCAGGTGTAAGAGTAGATTCATAACTTAAATAATAAATTTCGCGTAATATTTTCATCATAATCTACAGGACAACGGATTCGTGTCGTGAAAATAATTTTCTTATTTATAATTAATATTTCTTTTCTGTTTCTGAACAAACAAAAGTTGTCGTAAATAAAAACTAAAACTGATTCTAAAGCCGTGTATCTCTGTACTAAAATTTATAGGTAAGTTAATAGTAGCAGTGATGGCCTCGAGGTTTAGGTGCGCGGTCGAGAATTTCTTCGGTCGCTGGTTCAAACCCCAGGCACACACCTCTGACTTTTCGAAGTTATGTGTGTATTCACAATGAATTATCACTTGCTTTAACGGTGAAGGAAACATCATGATAAAACCTGCACACCTAAAAAGTTCTTAGGAATTTCTTAGGTGTGTAGTCCGCCAACCCGCACTAGGCCAGCGTGGTGGACTAAGGCCTAAACCCTCTCAGTTGTAGAGGAGGCCCGTGCCCAGCAGTGGGACGTATTTGGGCTGATGATGAATCTGATCAAGGGGATGGTGACGTCATTATAAGTTACTAGATATTATATAGATTGTAGTACGCGCGTACCTGGCGAGGCTGTCGGTGTCGGAGTACCGTTCGTCGGAGGCGGAGGATGCGTCGCGGTGTGCGGGCGACGGGCGGGAGGGGTGCGCGGGGTGCGCGGGGTGCGAGCGCGGGGAGGGCGCGCGCCGCGGGGTGCGGGGCGCCGACACGGAGCCGCGCCGCTCGCCGAACAGAGACAGCCCTGCAACACCACCATCATGTATATTAACATCTTCGGTTAGCGATATTCACTAGGGGCCATCCATAAATTACGTCACACGTTAAGAGCGAGGGTGGATCGACTGAGTGTGACATGGTGTGACAAGGGAATGGGAGGGGACCTAAATATCATGACGTCACATTTCAAAATCTACTTGTCAAAACACGAACTTTGCACTGTTAACGAAACATTCAAAAAATTCGGGACTGTTGTTATAATTCAATAATTTTTAGGGAGGGGGCAGTCATACAAATGCGACCAGCTGTAACAAGGACGGGGGAGGAGTCAAAAAAACAAGATATTCGTGTGAGGTAATTTATGGATGGCTCCTAAATAAAACAGTTATATCAATCATAATACAAATTTAATTATAACAACCAACCTTGCCGGCGGTACAAACGGACGGATTAGGCCACTCACATTTATTCGTTTCTTCTTGGAACTGTGATTCGGTCTGCACGAATTATATGTAGATCAAAATCTATTGAAGCGCAAATTTCATGGTGCTTGCGCTTTCGACCTATCATAATCCGACACGCTTAATTCCAATGCCTTCTCAAGGATTAAAATACGCTGTATAAAAAATGACGCCACAAACCTTGGAACATTTCCTTGACCTTCTCCCCTGTATCATGCAGCAGGGCGTCTAGACTCTGCCGCCGTCCCTTCTCCAGCTCAGCACGGATGCAGGCGTTCCTCTCGGCGGTCCTGATGATTCGGCGCGGAGATGCTGCCGACACCTTCGACTCCTGAGGACTGGGAGGTGACAGCTTCTCCGGAGTGGAGCGTGGGCGCAGGCAGCACTTCTCAAAGCTTACCTGTTGGAGAATATGTGTACTGGAAAGTTAATTTTTAATTTCGCGATGCCTTTGGAAACCTTGAGTACAATTTGATAATAGCATGTTTTTTTTATTAATCAGGATGTTTTTTTTAAATAGCATGTATACTTTAATATATTTTTACTGATTTTCACTTAGGGCTAGTATCAAGATTAGCTCATCCTGGGTTTATATCGATCGATGTGTCCTGTCATCACCACTATCAAGTCACTATCCAGTATCAAGATTAGCTCTTTTTTTTTAAACGAGAGGAAAGTGCCTTAAGCTCTCCTTTCGGTACCTCGGGGGAGGGCGGAAGGGGTATGTCGCGGTCTCTGGCCTTCCAACTCGACGCGCGGAACACTTGTCCGTTTACCTGAGTTGGGTCCCTAACCAAAATCCTACGCCAGCATACCGACTAAAACCTCTCGGTGGCCGTCGCGCGCATTTGGGGCGGTCTACGGCATCGCAGGGCGAGAAACAGATTATCTCATCCCGGGTTGACATGGATGGGTACCTCCTCCGGGCTGGACGTGTCGAGGTCTATCTCTGTCCAGGTGTCTGTGTCGTGGTGCGGGCGCGCGTCGGCGCTGCGCCGGAGCCACTCGCGCACGTTGGCCTCGGCGCTGGAGTCGCACAGCTCGTCCAGCTTGTCGCTCGCCGTCGTGTTCGTGTCGCTCGCCGTGTCTGTTATCGTCGACTGGTCCACGTCTGCGGAACAATAAAGCCTTATTTCATCATCATCATCAGCCCATATACGTTCCACTGCTGGGCACGTGCCTCCTCTACGACTGAGAGGGTTTAGTCCTTAGCCTACCGCGCTGGCCTAGTGCGGGTTGGCGGACTACTCACATAAGAAATTCCTAAGACTTTTATATGTGCAAGTTTCATCACGATGTTTTTTCTTCACCGTTGAGTTACGTGATAATTATTTGTGAATACATACATAACTTCGAAAAGTCAGACGTGTGTGCCTGGATTTGTAACCCGCAATCGTCAAATTTATGAATTTCTTAGGTGTGTAGTCCCTCAACTCGCACTAGACCAGCGTGGTGGACTATGACCTAAACCCTCCCAGTTGTAAAGGCCCGTGGCTAGCTGTGGAGCGTATCATCAGCCCATGCTGAAGGTGATGATGAATTAAATCTTACCGTTCCTAGTAGACTGTCTCCGGGAGCGATGTTTGTGTATCTCATCGGATATCCTCTCGAGGTTCCTGAGAGCGGACGAGTACTGCTGCTTGGCCTCCGCCACTTGCTCCTCCAGGGTCTGTATCCTGGCCTTTTGCGCCTCTAGCGCCGTGTTAATGCGCGCCTTCTCCTCGAAATACGGCCTGGAAAACATACGAAACATTTTTATTGCAAATTTAATTCGGAATATGGCGTACATAAAGCAGCGGTACTTACCTTTTATAATGTCTCGATTTTATTAGTACTTTGGTGAAATTAATCGACGTTGTGTTAAACACTAATATAATGTAACTGGGCGTGGCTTTTTGTGTTGACAAGTCGATGGCCTAATTGTTAAATTTCGTCCTCCATTTTTTATGGTAAATGTGTCTCATTTATTAGGTGTGTGCCGACAATTTACTGATTGATTTACTGCATTTATATATTATTCAAAAGGGGGTAATTACTCGTATTGGTGACAAAATTTTCCTAAGTCTATTAATATATCTGAAAGTTCTTTTATATCATGTATCATAATATATTTGTCAGCTCTATTTGTTATAATATTTCAATGTAACTTTGAATTATATTTATATTTGAATCGTATCTCCCTCATATATCCAATATTTAACCAAATTCTAAAATTCTACTAACTACTCAATATTTTCCTTTAAACATGTAAAAATGAAGTTATATAGTTTAATAACTAGGCCATCGATAACAAAAAGCAGAGTAGGACTATTCTCCATGTCGCTTTAAGACATAACATATACAGTGAAACCTGGATAAGTGAGTAAACTACCTCTTCTAATGGGATTTTTCAAATCTGGTTAATGAGATTTGATTCAAGGACTTATTCCATGTTTACCTGTATATAATTGTGACTGTACCGCAATCCTCTGTAGAATGAGACAATTTACATGCCTAATCATAACACGAAAAATACCCATTTCTATTAACATTTCCACCTCTATAAGTGAGGGCCTCTGTAAATGACACAACTATTATTTTAATCCCGTCTAATTAGAAAACTGGTTGAGATCCCAATGATCCAGGTTTCACTGTAATTAAGCCAACTTATAACTACGGAAGCATTCGACAAACACAGTGACTAGTGACTACACATGCATTACAAACATAAAGACATGCAGACAGACACAAAATAAAATAAAAAGTGTGATAGTACCGAGTGAGCGATAGCTAGGCGTGGCGGAGTCGCGGTGCGGCGGCGTACTCTGTGCCGGATAGACAAGCGGACGTTATGTCGACGTCTTACACAGCCGTGTGCAACTGCCTTTATTACAAAAACGTATCTACAGATTTAGTTTTAAATATTGCTTCACAATAAGACGAAAATAATCCGAAAGTAACAAAAATAATTGTTTGGCTACAAAACTTTGATAATTTTTTTTTTTTCTGTCTCGGCAAAGTGACCCCATTGAACCTGATGGTAAGCGTAATGGAGTCCAAAAAAAGTGTCGACCGGCGAGAGATGATGATCTCCCGTTGGTCGACACAATGATGCCGGCCGAATACCTCTTCAACTTTCTTGTGAAGAAGTTTGGGGGACTAATGAAAATATGCTGTTTTTAGAATTTTAATAATTTCAACTACGAGAATTTGCGGTAATTTATTTCTCTTAAGTACAAACTAACTTGGTAACATTTATATTACATTATTAATATAAGTATATAGAATTATTATAGAATTGGCAAGAAAGATACCAACAAAAATCGGCCTGTTATAGTGTCTATTACATCCATGTGGAAGAAACATATCATACTGAAGAACAAAAAAGGATTTCCGCCAGGAATTTTCGTAAATGAAGATTTCCCAAAAGAAATTCTTGAAAAGAGGAAGGAGCTTCAAATACAAGTAAAAGAAGAAAAGAAGAATGGGAATATAGCCTATCTAAAATACGATAAAATAGTAGTGAAAAAGCCAACAGACAAATCCAGGGACAAAAGAAAAAGGGAAGAGTCAGGCTCACCCAACTCGTCAACTCAGAAAAAAATTAACAGTAAAGACGCCCAAACACCACAAACTACCAAGGGAATTTCAAAGGAAATTATAAAACCTAATATCCTAAACTATGTTTCACGTGGCAAAACATCATCTTTGTCTGACAATCCAAAAAACTTGTGATGACCACCGGCACCCGAAATCAAACTAAAACACAAACTACAACTTTATATAAACCAACAACGGAAAAACACACCCCAAGCCGGCTGGTCACCGTGGGGGAAGAAGACCGCTACCCTCCAACAAATGTAACAAAGCGGATACGAAATGCATATAACCTATATTTATGTACGTTGAACACACGAACACTTAGAACACCAGAAAGTTTACAGGAGCTAGAGCTGGCAGTCGAAAATATCAAATGGGACATCCTGGGTATAAGCGAGATGCGGAGAGTGGGGGAAGGAATAGAAGAGAGGAATCATTATGTTATGTTCTACAAAGGTGAAGTGGCAGGACACAGAGGAGTAGGCTTCATGATAAAGTTAAAACTCAAAAAACAAATTATTGGGTTTGAGGGCATATCGGACAGAATAGCAATAGTTCACATGAACATACCGAAATATACAAAACAGTGGACTATTATTCAAGTTTATTCACCGACGGAACAAGCTACTGCATCGGATATAGATAAGTTTTACAACAGTCTTAAAGAAGTTACTGAAAAATTTTCGGAGAATAATATAGTAATCATGGGAGATTTTAATGCTCAAGTAGGGGCTCAATCACCTGGAGAAGAACACATAATAGGAAAATTTGGAAGAGGCAAACGCAGCCACAATGGCGAAAAACTAGTAGAGTTCCTGCTCGAGCATAACTTAACGCTGCTAAACTCTATATTCCGCAAAAAACATAAATCTAAATGGACTTGGGTATCTCCAGACGGAAAGGTTAGAAATGAGATAGACTATATCTTGTCTAACAAAGCAAGACTGTTCACTGACACGAGTGTAATCCAACACCTGAACTTCAATACTAACCACCGTATGGTACGATGTTGTCTTTCTGAGCAGACTCCAAGAAAACCTAGGCCGAAACATTTTCAAACTAATCACCTAAAAACGCTCAGCAACGAGAAGGCTTCAAAAGATTCTACGGAGGAGTTGATCGAAATTGTAACATCCAACAAGAAACTAAGTGAAAAATATGCCAGAGTAGAAAGCAAGCTTCAAGGACAGATAAAAACAAAAACAGGAAAGAACAAAGAATCTCTAAAATTAATTGAAGATAGAAGGAATTTAATAGCAAAAAAGAAGAAGGAAAACATTAAACATATTTCACACTTAAGCAAATGCATTCGTGCAAATATGAGGAAAGACAGGAAAAATAGAAGAATCAAAACCCTTGAAAACCACATTATCAAAACGGGAGGCACACGCAAAGCTCTTAAAGAACTCCGAGAAAAGGGAAAAGAATGGATACCAAAATTAAGAGACAAAGATCGACTAGCTACTACACGCAGTACGATTCTAAACATTGCAACAGATTACTATCGCCGGTTATATTCTATTCAGCCAAATATAGAGTCACCCAATAGAGAACCTAGACTGGAAAAAACAATAAAAAATGCCGAAGAAGTACCACAAATACTAAATTCAGAAGTAGTAAAAGCTATAAATAGTCAAAAGATGGAGAAATCACCTGGCCCTGATAGAATTCCAAATGAACTGATGCGAGGAACAGTCGACGAATTAAGTCCTATACTAACAAAAGTATTCAATGAGATACTATTTACTGGCAACATCCCAAGCCAATGGGCAGAATCACACATTATACTTCTATACAAGAAAGGTGCAAAGGATGATATTGGAAATTACAGACCCATATCTCTCATCTCTAATGTTTATAAGGTTTTTGCGAAAGTAGTACTAAATAGAATCTCGACCACTCTCGACGAAAACCAACCCGTGGAACAGGCAGGGTTTAGGAAAAATTTCAGCACGATTGATCATATCCACACCATCAAACAGCTGCTACAAAAATACAACGAGTACAACAAACCTATCTATCTAGCCTTCATAGATTATTCAAAAGCCTTCGACAGCCTTAAACATAGTTTTGTATGGCAAAGTCTTATGGAGCAGGGAGTGCAGTATGCTTACGTAAACATCATCAAAAAGATCTACAGCGAAAGTAAAGCTAGCATCAAGTTGGAAACTCTGGGGAATACTTTTCCAATTGACAGGGGAGTCAGGCAAGGTGACCCTCTCTCACCAAAGTTATTTTCAGCAGTAATAGAACAAATGTTTAGAAAATTAGATTGGAAGCATCTAGGGCTAAACATAAATGGATCGCGACTGAATCATCTTAGATTCGCTGATGACCTCGTCATATTGGAGGAGAGCCCAAGATTACTGGAATTTATGATACAAACGCTAGCAGACAGAAGCCGAGAAATTGGTCTGGAAATGAACTCGACCAAAACAAAAATGCAAACGCAACAGCTGCAGACATAATTGTCAACGGACAAAAACTTGAGTATGTTGAAGAATATGTATATCTGGGTCAGATCATATCTCCAAGCAACCAAATGTCCAAAGAAATTGATAAAAGAATCGCTACTGGGTGGAAAAAATTTTGGGCTTTGAAAGAAATAATGAAAAGCAAAGAAATCGGTATCAAGATCAAGAAAAGAACTTTTGAAACATGCATTCTTCCTTGCATCACATATGGCTGTGAAACTTGGGCTTTGATAAAAAATCAAAGGGAAAAACTAGCAAAATGTCAACGAGCCATGGAAAGGAGCATAATGGGGCTAAAGTTAAAAGATAGAGTCAGGAATGCAGATATCAGATGCAAAACAAAACTAACAGACATACTAACACATATAGACAAGCTTAAATGGAGATGGACAGGGCATATGCTCCGCTGTAAGCTTGAAAAATGGAGCAAGCAAGTAACAGTCTGGTATCCAAGAGACGGGTCAAGAAGCCGAGGTCGCAAAGTGAGAAGATGGGAGGATGATCTGAAATTGACTCTAGGTCCACTTTGGCTAAGAATTGCAAACGACAGGAACCAGTGGAAGACGTTGGAGGAGGCCTATGCCGTAAGGCACACCGAAACAAGGGACATACTATGATTAATGTTTGTTATAGTAGTAGAATTGATTTAGATTTGTAAATTTTCGGAATAAAAGGCTTTATTATTATTATTATTAATATAAGTGCTTCTAATTTTAGTGTATTTTTTTTCGTTTTTGAAGTTGCAATATTTTTTTCCCAATAATCAAGTACATAATAAATAAATTTGGTTTTAGTGTAAAAAATTGTTAAAGACTTTTGCATACGACTGAAGACAACTTACATCCTAGTAGGTACTACAGAAAGTTAGTAAACTGGAAAAATAACTAAGCCAATGTATCTACAAGAATCAAAATGCGGGATTTCATCAAATTATCTTAATGAGAATTGTTTCTGCAAGCTAAATGTCACCTTATTGTTTGTTCATAAGGTTCATTTTTACTTAATGCCTGGACAGATCTTGTATGTTTATTTTTAATAGTAACATAGCTAAAAAAGGTATTTGGACTATTAAGGTGATCGAAAATAGTGACGATAAGCTCGCCCCTTATTACGTGGGACAAAAACACAATCGGGAAAATATGGGTGCAGAAATGCACCTCCGCCTACCCCTTCAGGGAATACAGGTGTAAGTGTATGTAAGTGATGTAAAATAGTGTGAGGCACCGTGCATACCATTAATTCGCTCTGAGGAAGAGATTTTTTTAAGACCTCACGTCTTTATGCCGTAAAAAATTATGTCTTACTATAGAGTATATTAACAGAGTAACAACACTTGATGGTAAGCACAATGCAATCTAAACAGAGCATCAAGGTTGCGAGGCTTTAATCCTCTAATATTGTAATATAATGTGAAAATTTCTCGTCACTCAACACATTCAAGCCGTCTGCATTTTATGTCTAATGAAGATAATGCTTCTAATTCTACTTTGGAAAAAATCTTACTTTTTTGTTACACTAAAAAGAGCAGTAGGGAAATCATAAAAAAAATCCATATCCTAGACTAGAACTAGGCTTGCCAGATGGCCGTGAAATCTGGGATTGTCCCTGAATATTGCGTCTTGTCCCGTGTCCAGTAAATAGACCTTAATGTCCCGGATTACGACCAAAGTTTTAAGTGTAAGATTTATCTTAAAATTATAACTGGCGTAAATTACCTACTAAGTATGCACGTACCTCCATAGGTACCTTTTATTACATAATAAAAGTATGTATTTGTAATCTTTTGAAAAAAAAAATACTATGGCCGCAACTCGACACCGTTGTCCTAGAATTGTCCCGGATTTGATAAGTTTCTACCTGGCAACCCTAAGTGGAACATACAAGATCTGTGCATTCGGTATAGCAGAGAGATGGGTAGCAATTAGAGGTGGGCGATTATGAATGATTTTTGATAATCGAATGATACTACTAATACTAATTTTGACAATCGATTATGAAATTAGTAACTAATTTGTTTTCATAATCGAATGACGTTACTAATTTGAACTACTAATCTCGTCGGGACTGAAGTGGGTCTTGTTATTTTTTTATCTTTTAGAAATTTAATTCCCCAACTCCAGGCTCCAGAGTGGCTTTTGTTTTTTTTTTTTAGAAATTTTATACCTCGCGAATGCAAATTAGTAATTTGAAATATCTCGAGACATGTTTATAATCGAATGATTTCATTACTAATTAGTAATAGTTATAATCGAGATACTATACGATTACTAAAATTAGTAATTACTAATTCTCATAATCGAGATATCTCGAGATATCTTCATAAACGAATGTTTCCATTAGTATATCTCATAATCGCCCACCGCTAGTAGCAGTATGTACCTGGACTTGGCGATGTGTCTCTTGAGCGAGTTCTGCAGCTGGTGCACGAGCGCGGTGGCGGCGCGGTGCGAGGCCGCCTTGCCGCGCTGCGTCAGCGTCGCCTGCGCGCGCTCGCACTCCGCCTGGCGCAGCCACCGACACATCACACATCAGTCTAGGGACGGCCGTTGATTCAACGAACTGCGATTGTTGAATCAACGGCTGATGGGTTGTGAAAAAACTAGTTGAATTCGTAGTTTTCGACCTAACTCGGTAACTGAATTTAAAAAAATAAGAACTGCTTATTTGCTAACATTATCAACTAATTGACGAATTCAACTAGTTTTTAACTAGTTAACCAACGCAAAAAAAAAAAACAGTTTTGACGCCAAAAACTTCAACGACCCATCCCTACATCACACATCACTTGCACATTGCGCAAACACAACTTCATTCTTTATCCTAATCCTTAGATTTGGTTATGGAGAGTAAAGGTAAGGAGTGTAATCTAGTACATGCAAAAGTGTCCGTCAAAATGTCTTAAATTGGGGGCGCCACATTAGCATCAGCATCATAAATTTTAAAGGAAGCGGAAATCAATAAACGTACTATTCACAGTTCAGGATATAAACTCACTCTAGCTTTACGCGTTTTTCATAATAACTCTTTAAGGATATATTCACTACATTATTTTGTATACTACGCAAGTAGTTGACATTTTCAATAAGTAACTACTTTAGTCGACAATAATATTAATTTCATACCATTGCCTTTGTCTACACCAGCGCCATTCTGGAAGGTTTTTGAACTGTTATTTACGCTGACCGCTGGACACTATTTTCGATTTTCTACTATGGGAGATTACACTCCTTACATTTACTCTCCATAGATTTGGTACATTTTTTTAAAGAAACTTGTGGAGTTGCCCACATTTAATAACGAATTGAAGTAAAAACAATCGAATAACATTTTTTTAAGCACAACGACACGTTATTACACAAATAATAATGAGACTTGTTACTTCAATAAGGTTAATCACCGGGGTAACATTCTTCAGAACTGACAAACAACATTATGTTATGTTTACGTTTTACCGTTACCTCCGATTAATGAAAACGCTATTACCATAAATTTTATCAAAGATTAATATCCATCTGATTATACCGTGCGCTCTGGTCGCTCAAGATATTACAAGAATTTCAATTTCTGAGCTACCAGTACTACGTATAAGCACAACTTAACACAATAAAATCATTTTAGTTTTAATTATACAGAAAATAAAAATTTCATTTATAAATAACACTAACACTAATTATTATTATAGTTCAGGTATTGAAGTACAAAACAAAAGAACAGTCCGAAAATTAAAAAGCGCGGGAGTTCCTCAAACGTCATAACTATCGTAGATTTGTGACGTACCTACATTATTACGTAGACTTGGCTCAGGCCTATTTATGTTAAACTTAATTATGACGAGGCTGTATGGGCTAGAACCCTTTGCCTTCCCAAAAAAAAAACATTGGGAGAATGAGAAAAAAAATAATAATATATCGTATCGTAGATTTGTATCACCGCCATAGATAAGTCGGCGCCGGGCGCACTAATTAAAAATGAGATTATCCGTGACATTGACAGTTGACAGTGTTGACACACTAATCCCGCGATCCTCCACCCCATTAACGGCGATTTTTTTTCGCATCAAATTAATTATAATTGACATGAAATGAGAAACAACTAATATTTAAAAAATGTGTTTTTTTTTAAGGATAAATAAAAAAAGCTACAAGACCTATTTGGATGATTTTTTGGTATGATGTATAACCAAACTGTCACCGTAAGCTGGAGCCTGGAAAGTGTATCGGTATACGTAATTAGCCTGTAGGGCAAATTCGTCGTGTTGTGAAAACGAAAAATCTAAGCAGTGACTAAACTACTGATAATATTTTACTGTTTTTTTATATAGCTTAGATACTGATACATTTAAATAATGTGGTTAAATTTAAAGTCTATATTAGCCCTTGTAAATGCTATTGCTATTCAAGTAGACTATTGTATTATGTCGACCTAATCCCAACCGGATATACCCAGGCTGGTCCTAGAAACCGACACACTTTCGTATGTCACTACGAGTGGTCGCTAATCAGGGCGGTTCAAACATCCTAGCAAGTAAAACTTCCAACAATTTTACTCATCGGACGTACTGCATTATTTTCTGTGAGCCCATAGTGTTACCTGGGTGGAGTCCACCATTAAATAAATAAATACACCCAACAGTCATATACATAGTTCTGATCCCACATTAAGATACGAGTCTTGTGTCGTGGGTATCAGAAACTACGAGAGACTTTTCGCTCTCACAAACACCGAGACCCAAAACAAATATTTGTGGATCACACAAACATTTGTCTCTGTGCGCGGATCGAACCCGAAGCCTCTCGTTTCGCAAGCTGGTGTCTAGCCAACCGCGCCACGGGGCTGTCTTGGCACCACCGCCATTGGCACCACCTGTACAACAGTGCAAGTTGCAATGGCTGTGAGTAAAGTGGAGTAGTGACCTGGTTGACCCTGTGCGTGGCGTGGTTGAGCATCTCCTGCCAGGCGGGGTCGAGCGTGAGTCCGCCGTCGGCGCCGTCCGCGAGCCGCGCCAGCCCCTGCTCCGCCAGGAACACCATCTCGCGCGCCGCCGCGTGCGCGCTGTTCGCCTTGTCCAGGGACAGCGTCGCCGTCTGCAGCTCTTGCGATGTCTGCCATCAGTACAAGTATCACTACGTACTGTGCGGTGGGATCATCATTATCAGACCATATACGTCCCACTCCTCTACAGCAGAGAGTGGTTAGGTCTTAGTCCACCACGCTGGCCTAGTGCAGGTTAGCCGATTACACACGTAAAAACGTTTAGGTATGCAGGTTTCCTCACGATGTTATCCTTAACCGTTAAGATAATTGATAATTTTCATTGTGAATATACACATAACTTCGAAAACTCAGAGGTGTGTGTGAGGGGTTTGAATCCGCGACCGCCGAGACTCTAGATCGCGCGCCTAAAGCTCAAGGCCATCACTGCACTGGGATAGTCTCTACATTTATGACTTCCCACGACACGATTCTTATTGTATTTTATGAAGTTTTACCGCTTGCTGTGTTTTAAATTACACATAATATTTAAATTACGAGGCGAAGACAAAATCTCGGTTCAAAACCCAAACACACTTTTGACTTGAAATTTTTTCTAATATATTATGACGTACAGTAACAGTGTAGGAAAAAAAAAGTGGATAACTGCCCACCTAAGAAAGTTTAACACATAAGGAATTTTTAAGGTGTGAAAATTGCCAACCTGCACTAAGCTAGTATGCCGGAGAAAGGGCCTAAACCCTGTCAATTTTCGAGGAGGGCCATGCCAAGCCCTGGAGCATATATCTATACAAATAAATAAAATTGGAGTGTCTGTCTGTACTCTGTAATATTGAAATAACCGCTTTTTAATAAATGCACATGGATGTATGTATACACGGTACATATTATACCAAAATAACATTTTTTACAATTTTTGTCTGTCTGTTTGTTCCGGCTATTCTCTGAAACGGGTGGACCGATTTTGACGAGACTTTTATTGGCAGGTAGCTGATGTAAGGAGTAACTTAGCAAAAAAAATTAAAAGTTTTTTTTTAAGAATCGACTGTTACGCGGAACGAAGTTCGCCGGATCAGCTAGTGAGCTGATATAAATAAAATGCATACTCACAATATTAGCTCTAAATCTGGCTTCATAATAAGGCCTAGCTTTGTGTACACTGGTGCCGAGTTTCTTGGTGAGCTGCTGGATGCGCAGGTGACCCTCGGCCAACAGCCGCCGGAATGCGAGTCGGGCCTCATCCAACTCTACTTCCAAACGGTTGATCTCATCGGTTGCTGTGTTCAGACGCTCTAGTTCTATCTGTAAAGTACCAATTAAAACAATATTTAGTAAGGCTGACTTACGTATGTGCGATCTAGCGGTCCTGGGTTTTATTCCCGGCTCAGGCAACATACCTGGCGTAATTTGGGGGCAGAATTACACTTACCTACTTCTTTAAGGAATACAGATTTGAGGTATAGTATTTAGTATTATAACTAACATATCTAGCCTTTGACATATAAACGAAAATATGTATTGGACTTTAACTAGGGTTAATTATAGCAAATGTTAGTCAGGAATATTACAACATTACACATGTGGAATACACACATAACCCGGAATGAGTAGGCAGAGGTCATTTTCTATGTTTATCTCAACACCCACATTTCATTACTTAAGTCCCACATGTCATTTATAGAGCACTATTTCAACAACTTTGCCAGAGCCAGTTCTACGAGTAAATATGGCCTTATTATAAAAATGCTGAATTTATATTTAGATCAAATGTTCATAAATATTATATAGTCTTTCTCAATTACTTCAGTTTAAATCTATTCAAGTTGTAATCTAATCAGTTAAACATTTAAATACATCAATTACTTCATCATCATCAGCCCATATACGTCCCACTGCTGGGCATTAGCCTCCTCTACAACTGAGAGGGTTTAGGCCTTAGTCCACCACGCTGGCCTAGTGCGGGTTGGCGTACTACACACCTAAGAAATTCCTAAGAACTTTTAGGTGTGCAGGTTTCATCACGATGTTTTCCGTCACCGTTAAAGTACGTGATAATTCTTTGTGAATACACACATAACTTCATTAAAGAATATAATGGGATCATCCATCTATAGTATGTTTAGCAAATGTTTTAAATATTATTTGAGTAAAATACAGTCTCCTCTAACATTTTGATTCAGATGGATATATTCGAAAGAAACAAAACAAAAAATCAAAAGATTTTTTTTTGCAAGTAGGTTTTTAAAAAAACACTTTTACACATTATTTTTTTACTCATTCACAAAACGAATGTCTTAACTATTTTATAACTAATATTAAGAACATTTTTTCAAACATAAATAAATTAAAATTTTCATAAAATATCAATGTGTAAAATGAAAAAAAAAATGTAAAATATAATTTACAATTCGACTCTCAGCTTCATCATCAGCCCATATACATCCTACTGCTGGGCACGGGCCTCCTCTACCATTGAGAGTGTTTAGGCTTTAGTCCACCACACTGGCCCAGTGTGGGTTGGCAGACTGCACACCTAAGAAATTCCTAAGAACTTTTTTAGGTTTGCAGGTTTCATCACAACTCACCGCTTAATAGAAACTAGATGACAAGAAATAAACTTGTCTCATTGGGGCAATTGTTTTCAAACAAATTACCTATTCTTTTTGCAAATGAAAAAATTCCATAGCAATGTTCAGTATCAATATACATAGCCTTATTGTACAACTGATCTTTGTGGATGAAGCCAAGGTTGTATGTCAGAACCAAGTAAAGTGTAGGTCCATAGTCTCTGCCAACCCTTATAGGACACAGGCATAAATATATGTGTATATTTGTATAAGCAGTGAAGATGCTAAGGATCAGGTTGTGTAAAAACTGTATAAAGGTTAGTAGGTACCTATTATGCTTTATTATGATAAGCAATTTATTATTAATACTGATAATAGCACATACTAATATCTTAATCATATAATTCTTAAAATATATATCATGCTTCCAATAAGAAATCCATTATTATCTTTTAATTACTTTTTATAAAAATCAAAACTTTTTCAATGTTATTTTTAATTAATTGAGTGCTAAATTATAAATGTGTCATAACATTATTAATACATTTAAGCAAATTAATATAATTAAATCAACCTCAAATAATTAAAAGTCCTGAAATTGCATAATAACAGCGCAATCACATGAAACAGAAAACTTTTAATTGAAATTAATTTAAGTATTTTTCAATGTCAGAAACACTTTCAAATCACACATAATAGTTGCTTAATGACGTGAGTATTGCACTTAATTGTCCATTTATTGACAGTTACCAAAAAAACTGTCTCAATTCCCCTGTTACCTTCAAAATATTGATTATTTTCACCTGTACTCGGGGATCTAAAGCTTCGCTGCATTCCGCCGCGCAATCGTTCATTGTTTTCTCAGTACCAACGCATTTTAGCTAATGTTACATTGAACAAAACGCTTTTGTGATCTATTCCTTTTGTTCTTTTGTGTAATAAACATCACAAAAAATCATTTTTGTAACCAAAAAGATGTATCGTTTTGTCAGAATCCCGATTTTGTTGCCTACTAGGGATGGGCGTTTTTTTAACGAACTAGTTAAATTAACCGTTGACGATGAAGAAACGAACGAACGGTTGATGGGTTGTGAAAAAACTAGTTGAATTTCAACCGCCAAATTCAAAAGTCCGGTACGGTCTTACGGACTGGCAATGTGACGACGACATCTTAACTTAGTTACTTAAGATGTTCATTTGTTTTTTGCAACATCTAGAAAATTTTGGAACCTAACCAATGGACTTTAGTGTTGAATTTTGTATAAAACATTAAAATTTAAATGTTTGACGGAAACTTTTAGCCTTTCTGTTCCACATTTCCGTTCCATTTCATGCATAAATTTTTTACCCTCCTCCGCGCAAAAAAGTATCACGTTTAAAAAAAATTGCTATATTATTATGATAGCAGTTATTATTATTATTAACTAGATGAAGCATAGATGGTGTGATTAAGACGGAATTTTACTTTTATTATTTTTAGAATTCATTTTCAACTAGTTGACGAAATCAACTAGTTTTTTAACTAGTTAACCAACGCGAAAAAACGGTTACGTTTCGTTGACGCCAAAATCGTCAACGACCCATCCCTATTGCCTACAATAGTTCCTACTGCAATAGACTATAAAACAGTGTGTCCTACCCTACAGATTAAGAAAGTCATATCGCGATAGTAGATTCGATTAAACGAATTTCATATTTATTTTTAGATTCTCGCGTCATTTTGTACTTTAAATACTTTGGTATCAAGAAACTCCAAAATATTTTTATCTAAGCACGATTTTTAAATTATTAATTTATACAACATCTGAAGTGTTTCATACGGAAACAAACAAAATAACTAGTGCATATAAATCCAAAAGAGTAAGTGAAATAATAATTGTTAAAATAATATTTTCCAAAAAGTATAAAGGAAGAAAAAAAAAGCACCGAAATAATCAACAGTCGTGGAATTTAAGAAATCGATTTAACGTTTTGGCGTTAATAATAAATACATACCTATATCAATTTTTTACTCTAAAATAAGTGCGCGAATGCGGTGATTACGTCATTTACACATAACGAAAGGCGTGAAGCGAGGTGTGAGGTCTCATCATCATCATCCCATATATGTCCCACTGCTGGGCACGGGCCTCCTCAACAACTGAGAGGGTCAAGGCCTTAGTCCACCAGGCTGGCCTAGTGCGGGTTGGCGAACTTCACACCTAAGAACTTTTAGGTGTGCAGGTTTCCTTTCGATGTTTTCTTTCACCGGTAAAGTGATGATTCATTATGAGTACACACATAACTTCCAAAAGTCAGAGGTGTGTGCCTGGGGTTTGAACCTGCCATTGCCGAGATTCTCGACCGCGCGTCTAAAGCTCGAGGCCATTACTACTCGTGTGAGGTCTAATGAAGTCTAATGCAAGGTATAATACAAAATGTGAACAGGGAGCCCAATGAAATGTGATACGAGACGCGAGAAGATTTGTTATACGAGGTGTGAGACGAAGTAAGATGCGACGTGCGCGACGAGATGCGAAGCAAGAAACTGAGTATGTAAATATATTTTTAAATGGAGAATTTTCATTCGTTCGTGGATTTGTTCAATCATTCACGTCAAAGTATTGATCATTCGTTCCTAGTTTGTCATCAACCAGTCTGCTGTTTTAGTGTGAAAGTTAATTTGTTATAACTTTTAAATATGGTATTTATTTTCTGTTTTGACATTTTCTTCTCATAGCGATAATCGGAAGTGTTAGAATAATTCTTAACTTTATTTCAGGCGACTGAAGTCGAGGAAACAATCAAGAGAATTCAAGCCCATAAGGGGGTAATGGGAGTTGTCATAGTCAACCACGAAGGTTTGATCAATTTTCCCGCAGTTGTTATGGTTTTACCTACTTTTCTTACTGGATGTATCTATAATTGCTCTTTATTGATCGCCCACCACCATACTATATACATACACCTTTAAAAACTGTTTTTTCGTAATAGCTAATACTTCTTTCAGGCATACCCATTAAAAGTTCACTGGATAATGCTACATCAGTTCTCTACGCTGGATTAATCGGTCAGCTCACCGAAAAAGCAAGGAATGTTGTTCGTGAAATGGTATGTTAGCCATATTTGTATATTTTTATAAATATGCATTTAGAATCATATTGTACTAAATTCTGCAAAATGCAATACAAATAATACACTTGAGTTTAAACATTTAGTCTTTAAGTGGCTTACATTTAGAACAGTGATAGTTATGCTCATAAGTGTATCATTCAATAGAAAATGTGTAGATTCACACCTTTTGAAAAGTATGAGTGCTGAGAAAACAATATCAGGATGATTTTTAAGTTCCTTGCAAATCAATATTTGGTTTAGATTACTACATCAGGTCCTAATATCTGAAGACAGTGTTCTCCTAGTAGATCTCACATATTTTTTGTTTATTTTTTCAGGATTCCACAAATGAGCTGACATTCCTGCGTTGTAGGAGTAGAAGACATGAGATTCTTATTGCACCAGACCGGGAATTCATACTTATTGTCATACAAAACACATCTGATTAGTAGGTGTGGTTTTTGACTGATGAAAAGGTCTTAATATTCACCTTAGAGTAAGTTTACAGTAGATGCTTAAAACAGAATGAAATTAACACCCTAAATACTTTATAAAGTTACTTTTTCATAATGCACTATGTCTGGGTATCACAACAGTAAAAATTTGTGCATGACATATTGTTAATGTAGAAGCAATAACTTTTGAGGAATAATTAGGCCATAAAAATATTACAATTTCTAAGTTATGATAACTATTTGGGTTGTCTCTGAGTTATCCAACCAATGTAATTAAAAAGTGGCACTTATATAAAGTTATGATCTTAACATCCATTGCTAATCTAGTCTGTAAGATTTATTTTTGTATATGCAATTTGCACTTGTGACACATAATTTCAATGCAATTTTATCTATCATTATTTATATAGTGACCTTTGCCATTTTTGGACAGGTTTCCATTATATAATGCATGTTCTTGTCCATTATGTGGTAGAAGGTCCTTGATGCTGTATAGAAATGCATTTTAGCATTAATGCAGGCAATACAATACCTATTCTTTAACTGCAGTGTAATCATTTAGAAATTTTATTTTTAAGCCTAAAATTGTTTTGGATAATTTATATTTATTTCTGTCCATATTTATAAGTAAATAAATATATGTACACCTACTAAATAGTTTTAATAAAACATCCATTTCATAAAATACTCTTTATTGGTAAAAATATAAATATGTAAAAAGTAATTGCAACAACATTGCACAACAAGAAAGACAGTCAATAATAAAAAATGAAGATCTCAATGTCAATGTTTGGGCATTACAGATAGAGGTATTTTAATTAATTGCATACAGAGTAAGATCCTGAAGAATAGAACTGAATAGATAGAATCAATTGTATATAGATTTAGTCAGCACTCAAAAGTGATAGGGTGTTAAGTATATTTTATTTCCATTGCATATTTCGTCCAATTGAATTAACTGTTAAAACATGATATACTTAGTTTGAGAACCAAATAATTTATGAATTACTTGCCATATAATGCATTATAATGTTGCCATTGCGATCTTCAGCACTACAAACAAGAACTTACCTTTTTTATAACCCATTCCACTTGGAGTCTGTAGTGTATAGATTAACTATTTTGTTAGATCTAATGCAGGTATGAATGTCAGAGCATGTGTTATTGTATGATAATTATAGCCAGGCTTAGCTTGGCTAAATAAATTAAATTTAGTTTGATATTCCATTTCTGATTGATAATCTCAACATTTTCAACAATAACAAATACAGAGTATAACAATAGGTATTTAAGGCATATAAGTAATAAAGACATGGTACAGTTTGAATAAGGCACTAAGTGTTTCAGTTAGTCCCTCCCTCCACTCTCTAAGTATGGCTGTGCACTGAGGACTACTTGGCATAATATAACGTGAAAAATAAGGAACAAAAAAAATAATAGTATAAAGTTGAAAACTTACCCATATGTTGTTTGGTTTGATTATTATGATGACGTAAATGTATTGGAAGACATCTAAATCATATTTTTATTTAATAGAATTGATGAAATTTATTGTGTAAAATGGTCAGGCCATAAGTTTACTTTTTCAACATTTAATAATGTATAGTCTTTACAATTTGAATTTCCTTTTCATTTTGAGACAGAATTTTATACAGAAATTTCAATTATAAGTTTTACCTTTTCCTTTCTTTATATTTGAGCAAATGAAGATTTATTCAAAAAGGGTTAGGTTTGGAAGAACTTTTAAGTTGAACAAATTAAGTTTGTCTTAGTTGGGCATTTAATTACAAAAATAGAACAATTTTGAGTTATTTTTTTTATTAAATTTCTCATTCTGATTGGATCACTAGCTGAAATACAATAAATGTTTATTTCGGTTTGTAGTGTCTATGTTAATATAAATTAAAATCACGATGAACTTTTTTAACATTTTTTTATTTTTAGTCACACAAAAATTTTGCAATACAATTGTATTTGTTCAACATGTTTCAACGTAGACCTGTTGAATAGCTATATCATGTTGTTTAATATATGTTATACTAATCTAAATGGTTATATTCTTAATTTTAAAAATCCACGTGCAATTATACTTAAAACATGTTGAAATTTAAAAAACTTATTTTAGACATATCTTATTGCATAGTTTTTTTTTTAGCTAAATTGAAAACTATTTTGTTCAAGTCAAATACATATGATTTTATCTTTAAATATTTATGTACCTTTTGTACCTACTTTAATTACGGAAATTTTTTTTGGGTCACAATTTGTTTTCAATTTATCACCGTTTTTATTGATTTTTCTTTTTTGTCGATAGGCAAAATAGAGCTATCTTCGAAGTTTTTAATAAATGGTCTAAACTCTACAATCTTGTTTTTTGATATTGCTGCAGTATTGGATCGTCATAATTTCGCGTCCAACTTATTTTACTCACCGGCATTTCACAGTGAGCGCTTCTTCTGAGCTGGCCTGTAATTTTGAAAGTAGATGAATAAAATACATAACACAATTATTTTGATAATCCAGACCTGTAACGATATGCAACATAATGCATATGGTGAATTGACATTTTGTAATAAGTAATATTCTATAATGTTTAGTACATTAAGGTGTAAATCATAGAGAGTGGTTGGGAGGGAGGACTAACCCCATGATATTAAGTACGATATTAATTACAATATATTGGTATTCTATTTAATTAAGTTTTTTTAATGTTGTTGCCGTTTGCAATCCCAACCTTGGTAACGTTGCGTAAGGTAATTTTATCTGTACATGTTTCTCAGAAACATAATCTGGTCCCATAAAGATGTAATAACGCCTTTCTTGCCATTTATTTGAGGTTGCTAGTTACTACCTATTGTAGCACTAATTTCATAAGGCTTCACCTACATGTTCTTCGGTGGCCTGGCGTAAGGCGAGGCCCTGGGGTAATGACGCTGTGGCGCACCCGAGCGTCGCGTGCCCACCTCCCTCACAGAGTTCTTGTACTCGCGCGGCTCGTCTTTGTAGAACGCTTCTTCTTCGTAGTAACGCTCGTGTGGGCGCTCGTAGTACATTTCAGGCTCAGCGGCGACGCGAGGAGGCCCGCGAATCTGTACAAACCACATTTATTATACTTCTGACTTCTATTAGGAACAATAAACAGTATTTGACTATAGTAGACGCATTTTAAACTGAGGCTTCGGGTCATAAATCATATTTATCTGTCTGACTCGCTCGCACTTACAGGTCTTATGGAGAGGTGGCACTACACCACTATGTGCGTAAGAATTTATTGCCCAACGACTCAGTTTAAAATGCGTCTACTATAGTAATAATACTTGTGGAGACTGACCGGCGGTTCTGGCGGCGCGCCGTAGGGGTCCTCGTAGGAGTAGGTCTCCATGGCGGAGCGCGCGCGGTCGAGGATGCTGAACACCTTGGTCTTGGCGGGCACGGAGCGGTGCGGCATGGCGTGGGGCGCGGGCGGGGGCACGCGCGGCGGCGGGCGGGGCGGGGGGCCGGCGCGCGAGCCTGCCGGACCAACACTACTAACGACGGGGTCGCGGTACGAGAACGATCGTTCCGTGACCGTGCACGCACTGTACAGGACGCTCTCGGGCTGGCGGGAGGGGTTCGCGAGGAGCGCCCGCCTCGGCTCCGCGGCATCTGCCGACAACCCACACGGTTCAAGGCAGCCTGCCAACGGCGCGGGACGGCGTAGCGTGGACGTTGGGGCGATGTGGACATTACATATAAATGTGGACCGTCTCGTCTTAGCTGAATAATGTTTAGTCTCACTTCCTCACAAGTCATTGAATAGAGCAAGACTTATCATTGATTGACTAACACAGACATAACCAACTTTATAAGTAATCTTGAACTTCAAGTAACATATACTTTGAATGTTATGATCAGCGTTTTCAAGTCACTCAAGATTAATTCATGAAAAGTTGATTCCAACTCAAGTCCACAGACACCAACCTGGGGTTGTGATTGGCAAAGATTTTATTTAAATTGATTAGATTTCGCTCCTGTGCGATAATTAAGCCCATTGAGGCCTGGGCGTGAGGTTCGATAACATCAACATTTGTGAAATACAAAGCAGTCACTCAAAACAGCAACTTTGTTAAGTTTTCAAAGACACAAAATATTAGGGCGTCCTGTACAGGCTTTTTATGCTCTTAAAAATCAGATGTTCCAAGTACATTGGTATTTTGAAAAACCCATTACATCTTTTAATTAATATTGATAAATCTGGCATTCTGTGTATAAAAAATTAATTATGCTTAATTTAGGATTTTAAGGAGCAAAAACATCTATATGTTAAAAAAAGCAAGCAACATAAATTATATGCCGCAAACATATATAATTTTATATGCAGTTTTACATAAGCAATATAGGAATAGCTGACAATTGGCAGATTTTATTTTGTTTTCAAAAATGTTTTGACAACAATGTGTTGATGGAACAAAGAACATTTAATAAATTAACCTGTATATTATAATAATCCAATAACAAAAAGTGTTCACAAAGATTTAGAAGTATGAAAAGATTTTTATAGAAACTGACATAGAGGAAACTCAATTTGATTTTAAAACTAACGCTAGATTCTAGGAGAGGCCATGGCCTCTAAGTATCTTCCAATACATGTATTGCAATCACCATAATCCACACCTCCTAACAAAAGCAGTAAAGTAAAATAAAATTTCCAATAATTCCAATTGTAACAAGCAAAAATAAAATAAAAAATAAGCAACTTGTCAAAAATCAATATAAACTACAAACCATATTCAGGTCTATCAATCTCTCTCATCTGCGTCTGCCAGATCATGTCGTTGGTATCAGGCGTGAGGTACTTCTTGACCTCGGCCAGTGCGTACGCGATCCGCGCATGCGCCTCGGCGGGCGGCGCCAGCGCAGTGATCTCCACGTGCAGCTCGTCCATCAGGTGCGCGTACTTCGGGTCCAGCGAATTGCGCAGCTCCTCCTCCTTTTGCCTGTAATATTATAGCATTCAAAGCTAGGTCTTTGTCTAAATGGTTGGAGTAAAGAAGAGTAGATAATAAAAAATAGTCATCATTATCATCAGCCCATATATGTCCCACTGCTGGGCACGGGCCTCTACAACTGAGAGGGTCTAGGCCCTAGTCCACCACACTGGCCTAGTGCGGGTTGACGGACTACACACCTAAAAAAATCCTAAGAACTTTTTAGGTATTCAGGTTTCATCACGATGTTTTCCTTCACCGTTAAGGTACGTGATATTTCTTTGTACACACATAACTTCGATAAGTCAGAGGTGTGTGGCTGGGGTTTGACCCGCGGCCGTCTAGATTCTCGACTGCGTGCCTAAACCTCGAGGCCATCATGACTACATCATAAAAAATAGTGAATTAGCCAAATTGTGTAATTTTCAAAGTTAAATTCGTTAAAAAGTGAGGGTTAGTTCAGCATACTATTGCATATGAAGAATCTTAATCCAAAACAACAGTGTTTTTGTATAACATAAATACATACATACATAAACTCACGCCTGTATTCCCCGAAGGGGTAGGCAGAGGTGCATTTCTGCACCCACATTTCGCCAAGTATGTATTAGTCCCACGTAATAGGGGGCTAGCCCATTGCCGTTTTTCGGGCACTTTTCCAGACTCCGTGCTGTTACCGAGAATTTCCTAATGGAAAAACCCAATAACACTTTGCCCGACCCGGAAATCGAACCTAGGACCTCTAGATCAGACGGCACATACTAGTACCGCGAGACCACGAGGCAGTCAACAGTAGTCAAGTCAAGTCAATTTTGTATAACACTTACTCATAATTTTGTAAAATACTATGAGTTTTATTTTATTTATTTATTTACACTACATATACATTAAGTATAGAGGCGGACTTAATGCCAAAGGCATTCTCTGACAGTCAACCTCTGGGTGATGCAGAGATAAAAAAAAAAGTTTTAATGGTTGATACTTAATTTCAAATAATCCACTTTATAATCATGACATGTAAACAAAAATACCTGTCCCTCATGGATCCCCTGCCGAGCACAGCCATCTTGCACATGGTCTCCTCTTGCAAATGTTTCATAGTGTTTCCCTTGGGCCCAAGCAGTTTTCCGACGAAATTGAACTATGGACAATTAAAAGCAAATAAGGATTCAAGTTATATGGTTAAAAGTAGCTTATTAAAATGATGTTTTGGAACAAATATGCCTTATGTACATAGCATAGCATTGGATGTTCCTAGTGTGATTTTAGTCATAGAAAATAATAAAATTTGATTTAGCACGTGTCACATCTCATTTGATCATCAAAGTGCCAAACTGGTACCATGGAAATATGAATATTCTACAACCAGCACTTTGATACCAAAATACCTTTATGAAAGCTTGTTTTCCTGTGTATACTTCAATTTAAGTGTACTACAGAAGAAATAGAAACATTGGATCAACTCTTCCCTTATGTGGGCCATTTGTCAATATTTTTTTGTCATCTATTAGTTTAACAAAATTTATTAATCATACAACAATCTGTTATCAAATTTCATTTCAAGTTCAAATAAGATAAGACATTGTTTTAATGTGTGTGATATAATTACTAATATACTTTCAGACTCTCTTATCAGACACCTATGTGGGGGTCACAAAACATATCACATGTTTTGGTGTATGTCATTTTTTTTTATTAAAGATGATGGTAAGACTTATTCTGTTGTCTGACACAGCAATTGAATGTGTACCTCACAAGCGCTAAGGGAAAGAGTGAGGATGGCACATAGGTGTACTGATAGATGAAGGGAAAAAATTAAATAATAAAATAAATGAATTGGTTGATGATGAAGGCCTTACCCCTATCAGTTGTAGAGGAAACCAGCAGTGGGATGTATATGAGCTATGTTGTATGGATAGTATTATCTTTATATTAAACATTAAAGAAAAACCTTTATAACATTTTTATTTGTCATCCCTTTATATACCTTTCGAATTAGTCAACTTAAAAAAAAATTACAAGTGACCATTTTTGAAAATATTTTTTATATTTTCTCACTTTCGACCTTTTTCGACCAATTTCAGATTATGTATTTGATGTTTAAAGATCAAAGGAAGAAATCAAATCATAAGTATTTTTAAAATGAAAACCCCTAACACACCCATTTATAGATCACATCAACTGAAACAATTGGCAAATATTTCTTCTAATTATGTACAAAGAATAATATTTGACATAATTAGAATTGAACTGAAATTACTATGAAGTAATTTATGTGTGTAAATGTAAAAATAAATAGAGGATTCCTTAGATGTATTATGCATATTTATGAACATTATGTCTCATTAGCTAATGTGCCATTAAAATATTTCAGCTGTCTAATGAAAGTTCTTGTACAATTTTGTAGTTTAAACTATGAGGAAATTTCTTTTTTTAGAGTGTATGAAGTATAAAATGCATTGTATAATAACCACTACATTAATATACCTAATTATGGGACAAAAAGTTGCATAGTATATAAAAAATTAGCCACCCACATTAGCCCAGCATGGTAGACTAAGGCCTAAAAACCTCTCAATGGTAGAGGAGGCCCGTGCCCAGAAGTGGGACGTATATGGGCTGATGATGATATTTTTATTAAGTGCACTTTTTCAGCGAAATGCATAGGTTAGTTGGGAGCATATGGATTGTTACTATTGTTTATTATTTGAAATATATTTTAATGCATACATGCTTCCCAACCTCATTTTCAAACTTTGCAGAAACCTTTTTTTTTTAAACTTACATCTGAAAAGTTTTTTTTTTTTTATAATATTCATCATCATCATCAGCCCATATATGTTCCACTCCTGGGCACAGGCCTTCTGAAGAGAAGTATTTGTGTACTTTTCAATTTATACTTCAGTGGTAGAACTGAGAGGGTATTATAGGCTTTAATCCACCATGCTGGCCTAGTGCAGGTCGACAGAATGCAGAAATTCCTAATAATATTAAGTAACAGGCTTACCTTAGGATGTTCTTTGATTGGCACCAAAACTTTCACAGTCACTTTTGTAGGTTTATCTCTGTACACATCTAGGTATTTTGATTCTCTGGCAGGCACACGGCCTGACGCCTGCACTTTAGTGACCTCTGCAAGAAAAAAATGTTCTATAAGTACATGTAGAGGTACAAATTACACATAAATGTGAGTGATGTCATCTTTGGAAACATTGTTCAAGGTTTAAAACCTACCAAAAGGGATAATTTGATCCGAACCAACAATTTCATAAATTCTATGGTGTTACAAATCTTTGCTAATACTCAGTGGTGACCCTTATTCGTTACTTAACACTATAGTTATTAAGTTGCTTATTTAAAATAATTTTACATGTTTTTTTGCTAAAAGAATGATTTTCTGTAATTGTGAAAGTAAGCCACATGTATATGATAATAATGATAATTAACATGTGGCATTTTGAGATTAAGCCTAAGTTATTTTTTGTAAGATGGTAATTGTAAATGAATTAACATAATATTGTATTTGGCTATTTGCAAATGTTACGATGTTTGTTTCTTTATGATATAAAGTTTAAGTTTAGTACGTTTAAGTTTTCTTAACACGTTCACGTTTTCAGGGTCAACAAAATACAGGTTGAAACATGTTCAAACAAGATTGGAACTATTGACTACTTTAACCGTGTGGTAAATTCAACTTCTTTATTTGTCCATTGTGTTTCATCCAATTTCTGAAGAATATTTTATAATTAGAACATTATAAATAAAATGCGTAATATGTAGAAAATGTTTAGTAGGTATAGAATATTCATATTTTTCCACCTTAAGAGGTCATTGACCGGGCAACTGTTAATCCGTTGTGTAATTTTTGGTATTACAGCAATGTTACTTTTGCCGCAAAAATGATAAAATATTTGAAATAAGTAATACAATAAGAATATATTACCTTGGTCGATGAGTCTCGATGAAATAGGGAATTTCGCATTATTAATTTTGATTTTTTCACTCAACAATTCCCTCATGTATTCGCCGGATTTATCGTTTAATTTGGAAGTGTCTTCGCCATCTTGTCCGTCTGGCTCCTGCATCTGTTCTTGCGTAGAATTACGCTTGAAGTCGCCGCTATTATATCCGTTTTTGTCATATTTTTCCGCCATATTCACCTTTGTTACAATACAAGTAAAAATAATTCAATGAACTCTTTATATGTCCTAAACAATTTAATATTATAATGTCGTAACTTTAGCGTCCTACAATGACGCCGGACGCTAAAGAAAACATTGAGACTTGTGGCTTGTCTATGATTTACTGCATCCGATTTTTTTATGACAGTTGCTAGTGTTGTACTATTAGTAATCGACTATTTGTCAAAACACTCTTGTTCTTATCTATTTAGAGTGCTATTAATATGTACTCTACATGTATTTTGTTGTTTTTTTTTCTATGTATACTCTTGGAGAAAAATAACTGCTTATACACCTGCTATCTGCATGCGATCTAAAATGTCGAAAGGTTTGGAATGACCTCCATCAGTCCACATTATTACGCCGCCCTGTTACTAACCAGATATAAACAGACAGATCCCGAAAAGCAACACATTTGCTTAGAACATATTACCTAAATTAGTTTAAGGTATGAACTAATTCGTCGATGACTTCTATTTTTTTTCCTAGGGATCAAGTGCACATGTATATTCTATGCCAGGCTACGGGTTCGTTTCATGTGCCATAAAAAAAAAGTATACATACAAGAAATCATAATGTTGTTTTTGGGATTCGGTGGGGACTTTGTAGTATAAAATGAAAAAATAACACAAACTAAGACTTAGTGATTTATTTAACACTAATAATGTGATTACATATTATAAAGACGCATTTGAATTAGAGACTAAAAATAACTAAGAATAGTGTTTTTGTTTTTTATCATCATGTTGTTTCCTTTTGTGTCGGCCATGCTGAATGACTATTATATTAAACTCTGGGTCTGGTGCCAGCATTATTTCTATTTTTTTAGTGTTCAGACGTATTACCATTACAGCGTCAAATGTGTCCTAAAAATGTTGAAAGTGTTAAGTAACTTCGATTATTTCCGACATTACAACGTTAGATAATTCACTTACTACTTAAAATTACTTTTTTTTGTTTTCTCTAACGTTACAGGTCAATTAATAGAGCAGGTCAAAGCATGTTTAAGTGGTAGTTTCATTAACTAACGTTTATAAGGCCGCATATTATTTAAATAAAAAGCCCACTCATACCAATTCTTTGATATAGTTCTGCGCCATGATTCCGTATCTGTTTAATGATAATCCGTAATTAGTAGCCGCTGTTAAGCCAATATTAGTCAGTATTGGAGAACCTAAAATATAAAAAAAGATTGCTTATGATCAATTTGTTTTGGTTATTGCTTGAGTCGAAGGAAGGAAGGGAACAAAAGGGAAAAGGATCACAATGTAGTCACATTGGTACCATTGCTTCACAGCGGGTAGTTCATTGGGTAAATGAAATGACAGAAGATTTAAATATCGTAAATAATACTTATCCATCGTTGTTTTATTTTCCTTACATTTGGCAACCATTGGAGCGCTCTACTAGAATTAAATCGGCGCGTTTCTCTGATGAAATCGTTCTGGTATCTCAAGGGAGAACATGAAGTATAAATAATCAAATACCTTCTTTGTTTGTCATAACAACGCCTTCCACTGATTCATCATCCATTATTCTATCTATCATAGGATTGACTGTGTTTATTAAAGCACTCTGAAATGGTATATCATTAGTTTTATTATGAAAAAATTATGTAATCGTGGTTTGAATAAAATAAATCGTAAATACATTTGAAGATGTTTCTTTACCTACTCACGCTTCGCAAGCTTTGATAAATCATACTTAACAGGGAGCAAGTCTATAAAAACACAAGTAATACTTAGCTTGACCCGAGAATCGAATATTTCTATTACACTGCGGGCTCAATAAACAAGTCAAAATTTGTGAAAATTACCGTTTTAACAAGCCACTCGTCTTGATCATCTTTTAGAAGGTTTGTTGTAATTTTCATGTTAAGATTTTTTTTCAGGAAGCTTCTGAAAATAAATTGTTTTTTCACTTTAGATTTTAAGTATAGAGAGACGTCTATCTCTTCTGATTCAGTCATACTGGCTTGTAAAGTTGTTTTTTTGTAAACGAAGCGCGGTTGAAGAAATGACTGAAAAAACCTCAGATATTCCTCATATAGTACCATGACATTGCCACAGATGTCGTGTTTATCGAAATGAATATTTTTTTTCTGGCAAAGTTTATGAAACTCAGTTCACTTGAATGCCATTTTTCTCAGCATTGTGAAGTAGCTTTGGAAATATTACATAATATTAATTGCACCTGAGCGAACCGGGCTGAGTAATTTGTACCTTTAATGTTTGTGTTTCTCTTCGTTCGTATGAAGTGTTCCCTCTAAAGAACTACTTATAGATAGTAATTAAGATGAAGGTGAACGATGAAAAAATATTCTTCGAAACGATTTGAATTCCAGCTCCGAAAGATTCATTGACGTTAGATAGATTCACTTTCAAAATGCCCTGATTACCAATCTGTGCATACTTTTAATAAATTAATAATATATTCAAACCTGCAAAGTTAATTCTATTTCTTTGCCACAGTGTTATGTGATTTCTTGTGTTTTTTCTTATTAACTCTATGCACGACACAAGCAGTGAAGTCTCGATGCGCAACTACCAAGATCTCAACTTTTTTTGTTTCCAATCTGAATGCGATCAAGTCGTCTTGTACATCCTGTTGGCCATGGAATTTGAATTTGTTAGATATTAAAAATGCGAAAGAAACTTTGACTGTCTTTTACGTTTTTTTTATTACAAAAAACATTAGCTACTTTTTTTTATAAAATTGAGCACGGTTGTGGTGTAAACTGCTACTTAGACATATTCTGTTTCAATATTGCTGCATTTTAATGAGTTAATTTTGTAATAGTTGTATGTAATGCATAATACCTAAGATAGAGAATACGCAAATGTTTTTTTCAGTTCACTGTTTAGACCTAAATTTACCTAATCACTATCTATCGATCAAAAAATAAACCAATCAGAACATCTGTAAGCGTGTGCGTCTAATGAAATGTTTGGTTTAATGTTGCGATCAATTCATCAATTCATAGTTAGTCGATTCAGCTTGGACAGTAGCCAGCTATTAATTAAAATTGAACAGCAAAATTTAAAAACAAAAGTAATATTTACTATAATATAATATTTTTTGAGCCTAATATGCATGTTTCTGCAAAGCGACATGCCATGAAAGTATGCCTTATTTTGTGAAAGTATATTGGACTGTTACCAATTCAGTGACAGCTCGGTGCATAGCCGATGTGAGGTGGGGCAGTTTAGCGGACATCGCTTGCGCCATTGTCTCTGGCAGGGTGTACATTTGAGAGAGTCCTGAAAAAAAATCACTGGATAGCTATGCATAGAGACTATCCCACCACACACCCACCACTGCATCTCCTGTACACCAGGAAATGACACCGAGCATCTGAGCTCAGCGAGTCTCTATGGGGGATCAAGATTCTCTTGGATAGTTATATAGACAGTGTTTTGACAGTCTGTTTTTTTTTATGCCATGGTAAAGTAAAAGTCGTGATGGCCTCGGGGTTTAGACACGCGGTTGAGAATCCCGGCGGTCGTGGGTTCAAACCCCAGGCACACACATCTGACTTTTCGAAATGAAATTGAAATGAAATACACACATAATTGTGAATACTCACAATGAATGTTTTAGATTTAAAAAATGTAGAATAGTGACAGTAATAAAAAGGGATTGACATATTTATTCATCATCATCAGCCCATATACGTCCCACTGCTGGGCACGGGCCTCCTCTACCATTGAGAGGGTTTAGGCCTTAGTCCACCACGCTGGCCTAGTGCGGGTTGACAGACTACACACCTAATAAATTTCTAAGAACTTTTAGGTGTGCCGGTTTCATCACGATGTTTTCCTTCACCGTTAAAGTACGTGATAATTCATTGTGAATACACACATAACTTCGAAAAGTCAGAGGTGTGTGCCTGGGGTTTGAACCCGCGACCGTCGAGATTCTCGACCGCGTGCCCAAACCTCGAGGCCATCACGACTTCATATTTATTAGTTGTCAAATATTTATGAGTGCGTTCAGAAATGTAATAAGTTGTGTAAACTACACATACATACATAAACTCACGCCTGTGATCCCCAAAGGGGCAGGCAGAGGTGCATTTCTGCACCTGCATTTCGCCAAGTATTTATCAGTCCCACGTAATAGGGGGCGAGCCTATTGCCGTTTTTCGGGCACAATTCCAGACTCCGTGCTGCTACCGAGAATTTCCTAATGGAAAACCCAATAACACTCTGCCCGACCCGGGAATCGAACCCAAGACCTCTAGACCGCACGGCACATACTTGTACCGCGAGACCACGAGGCAGTAAACAAAGAACTAGGTAGGTATTTGACTGTTGGGCGTATTTTTACTTTTCTTTATTACTTCATACGTATGGTATAACTTCTAACCGCGTGTACATGAGTACACACACACTTTTTTATGAATATAATTTTATGTCTATTTTTATGGTGACTACTGTATTTTTAAATGTTAGTACCGTTTCTTAAGTAAAGCACTCCAACGACGCTGTGGCATTTAACAATTCTGTTGATCGCATTCACTGTGTTTTCTTCAAAATCCTACAACATTAAATCACATTTTCAGACATTGTATTGAGAATTTCCCAATGGAAAAACCCAACAACACTTCGCTCGACCCGAAGTATTCGCCGAGGCGATTTTTTAAGATAACAATATGTTAAAGCTGTTACAAATAACGAAATGACATATTTGCAACATGTTTAACTCTGAACACTCATACGAAAAGCATTATAGAAAACTACGTGGTTGAGTAACAAACATCAATAGAAAACTTCTGCATTTATAGTATTGTTGCGGACAAAAGAACTGTCGTATAATTTGTTGTAAATAAAATGTAATGAATTAATATTAGAATGAGACCAATGATTAGAGCAAGTTGTCTGATAAGAAAGGAAAACTGTTTAGAATAAGACAAAATATGTAAATTTCTTTAAGTACAAATCAGTATTTGTACTTAAAGAAATCACAGCACAGTTGCTATGATTGCCTAAGGCCAAATAATTTAAGTCGCACCCGCTGAGTGATGCGAGCGTCAAATTTGTATATAGATTGTGAAATATTGTCATTAACCACGCAACTACCGAAGAAGAAATATTTCTATGAGAAACAAACTCTTAAGAAGAAAATTGCAACGGAACATTTTATTTGGAAAGAGGAGTTTTATTTTGCCACCCGGCAATACAACACACGTCCTCAACAAGTATTAATACCCGTAGGATAAGATGACCGCATCGTGTTTGTAGCAGCATTAATCTGGAGAGTTCACAGTGACTGCGCGACACAAGACTTAAGTGTGGAGAAGTTACCTAAGAGCCACTAGCTAACTCAGTTTCCTTGTTTAAGACCCTCGTTCGCCTTTGACCCAAAGAAAGTTCTGCACGTGATGTAGCAACATGGTTTTAAGTTTATTTTAACACTTTTCTTCAGAGACATATTGTCAGGTACAGACTTACATCTGAAAGATATTTCCTAAGGTCATGTGTATCGTAACGATATATTTTTCATCTTCATTCAAGGGAAAGATCGTAAGAATACTTAATTGTTTCCCGTTGCCGCCCAGTGCTCTGTCCAAATGTGGACTCCTCTGCGATAGGGGGATTTCAGATATCCCCCACTTGGCCCTATTTTGGACGCTCAAATGATGTGAGCGTCTGCGACATTCACGAGGCCATGCACTCTGCCGCACATTACGGAGTTGTACAACTCTTGTAAGGGCGTAATTCCCCCGTAGTACGCCTAACAACCCCGATAACCCCGATTAGTCGCCTCTTACGACAGGCAGGGGATGTCGTGGCGGTATTCTTACGCCCCCAACCACAGGGCGGACGCTATTGCAAGTAAGCTTTAGTATAGTTTTATTTATACGAAACAACCCCTGAAAGATCAGGACACTGCATGAACACCATGCAACTCATACATTAAGACATACACAATTTGTGTGTAATATACTTTCTGTCCAAGAAGATATTAAGTGTGAGGGCATTAGGTTTGCGACTGTCCCTTACTAGTAGAAACAATTACGTCGGCCAATTGAAAAATTACACAATTCCATGGGTAACAGCGAATTTTATATGCAGTAGTTATAAGGTGGGATATCTAACACCATAAAAATCCTAAGTATGTCCTAGCTATGTTTAGTTCAAATTTCACTTACCTTCGGCATGTCACGCTTACGGATTTTCTTTTTGTAAGATGGCATCATCGTATATACAACTAAAAATTAATACAAGAATATATAAAATTATATTTTATCCAAAAATTTATATAAAATCCACAATTATTTATCTAGTTGGTTTAGAAATGTCAGTTGACAGCCTTCGTGGCGCAGTGTGTTAGAGTGCCGCATTTGAAAAGCGATATTACGGGTTCGAGTAGTGATGGCCTCGGGGTTTAGGCTCGCCGTTGAGAATCGCGGCCGCGGCTCCAAGCCCCAGTCACACACCCCTGACTTTTCGAATTTATGTGTACTATAACCGTGAAGAAAAACTTGCACACCTAAAAATTCTCATTTTCCGTCCGTTCAGTGAAGACCACCAACCCGCACTAGGCCGAAGTGGTGGCCTAAGGTCTAAACCCTCTCAGTTGTAGACTAGGACCATGCCCAGCAGTGAGACTGATATATGGGCTGGTGATGATGATTACGAGTTCGAGATACACATCTACTATTAGAAATTTATATATATATATATATACTCAGCCTATCGCCGTCCACTGCTGAACGTAGGCCTCCCCAAGAAAGCGCCAACCATCCCGGTCTTGAGCAGCCCTCATCCATCCGCTAGCCGCCACCTTTCTCAAGTCGTCGGACCATCGTGCTGCAGGACGTCCTACACTACGTTTGCCTAAGCGCAAATTAGAAATTTACGAATATTTTATTCTAAGTTCCGTCTTTTAAACTTGTAGACTGTAGGTGCAGATTTAGAGCACATGAGTCAGATTTTCTAAGTAACCTATATCTTTACAATTCACTTTATCGGTACGGGAAAACTTTTAAAGGAAACCTCAAAGCTTCATACGCACATATATCTAAATCTAAATCCCACGTTGCTACTGGAAAAGTTCTAATAGAAAAATCCAATCACACTTTTCACTACCCAGGTATCGAACCACTGACAGGGTTGCACGACACTTTGTGCGGCGATACCGAGGAGACAGCAGGCAACATATATGAGCTTAAATGAACACACAAAATTTCGAGCACATGTTTTTAGCTTCAGACCCGACGTAATCCGTTCACTAAAACAATTATTCATCATTTCCATCATCAGCCCATATACGTCCCACTGCTGGGCACGGGCATCCTCTACCATTGAGAGGGTTTAGGCCTTAGTCCACCACGCTGGTCTAGTGCGGGTTGGCGGACTACACACCTAAGAAATTCCTAAGAAGTTTTAGGTGTGCAGGTTTCATCACGATGTTTTCCTTCACCGTTAAAGTACGTGATTATTCATTGTGAATACACACATAACTTCGAAAAGTCAGAGGTGTGTGCCTGGGGTTGTCATGTTGTGATGGCCTCGAGGTTTAGGCACGCGGTCGAGAATCTCGGCAGTCGCGGGTTCAAAACAATTATGCTATAATGCATTTATATAACGTTGTTAGTTTGTAGCGAAGTATGTACATAACTAGATTCCCTTGCGGGTCTATTCCAGTTTATCCGATAATGAAAGTAATCAATGACTAGGGATTGCACTTCGACTAATTTCTATCCGACCGGATCCGATCCGGTCATTCATACAAAGATTTGTTCATTCAAAATGAACGAATATTTGAGTGAGTTTATCATACGTTCACTGTCAAGACCGTATGTCCGTAGATATATATCGATCTACATTCACGTCTCGGTAAATATTTATGAGGAACTATTGAATTTTAGTAGGCATATTCACAATGAATTATCACTTACTTTAACGGCGAAGGAAAACATCGTGAGGAAACCTGCACACCTAAAAGTTCTTAGGAATTTCTTAGGTGTGTAGTTTGCCAACCCGCACTAGGCCAGCGTGGTGGCCTAAGGCCTAAACCCTCTCAGTTGTAGACGAGGCCCGTGCCCAGCGGTGGGACGTATATGGGCCGATGATGATGATAGATTAGTATTTCGAGTAGATAGCTAATTTTCTTCTCCAATACAAGTATCATCATGCTACGACAGATAGAGCGTAGCATTAATGAAAAATGGGTAAACGAAAAAAAAATTGCCAGTATTTATAAGAGTGACCTCAAATATAACTTTACTTACAGTTTCTAATAACCTTTACCGAACTGTATACACAATGAAAACTCTTTTTATTTTTTATTTTTATTTTATGGAAAAAGGAGGCAAACGAGCAAGTGAGCCACCTGATGTTAAGTGGTCAACACCGCCCATGAACACCCATAATACCAGAGGAATCATCGGTGTGTTGCCGGCCTTTGAGGAAAATATAGGCTCTCTTCTTGAAGTCCCCTAAGTCGTATCTGTTTGGAAATACCGCCGAGGCAAGCTGATTCCATAAAGATGTTTATAACTATAACTATATATATATATGTATATATATATATATATAACTCCTTGTTCAATTAATATATTCATTTGAGTAGTGCCGACTGCCGAGTGATTCCCGATGAGTAATGAGGTGATGGTACACGTCGTCGACACGTGCTCGGCTAATTAATGCGTAAATATTATATGAAGCTGAGATGAATGTGCCTCATAGGTGCTATTAACGAGGGCCCTTAAGGCTCCATTCCTTAGTTAATGTGTCCTTATTATTCATTACGTATTGGAACAAAAATACCGGGTCGTGGAAATCTTATTTAGGGTAGAGTTGTGATGGAAAATAATTGCATAATATATTGAAAATAGCTGTTGCCCACAACACGGTGTGAGAAACTTTAGACTTCAAAAGATATTTTTTTTATACGTCGAAGCGTGAGCCTTTATAGCCTTTCTCGATAAATAAATGACAGTCGGACGAGTAGTTCCTGAGATTAGCGCGATCAAGCAAAACAACAACAACAACAACTTGAGAAAGGTGGCGGGTAGCGGATGGATGAGGGCTGCTCAAGACCGGGATGGTTGGCGCCTACTTGTGGAGGCCTTCGTTCAGCAGTGGACGGCGATAGGCTGAATATATAAGCAAAACAACAAACTTTTCAGCCATATTGTGTTGGTATAGACGTAGCCTATAAAATCTGATTGGGTTTGTATCTGTGGACCAAAATTTATCAAAATCGCTTTAGCGTTTTAGGCTTGAACGTGACAAACAAATACACTTTCAAATTACTAATGATGGGATTATTTTTAATCTTATGATATAGGGCGATTTTCTTACGGTCTCACAACTCTAAATATAAATCAAATCAGTATTATTTACTTAAGAGTCAAAGTACCATTCATAATCATCATCGGCCCATATACGTCCCACTGCTGGGCTCGGGCCTCCTCTACAACTGAGACGGTTTAGGCCTTAGTCCACCACGCTGGCCTAGTGCGGGTTGGCGGACTACACGCCTAGGAAATTCCTAAGAACTTTTAGGAGTGCAGGCTTCATTACGATGTTTTCCTTCAACGTTATGTACGTGATAATTCTGTGAATACACACATAACTTCGAAAAGTCAGAGGTATGTGCCTGGCGTTTGAACCCGCGACTGCCGAGATTCTCGACCTCATTCCTAAGCCTCGAGGCCACCACTTCTTACGTATCTACATGGTTAAAATAATTATTCTCCTTAAGTAGGAATATTTGTGAAACCATAGTGTTTAATCTGTAGAGTTGCGAGTTGATTACGATTTAAACGCCAAACACCTCGGGTTTATTACGAGCTCTATATTATTTATTCAAATTAACTCATATAAATGCTTACTATGCGAAAGTAAGTTTTGTTTATTTTTGTTACAATTATCACTTAAAAACAAGTAACGTAAGTATGTGTGTTACTATTCGCCGTTTGAACACTGATTCATCATGATATGAAACATACATACATAAACTCACGCCTGTATTCCCTGAAGGGGTAGGCAGAGGTGCATTTCTGCACCCACATTTCACCAGGTATGTATCAGTCCCACGTAATAGGGGGCGAGCCTATTGCTGTTTTTCGGGCACATTTCCAGACTCCGTGCTGTTACTGAGAATTTCCTAATGGAAAAACCCAATAACCTCAATAAGGACCTCTAGATCGCACGGCACATACTTGTACCGCGAGACCACGAGGCAGTGGTCTTGATATGAAACAGGTCACAATTTGCTCCGGGAAACAAGGAATGGGCCGTTAATTATGAAAAAAGTAATTGTAATTTTAAGCCAACACCATAGTTTAAACTACTAACACACATGCAGTGGTTGTGATGAATTTTTAAGTGAGCACAACATGGTGGAGGCACATTAAACTCCAACAATCTAATTTCCTCATAAGCACGCGCTTGCAGGCCATATACGAAGTCCATTAATAATTTGATGCGTCACTTTTCATACTTTACGCAAGCTGTTTATGCTTGATAGATATTTGGTAGGATAGACAGTAGGCAATTCTGAATGAGAAGTAACGTTTTCCACGACTGCTGTGTGTTCCGTGTTATGTAGAGGTCTAGCCTGGGAGCAAGTAAACTGATTAATGGTTGCTGCAATTTGTATCATTATGACATGTATGAGGTTAAATATAATAAATAAAAATGTAATTACAAATTAAAAAATACTATATAAAAAAATTACATTTCGTGTTGCTGAAGGAGTTTCTTGCCGTTTCTTCTCCACAGCGATAACACGTTTCGAAGCGGCAATAGTTTAAAAAAATACTTAATAGTGCCAATTCAAAAGCACTTGTAAAAGTCTATTTGAATAAAGATGATTTTGACTTTGACTTTGACTTAGGTTTTTCGGTTAGGAAATTCTCAATAGCAGCGCGGAGTCTGGAAATCTCCCCAAAACGGCAATAGTCTCGCCTCCTATTACATGAGACTGATGCATACCTGAAGAAATGTGGGTACAGAAATTCGCCTCTGTTCCTTCGGGGAATGAACGCGTGAGGCTATATATGTATGTAAATATAAAAGAAACTAGTTAGAAATTACGTAATTTTATATTAGATAATAAGTAATAATATTGCCTAATTACATCTAGTATATTTCTTTGGTTAAGTTTCTTAAATATAATTGACACATTTGGCTTATAGGAAATTTAGTCCGGTGAACCAGCTTTATGGAATTTAAATGTTACTGTTGTATTAATTTATGTTTACTTTGATTGAGTTGATTTGTCAATTATTGCGTCCAATTTCAAATTCAGCAATTCTATGGCATATTGAGTTCTTTCGAAATACATATCCAGTTGATTTTTTAGTTCTGCCACCGTCGCGTCGTCATGTTTCCTTTTCTCTATCAGTATTTTAGGACATTCATCATTAGCCTTTTTATTCCTTACAATGGCAGTGTAAAGTTCGTCCAATTGCATTTTGAAAGTTTTTGTGTCTAGTTCTAGCTGTGTGTTCTGCTTTTGGCTTTGGGCGATGTCAAATATCGAATTTCTTATGTAAGTCGGTAGAATTTTGAAAAATTTACACGAATGCTCGCTAGGGAACAGAGTTATTTGCTTTTTCACTGTGAATTCTTTTAGAACTCTCGATGGAAGTACTTTATGGAAAAACTTACTTTGAACGAGGGCTTCGAGAGACACAAGAAATTCGACTTGCTTCTCAAGTCTACGTATGTTGCCCATGACTTCAAGGTTTTGCAAGTCATTGACCGCAACACCTACCATCAAATTCATTAGGACTATTGCAGTGAATATTAGAAAGCCTAGGAAGACTAAACGTATGGTTAGTAGGGACGGTGACGCATTTTTTATTTTATCTTTGTCGATAAGGTCGTCGTAGTCAAACTCTGACGTCATCATCACCATAGTTTTCACGAGGGCAGCGAAAGGGTTCTCGAATGGGCCCTTTGAGTGAAATTGGATCATGAAGCTTAAAGAGAAGCCGATGATTAAGAATGCGAAGGTGAAGAGGATCTGAAAGAATTAAGTCATGATTATATTTTTTCTCTAGATTAGTAAGACCAGTGCAAATTAGGCAACGAAGATGTAGAAGAAGTAAAGATCTAACTCACCAAGCAGCTCTAAAGGGTAAGTACATTAAAAAAGTACCAACAAGGTATTGTTTTGCTTGAGCCTCAAAAGCATTAATAAAAAACAAAAAAACTTCACCTTGATAACTTTCAAAGACACCTTCCTGAACATGGGTACATAATATCCCCACTTCGGGAACCGAGACAACAGGAACATAAGTTCCACCCAGGACAGGAGCAAAGCCATGGTTGCCACGTGTCGTAGCCAGTTTAGGTCTGGAGTGAGGTGAATCGAGTTGTACGGTATTATAACGGCTAGACTGACCGAAAAGAATTTCAACCAGTTCTCCAATTCCCTGAAATATCGTCGAGTCGGCGTTAAGAAGATCAGCTCCTGTAAAAAATATAATTGTACAATAAATTATTTTGATAGCGCAAGTCTTAAAGGTTAGTTTTTATTTTTTCAGATTCCTAACTAATATACTAAGATTTTCTACTATTATATAAATAACCAGGCTTAAGAAATGGACATACCTACGGTCCTTGGAGACAAATCTCGGAGGTCGCGGGTTCATTTGAACTAAACAAACCTCTGATACAAATTATAAAGATGAAGGAAAAGGGACGGTTGAAGGCCCCCCCGCCCTTCCCACCGTGGGCAGGTCTCTATCGCCTAAGACTGGTTTGCGTCCAGGCGGCCGTACCGCGCGCCTCCAATGCGATATGTAAATATGTACTCAAATAACGTTTGTTGGGTTATGTAAGTGTACAATAATATGATTGTAATGTGAATGTGTGTGAGTGTAATTGTGACTGCCTCGTGGTCTCGCGGCACTAGTATGTGCCGTGCGATCTAGAGGTCCCGGGTTCGATTCCCGGGTCGGGCAAAGTGTTATTGGGTTTTTCCATTAGGAAATTCTCAGTAGCAACCCAGAGTCTGGAAATGTGCCCGAGAAACGGCAATAGGCTCGCCCCCTATTACGTGGGACTGATACATACGTGGCGAAATGTGGGTGCAGTAATGCACCTCTGCCTACCTTTTCGGGGAATACAGGCGTGAGATTATGTATGTATGTATGTAATTGTGAATAATCTAAAATATAATATAATATGTACATAACATTACTAAAAGTTTTTTTTTAGTAATGTTATGTACGCCACAAGGATTTATTAGCTAATTTGTGATTGATGATAATGAAAACAAAAAAAGGGGGACCCCACTTACTTGCAATACCCATATTCCAGCAGTGACGTAAACAACCACAGCCCATGCAACTGGATCCAGGATTCTAGGAGTGTGTGAATCGGTGTCATTGTAAAAGAACGTAGACAAAATAAATATGGTCAGAGAAAATACGAATGCCCCGTACACTGTCACTATAATGTAGAAAAAAGGCAATAGAGCTCTCCATTTTAGGTAAAGAAAGCTTTCTATTAAGGGGTGAACTAGCAATCTCGCTTGGTTTTGTCTATTTCCTGTCTTTATGATTTCTTCAATAACAGCTATTTGTCCTTTACCAGATCCTTTAGGTAGTATTACGTCATAATGAACATCGACTTCGCACTTAGGGTCTTGGAGATTTAAATCGTTGCTTGTTATGTACGAGTCAAACACTTCTTCTATAAACTCTGTAGGTTGTGATAGGTTGTTCATAATCATTTCTATGGCGGTCTTCCTGTATTTGGTTGGCCCGTCTGTACATGCGGATAAATCAGCACCCTCATCTATGAGAAACCGTATAACATCCCGGCTTTTGTGGTGACTCGCAGTATGCAATGGCGTCCAATTTAAACTATTAACATTGTGCACCGTTCTTCCGTCAAATTTGACCAGAATTTTAGCTATTTCTAGATGATTCTTCATCGCAGCCAAATGTAAAGGTGTGGAATGTTTATAGAAACCCAGGGATGCTCTGAGACTTACGTATGCGTTTTTAGATAGAAGCAGTTTCACGCATTCCACGTGATTATTTAATACAGCAAAGTGTATAGGCCCAAAACCAATTCCATCATCGACTGTTAAGAAGTTTATCATTGCCCTAGTTACAGAGTAGTCGTAATCGAGGAGGACTTTAAGCACTTCCGATAGACCTTTTTTAGCTGCAGTGTGAAACAGATTCTCCCTTCTAGGCAAAGCTACTTCGATGGAAGCACCTTCTTTAAGCAATTTTCTTACGCAATCTACGTGACCATTGATCACGGCTTTGAAAAGAGCGGTTTCGTTCCTTGCATTTTTGCAATCGATGTCATAGGTCTTGGTTTTAGCAACATTGAGTATTTCATTGATCATATCTAAATTGCCCATTGCTGCGGCTGAGTGGATCGGTGTTTCGCCGTCATGCGCCTGAAATGGTTTTCGTGTATTTAATATTTATATGCTAACACGGAATTTTCTAGAATGTTACATACATTTTAGAGGAAAATTTACCATGGTTGAAATATTTGCTCCTGCTTCTAAGGCTACACACACGCCTGGCATCCAGTTGGCGAGAACAGCGGAATGAAGAACCGTTCGACCATCTTTGTCTCTTTCGTTCACTACTGAAATATCGTATTCTGCATCGCTGTTGCCATTGTATATTAAAACCTGGAACAATTCACATAGATTTCTTTTAATATTCACCTAAAACTTAACAGTTTTAAGAAACTTTACGGATAACCGACCCGTACGAAGCCATTTTATGCTGGGGCTTAGAATTTTAAGTGAAATTTGTCTATTTGTGTAAGAGGATATAGCCTGATGATGATGCATCATAAAAAGAAGTAGAAAGAATCTAAGACCCTAATGATAATTAATTAACCTGACCATGACAATAACTTTGATTTAAATTACGTGTTTATTTAACATGACAAAGACAATTACGTTTTAATTGGAATATTAACCAAGAAACGGTTATTAGAACATATTAAATTTCCAAGTGATAGTGTGGAATAAAGAAAAAAACAGGCGATATTTTTCTATTTAACACTCAGAACTCATTAATGTCCAGAAAGTTTATCATGTTGTAATAACTACCTGTAAATGTTCTTTAAGTCGCTTCTTAACGCACACATGCATCGGGGTGAGACCATTTCTATTGAGGCTGTGTACGGAGGCTCCAGCTATTATCAAATCTGCAATCGCATCGACGCTCTCCAACTCAACAGCAGTGTGCAGAGGAGTATTGAGTATTTTATTTTGATCGAAGTTGTTGCCCTTTGGATCCGCTCTAAGAAGAAGTTTAATTACCTCTGCAAAGCTGAAAATTACCCACAACTTAGTTTTGTTCTTTCTGTAAGCGCTGTAGTCGATATTTCTTTATTTATCATCTTATTTAAAGGCCTTTTCAAAATTAAATTATATTTGGCTATACTGTATTCCGTTTCAAATTTTGAATAAAAATTAACATACATAAATGACTTTGTATGCTATTCGGGTATAAAAGTACTGGTTTTGATACTCAGCTTAAGTCTAGTGTAAAATAATGTAAAAGTAATTAATGTGAACGGAAAATGGAGTGTTCAAGCATCTGAATTTATCAAAAATCTATAAATAATATCCAAAACAGTAAAGATAAAACAACTATAAAACAGGAGAAAAATTTGAAAATATATTTCTATGACAGCCCCGTGGCGCAGTTGGCTAGACACCAGTTTGTGAAACGAGGGGCCGCGGGTTCGATCCCCGCACCGAGACAAATGCTTGTGTGATCCACAAATATTTGTTTCGGGTCTGGGTGTTTGTGAGACCGAAAAGTCTCTCGTAGTTTCTGATACTCACGACACAGGACTTGTATCCTAGTGTGGGGTCAGAACTATGTATGTGACTGTTGGGTGTATTTATTTATTTATTATTTATAAATATAAAATATTACTCATTGGGGTTAATATGCCGTCCGCTGTAAAAGGCAAATCCTGCGACATCCAGAGCTGTTCTCCCAACAAAGTCTCGGATGTTGGGGTCTGAGCCTGCTGCTAGAAGCAGGTGGACCGCTTGGTGTTTGGCGTTCGCGCTTGCAACATGTAGGGGGGTCCAGCCCGGCTGCAGTAGGGGTAGCTGGAATCGTAATGAACATTAGTGAGATAGGTACTTTGTATATATGCTATACATACACGCCTCTATTTCGATGTATGCAGTGGTGAATTTTTAGAAAACAGGAATCATTGTTTCTATCTACTTCCCACCTGTGTTTTACACGGTCTCCTTTGCTACAGGGAGCCGTGTTTCGTGTTTATTTCGAGACATGGTGTTGCTAATGTGGCCTTTACCCCCCGTTCGCACGGGAGTTAAAAAAGCGTTGCGTTAAAACCCGGCGTCGGCGCTTTTTTAACGCTTTAAATTTGAGTATTCATACGAGCGCTTTTTAATCACTCTTGTCTCGCCTCGCGCTCTAGTAAGACGTGAGAATGATTAGCAGTAGCGGTTTCTGTCGCTAGAAGGCGAAAAAGGAAACAGAAGGCATTCTGGGTACATCCTCTTTGAGCCAAGATACGTAAAAGGACAGTTTTTTGCCACTTTTTTTATTATTATTGTCGAATGTCTATAGCAGGGTTTCTCAAACTTGTGGTTCACGAATCCCTGTTACTGTTTCAAGGTGACAGCGAACCCCTTAAGCCTTAAGTAACTAATCCCCCACCCCCCAAAAGAAAGTCATAAAACTGTCTGCTGAAGAAAATAAAGATTTACCTGTTTCAATAAAAGATAAAGTGCCAAAAGAAATATCTTTTCTTGCCTGTTTCTTGTCGCAAATGGTATCAATTTTAGGAGTATTTTTGGACAATTTTAACTTTAATTCTAACTTGGTATCAAGTCGATTTAGTTTTTATCATGACCAGGTGAGAAAATCCAGTCTCACATATGTATGTTGTAGCCAATATGTTTGCCGCTCGTTCCTGCTAAGCGTCAAGTCGCCATTACATATATCTTGTCACGAACCCCCTGCCGTCGAATGGCGAACCCCACTTTGAGAAACCCTGGTCTATAGCAACTGATGAAATAATAAAAGATTAAGACTCTAAACTGTAAAGAACTATTTATTTTAACTTAATTAACAATAATAGAGCACTATGAGATTATCGATATTGATTTAAGATTGCAATGGGTTCCATCTCATATTGGCTTAAGGGATAACGAGGTAGCTGATAATCTTGCTAAAAAGGCCTGTACTGAAGGTAAAAATTATACACTAAAATTAAATTACACTGAAAAAATATCAGAATGCAAAAAGATTTGCTACAATTTATACAAAGAATATTTTGATCAAAGAAGTAAAGAGAAAGGTATCTGGTATAAGACTGTGCAATGTCAGCCTCCTCGCGTGCCCTGGTTTGTGACAAGTAAGGAATTTTGTAGATCCTATATTGTTTTGGCGCATAGGATTCGATCTGGCCATTATCCGTCTAAAAAAATTAGTTTTTTAATGAACAAAGTTAATTCGCCAAATTGTGAAGTTTGTGGGGTTTTGCATGATGTACAGCACCTCTTGACAGACTGTGCCAAATTTCAAGCTAAAAGAGACCAACTAATTCAAAAAGAAAGAGATTATCGACCGTAACACTAAGAACCTTTCTTAGTTAACGCGCAATTATGCGTACATGTATATTGCTATTCAATTATACTAGGCGCTGCGCATGTCTGCGTTTCTCCCAACAGCAACATTTGACATATTGTTGAAAATGGTTGGCCCTCAAATAAATTTCAAGGTACCATCTGTACAACAGCTGGTTGTTACACTGAGATAAGTAAAACAATATTTAAAAAAATACAATTATCTTATATCTTTAAATGAGCAATTCTTGTATATATATATCTATATAATTGGAATCTCGGAATCGGCTCCAACGATTTTCATAAAATTTAGTATATAGGGGGTTTCGGGGGCGATAAATCGATCTAGCTAGGAATCATTTTTAGAAAATGTCATTTGGAAGAAAAATAACAAAAAGGAGGCGTTTGAGATGACTCTTCCTGACATCTATTGGCGAATAATAATACTATTTTTTGTGAGCAACTAATTGCTTTAACGACACAACAGCAGATGGCGTTGTTAAGTAACATTATTCATATTTCATCATTTTATTAGTAATTCGTACTTAAATATAATTTCCAAAAAACACAATAAAAAAAAAACATTCCGAGCAAGGTCGGTCATCCAGGTACTACTTATTAAAACGAAATTAATCATAACGACATCATTGACAAACGCAGATAAACAAGACACGTCCGCTCACGAGAACAGCGCGCTGCGCACTGACTGCAGCGCCGGCGCTTTTTTACCGCTCGTGTGAACAATAGTATGAAGTTGCATTGTTCTATTTTCAACGCCCAAAATCGAAAATGCAACACTGCGCGATAAAAAAAGCGTCGCGTTATAAAAGCGCCGTCGTGTGAACAGATACTTGGGAATGCATTTGTTGCATTTGAACGCTTTTTTAACGCGCGTTAAAAAAGCTCCCGTGCGAACGGGGCCTTAGGAAAATATACATATTAGTGGTCGACCGAGAATTGGACCTAGGACCACTTTTTAATACTTATGCCATTGAAGGAATCGAGGCAGTCATTATGTTTAAAGGTATTCATATTAAAATTTAAGAGAAAGTCTAGTCTCACCCTGTCTTCATGTCCTCTGCAGTTGTGATCGATGTTGTCCTGCCAATCTTTCGGAAGTGTACGAGTCAGTTCTCCCAAATTGCAACGCACGTTTGCCAAATCTTTGTAATTATCATTCGTATTCCATATCTCTTCCATTATTTCTATTGTCATATCTTGTTTCATCTTATTCTGTATCGCTGAAATCATATTTTAAATGCGTTTTATGTATGGATGTGTGGATGTTCGTTACCCGTTTATGAAATAACTACCGAATGAAAGTTAATACTCTGACTGCCTCGTGGTCTCGCGGTACAAGTATGTGCCGTGCGATCTAGAGGTCCTGGGTTCGATTCCCGGGTCGGGCAAAGTGTTATTGGGTTTTTCCATTAGGAAATTCTCGGTAATAGCACGGAGTCTGGAAATGTGTCAGAAAAACGGCAATAGGCTCGCCCCTTATTACGTGGGACCGATACATACTTGGCGAAATGTGGGTGCAGAAATGCACCTCTGCCTACCCCTTCGGGGAATACAGGCGTGAGTTTATGTATGTATGTGTATGAAACTTAATAGAATTTGGTATGGTAGCTGACACCCTGGATATCAAATAAGCTTATTTTTTCTTCAGAATCAAAATTGACGTATGTGAATACATGAAACGTAATAAATAAATCCCTTTTTATATGCAAATTTTATATAGCTACGGCAAACTGGAGCATAGTCCAGAGATATCAATTCATCATCATCATCGGTATCAGTAGAAATACGTCCGCTTTTGGACATAAGCCTCCCCCAATAACCGGGTTTTTTGTCCTCATTATTCCCCCCTTTTTACTTTTCAAACATTATTGACTATATCGGTTACATTTACGTTATTCGGAAAAAACTAAGTTTTGAATGAAAATTTAAAAATGAATGAGATTAACGTTCTAACTTTTTCATTTTTGTTCTAGTTTTAATTTATTACGTGAATTTTATATTGAAGGCCATCTCCATGACTTCAGGTCTCCGACTATGAATTTACCTGTATAATATAAATGGTACTTATGTTTTGTGTAAACAGATGGTAATTGTATTAAAAAACACAAAGATACCCGTCATGAAATCAACATCATCATCATCAGCCCATATACGTCCCACTGCTGGGCACGGGCCTCCTCTACAACTGAGAGAGTTTAGGCCTTAGTCCACCACGCTGGCCTAGTGCGGGTTGGCGGACTACACACCTAAGAAATTCCTACGAACTTTTAGGTGTGCAGGTTTCATCACGATGTTTTCCTTGACCGTTAAAGCAAGTGATAATTCTTTGTGAATACACACATAACTTCGAAAACTCAGAGGTGTGTGCCTGGCGTTTGAACCTGCGTACGTCGAAATGCTCGACCACGCGCCTAAACCTCGAGGCCATCACTGCTTCTGAAATATGAAATTCTATTGTTGTATTGACGAGATCTACCTTTAGTGATGTTGAGTAAGATGGCGATTTGTGCGATGTTGCCCATCCAAGCGGCTAGATGCAGTGGAGTTCTTCCTCTTCTGTCTGCCTGCGTCTTCTCCGCTCCTCGGCAGATGAGCAGGTTCAGTATGTCGCTGTCAGCCACGGCCGCTAGGTGGCATGTCGATACGTAGTCCAAATAGCAAGTCGCGTTTGGATTCGCGCCTTGGTTCAGGAGTCTGCCGAGTAAAAATATTTCTTCTATATTAATATTATTGATAATATTAAGTAATTGATAATTGAAAGTCGTGATGGCGTTGAGGTTTAGGTACGCGGTCGAGAATTTCGACGGTCGCGGGTTCAAACCCCAGGCACACACCTCTGACTTTTCGAAGTTATCTGTGTATTCACAATGAATTATCACGTACTTTAACGGTGAAGGAAAATATCGTGATGAAACCAGCACACCTAAAAAGTTCTTAGGAATTTCTGAGGGGTGTAGTCCGCCAACCCGCACTAGGCCAGCGTGGTGGACTAAGGCCTAAACCCTCTCAATGGTAGAGGAGGCCCGTGCCCAGCAGTGGGACGTATATGGGCTGATGATGATGATGATAATATTATTGACAGCCCCGTGGCCCAGTTGGCTAAACACCAGCTTGCGAACCGGGAGGCCGCGGGTTCGATCCCCGCACCGGGACAAATGTTCGTGTGATCCACAAATATTTGTTTCGGGTCTGGGTGTTTGTGAGAACGAAAAGTCTCTCGTGGTTTCTGATACCCACGACACAAGACTTGTATCTTAATGTGGGGTCAGAACTATGTATGTGACTGTTGGGTGTATTTATTTATTTTAACTAGCGTTTGCCCGCGACTCCGTCCGCGTGGACTACAGGGTTGGGTTCAGAGAGAAAATAAGTTATAGTCTATCTTACTCCACAGAGTCCCATATACGTCCATATCAAAAATCGTTTACATCGGTCAAATTATTTAGGCGTGAAAGCATAACAGACATCTTAGTTAATTTTTTTTTTATTTTTTATTCTGGCACGGCAAAGTGACTCCACTGTACCTGATGGTAAGCACAGTGGAGTCCAGGAAAATAATACCGACCAGCGAGAAACGATGGTCACCCGCTGGTCGACACAATCATGCCGGCCCGCACAAATGCTTCTTCACGCTTCGCTTAAAGGATCCAGGATCATAGGAAGGGTATATCATATATATACATAGTAACAGTCGTCTACACGTCGTTTCATCATTCTAGCTTTAAAAATGACGAATTTCCACACAAACTCTCACCCCTATTTTTATTTTAGCCCCTTAAAGGTACATTTTTGACAAACTATCAATGTCATATTTATTTATATCTAATCAACAGCCTAAAAAATAAGTTTCAAGCTTCTAGCTTTAAAAATGACAATACTTCCATACAACCTTTCATCTCCCCTTTCAACTCCTTAAAACCCCTTTTCCGGGATAAAAAGTAGCCTATGTCCTTTCTCGGGGTCTAAACTATCTGTGTACTAAATTTCATTTAAATCAGTTCAGTAGTTTTAGCAGGAAAGCGAGACAGACAGACAGAGTTACTTTCGCATTTATAATATTAAGTAAGGATTATAGCTACTATATTTTACTAAAGAAACAAACACGTCATTGATGGTTAAGGACAAAATCTCGGCGCTCAACCTCTGACTTTTCATCGTAAGAAAGGAGGCCCGTGCTTAGTAGTTAAACGTATAAGGGCTGATATACAATGATAGATAAATTAATGAATAAACTTAAAAAGTAATGCAGTTATTTACCTTTCCACTTCCAGCTTGTCTTTGCGCTTGATAGCTTCAAGCAGGCTGGTGTTAAGTCGACGGAGACGTCTGTCACTTCGTCTATATAACTTGGGAAGAGACTCCCCAACCACCATGGAGTCGAGGCTGTCCGTATCCGGCGACATGGAGAATAGCAAATGCCGGGAGCCGCAATTGTACGCCAAACTTCTGAGGAGGAAGACCATGTTATTAAGCGTAGATGAGAGTCGTTTACATAGGAGAGGCCTATGTCCAGCAGTGGACGTAAGAAAGGCTGCTGATGATGATGATGAGAGTCGTTTACTTCGTTAGTATTTTGGGTGCCATACACTAGACACCCTGGATTCCTGAGTAGTATTAATTATAGTAGCAGCACAGACTCCTATAACTTGCGTGCAAAACATCGATGGCCTCGACCCTTATTGCATTGTTCATTAAACAAAGTGACAGTCTTTCCTGGGTTTTATAATTCATCGATACATAACCTCAGTCTCTAGTCCCCGAACACGTAGGCATACATACACATAGGTGCATTTCTGCACCCACATTTCGCCAGGTATGTATCAGTCCCACGTAATAGGGGGCCAGCCTATTGCCGTTTTGCGGAGACAGTTCCAGACTCCGTTCAGCTTTACGCAAGATCACGAGGCAGTCTACGGATAATGTCTGGATAGTGTTGGTGCCTCGTGGTCTCGCGGTACAAGTATGTGCCGTGCGATCTAGAGGTCCTGGGTTCGATTCCCGGGTCGGGCAAAGTGTTATTGGGTATTTCCATTAGGACATTCTCAGTGGCAGCCCGGGGTCTGGTAATGTGCTCGAGAAACGGCAATAGGCTCGCCCCCTATTACGTGGGACTGATACATACCTGGCGAAATGTGTGTGCAGAAATGCACCTCTGCCTACCCCTTCGGGGAATACAGGCGTGAGTTTATGTATGTATGTATATGTTGGTTGTAAGTTATTAAAATAGTTCTCGAAAAAATCCTTTAAGCGTTAAAAATGACTAATTTGTTTACTTATTTGTGTTGGGAATTCACTGTTTCCCGATATATTATCCTTATTTGAATAGTGCATTAGTACTCAAAAATTATTATCTCGGTATGTGAAGGCTACACTACAAATGAGCCGAGTACTAGAATAAAGTGATAATCTTTCTCGTGGTCCCGTGGTTCCTGTGTGTACCATGTGATCAAAAGGATTAATCCCGGGTGGGGCATAAAGTTGCTTCCTAATACGTGGGAATTATAACATATTTGACGAAAGACTACTCGGGGATACAGTCAGTGGCGGTACTTCCATAGAAGCCTAAAAGATGAGTTTGCCTTATTCCGAATAATATTCTTTAAGCTATAAATCTTTAATTAAAAAAAGCAATTTTTACATATAAATGAGAATATGGGGGGGGGGGGGGGGGTCAGTACCCCAAAATAAATATTACAAATTTAACGTGTAATGCTTTTAGGCTTCTATGGAAGTACGGCTACCAGTGTGTGTATGTGTGTGTGAGCTTCGGATGAAGTACGTACAGTTGAGCATCGCTTTGACTCCTAGTCCTAGGAGATGGCGGCGGTACAGCGTGAACTGGCTCCTCCGGCACGGTTTCCATCGCTTGCAGGTGCAACTCTTCAGGCGCACCACGTTTGCCATCTGTTATTTCGATATATTTAAAAAATTAAGGTATCTACTTATTTTAGATATTTTTTAAGAACCTTTAGTTTTTATACGACGTCGCTCTTAGGTCCCATGTTTTATTTTCGGATCAGATACTTTTCAGTCATCATCATCAGCCCATAAACCTACGTCCTACTGCCGGGCACGGGCCTCCTCTACAACTGAGAGAGGTTAGGCCTCAGACCACCACGCTGGCCTAGTATGGGTTGGCGGACTACACACCTAAGAAATTCCTAAGAACTTTTAGGTGTGCAGATTTCCTCACGATGTTTCCCTTCACCGTTAAAGTAAGTGATAATTAATTTTTTTTGCCCATAATTTAAAACAAAACAGGAAAAACTACACGATAAATTATTTGAAGTAAAAAACTCACCAGATTTTGCTCCTTTAAATTTTTTGCAAGATAAATATCGTGAATCCATTAGGATGCCTTAATTCTATGTTTAACAGTAACTGACTGTTGTACACGGTGTGACAGACAGTATTTTCCTTATTCCCGTGCTAAGTTCTTATGGTTACGGAAAATTAAATAAGTAACATCATGTAGCGTGCGTCACTACTCACGTTAAAGTATATTTCAAATATTAGGTATAGGATAGTAGACTTAATATTTGACGGCATTCGTGGCAAAACAAAACACCAGCTTGCGATTTGATAGCTTACAGGTCCGATCCTTCCACCGGTACAAATGTTTGTGTCATACAAATACTGTGAAAAGTTGTAGTTTCTGACACTTCTGACCTCGGGTAAATGAGGTGTGTTTTTTTATTATGTATATTTATCAATATATTTCGTCATGGTAATTTTATGACTGCCTCGTGGTCTCTCGGTACAAGTATGTGCCGTGCGATCTAGAGGTCCTGGGTTCGATACCCGGGTCGGGCAGTGTTATTGGGTTTTTCCATTAAGAAATTCTCAGTAGCAGCACGGAGTCTGGAAATGTGCCCGAAAAACCGCAATAGGCTCGCCCCCTATTACGTGGGTCTGATACATACCTGGCGAAATGTGGGTGCCGAAATGCATCTCTGCCTACCCCTTCAGGGAATACAGGCGGGAGTTTATGTATGTATGTATGTTAATTTTATATAATAATGAAATAAGTTTCAAATTCCTTGACAGGTATGTTTCTCTTTAAAGAAGAGGATGGAAAATACAAAATTTAACGTCATCGAGGTTTTACGCACGTACGAAAGAGATAGCGAGATGTTACTATTGCGTCACTGAAACCTGGTATTAACCAGTGACGTACCTCCATAGAAGCCCAAAAAAATTAGCTACACGTTACTTGCAGTGATGGCCTCGAGGTTTAGGCGCGCGGTTGAGAATTTCGGCGGTCGCAGGTTCAAACCCCAGGCACACACCTCTGACTTTTCGAAGTTATGTGTGTATTCACAATGAATTATCACTTGCTTTAACGGTGAAGGAAAACAGCGTGATAAAACCTGCACACCTAAAAGTTCTTAGGAATTTCTTAGGTGTGTAGTCCGCCAACCCGCACTAGACCAGCGTGGTGGACTAAGGTCTAAACCCCCTCAGTTGTAGAGGAGGCCCGTGCCCAGCAGTGGGACGTATATGGGCTGATGATGATGATGATGATACATGTATGATGTATAGGTGGACTTAATGCCTAAGGCATTCTCTTACAGTCGAACCTTGGGTGATGCAGAGATAAGATGTGGCAGGTGTGTAAATGTAATCACAATCCTATGAACAAAATATATACACATACATATATTCAAAATACATATAAATATACCTATATTAGATATAGTATATTGTATAATACAAAAATAAACACAGTTGTGAAGATTCTGCAATTTCACTAAGTAGCAGTTCACGAACCTTTTGCTTATCCTCTCAATTTATTGAGAGAACTCTCTAATGTTTTTCTTTATCGTCGAAGTGAGTAATTCATTAAGTATACACATATAATGATATTCATTACTACCGGCGTAACTTTAAAAAGGTTTTCCCGCAAAATACACAAACCCAAGCAATAAAACATAGCGACGCAAAATAAAAACATCAAAATTTTATAACGGCCATTCGCTTTCGTTCCTTTTTTAAAATAATATCTTACGTCTCAACCCCAATTCCTTTAGCACACTATAAAATGTTTACAGCCCCTTAAACAACCTAATGCCGTCTCAATAGGCTATCAGCCGCCATATTCCGATCTTAAGCGGACCATTTCACTTCGGAATTTGTTAATATCAACGCGGTGGCTTCGGCATTTACCTGGACATCGAGGTATTTTAATATACTGCAGAAATTCCACGAGTCGAAAATGCAATGTCGGAAGATTATTAAATTAGTTTAATGGTACAGGAGTTTGACAGGTGTTGGTTTTTGGCGGGAATTCTGGTGTGTTATTTTTAATTTTGGGTACTTTGGTATTTTATTATTGTTGTGTTATATGTAGTTATGTCATGATGTTTCAGAGTTGGTTTGTTTAAATAAAATGAATACCTTTTAGTTTCAATAGCGTCTGGCACGTACATTAGGTCGGATGACAAGCCGTAGTACTGAACCGGTTTGAGTAGGGTACAGCGCTTGTATAATAATTTATTTTTACTTCTACCTTACAATTTACAATTAATATTACCTCTACGTTACATCATGTTCATTGATTTTATTGATTATTTTCTATGTTACTGTTCTCATTATTTTACCCAGGATAAATCAAAAACTTTCTATCAGATATAATGTTGTTTTATAAAAGTGTAATATAATGAAATCGTTTTGTGATCTGAAAAATCCTGTTATGCAAATAAAAAAGTATAAAATTGAAAAATGTATGAAATTGGTAGAAATTAATACTTTTTAATATTTTTTATTATTTTCACACAAGGCGGGACGTTATAAATGTCAGAATCAATATATGGTTCACTGGATTAAAACAGAATTACTTTAGCAAATATTAAAGTTATTTCAAGAATTTTAAACTCTCTATTTAGATCAAACCACATATCCAGCGTGGTTTTTTGCTGTGAATTGTTCAATCCAATTTTATTAGGCTTTGTGCATGCAAATCGAAATAGCTTTTCGAAATTTGAATTTATTGAAGTTTTAAATTTCGATTTTGGAGCTAAAAGGCTGGTAAGCAGTCAGCAGTGGCGGTACTTCCATAGAAGCCCAAAAGCCTCGCTTGCCTTACAAAATTCCGAATAATAATCTTTAAATATTTATTTAATAAAAGCAATTTGACATATAAGAAAGAATGTCCTGATCCCACAATAAACAATTATAAACTAGACATTACAAAGTCGAAGGATGGACAAACAGAGGAAGGCCAAAGAAAAGATGGATGGAGTGCGTGAGAGAAGATATGAAAGAAAAAGGGGTGACTGAAGACATGACGGCTGATAGGGATGTTTGGAAGGATAAAACATACTGCGCCGACCCCAAATAAAATTGGGAACAGGGCAAGTGAATGATGATGAAACTAGACATTACATAATTACGTGTAAAGTTTTTTTGGTTTCTATTGAAGGACCGCCACTGAGTCAGTGTAGTAATCACTGTAAAGATTGTGAATAGTTTATTTACATTTATGGCGGCGATGCATCACTTGCCCATGCCGACCTCGTATCAATCGTCGAGTACGCCGCTCCTGTGCGCGTGTATTGAATTTTAAAACCGTAAAATATTCCGACAAGCGCGCAGTGAAATTTCCTGGCTTAATTCCGTAGGGATATTATATATGTTTTAAGCTGGATTATTGATATCGTAATATAATCGTAATCTCCAATGCACCAGTTGGAAAAGCAAATTATCTTGGGCAAAATGGACGGCAGGCGTGCTCGTGGAATAGGACCTACAAGATGGTCTGACGCAGTGAGGGAGGTGGTAGGATGCAGCATGCACCGTGCGGTTCACTCCGCCTATGACCGCACCCAGTGGAAACTGATCCTGCGTGGTCGCGATCCTCAGCAGTGAGGGAACGAGGAAGAAGAGATTGATATCGTGTCGTATTGGCGAGAGGACTCGGATTACCCACGTCAGGCAGTTTCATTTGGGTTTTCCGTTAGTAAAGTCAAAATAATCTTTATACAAATAGACTTTTACAAGTGCTTTTGAATCTTCAATTTTAAGCTATTGCCGCTTCGGGACGTGTTATCGCTATTTTCAGTAGTAGTAGGTACGGAGTCTGGTAATAGGCTCTCTTACTATTAAAACCTGAGATTGTATTAATGCGCTGCTCTAATTCGGGAATTTTAGTCTTTGTATCAATATTGTAAACAATCTCTTGATTGGAAAAGAGCAACACTAGAGTTTCTTCCCGTTCTTCTCTAGTGATGACTGCTTTCCGAACAGGCTGGTATACAAAATTTTAAAATGACTGAATCTAAGTGATGTATTTGACATTTTGTAAATATTCAATAACTACTTTTTTTTTTCATTTTATTAAACGAGCTTTAAATACATAAAACAAACCCACTGATTTTTTACACAGGTATAACAGATTATGTAGGTATATTAGGCAAAAGTTATATTTTTGTACTACAAAGCTTGCAATCCATAAAGGGACGGATAGATGCTTGTCTTTTCCAGCCGAGGCACTAATTTCCATTATGCTACAAGTTGCCACAATTACGACTTTAGTAAATTACTAGTAACAGCATGTTTTAATGTGCCCGATAAACGTCAATAGGTTCGCTCTCTATTACGTGGGCCCTTATATATAGCCGTTGAAACGTCGATAGAGAAATAGATTAGCATTATATAATTCGAACTCGAAGGAGTCGTGATGGCCTCAAGGTTTAGGCACGCGGTCGAGAATCTCAACGGTCGCGGGTTCAAACACCAGGCACACACCTCTGACTTCGAATTTATGTGTATTCACAAAAAAATATCAAGTACTTTAACGGTGAAGGAAAACATCGTGATGAAACATGCACACCTAAAAAATTCTTATGAATTTCTTAGGTGTGTAGTCCGTCAACCCGCACTAGGCCAGCGTGGTGGACTAAGGTCAAAACCCTCTTAGTTGTAGAGGAGGCTCGTGCCCAGCAGTGGGACATAATATAGGCTGATGATGATTATATAATTAGGTTCCTTAGGGGAGGGACTTTTTTAGTAACAGAAATGGACCAAATAAAATAATGAATACAGAAATCGATTTAAAATTGATTTGTGTCAAAGTGGAAATTTTCTAATTTTAGACACGCCCTATTACGTGGGTTTTATACATACCTGGCGAAATGTGAGAGCAGAAATGCACCTCTGCCTACCCCCTAGGGAATACAGGCGTGAGGTTATGTATGTGTGGATATTTTCAGTGTTTTAAAACAACATCCTTAACATAATGATATCTCGATTTCATTTGTTAATAGTTTCTAAACAAGAAAATAATGAAAAATTACATTACATACTCGTAGATCCGGCGGTACCCAAATACCGAGATCAAAGACCGTTCTCACAGCTCCATCATTCGATATTTTATTTAAAAGCGGAGAAAATATTAGCACCGTCATCTGCTCAACATTCTCGGAGGGAGACTTTTTTTACAGCTGGTAAACATTTTGAGCGAACTTTACTGACAACCTTATGTATGTGTGTATTTATGTATGAATGTATTTGTTTGTATGTATATATGTATATACGTATGTTTACGGGTATGATAAAAAAAATATGATAAATACGAATCTAACTAATAAATTAACAATTATACATAGTCAGTTGATGGGTTCATCATCATCATCATCAGCCCAAATACGTCCCACTGCTGGGCACTGGCCTCCTCTACAACTGAGAGGGTTTAGGCCTTAGTCCACCACGCTGGCCTAGTGCGGGTTGGCGGACTACACACCTAAGAAATTCCTAAGAACTTTTAGGTGTGCAGGTTTCATCACGATGTTTTCCTTCACCGTTAAAGCAAGTGATAATTCATTGTGAATACACACGTAACTTCGAAAAGTCAGAGGTGTGTGCCTGGGGTTTGAACCTGCGACCGCCGAAATTCTCGACCATGCGCCTAAACCTCGAGGCCATCACTGCTTATTATTGTTGATGGGTTATAGTATACATACTGTCACAAAAATTTTACTCCGACTCCTATACTAGGTTAAAACCTGTATCATAGGAGCCAGATATATTTATACGTTTTTATTTTATCTTATTTTTTACGATATGTGTTGCATTTTAGTTCATTTTAATTTAACTTGTACAGTTACGACTACCTTTCATTTCTCTTCCTACATCTCCATCCTTGGTTGTGTGTGAGATCGCCTTGTGCGATAAGACCGCATATTGTACTAATTTAGTCTACTGTACTCCGTAGTTTTAATCACTTGTGTTCAATAAAGTTTTAAATAAATACCTCAAAATATAAAAGACTAATTATAGCTAATTGGTCTAACTATATAAATAATAATATAGCACTTATGACACGTCAATACATGTTTATAAAAAAAAGGAAAAAACTAATATAACTGGCGTAAAATATACTGTCTATATGTTTTATATAATACAAACATAACCTCACGCCTGTATTCCCTGATGGGGTAGGCAGAGGTGCATTTCTGCACCCACATTTCGCCAGGTATGTATCAGTCCCACGTAGGGGGCGAGCCTATTGCCGTTTTTCGGGCACATTTCCAGACCCCGTGCTGCTACTGAGAATTTCTTAATGGAAAAACCCAATAACACTGCCCGACCCGGGCATCGAACCTAGCACCTCTAGATCGCACGGCACATACTTGTGCCGCGAGACCACGAGGCAGTCAATTTCATATAATACAATGTAAATAACTATTTCATTAAAGTAAGAGACTACTAACACGCTCGTTGTTTGAGAATATAACCGGACAATGCGCTTATATCTAGATAACTTCTGTTAATTTAACTTTTAGTCCAAACTGTAAGGGCATTGTGTAAGATTATAGTGCTGGTGATATTGTTGTAAAGTCACCACATTAATTATCTGCGTATCATAATAATATAGATGGGAAACTTTTTGTTATGTATGTATGACCCCATAAGTTAACTGGTTATATATATATTAACGTATACGTATACGTATATTAACGACAGCCCCGTGGCGCAGTTGGCTAGACACCAGCTTGCGAAACGAGAGGCTGCGGGTTCGATCCCCGCACCGAGACAAATGTTTGTGTGATCCACAAATATTTGTTTCGGGTCTGGGTGTTTGTGAGACCGAAAAGTCTCTCGTAGTCTCTGATACCCACGACACAGGACTTGTATCCTAGTGTGGGGTTAGAACTATGTATGTGACTGTTGGGTGTATTTATTATGATTTTGTGTCGTCTAAATAAATATTGTAAAAGATAAAGTTAAACAAGTAATGTAATACGGAAAAAAATTACATCTTATTTCAAAAAGTGAATTAAAGCTAAGATCTTATACCGAAACCGCGTATCTAAATATAACGCAACATATGGTGAACAGCAGTGATGGCCTCGAGGTTTAGGCGCGCGGTCGAGAATTTCCGCGGTCGCAGGTTCAAACCCCAGGCACACACCTCTGACTTTTCGAAGTTATGTGTGTATTCACAATGAATTGTCACTTGCTTTAACGGTGAAGGAAAACATCGTGATAAAACCTGCACACCTAAAAGTTCTTTGGAATTTCTTAGGTGTGTAGTCCGCCAACCCGCACTAGGCCAGCGTGGTGGACTAAGGCCTAAACCCTCTTAGTTGTAGACGAGGCCCGTGCCCAGCAGTGGGACGTATTTGGGTTGATGATGATATGGTGATCGAATGCAATTATCATTTACGAAACATGTATAAGGTAATAGCGTTTAAGTATCTACATAGGGATAAGGGATAGGAAGACATCTTTCACCATTAAATTGAACACCATCGTACTAATTATGTGCGGTATCATCAATTCGCGTATAAAAAATATGTCAATCCCTTTTTATTACTGTCAATATTCTACATATTTAATATCTAAAATATAAACATTTTTTGAAAAAAAAATTCGATCCGAAAACATATTAAAACCTTTCTGATCCATTTGACACTTAGATTTAACATAGGCAGCTTCAATCTGTCAATTATATTGGAGCACATAGGCAGTTTCGACCTGTGAATTTTGCGTCACAGCGATGCGTGCGCATCTTAAAATTTCACTCTCATCATTTTTTCATAACGCGCCTAAAGAAGTATAATTTCAAAAATATGTCACTTCGTTGTATATTTAATATACAGGGTGTATTCAGACCGTGATCGGAAACTAAGGCAGATAATAGCTATGGTGATCACGGTCTGAAAACATCTTGTATTTTCCCATTAAAAATATTCGTAATACGATACTGCATCGACTAACTCAGCAATATGCGAAAGTTTGTTTGATGGAATACCTGTGTTTTTGCTCCTATTATGGGAAAGTTTGATTGCCCTGTTGCTGCGGCCCGCTCGTTCAATGCTTCATGCATAATTTGCAGGTATGGCACTGCGGTTGGAAGTTCAAACTAGGTTATAATACACTGGGGTGTTATAAGCTCTGCTTTATTTACATCTTACATTACGCCTGTATGATTGAATGATTAGATTAGAAAGAATTATCACGTCCTTTAACGGTGAAGGAAAACATCGTGAGGACACCTGCACACTTAAAAATTCTTAGGAATTCCTTTGGTGTATAGTCCGCCAATCCGCACTAGGCCAGCGTGGCGGACTAAGGGCTAAACCCTCTCAGTTGTAGAGAAGGTTCGTGCCCAGCAGTGGAACGTAAATGGGCTGATGGATACTATCGAATACAGGCCCTACGATTCTTAAATTGTTATTAATGTCTTTCTTTTTTTTTACTATTTCCGTCGATTTCGAAAAGTCTGCAACGGTGGTTCCGTAACACATCTAAAATGAAGGTCGTTTATTTGAGTACATTACTAAAGGCTAGCTTATTTTTTTCTTGATACAAGCAAAGATATGCAAAGCCGCAGAAATAGTACAGCTACTGTAGTAATTTCCTGAGCATGACCTAAAAAGGAAATTAAAATTTAATCTGTCTACACCGTGTTACCTATGACAGTTGGCATTACCGTATGTAATATTCACAAGCGTGGTCCACGACGGACTTTGTTTTAAAATGCACCAAGACAAAGCTCCCAGTCCGTACTCGTAAAATATTAACACGTGGTACCTACCCGTACATAAAATCGGGATCAAAATTTTCAGGAACGCGACACGAAGCAGGCCTTTAAATGTTTTATTAGTCGAACGCTGTAAAAGTGCTGGCACATCGGGCGCCGGTTCGTGTTTCCTTGAATTTAAAAATAAATATTGAACTGGTACGCGAATAAAAACATATAAAAACAGCCTCTCCATTTTATATTTTATTTTAAAAAACTTTGGGTTTGCGTATCACGTTTAATTTGATTTAAAATGTTATGAAGGTTATTTTCCTGTGCTCCATAAAATTTTACTGTATTTGCCAACTTCCTTCGCCTGTTTAATAAAAACAATTTGAACTCATCTATGACGGAGGAATGTAATTTTGGCGGCAATTTTAACAATCACATTGCGTTTCATAAAATGGATGGTGCAAGTGAAATTATTTAATACACGCTATCAAGAAAAAATAAAACTGTTTTTTGACAATAATCATTTCAATCGGTGGTTAAAAAGTTACGTTGGAATAAAAAGTGAGATACGAGGGCAGTCCGATAAGTACTTAGCCTACAAAAGAAAAACGAAAATTTTGGAAAAGTGGCGATTTATTTCTCATCACAGTCTTCTTTCAACTCGATTCACTTGACCCAGCGATGCTCCAACTTCTTTAAGCTGTCTGAAAAGAACGTTTTCTGGAGGTCTACAAAGTAGGCCTCCGTGGCGGCGATAACCTCCTCATTCGACTCAAATTTCTGTCCGGCGACGGACTTTTTCAAGTTTGGAAACAAAAAGAAGTCACACGGGGCCTAATCTGGAGAATACGGTAGATGGAGCAGCTGTTCGTAGCCTAATGTGACCAATTTGGCCGTTGCGACGGCGGAGGTGTGAGCCGGTGCGTTGTCATGGTGGAAGAGCACTTTTTTCTTCGCCAAATGGAGCCGTTTTTTCTACAATTCAGCGTTGAATCGGCCCAATAGTTCGGCATAGTAGAGCCCTGTGACCGTTTTGCCCTTCTCCAGGTAGTCGATGTAAATCACACCTTGTGAAACCTAGAAAACGGTGGCCATCACCTTTTCGGCCGATGGGACAGTGTTCGCCTTCTTCGGAGCACATTCGCCGGGTAAAGTCCACTGTTTCGACTGTTTATTGGTCTCTGGTGTGTACCAGTGAATCCATGTTTCGTCGACGGTCACGAAACGACGCAGAAACCCCTTCGGATTGCACCTAAACAGTGTCAAACACTGCTCTGAAGTTGTGTCACTGATGCGCTTGTCGTCCGAAGTGAGCAAACGCGGCAGCCATCGAGCCGACAGCTTTCTCATGCCCAATATTTCATGCAGGATATGACCCACGCGGTCTTTTAAGATGCCTACTGTCTCAGCTATCTCGCGCACCTTCAATCGGCGGTCTGCCAATACAAGATCGGGACTTTTCTCACGTTATCCTCCGTGGTAGCCGTTTTTGGGGCACCTGGGCGTGGCTCATCAAAAACTGACGTGCGACCACGTTGAAACTCGTTAAACCAATTTTTGACGGTCGCCATTGAAGGAGAAGAGTCACCGTAAACAGCATCCAAGCGCTTTTTGATATCGCTGCGCGATTTCCCTTCCAAAAACAAGAATCAAATCACCGGCCGATATTGCTCTTTTTCCATTTTTCGAAAATCCGCGGACACGTCCGCTTACACACGCGGTCAAAACAAAACTACAAATCCAATTCGGCTGAAATTTTGACAATAGCCGTCTACGAAGATGTGCTACATGATGGTAAATTTATCTTACGATAGTGGTGCCATCGGGCGGTGAGGCTAAGTACTTATCGGACTGCCCTCGTAAGTCATTATTGCCATTCGTTTGACGTTTTTATTTGGGATCCTAAAGGTACCTAAAAATTCGCCAGAAAAAATCTTGTTAAGACATCTTACTCGTATTAACATAGTCTTAAGTTTTCATGTATGGTAAAGGTGTGTTTCTCCCGCGAAAGATGTTTTTACGTGCTACAAAAGAAGGCCACTTTTGGATTTCGTACTTTTATTTAAAAAATCCTGACGGAATCACTTGGCATCATTTTAAATATAACTTCACTAATGTAAAATGTAATAATAAAAGAACAATTTATGTGGATAACTTAAAAAAATAATATGGTGACAAACGTGATGTTCGAAACGTCTCATCAGTTTTTAAGTCACTCTTAGTCGAGCAACAGAACTGAGAAGTCGTCTTCGGATTAAATTGTTATAATAAAGAAGTATATTAAGCAAGGATTGTTAATTTCACACTATTATTATTAAGGCTAAATTTGAATGTGTTTGTACGTCTCTCGACACTTTTTAAAACCAATTTTTGACCAAATTTAAATTAAAATAACTGGTTACACCTTGACACCAGTGGCGTCTAGTTTATAATTGTTTATTGTGGGGTCAGGATATTCTCATTTATATGCGAAATTGCTTTTATTAAAGCTTAAATATTATTATTCCGAATTTTGTAAGGCTAAACTGGGCTTTTGGGCTTTTATGGAAGTGTCGCCACTGCTTGGAACATAGCTAATTTTTATCCCGGAAAATGTAATTTTACCCGAATGAAACCAGGCATAGCTACCAAATAACACTCATATTCGGGAATTGGACACGAGAACACTATCACATGCAGGATTACGCCGCCGGGCAAACAAACCAGTGTCCTATCAAAGGCTAATCACTCCCAAGTCTCGATTGCCATAGAGCAGGGTTTCTCAAAGTGGGGTTCGCCATTCGACGGCAGGGGGTTCGCGACAAGATTTACGTAATGGTGACTTGATGCCTAGCAGGCACGTGGGGCACGGCAAGTAAATACAGAAATCGACTTGATACCGAGTCAGAATTAAGGTTAAAATTTTACAAAATTTCTTCTAAAATTGATTCCGTTTGCGACAAGAAACAAAATAACCCATGAACTATAGACAATTTTATTATTTTGTTGGGGGAGGGGGGGGGGGGATTTGATTAGTTACTTAAGACTTAAGGGATTCACTATCACCTGGAAACTTTAACAGGGGTTCGTGAAACCAAAAGTTGAGAAACCCTGCCATAGACCCATCTACGCTGCTGATAGCTTTCCAATAACAACAAAAAACAGTATACGCCGGCTATTGTGTAGTACTCTCAATATAAACACGGCTTGTTTAAATATTTATGAATTATTAAAACCTAGCCAACTCTGAAATCTGTTGCTAACTTCGCTTTACATCGAAAATTCTGGAATTGATTCGCTATTTATATCTCCTGTACCCTGCAATAGATAGTTGGTTTAATGGATATTTTAAGGGAATGTCGCGACGTCGTCCAAATTAAACTTGTTCGCTTTATTTTCGCTGACTTTTGCACATGTACCTACTTTTGCACATTGTCTTTAAAATCTTTTTTGCGTACAGAGAACAAGGTGTTAATTATACAAAACAGAGGATTTATGTGCTATTTTGGATAACATTCCAGGGATCTATAATTATGTCATGTTCAAAATTGGCTCTCAGTTGTAGAGGAGGCCTGTGCCCAGCAGTGGGATGTATGTACATATATATATGTAGGCTGATGATGAAAAGTCGCATGCAACCTTCTTCAGGATGTCTTCATCTTTATATCCAGATTTATCAAAATAATTTCACCGGTTAAAAGCGAAACCCATTCGCTCATAAATTTGTGATATGTAATACTCTTCTACATCACACTCTCTCTGGCGGTACTTCCATAGAGGCCCAAAAGCCCACCTTGCCTTACAAAAATCCGAAAATCTTTAAGCTTCAAATCTATACTTAACAAAACGAATTTCACATGTAAATGAGAGTATCCTGACTCCTCAATAAACAAATATAAACTAGCCATTACACAATTAACGTGTAACGCTTTTGGGCTTCTATGGAAGTACCGCCACTGGATACTCTCATCTTTATTTCCGAGTCAGGTACAGCTGTTTTGCTACACGCACGTGATGCTATCGAAGCCCATGTAATGTGAGGCGAACTTACTCGTATTGTTTTAAACCAGGCACGTAACTACTTCGTGCTAGTAGTAAGAATTAATTATCTAAAAGAAAAGCGAACGAAACTTATATTTCATAAATTTTATTTTAACTTTTTCAAAGTCCTTTAAAATGGTATATAAAAATAAAGTCATAGAGTCAAAGTCAAAATAGTCTGTATTCAAGTACTTTTGAATTGTCAGTTTAAATAAGCTATCGCCGCTCTGGAACGTGTTATCGATTAATGCTTAATTTTAAGTAAAAAAATACTAATATTTTGGAAAAATAAAGCTAAAAACTAAGTCGTGATGGTCTCGAGGTTTAGGCACGCGGTCGAAAATCTCGACGGTCGCGGGTTCAACCCCAGGCACACACCTCTGACTTTTCCAAGTTATGTGTGTATTCATAATGAATTATCACGTACTTTAACGGTGAAGGAAAACATCGTGATGAAACCTGCACACCTGAAAGATCTTAAGAATTTCTTAGGTGTGTAGTCCGCCAGCCCGCACTACTAGCGTGGTGGACTACGGCCTAAAACTCTCAGTTGTAAAGGAGGCCCGTGCCCAGCAGTGGGACGTATATGGGCTGATGATGATGAAAGCTAAAAAGAGTTTTATCAAACTAGTGCTGATTTACACCAGACGAACAGAGCTTTACTATGATTCTTACATAACAATGTTGCTGAGTAAAAATTGCACACTTTCATCAGGCACTACATTGTTATGGCGCATCACCCCAGCGGCGTAATATGTAAAACATAAAAGTAAATACAGAGCAGACAAGTTAGATTAAACCAGACTTAAGTCCCGGCCGGCTTAAACTTCGCACAGCCCCTATCATTGTGGCTTGTTACTATTTGTACCGAAATCGGATCAAAGTCGGGTGCTTTTGTAATTTGGTGTTCTTCCTAAAACTAACATATTTGCTAATGGTTGGTCAAAATTGGTTGGTAAAAAGTAACTTATGTTCTTTCTTAACCTCCCAACTTTGTTAATACCAAAAATCATCCAAATCGGTTAAGTAGTTTTTGAGTTTATCTGCAATAAACAATTTTACAAAATATTTCTATCCTAATTGTGATATAAGTGTATTTTAGCTTATTTATGTAATAAAATAAATTGATTTTATAAATTTGTCGGTAATTCGTTGTGACGTGAAACTTCAAGCTCTTTATTATCCAAGGAAAAAGTCGTGAGGGAATGTGCCTTAGAGATCCTTTGTAAGTATTTTATAAGCTATGTACATCATACCTGACTGCCTCGTCGTCTCGCGGCACAAATATGTGCCAAGCGATCTAGAGGTCCTGGGTTCGATTCCCGGGTCGGGCAAAGTGTTATTGGGTTTTTTCATTAGGAAATTGTCAGTAGCAGCACGACGCAGTCTGGAAATGTGCCCGAAAAATGCCAATAGGTTCGCCCCCTATTACGTGGGACCGATACATACCTGGCGAAAAGTGGGTGCAGAAATGTACCTCTGCCTACCCCTTCGGGGAATACAAGCGCGAGGTTATGTATGTATGTATGTATGTACATTACACCATATTATAACCGATATCAGATAGGCGTACATGTATATATCACTATGCAAGTATCAAGATTTTTTTAAATGCGAGTTTCCGCCGAGAATCCACAGTTGAACCCGTTAGCGAGTGGTTCAGAGTTTACATTCAAAGGCCGATGTTTATCTTTTGAACAAATAAAAGGCGAGCCAACTTGGCCGAAGGTCTCTTCAAGGAGTTTTCAGATCTGCAGCGGGCCCGCCATCGTTACCGGTGGAATATCATTGAATCTACCATAACTAGGGCAAGAGATCAAAGTTATACCTACGTGGGCAGGATAAATAAAGCCTTTTTGGAGTAAGAAGGGATTGCTTCGGCTGTGATCTAAATTTTATCAATGTATGTACACACCTATGACTTTTCCAAGTTATGTCATCATCATCAGCCCAAATACGTCCCACTGCTGGGCACGGGCCTCCTCTACAACTGAGAGGGTTTAGGCCTTAGTCCACCACGCTGGCCTAGTGCGGGTTGGCACACCTAAGAAATTCCTAAGAACTTTTAGGTGTGCAAGTTTTATCATGATGTTTTACTTCCCCGTTAAAGCAAGTGATAATTCATTGTGAATACACACATAACTTCGAAAAGTCAGACTGTGTGTGCCTGGGGTTTGAACCTGCGACCGCCGAAATTCTCGACCGCGCGCCTAAACCTCGAGGCCATCACATTAAAAACTTATTATAATTATATTTATTATATTCATCTTTAATGTATATTGTATTATTTTTAATTCAGCGCGAATTTTTTTCGTCTTCTGGCGTAGGAAATTTACTTGCTGTCAACACATTTTTGCCATCTAGGAAATCTTTGATCAGTAGTTATCTACTTTACATTCATCGTATTTTCTTACGTCCATTCGCACCGGAGTCTCCATTGATATCTGACGTCGGGAGGTAATCTATAAGGGTATCGTGTTATAGATACCGTTTGTAGGCTTATCAGCCGATATAGAAACGATTTCCATAGACGTACAAAGATTAGACGTGACAAATGAAAATTCTTCCAACATTAATTGTAGATGAAATTGTTGTGGTATAAAAGAGCTGAACATACTTTAATAAATATGCTTACAGTATATGTATCCCGTAGGAGCAGGCAGAGACTATACAGTGCCATATAATACAAGGTGTAAAATGACCGAGATCGAAAACTCGAAAAAAAACGAAAAAAAACGAAAAAAAAAGACAGGTAATAGATACGATCATTACAAACACATTGACGTTAAAAAATTCGAATTAAAAGAAACCTTTTCCAAACTACCATAAGTATTTAATATCGTGATTAGGAAAAAGTCAATTTTTTTAACCATGTGTTTGTAATCATCGTTACTATTACCTGTAAAATTTCGATCTACGATTATATTATATTGATATACTATGTGTATTTGTATTTATATGTATTGATGTATTTTTGAAGACAACTACACCTACGAGACGACCACAACTACAACTTTTTATTACTGTACCGTAGGTTGTCTGGAAGGAATCGCAGCCAGTAATAAGACCGCCTGTTGTAGCTATATTTTTTTCTCAAAGTTGTATATTTCATTTATGTAGTATTCACTTGTTTGTATAAAAAAAGTATATTAAATAAATAAATTACTTGCCCTTTTACATTTACACTTCTTTGTGTTAATGAAGAGTAATTCGGATATGCCCTTTTATGAAGATCATTTGTTTTTTGTTTTTTAATTAGTTTAGCAAAACGTTCCTATTTTGAAATTTTATTCAAGTATACGTATTGGTCGGTAATATCCAGAACCGATAATTCATAACACTACATTTTAATTTTTTAAAAGGAAACTGATAAGAGTAATCGCACGGCCGAGTCGTTGTTTGTGAGTCAGTCTGTGCGAGTGTATCAAACATGTTGTGAAATTGTGAACATTTTAAACATGTCGTACAAAGGTAAATACTCGATTTCTAATTCTCTCTTCGCTACCTTCGATATTTTTTTAATAATATAAAAAGCCTATAAAAGTCTTGACGTCCTTGATAACAGCGTGATGGCGTAACAAACAAAACCACTTTCACAGTTAAAAATAGGAATTGAAGGCCAGCATGTCGGTATTGTCTGGCGAGAGGTAATCGTGATCACTTCAAGCCATACATACATTTATTCATTCATACATTTAAACAAATGTTTTCTTTTTCGCGTAGTTCATTAAAAAAAGTTTATTTATGCCTTTTCAGCCAGTGGCACTACTTCCATAGAAGCCCAAAAGCGTTACACGTTTATTGTTGTCAATAATAATTATAATTGTTTATTGTGAGGTAAAAAAAGCAGTGATGGCCTCGAGGTTTAGGCGCGCGGTCGAGAATTTTGGCGGTCGCAGGTTCAAACCCCAGGCACACACCTCTGACTTTTCGAAGTTATGTGTGTATTCACAATGAATTATCACTTGCTTTAACGGTGAAGGAAAACATCGTGATAAAACCTGCACACCTAAAAGTTCTTAGGAATTTCTTAGGTGTGTAGTCCGCCAGCGTGGTGGACTAAGGCCTAAACCCTCTCAGTTGTAGAGGAGGCCCGTGCCCAGCAGTGGGACGTATTGGGCTGATGATGATGATGATTGTGGGGTCAGCACATTACACAATCAACGTGTAACGCTTTTGGGCTTCTATGGAAGTAACGCCACTGATACGAGTACATAGGTACATACTATACGTGTCTGCACCATAAAGGCGTGATCATTAAAGCAGTAATTCGTCTGAATGAAAACAACACCTTTCCCTAACTCTCATAATTCATAATTAATCATTGTTTAGTATAATTGAATGAAACGTTATAAAATATTAGGGCAGAAGTCGTGAACTTGGAAACGAAGTGTTTAATTAAGTACCTATTAAAGGAAGTTTCACCGCCTTCCGTGGGGCTGGTTGCCTTGTTCATTACCTCTTAATTTAATTACTGAGTTTGTTGTGGAGAGTAACATTGTGCAATGTGCAATAACCATATAGTATATATAAGTGATTGCCTCGAGGTTTAGGCGCGCGGTCGAGAATCTCGACGGTCGCAGGTTCAAACCCCAGGCACACACCTCTGACTTTTCGAAGTTATGTGTGTATTCACTGTGAATTATCACTTGCTTTAACGGTGAAGGAAAACATCGTGAGGAAACTTGCACACCTAAAAGTTCTTAGGAATTTCTTAGGTGTGTAGTCCACCAACCCGCACTAGGCCAGCGTGGTGGACTAAGGCCTAAAACCTCTCAAAGTTAGAGGAGGCCCGTGCTCAGCAGTGGGACGTATATGGGCTGATGATGATGATGATATATATAATAGTCCACCAACCCGCACCAGGCCGGCGTGGTGGACTGAGGCCTAAAACCCTCTCAGTTGTAGAGAAGGCTCGTGCCCAGCAGTGGGACGTATATGGGCTGTTGATGAATGTGCAATAATAAAAATTAAGTTCGTCATCAGCCCATACACAGAGTGTATAAAGTATAGAGTAGGAGCAGGCAGAGACTATAAAGAGCCATATATAAGGTGTAAGAACACCGTGACCGAAAACCAAGACAGCTAATAGTTAATGTGAATACAAACACATGACGTTAAAAAATATCCCGACAAAAAATAAAAATTACAACGTTTTCCTGACAACCATAAGTCTTAAATGTGGTGATTCATAACCCAAATACGTCCCACTACTGGGCACGGGCCTCCTCTACAACTGAGAGGGTTTAGGCCTTAGTCCACCACGCTGGCCTAGTGCGGGATGGCGGACTCCACACCTAAGAAATTCCTAAGAACTTTTAGGTGTGCAGGTTTTATCACGATGTTTTCCTTCACCGTTAAAGCAAGTGAGAATTCATTGTGAATACACACATAACTTCGAAAAGTCAGAGGTGTGTGCCTGGGGTTTGAACCTGCGACTGCCTAAATTCTCGACCGCGCGCCTAAACCTCGAGGCCATCAATGTGGTGATTAGGAAAATGTTATTTTTTATTTTTTGTCGAGATTATTTTTAACGTAAGTGTGTTAGCAACCACCGTTACTATTATCTGGTTTACGAGTAGTTTTCGATCACGATCTTCTCGCCCTGAGATGCCGCAAAACCGCCCTAAATGCGCGAGATGGTTACCGAGAGGTTTTAGTCGGTATGCTGGCGTAGGATTTTGGTTAGGGACCCAACTCAGCTAAGCGGACAATATTGTTCTACGCGCCGAGTTGGAAGACCAGAGACCCCGACATACCCCTTTCGGCCTCCCCCGAGGTAACGAACAGGGGAGCTTAAGGCGCTTACCACTCGTAAAAAAAGCCTAAGGTGTTTTTATGCGTTTGGTTATTGTCAATAATTAATGAGCAATTTATCTTATTTCGGCGATAATTCTCCGTTTAAATTCCGTATCGTTCTTTTAAGAAATGCAATCATCAGAACTATAAAGGTAGGCTGATAAAAATATGTATCTAAGTAGCTTAAAACACAAAGCTAAGCTTAGCTTTGCGTGTACTCGCAAAATAATTGAAGATCAATTTGGTTTCGAAGTTGGTATTCGCTTCCTAGACTATGAAGGTGGCCGTTTCAATCCCGCATGCGCCAATATTTGTATGCTCTACACATATTTGAGTAAGTGTTTGTGTCTGCAATCGCACCGACCACATCGCCCAGATACGGTAGATATCGTTGTGTGGAACTGCATAAATACGATACTGAAGATTTCTGATAAAGAACTAATTTTCAAGACATATGAGTAAAATTTCAGTTTTTTTATAAGTTAACGAATTGTAAAATTGAAATTGTGAAAAGCAGTGATGGCCTCGAGGTTTAGGCGCGCGGTCGAGAATTTCGGCGGACGCAGGTTCAAACCCCAGGCACACACCTCTGACTTCGAAGTTATGTGTGTATTCACAATGAATTATCACTTGCTTTAACGGTGATGGAAAACATCGTGATAAAACCTGCACACCTAAAAGTTCTTAGGAATTTCTTAAGTGTGTAGTCCGCCAACCCGCTCTAGGCCAGCGTGGTGGACTAAGGCCTAAACCCTCTCAGTTGTAGAGGAGGCCCGTGCCCAGCAGTGGGACGTGTTTGGGCTGATTATGATGATGATGAACGAATTGTAAGTTTTTTTTGGAATTTAGCTGTTGGAAACTATAACTTAATGTTTACCTTAGATAGATAGACAGATAAACACTTCATTGTACACCATTTAAACAAAGAAATAACAATAGGTACAAGAAACATCTTATAATACAGTAGACGATTGACGGTTACCTTCGCCGTTAATATTTTTAAAAGTAAATAAACATAATAATAAATATATAAATACACCCAACAGTCACACACATAGTTCTGATCCCACACTAAGATACAAGTCTTGTGTCGTGGGTATCAGAAACTACGAGAGACTTTTCGGTCTCACATACACCCAGACTCGAAACAAATATTTGCGGATCACACAAACATTTGTCTCGGTGCGGGGATCGAACCCGCGGCCTCTCGTTTCGCAATATGGTGTCTAGCCAACTGCGCCACGGGGCTGTCTAACATAGATATAAGAAGTTTCTTGCATCTGGTTTTATCTCTTTAGTTTAGTCTATAACCTGCAAGTATATTGTTTTTCTGAGAATCGCTTCCTTTGCGGAACAATAAACCGGCTGAGTGAGCACAGTTGTTCGCCAAAGGTTTTCTTGAGAACAATTTACAGATAAAACTCTTTGGTTCTTTACGCAATGTTGTCTATACCAACAAACTTTCATGAGATGGAGCAAATAGTGCATTTTATAATCTATGGAATGTATTAAATCTAGTGAGTATTGTTTTGGTTTATTTCTATATAAATTATGGTAAATTTAATTACTCATCGAGTCACGATATTCCGTTTCAACTTCAAGATATCTCTTAAGTAAGAGGTCACTAAAAGTCCTAAAAATGTTTCATCATCATCACTGCTGGACACAGGTTTTATACCAATACTCGTCGTTGACCATGATCATCGGCTTCTCTTATTCATTTTGGCTATCAAAGACCACCGCTTTATCTAATTTCAGGGCATTCTAAGCTGATTTTACTCTTTAATTTTGTGGCAAGAAAAATATATAACTTGGTGGAGCTGGCGGATACTCAAAGACGGACTTTCATGATATCCCGTCATAATGCTTCATTGGCAGTTGCACTCAGGGCTGCCAGCAAATAAATCGCAGCTATACGGATTAGTATCTGCAATTATACGAAATTTGATCGCATTATACATATTATACATAACCATTCTGTAATTGAGCTCTTTTTTAATATTTTTTTTAGAATTTTAGTCAGCTACATAAACGGTCGAAAAGTTGAGACTCGAGAGTAGCTCTTGTTTTTTTTTAGAATTTTACTTAGCTAGACAAATGCTCGAAAACTCGAGATTGGACAGTACCTCTTGCTTTTTTATTTTAGTTATCCTAGCTTAAAGACAATGTGATTTCATCCCGTATGTTTTTGTATCGTATTATACGAAATCGTCATGGATACAATACACCATCCGATTATACATATTTTGTCTCCAATTATACAATCTGGCAGCCCTGGTTGCACTCGATAATAGTGGCTTTGTGGTATAATATAAGCTAGTATTACAAGGATTAAGAGCAAGTGGAACGAACATTCAAATGCAAATCTCTGCAAAGTATGAAATCAGATATCATTGTTTATAGTTGCCTTAGTGATGTGAAATTGAGTAATTATCTAGTATTAAAAATAATCGATTTGTAGAATCGATGTATTTAAAAAAAAAAAAAAACAAATTTGTTTACCAGCGGATAATCCTTCGATACAGAGTACAAAGTGAAATGTCTCACATTAAATAAATTAGTGAAAGCGTTAAAAATAAGAGTAGGTATTTATTATTTGCAGAATTCCTCACATGACTCTAAAAATGAAGCATAAGGTTAACTAAAACTATTTTTAAACAAACTTTTTTGTACTGTATAAACGCAATGAAATTATGCCTGACCTAAAAATGGACCGGGGATTGTTTACCAGCTGCATATTTACGCGGGACCACCAAGCAAGTCAAAAATCATAAATCGATCTTACAATAGAATCGATTGTAGAAGTAAAATCGATTGTTTATACCAATTTACCTTTACAAGGCATAACTCACTATGCGACCTTCGAGACGGCGCTTGAGTTTGTTAGCATAACCACGAGACATGAGTGAATCACGTCATTCTTAAAATACGTGAGAAATTTTCCTATTATCTCGAAAGGGTTATGAAAGATATTTCTGGATTAAATAAAGGTGCAGTGACATAATTGGTTGAAAAACAGTGTTGTGCATTTAGTGACGTGTAAATTCTAACGATTTTGTTTACATCGGTAAAGGAGATTAATAACTACTAATTCGCGCTAACATTTCAAATATTTAGTATATAATTTTATTGTGATAGAGTTGTTGAGTTTTTTGTAATTGTTGTATACTGTTTTTTTGTCTCTTGCTATGAATATTAGAAGTTACTCGTATTGAAAACATACCGCTATTATTTGAGAAATAAATAAATGGTTATGTAGGTTTATTAGAGTTTGTATAACGCTTATAATCTTTTATTAAAAAGATTGAGAAATATTGTCAATGGTAATATCTACTACAAATAGGAAATAGAATGTAACTTAAAATATATCGAAAAACATTTATCACAAATTCATAAAATGACATTATATTCTAGGGATTGCATTGCTGGGCACTAGCTCCTCTACAACTGAGGGTTTGGGCCTCAGTCCACCACGCCGGCCCAATACGGGTTGGTTGGTTAAAGTATACAATAGTTTAATATTTTGCCTTGTGATGTTAAGGAATTTAAATTACATACATACATAAACTCACGCCTGTATACCTCGAAGGGGTAGGCAGAGGTGCATTTCTGCACCCACATTTCGCCCGGTATGTATCAGTCCCACGTAATAGGGGGCGAGCCTATTGCCGTTTTTCGGGCACATTTCCAAACTCCGTGCTGTTACTGAGAATTTCCAAATGGAAAAACCCAATAACATTTTGCTCGACCCGGGAATCGAACCCAGGACCTCTAGATCGCGCGGCACATACTTGTACCGCGAGACCACGAGGCAGTTTAAATTTAAATTAAAGTTCATAAATTAATTATTCACGAGAATATTACATTAATAATGCTTACTTATTTTAAATTTTATTTATTTATTCAAACGTAAAGTTATTGCAGCATTGGTTTTATTATATATAAATAAAAAAAATATTTAAATATAAATAGATTTCTTAATTCTTTTTTCGTCTGTAAAGGGTAATTTCTGAACACCTTAATAAGGATTAAGAGATAAAAGTCATATTTTTTTATTAGTTTGCGATTGTTTCCGACTTAAATATATAGATGGAGCTGTAGTAAAATTTTCAAATATTTTATTAATGAATCAGCGGCTAGTTCCAGCATCACTTGATGTAAACAAAATGGTTAATTGTGCGGAACTCGACTGATTTCCATCACAAAATTAAAATATGTGAATTTATTACAATTTAAACCAATACGAGAGTGTAATGTGCTCTAAAAAACTATTTTCAGCGCTATTTGAAAAAGGTGAGTAGATTGATAAAAGTTTTATCTTATCTTTATTGATATCATTAAAATATGCACTGATTAATATTCATTGATCGAACACAATTTTCGTCATGATTACATAAGAAATTCACTCATTGTTTACTTAATGCGAGGTTTTGGGTTCAAAACTCAAGTACGTGACTCTTAAATTTTTATACGAATTTTTACTAAATATTTTGAACAAATTCTTGTTTAACAATGTAGTGAGTGGAAATAAGGTCATCATAATCATCATCAGCCCATATACATATGTTCCACTGCAGGTCGCGGGCCTCCTCTACAACCTAGAGGGTTTTAGGCCTTAGCCCGCCACGATGGCCTAGTGCGGGTTGGCGGACTACACACCTAAGAAATTCCTAAGAACTTTTAGGTGTGCAGGTTTTCCTTCATCGTTAAAGTACGTGATAATTCATTGTGAATACCCACATGACTTCGAAAATTCAGAGGTGTGCCTGGGGTTTGAACTCGACGCGACCGCCGAGATTTTCGACCGCGTGCTTAAACGATACGTTTGTTTAAATGTTAATAGTACAAAGTACACACACACACACTTTGGAGGAAACTATTAAATCCATTATTTATTATTGCATTTTCAATTCTATATTGGTTTATGTAAATCTCGTGATACATTAGAGATGCACTGATAACGTCTCATGGCGATTACCGAGTAATCGACCAATTAAGTCCGATTAATCGGTTGTTTCATACGGAGCCGAAACGTGGACACTCACCAATTCAAAGTCGCTCAGCGTGCTATGGAGCGGGCAATGCTTAGAGTTTCTCTGGCGGATAGAATTCGTAATGAAGTCATCCGCCAGAGAACCAGACTCATTGACATTGCTCGCAAGATTATCGCGCTAAAGTGGAAGTGGGCCGGCCATGTCTGCCGACGGTCCGACGGCCGTTGGAGCAGACAAGTGTTGGAGTGGAGACCGCGCTTAGGCAAACGTAGTGTAGGACGACCTGCAGCACGATGGTCCGACGACTTGAGAAAGGTGGCGGGTAGCGGATGTATTAGGGCTGCTCAAGACCGGGATGGTGGGCGCTTTCTTGGGGAGGCCTACGTTCAGCAGTGGACGGCGATAGGCTGAGTATATACACCAGTGGCGTGCCTAGGGTCTCTAGCTAGGGCAAGCCCAAATCTTTATTTCGGTTTTTATAGTGTATTTTTTTGGTCCAGAAAGTCAGAGAACTAATAAATAATATACCTATCGCAAATTATTTACATTCAAGATTTTGACATATTGATGTAGATATATTATAGTACTGGCCCAACAAAGAAATAATTATTTGTCGCTAGGGATAGTTAGTACCAAAAACCATAAAATGTCGGCGAAAATTATTAGAACAATAATATGTCCAAATTGTGCACAAACGTCGTGTCTCTCTAAATTTGAATGTGAGATGTTATAATATAGACACGGAATATATTATATTCAATTTTATAAGACAAATAACTCGACTCGAATTGGTTTCAAACCACATAATTAAAAAGTAAACAGTCAAATTTTAAAAATTAATTATGAGAAATTTCGTGACATAATTAACGAGAAATGAATACTTCAATGCGTTGTTTACAATATTTATAAAAATAAATCTAAGTATGTGGTGTTGTAAATTTGAATGCAGAATGCATAACAAGAACCAGATAAATTATTTAAATCATTATAACAAGAATTCCACACATTTTAAACATTATATAAAATATGCAACACAAACATAATATAACCTTTTCGTATAGGAACATTCAACTATTCAATTAGTTATGTACTTACTAATCGGATCTATTAAGCGTCCTCATAATTTTTAACAATTAGAGAAATACTCGAGTCTGGCATATTATGTAGGTTTTGGACAAGTTACGAGCGGTTTTTTCACAGTATAATTTAATGAATTTACCTTATCTTCGAAGAGCAAAACATGCACACACTTTAAGTCGCCACGAGGATTAACAATAAACTTCACCCATTTTTTATAATCACTGTAGTAATATTCTAAATATCACAACAAATTCTATTTAATTTGGTTCTTGCACTCAGTAAACGTAAACAATTAACAACGTGTGACCTTGACAAAATGTGCTTCACTGCACTCCAGGGTTGCCAATTGCCATTAAATAAAAATATATTGCCATGTTTTGGAGTGTTTTGTAGAAAAATTGAGAAATTGCCGTTTCATTTTTTTTCAATTACGTTAAATTCTTATCATATAATTGCCGTGTTTGAGGACACGGCAATGAAATTCTGCCGTGTACCGTGTTTTTTTTTTCCAACTGACCCCAATTACCTTATAACACGGCAATGGCAACCCTGCTGCACTTCAGAGCAAAAGCGGGATTCTTATGTCCATACTAATCCTTACTAATATTATAAATGCGATTGTAACTCTGTCTGTCTGTCTGTCTGTCTGTCTCGCTTTCCTGCTAAAACTACTGAACCAATTTAAATGATATTAGGTACACAGATAGTTTGGAGCCTGAGAAAGAACATAGGCTACTTTTTATTGCGGAAAAGGGGTTTTAAGGGGTTGAAAGAGGGGATGAAAGGTTGTATGGAAGTATTGTCATTTTTAAAGCTATAAACTTGAAACTTATTTTTTAGGCTGTTGATTAGATATAAATAAATATGACATTCAAAGTATGTAAAAAAATTACCTTTAAGGGATTAAAATAAAAATAGGGGATGAAAGTTTGTATGGAAATTCGTCATTTTTGAAGCTAGACTGATGAAACTTTTTTATATGGCTTTTATTACATTACATCATATATATGATATATATATATACACAATATAATATGTTATAAATATGACTGTTACGCTTTCACGCCTTAATCATTTGACCGATGTGAACGATTTTTGGTATGGATATACTTAAATGGGACTCTGTGGAATAAAATAGACTACAACTTATTTTCTTTCTGAACCCAACCCTGTAGTCTACGCGGACGGAGTCGCGGGCAAAAGCTAGTTGCTATATAAACGGTATGTTGGTTATATCTATGTTTTAAAATCCAATGGGAATTTCGACGTAGTGCGAAAGAGATAGAACTAGTAAAGTGAAGAAAGGTTTAAAGCACACGAGATAGAGGGAGATAGATATTATTATTATGTTCAACATTGATGTTTACTCTAAACTATTGACGTTCGTGCGCCCGCGTTTCGTTGTTTTGAAATTATATATATGGGCAGGGATATGGCGCGCGGCGGCGTGGCTGTATGGCGGACGACGGCGCGGCAAAAATACGTAAATTTCTGTTTTTGAATAAATATTTTGTTTTTTGTATTGAATTATGGAATATCTAGTTTATGTTTCTTATTCGGAATTACGTAAGGCAAGCTGGGCTTTTGGGCTTCTATGGAAGTACCGCCACTGATATACACATATATATAATCTGTTGTTTCAATTAGAGTCGCGTTTCATTAACGCAGTACTTAATGTGTGTCGCGTTGAACGTACGCTATACGGATCTCGATTAATCGGCCAATTATAGGACGAGGCACTTCAATCAAGTGGGTATCACTTTGTTTTACAACATGTATTTGTATCCTCCGGAATCACGCACGGTCCTGATCCCACGTAAAGCTTTTAATCGCGTGTTGTGGTCAAAACCTTATTTTTGCTAATGACTGGATATTTCTATCTGCCCTGATAGTGGTATTATGTTGGGAGAGTCCTGTGACAATGGGATTGCGATTGTAGTTGTGTAGACATGTGTATTTCATTTTCTCGTGTATACATTTATACCCGTACCTATCCCCGTAAGGATAGGCTGCACTTCAGCTAAATAAGATCATCCTCAACAGCCCATATACGTCCCACTGCTGTGCACGAGCCTCCTCCACAACTGAGAGGGTTTTAGGCCTTAGTCCGCCACGCTGGCCTAGTGCGGGTTGGCGGACTACACACCTATAAAATACGAAAATTGACGTTTTCCTAACAATCATAGATATTAAATGTATGTGGTTGTAAGGAAAACGTATTTTTTTATTTTTTTGTCGGAATTATTTTAATGTCACGGTGTTTGTAATCACCGCAGCTATTATCTGCCTTAGTTTCCGATCACGGTCTGAATGCACCCTGTAAGAATTTTGTAATAGAACTACCTAATGAATTTAAATATTGGAAATCTAACACGTAAACTTAACCACACGGCACATACTGCAAGACCGACGCTTTAGTAATTTTATCAGCGCGTATGAAATATCGCTACAAGAGACTTTTCGATCTCACAGCGCACAGGCCCAAACTAAATATTGAGCATCGTGTACAAAAGCGAGAGAGCAATGTGTTGTGCAAGTCAATAAAGTGTCGATACTGCTATAAACAACGCGAAACATATCTTGGATGACATATCTCAATTCCTAGTACACACCATCATCATCATCATCATCATAATCATAATCATAATCATCATCATCATCAGTCCAAAGATGTCCACTGCTGAACATAGGCTTCCCCCAATTATCTCCACAGTGACCTATTGGGTTGGGTTGACTGCCTCGTGGTCTCGCAGTACAAGTATGTGCCGTGCGATCTAGAGGTCCTGGGTTCAATTCCCGGGTCGGGCAAAGTGTTTTTGGGTTTTTCCATTAGGAAATTCTCGGTAACAGCACGGAGTCTGGACATGTGCCCGAAAAACAGGCTCGCCCCCTATTACGTGGGTCTGAAACATACTTGGCGACATGTGGGTGCAGAAATGCACCTCTGCCTACCCCTTCGGGGAATACAGGCGTGAGTTTATGTATGTATGGGGCCGCCTGGATCCAGCGACGTCCATCCATCTAGTACACAACCAGGACATAATATCTACAATTGCCTTGTTGTAGACGTAGAAAAAGGCATTGAAGAAGAGGAGGACAGCGATGAGAACCAGCGGCCGCTGCTGGGTCCTGATGGGGACGGTCGTCTACCCGTGCGGGCGCGGCCGCCCAGACCCAGGAACCTGAACCTTGCAGTCACCACGCAGTAAGTCTTATTATAAACAGAACAATTAACATGTCCCTTGATCATCTTCAACGTTGTCAAATATTGTTGAGCATTATAAAAACTCAATAAGTCGTGATGGCCTCGAAGTTTAAGCAAGGTCGAGAATCTTAACGGTCGCGGGTTCAAACCTGAGGCACACACCTCTGACTTTTCGAAGTTATGTGTGTATTCACTATGAATTACCACGTACTTTAACGGTGAAGGAAAACATCGTGATGAAACCCGCACACCTAAAAAGTTCTTAGGAATTTCTTAGGTGTGTAGTCCGCCAACCCGCACTAGGCCAGCATGGTGGACTAAGGCCTAAACTCTCTCAGTTGTAGAGGAGGTCCGTGCCCAGCAGTGGGACGTATATGGGCTGATGATGATGATGATGATTATAAAAACTGTGCTGATACAATTTTAGTAGGGTGGTAAACGTTTATAATTTCGTACGTAATTCTATAGTAAATGTATTAGAAAAATTAATAATTAGCGAAAGGAAGGAAAGAAATCGGTTATAAAACAACATTTTGAAGATGGAAGCTTCTGTCTATCTCCCAACACGTGCGCAAGTATAGTGTAACTTTACTAACGTCAGCCCCTCATCGTGATCTTACAACGTTCGTTTGAAGTAGTCGCGAAAGGGTCCCAACAGAATTAAAAATACAAAAATAATTGTCTCAATACTTTTATAAATGTAAACAGTAGTAATCTTCTTTTTTAGGAACACATCCACTCGCCTCTTGCCGAAACTAATCATTCCAGACATGACGCCATCATCAGTGTCTTCAACAGTCCAGAACACACCGGTGATAGACACAGGAAGCACCATGACCAAGCACTGGAGACGTGGTGATCGGAGGTTACGAAGACTCAATACAGAACTGCTGGAGGCCATCGAAGGACATGATGTGGAGGAGGTGGAAAGGTGAGAATGGTTATGATCATTGGCCGTACTACTATAGAAGCCCAAAAGCCCAGCTTGCCTTAAAAACATCCGAATGATAATCTTTAAGGTTTAAAACTTTATTTAGCAAAATCAATTTGACATATAAATGAGAATATTCTGAGCCTACAACAAACAATTACACAATTAACGAGTAACGCTTTTGGGCTTCTATGGAAGTACCGCTACTGGTTATGATATAGATGTCTGTCTGACCTTTTACGGCAGGAAAAATTACTTCCAACTTTTTCCAATTGTATGAAATAAGTTGTGATGGCCTCGAGGTTAAGGAGCGCGGTCGAGAATCTCGGCAGTCGCGGGTTCAATCCCAAGGCACACACCTCTGACTTTTCGAAGCTATGTGTGTATATTATAATGTATTATCACGTACTTTAACGGTGAAGGAAATCATCGTGAGGAAACCTGCACAACTAAGAAAAGTTCTAAAGAATTTCATTGGTGTGTAGTCTACTAACCCGCACTAGGCCAGCGTGGTGGACTGAGGCCTAAATCCTCTCAGTTGGTCTCAGGCTAAAAAGGCTACCCTAAGCCCATATACATCCCACTGCTGGGCACGGGCCTTCTCTATAACTAAGAGGGTTTAGGCTCTAGTCCAAACCCAATTAATTAAAAAATATTAAGGATTATATCTCATTACTCAGCTTAATAATATCCAGTTACTTCCATTTCACCACAGGTTACTCAATAAAGGAGCCAACCCTAACGCCACCTGTCGGTTGGATCTCGTCTCCGCGTGTCACATAGCAGCACTCACAGGAGGCGATGCGCTCTCGCTTCTAGTCAAGTTCGGAGCTGAAAAGCTTCGGATAGACCGGTTGGGGAGGACTCCGCTACACCTGGCTGCCTGGGCGGGGAACGCTAGACAAGTGGCGATACTTTTGGATTTTCCTGAAGGTACAGTCTACTGTATTTGGCATATTTGTCTATAAGAATGACTCGTGGTCTCGCGGTATAAGCATGTGCTGTGCGATCTAGAGATCCTGGGTTAGATTACCGGGTCGGACAGTGGTATTGGATTTTTTTATTCTCAGTATCACCATGGAGTCTGGAATTGCGCCCGGCCATAGGCTCCCCTCCTATTACGTTTACATGCTTTTCCAAATGTGGGTGCAAAAATGCACATCTTCCTACCACTTTAGTCGTCAGCCCAAATACGTCCCACTGCTGGGCCCGGGCCTCCTCTACAACTGAGAAGGTTTAGGCCTTAGTCCACCACGCTGGCCTAGTGCGGGTTGGCGGACTACACACCTAAGAAATTCCTAAGAACTTTTAGGTGTGCAGGTTTTATTACGATGTTTACCTTGACCGTTAAAGCAAGTGATAATTCATTGTGAATACACACATAACTTCGAGAAGTCAGAGGTGTGTGCTTGGGGTTTGAACCTGCGGCCGCTGAAATTCTCGACCGTGCGCCTAAATCTCGAGGCCATCACTGCCTTTGGTATGGGGTAATGTATGTATTTTTTTTTAAGCTTTCGTTAGATACTTTATTTGCGTAGACTACATGATTATTTACAGAAGGAAATGAAAAAAACCCGACTGAGGCGGCGTAAAAAATACAGTATAAATGATTTAATTCATTACATTACGAGTATATAGTTAAAACCAAAAAGCTCAACATAAGCAAATAAGACTAAGAGTTTAGATTTTCTAACGTTGGGACTGCTATTAATGTTCATTAAGAGATTTTACCAAAGAAAGTAGATATAAAAGCAATCAGAATGTTCTATTCTATTCTTTATCCACCCAAACAATCTCACTTTCTCGTTTATTAATCGCAAGCTTTTCAATGTAAAAAGTAAAAAACATCAGGCAGATTTGTCTCACATGCATCAATGGTAAAAAATCAACATTATTAAGATTATTTTTTTATATATTTCATCAAGCAAATGCACCCGCAGAAACTAATATAAAAATATGTGACCGCAATCCGCATTTTACTATACCAAGACCCTTTCTATGAGATGACATGGTTGTAATAAATATCGATAAAATGTTGGATGGTATAAAACGAGTCATGTTTTCCTCATGACCACAATGAGATGGAACTCAGAGTCTGGCGCCACAACAGCTTCAGTCTTCCTAGAGACCAGTCTTAGCACCACCAGCTCATCCGTCACATCCTGGAAAAATATATTAAAGATTTTATTTTTCATACATACATAACCTCACGCCTGGATTCCCCGAAAGTGAAGGATGCTGGGAACGGGACTCCTCTACATCGAGAGAGTTTAGGCCTTAGTCCACCAGCTGGCCTCGTGCGGGTTGTCGGACTACACACCTAAGAAATTCCTAAGAACTTTTAGGTGTGCAGGTTTCCTCACGAAGTTTTCCTTCGCCGTTAAAGTACGTGATAATTCATTGTGAATACGAGGAATATGAGGAGAGGAGAATATGAGGTGTGCGTTGGGCAAACCCCAGGTTTTAAATCCCAAACGACTTCAAAACTTTATTTGGGATTAATCGGATTCCTACAATCTCAAATAGGATTCAGCTCGTTAGTATGATTGAACAACAGATGTACGGCGTGCATCAAGTGGCCCTGCATTTGATTCTCGCGTCAGGCTTCAATTCAATTGTCATTGGGTACGGAGTTGTGAAATATGCTCGTTAAACCATAATAGGCTGGATGTCGACAACACGCGACATAATTACGGCGAAACGTGTGTGTGGAAATACAACTCGTATCAGTGGCGGTACTTCCATAGAAGCCCAAAAGCCCAGTTTACCTTTCAAAATTCAGAATAATAAGCTTTAAATCATTTAGCTAAAAAAAGCAGTGATGGCCTCGAGGTTTAGGTTTACACACCTCTGACTTTTCGAAGTTATGTGTGTATTCACAACGAATTATCACTTGCTTTAACGATGAAGGAAATCATCGTGACAAAACCTGCACACCTAAAAAGTTCTTAGGAATTTCTTAGGTGTGTAGTCCGCCAAACCCGCACTAGGCCAGCGTGGTGGACTAAGGCCTAAACCCTCTCAGTTGTAGAGGAGGCCCGTGCCCAGCAGTGGGACGTATTTGGGCTGACGACGACGAAATCATTTATTTTATAAAAGCAATTTCACATAAATATAAATGAGAATATCCTGACCCCACAATAAACAATTATAAACTAGACATTACACAATTAACGGGTAACGCTTTTGGGCTTTGGAAGTACCTACACTGCTCTATATACCCGTTCGGAGATAGAGGCGTGAATTTATAGTTTGTATATGTTGGAAAAATCCAAGATAGGTAGTATTATCCACATCTATACTAATATTATAAAGCTGAAAGTTTGTTTGGTTGAACGCCGTAATCTCAGGAACTACTGGTGCGATTATGTTTAGCTACATATCTCTGCCTCGTGGTCTCGCGGCACAAGTATGTGCCGTGCGATCTAGAGGTCCTAAGTTCGATTCCCGGGTCGGGCAGTATTATTGGGTTTTTCCATTAGGAAATTCTCACTAACAGCACGGAGTCTGGAAATGTGCCCGAAAAACTGCAATAGGCTCGCCCCCTATTACGTGGGACTGATACATACCTGGCGTAATGTGGGTGCAGAAATGTACCTCTGCCTACTCCTTCGGGGAATACAGGCGTGAGGTTATGTATATATGTAGTATGTACATACATACATATGTTACAAATCATCACACTAACACCAATAACGGCTATGAAAACGTGGCATTAAGAATAATATTCATTTTGAAGCATTCCGCATACGGAATTGCGGGCAACAGCTATTCGTAAATGTAGAATTACGATCGCGTTAAAATACTGCATACTTACAATTTCTTTGAGCGCATTTGACGCGTGGTGCGACAGATTCCTCATGTGCAGAGAGTATGTCGCCGCAGTCAAACTGTCCAACGTCGTGGTCTCCGGGAATCCTGGAATAAACGCTCATTACTAAATGAACAGGATTTTAAATGAATGGGAATAAGGTTAGTCGTATAAGCTGCTTTAAGCGCTTTAGTATGTATGTATGTACCTTTGCAGTCCTCTTGAGTTGAAGTCTCATTCGTACTAATTTCCTGATGAGATTTTCTTTAAACTTGAGACCAGAAAGAATTTTAAAGCATAGGTACATACATATGTACATAACCTCACGCCTGTATTCCCCGAAGAGGTTAGCAGTGGTGCAATTCTGCACCCACATTTCGCCAATATGTAGAAGTCCGGCGTAATAGGGGGCGAGCGTATTGGCTGTTACTGAAAAATTCCTAATAGAAAAACCTGATAACACTTTGCCCGACCCGGGAATCGAACCCGGGACCTCTTGATCGCACGGCACATTTTAAAGCATCTTAATTATTATTATTCTATTTTTTTAATATATTTTTCTTTTAATCTGAGAGCTTTCATTTTATTATTATTTTTGACTTTTTGAACGTCCACTGCTGGACTTAGCGTACAGATCTTAAATGCAACTCGGCTGAAGCGACTTTCGTCCAGCGGCCTAAAATATTCGATTCTCCTTGATTCTGGACGTTCAAGACATATTCTGTGTGCGGCATGCGATAGAGAAGTCCCGGGTTTGATCCACGGGGTCAATTGAGTATTTAAAAAAATATCATAGTAACAACATAATCTCTGGAAATGTACCTAGTGTTATGTAATCTTAAAAATTAGCGAAACTTAGAGGTAGAAATACATCTCTTGTTACCATTTTAGGGACAGAGTCAAGATTCATCACCATCATCATCATCATCATCAGCCCTTACACGTCCCACTGTTGGGCACGGGCCTCATCTACAACTGAGAGGGTTTAGGCCTTAGTCCACCACGCTGGCCTAGTGCGGGTTGGCGGTCTACACACCTAAAAAAATCCTAACAACTTTTGGGTGTGTAGGTTTCCTCACGACGTTTTCCTTCACCGTTAAAGTGATTGATGATTTTGAATACACACATAACTTCGAAAAGTCAGAGGTGTGTGCCTGGGGTTTGAACCTGCGACCGCCGAAATTCTCGACCGCGTGTCTTAACCTCGAGACCATCACTACTTTCAAGGTTTAGATCAAGTCAAGATTACTTATGGATTATATGAATAGCCTGGTTCAATAGTAACCCTTTACTCTTTCACAGACAGTTACGAACATTTTATAAAATTCTCCCTTAACCAAGAGAAGAATAATACAGGACGATTACGTCATACATAATGTACTTGTGTGTAATTTGTTCTCGTAAGGGCGCCTACACATAGACCGTCCGTTTTACAGGTCCGTTAAAACGGATATTTTATTAGCGTATGTAGCTGTATGAGCGAGTTCACACAGAATACAGTATATCGGATCCAGTAAAAAATCCCACACACAACGGAAACCGCGCCAGGCTTGGCACGGGCGTACGCGGGGTTCGTAATCGTTTAAGAAGGTCATCAAAAGTAGACGTCGTCATTCGGCAATAAGTAAAAATTTAGATACACTAAAGAACGAAAGTCCAGTAGCGTCGGATCTGTTAAAATCGGTCCTGTAAATGCGGTGTGAATATTATAAATAAATAAATACACCCAACAGTCACATACATAGTTCTGATCCCACACTAAGATACAAGTCTTGTGTCGTGGGTATCAGAAACTACGAGAGACTTTTTGGTCTCACATACACCCAGACCCGAAACAAATATTTGTGGATCACACATTTGTGTCGGTGCGGGGATCGAGCCCGCGGCCTCTCGTTTCGCAAGCTGGTGTCTAGCCAACTGCACCACGGGGCTGTCAATATTGCCTCCAGTAGCGACGGGTCCGTTAAAAAGGATCATGTAAATCGGACGTCCTATGTGTACGCGCCCTAACAATGTAAGCAACTGAGTACACGAGCAAACTAATAGCTTTAATTACGGCCCGGCGGAACATGCTAGTGCGGTAATTTGATATCATAGACAAAGTGGAAGGCATCTTGCTGTATTTCAACACGACTTGAAACCTTAAATCTTGAAAGATATCTTGTTTTCTTCACGTTGTTGGTAAAAGAAAGTTTCACTTAGATAAATGTGTGTGATCTGTTTGTTTCGTATTTAGGTTTTCGCGACTAAAAAGTTTTTACTTGTTTACATTTTACTTTAAATAGAGGGTGAGACTATGTTTATTTAAACATTAAGCGAAAATTTACGGTTTCACAACAGCCCCGTGGCGCAGTTGGCTAGATACTAGCTTGCGAAACGAGAGGCTGCAGGTTCGATCCCCACACTTAGACAAATGTTTGTGCGATTAACAAGTATTTGTTTCGGGTCTGGGTGTTTGTGAGAGCGAAAAGTCTCTCGAAGTTTCTGATACCCACGACACAAGACTTGTATCTTAATGTGGGGTCAGAACTATGTATGTGACTGTTGGGTGTATTTTTTTTATTTTACAACAATCAGACCAGAAGCAAATTCATGACGTCCACGTTCTTACAAAAATGGCATGACAACGTCTGGTATTTCGTTTTACAATAGGCATAAAACTATTCGCCTACTGGCAACAAAACTCTTAAGCTGGCATGGCTAAGAAATTTCGTATTACGTTTATCAAAGGACCTTAAGAAAGAAGAAAAAAAGAAGCATTATATGCTAGCACAATAACAAATCAATAATTATAATAAAAGTCACATTAAAAACATTAGACTGCACCAGAAAATGTATCTCCTATTCAGCTATAATATGTTGCAGTAACGCTTAAACGATACTGCAACACTTTTTCGACGGGAGGCCTAAGCGACGTGCGGTGCAGTCGGACTTATAAAATGTGAAATATTAACAAAATAAAAAATAATTGTCATAATTAGAAATAATTATCACGTCCTTTAACGTTGAAGGAAAACATCGTGATGAAACCTGCACAACTAAAAGTTCTTAGGAATTTCTTAGGTGTGTAGTCCGCCAACCCGCACTAGGCCTGCGTGGTGGACTGAGGCCTGAACCCTCTCAGTTGTAGAGGAGGCCCGTGCCCAGCAGTAGGATATAGGCTGATGATGATGACGAAGAAAAAGTCTATGATAATAATATAGATTCTTTGATACCTTCACAGTTAACAATGATGGTACCCACAACGTTCCCATTCTCATTGATACGGACCATGGTGTTGGTAGCTCCTGGACCCTGAAATAATGTCAAAGTTTAGTAGGAACAGATTAATTGCCAATCAGCTAATGCTTCTTATAAAACTAAGTTCTTCAAGCAAAGCGTAATAGTTTTTTTTATACAGGGTTAACCCGACATCATAAAATTAATTTAAAGCATTCTAAAATTAATTCGTGACAGTATTCCCCCACAAGATACAAATTTTGTGCAAAAACCGGTAGTTTTCCAAAAAAAAAACGATTCAAGATCTTAAATTTTCGTTCCGATATTTGCTCTGGCCTATTTTGTAGGTAAATAATAAACTATGTGGTTATATATTATTTTTGACTGCCTCGTGGTCTCACGGTACAAGTATGTGCCGTGCGATCTAGAGGTCCTGGGTTCGATTCCCGGGTCGGGCAGAGTGTTATTGGGTTTTTCCATTAGGAAATTCTCGGTAACAGCACGGAGTCTGGAAATGTGCCCGAAAAACGGCAATAGGCTCGCCCCCTATTACGTGGGACTGATACATAGTTGGCGAAATGTGGGTGCAGAAATGCACCTCTATCTACCCCTTCGGGGAATACAGGCGTGAGTTTATGTATCTATGTATATTATTTTTGCTTAGTTATGTAATTGGTTTTATTTAAAAGCATGATGTTAAAAAACCCTGTATGTTAGTAAATTAGATGATATATAATGCTAAGTGCAGTGCCGTCCTGGTAGAATATCAAAAACTGACAAACAATCGGAATTGGTAGTATGGTATTTGGAAATATACCTATAACGAGCGATACGTAATCGTACATGGGACATGTACGTACGTGGGACAAGAGTGAAAAAACGGGTTGTTGATAAGTTTTGAGCACAGATGATCTTGGAGGCAAGGAATAGTCTTAGGATTGAGGATAGGGTGTGGGGGATTCCGTGGGAAAAAAAGGTTGATAGTCTATAGATGATTATAGAATAAAATATAATGGAAATAAAGAGCATTATAGAAAGATAATAAGTACAGTATACCAATGAGGTTTTTACCTTTTAAGAGCATGATAGTTCATTATGGAAATACACACTACGAAAATCAGTGCTGTGTGATAAAATCTGTGTAGAATGTAATTCCTATGATAATAGTAGATGCAGACAATCCCGAGATAATAATAATTTAATAAATACACCCAACAGTCACATACATAGTTCTGACCCCACACTAGGATACAAGTCCTGTGTCGTCGGTATCAGAAACTACGAGAGACTTTTCGGTCTCACAAACACCCAGACCCGAAACAAATATTTGTGGATCACACAAACATTTGTCTCGGTGCGGGGATCGAACCCGCGGCCTCTCGTTTCGCAAGCTGGTGTCTAGCCAACTGCGCCACGGGGCTGTCTGTGTGATTTTTAAATGTGTCATGTGAAAGCGAATTCCTCGCCCCGTACATCCCATTACAAGTTGTGTTATAAAAGTTGAAAACAACATTTCCCTTTTTATTATGTGTTCATGTGATTTCGTTTGTGTTTTAGCTCATACAAGACAGATGGTTTTTAAGTATTTTAGTACTGAAATTTGAAAGTTTTAACACTAGAAAAGCAACTAAACTTTGCATTGGCACCTGATGTTAAGTGCAATGAGTTTTAAGTGGAGTGTCCATTTAATGAAAACGACTACTATCTCTTACTAGTTATGTAGGACTAATGGAAACGAGTATATACGATCTCGGAAGGCTACCTACTTGCTTTGCTATTATTGCTGTGGTGATAGCTATCTATTTACTGCCAGCAAATAAAGTGAAATCCTTGACTTGTAGCTTTCAATCAGTTTTTTTGGAGACGGTTTCGATTTGTGGGTACTGTGAAATTTTAATGTAAACCGGTATGCGTTTAAGTTTTTTTGTATAATGTATATTTATTTTGTACGAAAGTGGTATATAATGAGTGCCCAAGAAGAACGTATAGAAATCAAATAAATGTTTTCTGCTTTAAAGAAAGTCATAATAAATCTAAAAAAATATAATATGGGATACCTAATTTCTGATGAAGAAATAGCAAAAGAGACACGTCAAGACCAAATCGTCCCTGCTTACCTCTGTAGTACGCCGATGTCATCATCATCAGCCCTTATAAGTTATACGTCCCATTGCTGGGCACGAGCCTCGTCTACACCAGAGGATTTAGGCCTTAGCTCACCACAATGGCCTAGTGCGGGTTAGCGGACTACACACCTAAGAAATTCCTAGGAACTTTTAGGTACTTAACTTAGATGTATGTAAGTCTGTAATATATGTGTGTACTTTAGCCGTGACAAGTTATTTTTATTACGTACCATAAAATTCTGCGCAATTTCCATTGTGTAAAATGCTTTAGCAATAAATAAAGCAAAAAGTATTGACGCGGCCTGACAGACGTTTAATCCGTTCTGTTTTAAAATATTTATTTTTCATTTTTGCCAGTATTATGGGGCTTAAACTGTCATAATTTTTATTATTAATTCTACTTATGTACCTTTACGCCACCATCCCTGAAAGCGAATTCAAAGATGAATTTTCACCCATGTTTCGCCAGTTTAAAAATAAATAGTAAAAGAGAAGAAAGCAATTTGCTACAAACGGAAATTGAAGCAGGGAGGAGGCTTTGGATCACAAGAGCCGCGTTGTAATATGAACCTCAGAATTACATATTTTTTATCTGCCGAGTGTTAACCGACCGTGATATAAAACTAACACAGGTTATAGTTACGGTATGGAGGGTAAAGGTAAGAAGTGTTATCTTGTATATGCAAAAGTGTCCGTCAAAATGTCTTAAATTGGGGGCGCCACATTAGCATCAGTATCATATATTTTAAAGGAAGCGGAAATCAATAAACGTACTATTCACAGTTCAGGATATAAACTCACTCTAGCTACACGCGTTTTTCATAATAACTCTTTAAGGTTATATTTACTACATTATTTTGTACTACGCAAGTAGTTGACATTTTCAATAAACTACTTTAGTCGACAATAATATTAAATTCATACCATGTCCTTTGTCTTACCAGCGCCATTATGGAAGGTTTTTGAACTGTTATATACAGCTGACAGCTGGACACTTTTTTCGATTTTGTACCATATGAGATGACACTCCTTACCTTTACCCTCCATAAGCTACGGTGACTAAAACACATTGATGCTTAAAATAAGGATGCCAAATTTCGAGTTAATCCGATGTCTTGAAGGGGGTCAAAATCATGTTCAAAGATTCCGTTACATACTAACATACGTACGAGGGCAGTCCGATAAGTACTTAGCCTCACCGCCCGATGGCACCACTATCGTAAGATAAATTTACCATCATGTAGCACATCTTCGTAGACGGCTATTGTCAAAATTTCAGCCGAATTGGATTTGTAGTTTTGTTTTGACCGCGTGTGTAAGCGGACGTGTCCGCGGATTTTCGAAAAATGGAAAAAGAGCAATATCGGCCGGTGATTTGATTCTTGTTTTTGGAAGGGAAATCGCGCAGCGATATCAAAAAGCGCTTGGATGCTGTTTACGGTGACTCTTCTCCTTCAATGGCGACCGTCAAAAATTGGTTTAACGAGTTTCAACGTGGTCGCACGTCAGTTTTTGATGAGCCACGCCCAGGTGCCCCAAAAACGGCTACCACGGAGGATAACGTGAGAAAAGTCCCGATCTTGTATTGGCAGACCGCCGATTGAAGGTGCGCGAGATAGCTGAGACAGTAGGCATCTTAAAAGACCGCGTGGGTCATATCCTGCATGAAATATTGGGCATGAGAAAGCTGTCGGCTCGATGGCTGCCGCGTTTGCTCACTTCGGACGACAAGCGCATCAGTGACACAACTTCAGAGCAGTGTTTGACACTGTTTAGGTGCAATCCGAAGGGGTTTCTGCGTCGTTTCGTGACCGTCGACGAAACATGGATTCACTGGTACACACCAGAGACCAATAAACAGTCGAAACAGTGGACTTTACCCGGCGAATGTGCTCCGAAGAAGGCGAACACTGTCCCATCGGCCGAAAAGGTGATGGCCACCGTTTTCTAGGTTTCACAAGGTGTGATTTACATCGACTACCTGGAGAAGGGCAAAACGGTCACAGGGCTCTACTATGCCGAACTATTGGGCCGATTCAACGCTGAATTGTAGAAAAAAACGGCTCCATTTGGCGAAGAAAAAAGTGCTCTTCCACCATGACAACGCACCGGCTCACACCTCCGCCGTCGCAACGGCCAAATTGGTCACATTAGGCTACGAACAGCTGCTCCATCTACCGTATTCTCCAGATTAGGCCCCGTGTGACTTCTTTTTGTTTCCAAACTTGAAAAAGTCCGTCGCCGGACAGAAATTTGAGTCGAATGAGGAGGTTATCGCCGCCACGGAGGCCTACTTTGTAGACCTCCAGAAAACGTTCTTTTCAGACAGCTTAAAGAAGTTGGAGCATCGCTGGGTCAAGTGAATCGAGTTGAAAGAAGACTGTGATGAGAAATAAATCGCCACTTTTCCAAAATTTTCGTTTTTCTTTTGTAGGCTAAGTACTTATCGGACTGCCCTCGTATGAAGCTAATATAAAGCGTATAAAATAGAAAATGAAACAAATTACTTTTTCCTAACCATCGTAGATATTACCTGCCTCGATTTTCGACGTTTTTGCGGTCTATTTACCTTGTGTGTGCCTGTTGGGTGCATATATTAAAAGACCATTGTCCACAGATATTCAAGACAGAGTGGGAGATGATAGCATGTCGTCGGAAACGGAAGAAGATGTGAGGAAGCTATGCCCCCTCATCAAAGAAATGACGAATGTTAGGTGCGACCTCGGAGAAGTAAACATGGTGCTTCCGAAGACCTGGAAAGACAACATAGACCACGCCTGTAGAGACATCAAAAACAGCTTTGGTGATGTAAGTGAAGCTGTTTCAAATTGTACATACATACGCACTTGAAGCTATAGTCGTCGAGTTGGTAGGCAAAGGTGACCCCACAGAACAGCTGAATGACCCCCTATTACGTAGAAATTAATTCACAATTTGCGTAACGTGGTTGTCAAAATGCAATTCAGCATACATACATCACGCCTGTATTCCCCGAAAGAGTAGGCAGAGGTGCATTTCTGCACCCACATTTCGCCAGGTATGTATCAGTCCCACGTAATAGGAGGCGACCCTATTGCCGTTTATCGGGCACAATTCCAGACTCCGTGCTGCTACTGAGAATTTCCTAATGGAAAAACCTAATAACCCTTTGCCTGGGAATCGAACCTGGGACCTCTAGATCGCACGAGGCAGTCTCTGCAATTTAGCCTTCTTACTAATTGTGTTACCTTGATTTGGGGATCATTAGTTGTTTAAATTATTAACTTTGACTTTTTAAATCGATATTTATTTTTTGACAGCTTCCGTGGCGCAGTTGGCTAAACACCAGCTTGCGAAACGAGACGCCGCGGGTTCGATCCCCGCTCCGAGACAAATGTTTGTGAGACCGAAGACTCGTAGTTTCTGATACCCACGACACAAGACTCGAATGTTAGTGTGAGGTCAGAACTATTTTTTTAGGTATTTTCAGTGGTGCGTACCAGCTTAATGAAGTTTTTCATATCTCCGTTTTTCCAGATGTTCCAGTCGGGTTGGACTCCTCTCCACGTGGCGAGCTCTTGCATCAGGCGTCACTGCACCAGGCTCCTCCTCGCGTCAGGAGCTGAACCCAACATCTGCGATAGTGAAGGACGAACTGCCCTGGACGTGGTCGGCGCTGCTTACTATAGCAAGAAGGAAGTGTCATCTAACCAGTAAGATAATTTTTAAACCACTTTGTTGTACAAATTATAGACCTGCTATCAAAAGCTAAAACCTTCTTTGAATATTCAGAGTTTTTAAAAGTAGTGATGACTTCGAGGTTTAGGCGAACGGTCGTGTCGAAAATCTCGGCGGTCGAAGGTCCAAGCACCAAACACATACCTTTGACTTTTCGAAGTTATGTGTGATTTACTTAGGTGTGTAGTCCGCCAACCTGCACTAGGCCAGCGTTGCGGGCTAAGGCCTAATCCCTCTTAGATGTAGGGAAGGTCCGTGCCCCGCGGAAGGACGTGTTTGGGCTAATGATGACGAGTCTTTGAAAAAAATCAAATTAGTACTAAAATAAGTGATGAATATAATCTATCATTTCCATCCATTCCATTTACAAAAAATATGTGCTTAAGCTATCCCAAAAAAAACCTGGTTGATTTGATGACCTCATGGTCTCGCGGCACAAGTAATAAATAAATAAATAGTATAAATGAATAAAGTATGTGCCGTGCGATCTGGAGGTCCTGGGTTTGATTCCCCGGTCAGGCGAAGTGTTATTTGGTTTTCCATTATAAATTCTCAGTAGCAGCACGGAGTCTGGAAAGCGCCCGATAGATGGGAATAGTTTGCCCTATATTATGTGGGATTGATACATACTTGGCAAAATGTGGGTGCAGAAATGCACCCCCGCCTACCACTGTGGGGAATACAGGCATTAGGTTATGTAAATATGTGTTTGCATTAAGGGACCTTCTGTGGATTTTATCGATTTTTTATTATTTAAAAATCTAGCGCAGGCATTTGACCACGATCTCACCTGGTGTTAAGCGACGATGCGGTCGACGATGGAGCATGCCTGCCTAGTAGCAGCCTATTCACATTAGATTTGAATTTGCCCAGATTGTATTGTACGGGAAACACTTTTTCCTCCAGCATCAACAATACAAGAATATTTTATGCAACACTCACAATCACAAATGTATTTTCAGTCTTCCAGAAGTGATAAGAATGTTGCTCAAAGCTGGTGGTAAGTTCAACACGATGAAGCCTCGAGCCCCCAACTTTATGGACACACCGCTCCACACAGCCGTTGAGCTCGCCTGTTTAGAGGCTATTCGAGAACTGCTGGACGCTGGAGCATCCATCAACTGCCTCAACCGAGCTGGTGAAACGCCCCTTCATGTCTGTGTGAAGAAGGAGTTGGAAGAACATTTACAGGTTTGTGATAGATGAAGTAATCTTGAAGTCTAAAGTAGTGATGGCCTCAAGATTTAGGCAGAGATCTCGGCGTTCGCGGGATCAAGCCACAGGCACACACCTCTGGGTTTACGAAGTTATGTGTGTATTCACAATGAATCGTCACGCACTTTAACGAAACAATTGGTATTTTTAGTTTCTTCGAAACCGCTTAATTATTTTTTTATGATATCGCTCACGATTGGGAGTTGTATTTTCTAATTTACTCAAATTTATATTAGGAATTTTGGAATAATACAGGTATAATTTTTGCAGCTCCTAGCAAACTACGATTACATTAATGTGGATCCCATGCTGGCATGTGTAGACGTTAAAGATAAAGACGGCCACACGGTACTACAGGCTGCTGTGGAAGCTGCATGGGTTCCCGGAGTGTGCATAGCTTTGGAAGCAGGAGCTGATGTCACTTTAAAGGTATTTTTAATTCATACATTCATTCAGACTTTTTTTAACTATTAAAACAGTTAGCAGTTAAAGTTGAAAAAATATAATATAATTAATATATTTATAGAATGCATATTAATAGAATGCATAATTTTAAAAATTAAATTTTGGAACTAAGTTCCTTAGAATCATTTGATTTGACTGGCATTCTTGAGCTTGTGGAGATCAGTCTATATAACACATCACCTCATCAGAGAAATTTGTTGGGAACATTTCCTAGATTAAGCTATTAAGCTTAATATCATCTTTATAAATATTAATTTAAAGTGTAAATGTTTTTTTTAGGCAAATGATGGAGAAACACCAATACATTCAGCAGCAGCACTCGGTAACATTGATGTCCTGAACGAAATCCTTAGCGTAGCAAAACAAAAAGATGCACTCGATTACCAAAACGAAGAAGGAGAAACAGCTTTATTCAAAGCAATCATTCATGGCCGTCTAGAATGTGTCAAGCAAATAATAAAAGAAGGGGCATCTATGAAAATCACTTTACCAGGAGATGTTAACATATTCCACGTTGCAGCAGACTATGGAGAACTAGAGATACTTGAAGTCTTACTAGATCATGATAAGGCTTTAACCCAAGCCATGATAAATGCTTTAACAGCTGGTGATAGACGTGGCTTCGGACCTATACATTTCGCTGTTTCCAACAACCATGCTGACTGTGTCAAATTACTTTTAGCTAAAGGTGCTGATGTCCGCTTGAGAACAACTTGCAGCCCTCATAAAGCGTCAACTCCATTACACATCGCTGCAGTGAAAAATCACGTTGATATCGCAAAGATTCTACTAAATTTCGACAAGACAATACTTCATGAAGTAAATAGTCTTGGATGGTTTCCGATACACACAGCAAGTCATCACGGATGTCGTGATGTCATAACTCTTCTTCTTAAAGAAGGTGCTGATCTGTCAGGGTACACTGACGGCCCAAAGAAATACAAAAGAACAGCTATTGATATGATAATAAATAATTTACCAAAGCCAACAGAGTTTATGGAAGAAGTATTTGACTCGTACATTTCGAGCAATGGACAAGATCTTCAGGATCCCAGTTGCGTTATAACTGTTGATTATAATATATTGATGCCTAGTGTTTGTGAGATGGAGCAGATGAAAGTTATAGAAGCGTTGCTCAAGACGGGGAATCGGTATGGACAAAAGAGGTTGTTAGTTCATCCGTTGATAGAGAGTTTTCTGTATCTGAAATGGAAGGCGTTGTTGCCGTTCTTCTACGCTATTATAAGTCTGTACGGTTTCTTTGTGATGTCACTGACCGTGTTCATAGTTTCGGTGTTTTTCTATAGGGATACTAAAGATCATACTCCTGATTGGTTGGAATCTACTATATGGAGCTACGTTGTTTATGTTACGATTTCGCTTATACTTTTGCAGGTGAGAATCATAAAAATATACTATCTCGTTAATTACTACCAAGTAGTAGAAAATGTTACTTTTTGAAGCAGCAACAAATTGTCTTTTTTCTTTTCATAACTAATGCAGAATTGAAAAAGTCAATGTCCTCATGTATATAGATGAAACTTTGTTGCAATTAATGACCTTAATTATAAATATATTCAATAATCCATGATAGTTTTGAATAAAAAATTAAATAAAAAGAAACTAGGTGCTCAGATATTAATGACCTTTTTATCCACAGGAATTCCTCTACATGAATGTAAAAAGCAGTACGTATTTCCTTCAAATGGAGACCTGGGTGAAGTTTGGTTCACTAGGTTTAGCAGTTATACTTCCGTACGCAGTCATAGTAGTGCCTCTGGATGAAACGGACTGGCCGAGACATGTGGCAACTTTAGCATTACTTCTGTCTTGGGTCGAAATGATGTTCCTTCTATCCAGGTTCCCGAATTGGGGATATTATGTGTTGATGTTCGGGAAGGTCGCTTCAAATGTTGTGAAGGTAAGACTCCATTCTATTATTTTGTAGTAATTTTTTAACAATATATTTTACATACATACATACATAAACTCACGCCTGTATTCCCCGAAGGGGTAGGCAGAGTTGCAGAAATGCAACCACCCACATTTCGCCAAGTATGTATCAGTCCCACGTAACAGGGGGCGAGCCAATTGCCGTTTTTCGGGCACATTTCCAGACTCCGTGCTGTTACCAAGAATTTCCTAATGGAAAAACCCAATAACACTTTGCCCGACCCGGGAATCGAACCCAGGACCTCTAGATCCCACGGCACATACTTGTACCGCGAGACCACGAGGCAGTAACAGTAAATCATTTAAATAAACCAGATTTATAACATTATCAATATATTTTATTTCACTCTAAAAAATTGTTCCCAAAAAACTTAGCTGTACATTCTGTCAAATACTTAGTGATGCATTTTATATGAATCAATGAATCTAATAAGAGAAATATTTAATGACACTTAAAAAATATATATTTGGAAGAATAATAAATCGAATACTTTCCTTTTTCAGATCCTCCTGACATTCGCATTCCTAGTTATTGGTTTCTCACTTAGTTTCATGATTCAGTTCCGTTCGCAAATACCATTTGAAGGACCTTGGGCTGCCTTTGTGAAAACCATAGTTATGATGACGTCAGAGTTCGACTACGTGGCACTATTTGACGAAGAGCACTCCAAAGAACTTGCTACCTCCTTAGTGATAGTTAGACTTATATTCTTAGTATTCTTAATTCTAGCAGCTATAGTACTTATGAATTTGCTAGTAGGTGTTGCAGTTAACGATATAAATGATTTAGAAGTACTAGGTAATATAAGAAGATTGGCAAAGCAAGTAGAGTTCCTTAGTACATTAGACACGTTAGTTTATAATAAATTATTCAATAAAATACTGCCAAAAAAAGTTAATAATAGGCTGAAGAACAAGAGAAATGTCCACTGCATCATGACTCTAAGTCCAGGTAAACCAAGATGGAAGTACTCTAAAGTTCTACCTTCAAGAATCAAAGATGCCATATTTAACACAGCCCAGTTTCAGAAGAAACAAATGGACAATGAAAAAGATTTCCAAAAATTCAGTAACATGATGGATGAGATTCACGAAATTGTAGTTAAAGAGAGAAAAGGTATAGAAAAGGAAAAGAAAGATACAGATAAGATAGGAGAGGGACCAGATCTTAGAGAAAGAATTCTGAAAAGGGGAGAAGATATTTTTAAGCGTATTCATGGGATAGAGGATGCTGTGACAGAGATTAGAGAACAAACGAAATTATGTATTGAAGAATCCAAGTCTTCCGTAGAAATGCTCAATGTAAAAGTAGACCAAATGTCGTTAGAAATAGAAGCAATAAAACAGTTGTTAAGTAGAATAGAAAGTAAGATAAGCAGTTGAATGGTCAATGTATTTTTACAAATGTTATAAACTATACACTGGATTACTGTTGTTTTCTTCTGATGTCTTGTTAATTTCTGTGAGGCAGGGATTTTTTTATAGATGTTTAATGCTATACAGGATTATTCAAATATCTAATATTAGGTGCCGAGATGTTGAAACAATAATGTACCGGTCTGTTTTTTATTAACCCATATCATCCCAAGCATACTTAAACTACTTCGATTTGGATGAAACTTACAGCACATCACCTTATTACCCTTTTTATTATTAATATGTGATTAAAAAAAAATATCAACTTCTAATTTTTCAGTTTCAGTACCGTTCCAATAATGGAACAGTAGGAAGATATGCCACTGGTACCAATTAGCTTTTATGTATAGAAATTGTAGAAAATAAAGTTATTTAGTTGAGTATTATTTATTATTAGGTATGTTAACAGCTCACGTAATAAGCTATTTGAAAAGTTAGAATATTTTTTTTTGTTAAAATTTACTTATAATGAAAAACAGGTGAACATTTGCAAAGCAACGTTACATTTTTCACACGTCATAGTAGTATTTTTATGGCACATCCCACGGTGGCTTTATTTATATTTTTTTACTAAATGATGGATCTTGCCATCTAGTCTTATACTAGCAAGAACTCGTTTGATAACTGCAAGAGAAAATCTAGGAGTCAGATTATTGGCAGTCGAGACAAATGTGCTAGGTATAATGCTTTTGTCATTAGGTAAGTCTTCGCAATGTATCTCGTATAAGATAAAAAACGTAAGAATAAATTTGTGGCACTGGAGATAATTTGTACAATTGGACCGCATTATTGGCACAAACGTTTTAATTCGGAACATTAGTAACTGCCAGTTCATCTCTTGAGGCGTATAGAAATCCGATAACATCCCACATTTTGATGTAGTCTATCGACCCCTCCCATATATCTGTTATAATTCACGATGCATCGCGGTTTACCAACATCCTTTTTTTGCTCTGAAACTTAGTCCGGCTTTTCAGGGATGTCTTTGTGTCTCCATTGTCTTGTGACCAAGCACCTTTTTTTCTGATTCTCCATCAGATGTGCTAGGTTATTTTATTGGTTCAGCGGATTCTGCCACGAACAATTCGCTGGAGACATGTTATATTGCAGTTATTCCTATCTAGGTATTATCCAATGCCCTTACGTCGGCTTCCACTAACAGCTGATGTATAGATAAATTATTTATATTGACAGACTCCTGATCACGACTGTTTTCATCACTTTTATCATAATTTTCCGGGGGTGTTATGTATACATCCGTAGACAATACGTTGTCATCTTCTACTAGTAACGTAATAATATCATTAACAAACAATCTAAAACAAAAGAATGGAAATAATTGAGTAAATATAGTTCCACATATAATAACATTTCATATTATCCTACTGTTCCAATAATGGAACTGTATAAATACCTTCAACTTTCGTGTTTTTATGTAACACTCTCATAAATGACCTTCCAGTTGATAATATTTGAAAACAATAGTAACAATTATCATTATAAAATATTAAAACTACTTACATTTTACGAGTGAACATTTTTTTGCGGTAAATCTCAGTAAACAACCCAAAACAAAACACAAATTTCGCGGGAAGGTGCAAAAATAAAAAATTGAATTTAACAGCCAATTACTTGAGTGTTGCCACAGTACAAAAAAAAATAAGGCTGTGTTCACGTTTAAAAAAATTAAAATACTAAAAGTAACCGATCCAAAAACGGAACACTGGGAAGATTAAATTTTTACTGTTTGGATGTGATTTTATATCAATATTAAAACGACATTTTAGATACGTCACTTTTTGATATCAATTTTCTTTTGTGTCCCTCGTTGGTCCCGCAAAACATTTGATCTAGGGATCCTAGTTTTATTGTTAGTTCGGTAAAAGTGTTATTGGACTTTTCAGTAGGAAATTCTCTATAGCAGCGCAAAGCCTGGAAATGTGATTTTATGAAGTAAGTCATGCTAATACTAGGATATTCGTGTTACCTCACTAAACGTGTTTTGACTCACGAAAGTAGGGGTATGCAATGTAAACAACTCCTTAACAATAATATCATCATCATCATCATCATCAATAGCCCATATACGTCCCACTGCTGGACATGGGCGTCGTCTACAACAGAGAGGGTTAAGACCTTAATCCACCACGCTGGCCTAGTGCGGATTGGTGTTCACCCAAGAAATTCCTAAGAACTTTTTAGGTATGCAGGTTTCCGTACCATGTTTTCCTTCACCGTTAAAGTACGTGATAATGCATTGTGAATACACACAACTTCGAAAAGTCAGAGTTGTGTGCCTGGGGTTTGAACCCGCGACCGCCGAGATTCTCGACCGCGCGCCTAAATCTCGAGGCCATCGCTACTTAGACATATACAAATACTAGTAGAAAGCGGACTCTATCGTTTAAATAAGCTCGAAGAATACTTTTTCTAGGTCGGCTTTCTTAGTATTTATTCTACACCAACAGTAACAGTACCGTTATATATCTCAATAAACATGATCTGATTACCTATTAAGTGGTGGAGGGCGTCCAGTTTCACAAGATCCCTGACACTTTGTCTTCAGTAAATACTAGTGCCGAGAATGGAGGTCACTTCAAATTGGAACACAGTGTCCGTGTCAGCACGCGAGCAGAATTATTAAGCGTTATTGTACAATATATTTTTATTATTGAAGATTTTTTTGATCTCTTGTACACAAGCGAAGACAAATTGCGTTCATTTTGTGCTCATTAATTGTTCTTATATTGTACGTGATGTACACACACATACAAAGCTCACGCCTGTCTTTCACCGGGTAGGAAGAGATTATAGAGCCCCAAATGCTGCGCTCCAAGCATAAATGTCTTTTGTACGTATTTTTTTAATTATTGTGTTTATAAATTTTGGCCATTTTAAAGAAGGAAGTTTTAAGTGGTTCCCATTGGGAATTTCATTGGAGAATCCTATTAGTACATACAAACATACACTTATGCCTCTATTTCGCGAACAGGCGGGCAAATTTTGAAGCTACATATCACGTCAATTGTGTTTAAGTCCCATGGCATAAGGGCCGAGTCTTTTACAGTTTTTTGGGCACATTTTCAGAGAATTTCCTAATGTAACTGACCCGAGATCTCTAAATCGTCCGGTACACAGCTGACGAGGTTGTTCGTTGGCTTCTTGACAAAATATTAATTCATCATCATCATCATCAGCCCATATATGTCCCACTGCTTGGCACGGGCCTCTTCTACAACAGAGAGGGTATAGGCCTTAGTCCACCATACTGGCCTAGTGCGGGTAGGCGGACTAAACACCTAAGAAATTTCTCAGAACTTTTAGGTTTGCAGGTTTCATCACGATGTTTTCCTTCACCGTTAAAGTACGTGATAATTCATTGTGAATACACACATAACTTCTAAAAGTCAGTGGTATGTGCCTGGGGTTTGACAACACGACGACTTATTAAATATAATATTAATTATATCAAAACATTTCCGAGCATTTCTAAATTAATTACCATTTCCCACACAAACATTTTGCGAACGTCAAACTGTGAGTCAGGCAGTTGCAGGTAGGACACCTTGCGCTGAATGATCGAGCATTAATGACATGCTAACGAGACCTGCGTTAATGGAAATGTTGTGTTATTCGATATTAAGGTAAGTTTACGCACAGCGGAGAGGCGGCTGGCGGCGATGGAGAGGGCGTGGTCTCACTATAAATAATAAAAAATAATAAATAATAAAAAAAGTAGTTAGATTGAATTGTTCGTTTATCCAAATCAATTCTTGCACAATTAGGAATAACTGTATAAACCTACTGTGTAAGCCTACGTCTCACTGCTGGTCACGAGCCTCCAGTATCTAGTAGTTTAGTGTTACCAGTACTACACAACTAAGAAATTTCTTGTACAGAACATTTTTCAGGTGAACTGGTATCCTCAGAATATTTTCTTTAATCATTGGGAATGACTAGTGATTAAACATTTAGTAGCTAATGTGATAAATAATCAATACACCCAACAGTCACATACATAGATTATGGAAAGCTAAGGCTCGTTAGTTGTATATACCTGCGGATACGATACGGATGCCTCGGTTCGATTCCCGTTTGGTGCAGTTTGGTAACCGTTAAAATATGCACAGTAAATAATAAATAAATACATCCAACAGTCACATACATAGATTAATCCTATGGAAAGCTAAGGCTCGTTAGTTGTATATACCTGCGGATACGATACGGATGTCTCGGTTCGATTCCCGTTTGGTGCAATTTGGTAACCGTTAAAATATGCACAGTAAATAATAAATAAATACACCCAACAGTCACATACATAGTTCTGACCCCACATACAAACATTTGTCTCAGTGCGGGGACCGAACCCGCAGCCTCTCGCTTCGCAAGCTGGTGTCAAGCCAACTGCGCCATGGGGCCGTAATAACTACAATCCGTTTATTTATAAAGTAGTCCTTTAACAAAATATTTTTTTACCACCCACTGTTATTTTTCTATTTGCCGCTCTTACAGAGACCACGCCTCATCGGCCGGGATACCGTCGCTCAAGCGGCTAATTAGCACGTAAAAGCCTTATTTATCGTTGAAGTGGCACAACAAACCAGAGTATGCTTTCCCGATAATTATTATGGAGTATGTCCAGGCATTTCCGACGCTGTTGGAAATCTGCGGAGCTTAAGGGGTTGTTGGGAAAAGTATAAATGTGCCTCTTTTTGTACTGGCAAGACTAATAACAACTCCACACTTGATAGTAGGCACGATTAAAGGGTAACACTCGTTGAGAAACAAGTACGTCTTCAACTTTTATATTTCTAACAACTTTTATATTTTAAAATATTAATCCGTCTTGCAACTGACAATTCCAACGACTGAGCTCGAACTGCTCAGCGACACCATTTTTATACACATCAATTGACGGTCTTATTTTTAAATATTTTTACAAAGTCCAATAATCAATTTATATTAATCTTTGGCTATGAGTGTAGCTAGTTTAGCTATGGTGTAGCTAATGTATGGCTATAGTGGCTAATGTAGGCGGCGTCGGTGTGCCTGGTTGCGGGCACGTAGCGACAACGCCTGATGTTGCGTGTGGATGAGATGTGCCGGATGATGGTACAAGCGCAAGCGCAATGATAAGCGTTAAGCAGTTCTAATAGTTTATTGCACAGCACAGTATATGGCAATAATAGTCACGGCACAATAAGAAATAGTTCACACAACACAATATAGTCACGAAAAGTACATACAAGAACAGAAGGAGACGAGACCGATAAAAGAACGATGATATTAACACAAAAGCAGTTGTTAAGCGCGGACGAGATAAGGCGACGAGGTAGCGGGTGACACGGGCTTCGCGAGCGAGGGAGGTGTACCGACTGGCCGCGACGGCGGCGCTGCCGACGCGGCCGGCGCGTGAGTTGAAACGATGACGCGCATCGCTCGCTCGCTGTCACTACACGAAACCGGTTTATGCCGGCGCGGTATCGTGCGCCTCCAATGCACTCCACATTATAAATAATATTATAATAAATGTGTTGGGTTCTGTAAGTGTGATGTATTGGAATGTATATGTGTTGTGTAATGTGTGTGAGTGTAACTGTAAATAATATAAATATACATGAAATTAAATGTTTATAATAAATAAATATATTTTATAAATAAATAAAATATATGGTACGCCACATCACTCCCCCCCTGAGACCGTTACTACGGGCGATAATAGTCCGGAAAGCGAACTCTGCGGCCCGAGCGAGTCCTTTTGACGTCATCCTGTGCTGGGGGGGTATGCCCCGTGGAAGCAGGATGAAGAGGAGAAGATGGTGGGGTGGGAGGTTGGCTAGAAGTTGGGATAGTAGGTGTAGTAGGTGGAGTTAGTGGAGGAGCTGGAGTAGGATTGGGAGATGGGTCGACAAGTATGTAGGCCGGCTTAAGGCGGTCTACTGATACTGTCACACTCTTCCCTTTGACCTGTATGTTGAAGGTCTTGTCCCCGCGGTTTATGACCTCGTAGGGACCAGTGTAGGGAGGCTGTAAGGAACCGCGAGAGGAATCGTCCCGCAAGAAGACATGGCTGGCGGTAGCTAGGTCTTTGTACACAAAGATTTTCTCCCTACTGTGACGTGAAGCTGGAGTCGGCTGGAGTTTGAGGGCAAACTGCCGCAGGCGTGTGGTGAACTCCGAGATATCTGTGGAGACAGGTGCTGAAGGCTCGAAGAATTCACCGGGCAGTCTGAGAGGCTCACCATAGACCAGTTCGGCAGAAGATGCTTTTAGGTCGTCCTTGTAGGCGCTCCTGATGCCCAACAGCACCAAGGGTAAAGCGTCCACCCAGCCGGAGTCTGCGTGGCACATTATGGCAGCTTTGAGTTGGCGGTGAAATCGTTCCACTAGCCCGTTGCATGATGGATGATACGCGGTTGTCCTGCGATGTTTGAATCCAATCACTTTTCCAAGATATTGGAAAAGTGACGATTCAAACTGTCGTCCGCGGTCGGTGACGATATCGGATGGACATCCAAATCTGGATATCCATGATATCAGCGCCTTGCCGACAGTTTCGGCAGTGATGTCCATCAGAGGCGTGACTTCGGGCCAGCGAGTGAAACGATCCACCGCCGTGAGGCAATAACGGTACCCGTGGGAGACGGGCAGCGGGCCGACGATGTCCACGTGGATGAAGGCGAACCGGGCGCGGGGCAAATCGAACGTGCCCAACGGTGCTGACACGTGGCGATTCACCTTGGCGCGTTGGCATGCCAGGCACTGACGAGACCACTCTCGACAGTCTTTGCGCATCCCAGGCCAAACGAAGCGATCGGCGACGAGTTTCGCCATTGCGTTAGCGCCTGGGTGGCTGAGACTGTGAAGACTGTCGAAGAGTGGCCGTCTCAGCGACCTTGTGACGAACGGTCTTGGTGAGCGGGTGCTGACGTCACAGTAGAGTTCCAGGCGGCAATTTGAAATGCTCAACTTTTGCAGGCGAAGTGACGATCCTTCTCGCAGAAGTTGAGTGAGCTCCGGGTCTGTGGCTTGGGATGAAGCCAGCACCTCCAAATCGACTGGCATCTGCAGCTCATCGACACGGGACAATGGGTCGGCAACGACATTGTCTTTACCCGATATGTGTCGTATATCGGTAGTGAACTGCGAGATGTAGTCGAGATGGCGGTACTGTCTAGGCGAACAGTTGGCTTTCCGTTCGCTGAAAGCAAAACTAAGGGGCTTGTGGTCGGTGTAGACCACAAAATGTCTCGCCTCGACCATATGGCGAAAGTATTTTATGCTTTCGTATATGGCCAAAAGCTCGCGGTCGTAAGGCGAGTACTTTTGTTGGGAGGGACTCAACTTCCGCGAGAAGAATGCTAGTGGCTCCCAAGAGTTATTTTTGCGCTGCTGCAACACTGCACCCATTGCCAGGTCGGACGCGTCTGTGACCAGCGCGAGTTCCGCCTGACAATCTGGGTGGGCCAGCATTGCAGCACTGGCGAGACTGTCTTTGCACCTGTTGAATGCCAACAGAGCCTCGCCAGAGATGTCAATAGGCTGAGATGCCTTGACGTTGCCCGAAAGTAGGGCATTAAGAGGGGCTTGGATTGAGGCGGAGCGCTGGAGGAATCGCCTGTAAAAGTTAAGCATTCCTAAAAATCGCCTCAATTGCCTAACTGTCTTGGGGACGGGGAATTCCTTAATAGCCTCAACCTTTGATTCCAGAGGTTTGGTGCCGGCTGCGGAGATACGGTAACCTAAAAATGTTACCTCCGAGGCACCGAAGACACATTTGGACGTGTTGACGAGGACGCCGTAGTCCCGCATGCGGTCGAAAAGTTGGCGGAGGTGCGTCTCGTGTTCTGCTACGTTCCTGGAAAAGACGAGGAAGTCGTCTAGGTAACAGTAGCAGAAGTCCAGGCCTCTCGTCATCTCGTCCACAAACCTCTGGAATGTTTGGCCTGCGTTCCTCAAACCGAAGGTCATAAAGGGGAATTCATACAGGCCAAAAGGAGTAGTGATGGCAGTCTTCGGGATGTCGGCCTCTAGGACAGGGATTTGGTTGTACGCTTTCATGAGGTCAATGGTAGAGAAGACCGTACAACCGGAGATGGAATGGGAGAAGTCGTGGATGTGCCTAATAGGATAACGGTCTGGGATAGTCCGTGCGTTAAGCGCACGGTAATCACCGCAAGGTCGCCAGCCGTTATCTTTCTTAGGTGCGAGGTGTAGGGGAGAAGCCCAGGGACTGTCAGAAGGACGCGCTGTGCCGTTGCTCAGCATGAGCTCGAACTCCTGCTTGGCGATTTTGAGTTTGTCCGGTGCGAGCCTCCGGGGAGTACACGATACGGGAGGGCCAGGCGTGGTCCTGATGTGGTGTACCGTGTTATGCTTTGGAGGCACCGGTGTACCTGAAGGGCGAGTGATATCGGGGTACTGCTCCAAAATTGCGTGGAAGCGCGTGTCACCTGTCGGAACCTTAACAGAGAAAACATTTGTGTTAGCAGTAATACAACATGTCGACAGTGTAGTAGTGTTATCTATGAGGCGTTGATTCCTGCAATCTACAATTAGGTTATAGAAGCTTAGGAAATCAACGCCTATAATAGGTTTTGTGACGTTTGCGACTATAAATCTCCAAGGGAAATTACGCCTTAGGCCTAGATTTAGGTTGATTTCGACGAAACCGAATGTGTCGATTGTCGAACCGTTGGCCGCGATGAGGCCAAAGTCGGTCTTGGGGCGACGCTCCCGAAGCGCAGTGATGGGGTAGACACACAGGTCGCTGCCGGTGTCCACCAGGAACTGAAGTTTTGTGCTGCGGTCGGTTACAAAGACGCGACCTTTGGGTGCCGGGGCGTCGCTCGCTGCTACTGCCGGTTGATCTGCAGGCGTTTGTGGGAACGCCGTGTTTCTCGACTGCGAGAAATTGCACGGCAGTTCGCACTTGACGGCCTGTGCGCCGAACTTGGTGTGGTACCAACAAGTGCGGTACCTGTGGCCTAAGTCAGGCCGGCTCCTTGGACGCGTGGTTGGGCGTCTGCGGGGGGCTCTTCTTTCTCGCTGCGATGTGTTGACATCCGTAGGCTGAGGATGTTTCTCCAGTTTCCTCCTAAGATGCTGCACCATTTTGTTGAGCTCTGCAACTTCTTCCAGTTGCGAAGCTGATGGGCCATCAGTAGACGCGACGGTGGCGGTGTGGGATGAGGTCAGCTCCTTGATGCGGTCCGCCAGGTCAGCCAGCTGCTCCAGGGAGTAGGTAGGCTGTGATGCCAGCATAGTCTGGATATCTCGCGGAAGTCTGCTGGTCCATATGTGCCTCAGCATTTCTTCAGGTGTTGAAGGGCCAGCTAAGTCTTGAAGATGCCGCAGATATTGGGAAGGCTTCCGGTCGCCGAGCTGTTCGTGGGTCAGCAGTTGCTCGAGCCTTTTCTCCTCAGAAGCCGCTAATCGTTTTATTAATTCAGCCTTGAGTATATCGTAGCAGTCCGTAGTTGGTGGATGCAAGATTATGTCCTTCACCGTCTGTGCATGAGTCAGATTTAGGCTTGTCGTGACGTGATAATATTTTGTGTGCTCGTCCGAAATATTAAAGCATTGGAATTGAGCTTCCAATAATGCGAACCACAATTCAGGGTCTTCGGGTGTAAATTGCGGAACCCTAAATTCGATAAGGCCGCACGTGGCGTCGTAGCGGTCAGCCGAAGGACGAACTCCGCGTGTACGTCGGGTTGTCGTGTTGGCTTCGCTATGGTCACTCATTGTGAATTTCGTACCTTTAGTCTCGTAGTGTGTCCTTAGCGGGGTCACCAGTTTGGCTATGAGTGTAGCTAGTTTAGCTATGATGTAGCTAATGTATGGCTATAGTGGCTAATGTAGGCGGCGTCGGTGTGCCTGGTTGCGGGCACGTAGCGACAACGCCTGATGTTGCGTGTGGATGAGATGTGCCGGATGATGGTACAAGCGCAAGCGCAATGATAAGCGTTAAGCAGTTCTAATAGTTTATTGCACAGCACAGTATATGGCAATAATAGTCACGGCACAATAAGAAATAGTTCACACAACACAATATAGTCACGAAAAGTACATACAAGAACAGAAGGAGACGAGACCGATAAAAGAACGATGATATTAACACAAAAGCAGTTGTTAAGCGCGGACGAGATAAGGCGACGAGGTAGCGGGTGACACGGGCTTCGCGAGCGAGGGAGGTGTACCGACTGGCCGCGACGGCGGCGCTGCCGACGCGGCCGGCGCGTGAGTTGAAACGATGACGCGCATCGCTCGCTCGCTGCCACTACACGAAACCGGTTTATGCCGGCGCGGTATCGTGCGCCTCCAATGCACTCCACATTATAAATAATATTATAATAAATGTGTTGGGTTCTGTAAGTGTGATGTATTGGAATGTATATGTGTTGTGTAATGTGTGTGAGTGTAACTGTAAATAATATAAATATACATGAAATTAAATGTTTATAATAAATAAATATATTTTATAAATAAATAAAATATATGGTACGCCACAAATCAAGATCATATTCTCATTAAAATTATTGACAATTTTAATTATACTTATAAGTAATAAAATAATCATTATGCAATTTTACTATTACTACAATAATTATTAGTAAAAGGTCTGTACGCATAAGCTTTTAACAATTTAAAAATATAATATTGTAAGGTATTATAATGAAGTACATTTATAATTACTAAATATTACTATTTAGGCTAACACGATGTTGTACAAATAAAATGTCAAATGATGAGACACTTGTATCTCTCGACACTCGATACCCACATCATCATCATCATCAGCCCATATACGCCCCACTGCTGGGCACGGGCTTTTTTTTCCATTAGGAAATTCTCAGTAGCAGCACGGAGTCTGGAATTGTGCCCGAAAAACGGCAATAGGCTCGCCCCCTATTACGTGGGACTGATACAAAACCTGGCGAAATGTGGGTGCAGAAATGCACCTCTGCCTACCCTTTCGGGGAATACAGGCGTGAGTCTATGTATGTATGTATGTATGTTTTTAACTGGATATAACGCCAATCTAACTAACGCAACGCAAATTCTACAACAAACTGTGTAATACTATGGAAAAAAGTATCATCTAATTCATTACAACGGAGCTTATGAGCTCTCAGACGGGTCCACCTGAGCTCGCCGCAATTCCCCCGCCATTTGTCATCCGCAAGAGATATATCTAGACGATATGTGGCCGGTAGGGATGTCCTCCATTAGGTCTATAATAATCGATGTATTTTCTACTGCTTTTATATTTTTATGGCATTATCGTTGCGAGGTTAAGGTGACAGATATTGATTAGCGATTCTTGTGAACGCTGAGAAATTTATGAAATTGTAGGTTGATCGTTATTTGAGGGAAGAGCGTGTAAGGTAAGCAGTATTATTCCATCTTCGCGATGAGTTGATAGTCTTTGGGGAGTCAATACTTTTTAGATAGTTTTTTATTTGAAAGTTTTGTTTCGGAAAACACCGTGAGGAAACCTGCACGTAGGGAATGCAAATCTAGCGAGATTGGGCCTCAAGCGAGATCTCGCAAGTTTATGTATAACAATCTCGCGAGATCTCGCTAGATTGGTAGTTTTGTGTTTTTGTTGCATATAATCGCAATATTTGAATAAATTAGGACAAAATATATATAAAAAAAAATTCAATAGACTTGCATGCTTCAAACATTGACGTATCTGTCTATAATTTGTTAATAAACTTCTAAGTACTAAACCTTGACGTAGGTACATATGTACGTATCTATTAAATAACAAATGGAAAAGCAGCCAGTCTTCTCGTCTAATATCAAAAAATATCTTTTAGTTCTGCCGTGCGATCTAGAGGTCCTGGGTTCGATTCCCGGGTCGGGCAGTGTTATTGGATTTTTCCATTAGGAAATTCTCAGTAGCAGCACGGAGTCTGGAAATGTGCCTGAAAAATGGCTCGCCCCCTATTACGTGGGACTGATACATGCCTGGCGAAATGTGGGTTCAGTAATACACCTCTGCCTACCTCTTCGGGGAATATAGGCGTGAGGTTATGTATGTATGTGTCTTTTAGTCATAAAACAGTTATAATAGCAAAAAAAACAACGAGAAGTAAAAAAAACTTATTATCTAAGTTGAGTTGGTTTAATAACTGAGATATTATTATTGATTAAATAAAACTATATCTTCTATATCACGCGCACCGAATGAAACCGACCATAGCAACTCCGTCCGTCCAGAAATTGGTTTTAGATGTTAGTGGAGTGTTTTATTTGGTGTATAAACATAGATACTTATCATATTAACAGTGAAAGCAATATTATAAGGTAATTCTCCTGTCTACGAAGTTTTTACACTGAAGAGTCTATTATAGTGTGGTCGTCAAAGGATAGAATTCATTCAGTAATTAAAGGGACATGTCCTAAGCTGCGTATATTGTGTGGTCATTTGTGAAAAAATATATACTATGGACATAAAATTTCACGAATAACTAGGATAAAATACTCTGTCAATTTTCCTAAAAACAAGTATTACATTTTCATACTGTTCTCAATGTATCGGAAATGTTTTTGCGAAAAGTTCTTTGTTCTCATGTTGCTATTTTATTTAAGACATAAATAACAGAACAGTTAAATAAAATTGGAAGACAGTATTTTGTATCGGGACGAGTGTTGCCGCTTGTATGTCACTTGTTCATTCTGTCACGTCAAATGATAAAAATTTCAAACAAAAATGAAGGGCTGCTATTGGTTGTCACAAATTTATAAAAGTCTTGGTATTACACGCAACCTAAATTACTAAGAAGCGTTCGTGTCAAACCTATGATAGTCTGTCTAATCGTAGGTATGGCACGCTCGGCATGCTGACATTTCCTTTCTGGTCTTATTCAACTGTTCTGTGGCATAAATAGGGTCCAAAATAAATAACAGTTATCGATAAAGTCACAAATACCAACACTACGAGTGCGTGTGAGCAATTCCATTTGATTTACCGTGTCTAGTGTGGTTTTTGTGTTCGATATTAATATTATTCTCGCGTTATCTATTATCTGACATTGTCCTACAAATTGTATTACAAAATTCACATTACATTGTTTAAAACCGTGCCAATTCTAGCTGCAAATTCGTAGTGACTATTTTTGAAGTGAAAACTACTTTAGCCACGTTGGGCACTTTTGGCACAAAATCTTTTGGGTTCGCGTCAGCGACATGCTCATGATTGGCGCAGCGGCTGTGAGCGTCAGATGCTTTTTTTCTTACTCCATACACACTGATACCAGTGTAGCTGAAGAGGTAAACAGAGGCTCATTTCTGCATCCATGTTTCGCTAACTCTCTGGATTATGCAATATTTTTTCCAGACTCCATGGTTCTACTAAGAATTTTTCTTATAATTTGCCTGACCCAAAAAACAAGCCAGGGACCTCTCGATAGCCCGGCACACACCCGTCCCTCCATGCAATACATGATTCAAACATTTCCATAACAATTGAGCTCCAAGCGCCCCACTAGGTCAACTATAATATATTTGAGGAGCGAGTAATCAGAGTGATATATTGAGAAAAATTGCTGTACCAAACTGTAATATGAGGAACGACCGTACTCCCGAGTAAATTGTACAAGAGCCCGCAAAATTGGCTCCTGTAGGAATTGCATCAGGAGTATTTTCAGTACCTTTTACCACTGTTATACAGGGTGTATTCAGACCGTGATCGGAAACTAAGGCAGATAATAGCTGCGGTGATTACAAACACCGTGAAATTAAAAAAAAATCCCGACGAAAAAAAAAAGTTTTCCTTACAACCACATCTATTTAATATCTATTATTGTTGGGAAAACGTCAAAATTTTTATTTTTTGGCAGGATTTTTTTAACGCCAATGGGTTTGTAATTACCGTAGCTATTACCTGCCTTAGTTTCCGATCACGGTCTGAATACACCCTGTATTTGACCCCAATTTCTGGCATGAAAGTTTTGTTTCATCTTTAATTGCTCAAGTAAAGTGATATTAGAACAGCGACCATTCGACACCGATAGCCCCGTGACGCACTTGGTAAGCCATCAGCTTGCGAAACCGAGACAAATGTTTGTGAGATGCGCAAATATTTGTTTCAGTTCTGGGTGTCTGTCTCGTAAACAAATCTCTGTCTCGTAAATAATGTAATTAAAAAAATACATTTATTGCTATTTAAAAAAAATGACATGTCGTGTTGCTGAGGGAGTTTCTTGCCGTTTCTTCTCCACAGCTATAACACGTTTCGAAGCGGCAATAGTTTAAAAAAATTAAGATGTGTAAAATTGACGATTCAAAAGAACTTGTAAAAGTCTATTTGAATAAAGATATTTTGACTTTGACTTTGACTTTGACTTTGTAGTTATCGAGTATTTTAGTGTGGGTTCAGAATTAGGTGTGTGAGTTGTGTGGGTGCATTAATTGATTTTTTCTGCTCAAATAAGTGCAAAGGCTTGGAGGCATAGAACGGCTGAACGGATCTGGATAAAATTCCGCACACATTTAGACTATAGTTTGGAATAGCACACAGGATACTTTTTATTATATTAAATCTGACTCAGGTCAACCGTAAGGCACATCTATTCGTACATGTGCCTTATTAAATCACGGCAGCTTGTTGCGTTCTTGGCTAAGCTATTTATTTGTTTCCGAATTGGCAAGCAAAATTATGCCGACTATAATTTGATAGCTGGTACTATGGATTAAAAAAAAAAAAAAAAAACTTATTTTTCTTTTCATACCAGAAAATACATAGAAACTATCCCACCACACACCCACTACTGCAACTCCTCCAAACCAGGATCGACAACGGCACAAAAATGACACCGAGCAGTGACACTCGGCGAGTCAATATAATTAATCAGAAGAAGATAAACACATAATTTCTCTTTTTTTGTACACATTGCCCTCCCAACAAATCCATCGTCCATCCTATATACGTTGAAAAGATCGCCACGTGCCATTTGTACACTTTTCTAGTTATATATTTTATGATTTACAACTGTTTGTAAGTTTACATTAAAATGCTTTAAGTAAATGGTTGTCCTCTTACTAGAAAATACAATTTGACGCAGGTGAACCCGCGGGTTGTGGCGGTTTTATTCTAAGCTGCGGTTTCGCATATAGAAGGTTCTACTAAAGCTCTAACGGTGTTCGACATCGTTGTTTATATTGACAGCGCTGGCCGAGCACGTGTTCATATCTTACTTGTTTATATGACGGACTAAAAGCAAATTAATTTCTGTGTCCGTACAAAATTGTCTGCGCCCCGAAAGGTAGGAGGCAGAAACTTTTATTTATACCTGTAAATAAGATGCAATGGTTGCTTCGTTTTGTTCAACACTTTCATTCACGTGGTTTAAATATATTCTGCTGGATTGCGGTGACAGTATAGTAATAGTAATATTAAATGTTATTGAAATGAAATGAAATTGCTTTATTTGGTCACGTAGGCAATCAAATAGCACTTATGACAAGTCAATACAGAAAAGAAAAATCTTTTATTATTACATTATAATTTAACTATGGTTCATTTTATATAATTTGTACAAAAATTATATTTTATAATTTATTTTTAATTTTCATCAGGAAATGCATAATATCTTATTATTATTATTTTAAAGTAAATAACGAGATGGACCTTGTGTATTTCCGAAACGTCACGTATTATTTTAATGTTACCACCGGATCCAAACGCGACCCTGACTGAGAAGACCCGGCGAAACAAACTTTATTCTTATTCAACTCAACTATTCTTCAACTATTCTTATTCAACACGCTACAAATATTGTAATGAACACATCTAACAGTCAAAAGTCATCATCATCATTAGTCGTGATGGCCAAGAGTTTAGACACGCGATCGATCTCAGCAATCGCGGGTTCAAGCCCCAGGCACGCACCTCTGACTTTTCGAAGTTATGTGTGTATTCATAAAGAATTATCACTTACTCGGTGGAGGAAAACAACGTGATGAAACCTGCACACCTAAAAGTTCTTAGGAATTTCTTACGAACCCGCACTAGGCCAGCGTGGTTGACTAAGGCCTAAACCCTCTCAGTTGTAGACGAGGCCCATGACCAGCAGTGGGACATATATTGGACATATATGATGATGATGAACAATCACAAGTCAATGTGACTAAACAAAATTTGCAGAAAAAAACCCTACGTAAGTAGCGAGATGCGCCAATAATAATAGTTCAGCCGGCTATGGCGAAATGTCAGGTGTCTGGCGACTTCCAAAGCCACAATGAGTTGTATTTTACGGCAGGTAGTGACTGCCGGTGACTCCGACATACGCTTCCCACCCCCTACCCCAGGGCTGGCGGGAAGTAGAGCCATAATCAGCTTTCCCCTTAAAGAAAAAAACCAGGTAGTCGATAACGTGATTCAAATGACTTCAAAATATATCTCTATTCATACGTCATCCGTAGCCATCCGTCGCAGTCATTCAGTAGTATTTTTTATTCAAGCAAATGATTATGTGATAATGAATAATTTAACATGTTGCATTCATTTTAATTAACTGTTAGTCTTAACTGAGAAAACCTTCACTAAGACTACTGCCTGCTTCAGTTCGTGCCTTGTCCCAAGCCCCGGCCTCGGCAATCAGGTATTAATCAAAACCGATGGAATTTACAATTCGATCACATATAAATTACACGACTCCGCCATATACCTCACGTGGCACGTTTTCCATGTTTATTTCGCTTTTCGATTGCCAGGTATTGAGCGTATGGTTGATTTTTGAAGTTATACTTCTTTTGGCGCTAGGGAAAAATGGTGAGAGTAATTTTTTACGATGCGCGCGCACACCGTCACGAAAAAGTTATTCAAAAAAAATTATATGTTATTTTAAAAATGTAGAATAGGGACAGTAATAAAAAAGGGATTGACATATTTACTAGTTGTCAAATATTTACGAGTGCGTTCAGAAATGTAATATGTTGTGTAAACTAAGAACTATGTATGTGACTGTTGGGCGTATTTATAAGTTTTACTTCAGTCGTGTGGTCTAAAGCACACTCGTATTTAAAAAAAAATATTTTATAATATTATTAGAGAAAAAATATATTTATGTATGAAGTATAACTTCTAACGCGTGTACATACGAGTAAGTACACACACACTTTTTTTATACACACGCCTCTATCACATGAGAGGCAGACAGGGGTATTCTTTGGCCTTTCAAACCACACACCCGCCACTGTAACTCCTGTGCTCCTGGATCAACAGCGCCACGCAAAGTATTGACACCGAGCAATGAAGCTTAGCGAATCTAAGGGTGCCTTTTGTCATAATCCCGCAAGACAGGGGTAAAACACATTGGACATGCTATGTTTAATTTTTAAGGCTACTATCGCCGATAATGTAGTGTTCCTGAGGGATGATCGAATTTTAAATTTTGCCCGGTCATAGCAGGGACCACCGCAAGTGTTTTATAAAATGAGATTAATTGTATATCCCAACTCCGATCAATTACTATAATAAATTGAAACTACATTTATTGTTACACTAACTGGTATTGTTGCTGATCGCTCCGATCGCGAACTTTCATGAAATATAATACAGCGTTAACTACCTTCTTTTGTGTAATTTGAAATATTGGTGTTGTTTTCTATGGCGCATGAAAGGGTAAAACTTTTCTTAATAAAATTCTAAGTTCGAAGTTTTTAAGTTATAGAAGTATTTGATAGATGATATAATCATGACACATTAAAACAACTTTTTTATATAGCATACACTATATATTTAGCACTTGCGATAACTTTCAGACAGTTCATGAGACTAATAAATTTTTATTTTATTTAGTATGGATTCTCATCAATATATTACAAAGTTGTATTATTAACTCCTATATTGTAACCATACCATAAATATATGTACCATAAATTAACGCCAAGTAAAAAAGGTGGTTAAGGGATCATGACAAATTAGGTTCCCTTAGATTCGCTAAGCTTTAGTCATCATCATCATCATCATCAGCCCATATACGTCCCACTGCTGGACACGGGCCTCCTCTACCATTTAGAGGGTTTAGGCCTTAGTCCACCACGCTGGCCTAGTGCGGGTTGGCGGACTACACACCTAAGGAATTCCTAAGAACTTTTTAGGTGTGCAGGTTTCATCACGATGTTTTCCTTCACCGTTAAAGTATGTGATAATTCATTGTGAATACACACATAACTTCGAAAAGTCAGAGGTGTGTGCCTGGGGTTTGAACCCGCGACCGTCGAAATTCTCGACCGCGTACCTAAACCTCAAGGCCATCACGTCTCTCAAGGCCATCAAGCTTTAGTGCTCGGCGTCAATACTATGCATATCGCTGTTGGTCATGGAGCACAGGAGTCATAGTGGCGGGTGTGTGGTGGGATAGGACAAAATAAATCTTACAATGGTAAATTAGTAAACAATTCTATTAAAAAATAATTACGTAGTTTCAAAAATAATTCGTTAACATACAAAAACCTTTTCCTTTTATAAGATTATTTTAAAAGTTAATAAAAATGATTAGCTATACCGGAATAGATAGAAAATATAAAAGATACCGTATAAGGAAGCATGTTCCCGTATTTGAACCTGGAACGGGTTATTTCCAACACAAATGCGATATGCAAGGTATGGCAAGGCGCGATACGCCCGGGGCGCTTCCGCTGCGCAGCGCTTCCGAGCGCTTATCGCTGGCGGCCCGGGGCACACCTATCGATGGCCTGTTAATGCTTCTAGAATTTTCTACGTTCGCGGGGATATGGTTTGTTAGATGTTATTGGTTGAGTAGAAATTAATTTTGTTTCTTTTTCTAAAATTTGAGCCTTATTTGAGTCTTAGAGTTCTCTCGTAGTTTCTAATACCTACCCCATAAAAATACCTAAGTTTATTTTATTTATGTATTAAGTTATTGTAAATCCACATATTCTATTATACATTTAAGTTAGTAGAACGCTTATACATTATTTTCAATAATATAAGAGTAGTATTTCTTAAGCTGATTAACAAGGTTTTTATAAAAAATATTTCAATACGTTTAAGCCCAAAGAATAGATAACCCATGTTATGCCAATTTCCTGTTTTAATTTAATTATCATGATCACTAAAAAAAATTTGTTTCGGGTCTGGGTGTTTCTGATACCGACAAAGTCTCCCGTAGTTTCTGATACCCACGACACAAGACTCGTATCTTAATGTGGGGTCAGAACTATGTATGTGACTGTTGGGTGTATTTATTTATTATTTACTGTGCATATTTTTGGACTTCAACGACTAACCAAATTGCCCCAAATGGGAATCGAACCGAGACATCCGTATCGTATCCGCAGGTATATACAACTAACGAGCCTTAGCTTTCCATATGATTAACCCTAAACATTATTTTTTATAAATAAATAAATACAGCCAACAAGTTCATACATAGTTCTGACCCCACACTAGGATACAAGTCCTGTGTCGTGGGTATCAGAGACTACGAGAGACTTTTCGGTCTCACAAACACCCAGACCCGAAACAAATTTTTGTGGATCACACAAACATTTTTCTCGGTGCGGGGATCGAACCCGCGGCCTCTCGTTTCGCAAGCTGGTGTCTAGCCATCTACGCCACGGGGCTAATATTAATACTTTAAAAAAAAATCATATACGTGTCAATAAAAATACCTATTGCATGGTCACCTTTAGCTCCCGATCCCATAATAGGGATTCAGCTTCCCGCAGATATATTTTTTACGACGCCCGTAATACTGAGCGCCTTTACGACCAGTCCTTTGTACGGCCAATAGTTATCGAACCGCTCCCAGTTTTGCCTTAAATACCTACTGAGCATATTCGCTGTATGAATTTTGACCCATAATAGAAGATTTTGACGGGTAGGATAACTTTTTGAATAGCAGATGAGAGGTATGACAATTTTCTGTATAGTAAAGGCGATCGTTAACGACTGATTTATCAACACAGCTCTAGCTGAATGGAGTACGGTATTTCAATAGTTATAATGTAGCTAACCGTTTTTCATAATTCTCCTCTTTTCCTAAGGGTATGAAATGGGGGTCCAAAGTTTGTATATTAGAAGAGGTCAATAGGTTTACTTTTTTATTATAAATGAAACGAGCCCTGCTCCGATTAAATGAGTAAATATTTTCTTTATTAACGCTTAGGTTTACTATTACTATTACTATTAAATTTAATCATCATCATCATCATCAGCCTCTCTTACGTCCACTGCTGGACTTAGGCCTCTCCTATTAGTTTAATAGCTTGAAGATTTTTTTAAAATTAGTAAGCGTTTTGTAATAAGTAAACAGCAATGGAATAAGGAGTGAAGAATTGAGTAAAGTAGTAATGGCCTCGAAGTTTGCGTAGTTGAGAATCTCGACGGTCGCGGGTTCAAACCCCAAGCACACGCCCCTGACTTTTCAAAGTTATGTGTGTATTCAAAATTAATTATAATCATTTACTTTATAGGTGAAGGAAAACATCGTGAGGAAATCTGCAAACCTAAAAGTTCTTAGGAATTCCTTAGGTGTGTCCGCCAACCCGCACTAGGCCAGCGTGGTGGACTAAGGCCTAAAGGTATATGTATCAGTATGGGCTGATGCAGCTTAAATCGTTTGTCGCTAGTCACACTGTTTGGACCTCAATCTTTTTACAGCTACGATCATTCAGCTGTGCAACTTGGACATATAGTTAATAGTATAACCAGAATCCATTCAAATGGCGGGCTCCAGGACCAGTCAATATAACATAACATACATACATAAACTCACGCCTGTATTCCCCGAAGGGGTAGACAGAGGTGCATTTCTGAACCCACATTTCGCCAGGTATGTATCAGTCCCACGTAATAGGGGGCGAGCCTATTGCCGTTTTTCGGGCACATTTCCAGACTCCGTGCTGTTACTGAGAATTTCCTAATGGAAAAACCCAATAACACTTTGCTCGACCCGGGAATCGAACCCAGGACCTCTAGATCGCACGGCACATACTTGTACCGCGAGACCACAAGGCAGTCAATATAAATTGGATTTTAATCAGGTTAGTCGTCAGTTAGTGATTATCGAAACGGGTTTCTCCAATCCATCTGTCTTTTAAGTGAACTGAAATAGATTAAAATAGTTTAATCCATAAATTTTGGAATACAACACTAAGCTTCAAATGTTTTTCAATTTAAACTACGAAGTGATTCGAAAGGTAAATTTAAGTGGAATATTCGAAAACTTTAGTGTTCCTATTCAAATCTAGTTTACATAGCAATTACACAAGTATTAAGGTTTTGTATGAATCAAAGCAGCTCATTTATTTACTAGTGTATAAAACAGAATTTTGATTTGTTTGGTTGACCGCGCTTATCACAGAAACTAGGCACTGGTTCGAATTGAAAAAAAAATACCAATAGGAGCGGAGCAGTAATACAAGGTGTGGCAAAAACAAGGACAATTTTTTTAGTTTCAAGTTTCGTATATGTATGCTTACAAATAGTGGAATATTATCTAGGGAGAATATTGTAGAATGTTGAAATTGCCTAATATTGTTAATCATGCGCTAATCTGTTAATTTTGCAGTAACAGCATCCACAGACAGATACAAAAACATTTGTTTCGTTAAATTAGATACTCCGTCTTTCCTTTCAATCCTCGATCTTATAACCTATAGTCTTCTTAATAGCAGCATGACTGCCTCATGGTCCATCCTGGACCTAGAGGTTCGGTCCCACTGCTGGGCACGGGCCTCCTCTACAACTGAGAGGGTTTAGGCCTTAGTCCACCACGCTGGCCTAGTGCGGGTTGGCGGACTACACACCTAAGAAATTCCTATGAACTTTTAGGTGTGCAGGTTTTATCACGATGTTTTCCTTCACCGTTAAAGCAAGTGATAATTCATTGTGAATACACACATAACTTCGAAAAGCCAGAGGTGTGTGCCTGGGGTTTGAACATGCGACCGCCGAAATTCTCGACCCGCGCGGTCGACCCAAACCTCGAGGCCATCACTGCTTAGAGCAAAGTGTTATAGGCTTTTTCCACCAAGAAATTCTCAGTAGCAGCTCGGAAATGTCCGAAGAAGTTGCAGTATTCTCACCGCCTATTCCGTGGGACTAAAAATACGATGGAAACATAAAATACAGAGTTCTATGTATATCTATGTGTTTTTTATACCCTATTTTCTCGCGTATCTCCAATAAAAACGTTTGGACTTCCAGAGATAAGCAACACAATAAAATAGATACTGTGTACACAAGATGTGTTTATTTACTCCCGTTCCGTGTTGAGATGAACTTGCACGGGTGGATAGCGCATACATAATTCAATATATCACCGCTTGAGAAACAAGTCAGCCGAGTAATTGAGTTCCATGTAATGATGATGTAGGTTTAACAACCATATTAGTTTTTGGCTGAAGCCGGAACCTTTTAAGTACTAAGATAAATGGATGTATATATATTAATGTTATGTTTTAACTGTGAAGGAAAACATCGTGATGAAACTTGCACACCTAAAAGTTCATAGGAATTTCTTAGGTGTGTAGTCCGCCAACCCCCACTAGGCCAGCGTGGTGGACTAAGGCCTAAACCCTCTCAATGGTAGAGGAGGCCCGTGCCCAGCAGTGGGACGTAAATGGGCTGATGATATGATATATTTATGTTTGTATAAATATACAGGGTTATTGGTTAAGTCGACCTATGTCCGTTAAGGGCGTGTAGTGTACATCGTTTCTGACTGATTTGACTATTAGACACCCTATCCTAAATCTAACCGTATTCGAGATATTTGAATTTAATCGTTTTTTTCCAAAAAACTCCCGATTTTCGGCTATCAGCTTAGATATTTGGAAATATGTAAGTCTTATTATTACTATTATTTGATTTTTACATGTAAACTAAGATGTTTTATGACCTCAGTAACCAAAATTGTACATAAAATGAATGAATAAGTTGCTGTAGACGATTACAACTTAAAAACATTAACAAACATTTTGAAAGTTTATTTTTCTCGAAAGGATATCAAAAAATATTATTATGGCACCTGCTTTGACTTTTAATATCAAGCCTACCCACAAAACAAAATAAAAATGACTTACCGATGAAAACTGGCAAAATCTATTAAATGCAACCGAAAAACACTAAAATCACTTACGCGTCGTAAGGCACAAACCAAAACAATACAACCAGAAACACACACGAGCCGGCAATCGAACCCGAAACACGACAAACACAATTTCAAAACGCACCGCGTAAAACCGTGTCCGCACAGTACGCGTGCGCGGTGGGAACTAAAAAGTAGCCTATGTCCTTTCCTAAAACCCTATATATTTCCATAGCAGTATCTATACTAGTACAAAAGTTTAGATATACATACATACATAAACTCACGCCTGTATTCCCCGAAGGGGTAGGCAGAGGTGCATTTCTGCACCCACATTTCGCCAAGTATGTATCAGTCCCACGTAACAGGGGGCGAGCCTATTGCCGTTTTTAAGGCACTTTTTAGACTCCTTGCTGTTACCGAGAATTTCCTAATGGATAAACCCAATAACACTTTGCTAACCCGGGAATCGAACCCAGGACCTAAAGATCGCACGGCACATACTTGTACCACGAGACCACAAGGCAGTCAAAAGTTTAGACGTGCAAGCGTAACTTTACTTTTGATTTTCTAATAGTGGTATAAATAGTAGGTATAGATTCGTTTCTAAAACTCATTATTGAACTGAATATTTATGAAAATGAAATACTCGGTAATAGTTACCAGTGCGTAACTTCACCGCTAACCGCATCACCGATGCATTAAATTTCATTTATCAGTTACTAACTGCTGTTGCGGAAGTAGTTAGCTTAACTGCCAAACGTTTCAGTTAAACGAGTTTGACCTCATTGTGTTAGCGGTGGGATTTTTAGAGTGAAAATTCGGAAAGCACATAATTGTACTAGCTCGTATACGTCCCACTGCTGGGCAACTGGCTGAGAGGGGGCCTTAGTTCATCACGCTGGCCTAGTGCGGGTTGGCGGATTACTGAAGGAATTCCTAAGATTTTTTTAGATATGCAGGTATCCTCTACGTCATATTTTCTCAGTGCCTTAAGAAGAAAGTCTTCAATTAGTGCGTCCTATCCGTAATAACATACGGAGCCGAAACGTGGACACTCACCAAAGGTCTGGTCCACAATTCAAAGTCACTCAGCGTGCTATGGAGCGGGCAATGCTTAGAGTTTCTTTGGTGGACAGAATTGGTAACGAAGTCATCCGCCAGAGAACCGGAGTCATTGACATTGCCCGCAAGATTAGCACGCTAAAGTGGAAGTGGGCCGGCCATGTTTGCCGACGGTCCGACGGCCGGTGGAGCAGACAAGTGTTGGAGTGGAGACCGCGCTTAGGCAGACGTAGTGTGGGATGTCCTGCAGCACGATGGTCCGACGACTTGAGAAAGATGGCGGGTAGCGGGTGGATGAGGGCTGCTCAACACCGGGATGGTTGGCGCCTACGTTCAGCAGTGGACGCCGATAGGCTGAATATATATGAATATAGGTATCCTCATGTTTTTACCGTTGAAGTCAATGATAATTCAATGTGAATTTGGACAGTATACATTTGTTACAATTTAAGGCGATCTTGTTCACAATGGTTTTATAATGCTAAAGCATGTGATCTGTTAGTAAATGCAGCTCTGTCTAAATGAAGTTAATATCGAAAAAAAAAAAATTACTCTAGCGGTGTTCAAAGCCTGTTGAATACGTCATCCCGTTTGGTTCGTTTACTCAGTCTTATTCTGGAACTTAACATAGTGATGCCTCGAGGTTTAGGCGCGCGATCGGTAATATCGGCGGTCGCAGGTTCAAACCCCAAGCACACGCCTCTGACTTTTCGAAGTTATGTGTGTATTTACAATGAATCACCATTTACTTTAATGGTGAAGGAAAACATCGTGAAGAAACTTGCATACCTAAAAGTTCTTAGGAATTCCTTAGGTGTGTAGTTCGCCAACTCGCACAAGGCCACCGTGGTGGACTAAGGCCTAAACCCTCTCAGTTGTAGAGGACGCCCGTGCTCAGCAGTGGGACTTGCAGTCTGATAATGATGATGCTGAAAGGAAATGCTTATTCATTATTGCAGACATTTTTCATCCAATAATCGCAATACCGAAGACCTATACAAATCGTACGCAAGTTATAAAACAGAACTTGCTTACTTATTTCCAACTTGAATTCTATTCGCCGACAATAAGTGTTACTCGTATAAGCTACATGTCGATAAGTAAACCCCGCGACAATTGTATCGACACAGCACTTTGCAGTGATTTGAATATTTTCATCGTTGCTGGTGTTTATTGTTTGTTCCCCGGGGTAGGAGTAGTGACGGGGTGGTATCGATTATATTGTAAACAGCTGTACGATTTCGTTCAGGTGGTATTTTAGTATATATTTCGCGAGCCCGTGGAGCTTTTGACAAAATAAAATAAGTTTAAATAACTTTTTGTAACATGTTATTTTTTATGCATTTTTCTTCGGTTTTTATTGTCTTGTATGACAGCCCCGTGGCGCAGTTGGCTAGACATCAGCTTGTGAAACGAGAGGCCGCGGGTTCGATCCCCGCACCGAGACAAATGTTTGTGTGATCCACAAATATTTGTTTCGGGTCTGGGTGTATGTGAGACCGAAAAGTCTCTCGTAGTTTCTGATACCCACGACACAAGACTTGTATCTTAGTGTGGGATCAGAACTATGTATGTATGTGACTGTTGGGTGTATTTATTTATTTATTTTAATACATAAATAATAAAATTATACCATCCAGTTTACGTATTAATGTTGGCACAATAAATAATTATAACCTATTTCTTAAGCAAAATACGGATAGTTAGTGGCGGTACTTCCATAGAAGCCCAAAAGCCCAGGTTGCCTTACAAATTTCTGAATAATTATAATCTTTAAATCTTTATTTAACAAAGGCAATTTGACATAAAAATGAGAATATCCTGACCCCACAATAAACAATTATTAGATAATACACAATTGACTTGCAACTCGGCAGTTGATTTTCATCATCATCGTCAGCCCATATACGTCCCCATGCTGGGCAAGGGCCTCCTTTGCAACTGAGAGGGTTTAGGCCTTAGTCCACCACACTGGCTTAGTGCCCTCTCAGTTGGTTTTAATAAAATAAAATCTATAATCTGCTTTAAGCTTTATTTACGAGCAAAACCGACATTTAATCCTGTTGGACAATATTAGATATGTATGTAAACAGACATAGAAAGAATTATCGTTGTTTTATCGTCATATACTTTTTAATGTATGTTAGTATGTGTAATATTCTATGCCTTATAAATTGTTTTCAGATATATGTCTATTTACGGAATACATAGGAATCTAGACAGCCCGTGGCGCAGTTGGCTAGATACCAGCTTGCGAAACGAGAGGCTGCGGGCTCGATCCCCGCGCCGAGACAAATGTCTATGTGATGTAAAAATATTTTTTCCGGGTCTGCGTGTTTGTGAGATCAAAAAGTCTCTAGTAGTTTCTGATGTCCACGACACAAGACTTGTATTCCAGTGTGGGGTCAGAACTATGTATGTGACTGTTGGGTGTATTTATTTATTTATATAGTAGATAATTTTAGTATTACTTAATTATCGACTCCATTAAACATTCGAGCTCATCCCTAACGCAGTCACACAATATTATTTGTTCTAACTTAATGGAGAGCGTTGTTTGCCGCGCTTCAAATTTATTTACGTTCTTAAAATGTATATGCTTTTATTATTTCACAATACATTGGTGATGAGGGTTTTGTATTGTGATATACGAGTATTTCATTTTATTCGGGCCAAGTATTTGGGAAATGGTAGAGCTATGCAGTAGTCTGATTTAATTCAAAGCCAAAGTCAAAATAATCTTTACTAAAGTAGACCTTGACAAAAACTTTTGAAGTATCAGTTTAATTAAGCTACCGCCGCTCGGGAACGTGTTCAGAAGAATCGGCGCAAGAAAGTCCTTCAGAAACACGAAATGTCAGTTTTTTTAAATATGTGTAACAATAAATAAATTATGTTACTGTTGGGTGTATTATTTATTATTTTTCTAAACTTTTTTCGCCCCCTTGAATCAATCTAGAAATTAACATAGACTAGGTACGGGAAAAATCTATCATCAGCCCATATACGTCCCACTGCTGGGCACGGGCCTCCTCTACATCTGAGATGGTTTAGGCCTTAGTCCACCACGCTGGCTTAGTGCGAGATGGCGGACTACACACCTAGGAATTTCCTAGGAAATTTTAGGTGTGCAGGTTTCATCACGATGTTTTCCTTCACCGTCAAAGTACGTGGTAATTCTTTGTGAATATACACATGACTTAGAAAAGACAGAGATGTGTGCCTGGGGCTTAAACCCGCGACCGTCGAAATTCTCGAGGCCACCACGACTCTCGAAAAATCTATGTAAGTTATTAATTTATTATCGTAACACGCTGACGCAGGCTCACGATGTTGTTTATCAAGCCAAAGGGCGAAGTAACAGAACTGACATAAATTATCGCAAAGTTGTTTACACGCGGTGAAAAACAAGCATAATATTGTGAGGAATTGATATTTTATATTTTCCTATGTACGTTATTTGTACATACATAACCTCACGCCTGTATTCCCCGAAGGAGTAGGCGGAGGTGCATTTCTTCAGGCCCTTATCGCCCTGAGATGCCGCAAAACCGCCCTAAATGCGCGAGATGGTCACCGAGAGGTTTTAGTCGGTATGCTGGCGTAGGATTTTGGTGAGGGACCCAACTCAGCTAAGCGGACAATTGTTGTTCCGCGCGCCGAGTTGGAAGGCCAGAGACCCCGACATACCCATTTCGGCCTCCCCCGAGGTACCGAACAGGGGAGCTTAAAGAGCTTTCATCTCGTAAAAAAAAATGTATGTATCAGTTCCACGTAATAAGGGGCGAGTCTATTGCCGTTTTTCAGGCACATTTCCAGACACCGTGCTGCTACTGAGAATTTACTAATAGAAAAAGCTAAAAACACTTTACCTGACCCGGGAATCGAACCCGGAAAATTCAGGAACATTGGGTAAATTCATTCATTCATAACACAACACAAGTTCTCATACTCGTAGATTATTTTATTAACAAAAAGCACAATTACATAAGTCAGTATTTTTACATACACACAATATTTTTACAAACTAATACATTCGCCATTTAATTTGAGAAGTGTTGGAATAAATATATCTCTTAAATATTTTTTATTGGTTTATGAAGTACAATCTTGCCAAAATAAATCTTGGGACAAAAAAAGTTATGCTTCATGTAAACTGAAAGATAAAAAAGAAGTCTCTCTATTTTTAACGTTGGAAGAATTGTTAAAATAAGTTTTAGTAACTTTAGAAACATTTGAGGTGTATCTATTCATTAAGTCATTCCATTTTTGTCTATGGTCGCTTTGGTAAAGTTTTTTACGTCAGTCCAAATATTTTTTCGAACTATATCATTCCAATACTTCACAATGTAAACCCACAAAACAAATATAAAATACAATACAAATATATATATGTCGCCGCGAATATTATTAATTTAATGTTTAAGTTAACTTTGGAAATATTTAGTTACCATTCATTGGTTAATTTAAATATCACGAAAAATCTGTTTATTCAATATAGTAATTTAGAGATGTCTCATTAACGTAATTAAATAATCTTTTGATTTTATTAGTCTTTATGTTGACACTTGTTTGTTGAAATAAATCTGAAATAATTCTAATCAATATTTCATAACTTTAGGACACTGAAATGTAAAAAATAAGGTTTAAAAATATTAAAATTAATTGTCATGATTTGTGACATTATCAATTTGTTGTTAAAATACTTTGCTGATGACGTTCGCCAATGGAGGGGCGACCGTATCTTTATAAAGGCGAGTGTTGCGCGTGGAGCGCTCTCTCTCGCCGCTGGTATTGCGAAGGAAACATTGTGAGTAGAACCACTGTTGGTTTTATTAATTTAATTTAATTATTTGTTGTTTGTGGTTGTGTTTGCTTATTTGGCTTTGATTATATTTCCCATAGTTTCCAATAAATCTAATTACATAGCAATCATGTTTATAAGCTAAATATTGGCGCATAATAAGTATTAGGCGTAATGTAGTAAAGCAGAGCCGATGACCAAACAAAGGTCAACGGTTCCGCGTTTTTTTAAAATAACCGCCCTGGCCGATATTTGACATACCTGTTATGATAATGTCACTAATAAAATATTATTGTGTCATGCTGAGGGAGTTTCTTGCCGCTTCTTCTTCACAGCAAAGACACATTGCGAAGCGGCGCTAAATTTAGTTAAATATATTGAGTTACATATTTAAGACTTGTATTATTTCCTACAATGTTCTCCATTTCCATAATGATTCTTCTTTTGACCCTGTATTTTACATGGAGTAGATAACTCACTCCGATATCAGAAGTGGGATACACACAGAGTTCCTATAGCTTTGTGTGTATCCCACGCCTACTCTCTGATGAATAGTGCGTTTTACGTTGTTTTGTGCAAGTGGTTTCTAAATCGCGTAACATGTCGAGCCGTTCAAAACGTAACAATAGCGGTGGAAGGTGAAAAAAAAAAAAAAAAAAAAAAAAAGTAGGTATCGTGATATTATTTTCAGTGATAGTTCTGTCGAGTGTCAGCGTAAGCCACCTAAACACGCGTGGGTCCTGCGGTTGCCGGTTCTTGTCGCGGCCGCGTAGCGAAAGTAATATTCAACCGATTCCTTTAGTTGTGACAGTTAGTGGGCATAACGGGGGATATTTCACACTCTGTGCGATGATAGTAATACGGCGGGAAAAGACTCATATTTCATATTTGTTTCTACATATCGCCGTTTGATCCCAGTATCCATTAATTTGACGTGTGGTGTGTAGAATCGGAACGCGGTTGCGAAATAAAGAGGTGAAATGATCGCGAGTGTCTCGAGCGGATAGGTAGTTGAGGTAAAAGAGTGGGTAACATAATTGAGGGACGTGGAATAATTTTAAAAAACTGAATTGCGCTCATTGTGTCCGCGAAACGAATACGTTTAGTGTTTAATATGAAGTGATGTGTACTAGCTGTAATAAGTGCATCACTTGTGCAGAATACCCTCGTAAGTCTCTTTTACGTTTGAATATTGTCAAGGGTTTGTCGGACGAATTAAAAGACAATTTAGACTCTGATAGACACGGATAGGTTTCGAAATTACATAGACGACGTTTGTTGTGTCTAAGTAGATGATGGTCTTGAAACTCTGCGTGAAGTTTTACGTGTACTTACGGAATCAAGGTTTTAAATTAATTTAAAGAAGTGCACGTTCTTAGATACTGAACTAGAATATTTAGGACGCTTAATTGGCCATGGTCAGGTTAGACCGAGCCCTAGAAAGATTTGTCAAGTCCCACGACGGTCGAGTTAGCAAACTCGTAGTAATAAAAGACGCGAGCGTTCGCTGAGCCCTGGGCTACACCAGCAACTTCGGGCGATAATAAACTGAGTGTGTTGTAAGATATTTCCAGGTCAAGCGCAGCGAATGTTATTGGCGGACGACCGCCGATGTTGGGGTTGTGGTGTAGTGTGTGTGGCCCCCACACCTGCATGGATCCTGACTACGGGGCTATCCACGTTAACGCCTGCAGCGGAGTCACAATTTCCGAGCGACTGCATTGCTACGGAGCTGGCGGATAAGTTTAAGAGATAAGTGGTTTGAACCCGGTAAGGTCCAACAACTGTTATACTTCAACTTTTGATCAGTCCTTAAATTTAGTGTCTTAAGAGAGTGTCTTAAGCACGTGTGTGGCTGTGAGTAGGTCAATTGCAGCTGGCCCAATTTCAAACACGAGTTTGTGTCCACGTGACTTGGATGTTGCTAATATCATTTTAATGTTATGAAAACTAATTCTAACAATTATCCCACATTAATATGCAAAATGCGCAAGGCGATCATTGTTGCTCCTTCGTATAATAAATAGTCTCAGTGAATAATAAATTTCATGTATTACAATTCGTGTTACAGTGAACCCGATACGTGCGGCGGCGGCACGTGTGGCGGCGGCGGCGCAGCCTACAGCGGCGCAGCCAGGCGGCGGCGTAGCCTTGGCGATTGCGCAGTGCGGTTCAAGAGATGCCTGCTTTGATGAGTTGTACAACCACTGACGCTCACTTTAAAATGGAATGATGGTCTGTAAACTTTTAATTACTAAAAAGGATTTACCTTAAATTTAAATGGTAAACGTACTAGTAATGTTGTTGCTATGAATGGTATCTGAAAGGCACGAATAGTTATTACTGAACAGATAGTGTGCAGTGTAATTATAAAGTTTTGCAAGGGGACCGTATGGTGTTTCAAGCTTCGAATTTAAAATTCCTATTCACACACGACCTTTACTAATATTACAAAGCTGAATAGTTTGTTTTCTTTTGTTTTTGCTTAAACACGCTAATCTGAGGAAATACTAGTCCGATTTGAAAAAAAAATAAAAAATAATAATAAATTGTGTGAGATAGTCCACAATGGAAAATGTAGTAAGCAATGTTCTTTTTGAAGTGTAATGTTTCACATACGGAGTTACGAATAACAACTAGTAGTTAAAAAAGATGTCAGTGTCACGTACCAGTCGAAGTTAATGTTGACAGTAATCCTGATAATTATTGATGTTGATTCAGTTAGTTATGATGTAAGTTGAGACTCGAGTAAGGGGACTATATCGGGCGTATTGCGTATGACCGTACCAGGGGTTACTTCGTAATCGTAGTACGCGATTTGCGTTTAACACTGGCAGAGGTCGGGATCCAATGAGTGGATTGGGGCAATGTGATTGCCGGTTGGCTAAGGAGCCGTAGCTCGAAGGAAACTTACTTGGAGACTCTCTTACGATAAAATTTGAAGTCATTATCATAAGGTTGATTTGATGGACTGGCGTGGTGCGTGGCTCAGGTATTGAAATAGTTAATGCTATTCACATAATTAACCGAAATTGTTACTGGCAACAAGTCGAGTTATGTTTCATGCGATTGTAAAGACAATAATTTCTAAATTTACTGTAGGCGAGTTTGTATTAATTGAATTTGCGGGTATTCTCTACAATCAAAGTAACGAATGAACTGTCATATTGTTAGTTACAGGGATGACTATCAAATTTATGGTATAGTCACAGAGCTGACTATCACCTAGCACTAGTCACAGAGCTGACCAAGTGTGTGTACACGTATATCGCGTTTAGGGTCATCATTACTGTTAGTATTGATTGCATGGAGATTTTGCAGCAGTTGTCAGTGTCTAGTTTATCTAAGTTTATGATAATTTAATTTCAATAATGATGTAAAATAGTTATCGCTATACCTAAAAGTTACGTAACTTACAAGTACGCTCATGATAGGTTTAGAAAAATGCCAGAGGGGTCAAAGCATACCTGATGAACTTGAGGAGGACCAAGTGACAGCGTCATAAGTGATGACATTTTGGGTAATGTTTAAGTGCACACGGTGATTGTTGGGGTTCTGTAGGAACCATGTGCGATCCAAAGGGGATACGCAAAAGAAATGGCTGAGTAAGTGGTGTTACTGGATGGCCATGAATCACGTGTATAGCTTGATTGTTTAATTTAGTGTGATAATTGGAGGTCATGAATCAAGTAATCAGTAGTGCTTTGAAACTGTCTTTGATTTGTGTTAAGAATTGATGAAAATTCTTCTTTGAGTAGATTATTAAGAACGATCTAAACCTCAGTATTATTGTATGACCTTTACCTGGGCTAAGTCAGGACTAGCCGAGCTATATGATACTTTGCACATGAATTTTGTTTACAGACTAACACACAGAGACGTGTGTCCTGTAGGATGGCCGTGTCGGGTTGGTCAATAGTACGGGACTTCAACTGACAGCCGTGTCGCCTCCCAATGACCAGCAAGCTGGACCTTCTGGCAGTTATGGCACTGCAGCAACCCTGCAACAGCTGACTACATCGGAAGTATAGTGACACTTTAATTCTCGGCGGACAGTGGTCCGCTGATAGCAGCAAGTATTTTACACTTTCCATTTGTGTTGTCCCTCTAATTGTTGAATTTGTGTTGTCCCTCTAATTGTTGAATTTGTGTTGTCCCTCTAATTGTAAAAGATGAAAAGATGCTATTGGCGTGTGGAGCCGTCCAATAAGCCACTGAAAACATCTAAAAGATGAAAAGATGCTATTGGCGTGTGGAGCCGTCCAATAAGCCACTGAAAACATCTAAAAGATGAAAGATGCTATTGGCGTGTGGAGCCGTCCAATAAGCCACTGAAAAACCTATCCTGAAAGAATTATAGTCCCCTGTGTACCACGGCGTACGAGACCGCCTAGAGCACAGCATCGACCTGTTCTATTATCCCTAGGGCCTCTGTGGTAACACAGCATCGACCTTTACTCGCCTATCCATTCCCTCTTTTTGTTGTGTTGTTTGTGTTGTCCATCTAATTGTTGTCTATATCACAAATTAAAAAATGAAAAGATGCTATTGGCGTGTGGAGCCGTCCAATAAGCCACTGAAAAACCTATCCTGAAAGAATTATAGTCCCCTGTGTACCACGGCGTACGAGACCGCCTAGAGCACAGCATCGACCTGTTCTATTATCCCTAGGGCCTCTGTTGTAACACAGCATCGACCTTTACTCACCTATCCATTCCCTCTTTGCATGTATTTTTAATTACTATTGTCATGAGGAACGAGGAGTAAAACCGAATATGATAAATAATCTGTTGTCACGTGGAGTGAGCAGACATTTTCAAAGTCAAAGTCAAAGTCAAATTATCTTTATTCAAATAGACTTTTACAAGTTCTTTTGAATCGTCAATCTTACACTTTTTAATATTATTTTTTTTAAACTATTAAACTATTGCATTGTGGAAGTACTTAGCCTCACAATATTTTTCCTTTTAGATAAGGTGATGTTTACTGTGGAAGTACATAGATAGCTCACAATATTCTATTTAACGGAAGAGCCAGGAGCGATGCAGAGCACGCATCGCACATCAGTATGGCCGTGTCGCCGCGAATATTATTAATTTAATGTTTAAGTTAACTTTGGAAATATTTAGTTACCATTCATTGGTTAATTTAAATATCACGAAAAATCTGTTTATTCAATATAGTAATTTAGAGATGTCTCATTAACGTAATTAAATAATCTTTTGATTTTATTAGTCTTTATGTTGACACTTGTTTGTTGAAATAAATCTGAAATAATTCTAATCAATATTTCATAACTTTAGGACACTGAAATGTAAAAAATAAGGTTTAAAAATATTAAAATTAATTGTCATGATTTGTGACATTATCAATTTGTTGTTAAAATACTTTGCTGATGACGTTCGCCAATGGAGGGGCGACCGTATCTTTATAAAGGCGAGTGTTGCGCGTGGAGCGCTCTCTCTCGCCGCTGGTATTGCGAAGGAAACATTGTGAGTAGAACCACTGTTGGTTTTATTAATTTAATTTAATTATTTGTTGTTTGTGGTTGTGTTTGCTTATTTGGCTTTGATTATATTTCCCATAGTTTCCAATAAATCTAATTACATAGCAATCATGTTTATAAGCTAAATATTGGCGCATAATAAGTATTAGGCGTAATGTAGTAAAGCAGAGCCGATGACCAAACAAAGGTCAACGGTTCCGCGTTTTTTTAAAATAACCGCCCTGGCCGATATTTGACATACCTGTTATGATAATGTCACTAATAAAATATTATTGTGTCATGCTGAGGGAGTTTCTTGCCGCTTCTTCTTCACAGCAAAGACACATTGCGAAGCGGCGCTAAATTTAGTTAAATATATTGAGTTACATATTTAAGACTTGTATTATTTCCTACAATGTTCTCCATTTCCATAATGATTCTTCTTTTGACCCTGTATTTTACATGGAGTAGATAACTCACTCCGATATATATATTTCTTAGAAATTCCAACTCAACGTTAATTTTGGTTCAATATAATATGTTGTATATATAAATATTTATTTATGAATACTGATGGGATAACCTTTTGTGATTCGACAAGTCAAGAGACAAGATCGATTGGTTTGCAAATTACACAATCTGAAATTATTATAGCAGGCTTTTCAAGCTAATAATTTATGATTTAAACGCCGTCGCGATGACAGATGACATCTTGGCGTTTTGGCGCCAACCTTCCGCTTCTATAAACAATAAAACAATGTAGACGTTATGACGTAACGTTTTATTCTGAAATATTATCTAATATTTAAACTTTAGTAGACATGTCAATAAAACGCAAATAAATAACAGTAATAATAAAAAAGTCTGTACGGAAACGATATGTTGTAGAATACATTAATAGCAATATTAAATATACTGCTTAATTATATGCAAACGAAATACATTGAAGGTTATTATAATCCTGCTTCAAATAGTTATAGCAATATATACTAAAAAATTGGTGTCATTTTAATCAATATATATAATTGATGTCTGTACATCTTACTAGGGTTTATGTTGAGGAAATTAACTATCTATATATCACAAAACACAAGGTTTAAGCAAATATTTTAGTTTACATCAATGATTTAATTTTTAATTACCTATTTTAACACACAATTTATAATCAATTTAATTATTAAATAATTTTTAAATATCTCACAATATTTGATAATTATGCGGTCGCTGTCTCTATTATTGGAAATAACTAATTGTAGTCTTTTAAGACGTAGAATATAAAATAACTATTACTTAAGCATTCACAGTAATGCAAATATGTACTATGTCCAATAGATGACATAACTCTGTTCCATATTCGACAACACTAGTGTCCATTAATGGCACCTAGACTTTACCAGTCACCGCGAAATATTGGCGGGCTGCCAAAGAAAAATCCATAGTAAAGATGATCGTAGGTATCTTGCAAACAGATTTAACGGTCTAATTCTGGAAAGTATTACTTATTTAAAAAAGATACATACATACATAAACTCACGCCTGTATTCCCCGAAGGGGTAGGCAGAGGTGCATTTCTGCACCCACATTTCGCCAAGTATGTATCAGTCCTACGTAATAGGGGGCGAGCCTATTGCCGTTTTTCGGGCACATTTCCAGACTCCGTGCTGTTACCGAGAATTTCCTTATAGAAAAACCCAATAACACTTTGCCCGACCCGGGAATCGAACCCAGGACCTCTAGATCGCACGGCACATACTTGTACCGCGAGACCACGAGGCAGTCAAGTTAAAAAAGATAATTTTCAAATATTTTGAGATTGTAATTAACATTGTAATAATATGCCGCCATCTTTATTTCTTCGATAGCATTTTTATCTACTAATTTAACAAATATATTAGTACTTATTACGATCTCAAATAATTAAATATATGAACACTGTAACTTTATATTGGAACTGAGTTTCGGTGCATGAATAAAACAATGTGCCTGATATTGTATTTCTTTGAATTAAATTGTATTTCTTAAGTGATGAATTTTTTAAGTGTTTTTAAATGTAAGCAGTGTTTTTATTTTAGAAAATACTTATTGGTATATATCAAAGCTTACAATATGTATTTTTTTCAAATAGCAACGAAATGAGATTCGATTTTAATGTGTTTACACGATGAATTCATGTTGTAAACTTTGATTTACATCAGAGTATATATGATATATAGGCGTGGTGAGATATTTTCTAATTTTTTTTTTGAGAATCATTTATATTATTCAACTCTTTTGGTAACAGTGTAAGATTAATAATCAAAATATTCAAATTGCAATTTACAAATGCAATTATTACTATTAGTTTTATCGTCAGGTTCAAATGAAATATAATAAAAGAAAAAGTAATGTTAAAATTTTATTTTTCTTCAAGTTTTGACTTAAAAAGAGAATATTAGATTTTTGGGCTTGAAATTAATCATAATTAAAACAAACCTGACAAGCGATCACCTTTTTATGTGTAAATTTTTAACACCAAGTAAAGTAGCCAGTAATGGACAAAAAAAGGGTATGATAAAAGCGTTGTCCTGTCTGCAATTAAATATTACTCTACTTTACGCTGCAGGGACGACCTGCTAGATAAAGGTCCATTTTATGTCGATATAAAAACTGAATGATCTATACCATCTTTATGGAATGGAAACATAAAATTAATGCGGTTTTATGGCATGCATATTATTCGATACGTTAGTCTCATTAAACTTTGGACTGAAATATAGATAAAATACGATTAATACAGAAAACTTTAAATTTTATTTTATTTCACTTGTTCTAACGTCGACAGTTGGGTGCACTTTTATAGCATAGACAATTTTTTTAAATATATTTTATGAAAAGCGACTTATTTTTTCTTCTGTTAAACAAAAAGCAGAAAATACCTCACCACAATTTTTATAAACTATTTATATATTCAAATATAGATATATTACGTACCTAAGTCTATAAGTGTTTATGTACAGGTCACCTAGAAGGCATGGGGCATTAAACATCATGGTCCTTTAATTATGTCTACGCAAGCCTAATGATGGGGTTTATTTTAAATTGACTAGACGAAATTAAATTACCTTTTATAACGACCATTTTTAACAAAAAGACAAGCAGTTTAAAACATTGTTCTAGAATATTTCAACTCAGGATCGAAGTCGCTGTTTGAAGAAATAGGATAAAACCGGAGGCGATAGTTACTCCAAAAATGCAGTAATTTCTTACCATTGGTTCGATTAATATCAACATTGCTTTTATTATTTTTTGTTCACGAAACAGTGTTTACAACGTTTGGTCGTTATAACAGGTCCTTTTTTGGCAAAAATATTATAGGCTGTTCATGACTAAATTCTAATACGAGTCGTTACAGGAAAGGATAGATTCAAAAAAAAAATCACTGAAAAACTAGTCTGTTCGGCATGTTTTTTTTTCAAATATTCTTCAGTACCTAGTGTAGTTTTGTTTCTTCCCATTTGGCGGCGTTATGCCTATGCTGTGTACTGGTAATATTCAAGCAATATTTTTTTCTTAATGATATATTTATCTTTTAAGAACGTCATGAACTGCTCTATATTACAAATTAACATACAGTGGATCTCAACTATCACTATTTGATTTGCTATTTAAAGTTGTTATTATAAGTTGAGAACCCCTCTAAAATACAATAAGTTCTAATAAATCATATCATAAAATTAATCGATGTTTGCTCAATAACGATTATTCGATTGCGTGAAACAAAAGACAGTATCGATGCTAATCGATTGTATCTACAGTAACTAAACGTCTTAGGCTAATGAAATTTGACTAGATTGTAATAAAGTTACGCTAGATTTATGTTGACGCCCACTCCTGTTACAAATTCATCCCGGATGAGGGGTAGAAGAGTTGTGTGCCTGGAAAAGAAACGTATAATTATTATACAATAATATTTATTAATTTATAGTAATATTGTACACAGGAAAGACAGTTGTATGTTACGGATAAGTCATCTCAGACTGAGTGGGCCAAATAATGGATTACTTAGTTTTATTAAGTCACGAATTGTAACTTACATACATATTAGTGTTAGTTATATTAGTGGCGGTACTTCTATAGAAGCCCAAAAGCACGTTAATTGTGTGATGTCTAGTTTTATCATCATCATCAGCCCATATACGTCCCACTGCTGGGCACGCGCTTCCTCTACAACTAAGAGGGTTTAGGCCTTAGTACACCACGCTGGCCTAGTGCGGGTTGGCGGACTACACACCTAAGAAATTTTTAAGAACTTTTAGGTGTGCAGGTTTCATCACGATGTTTTCCTTCACCGTTAAAGTAAGTGATAATTGATAATGAATGCATAGATAACTTCTTAAAGTCAGAGGTTGAAGGGTTTGAAGCACGCTCACGATACAATAACAATATGTAAATTATTATGTAATGTAATAATATATATAACTAGCTGAAGTCCCGTTAAATTTGGTCCACCCGTTTCAAAGATTAGCCGGAACAAACAGACAGACAGACAAAACAGACACTCCAATTATATTTATTAGTATAGATATAGATAATTATTATATATAATTAATCGGAGTACGTACCTAATAACGAAATTAATGATTTTAATGTACAAGACGATGTTTCTCAGTTGTGATGTGGATTGATGCATGAATTCTCTGTGTTTTCAGTAATGAGACAATTTAATACGTTAGGCGGTAGCTCATACAGTTTTACTAGGGGAGCGTGTCCGTGTGTGTGTGCGTGTGCGTGTGTGTGTGCGTGTGTCACCTCACTTTTAATTCTGTGAACAAGATAAAGTGTAATAAAACCTAAGTGAATAAGGCCCAAAGACTTTTAATAGTAGATGAGAATGATTTTGAATTTTGCTGAGTGAGTGAGATTAGTAGCATTTTATATTATGAGAGTAGCAGTGATGGCCTCGAGGTTTAGGTGCGCGGTCGAGAATTTCGGCGGTCGCAGGTTCAAACCCCAGGCGCACACGCCTGAGTTTTCGAAGTTATGTGTGTATTCACAATGAATTATCACTTGCTTTAACGGTGAAGGAAAACATCGTGATAAAACCTGCACACCTAAAAGTTCTAGGAATTTCTTAGGAGTGTAGTCCGCCAACCCGCACTAGGCCAGCGTGGTGGACTAAAGCCTAAACCCTCTCAGTTGTAGAGGAGGCCCGTGCCCAGCAGTGGGACGTATATGGGCTGATGACGATGATGAGTGAGTGAGATTACGGGATTAGTAAATAAAATACTATTTAAAATAATCATCAATAATAATCATTTGTATATTAATTTAAATGGTGTTTTAAAAGGTTTCACATATTCAGTAGTTGATAGTATAGTGCTGTTTCCAACGAATAAATATTTTTTGAATTAATGTAGGGGCAAAGTTTAAAAACAGGTTTATATTGAATGTAAATTTGAATTATTCGTTAAATTTAAGTTACACACTTTGTTGGCTCGGGTACGTAATTAGAATGTTAAATTTATTTATGTAACACTCATCCCATCAAAACATGAATGTAAAATGCAAGCCAATTTCAGTATTACGAATAAAATATGCACCGTTGACTACTTCGTCGGCAAAACAATTGAGATCGGTATAGATGCTAAGCTGTGTAGATAATCCTAGAATTATTAATAAGAACAAGAATATGCATAATTCCAAAATTCATACATAACCTCACGCCTGTATTCCCGTAGGGGTAGGCAGAGGTGCATTTCGGCACCCACATTTCGCCTGGTATGTATCAGTCCCACGTAATAGGGGGCGAGCCTATTGCCGTTTTTCGGGCGCATTTCCAAACTCCGTGCTGCTACTGAGAATTTCCTAATGGAAAAACCCAATAACACTTTGCTCGACCCGGGAATCGGACCCAGGACCTCTAGATCGCACGGCACATACTTGTGCCGCGAGACCACGAGGCAGTCCAACATAGTTTTATAACAATTTCTTGTTCCTTGATACTACAATGATTGGTACTTAATAAGTAATAAAATGAAGTCGCGATGGCCTCGAGGCTTAGGCACGCGGTAGAGAATCTCGGCGGTCGCGAGTTCAAACCCCACGCACACACCTCTGACTTTTCGACTTGTGCATTCACAATGAATTATCACTAACTTTAACCGTAAACGAAAACATCGTGAGGAAACCTGCACACCAAAAAAAGTTTCTGGAAAAGGAACCGAAAACAGCGATATGCTCGGGCTAACTAAGATTATGTAGTTCTTAAGACTTAGCTGGCAACAAGTGGGTTAAGAAAAGTACCTCCGCTTTCCTATTCGGGCATACCGTCTGGTACGTAGCAAGTAGCAACTATGTATGTTTCTATGACATATTCGCTATGAGATTGAAATTCGAATATCCAATGGTTTCGAGAACACAAATTGATCAAAAATTGTAAATTAACGCCTGAATCATCTTAAGAGTAGGCATATTATAGATAGAAATGAGAGGCCGCGGGTCCGATCCCCGCGCCGAGACAGATGTGTGATCCACAAATGTTTGTTTCGTGTCTGTTTAACCTTCATAAGGTCTTTAATTTTACAAACGTTGCCGTGCTTCGGGTCAGATTTGACCCAGTAGTAGAATTTAACCAAAAAATGAACAAAAAATAAAGATAAAAATGTGTAATGGATTTATTTGACATATTATGTTTATTTCTACAGAATTACTATTAATTTTTATATAAATTTTAATTTAATACATCTTATATAAAAATAATACACAATATTGTATGACGTTAATATAAAAAGAGACTCAGCAATATCTAAAAAAAATGTAAATGAAATTATATCTTATTACACTGGGTGCAACAACTGTAGTTAAATGTTTTTTTTATTACATACGAATTTCTTACAATCTACCTGTGTAGATTGTACCTTTGATCTGTATCAAAGGTATTTTATTGTCAGTTTTAGCACATAGGTGGCAACGACTTCTAGGGTTGGATGTTCCAAACGTAACTTGTGGCTGAATCACATAGAACCCAAAATTTGATGCCATATATAGCTGGTTTCGATGGCATGTACTGTCAAAATGGACAAATCCCTCTGAATGCCACAAGCTAATGAAAACACGCTTACCTTCCAAATTCGTATATTTCACTATAATGTGTATCAAAGGTGGTGGGAAAAATAAATCAAAACTGGATTTTTCTTTTGAGGTGATCCTTGAGCAAGAATAGCGTGTCAATCCTGGTGTCAAGTTTATTATGTTTTATCTGGAAGCTCTGCCACAAGACTGCGTGAAAGGGTTTCTGGAATATTGTATTTGCCCATTTTTTGACGTCAATGAAGGCACAATCACTGATTCATTTTCGCTATCCGAGCTATCAGATGGTTAAGCTTTTTTGATATAATCTTCTGTTTCAGAATAATATTCATTAGTATCCGACATTTTATTCAATATCACCGCTTCTATTTGATTGTGTATCATTTTTTAGAAACAAATATCGTTTTCATCACTGTAATCTATGATATGTGTTGTTTGATTGATATACATAATCAATAATGTTTATACATAACACTAAGATTTGTGTGGGTAGAAAAAAAGAACGTCTCATTCAAAAAGTTATGGGAAACATAAACAATTCGAACGATAACAGATGCACTGTGCGTTTGTTATTAGTTGAGGTCAATTCTGACCCGAAGACCGTTAGAGTAAAAAAAACCATATCTGGAATATTATAATATTTTTTTATAAAATTATTCCAATAATAAGTAAATGGAAGCGAATCATTAAAAGTCATAAAATATCAAACTCCTTGAACGCTTATTTTCTGAGAAAATTACATTTTTATAACAAAATGGGTCAAAATTGACCCGAAGACCTTATGAAGGTTAAGAGAGCGAGAAGTCTCGTAGTTTCTGACACCCTTGACACAAGACCTGTATCTTACTGTGTCAGACCTAAGTATGTGACTGTTGAGTGTATTTATAAGGGGGCAAGCATATTGTCTGCCCTGTGGGAAGGGGGCGTTAGAATCTCACCACGGTATCCCCTGCCTGTCGTAAAAGGCGACCTCAGGGCTGGCGGTAAGTAGAGCCATAATCAGCTTTCCCCTCGAGGAAAAAAAGGAAAAAAAACCTTATTGCAATGTACCATTCACATTTCCAGACCTCTACCGCTGTTTTTTTCTTAAAGGAACACTCCCCTTTTATTACGGTAATAAAAACAATCATACGCGCCACCATAGAACAGTTGAATAAGACTAGAAAGGAAATGTCAGCATGCTGAGCGTACTGTTACGGAGTGGCCTGGGTTTGAGAAGTGTTTTTAAAAGATAAGTTTTAGACAGCCTTTAAAATAAAGTTTATTAGAATTAAGATAAATAGTACAAAAATTAACACTAGTGCCCGTAACGAAGTCTAGAACCGGTCTGACTCTATGGTGAATAATTTTGTACGAAATGAAATAGGATATGACTAATATTAAATTTACTGGTAAACAACTGAAGCAACGTAAGCGTTTTAACTTTTATAAGTAATAAGGTTTTTGATATTATAACAGTACCAACTGCGATTAGACCATCATATGTTTGACACGGCCGCTTCTTAGTAATTCGGGTTGCGCTTGCGTGTAATATCAAGACTTTTATAAATGTGTCACAACCAATAGCAGTCCTTCAATTTTATTTGAAATGTTTATCATTGGTCGTATTTTCGTAGTAGAATGAATAGGTGACAGACAAGTGGCGACACTCGTCCCCTTACAAAATACTGTCTATTTCCCTTTTAATCTTATTCAGCTGTTCTGTGCGCGCCACCTACCCTCGCCATTAATCAAAACATTAATTGGTGAAATGAAACACTAATCCAGTATGATAATTAGGCGGTATGTCGGCGGACTGTGAATAATGTGGGCAGTGGTGTGTACAAACACGCTCGGCCAACGAGCTGGCGAGCGGATGCCGAGCCACGCGCCGCGGGATCTCTCGGTATTTGCTCACTGTACCGAATTTTCGATGGTTATTCTGTCGGTTATTTTAATAGATTCGTTATCTAGCGTGGCTTTTGTTTATGCACCCACGTCTTGCCAATGTTTAAGTCCAACGTAATAGGGGTCTTTTGCCGTTTTTGGGGCCATTACCAGCCTCCGTGCTGTTATTGAGAATTTTCTGAGACTTTTCCCGACCCGGCTTTTAGATTGCACGGGGCAAATCACATTTCTCTGAATTGGCACTATAAAACTTTTTATCACGAAAGAATGAAAATTTTCTGTATGTTTTAAAGAAATAATAAAATCTAGTCAATCCCAGCTGGGATTGACAGCCCCGTGGCGCAGTTGGCTAGACATCCGCTTGCGAAACGAAAGGCCGCGGGTTCGATCCCCGCACCGAGACAAATGTTTATGTGAGCGAAAAGTCTCTCGTAGTTTCTGATACCCACGACACAAGACTTGTATCTTAGTGTGGGATCAGAACTATGTATGTGACTGTTGGGTGTATTTATATATATATATTTTATATTTGCGTCCCTGGTGCGAAGGGTCCGTGGCAGTCCCAACAGCATCCTCGCCATGATAGCGAGCAGGTTAAACTATATATGTCAATCAATGTTATGCAATTTCCAATGGAACCGTGCAACAGTGACATGTGATCTGAATTATATTTTGTTAACTTTGTACCTAATATTATTATTAAATCAGTCCACCAACCCGCACTAGGCCAGCGTGGTGGACTAGAGCCTAAACCCTTTCAGTTGTAGAGGAGTTCCGTGCTCAGCAGTGGGACGTATGAATATGGGTTGATTATGATGATGATGATGATTATTAAATATATCCATTTAAAATCTGGCGGACAACGTCAGGGTTTTTTGCTAGTATGAACATGTTATGAGCATATTCATTAGTTCATGCTTAATCCTCCAAATGTATTTTGACGTGCGATATTTCGCATATTAAAGCCAATCTCCAAACCAAAGGCTGGTTTTGCGGCTTAAATCTATTTGGCTTGTTTTTTTAGCAGAGGTTAAATGTGTTTTATAGAATGTGTCACTGTAGTAAATATACATACTGTATATGTGGCAGACGCAGGGGTAGGCAGAGGTTTGTAACACAGTTTTTCGGGCATATATCCAGACTTCACGGTATAGAGGCGTAAGTGAGCAACATACGATCTAGAGGTACGGGCGCGATTCTCGGGTCAGGCAAACCGTTGGGTTTTTCACTAGAAAATTCTTAGTAAGTAGCACGGAGTTAGGAAATTTACACCGAATACGGCAATAGGCTTCCTACGTGATTTAAAACTAAATTCTGCCTACAAATTCAGGGTTATGTACATTTATGTATCCATCCTGTTTCGAGAATTTGCTAAAATTTTGCCCGACGCAGGAATCGAACCCATCATCACCAATCATCATTAACAGCCTTTCTCACATCCCGTAATGGATATAGGGCTCTCTTATGGCACGCCACTGGGCTCGATCTTCGGCCCTCATCCAACCGGGCAGCCTTGCGTATATCGACACTCCACATTGGTAATTACGTTGGTGCATACTCACTCGTGATGGCCTCGAGGTTTAGGCACGCGGTCGAGAATCTCGACGGTCGTGGGTTCAAACCCCAGACCCACACCTCTGACTAAAAGTTATGTGTGTATTCACAAAGAATTATCACGTACTTTAACGGTGAAGGAAAACATCGTGATGGAACCTGCACACCTAAAAGTTCTTAGAAATTTCTTAGGTTTGTAGTCCGCCAACCCGCACTAGGCCAGCGTGGTGGACTAAGGCCTAAACCCTCTCAGACTCAGACGTATATGGGCTGATGATCATTCGGGATTTTGTAAGGCAACCTGGACTTTTTGGGCTTCTATGGAAGTACCGCCAATAACAGGTGGTGCATACTCACTCGTGGGGCGCCGGCCAGGCCGGGGCGTGTTTGTGCGTGGCGGCCCGCGCGCGCGCCAGCAGCGTCATCACCGCGCGCTTAGTCGGCGACATAGCCGCCCGCGCGCCGCCCAGCAGCGGCCGCTTGCGCGCCGTGCTCGCACCCGCCACAGCCGCCCCGCCGGCCCCAGCACCTGTCCACAATCACCTCTACATGGGCTACAGTGAACGTATGCCGTGTGACTTTACTGTATAAGGCAGGGTTTCTCAACTAGGGGTTCGCCATTCGACGGCAGGGGGTTCGCGACAAGATTTACGTAATGGTGACTTGACGCCTAGCAGCCACGTGCGGCACACATAGTGGGTACAACATACATATCTGAGAGTGTGTTTTCACACCTGGTCATGATAAAAAGTAAATACAGAAATCGACTTGATACCAAGTCAGAATTAAGGTTAAAATTTTCCAAAATTACTTCTAAAATTGACTCCATTTGCGACAAGAAACAAGCTACTTAGCCCATGACATTAATATTAAAAAGATATTTATTTTGAAATAAAAAACATTTTTTTAACAATTTTATTATTTTGTTTTTGGTTAATTAGTTACTTTAGACTTATGGAGTTCGCTGTCACCCGTAAACTTTAACAGGGGTTCGTGAAACCAAAAGTTTCAGAAACCCTGGTATAGGGGTTTGGAACTCGTAGTGAAATGTGAAGAGAGCATATTAATGAGAAAGAAACATAATTTAAAACAGACGGGTGTCCCTATAGGCTAATAAACGGCGACGCACCCCCTTTATAAGTAAAACATTTTAAATAATATTAAATAATTACGCCCAACAGTCACATACATAGTTCTGACTCCACATTAAGATACGAGTCCTGTGTCGTGGGTATCAGAAACTACGAGAGACTTTTCGGTCTCACAAATACCCAGACCCGAAACAAATATTTGTGGATCACACTAACATTTGCCTCGGTGCGAGGATCGAACCCGCAGCCTCTCGTTTCGCAAGCTGGTGTCTAGCCAACTGCGCCACGGGGCTGCCAAATTATTACCGAATCTTTCGGTTCGAACCGATACTAAAGTGATGAAGGCGCTGGTTCGATTCACGCATAGAGTTGAATATTTATGTGTTACAAAAGACCATGTATTAAATATATTATGTTCATTAAAATATTATTAAACTCTCGACACTCTCGGGCCTTTATGCTCTGCCGTATTTTGGATATTTTGATACCTATTGACCGTCTAATTCTTTTGTTTGTCGACAGGTACACTCGGGACCAGTCGCTCCAGGTAGCGGCGCTTCGAGGCGGGTCCCACTGAGGTAAAGACCAGTGGACCACTCATTACGTCACTGACCCATCGTCCACAAATACGTCTAGTGTAGATTATCCCACTTTGTTCTAAAACTTTAACAGATTCTGTGGTATTGCTTGAAATCTGGTGTTTTTTCTCCACCAACCCAGCACTTTCAGAGCACAATACTTTCTCACGCCTAGAGACAATCCTATAAAAAGAAGACTAACATTTAATAACCTTACTACTACCGAGAAGTTTCTATAACATGACGTTGTTGTGACTCACTCTTCATACTATTGTGCTCACTTGCTTTTATACTTCAACCTGGATAGCCTACCATTTTTATTAGCGGTGGGCGATTATAAGATATACTAATGAAATCATTCGATTATGAGGATGTCTCGAGATATCTCGATTACAACAATTAAGTAGTAATTACTAATGTAGTTAGTAGCAGCGGTGGCGATTATGGGATATACTAATAAAGTCATTCGATTATGAAGACGTCCCGAGATATCTCCAAAAAAAAACAAGAACTACTCCCGAGCCTCCACTTTTAGACCATTTATCTATAATAACATTTCTAAAAAAAAACGAGATTAGTAGTCCAAATTAGTAACGTCATTCGATTATGAAAATACATTAGTTACTTATTTCACAATCGATTATTCAATTATATTATTCTATTTACCAACATTAGTATTAGTAGGATAATTCGATTATCAAAATCATTCATTATATATACCCTTTTTTAATTTTATCTTTGTTTATTACTATCAATTGAGAATGACTAATTGAGAATGGCTGTGCATACAACAAATTTCATGGACAAGTCTTTTATGGTCCAGGCTGTTCGATTGTGGAATGCCCTACCACCTGCCATAAGACGAGCGGAAACAATTCACTCATTCAAAAGACAAGTGAAAGATCACTACCTTTCTCTCTAATCTATATTTTCTCCACTCATTTGTTTATATATGTATGTATATATTTGTACATATATGTTTATTTAATATATTTTGTTTTATATTGCATATGTTTATTTATGTATTTAAGTGTAAGTAAGTATATGTTTAAAAATATGATAATAATTTTTATTTACTCAAAGTTATTAGTATTATTTATTTAAGTTGTTTTTCTTTTTTTTTTCTTTTACTTCCTTCTTTGCACTTTATTCTACCCGCTTTATTTTTCCTCTTTTATTATCCATCCTAAGGTTGCCTGTAAGAAATTGCCTAGAGCGATAAGGCCGCCTCTTGTCTTATTTTTAATAGATAAGTTTCTTTATAATATTTTGTATATACAAGGAACTGTAAATAAATAAATAAAAATGCTGAATTATTCAGTTCTCTAGCCCCGACTAATTGTACAAAATTCCCAATATCCACGCAAAAATTCTTGGCTTTCTCATCACGTGCTTTATTTGTAAATACCGTCGAATTTCGCCTAGCAATGCTAATGGAATAACGGAACCATATTACCTACATATTTGGCAAGTTAGCGTGTGGTACCATTTAGAAGTGTTAGCGTGTGCAGTATTTATTTTGAATCGTGATGTATGTGTTAATGGAAGAAGTAGTGATGGCCTCGAGTTTTAGGCACGGGGTCGAGAATCTCGGCGGTCACAGGTTCAATCTCCAGGCACACATCTATCAATTTTCGAAGTTATTCACAATGAATTATCAAGTACTTTAACGGTGAAGGAAAACATCGTGATAAAACCTGAACACCTAAAAGTTCTTAGTAATATCTTAGGTGTGTAGTCCGCCAACCCGCACTAGGCCAGCGTGGTAGACTAAGGCCTAAATCCTCTCTGTTGTAGAGGAAACCCGTGCCCAGCAGTGGGCGTATATAGGCTGGTGATGATGATGAATAAGTTTATGCACTTACGCCTGTCTCTTCGAAAGGAAATGCAAAGGTGTATTTCTACACACACTACACCTGTGTTTTAAGTCCCAGGGAAGTCTCCCTTATTGTTGTTATTAAGAAATATTTCTAGAGCATGCAGCCACTAAGAAATTTCCAAATAATAAATCCAATACCATTTTTCTTTACTCGGGAATCAAACACTATTATAATAGTACCTACCATGTGTGCTGATTCGCGAAGCCCACAAACTGACTATTACAAGCTGGGTACGAACCAAAAGTATCCGAAATTCATATAGTATCCTCACTTTTAAGTAATGTAATGCATGTAATATTGTAAACTTTATTCCGTTTATGTTACCCAAATTCTTATATCTTTACTTTCAAGTTATGGAATGGTTTGAACATCCACGTAAGTATATATTCTACCTGTAAAATCTTAGCAAAGCGTGAAGACCAGTTGTCCGTCAGAACTATATGGACTAAGGAGAAATTTCTACTACTTAAGACACGATTTCGGTAGTCGCAAGTACAAAAGTAGCAGTGATGACCTCAAGGTTTGGGCACGCGGTCGAGAATTTCGGCGGTCGCAGGTTCAAACCCCAGGCACACACCTCTGACTTTTCGAAGTTATGTGTGTATTCACAATGAATTATCACTTGCTTTAACGTCGAAGGAAAACATCGTGATAAAACCTGCACACCTAAAAGTTCTTAGGAATATCTTAGGTGTGTAGTCCGCTAACCCGCACTAGGCCAGCGTGGTGGACTAAGGCCTAAACCCTCTCAGTTGTTAAGGAGGCCCGTGCCCAGCAGTGGGACGTATTTGGGCTGATGATGATGATGAAGTAATAATCCCACTCATTACTGATTTTCAGGGCGGACAAAGTTGTAAAATGACTCAATTTGCACGATAACTTACAAGACATAGTACAATTCACTTTGCAGTCTTTCAAAACACGTTAAAAAATATTTAGATGCAACACAAGCCTCAATATACATTTTCAATTAGAAAAAGTAAAAGAATTATTCGCACAAAATTATTCCAAAGACTTCAATGTGGAGTCGTGTGGAGCTTTAGTTAATAATTTTAATTAAATTCCCAGCTCCGGAAGGCGAAAGGAAATACGTGGGTTCACGTAATTTCTTTTCGATTATAAATGTAATTAGATCACAGTCAAATACATAGCTACGTCCTTATTTCATTTTATTAAATAGCTTTTATGTATAGCTATGCTCAAACAAAAACAAAACAGGGTACTTATTTATTTTTTAATTAAAAAAAACCCATACACTTTTTTGTATATGTATTATCATTATTTAATATCAGCTTGGCAAAATGATAGTAGATAAAACGCAATGTCTTAAATATAGTATTGAAAAATATATTATATTTATTAGATAATAATTAGATTCTGTATATTTACTTATACGTTTCGTCACTTTTTTATTCGTCCTAGTGTCATTTGTGAGAAATCATTAGGATTTTTTTTACAATAATGTGAAATGCAATGTTAGTGCAAAAAAGTGTTGAAGAATCGAAATAACATTCCGAATTTCATTCACCAGTTTATAATTATGCTGGTTCGTTTTAAATTCTTTATAAACATGTGACAAATTGATTTTACTATCCCCTATGAAAAAATATCCGAACAAATATCCACCTTTTTTATACGCTTTATATTAGCTTCATACGTATGTTAGTATGTTAGTATGTTTGTATGTTAGTATGTAACGGAATCTTTGAACATGATTTTGACCCCCTTCAAGACATCGGATTAACTCGAAATTTGGCATCCTTACTAAGGACCGATGACAATTCAATATTTCAAATAGTTTGACCCGTTATCTTTACTAGGATAACCAGGATTAGCGATTATTTGTTTACCTGCGACCCGGAGTGACAGCGTCAAGGAGCGACTACTAGGGGTGTGCGAATAAATCGAACTTACGAATTATTCGTTCCGAATCGATTGTTAATATTCGATTTTCGAATAATTAGACAATTTACAAATAATTCGCGAATTGACAAATAATTTTGGAATTTTCTAACTATTTGTAAATTTTTCAGATATTAACATAAGTAGAGAAAAAGTATTAACATAAAGTCTTAGAACAAAAAAATATTAGTGATATTTTGAGTATCAGTTTTTTTTTTATACAATAGAGTACACAAATCACTTAAAGCCTCGATTTTTTTTTAAATTTACGATTTATTGAGAATATTATATATTTATAAAAAGAAAAGAATTTTTTGAATAATTCGTAAATTCGATTCGAATTTAGAATCGAATAGTAATATTCGATTAAATTCGATTCGAACGATATTTGCACACCCCTAGTGACTGCGTCAAGACCAATTTCTTTCATACGTCGATAAAGAAGTTTCACTTTAAAAAGTTCTATTATTTGAGATAAGCATAGGACTACTCGCAAGTGACAGCACGTATTGTCAACGGTCACTCCATGTCATGCGCTCGAAGAATTACATATTTGCGCAATGATTCATGTACAATTGTGGGCAGTAGCGTGCACTCTTTCAGTTCCATAGATTCAACTTGAGTTCTTAACGGCAGTGAATAATACGTTCCCGCTTAAGCTATTGTAGTCTATTACCTCTAACCATTCATGTTCGGGCGTTGCTCCTATTTATATAGAAACAACAATGGTAAATGAAACGAAAACACAGAGAAGAAGGAGATTGGACAACAAGAGACGGAAGTTAAGAGACAAATATTTAAAGTTCGATAGTGGAGAAATATAACATGACTCTTCAAGAAGAACAGGAGAGAGTATATGAAAAATTATAGAGCTTCACAATCTGGAGAAAAAAGACCAGCTCGCTTACATCAAATGCGTCAGCATAATGCCGAATACCGAGCTTCACAACCTGAAGAAGAAAGAACTCTTCGCTTACATCAAGCACGCGAGCATTATGCAATAGCTAATAGAGATGTAAATATCATAAAGCTATTGCTAAATAATCACTAAAAAATGAAAAATAAATAATAGTTTAAAAAAACTAAAAAATACGCTTTCAAAGAAAGTTGAACTAAAAAATTAAAAATAAATAATACAATACAATAGTTTAAAAAAACCCACTTTTATAGAAAATCCAATAAATAAATAGAAAATAAATTTTAATTTAAAATATTGTCAAAAAATGTATTTTATTGTACAAAAAGCGTGGGGTGCATGATGACAGATATGAATAGAAGGATTATCATTTTGATAATATCTTAAAAAGCACCCCACGTTTTTTGTACAATAAAATAAATTTTTTGACAATATTTTAAATTAAAATTTATTTTCTATTTATTTATTGGATTTTCTATAAAAGTGGGTTTTTTTAAACTATTGTATTGTATTATTTATTTTTAATTTTTTATTAAATTTAGTAACCGACCCAGACGCAATGATAAGATGACATATATACCCCACAAAACTGCATTATTTCATAAGAGTGTGTTCCACCTGGTTCCTCAAATATATAATAGGCTACCGAAGTCCATTAGAGAATTGAATGACATTAATAATTATAAAGGTGCATTGTTTAAATTTTTATTGAATAAATGTTATTATAATTTAAATGATTTTCTTAGTATTAATTGAGATGTAGTAATGCTTTTGGTTTGTTTTTATAGTGTAATATAGTTCTTAAGTTAGATTTACATTAGTTTTAAGTTGCATTATTGTATGCCAACACGGCGGGTCATAGTTGTAACATTCCTATGCACCACAATAAAATATATTTGAATTTGAATTTGAACTATGTTAGTCCCGTATGTTGTATATACGATTAAAGTCACCATTAAAGTGCCACTACCAATTATATTCTAAGTTACGTAAAGTTTCAAAACTTCTGCGGTTTTCATCATCTGTCTGCAAGAGATCTGTTACAAAAGATTCAAATTGTAATTAATGAAATGACACACAAACTGAGATTGCAAAGCGCTTGTGAGTTGTAACGAAAACTGTTGGACATTTTTGTGGTAGTTCTGCATTCAAATTTTCTGCCGTTCAAAATGGTTTCCAATTAGTGTATTCTTTATACCGTAGACGTTTCAATTGGCGTGAAACATTGCTTTGGCCGACATTTTCATCTGTTACATTCCAATCTGCATTGGCTTGACATTTTACACAGGATTTTTAGCTCTCTGTGGGTTTGGATAAATGCGATGTCTTTCTATTCTGACTGAAGTGACTGCAAAGGTTACATAGTTAGTAAAGTGAGACACAAATCGAAATGTGGTACACGCCTCTGCAAATTTTTCGGGGATTTAGGAGTAAGCTTATGTATAGGGAAAGAGCATAATACTGCATATATATAATGTACTACACATGTCCAAAAGTCAAAGGCAAGCTGTGCCTTACAAAATCCCGAATAATCTTTAAGCTTTAAATCTTTATTTAATAAAAGCAATTTGACATATAAATGAGAATATCCTGATCGCACAATAAACAGTTATAAACTAGATATTACACAATTAACGTGTAACGCTTTTGGGCTTCTATGGAAGTACCGCCACTGTGTGGTGCGAACTAAAGTTCCCGGATTATCAAATCAGGCAGTGTTATTAGGCTGTTCCATTAGAAAAAAAAAATCAACTCGGAGTCTGGTAATAAGCCCGAAAAACGGCAATAGGATGGCCCTTTTATTGTGTGCGACTAAAAAAATCAATTGGCGAAACGGGAGTGCCGAAATGCACCATTGAGTGAGTTTGTATGTATAAGTAAAAAGTACATGGGCCGTAAGCCACCAATGCTAAAAGAATAATCGATTAGGTAAAAACGTATTATTTTTGCTTCATCCGTGTGCTTCAAACCAGTGGCGGTACTTCTATAGAAGCCCAAAAGCCCAGTTTGCCTTTCAAAATTCTGAATAATAATTTTTAAGGTTTAAATCGTTATTTAACAAAAGCAATTTGTTAAATAAAGACCTCACAATAAGCAATTATAAAGTAGACATTACACAATTAACGTATAACGCGTTTGGGCTTCTATGGAAATACCGCCACTGCTTCAAACTTAATAATTAGGGATTAAAGAAGCGAGTTATTTAAAACGACTAGTTTGATAAAGAACGTGGTTAGTTAGTAATTTGATTTATTTCACTACCCTAGTTAGGACAACTAGAGCAGTTAAATAAATCAAGGTCTGAAACTATTGCAGAGGAGCTACAAGATAAAAGCAGTGGTCTGCATTACGATTTACTGTTGAAAACTGGCTGTACGCGATTTCATCGAAAGAACAGACTGTCCGAAAAAACATCTATGATTATGACGTTCTTGAAAATTGTAAGGAGTAGTGCTTAAAAGACTTAATATTTTTCAAGCAGCCATTTGGACCGCATCTTTTCTCATGAACTCTGACTTATTATTTATACAATATTACTATGCCAATTTAAGAAATGCCTGATTACAAACATGATGCAATCATTTATTTTCCTCAATTTGAAAACTCTCAACTCTCGTAAAACATGGCACAAAACACGGAACATGTTCTAATGAGTGACTTTTGATTAAATAGTCATACGTCAGTTATAGGGACCCCATTATCTTGACCCACTGACCCCAATACCAATTGGCCTCAGGTCATGATCCCTGGATTCTAACTCCTAGGGTATAAAAGTATCGACGTACCGACCTTGCGTCGCGAGGGCGTGGACCGCAGCTGGCTTGACCCCACGCATGGCAGGATGGGCGTGGAGTACCCCGCCCAGCATTGGGCTGCTCAGGCCCAGGATGTCGCCGCCGCCTGTTAGTCGGGTTAGGTTGGTTAGTGACGTAGATTGTTTAGTCTGTAATAAGCTAGTGAACCATTTTTAATGATGTCTAGTACGCCGTTTAAAAATTATGTTTTGTGTTTATTAGTATACCTATTATAAGACCAAGTATTTTGATTTTCTTCAAATACACCTACGTATATGAAGCGATGGGCAAAAGTATTTCTATCTCCACGTTTATCCATTAATTGCCACGTAATAAGGGACCAGTCAATTTCTTATTAAGTCTCAACACTTGTCTGCGGGTCTGGCGAAAACTTCAACTTATAGCACCCGGGTTGTAAGGAAGGAACACGTTGGTTTTTCTACAGTTTTTTGGTACTACAAAGCTATGAATTGGCGATCGCTTTTGGTTTTAGCCGGGATGGAAATGACAAATCATCATCATCGATAGCGGCATCGTAAACAAGCACGCATGGTTCTGTTATTTAAAGAAGAGATTGGGATAAGATTTTATAATTATTTAGAGCATTTGCCAGGATATAGACGATAGAAGACGCTGAGCGAGAAAACTGAGGGGTTCGAAACTTTTGCCGTGAATACGAAAAGTTTCAGAAATTTGTATGGTGGTAAGTTTTTTAGTAAAATTGTGCAAACATCAGTTATGCAAGTCAGCCTATAAAGTTCAGTTATTAAGTACCGTTCCGCTATTACCGAGTAAATTATTTAACACAAGGTCATACGGTTAACTGGGAAATAGCATAGTTAATTAAATGCAGTATTAGTCGGAGTTGAGGTTGAAATCCCTGCGCTGCCATTCTCAGAACTAGGTCTAATTCAGCGTTAATTATTACGCGTATTAAAGCTATGTTTGACGTTGGTTGGATTGGCAAGGGGGTTGTGGGTTCGCGTCCAGAGAATATTTCGAAATTTGGAAATCTTAATTCAACACGTAATGAATTTGAAAAAATGTTAGGCAGTTTACAAAACACCGTATAATTTTAAATACAATGTGCATACTGTGAGCTACCACACATTTAAAGCATTCAAATTCAAAGTCAAAGTCAAAATCTTTATTCAAATAGACTTTTACAAGTGCTTTTGAATCGTCACTATTAAGTATTATTTTTTAAACTATTGCCATTAAGAAATATATCGCTGAAAGGCTGTTGAACTGAAAAATTTCTTCGAGAAAGTTATCCAAATCGAACTAGGAAAGTGCTGTGGACTAAGGTCTAACCTGTTCTAAAAATAGAGAAATGCCCAGCAGTAGGTCTTAATTGGAGTAATAGTAATAATAATGTAAGTTTCAAACATACTAAAGTACTACAAAAGCCCAGGGGGTACGATACTCGATGAAAGAAAATACATACATACATAAACTCACGCCTGTATTCCCCGAAGGGGTAAGCAGAGGTGCATTTCTGCACCCACATTACGCCAGGTATGTATCAGTCCCACGTAATAGGGGGCGAGCCTATTGCCATTTTTCGGGCACATTTCCAGACTCCGTGCTGTTACTGAGAATTTCCTAATGGAAAAACCCAATAACACTTTGCTCGACCCGGGAATCGAACCCAGGACCTCTAGATCGCACGGCACATACTTGTACCGCGAGACCACGAGGCAGTCGAATGAAAGAAAATGTTTTGGTACAAGTAACTAGTCTATCCTGGTGTACAATAATCGTATGTGTAGATCGTAATAGGATATTTACCTAACAAATATTTATTAGCAAATGCAAATTAGTACTCACCAAGTATAGAATTCTGCGTGAGAAGATGGTGTGTGGGTGGTTGTTGGAGAACCCCTCCACCGACCAGCATACCGTGGCCTGTGTGACCGGCAGCCAACTGGGAAAAATATATAGCTACTTTTTAAGCTGGTAGGCCTAAGTGAATGGTTATCGTAAAGCTAAGCTCTCGTCAACAAGTAGGTAAACGTTTATTCGAACACACAAAGTCAAAGTCAAAATCACCTTTATTCAAATAGACTTTTACAAGTGCTTTTGAATCGTCAAGTAAGTTTTTTTTAAACTATTAATTTACAATAATTATAATAATTACAGTAAATATAATAAAATATTTACAGCGACATAAATCTTATGTCTCTAAAAGTGAGTTCCACGAAAAGGGTGGCAACATTGCTGCAGTTTTTCAGGCCCACCATACAACATTTTGCCACCGAGAATTTTCTCATGGAAAAATGTAACAGTGTCTGACCTTGGGAATCGAACCCAGGACCACAGTATTTGAATCAGAGGTTTAATCTGTCAGCTATAGTTCACTACCTGATGATGAGCAGCAGTCAGATGATCTGGAGCGGGCGTGGGCGCTGGTGGAGAGAAATCACGGGCAGTCGCTCCATGATTCACTGCGATACCACCAGGCATGGCTGCTGGCGCTGGCGAGGGTTGGACTCCTGTGATCTGGTGGAATATTTTGACTAAATTAAATTAAATTCCGTAAATAGTCTGGACAGACTAGAAGTAGTTTATTTGATATACCTATGTTTTTTATTTATACTTATTTGGGAAGCAGTTAGAAATAACCAAGTCTCACTTAAAGTATTACAGAATTAAGCAAGGCCCCACCATTAAATGATCAATGAACCAAAAGGCTCGCTGGGTTTCGTTGTCAGCCTCAGCCTCTAATTCTAGTTTCCTTAGAGTCAAGAGGTCATGGCAAGTCGGCTGAATTGAGGTTACTATACCAAAAAAAAATATGTTCATACTCTCTGCTTGTGCGTGTCTCGCATAGGCAGTGTTTCCTCGCTGCCACTCCTCGATGAGTCGGGAGGGGTGAGCCTCCTCTGCTCTGTCTGAGATGACAGGATCTGCATCTCCAGCATCTGTTCCTGCCGTATGTCATCATTGTAGTCCTGGAACAAACGATTAATGTTCAACAATGCTTTGATTGAGGAATTTTGAAATTTGGTTAAAAACTTCTGCATGCGGTCGAGACGTCTCGTTCTATTCTTGGGTCAGGCAAAGTTATTGGGTTTTACCATTAAGTAATTCATTTTAGCATCGTGATGAAACCTGTACACCTAAAAGTTCTTAGGAAATTCTTAAGGGTGTAGTCTGCCAACCCGCACTAGGCCAGCGTGGTGGACTAAGGCTTAAACCCTCTCAGTTGTCGGGGAGACCTGTGCCCAGCAGTGGGACGTATATGGACTGATGATGATGATTAAGTAATTCTCAATAGACTAATATAGAAAAAAATACTCAAAAAGGCAATATGCTGGCCCCATATCAGATGAGACTTAAACAGCTGACGAAACGTGGATGGAAAATTGCACTTTTGCTTCTACGTCTTCCGGGACTAACGTAGGTCCATACCCAGCCTACGAAATGGCCACGGGACTGTCCTCACCTCTTTTTCGATATTCTCCAAACAGTGACTGCAGGAGCTCTTGATAGCAAAAGCAGGGCCGTCCAAATAAAATGAAAAATGGTGACCCTACTTATTTTTCCTGTTCTATTATCCATCCAAAGGTAGGAAGATATTGTCTAGAGCGATAAGACCGCCTCTTGTTTTGTTATTTTTATTTTTTTCTCCATATAATTGTTTAAACAAGAAAGTGTAAATAAATAAGTTGTTTGTTTGTTTTGTTTATTTTGTTTGCACGAACTAGTTCCGCCGAGCACTTTCCGCCATCGGGAAACAAGAAGCGGACGGTCGTGCCATTCCTTTGTTGTTAATATGCCATCTTGCCGCACACACAGATTTGGGTCTACTTTTTTAATGCGCACTGCAAAGGAGTGGAACGCCCTGCCCGCTGAAGTGTTTCCCGTACAATACAATCTGGACAAATTCAAATCTAATGTGAATAGGCTGCTACTAGGCAGGCATGCTCCATCGTCGACCGCATCGTCGCTTAACACCAGGTGAGATCGTGGTCAAATGACTGCACTAGATTTTTAAATAAAATAAATAAAAATAATATATAATAAATGATAATGACATTTAATCTCAAACAATGATTGGGTTAATATGGCAAACTCCATGTATGGTGGTCGCTATCCACACACACCAGCAAAGAAAGTATTAATACAATACACATACCTAAAAATAATATGAAACCGCAAAGCCGTACGCGGTAGTTGTGTGAATAGCTTTAATATTGCAAATGTCGCTCGTCAAAATTCATTTGGAGGATTACGCGAGCATTCAACATTATGCATGATGAATTAAATGCGTCACACGTTTACACCATTAATTACTTAGAAATCGTGACCTACATACATACATACATAAACTCACGCCTGTATTCCCCGAAGGGGTAGGCAGAGGTGCATTTCTGCACTCACATTTTGCCAGGTATGTATCAGTCCCACGTAATAGGGGGCGAGCCTATTGCCGCTTTTCGGGCAAAAAATCGTGACCATGCTAAAATAAACCAGGGCTAGTTGTAGAATTATCTTTTTAATGACATCCCCGTGGCGCAGTAGGGGACGACCATGTTGCAGTTTACCCAGCAAATTGTGAATTAACCTAACAGTGTATTTTACTACCGACACACTTTATTCACCTACAAAGTACAAAAGGACAAAAATCGTTCCTCCAGAAAACTATAATCATAAAAATTAACGATTTAATAAAAAATATAACAACCCCAATAACTGAAGGCAACTACCCCGTTCAGTACACGTGAGGTAAACTCCACAATGTTTAATCTCGTGTAGGATCTGTAAACAGTATCAATAGGGACGTGACTGAAACCTTTCCCCGACTACTTACTGCGCCATACGGGCAACTATGACGCAAAACTGTCAAGGGGTGGACTTGGGTATTTTTATACTGGCGAGGCAAAGGAAACAGTGCAGTGAGGTCTAAATAGAGACGAAAAATACGAATACTGTTATTATATTGCAATTTATTGAAGAAGGAAAAAAAAGTGTGTGTGTTCTCATGTACACACGTTAGGAGTTATACCACACGACTGAAGTAAAACTTATAAATACGCTCAACAGTCACATACATAGTTTTTAGTTTACACAACATATTACATTTCTGAACATAAATATTTGACAACTTATAAATGCAAACTACTAATGGAAACTTTACAGATACTCGTATAAGATCTTCTATTAAATGTTATCTTACTATATGATCTTTATATATTTATGTATGTTTATTTAGCTAGATAAGACCGCCTTGTATAAGTTCCTGATAGATTTTAATAGCAACGCACCGCACCGCGTCAATGCGTCAACTTTTTATAAATAAAATAAATATATTCAGTGTACCGTCAGATCCCGTGCCACGCACGTCGTTTAATTTCAAAATTCCTTTAATTCCCGAACATGGTCCATCGACACGGATTAACTTGAAGTACTAGCATGGTCTATCGACACGGATTAACTTGAAGTACTAGCATGGTCCATCTACACGGATTAACTTGAAGTACTAGCATAGCATTTGAAGAATTAGCGACCAAAAAACCAGAAGAAGATTGATTTTCTACCTACGACGTAGAACGTGGTTGAGTGCACAAGATTATTATTATCACAGTGTTAAGTCGTTTTTACTTTCAATTTTATTCCCCAACACTCATTAAGGTTGACTTTATCCAACTCCCAGAATGGCTACAGAGGAGTTGCAAAAGAAGGAATTGATAAAGAAACGTGGGAGCTTTAAAGGTAGACTAACTGCATTTGCCAATTATCTTGATGCACTAGGTAATAAGCCATTGTCAAGTTCTGATGCTACAGAGCTACAGTTGCGTACAGGTAAGATGGAGTCATTATATGAGCAGTATGATGAAGTGCAGTTAAAATTAGAAATAATTGTGGAAGATGATAAAGCTCAACTTTGTGAAAGAGCTGAATTTGAGTCATTATACTATAAGATGCTGTCAAAATCACAATTACTTTTGAACGAATACAATAAGGATAATGAGTCAGCAAATGGTGATAAAAACACTTGTGTCAGCAACAGTAGAAATCTAGTTCAGTTACCTACTATATATTTACCAAAGTTTGATGGGTCTTTTAACGATTGGTTGGAATTTCGTGACACCTTTATTAGTCTCATTCATAATAATGATGACATTCAAAAAATTAATAAATTCCATTATTTGCGTTCCTCTCTGGAAGGTTCTGCTGCTGTGGTACTACGGTCTATCGAGTTCTCAGGAAAGAACTACGATGTAGCTTGGAAACTATTATGCGATCGATTCGATAATAAAAGACTATTAATTGAAAATCACGTAAAAGGTTTATTTAGTATAAATGCAATTAATAAAGAGTCTTCAGTCGCATTAAATAATTTAATAGATTCTGTGAATAAAAGTTTACGGTCATTAGAGTTATTGGGTGAGCCTGTTGACAAATGGGACACACTGTTGATTTATATTATCACACGTAAGCTTGACCAAAGAACTTATCGTGAATGGCTTCAGCATAGAGACCGTTTAAATAAGGATAGTACGATTACATTTAACTTATTGATTAACTTCTTGCGTAACCGTGCTAGTTTTATGGAAACTTTAGAATCACCTCGTAATGATTTATTGCAAACACCTAACAGATCGAATACTAAATTAAAGACTTTGATGGTGACATCGAATTCTAATAGTTCAGGGAACGAATTGGTTTTAAGATCTTGTCCCCATTGCAAGCGTGACCATAATTTAGGGAATTGTTCACAATTCCTTAGCTTAAGTGTTCAAGAGCGTTTAAAGTTAGTACCTAGTTTTAAAGTGTGTTACAATTGTTTCCATTCAGGTCATTTTGCCAACCAATGTAGAAAACCCGGTTGCAAGTTATGCAAACGTAGGCATAACATATTACTTCATTTGTTAAATAACAAAAATACAAAATCACCCATAACACCTTCTGCTTCGTCAGGCTTTGATTCGGGATTGCCAACATCTTCTCAGGATAAAAATAATGTTGTTTTATCTGCAATGGCTGAATCGAATTGTGGTGGTTTCAAACAACGTGGAGTTTTGCTGTCAACTGCTTTGATCAAGCTATATGATCGTAATAGTGATGAGCATGTTGTTCGAGCTGTTCTAGATAGTGGCAGTACTTCGTCTTTCATGACAGAAAGGTTGCAGAAAAGGCTTAACCTTTCATTTGTTGAGGTAGACAGGTCCATAATTGGTATTAATAACGTAACTTCGTACGTTGGTAAAGCATGTCAGGTGGACTTAAAGTCGCTTGATAACAGCTTTCAGAGTAAGCTGTATTGTTTTGTTTTACCTTTTATAACCAATGACGTGCCCTGTCATAGTGTTGATTATTGTGCCTTGAACATTCCGCCTAATATCCGTTTAGCTGACCCTTTATTTTATAAGCCCAGTGAAATTGATATTTTGATAGGCGCAGACCTATTTTGGGACTTATTAGGGACTCAGAGGATAAAGTTAGGGGATGGCATGCCTGTATTATGTGATACCAGGCTAGGTTGGATAGTTTCTGGTCCAATTATGTTTCAATCGAGGAAGTTTTCCAACAGCATTAAATGCAATTTAGTTAACGTCAATTCGGCACGTGATAGTGATTTGGAAAAACTTCGATCTGATTTAGCCAAATTTTGGCAGCTAGAGGAAGTGAAGTCATCGTCATCTCACTCTCCTGAAGAAAAATTGTGTGAAGAACATTTTATTAAAAATACGATACGTCTTAGTGATGGTCGCTTTTGTGTTCATATTCCGCTTAAGGAAAGTCCGTCTGTTCTAGGCGATTCGTTTCGTCGGGCTTCTCATTGCCTATATTCATTAGAACGACGTTTAAAATCTCAATCTGTACTGAAAGAGTTATATTATGACTTTATGTCCGAGTATGAGAAGCTAGGGCATATGACTGAATGTGAAAATTCAGATTCAAGTCAAAGTGGATATTTTATTCCACATCATGGAGTACTTCGAGAGTGCAGTAGTACTACCAAACTTCGCGTCGTGTTCAACGCAAGTAGTCCTACATCATCAGGAGCATCCTTTAACGATCTTCAGATGACAGGACCGACCGTTCAGGATGATCTTTTGTCTATACTTATTCGATTTAGAACTTATAAGTACGTTCTCTCGGCTGATGTAGAGAAAATGTATAGGCAAATAGTTGTTCATCCATCAAATCGGCATCTGCAACAAATTGTTTGGCGTGATGATGTCAACAATCCTGTAAGAGTATACAAATTGAATACAGTGACATATGGCACAGCTAGTGCGCCTTATCTTGCCACAAGATGTCTAAAGCAAGTAGGTCTTGACTGCAAAAATAAAAAGATTGCAGATGTAATAACCCACGATTTTTATGTCGATGATTTGCTTACGGGTGCTAATGACGTGAATGAATTACTTTTTATCCGTCAAGAAGTCATCAATGCACTTGCTTCGGCTTGCATGCCACTGAGAAAATGGAAATCGAATGATCCGCGCTTGGTTTCAGATTTAGATCAGCCATCATTCAACCTAAATATGGAATCCGATTTCTCGAATAGGTTATTAGGTCTTGATTGGTTTGCAAGTTCTGATGAGTTGGGATACTTATTAGGATCGACGATTCCTTCGAAGGGCAATACAAAACGTGAACTTCTTTCAGTGATAGCACGAATCTTTGATCCACTCGGACTACTCAGTCCATGTGTTATCACCATGAAAATGTTGCTCCAAAAAATGTGGATCGATAAACTTTCATGGGATGAGCCCTTGTGTCCGGAGCTTTGTGTAACCTGGACATCTATTTTAGAGTCATTACCCGAATTGAATAATTTTCGAGTTCCACGCAACGTAATTTGTGATTCATATGAGCATTTAGAACTTCACATATTCACAGATGCCTCTGAAAAGGCATATGGAGCGTGCGCTTATGTGCGTAGTGTGAATAAAGATGGTAAATTTATGGTTCGTTTATTGATTGGTAAAAGTCGAGTCGCGCCAATCAAAACTACAACAATTCCGCGATTGGAGTTATGTGGCGCCTTAATAGGAGCTCGTGTTTATGAGAAGGTTCTGACCTCTCTTAGGATGAAGATCAGTGATGTATTTCTCTGGACTGACTCCACCATAGTGCTAGGATGGTTGCATTTGCCACCTTCTAAGCTTCAGCCGTTCGTACGCAATCGCGTAGCTGAAATTCTTGATAAAACTATCAATTGTACCTGGAGGCATGTACCTACAGATAAAAATCCCGCATATTTAATATCTCGTGGAGCTAATATAAGCACTCTTAGGCATTTAAACTTGTGGTGGTATGGACCCGATTTTCTAAAAGAGGATCAGTCATGTTGGCCGTGTCTATTAAAACACACTAGCCCAGAATCGCTTCCAGAAATTCGACAATTACCTATCTTAGGTTTGATTACAGAAAACGCTATTAAAGATAACCGTCTTATTGATTTTAATCGATTTTCTAATTATTCTCGCTTACTACGGTGCATGGCTTATGTGTTACGGTTTATAAAATCATGTAAAGGTCATAAATTTTCTAATATTGCATTATGTCAAGAAGAAATTCATGATGCGTTAAATATATTGATTATAAAAAGTCAAGAAGAATCATTTACGGAGTATCAATTGCTCATTAGTAAAAAGGTATTGCCAAAAAAGAGTTCCTTATTAAAGTTCAATGTTTATTTAGACGACAATAATTTAATGCGAGTTGGGGGACGTCTCGATAACTCCACCTTTTGTTACGATAAGAAACATCCTATCTTACTACAGTCCACACATCATTTTACAAAATTATTATTTAGTTTTGAGCATAAAAGATTATTGCACGCAGGGCCTCAAATGTTATTGGCTTCCATAAGGGAAACCTATTGGCCCATAGGCGGTCGAAATTTGGCGAAAGCTTGTTATTATAAGTGCATTCGTTGTCAGCGCTTTAAAGGTAAAACCGTTACTCCGATTATGGGTAATTTTCCACAGCAGCGTCTCATTCCTGGTGGATACGCGTTTCAAAATGTAGGTGTTGATTACGCAGGCCCAATCATGTACGCTAATCGCCAAGGTCGTGGTTGCAGGCTAGTAAAGGCATACATTGCCGTTTTTATTTGTTTTTGCACCAAAGCTATCCATCTTGAACTAGTAGGAGACCTAACTAGTAATAAATTTCTGCTGGCATTAAATAGATTTATGGCGCGTAGAGGTAAACCAATCAACGTATATTCCGACAACGGCACTTCATTTACTGGCGCTTATAACGACTTGTCCAAATTTTTTAAAGTCGAACTGCTCTTCAATTAGTGAAAACATGGCAAATGATGGCATTCAGTTTCACTTTATTCCTGCGTATACTCCTCATTTTGGTGGCCTCTGGGAGGCGGGTGTTAAGTCAACTAAATACCATTTAAAACGAGTGTTGGGAAATTGTAATGTGACGTTTGAGGAACTTGCCACGACTTTAACACAAATCGAGGCTGTGCTAAATTCTCGACCACTTACACCATTGTCTTCGGATCCCGCTGACTGCACTCCGCTCACACCAGGACATTTTCTCATCGGAAGGCCGATGACGTCGTTGCCTACACCAAACTATCAGGATTGTTCCGCAAACTACCTGAGTCGTTTCCAAAGATTGGAACAACTCCGTCAACATTTTTGGTCCAGATGGAGCAAGGAATTTATTGCTGAACTACAACAGCGCACAAAGTGGCGGTCATGTAAGGACAGTTTGAAGCTGAATTCTTTGGTTGTAATTAAGGAAGACAACCTTCCACCGTTAAAGTGGAAGCTAGGACGAGTTGTAGCGGTTCATCCTGGTTCTGATGGAGTGATTCGTGTAGCTGACATTCGGACAACCACTGGAATAATTAGAAGAGCCTTCAATACAATCTGCCCACTGCCAGTTTTAGAGGATTCGGGTTGAAAGCAGGCTTTCAACGCCCGGGGGCATGTATAAGTTCCTGATAGATTTTAATAGCAACGCACCGCACCGCGTCAATGCGTCAACTTTTTATAAATAAAATAAATATATTCAGTGTACCGTCAGATCCCGTGCCACGCACGTCGTTTAATTTCAAAATTCCTTTAATTCCCGAACACGCCTATTGTGCCTATACTTATTGTCTTCATTGTTTTCAATCATGTAGTATATTATTGTATAGTGTACTAAAAAGTATAAATAAATAAATAAAAATAAATAAATAACATAATATGTCAATCCCTTTTTATTACTGTCACTATTCAAAATTTTTAAAAATCTAAACATATATAAACTTTTTTTGAAAAATATTCGATCCAAAACATATTAAAACCTGTCTGATCCATTTGACACTTAAATTTAGCATAGGCAGCTTTAACGTCTTACTTTTTGTGTTACATATGCGCGCGCATCTTAAAATTTCACTCTCATTATTATTTTTTCATAACGCGCCTAAAGAAGTATAACTTCAAAAATCTATTGATGACCAAAATATACAGACATTATATGGAAGTGATCAACATCATCCCATATACGTCCAGCTGCTGGGCGCGGGCCTCCTCTACAAAAGATTTAGGCCTTAGTCCACCACGCTGGTCTAACGCGGGTTGGCGGATGTAAGTGATATAAATTACATAACCAACAATAATCCCTTCATTCAGCTACATGCTGCAATTCCGCTTGAACAGTATTGCAACGCTGATTTACAATGAAGGGGCCAAGTGACAAGCGGATGCCAGGCGTACCGGCAATAAAATATATTTTTATTGCTATTTTAATGTTACAGTGTGAATTTTTATTATATGACACATCAAGTCTAATTGGCGGTTCTTACCTCTTATAATAGTGGCTGCTATGTTTACAAACATAGGAGTTTGCAAGTATATGACGTATGGATAATGTATCCTACAAATTGATAAATAGGCTCTCAGGCAATCTATCGCAGAAAATCGACGTTAAACAGTACTGTTATGTTTCGTTTAGTGAGTAAAATATATTAGTATTCACACGGGAAGCGTGTGTAAAAACCAACATAGTTATATGCAACTGTGGCAAATTGTGGGATCAGCCTAAACAGTAGCAAACAGGTAAGAAGTGAAAGTCAATATTGTCTCTCGTCATTGTACGACAGTGGAATTACCGCAGTCGAGTAAGCCAATTTCTAAAGCAATCCGTGGCTACGGCATAGCTCTACATCCTCATAAACACAATGGAATGAATGGAATTGTGGTCTCGCGGTACAAGTATGTGCCGTGCGATCTAGAGGTCCTGGGTTCGATTCCCGGGTCGGGCAAAGTGTTATTAGGTTTTTCCATTTGGAAATTCTCAGTAACGGCACGGAGTCTGGAAATGTGCCCGAAAAACGGTAATAGGCTCGCCCCCTATTACGTGGGACTGATACATACGTGGCGAAATGTGGGTGCATAAATGCAACTTTGCCTACCCCTTCGGGGAATACAGGCGTGAGTTTATGTATGTATGTATGTACAATGGAAAATCGATTTTCGTTTTTTAACTAGAATATGATTGATGACCCATACCAGCAGTAACACTTCCAGTCCCAAAAATACGAATATACGTGTCAGCTAGGTGCGATCGTAAATCGCAGTCATTTCGGGTAGTGCATCAGTACGTTCCAGCTCCATAAATATCCGTTCAAATTGTGCTTCAAGGAGGGATGATGTATGGCGCTGTTTTGTCTGGCAAGCGGAGTTCTTGGCAATTATTTGTGCCAGACAAATCCGCTCGGCGCGAACGCATTTTAATGGAATTACGGTGCTCAATTATCTCGGAATTCATAAGTGTGTTTGTGTATTACGTAAATACTTTCATGTATTCGACGCACGGATCCGTGGAATGGAAGGGAGAAAGTAGGATTTTGGTTAATTAGCTGGAAGGCTGAAGACTATGGTACACCACTTTCGCCTTATGAGCTAAGCTCCTTAAAGAGCACGTCAAAAAAAATTAAACAATGTATTCTTGAATTTCTCGTCAAATTTTTTTTAAAGTGCATAACGAGTTTTAGAAATATTAGACGGAGTTGACTAAAAAGGAGTATTAAAATGAACCCTATGTATGTATTATGAAAAAAAAAACATTTAATAGTCGCTTAATGCCAAATTAAGTTTATTGTTACGCTTTGAAACCTTAAATTTACAACCATACGAGTACATAAACTCACGCCCGTATTCCTCCAAGGGATAGGTAGAGATGTACTTCTGTAGGGTGCAATCTTACTGCCGTTTTACGGGCAAAATCCAGATTCCGTGCTGCTACTTAGTTTTTCCTAATTTAAAAACCCAATAACATTTTTCCCGACCCGAAAATCGAACGCGGGGTCTCTAGATCACATTGCGCATATTTGTACCGCGAGACCACGAGGCAGTTTTATATTTAATTACTTGTTAAATGTCCTAGGAATTTCCATTTAAACAAACGTTTCATAACGTCAAAATGTGCATTTACTCGACTGAAGTATAATATGATGAATATCCTATAGAACTAGCTAGCTCAGCTCAGTAATAACTTCATTTCCACTGAAATCTATTTGCACGTCGCGCAAGCTACGGAAATGTTGGTACATCAAGACGAACTACCTAGAGATTCGGTCTGGCAAGACGTATGGTTGAAGTCAGAGATTTGTATCTCAAACATGTTTGACTTGGCGCTTTGTTGGGACAAATGTTGGAGCACTCAATGACAAAGACAACATTAATACACTTACGTCTATTCTCGGATGGGACGGAGATAAATGGTCCCATTTCACCTACATTGTTAAGTCTCATGTAAAAGGAGTTTATAAATATTTTAAGAATGCATGTCTTGATTGCGTGCTATTCATCATCACTGCTGGGCACGAGCCTCCTCTACAACTGAGAGGGTTTAGGCCTTAGTCCACCACGCTGGCCTAGTGCGGGTTGGCGGACTACACACCTAAGAAATTCCTAAAAACTTTTTAGGTGTGCAGGTTTTATCACGATATTTTCCTTCACCGTTAAAGCAAGTGATAATTCATTGTGAATACACACATAAGTTGGAAAAGTCAGAGGTGTGTGCCTGGGGTTTGAACCTGCGACCGCGTGCTATTACCGAGAATTTAATAATGAAAAACCACTTTGCGAACTGCGTATCGAACCCTACAAGACTACACGCACAGTTATGCCATGCAACAGACTTCAAGGTTTTCTGTTTGACAGCGGTTTCTCTAGGGTTTGGTCTACCTAATCTTGTTGTTGCTGGACTCTAGTCTAACAAGTTTCGTTGACCACTGCGCGGCTCAACATTTTTTTAAAATCAAATATTAAAGGGTTGTCTGTCTAATATGTTGTTGGATTTTATAGATATGTTATATATTATATGTTTATCGGTGAAAGTTAGTCTCCTTCTTTTAAATATTGAAACTGAGCGATATTGGCTTGGATCGTCACACCTCTATTTCACATACAGTTTCTCAGCGAAATACAGTATTTAAAAAAAAAATGGTTATAAAAATATAGTAGACCTCTAAAAAATATAGTACACTTTAAAAAAATATAGTACACTTTAAAAAAATATAGTACCTATTTTATGGAAAAAACGAACAAAAATAAAACAGACTAAAAATATTTCAATGTTGTCAATTTGTTATTATAAAGAATAGAGATCAGTGGGAGCCAAAGACAAAAGATTGTAGATGCGTTCGGAGTCCGGAATTCGGTTACACGAACTCACCTCACTCAAAATCTAATGAAAAGGCGCGTTAATTATTTTTAGAAATAAATATAATGTTAAATTTCGTTCGGTGTTGAGAATATAGTATTTTTGCGTACTATATATTTCTTCAACAGTATATAGTACGCCGACCCGAAATATAGTACAATACTAAATATTACAGTACGGTTGGCAACCCTACATACAGCTGCTTTCACTTACTCCTGTTATCCTAAATGTATGTCCCACTGCTGGGCACGGGCCTCCTCTACAGTACAGAGTGTTTAGGCCTTAGTCCATAAGCAGTAACTTTCCACACACATTTTGTCAATATTTTTTTAGTTTTACGTAAAATAGTCTATTAAAAGTCACATTTCTAGTCTAAAACGAGAAAATCTAATACTTTACCCAGTCGGGATTTACATTCACTTCTTAATTAGTCGGTTTCAAATTCATAAATAAATATTACACATAGCAATAACTTGAGTCACCGTGGACAAATTTCAAGCTGCAACTCAATAAAAACATGAAACTGTCGTAAAGCGCCACCTGGCGGCGTCGTCGTAAACCGGAGTGCAATCAGCCACGGTCGCGGCCATAAATAATATTGTCTTTGCAGATTGTTTTGCATACGTTAATGTTTTAGCTGGAATATTGCACGTAAAGGTAAAGCTTAAGGAACAGATGAAGTTATTTTTTTGTTAAGAGTCTGATGAAAAACAAAATAAGTGACGTTATTTACTTATTTTTTACAATAAAAGAATATTTAATATTAAAAAGTAGTGATGGCCACGAAGTTTAGGCGCGCGGTCGAGAATCTCGGCGATCGCGGTTTCAAACCCCAGGCACACTCGTCTGACTTTTCGAAGATATGTGTGTATTCACAATGAATTATCACTTACTTTAACGGTGAAGGAACACATCGTGATGAAACCTGCATACCTAAAAGTTCTTAGGTGTGTAGTCCGCCAACCCGCATTAGGCCAGTGTGGTGGACTAAGGCATAACTCCTTTCAGTTGTAGAGGAGTCCCGTGCCCAGCAGTGTGAAGCATATGGGCTGATGACGATGAATGGTAAAAACTTTTATACCATATAAATCTTCATATTTATAGGCGACCACGACATACGAATTTACTGCCTCGTGGTCTCGCGGTACAAGTATGTGCCGTGCGATCTAGAGGTCCTGGGTTCGATTCCCGGGTCGGGCAAAGTGTTATTGGGTTTTCCATTAGCAATTTCTCAGTAACAGCACGGAGTCTGGACGTGTGCCCGAAAAACGGCAATAGGCTCGCCCCCTATTACGTGGGACTGATACATACCTGGCGAAATGTGGGTGCAGAAATGCACCTCTGCCTACCCCGTCGGGGAATACTGGCGTGAGTTCATGTATGTATGTAGATACAAGTAGGTAAATGAAAAAGCAAAAATCAACATACCTACTTAAAAGACAAGAATGTATGTATTAAACCTATTTTGGTTTCCTCGTTTCCTCCCAATTTCGTCACTGCCTCAAACTATTATTAAAAGCGAGACACTGGACACATTGAGGCGTGTGTGACCAAAATAACATTTTAATAATACTTTTGGCGTACTAAAAGACATTTTCGCTATTGGAAAATTATGCATAAGCTTATATAAATGGTGTAGGGAAACTTGCGCTAAGAATAGATTCCGCCTAGCATTTAATACCTACAACATTTTCGTTGCCGTCACAAAATAAAAGTTAATGAAAAATGGAAACGCGAAAGAGCAGGTCCCAGGATCCTTTCCCGGGTCGGGCAGTGTTATGTTTTTCTATTGGGAAATTGTTAGCGACACGGAATCAAGAAAATATGCTCGTAATCTTAACACCCACCATATAGACAAGCACGTCTTTCATGTCCCAGGATCAGCCCGTGCCTTCAGGCCGGCATTACTATTTCGACTGGTAACAATTTTTTTGCATCAATATATTCATGACCGCCTTGCAAATAGATCAGTACGCTCACTTACGCAACACGAAACAAAATAAGTAAGAAACAAATAATGACAAGTGGACAAATCTTTGTTTACAACGCCTTTAACTTTTGTAATAAATTTCCCTCAGATTCACCGAGCTTCAGTGTTTGGTGTTACTGTCCATGCCGCTGATGATCCTGGAGCACAGGAGTAACAGTGTCGGGTGTGTAGTGGGATAATAATAATCAACTCTTTTATTCACACCACAATAAAAACAGAAACATTAGCACAAAGAAAAGAATTAACAAAATTAGGCACAATAAATAGGCGGTCTTATCGCTAAAAGCGATCCACTGTCTCGCTTTTAACTAAACGGTTTAACAGCTCGTTTTTGGTGAGAGTCGCCAACATTTGGAACGACCTGTCTGGGTCTATTTTTCCGGATAAGTTGAACTCTGGAGCCTTTAAGAGTAGAATGAAAAGGTTTCTTTTGGATGGGCGTGTACCACCTTCGTCTGCATCTACACTTTCCATCAGGTGAGGTGGAAGACAAACGCCTATTCCATTATTATATAAAAATAAAAAAAACTCTACCAGACAGCCAGGTAAGGAGAGGAATACAACTGATAGAAGGGAGGACTGAAGGAAGAACTCAGGGATAGGGCTTGAAAAACAAATGAATCACTTACAGGTACTAGAAATCTCCTGAGCTCCGCCAGTGCGTAAGCGATCCTGGCGTGCGCTTCCGCTGGCGTGGCGAACGCGCTGATCTCCACGTGTAGCTCATCGGACAGGTGCGCAAACTTCGGGTCTCCTGACACACGAAGCTCTTCTTCCTGCAATGACACAACAATTGGGTAGATTTCACGTTCACGATTGTGGAATCGTTATCATAATTGTCATGATGGCCTCGAGGTTCAGGCATGCGGACGAGAATCTAGACAGTCGCGGGTTCAAACCTCAGGTTCACACCTCTAACTTTTCGAATTTATGTGTGTATTCCCAATGAATTATCACGGACATAACGTCGAAGGAAACCTGCACACTTAAAAATTCTCGGGAATTTCTTAGGTGTGTATAGTCCACCAATCCGCACTAGGCCAGTGTGATGGACTCAGGCTTCTCAGTTGTAGAGGAGGCCCGTGCCCAGCAGTGGTACGAATGTGGGCTGATGATGATGATTATTATTATCACAATCGTCGTGGTCGTAATCATCATTTATCACAGCCTATATATGTAAGTCTTCGAACATACATACGTCTCTAACACGTACAAGAAGAAATATAATATTTTTTAACATTGAGAAAATTTCTTGAATTTTATATTAAAACGACTGATATCACTCGTAAAATCTACATATAAAAAATAATACCCTACCTTATGTAAAAAAATTCTTACCCCACATCTAGACTACAGGATTAAAGAGCTTAGCCCCTCGTCAAAATCCTAACACCTAGGGTTTAATATAAGTGAAATGAAATACCTTTTGGCGGTCCTTCATCGAGCCCCTTCCAAGCACGGCCATTTTGCACATCGTGTCCTCTTGAAGGCGCTTTAACGAGTTGCCTTTCGGTCCCAGCAGCTTTCCCACGAAATTGAACTGAAACAATTGAAATAGAATGTTAATTACAATATATTAAAGTTGAAAATAGCGTAAACTTATTGTTGTTCATGACATTTAGATATTAAAGGAGTATGAACATATTTATCAAGTATTTAAAAAAATTTTGATTAACGAATATTTAACTCATTGTTTCATTTGACCTTTTAAATTTATATTTTTTTAATATCTGACAAAGTGCCGCATTTGATTGTGAGTGGGTTGTGGTTTTATTGATAAAGTATTGAGTTATTAAAATATTGAGTGGTTTTATGGATAAAATATTGATTTGAGAGAAGCTTACGACTATACTCGTATGTTGCTAATAGACACAATTATCGTGGCCTAAGAAAATTATATTAGTAAAATCAAAAAAATATCATATAGAGAAAATAACAGATAAAATAGGTATCCAAGTAGTGTATGCATTTACAATTGTATTTATGAATTTAAATGTAGAACAGGCATCACACATTTTTTTTAAAAGTTCAATTTTTTTTGTATTGTACCTATTTATTTTTTTAATTTGCTTTTTTTATTTCGCTTTCTTTAGCAGCACGGAGTCTGGAAAAACGGCATTAAACTCGCCACTTATTACGTGGGACTGATACTTACTTTTATTTTATATTTAGTATATTTTCGCTATTTATTTATGTTGGTAAGTATAGGAAAGTGTAGATAATTATATAATACCTGGCGAAATGTGTGTGCAGAAATGCACCTATGCATACCCCTTCGGTGGATACAGGGGTGAGTTTATCTATGTATGTATGGATTTTAATATCTTCACGGTTGAACAAATTAACAAAAATACACAAAACTGTAAAAAACACTGCCTACCTTGATTCGACCTCAACAAATTAAAAAACATAACAATGTAACAAATCTCAAATAGACCTAAAACATCTATCCTTAAACGCCTAAAATTCTTTCTTATAAAAACGGCACCTGAAAAAGAAAAGATTCTAAAATAAACTGTATTTTTAACTCAATCCAACTTGCTTCCAACAGACTAACCGGTCCTTTACTGAAACATTGTTTACAATGAATCTTTTTCTACCCCGAGGCCTTAAAAACGGAGTTTATATTACGGATAAAACGATTCGCGGTCCAATTCACTCACTCAGACAATTTTTACAAAACTTTTGAAAGACGCGCTGAAGTTTTTACAAATAAAACATGATGTTGGTTCAGTTGGCGGCGTTTTGGGTCTTATAAAGGGGGAAATATCAGTTCATTATATTCCATTACTGGGTACATAATCATCATCATCATCATGAGCCCATATACGTCCCATTGCTGGGCACGGGCCTCCGTTACAACTGAGAGGGTTTAGGCCTTAGTCCACCACGCTGGCCTAGTGCGGGTTGGCGGACAACACACCTAAGAAATACCTAATAACTTTTAGGTGTGCAGGTTTCATCACGATGTTTTCCTTCACCGTACTTTACGTGATATTTTTTTGTGAATACACACATAACTTCGAAAAGTCAGAGTTTAGTGCCTGGGTTTGAACCCGCGACCGTTGAGATTCTAGACCGCGCGCCTAAACCTCGAGACCATCACGACTGGCACAACTGGATACTAGTCTCCTCTATTATTGATTATTAGGCCTTCGGGTACCACGGTAGCCTTTTTTTTTTTTTTTTTTTTTTTTTTTTCATGGGGAAAATACTCTTGGATCCCCGTTTGCCTTGGGCAAACGGGGTATGCCGGATTTCTACCGGCTAAAAACCCCATGGTATCCACCATCAGCACAACAAAGGAACCTAGGCCTTCGGGTACCACGGTAGCCTAGAGGCTTTTTGCCGAATTGACATTCTTAAGAAATTTTCTTCATTTCAAACAGTTTTCTTCATTTGAAAAAGTTAAAATACTTGCCGAAACTAAATATTATTGTCTTGCTTCCTCTGCTGTCATAGCTTTTTATAAGAACACCAAATACAAATAAGCGAACAGACATACTCCTAATTATCCTCCAAAACGATACGCAGAGACCGATCTATAAGGTTTCATACACCACGATATAGCCATCACAACATACGGGCATATTTACAAACTCCATGATACTCCGAATTCCTCATAAAAGTTAAATTCTCTATGTAACTCAGAGGGAACACGGAAATGAGCAGTGATGGCCTCGAGGTTTGGGCGCGCGGTCGAGAATTTCGGCGGTCGCAGGTTCAAACCCCAGGCACACACCTCTGACTTTTCGAAGTTATGTGTGTATTCACAATGAATTATCACTTGCTTTAACGGTGAAAGAAAACATCGTGATAAAACCTGCACACCTAAAAGTTCTTTGGACTTTCTTTGGTGTGTAGTCCGCCAACCCGCACTAGGCCAGCGTGGTGGACTAAGGCCTTAACCCTCTCAGTTGTAGAGGAGGCCCGTGCCCAGCAGTGGAACGTATTTGGGCTGATGATCATGAACACGGAATGGAACCTAGATCTATGCCATATATTGAACGAGACAAACGTTTATTTACAAGTAAATAAAATAAATACACCCAACAGTCACATACATAGTGCTGACTACGTATCACAAACTACGAGATATTATTCGGTCTCACAAACATCTAGAGAGAGTCAGAGAGGGGTTTGAACCTGCGACCGCCGAAATTCTCGACCGCGCGCCTAAACCTCGAGGCCATCACTGCTTCTTCATTCTGGGGTGTTACGTCATCATCATCAGTAGATATTATTGTTTGGGCATCGTAGGTACATTAAAAATTGCAATCTCTAATCTAACTTTAGATTTAAAAGGCGATCCGCCAGGCATGAGATTTCTATGCGAGTCAATTTCTTTTTTCGTGATCGTCAAAGAAACACTAATTGCAGGAAGGCCATAGCGTTCTGCCAGAGCTGTACTGTGTTCTCCTTTCGCAAGATGACATCTCAATAGTGTAGATATATATGTTTATAAACCAACTCTTGCACTAATGTCACAACACATAATAAATAAATACACCCAACAGTCACATACATAGTTCTGACCCCACACTAAGATTCGAGTATTGTGTCGTGGGTATCAGAAACTACGAAAGACTTTTCAGTCTCACAGACACCCAGACCCGAAACAAATATTTGTGGATCACACGAACATTTGTCTCGGTGTGGGGATCGAACCCGAGGCCTCTCCTTTCCCAAGCTGGTATCTAGCCAACTTAAACAAGTTGGTGTCTAGTTAATTATGCCACGGGGCTGTCAAATTTATCAAGTAGGCAATGATAAACTACAAAATAAATACAGTTTTTCACTTCTCCTTGCGATGTTATTATGACAAGTCCATTCATTTAACATTCCATACCAATTATCATTTGAATGTATAGAATATTGATAAAGGTTATATTTAATTCATCGAGTTTCGAAATCAGCCAGTGGTCGGTACTTTTTAATTTTTCGCCGCAACCAATGATCGCCTCAGCCCACTACCCAGGGGACGACTGCCCTAGAACAGGGACAGGACAGGCCCACAATTAAGTTTTCATATTAATTGTCTTTGCCAAAAAGGATTTTCACCAGCATTTTTTTGATTAAGCTAATTACTGCATACGCGAAATGTAAATTAGGCGCCGACCTTTTAGTGTTTAGATAAATAGAATAGATCTAGTAAGACTTAAACAATTGCAGGCAAAATAGGGACTTTTAAATATGCATTTACCTACTTCGTGACACAAAAAACGATAGAACCACACTATGATATCGATAGAATAGGACACCTTGATACAGGCTTGCTTAGTGAGCAGATTATGTTAGAATGTTACTATTGGGACAATAATTGAATGCATATATAATCGTATAATGCATATGTAAACATTTGACAGCCCCGTGGCGCAGTTGACTAGACCCCAGCTGGCGAAACGAGAAGCCGCGGATTCGATCCCCGCACCGAGACAAATGTTTGTGTGATCCACAAATATTTGTTTCGGGTCTGGGTGTTTGTGAGAGCGAAAAGTCTCTCGTTGTTTCTGTTACCCACGACACAAGACTCGTATCTTAATGTGGGGTCAGAATTATGTATGTGACTGTTGGGTGTATTTATTTATTTGTATATTTTTATAACCTCTATGTCCTGTGCTTTAATTGAATTGAATAAATAAATAAATTATGTCCAATTAACCTTATCTCCAATCTTTTTTGTAATTCACATATTTTTAACATAAGCGACTCCACAGATTCCTAGTCCATTCCGTTCATTTCCGAGTCTCCGGTCACCGGTTAGTTGTTTCGTATAATTGGCGTCGAATCGCAGGTGCTGTCCGCCTGTGTTGTTTCACTCCACAATCAATCTGTTAATTGATCAAACGCTAGCCTTTTCTGGCAATTATCAATGTTGATTGTCTTTTGGTTTGCCTGATTAATATGAAGTTTGCGGTAAAACATTGATTGTGTTTATCATGTTGAAATTACAAGTTCGTAGTACATACCAGCTTGCGAAACGAGAGGCTGCGGGTTCGATCCCCGCACCGAGACAAATATTTGTGTGATCCACAAATATTTGTTTCCGGTCTGGGTGTTTGTGAGACCGAAAAGTCTCTCGTAGTTTCTGATACCCACGACACAGGACTTGTATTCTAGTGTGGGGTCAGAACTATGTATATGACTGTTGGTGTATTTATTTATTATTATACATACATACATATATAACGTCACGGTTGTATTCCTCGAAAAGGTTAGGCAGAGGTGCATTTCTGCATCCACATTTCGCTAGTATGTATCAGTCCCACGTAATAGGAGTTATTGCCATTATTTCGAGCTCACTTTCACACTCCGAGCTGTTACTGAGAATTTTCTAATGGAATAACCTAGTAACACTTTGTCAGACCCGAGAATAGTTGGTTATAATTTGATAATTTGAACAACATTCTACTTTAAATTGCGCCTGATTATATAACAATAGCAATATCATTTTAATAACATTTCCATTGACTTAGTTCCTCATGTATACGTATGGACCGCTATTACATACATACATACATAAACTCACGCCGGTATTCCCCGAAGGGGTAGGCAGAGGTGCATTTCTGCACCCACATTTCGCCAAGTATGTATCAGTCCCACGTAATAGGGGGCGAGCCTATTGCCGTTTTTCGGGCACATTTCCAAACTCCGTGCTGTTACCGAGAATTTCCTAATGGAAAAACCCAATAACACTTTGCCCGACCCGGGAATCGAACCCAGGACCTTTAGAACGCACGGCACATACTTGTACCGCGAGACCACGAGGCAGCAGGCACCGCTATTACTAAAAAGACAATTTAAAAAAATCGTATTTTTACTATATTTTTACTAAAAATCACAGATTAAGTCAAGTGTATGTAAACTGCTCATTGATTGCCTCGTTCGTCTGATGTTATACCTAAGTGTGCGTACGCAAAGTCATTAGTCCGATACCCGGGTCAAGATAAGTGTTATGGAGACAGGAATTATACCTAAACAACAGGAACAGTGTCGTTTCACATTACGCAGGACTTAAAATCACATCTTCATCATCATCAGCCTATATACGTACCACTACTGGGCACGGGCCTCCTCTGCAACTGAGAGTGTTTAGGCCTTAATCCACCATGCTTACCGAGTGCGGGTTGGCGGACTACACACCTGAGAAATTCCTAAGAACTTTTAGATATGCAGGTTTCCTCACGATGTTTTCCTTCACCGTTAAACTAAGTGATAATTATTAATGAATACACACATAACTTCGAAACGTCAGAGGTGTGTGCCTGGGATTTGAACCAACGATCGCCGAGATTCTCGACCGCGTGTTTAAACCTCGAGGCCGTCACTACTTACTTAAAAACACATCTGATGGAATTCCGGTGTAGAAATATTTCTGCCTATACCTTCTGGAAAAAGCGTGTGTGTGTGTGTACGTATCAAACTATTAACGTGGTAGATTAAGGCCCTCCTTTCTCAATAGAAGAAGGGCATATATGGTCTTATATACCGTGGATATAGACCCCTATTTCAGTTTTATGTCAATATTTTTTCTACACGTCAAACACAATTAGCGCTGCAAACAAACGGTCGTCTAGTGTACAATCCGCACAGGAGCTTGTTATAAAGCGCTTAAGCTGTTTAATTGGCAGTACTAACTCGCAGGTCCCTTGTTTGCTGTACGTGTTTGTATCAACTGATTGTGTGTTGTTGACAGTTGTGTTTCAAAGAGTTCGCTCTAGTTTTTTTAATGTGAATTGAAACGATCTTTTATCACGTACGCAATTAGCACTAGGGATTATACGTAAAAGGATACATCATCATCATCATTAGCCCATATACGTCCCACTGCTGGGCACGGGCCTCCTCTACCATTGAGAGGGTTTAGGCCTTAGTCCACCACGCTGGCCTAGTGCGGGTTGGCGGACTACACACCTAAGAAATTCCTAAGACTTTTTTTTTAGGTGTGCAGGTTTCATCACGATGTTTTCCTTCACCGTTAAAGTACGTGATAATTCATTGTGAATACACACATAACTTGGAAAAGTCAGAGGTGTGTGCCTGGGGTTTGAACCCGCGACCGTCGAGATTCTCGACCGCGTGCCCAAACCTCGAGGCCATCACGACAGTAAAAGGATACATTTAGATTTAAATTAGACTTACTAGCTTTGGTCTGAGGTATACAAGGTGGAAAAGGACCGTGATTAGAAACTAAGACTAAGGTAATGGGTAGGGTTAATTAAAACACTTTGAAGATAAAAAATAAAAGCATGTGTGCAATTGACACGTGGTAGAAGCGAAACCTTCAAAAATTTTGACTTCAAGATAAAAATAAATTTTATGGCTGCCTTCTTTACAATATTATATAGTGGCTAAGTATACTTTACTAAAATGTGTCTGTCTCTTTTTACTGTTGATTTTTCGTTTCTTTGACTTTCAAATCACGACGATGCTAAAAAAGTTTTTACTTCAAAAATCCGAAAAATATAACGTTTTGTTAGCCACCATAAGTAGGTATTTCCTGTTTCTGTTTTTGATCAGTCTGCAAAAATCTGTATAAAGACCTAAGGAGTATATTTATGTTAATGTTTTGCAATGTTATACAGGCTGTAAACATACAGTGATGGAAAACAAAGGCAGGTACCTAATGGGTATGGTCAAAAAGAAAACGTCAAAATTTTGAATTCTTTTTTTTTTGCGTCAATGTGTTTGTAATCATTATAATTATTACCTGCCTATGTTTTGGATCACGGTCTGTTTACAACCTATATGTATACGATCAAAAGGTTCCGGCTCTATTACACAGGAGTTTTATTGGTTATCCTGGCCAGTAAATTCCATGTAACTTGATTCCATGAATCCTTTGACTTTTTTTGAATTTATGTGCGTAGTCTTAACTAATTATGACTTATTTTACCGGCGAAGGAAAACATCGTGAGGAAACCTGAGCACTTAAAAGTTTTTAGGAATTTCTTAGGTGTGTAATCCGCCAACCCGCACTAGGCCACCGTGGTGGACTAAGGCCTAAACCTTTGTAGTTATAGAGCAGATCCGTGGCCAGCAGTGGGACATATATGGGCTCAAGATGATGAATCCATGCAGAATGTGTAAGTATAAATACACATAAATACATCAGACATAAAATTATTATGATTAATATTATCACTGTCAGTTATATTTTTGGTTTCCTTTTGGGAAACACAATAAAAATTTGCCGCGAATCGAACTTGAGACCTCTTGAATGTACGTACAGTTATGAAATAGGACCAATGAGGCAGCCAAGACTGGCCTATTTAGTGTTGATAATTAAATAACCGTTGCTAAAATACATAGCAATAAGGTTGGTATTTTTATGCCTGAATATTATCAAAATTCTATCTAGTAATTTAATTATAAGTGCTATCTCGAGAAGCATTACGCTGATATAAGTTAATTTACTGTCGGTCTTCAGAATTTATTACGAAAAGCTTTTAGATAAGGTAAAATTCATGATCAATTTTACTCGTTTTAAGCTTATCAAAATGATTCGATAATATTTGCTTATTTATTAACCGTTCAATACATACATACATAACCTCACGCCTATATTCCCCGAAGGGGTAGGCAGAGATGCATTTCTGCACCCACATTTCGCCAAGTATGTATCAGTCCCACGTAATAGGGGGCGAGTCTATTGCCGTTTTTCGGGCACAATACCAGACTCCGTGCTGCTACTGAGAATTTCCTAATGGAAAAACCCAATAACACTTTGCCCGACCCGGGAATCGAACCCAGGACCTCTAGATCGCACAGCATATACCTGTGCCGCTAGACCACGAGGCAGCAGGCACCGCTATTACTAAAAAGACAATTTAAAAAAATCGTATTTTTACTATATTTTTACTACAAATCACAGATTAAGTCAAGTGTATGTAAACTGCTCATTGATTGTCTCGTTCGTCTGATGTTATACCTAAGTGTGCGTACGCAAAGTCATTAGTCCGATACCCGGGTCAAGATAAGTGTTATGGAGACAGGAATTATACCTAAACAACAGGACCAGTGTCGTTTCACATTACGCAGGACTTAAAATCTAACTATTGAGTCTGATTATTATGATTTTTGTAAAATTATATATTGTATATTTTTAAACAAACATAATATAACCTCACTCCTGTGTTCCCCGGAGGAGTAGGCAGTAGTGCATTTCCGCCAGGTATGTATAAGTCCTATTGCCATTTTTCGGTCACATTTCCCGATTCCGTGCTGCTACTGAGAATTTCTTAATAGAAAACCTAATAACACTGCCCAATCCGGGAATCGAACTCGGGACTTCTAGATGGCACGGCGCATACTTCTACCTTGAGGCCGCGATGCTGTCCAAACTTTTTTAAACGTAGCAAAATAACCCTACTGGCATTTAATTTTTGCAGTGGGGTTCAACTGGCGAAAAACGATGTTCATTCTCTTGCACCAATCTGGCTAAGAGTCTATCAACTCTTGCCACTCGATACACTCAAACCGGGCCTTGCTTATGCATAGCATATCCTTTGAAACTACACACCGCATCAATTCATTTGAAACTGACACACGTATGGCGTAAATATACAGGCTGTATTCAGACCGTGATCGGAAACTAATGGCCGAATACTGAAACGCTACTTAATCTGAGGGCGACTTATATTTAAGTGGCTGTTATAATTTAAGCGGTATACTGAATAATCATTTATCGGTTTTAAGACTGTGATTAATAAATGCCCACTAATATTCCATAAATGGCAACATTACCACAAAAAATTCTTTTACATGACATTTTTTAAATATATACCGCTTAAATTATAGCAGCCACTTAAATATAAGTCGCCCTCAGATTAAGTAGCGTTTCAGTATTCGGCCATAAGGCAGATAATAGCTGCGGTGATTACAAACACCGTGACATTTAAAAAAATCCCGACAAAAAATCTAAAAAAAACGTTTTCCTTAAAACCACATGCATTTAATATATATGATTGTTAGGAAAACTGCATTTTTTTTATTTTTTGTCGGGATTTTTTTCAACACCAATGGGTTTGTCATCACCGTAGCTATGGTTATAGCTAAGGCAGGTTTGCCTTAGTTTCCGATGACGGTCTGAATACATCCTGTATGTTAATATATTTCCAGTACCCAGCTTAAGACAGCCCCTCTAATACTATCAGACACGAGCATTAATTACTCAAATGTATTTCAAAGGAAGCATAGTGTAGCACCCACATTACGTTAATCCTTTCTTTCATGCATCCTTATCCATTAAACGTCTGGGAAATTATAGGCATAGCCAGGTTGGACGCGTTAAGCCCTGTCTGAAGGGTTGGATAAGTTCTGCGGACTGAGAAATTTACTGGCGATACGGTTGTAAAACGCGCCCAAGCGTGAGAAGGAACGTGAAGCAGGCTTTGATCCGGATAACAGATGGCGTTAGTTGTAGTAATATTTTTAAGGAATTTTGTTTTTAGTCTTTATATTTCAAAATATTGGCTAACAGAGCACGATCCCAGGCTTTATTTATTCAAAGGTGTGGAATTGATAATATCTTGTATGTTTTTATATTTGAATGCATGCTTGCACGGAGCCCCAATACGAAGCAACAAAGTCTCCCGACAAACATTGCTACCATTTTAGAAATTCTGAACTCTGATAGCAACTTAGCACACAAGGATATATTAATAAAAACAGTATATTTTTTGGGAAACAGCCAGAACCATTACAGTAAAAAATATAAAGAATAAAAAAATCACAGTCCAAAACAGTTTCAACAAATAGTTAGTATTAATGACTTTCACCGTTAAAGTAAGTGTTAATTTATTGTGAATAAACAAATAACTTCGAAAAGTCAGGGCCTGGGGTTTGAACCCGCGACCGCTGAGGTTTTTGACTGTGCGCCTAAATCTCGAGGCCATCACTACTTTTTTATGAGTTATATACATAAGTGATTATTATTTTTAAGCATTTTTAAATTGTGGATATAACTTATATCAAAATGAGCGAAGTCGCGGTTAAAAAATAGAATATACGTGAATCAACCCAAAGCCATTTGTAAGACACAACACTATATTATTCATCTCTTTCAATCTTCACTCCACTCCAAAACATTATAATCAAAACAAAACGCTAACCTATAGCTATTATACCAATTATAGTCGACAAATCAGGGTCCAAATTGGCCACAATCCGTCAGTTTGAGCGTCAGGTGGACAATTACGGGCGATGCGTCGCTGAGCGGTATCACGTGATGGCATCCGACGGTTAGAGAGCTCTACAAACACGCCGCCGAGCGGGGTTCGAGTGCTGATGACCGAGGCACAGGAGCTAGCGATCGTGGACAACAATTCATATATACTTGCGACGGGGTTTCTATTTGTTAAAATTTTGTGATAAAATATTCTATATTTCTTTTCAAGATTGCGTTTATCAATATACCAAACAACATTCTGATTGGTGTAAAAGACAAAGTTGTTATCGAATTTATAATATTTATATTGATTTACAATAAACTTATACAGATAAAAAAAAATGACAGGGCTCTCATCTGCTTGAATAGCGATTATATAAAATCTAAAAGTAGCTGTATAGTCTATTTCGCAGCACGTAAACAACTATCACTATCACTTGTTGTAAGTTCTTAATACCTATGTACGGAGTGAATGTTATGACAGCCCCGTGGCGCAGTTGGTTAGACACCAGCTTGCGAAACGAGAGGCCGCGGGTTCGATCCCCGCACCGAGACAAATGTTTGTGTGATCCACAAATATTTGTTTCGGCTCTGGGTGTCTGTGAGACTGAAAAGTGTTTCGTAGTTTTTGATACCCACGACACAATACTCGAAGCTTATCACTTGCACCAGAAACAAAATGGGCGATGATATAGCCACTGTAAATGTCAGTTATGAAAGTGTAGTGTGCCTTTAAGTTATCTTCGGGCTGTGACGTGAATGGGATAGATATGTATGTAGTGCAGTCGGGTAAATGTATTTTAAGCTTATCTTAGCGCTGTTTCCGAACTTTGTGGTACGCTATGTTCTATATACATTTGGAAGGTGTGGGAACGCTATAGCATGTAGTAAGTTTTGAAAATTTTGGACAAATTTAATTGAAGCACATGGTGTGGAGAATAAGGATCCATTATCATCACATTTATCATTAAACTTACTTACATACATAAACTCACGCCTGTATTCCCTGAAGGGGTAGGCAGAAGTGCATTTCCGCACCCACATTTACCATCACATTACCACATTCCCATTCGGGGAATACAGGCGTGAGGCTATGTATGTAGTTAGAACTCCTAGACTGTTAAGTATATCTTTGTACGTTATCAGCTAAACGCAAAAATCTTTTTTAGCACCCAGAGTCTTTTGTCTAGACGAAACAACTCGAGTAGAAGTTTAATATAAAATATTTTGTAAAAAATTGTACCAGATGTTTCGCCCACACGTCTTAGCTTAGCGGCTAATGGTTTGACTGACTTTTATATTAAGGGTCAGTGTGACCTTTATCAGAGTCTGTCTGGGACTGGCGCAGTCCACCCACGCGGCCCACCGGATTCAATAAAAAAGATATGTGGGTGTTTTATTAACGATGAGATTTATGGTATAAATTTTTATTTTCTTACTCAGAACTCAGTGGTGAAGAAAAACATCGAATGGAAACCTGAAAACCTAAAAAGTTCTTTGAAATTTCTTAGGTATGTAGTCCGCCAGCCCGCACTAGGCGAGCTTGGCGGACTTAGGCCTAAACTCTCTGGGTTGTAGAGGAAGCTCGTGCTCAGTAATGGGACGTATATGGGTTGATGCTCACTCATGGAAAAATTGTAACAATATGAAGTTCAATTTAAAGCAGACCGTACAATTTTATATAGATTTTAGTATAAAATGTAAAGTTTGTACTATCTTTGTACATAATAAATCGAAAAACCTCATATTCGATTTTAATGATTGTTGATATGGAAATAGATAGGACCTTGGAAATAAAACAAATTACTTTTCATCCCGGAAAAATGTGGCCTTCCCCCGGGATAAGCGCGGAATTCAAAATTGCGACCAGATGGAGCTAGAACCCACCGCTAATATAAATAAATTTGTTATATTATTTTAATTACCTTACGAACAAGTAAATATAACAATTCATACAAATAAAATTAACATTGTCTAATAAACTTACTGGGCAAATATTTGGCCGTCTACGTAATTTTACGAGCGCTACGAAACTGCGGTGCTACGAAGCTACGGCGTAGGTGGGCGTTATTTTAATAACAGCCTCGTGGCGCAGTTGACTAGACACGAGTGAATGAAACGCTGGGTCACTAGTTCGATCCCCGCACTGTGACAGATGTTGTGTGATCCATAAATGTGTGTTTGTAAGAACATAAAGGCTCTCGTAGTTTCCGATACCCACGACACAAGACCTTGTGTGTTCGTGTGTGGTCTTGTATGTGTCTATTGGGTGTATTTTTTTTTCATAATATTCATTCAACAGAATCCGAGTGAAGGTAATTCCATTAACATGATGCTTTGAGGGTTGAAGGTAAAGTCATTCAAGGTTCTTTGCTTGAAAAATAAGCATACATCTCTTTTGTGTTGGTCCATTATAATTGTACTTAGTAATTTTATTATTGTTAGGTGGTTTTACTTTTTTTGTAACATCGGTACTGCTGTATAGAGAAGTACGTGAGAGCTGGGGTCTGGGGTTCGATCAACGTTTCGGGAAATGAGTTTTTGTGTAAATTCTAAGTAGCAACTCCAACTCTTATTATATATCCGATAAACGATCCTAAGTAAATAGTGATGGCCTCGTATTTAAACACGCGGTCGAGAATCTCGGCGGTCGCGGGTTCAAAACTTAGGTGTGTAGTACGCCAACTCACACTAGGCCAGCATGGTGGACTAAGGCCTAAACCCTCTCAGTTGCAGAGGATGGCCGTGTCCAGCAGTGGGACGTGTATGGGCTGATGATGAAACGGCACAAAGCTCGTGATAATTTACACGTAGCTGGCAAAAGTTATATAGGAATACACCTCTACTTACCCCTTAGAGAATACAGGCGCGATTGCATTTGAAAAATATGTTGCATAAAACTTGATTGCGTTGCACAGGTTATGTTATATTCGCTCCTGATATAAACTTGTCTAGTGAAACTTTAGATCCCACGTCGGGCTCCATTATTAAGATATCCAGCGTGGAAGATATACTGGTTATGAAACATGAAGCTCTTACTTTGTATTAAGAAGTATGTAAAAATCTCAAGCACCTCTTATATTTGAAGTTATGTGTTTTACAATGGTTTTGAGTACTTTAATAGTACTTGTGTATTCACAAAGAATTATCACGTACTTTAACGGTGAAGGAAAACATCGTGATGAAACCTGAACATCTAAAAGTTCTTAGGAAATTCTTAGGTGTGTAGTTCGCCAACCCGCAGTAGGCCAGCGTGGTGGACTAAAGCCTAAACCATCTCAGTTGTAGAGGAGGCCCGTGCCCAGCAGTGGGACGTATATGGGCTGATTATGATGATTGTTAGGAAAACGTTAAATATTTTATTTTTTGTCGGGATTTTTTTAACGCCATTGGGATTGTAATCACCGTCGCTATTACCTGCCTTCGGTCTGAATACACCCTGTATAGACATACTCAACCGAAAATGATGCATAAAAGGTAAATTAAAAAGCTATTCATCCAGATGTTAAAAATTAAACGTGAATAAATTCCCTTTTCCAGGTCATCGACATCGTTACGCAATAAGGCACGCGTGTTAACTGATCCACAACCCCAATTACGTAAATAGCCCAGCCATATTAACATTAATTGGCTGTTGCCTTTCAATAATTTATTGTATTTAATTATGCGGTTTTCTGTTAAAAATGACGTTTGGTTCGCAATAAGAGTATTTTGGTTTGTACGATTTGTTCGAGTATTTAATGAATGGACTTTATGATTACTAGGGGTCCGCTATGTCTGCTGACCGTCCGACGGCCGAAGGAGCAGACAAGTGTTGGAGTGGAGACCGCGCTTAAGCAAACGTAGTGTAGGATGACCTACAGCACGATGGTCCGACGTCTTGAGAAAGGTGGCGGGTAACGGATGGATGAGGGCTGCTCAAGACCGGGATGGTTGGCGCTTTCTTGGGGAGGCCTACGTTCAGCAGTGGACGGCGATAGGCTGAAAGAACTAAATGGACGACCGTGTCAAGTCCTGACATTAATTGAGGTATTCATTTTAGACCTTAATACAAGCGACAGAAGATTCAGGACTCTAGGCTAAATTCTTTATTATTTCTTTTTTTTTTCTTATTGGGATCCAGGAGGATATAAGGGCCCGCTACGCTTCGCCTCAGTGTTATATTTTACCAATTCAGTGGAGTATGTTTATTACTAATGACTTTTTATCTATTTCTCTTATTTAGTATTTAATATGAACCACATAAAATGATTCTAGATCGTCTTGAGTTGGAACTTAAGAGTTAGGGTTTAGTTCCGTCAATTTCAGAATTAAACTTTACTGTTGCGAGCTGGAAGGCCGGATACCCCTTTATTACCTTCTGCCCCACCACCTTCTTCCGTTCCCTTAAAATTAATTTCCAATGCCTTGAAATAAGCTTAAATTGTCCTCGCGTAAAAAGGTTAAATTTTCACATCGTTAATAACCACACCAAAAACACAAAAAAACAATTTGTAGCCACTATTGTAAAGCTAAACAATTCGATTATTCAAATCGCGAGAGTTACACTGCAAATCGTTTGTACGCAATCTATCAAAATCCAATTTGCTTTTTTGACACACGGCTCCATCGGTTCAGCCGGCGTCACGTATCGGGAGAAAGTAAGCATATTTCTTCACTAACAATGGCGCGAGCAATGAGAAAAAAATCACCATTGACGGCAGCTTTGTACGTAACTTTACAGGTTAGGCTCTTTTCAGATGACACGACTTTTTGTCGTATGTTAAGGAGAGATTCGTATACAGGGGATGAAGGATGCGAATATGTCTTAAGGCTGCATTGGGAACTTATTTTTTCTCGAGGGGAAAGCTGATTATGTCTCTACATTCCGACAGCCCCGGGGCAGGGTGGGGGGTGGCGGGAAGCGTATGTCGGGGTCATCGGTCTTTCAGACCAGCGCGCGGTGACGTCACGCCCGCGCACATGTTAATGCCAGGCTGGGTCCCTAAGAAAACTTTCTAACTGCTGAATTCAAAAAATAATTCATTGAAATTGGGGGTAAATCGACCCCAATAACGGAGCCGCAACATTGAAGTTAGTGACGCTCTAAAGTTTTTTTTAAATTGATCCAAATATAGTGATGTCCAGATCTGGCAGTGTTATTGAAATTTCTCAATGGCAGCGCGGAGTCTGAAAATGTGCCCCAAAAACTGCAATAAATTCGCCTCCCAATTACATAGAACACACATACATATCAGTGGCGGTACTTCCATAGAAGCCCATATGCTCAGCTTGCCTTACAAAATTCCGAATAATAATCTTTAAGCTTTAAAACTTTATTTAACAGAAGCAATTTGACATATAAATGAGTATATACTGACTCCACAATAAATAATTATAAACTAGACATTACACAAATAACGTGTAACGCTTTTGGGCTTCTATGGAAGTACCACCACTGATAAATATGTATATACATAACTTCACGCATGTATTCGCCGTATTCATAGCAGTTAGATTGTAATTGACGAAATGCGCAGAAATTGACTTCTAACTATGGGGATACGCGTGAGTGTGTATATAATAGCATCGTTTGCGGCAAGCCTACCGCCTCACAGCAAAAATCTTATAATTTGTCAACCATAGCTGAGAGATAGCGGCGTCGATCGACGAGCACGAGGCGCACACTCGTTGGATTTACGATCGGCACGACGGCAACACACAAATATATCAATAGATTGGTTATGACTATATTTTTACTTAGATATTTTAATTTTCATTTTTCAATTCATTTTTAAATGACGGTTGCGATCTCCAGGCGCAATTTTTTGAACAAAAGTATACCTTCTTTTCCGAAACTCATCTAAATTGGTCCAGTGATTTAGCCTTGAAATTTAGATATTGAGATCCTAAAAGACGATATGAGATTATCGCTTAATTAAAAAAAAAATGCTATGCGCCGGTACTTAATGAATGTAATTTTGTGAAAATAATTAATTATATGAGCTCAATTTTTAATTTTTAATCAATTCTTAATCGTATTCTCTTTTTTTAACACGTGACCGAAGAGTCTCGTTAAGTGAGTGACATATATACATACATAAACTCACGCCTGTATTCCCCGAAGGGGTAGGCAGAAGCGCATTTCTGCACCCACATTTCGCCAGGTATGTATCAGTCCCACGTAATAGGGGGGAGCCTATTGCCGTTTTTCGGGCACATTTCCAGACTCCGTGCTGCTACTGAGAATTTCCTAATGAAAAACCCAATAACACTTTTTCCGACCCGGGAATCGAACCCGTGACCTCTAGATCGCACGGCACATACTTGTGCCGCGAGACCACGAGCCAGTTAAGTAATGAGTTGAAAGAAAAGCATAGACTTAAGCACGTCTGCCACGCCTATTGACGGTTGTATGTAGATATACTCGTACGAGTATTTCTATGACAGCTGCTGTTAGTTGACAGTGTTGCTACTACTGAAATTTTTAAAATCAAGAAACTGGCGAATAGTGGGTGCAGAAATTCTCCTCTGCCTTCCCGTTCCGGTAATATAGGCGTTAGGTTATGTATGTATGTATGAAAATTACTTAGATATATGAAGCCAGCGGACCGAGGCGTATTCCAGATTGTCGGTTAGGTCAGTCTGCCCTGTCGATTAGGGGCGTAACAGTCCCACTTTGACATCGCTGTAACTATAATAAGGATTCCTGTACTTACTTTGGGATGGTCGCGAACAGGCACCACAACCCTGACGCACACTTTGACAGGTTTGTCCCTGGTGATGTCCAGCATCCTCCTCTCCCCGCGCCATTCACCTGCGGACAACAGCGTTTTAGTTGAGCAATGTGTAAAAATATTGTATAATTTTTTTACCATTTTTTTGCACCGGCATTTTGATCGTAAGTGCAGTTTCGACTTGCAAGTCATTTACTGCAGTAAATGATTACAATTGACCCACAACAGTTTACAAAATTATGAAGATTTAATTATTACCAGATATGTATGCACAAGTGGATTCAGAAAGACATGCTTTTGCAGGTTTGGCGGCTAATTCACGTTGGGTGTTATCCAATCGGATACGAATATCCTACCATCAATCTTAAGCCTTCGATAATCACCCTCATCTATGTAAATGCAAAAATATTGAAGTAAGTTCCGTTAAGGTAGTCCATTCGTACCACAGTCTATTCTAACTACAGCGTGGCTCTTACATGAACAGAATTTGTTTATTTATATTTATAACACTTTATTGTACACCACAAAAATTTACAAAACATGATTAAAAATAATAAAATTAAACAACAATAGAGTGCAACAAATGGCGGTCTTATCGCTGAATGCGATAACAGACAACCGTAGGATGGACTAGAATGTATCAGAAAATAGAGCAGTTGGGTACGTTATAAAATTAATCATTCAATAAGCTCGGTAAAAATGCAATTGTTTTTCCATTATATTTTATCTGCATTTTCCAGACCAAACAAGAGACACAAAAGAAAGCACACAAATAAATTTTCGCTTCGAGCCAATCTCTAGCCCCTAAAAGACAGATAATAGAGAATAGCATAAAATTAATAGACGCTGTACGTTCGATTTTCATGCCCCAGTGTCATTCCGCAGTAATTAATGTTGCCAATTTTGTACCGGCAAAGCTTGCCAGCGTTAAAAAATCCTACAATATTTTCAAATAGGATTTTAAAAAACGTTTCTCTTTGTTGTGAAACGTGTATAAAATGGATAACATCTGGAGCGTATTTCAATGATTTTTATTATGAGATTTACTTTGGTTATTTTGTTAAGTTATTATCCCCTTTTTGTTCTCATATTGATTTACTGCCCGTAAAACAAACTGCGACGCGAGACTTATTTATGAATGAAATGATAAAAGACTATTTCATAAAGCATATTTTTGTGTAAAATTCATGTTGGACAGAGTTTAAATAAAAATATTTAAGCCTAGAGTAAACTGCCAGTGATTGGATAAGGGATAACTATTGCTTAAATGTTAAATTTCTACTTTAACTTTTGTTATTCGTTAATGGCGATTGATACAATATCACTTGAGTTGATTTTTTTTATAAATTATAATTAATCAAAACTATGAAAGTTTGCTGGGTTTTCAAATAAAATTTTAATATTGTGTAATTGTTATGCTTTGAAAAAGGTAACAATAGTTTTTTGCCATGATTTTTTATAAATCTATAAAGCAATGGCTTCATACAGTTTCGCCTGTTTTTAAAGGCTAAATTTATTGACTGCTTTCGAATTTGCAGTAAAGTGGAACGTCTAAAGAAGACTATTTCAAGCAAAACAGGTTGTTTTTGATTAATTACGAGGTAGCTGTTTACGTCAGTTGGTCTATTAATTATGTAATAAATATTAAACATGCTTTAATTTTGAATTTAAATTCTAATTCGAAGGCAAATATAATACTTAATAAACGTTTTGTCTACTTAGATTAACCTTTACACTTTTGTAATGTTTTTTTTTATTTCTGTAGGACTTAACGTACAACGATATTAAACAAATAAAACGAAAATTATTAACCTTCTTGAGGAAAACATGAATTGAAAAAAGGTATTAGTGAAATGATTTAAGTAATATACGACTGGATTTTTTGATAAGTGCCTTTGCCTACTTAAGTACTAAATAAAAATAAAAAAACCCTTTTTACTTCGAAGTCACAGCTGCTTCTTTAGATATCCAACCGGTAACTTCTCGCCAGATTTAAATTTATTATCATCGACACGAAAACACAATATCTAAATACATAAATCACCGTCCGCACTAACTATTATTTACCGGCTGCACGTCAATCTGCCACGCGCGGCGGCCATCTTTAATCCCCGTTTGACAGCTGTCATTTCACGCGCCAAATCTCTCACCTTTTGATCCTGCTTTATTTTTCATTGGCCGTACTGAAAAGGATACAAAAGGGTATTCCGTGGAGCGTAAAGGGTTTGGGGTATTTGATATATGCTTCCGACTGACGGGTCGGTAATAAAATTAGGATGTTTGCATTGTACCCAGAATTTTGGGGATTATGAATAAGTTGTATTGAGTAGACAGTTAGGTGGGATATGCTTGTTTATAAAGCTATACTGGGATATATCTTCTAACCAAAAACATTTAATATCCTGGTTTGGATGCATGAAACAGTTAATAAAGTTGGATTGAGGGAAAGTAGTATCTCTCTCTACGGTACACAATTGTACACTATATAATATGAAATTTAGACAATTTCTTTAAAGAGGCCGTGAATCCAGCAATTATGATTATTTCCTTTTACCTATTATAATCCTAATTTAAATTGTCTGAATAATTGAATATATTTTAAAGAAAAAATAAGGATTATTAATTCATAAGTCATTTAAAACGTTCTTTTGCATGAAGCTATTACCCAGATTGCTTCGGAACGCGTAGTAATAATAGACGGCACAAGAAAATCCCTTTCTTTTAAAAGAAAATAGGAATTTATGAATCAAAGGAAAGGACATAAAGTTCACAAACAGTTTTATATCAGAAATAATGTTAATTGTAATTGCTATAGTGATACTAAGTAATATTACAATTAGTGAGAGTTATTATTATGAACGTAACTTATTGATTTTCTATCGTTATGTAGGTTTTCTAAAGTGTGTAATGGCCGAAAGAGTTAGGCCTATCTTAAAAGTCGGTTAAATCCTACTTAAAACTTTTTTTGGAAAAGGCGTTTGTAACTAAAGAAACACGCACTTTGATGGCGAAGAATAATAACATGAGGAAATCTTTTTACTCGAAATATATGTTATGAAAATTCTTGGGTAAACTGTGGTTGACTAAGGCCTCAAAGAATAATAAGGACCAACCAATAACCATGTACATACACACCATTGACTTTTCGTAGTTATGTGTTTATTCATAATGAATTTCACGTACTTTAACGGTGAAGGAAAACATCGTGAAGAAACTTGCACACCTAAAAGATCTTAGAAATTTCTTTGGTGTGCAGTCCGCCAACCCGCACTAGGCTCGTGTGGTGGACTAAAGCCTAAACCCTCTCAGTTGTAGAGGAAGCACATGCCCAGCAGTGTGATGAACTTTTGAGGCTGATGATGAACTTTTCGTGCCTCTTCTAAAATACACCTAGTCATTACCACGGTTAAAGTATCTCATATTACCTTTCCGGAGAAGATAATTTATTTGATGTTATAAATATAGGCATAAGATAGGAACAAAACTCTCGAGGCGAAACCAGACAGTCAAGATGGACAGACTGTCTGATAAATGATCCGTCGCATGCAGGTGGAATAGGGGCGTTATCTACGACACTGCCTTCTCTTGAGGTGCCGCTAATGATAAGGCATTACAGATAAGTGATATGAATTGTTTAATGTCGCTATATTTTTGTGACATTTCTTATAGCTTATTTCTTTCATTGACAGTAACCGTGCTTACATATGAACATAAACTCTCGCGTTTGTACACCCAAAGAAATAGGCAGATTTGAATTTCTGCAATCACGTATCGCTAGTTTTATGTTAATAGGGGGCCTGCCCTGTGGCAAGGGGCGTTAGAATCCCACCACGGTATCCCTTGCCTGTCGTAGAAGGCGACTGAAAGAGGCCCTTGGGGTCGCTGAGCGCACTGTGGGGGCAGTGCATCCACACAGATGGTACAGCACGGTGGTCAGTACCCGTCGCGGGTGCCCATCCACAATCGGAGCGCCCGACCCAAGCTGGTGGGGGTGCAACTGCGCCCCTCATAAATCCGAGACGGCCGAGATCCTTATCGTCTCGGAGGCACACTGGCCGGCTGTGGATTAATGTTGGACGCCCCTCGTCCACACAACGTGGTCATCCTCCTCGGCGCGAAGATGGCCACCGGGAGGCTTTCGTCGGTATGCCGCTGTAGCGCTTTTGTGTTAGGAACCCGGAATCTGCGCAGACGTGACGTCGCTGCGCGTTGGGTAACATACGCTTCCTGCTTTTTTTTCATTGATTTAATAAATAAATACACCCAATGGTCACATACATAGTTCTGACCACACACTAAGATACAAGTCTTGTGTCATGGGTATCAGAAACTACCAGAGACTTTTCGTTTTCAGACACCCAGACCCAATAAAAATATTTGTGGATCACATATATGTTTGTCTCAGTGCGAGGATCGATCTCGAACCTCTTGTTTCACAAGCTGGTGTCAAGCTAACTGCGTCACGTGGCTGTCATTGTTACGGGACTATTTAGTTCTCTCAGCCATCTCTGATAACAGATGAGGCTTCGGCTATAAAATAAATAACTACATACATACATAAACTCACGTCTGTATTCCCCAAAGGGGTAGGCAGAGGTGCATTTCTGCACCCACATTTCGCCAGGTATGAATGTATGTATCAGTCCCACGTAATAGGGGGCCAGCCTATTGCCGGTTTTCGGGCACATTTCCAGACTCCGTGCTGTTACTGAGAATTTCCTAATGGAAAAACCCAATAACACTTTGCCCGACCCGGGAATCGAACGCAGGACCTCTAGATCGCACGGCACATACTTGTACCGCGGGACCACGAGGCAGTCAATAAATAACTAATTACGTGTAAAGTGTAATAGTTGCAATCCTCGTTAGGTAATATCTATGTACATTAGGGATTGAACTGCGTTCATTAGTGTTGCGATGTTCTGCAACACGATAATTACCATCGCTAACGACTTCCAGAATTAGTCGCAGCAACCAGAATAAACATCTGTGTCCAAGCACGCATTGGCCATTGGAATCGACCGGGGGTAGGGGGGACGGAGGCGCGGGGCGCAGGGGCGCCCGCGCATCGACGGCCATTTCACTCTCAATATTTTACTGCTACCGATAACACCACTGTCGCGTCTATTTTCTAGTTATTCAAATATATCAGTTGTAAATATACAGTCCACTCTCATTTATATTAACGTCCCGAACATTGGTCCTTCCACCGGATAACAAGAAGACACGCGAGTAGGAGACTATTGGAGTAAAATATCTACCAAGCAAAGCAGTCACCCAAGAAACCTATATGAACGAAAATCAATGCAATCTGGACGTCACAAGATCAACCGACGATAAAGAACTAAGGATTATTGTGGTAAAACGGCCGGAGTTGTGAGTTCGTTCCAATTATTACGACCAATTTGTTTAAAATAATATCTTCGTACAATTTTTTTTTTTCTACCTCCCAATTTTTTTTCTCAATAACGATTTTTAGTTAATTTCGTAAAATATCCATCAATTTACACTTATTTCTTTAGTATTTTACATAATTAGCGTCATTTAAAAAATAAAATACGATAATAATCATTAGATTGCAATATTAATTGCATTAAATACTTCGTACAACGTGTCAACGGCTGTACAAGGTCAGTTACCGTTCGCAGTTAACCATACCATTTATTTTATCAATTCATAAAATATTATTTTAATTCATTCAAGATAACAATCGTATTAGTTTTAATTAAATTTAATAATTTCAATTAATTACTATTAATTTCATTACAATGGCTGAAGAATATGTGGAAAAGTTACGTAAGTTAAAAAAAGTTAAAGGGTCCATGAAAGCTAAGCTTACGCAGTTTGAAGCGTACGTCGATATTTGTAGGTCTTACGACATGCTTAGCGATGTACATGCCGGTGAGCTACAGGTTCGCCTGTCTAGGATACAAACTCTTATTAATGATTTTGATGCCTTACAGACTGAGATCGAGGTGTTAGTCGATTCACCCGAGGAACAGTATAACGAACGGAAAATATTTGAAGATCAATATTATAGCCTTGTATCTTCAGCACAAAAGATGTTATCTACGAGCTCCGATAAAAAGGGTAGCATTCGTAAACAACGCTCAGGTTCGCTGTCCAGCTGTGACGAGGCAAATACAGGTGGGACTTGTCAACATAATAAATTCAATTTACCTAAAATTAATATTCCTAAATTCAATGGTAGTTATCAACACTGGCTTGAGTTCAAAGAAACATTTTTGTCAATGATACATAATAATTCAGATATTGATAATATTAGCAAGTTTCATTATCTCCGGGCTTCCTTACATGGAAGTGCGGCTGATATAATTAGGAACATAGATTTCACACAGGATAACTATGCAACAGCATGGGATCTATTGTGTGAGAGATATCATAACCCAAAACTTCTTGTAAACAATCATGTACAAGCGTTATTTAATATAAATCCTATTTCTAAAGAATGTAGTACATCATTACGTAATCTTGTTGATATCACCAATAAAAATATTCGAGCATTAAATTCATTAAAACAACCTACTAAGTACTGGGACACATTAATCATATATATGATGTCTTCTAAGTTAGATTCCACAACGGCTCGCCATTGGGAAGAAAAACGCAGTATGTTATCGGATCTTCCTACATTAGCACAGTTTTCTTTATTTATAAGTAATAGGGCTGATGTATTAGAGACTTTGGAAGACAATAAAATGAAAAATACTAGATCAGAACAAAATAAATCTAAAAGTTTTATAACTGTTTCTAATGACAGATATACTGCATCCACATATCAAAATAAGTGCATATATTGTAAAGGTGAACACTTTTTATTTTCTTGTGATAAATTTAGAGCCCTATCAATAGAAGATCGTATTGCTAAAGTACAGGAGCTCAATTTATGTTCTAACTGTTTGCGATCAGGCCATTCGCCTTCAAAATGTCGCCTATCTCATTGCCGCTACTGCAAATTAAAACATAATACGCTACTCCACTTAGAAAATAAAGCAATTTCTCCTATAGTGGAAAACGTTACTTTACAATCTAATATAATCAATAACCCCCAAAGCTACAATCCTTCTTTTTTAAACAATAATACACAGTACACTACTTCGTCCAATATACTTCTATCCACAGCGTTGGTGCGAGTCTATGATAGCCGTGGTGGCCACCATTTGGCAAGGATCCTACTTGACAATGGCAGCACTGCTAACTTCATCACGCAGGACCTATGCAACAAGTTGGGTCTATCCAGGAAGGATGCGTTCTCTAGAGTATCAGGTATCGGCAATCAAGCCTGCAATAGTACACAATCTTGTAAAGTAACAATCGAATCTTTAAATTGTAACTATCAGGTCGATCTAGATTGTCTAATTTTACCTACAATTACAAAATTATTGCCATCTAGGTTAGTTGACGTCAGCTGTATATCAATTCCAAACGGCGTACAACTAGCTGATCCTAATTACAATGTTCCATCAGCGATAGACTTATTAGTCGGTGCGGAATTCTTTTGGAACGTTTTATGCACTAATTCTATTAATCTAGGCAAAAAACAACCTAAGCTTTACGAAACAAAGCTGGGTTGGCTAGTGTCAGGCTACATAGTAGCACAATCTAATAATAATTCTACACAGCATCAATGTAATTTTATTAATGACGAAATATTAACACGTTTTTGGGAACTAGACAACATTCCTGCTCAATATTCTTTAACAAGTGAAGAGCGTGCTTGTGAGGAACATTTTCGTTTAAATACATATAGGAAATCTGATGGTCGGTTTGTGGTAAAAATACCTTTCAAACGCGAACCCTGCGAATTAGGTGACTCGTACGTATTAGCTAAAATTAGATTCCTCTCGCTAGAACGTCGCTTTCAAACTTCGAAACTCCAATTACAAACAAAGCTATCTAGATTTCTTAAAAGAATATGAAGACCTAGGTCATATGTCAGAGAGCACTAAATTAAATATTAATTTTACAAATTCAATAAATTATTATTTGCCGCATCACGGTGTACTTAAAGAGTCGAGCACAACTACCAAATTGCGAGTTGTTTTTGATGCCTCGGCAAAAACGACATCAGGTCTATCACTAAACGACTTGCAAATGATTGGACCTACAGTGCAAGATGATTTATTCTCTATTTTAATTCGTTTCCGTCAACATAAATATGTTATTTCTGGGGACATTGAAAAAATGTATCGTTGTATTGAACTAAATTCGTCACAACGACATTTACAACAAATAATATATCGTTCTTTACCTTCTGAACCTATTAAAGCATATACTTTAAATACTCTGACGTATGGGATGGCTTCAAGTCCCTATCTTGCTACAAAATGTCTAACTAGTTTAGCTAACGACGTTACAGATACAAACATAAAACACGCACTACAACATGATTTTTATATAGATGATTATTTAGGAGGAGGGTCACAAAAAGAAAGTACTATTAATTTATGTAAAGGAGTGATATCAGTATTATCAGTAGCTAAATTCAATCTACGAAAATTACAATCTAATGATCCAGAAATTCTAAGAATAATTAGCAATGATGCAAGTTTAAATAATAATAATATGCTACAACTTTCCGATAATATTTCCACATCTAAAACTCTAGGTTTGTATTGGTTATGTGATTCGGATTCGTTAACCTTTTCAGTAAATATTGATATACCTAAAACAATTACAAAACGTCATATTCTCTCACTAGTTAGTAAGATATTTGATCCGCTAGGTCTATTAGGTCCTACAATAATTGAAGCAAAAATCATAATTCAAAAATTATGGTCATGTAAGATCGGTTGGGATGATGATATTCCAGCTGATATAAATCAGCTTTGGATAAATTTTTCTGACAAATTAACCTATTTAAATAATATTAAAATTCCAAGATGGTTTCTACAAAACCATAACGATAATATCGAGCTTCACATATTTTCAGACGCCTCAGAACTAGCGTACGGAGCGTGTATTTATGCTCGTTCTACTAACTTAGATGGCTCTGTACATGTCCAGTTAATAGCATCCAAAAATAAAGTAGCTCCTCTCAATCCTAAGACCATGCCACGACTAGAACTGTGTGCAGCTCTTCTAGCTACAAGATTGTGTACTAAAGTACTGAATTCCATTACATTGCGGGCTGTTTGCAGATTCTGGTGCGACTCCACCATTGTACTTGGTTGGCTTGCTACTCCTGTTAATAAATTGAAACCATTTGTTCGAAATCGTATAAATGAAATTAATGAAAATACGGCAGGCTGGAACTGGAGCTACGTACCTTCTCTGGATAACCCGGCAGACCTCGTTTCTCGCGGGGTGAAGGCTGACCAAATCAGCAATCTAAATCTATGGTGGTCAGGTCCGACATTTTTATTGAAATCTCCCGATTTGTGGCCTAAAATGCCCAATATATCGGATAAATGTAATCTTCCCGAGGTGATATGTCATATTGCACACGAATCAAGTAAACAAATCAATCCTATTTCATTATTAATTCATAAATATTCTAATTTTAATAGATTAATTCATACTGTAGCCTATATTTACAGATTCATTAATAATTGCAAAAATAAATATAGTAAAATATTAGGTGTTCTGTCAAATACAGAAATTCAAAATGCTTTGACAGCTATATTGAAACAATCTCAATTAGAAATGTTTGATGAAGAATATTCAATCATTAAATTAAATAAGCCGCTACCACATAAGAACCGGTTAATATCTCTATCACCTTTTATTGATTCAGAAGGTATTATAAGAGTGGGTGGCAGGCTTGAAAACTCGCCTTACTTTTATGATCAAAAACACCCAATAATAATATGCAGTAAACATTATTTCACAAAACTATTATTTCGATCACAACATATTAAACTATTACATGCTGGTCCATTATCTTTATTATCCAACATTAGACAAACTTATTGGCCACTAGGGGGACGAAACCTTGCAAAGCACATAGTTAAAACATGTGTTAAATGTTTCAGATATAAAACTACCACTTGTCAACCAATCATGGGACAATTACCCGAGAATAGAACTATGTTAGAATTTCCTTTTCTTCATGTTTCTGTAGACTATGCCGGGCCAGTGATGATAGCTAATAAGAAAGGTCGCGGTTGTAAGTTGATCAAGTCTTACCTGTGTATTTTTGTCTGCCAGGCAGTCAAGGCTGTTCATATAGAATTGGTTACAGACCTGAGCACAGAGGCGTATCTAGCGGCCCTTCACCGGTTTATGGCACGCCGTGGAAAGCCACAATCTATAACATCGGATAATGGCACCAATTTTGTCGGAGCACGTAATGAAATTCAAACTTTATTAAATGAGTCTAACATATCGTCTAAGCTAGCTGATGAAGGTATCAAATTTCTATTTTCTCCAGCTTACTCTCCACATTTCAATGGTATGGCAGAAGCTGCTGTTCGGTCCACTAAATTCCATTTAAGACGTATCCTAAATTTAACTCACTTCACGTACGAAGAAATGTTTACTTGTTTAGCCCAAATTGAAGCTATACTTAATTCGAGACCGTTAACCCCACTTTCATCAGACCCTGCAGATCTAACAGCTCTAACTCCATCTCATTTTCTTATTGGTCGTACTCTAACTTCCGTGCCAAATCCACATATATCTGAGAAGACAAATATCAATCAAATACAACGTTTCAAGCGAGTGGAAGTCGTCAAACAACATTTTTGGCGAAGATATTCTAATGACTATATTTATACACTTCAACAGAAAACTAAGTGGCATCGTGGCAAAAACGACCTGATGCCGAACACACTTGTACTCATCAAGGATAAGACGGCTCCTCCGCTGCTCTGGAACCTTGGACGGGTTGAAAAAGTGTTTCCAGGAATTGATGGAATTAACCGTGTGGCGGACATAAGGACAGCAAAAGGGATAATACGCAGAGCATGGAATAATATATGCGCTCTGCCCGTGGAAGACAATTTTGAAGCCTACTTCAACCCGGGGAGCATGTCCAAGCACGCAATGGCCATTGGAATCGACCGGGGGTAGGGGGGACGGAGGCGCGGGGCGCAGGGGCGCCCGCGCATCGACGGCCATTTCACTCTCAATATTTTACTGCTACCGATAACACCACTGTCGCGTCTATTTTCTAGTTATTCAAATATATCAGTTGTAAATATACAGTCCACTCTCATTTATATTAACGTCCCGAACAATCTGCCTTGCATTAAATGGAATGGAAATTGTCGGGAGATTTTGCACCCAATATTAGAATTCAAAAATAAGTTTTTCGGAAATATACGAAATGCTGAAAAGTCTAGAAGTCTAGAAAATTGCTTTATAATGGTATATTATTATTTTTTACATTGTAGGTCTCTCGGTGTCGATTATTCTTATGTTATAGACCTTATCTGATCAACCAATAACTCGTGTATTTTTAAGTATTAAAAGGCTTTCATCATATCAGGCTATATACGTCCCACTGCTGGGCACTGGCCTCCTCTAGAACTGAGAGGGTTTAGGCCTTAGTCTGCCACGCTGGCCTAGTGCGGGTTGGCCCACTACACACCTGAGAAATTCCTAAGAACTTTTAGGTGTGCAGGTTTCATCACGATGTTTTCCTTCACCGTTAAAGTACGTGATTCATTGTGAATACACACATATCTTCGAAAAGTCAGAAGTATGTGCCTTGGGTTTGAACCCGCGACCGTCGAGATACTCGACCGCGAGCCTAAGCCTCGAGGCCTTCACGACCTTTTTTTTTAACTAACTTGGTTAACGAATATTATTCTCGGGCCGGGAAAAGTGTATTTCCATTAGGAAATTCACAGAACAGGACAGAGCTAAAATGCCGAATTGAAAACCTATATTGTACACGGCTTCTTTTAAGAGGAGCTAAAAACGCGGATGACCTAAAACAAAATCTGTCCAATTGCTTCCGATCTCTCCAGTCCATCTAACGGTGGCTTTTTTTTCTCGAGGAGACAGCCAGTTATGGCTCTACTTTCCGCCAACCTCGGGGGAGGTGGGCGCTAATATGTCGGGGTCACGCGGTCGCGCGGCGACGTCACGTCCGCGCAGATGTTAGTGCCGAGCTGGGTCTCTGCCTGGAAGAAATCGCCGATAGCGATAAGGCCGACATTTGTGACACTGCCTTATTGAGTTTTTACCAATACCTATATTGTTTCTATATATATGGTGTACAATAAAGCATAATAAATAAATAAAATAAAAAAAACTGCCTGACTGCCTCGTGGTCTCGCGGTACAAGTATGTGCCGTGCGATCTATAGGTCCTGGGTTCGATTCCCGGGTCGGGCAGAGTGTTATTGGGTTTTTTGAAATGCACCTCTGCCTACCCCTTCGGGGATTATAGGCGTGAGGTTATATGTAGGTATGTATGTATGTAAAATAAAAAAAAAATAAACTAACTTGTAGAAATACATCCCTTGGAGAATACAGGCGCTGTTATGTCTAGGTTATATAAATCAAAGTTTTCATTTAAATTTTAACATTTGTTTTGAAGTCCCAGACATTTCAATGTTATGGCATAAGGTTAAGAAAGTAAAATTAATTAAAAGCCGTCGTCCCAAAATATCTTAGTCTTGTTAGTCACGATCCTCGATGCTAGACAATTTAGGTGCCTACCCTTTGACAAAATAAGGTGGAGTAGAATACTTAAACCGCTCCAATAGTCAGTCAAGTGAAATAATTGGGCGGCACGGAGCATCTGTTCTTTAACTTCAAAATGTCTACAATTACTCGTATCATATTTGTTTATTATTCTGCTTGTATTTGAACATATTCAATTGGTAAATGGAATATCTATTTGTGATTGCTTTGATCTTATAAGCATATTTATATTGTTAATGTAAAAGTAAATGTGAATATACATATGTCGCCATAGAAATAGTTGTATATAGAATAGCCTATGTATACATGTTTTTTGAACAACCTCCATTAGTAAATAATTGAGGTTGCTGAAATTTCATCGAATTAAATATTATTGCGTTAAGTCTTATCGATTTCACTAATTGTTACGGAATTCATATTAAACTGAGAGGGGTAAGGCCTAAGTCCACCACGCTGGCCTAGTGAGGGTTGGCGGACTACACATCTAAAAAAATCCTATGAACTTTTCGGTGTGTAGGTTTCGATGCTTTTTTCGTCGTCATAGTACACGATAATAGACAAATAACTTCCAAAAGTTACACCTACTCGTATATATGGGCGCAAACGCATGTAGAATTTGCCTCCACAGCATGCAAAATCCTCGAGGTCATCACGACAGTATACAGTATTTATCATCAGCCCATATACATATGTCCCACTGCTGGGCACGGGCCTCCTCTTCAACTGAGAGGGTTTAGGCATTAGTACACCACGCTGGCCTAGTGCGGGTTTTTTTAGATGTGCAGGTTTCATCACGATGTTTTCCTTCACCGTTCAAGTAAGTGATAATTCATTGTGAATACACACATAACTTCGAAAAGTCAGCGGTGTGTGCCTGGGGTTAGAACTCGCGACCACCGAGATTCTCGACCGCGTGCTTAAACCTTGAGGCCATACATACTACTATACATTATTAAAACTTTGTAATACGTGAAACCTCCTCGTTAGTCTCCCAGGCATGTTGCTGAGTGCGTTCAAGAGTTAATTTTTCATTTGCTAAATTCTCAATAGCATGTGGTTTGGAAATAGACCCAGTAAAAACATATTACGAAGCAATTATAGGCATAAACATGGCCGTGGTACATTTCATCTTTGTCTGAGAATGAGCGAAGTTTGAATGCCGTTTAAAATGCGCATTCGCTTTACCACAGACAAAAGATCCGTGGCGCGTATTACAGCCGCTTAAAGCGCTGCAACGGTATTGTAAAGACTAGATAATTTGCACACACACAGCTGCCATAAAAGCTGCAAAGTGGTAAAGCTCGCCTAATTGACTCTCTAAGCGCTTACATACCAACCAAGCGATGAAAGTGTAGACGACGCCCTCAAAGTGAAATGAATATAAAGAAGTGTGTCAAGAATTTCATTGCTGATCCACTTGCTCGGGTTTTTTTTGCATATTTTTAGTGAATTTAAATTGGAAAGACGCGGCCTTATGCACAGTGCGCTGTTGACTGATTCTGTATTTAATGCTGAGTCAATGAGCTATTCTATAAAGCAGGGTTTCTCAAAGTGCGGTTCGCCATTCGACGGCAGGGGGTTCGCGACAAGATTTACGTAATAGTGACTTGATAGCAGGCACATGCGGCACACATAGTGGCTACAACATACTTGTGTGAGAGTGGGTTTTCACACCTGGTCATGATAAAAAGTAAATACAGAATTCGACTTGATAACGAGTCAGAATTAAGGTTTAAATTTTCCAAAATTACTTCTAAAATTGACTCCATTAGTGACTAGAAACGAGATATTTCTTTGGAAATAAAAATCTTATTTTCTTCAAAAGACAGTTTTATTATTTTGTTTGAGGGGGGGGGGGGGATTAATTTAGTTACTTAAGACTTAAGGGGTTCGCTATCACTTGGAAATTTTGACAGGGGTTCGTGAAAGATAAAGTTTGAGAAACCCTGCTATAAAGGAATAATTGTATACGAGTATTTAACTATATAGTTATAGTATTTAACTATAGTTGTATATAGTTAGAGTAGTAGTAACTATAGTTATGTATAGTTAGAGTTAGTTTATATATAGTTAGAGTATTTAACTATATAGTTTAAAAAAAAACTTACTTGACGATTCAAAAGCACTTGTAAAAGTCTATTTGAATAAAGGTGATTTTGACTTTGACTTTGACTTATATAAAGAACTAAATACATGACTGCCTCGTGTTGTCGCGGCACAAATATGTACCGTGCAATCTTGAGGTCCCAGGTCGGGCAAAATGCTATTGGGTTTTTCCAATAGGAAATTCTCAGTAGCAGCACGGAATTTGGAAATGTGCCCAAAAATCGATAATAGGCTCGCCCCCTATTACGTGGGACTGTAACCTACCTGGCGATATGTGGGTGCAGAAATACATCTAGGGTAGGAAGACGTGTTTTTTTGCAACTACGTATCCCTGATTTTGTTTCAAGTCGCATATAACAGGGCGAGCTTATTTTTGTTTTTTCGGCAGATTTCCGGACTCCACGCTAGTAATAAGAATTTGATAATCGTAATGTCAAATAACGCTTTATCCCGGTAATGGAATACCACTTTAGATCACAAGGCACATAATGGTACGACAGGACCAATGACGCAGTCTGCACTGAAAAGGAGCCGTAAAAAATAAGTGTTATGTACATCGGAGACAACAATGTAGCTTCGATTGCAATTGTTCTTTTGTGCAAGCGAGGATCGTAAAAACAACACAACAATTCTATAGGAACCTCCTATCGATATACCATTTATTTTAACGAAGTTAAACTCTATCGGGGGAGAGCCGGGAGATCGCCTCGGTAGTTACAGTTCGCAAGTCAAACACTGTGGCGGGTTATACCCCAGCCGTGTTTGTACAGGGAGTGGTCCCAATTACAGCGAGTGGCGAGTTGGAATTTTGGCTTATTAAATAAACACACCCGAAGGTATTAACACCGCAATAAGATACAAATTGCTTCTTTTGATACGCCGTCCAAGACAAGAGCGGTTATATCTAAACAAAACATTATGGGAGTCCGAAATACGTTAAGCTTGCACTATGCCCGGCTTCACACCTTTTGCACCACAGCTAGTGTCCGGGAGGAGACAAAGATCATACCATCAACAAATTGAGCTTCTAGCAACCTCACTATACTAAAACGCAAGAGTATGGCTTAGCATGGATTTTCTTTAAAACGAACACATTCAAAAGTCACATACATATGTATGTAGTTTAGATCCCACACTAAGATACAAGTGTTGTGTCGTAGGTATCAGGAACTATGAGAGATTACGGTCTCACAAACACCCAAACCCGAAATAAATGTATGCGGATTATACAAACATTGAAGTCGTGATGGCCTCGAGGTTTAGACACGCGGTCGAGAATCTCGACGGTCGCGGGTTCAAACCCCAGGTACACACCTCTGACTTTTCGAAGTTATGTGTGTATTCACAATGAATTATCACGTACTTTAACGGTGAAGGAAAACATCGTGATGAAACCTGCACACCTAAAAAGTTCTTAGGATTTTCTTAGGTGTGTAGTCCGCCAACCCGCACTAGGCCAGCGTGGTGGACTAAGGCCTAAACCCTCTCAATGGTAGAGGAGGCCCGTGCCCAGCCGTAGGACGTATAATATGGTGCTGATGATGATATACAAACATTTGTGTCGGTGTAGGACTCGAAGCCGTGGGCTCTCGTTTTATAAGCCGGTGGTAACACCCCGGTCGAACCAGCCCAGTTGCACCGCAGTAAAAGCGGACTACAACGCTTTTATATGCCAGTATAATAAAACTATGTAGTTTTCTAGAACCTTCGGCATATCTGAAAGTAGTTGATCGAAAGTTGAAACGCACACTCCAACAAGAGAAAGGAAAGAAGTAGAAAAACTTACACTTTAGTACATTTAATTAACTCTCAAAGTCTGAGGGGAAATTTCTTAGAGAACTTTCAATCCACATTAGTTTCACTTCAGTTTTTTCGTTTTAAGTGTTGGGATTATCGCGCTGGTATCGAAGAGTGGACGGCAGAGTTTATAACGTTAGTCAACAGTATAATTTTTTTACTAGTAACTTTTTTTTTATGTTCGCTAACCCGCACAAGGCTAGCTTCGTGGATTAAACCCTCTGAGTTGTAAAGGAGGCCAGTGCCCAGCAGTGGGAGGTATATAGGCTGATGATGAATTATATTTTTTGTGGAAGGGTTTGACCAACTTTGATATAATTCGGCTAATGATTTTCGGTCTTATTAATAAATGTTAAATAATATATAATCATGTTTTGTCCTGCTCTATTCATTGAGATGTGACGTTAGAGTAAAAGAGACAGATCATGTTTAGCTAATAGTTAAATTTAGTAACGTTTATAAGTTAGGTCGTTAATGAACTTTGAATTCATTTTACATGAATGTTTGTTATATCAAAATAAAACCCGTCGTCCTCAAATCATAATATTCTAAAGACTTCACAATTTAAACTAAGAAAAAATAAATTTTGGTAGTTTGGTATTTATTTATTATATAAGTTGCTTTCATTGGCAGATATTTTACGTTCTAAAATCTAAGTAATTTATGGCCGAATACTGAAACGCTACTTAATCTGAGGGCGACTTATATTTAAGTGGCTGTTATAATTTAAGCGGTATATACTTAAAAAATGTAATATATAAGAACATTTTGTGGTAATGTTGCCATTTATGGAAATTTAAGTGGGAATTAGTTAATCACAGTCTTAAAACCGATAAATGATGTTTCAGTATACCTCTTAAATTATAACAGCCACTTAAATATAAGTCGCCCTCAGTTTAAGTAGCGTTTCAGTATTCGGCCATTAATGATATAAATTAAGAAATCTTAATAATGATACCGATCTACCTACTCCCTTTTAAAGTAACAAACAAATTTTGTATCGAGATAAAGGTCATGTTAAAATTATTATTGTTTTTTGTTTTGTAAAAAGGTCGGTTGCTTATTGTTGTTATGTTGGCACAACGTCGAGAGGCAGTGTTTGTCCAACTTTGTGCGGATTGAGCGATTTGTTGGAGTTGCCAACTCAAACATAACAGTTGGTTAATATTACGGAATAAATTAATTTGATGTGGCGTGGCCCAACTCACATAGAATAAAATTTTCAATTGACAAAATTTATACGTATAAAATATATATTTTCATTCCGGTACCATGGGTTGTCTGGAAGAAATCGCAGCTAGCGATAAGACCGCCTGTTGTAGCTATATATGTATATATTATTAGTTCTTCTCATAGTTGCTTGTTATTTATGTTACATTAAGTTAAGTTAGTTATTTATGTTATATTAAGTTAAGTATATTATAGTGTACAAAAAAGTATCTTAAATAAATATGCGATGGCGTGTGGCCACATGCTTGTTTTTCCCGATTGCGTAGGTAAAGGTGCATTTCTGTATCCACTTTTCGTCAGTCATGTATTAATCTCACGTAACAGGAAACGAGCCTATTGCCGTTTTTAATTATAAAATTTATGGTATGTCTAAATATATTTTTTATGCTTACATTGGCCAATTGAAAGGAAAAGCGCATTATTATTTATTAATTATTAAGATTTATAAAAAATTGTGTCGATCGGGGTGGTTCTAGTAGTAGGTACCTATTGACAGCCCCGTGGCGCAGTCGGCTAGATACCAGATTCCGAAACGAGAGGCCGTGGGTTCGATCCCCGCACCGAGACAAATCTTTATGTGATTCACAAATATTTGTTTCGGGTCTGTGTGTTTGTGAGACCGAAAAATCTTTCGTAGTTTCCGATACCCACGACACAGGACTTGTATCCTAGTGTGGGGTCAGAGCTATGTATTAATAGGTGATGACAGTTGAAGATGCGAAAGTCGTGTGTTTAAAAATTTAAACCAACAACAACATAACAACAATAACATTCTCGCCGACGAAGCTATTTCTTAGGTTCGTAACGAAGCATTTTTTATAATAAGTAATAACCTAATCAGTAAACAATCTCGGTCTCGTGGCACAAGTATGTATATGCGATCAAGAGGACCCGGGTTCGATCCCAGGTCGGGCAATGTGGTATTGGGATTTTCCATGAAGAAATTCTCAGTAGCGGAACGGAGTCTAGAAATGTGCCCGAAAAACGGCAATAGGCTCGCCTCCTATTACGTGGGACTGATACATAGGTACTTGGCGAAACGTGGGTGCAGAAATGCACCTCTGCCTACCCCTTCGGGGAATACAGGCGTGAGTTTATGTATGTATGTATGTTTCACGTATTCAATTAATCTTTCATATTTGTTGTTATTAAACCAAACTCATGCCTTTAATATTGGTACACATGGCAAAATGTGGGTGCAGAAATGTACCTCTGCCTTTTCCATCGGGGAATATATATATGTCGGCGTGAATATACACAATACATATACATATCAGTGGCGGTACTTCCGTAGAAGCCCAAAAGCCCAGCTTGCCTTACAAATTTCTGAATAATAATTTTTAAGCTTTAAACCTTTATATAACAAAAGCAAATTGACATATAGGTAAATAAATAAGTAAATAAATCCAACAGTCACATACATAGTTCTGACCCCATATACATGAGAATATCCTGACCCCACAATAATAAACAATTATAAACTAGACATTACAATTTAACGTGTAACGCTTTTGGGCTTCTATGGATGTACCGTCTGATACATATGTACGAGTATCAATGTCCTAAACAAAAAAACAGCTTTCCCTCAAAATAATTTCAAGCCCCTACGCCATGATATTCCCAAATCACATTTAATTTAGTAACAAGTGCTAATTACTTCAACTCTATTTAAATATTTAGGGCACAATCGCTCACACTCGGCCGCACGCGTCGTATCCACATTAAACTTTAAATTTAATTTCAGCGCTGATTTGGACTTTAGAGTTACGTTTTAAAGTTGATTTTCATCTGGCACAACAGCCGTCAGTCTGCCGTCGTATTACCGGACGGCAGCGGCTATGAAATAAAACATCACACTTCATGTTTCAAAGGAATAACGTAGTTTTGTGGGAGCTAGACAAGATCTGTTCCGTAATTTGATATGCTATGAATGTGGAGCGTGTTAGTTTTATTTGTTAACTACTTTAGAAATGGAAATATAAGAATATCTATTATTAATATTTTGACTGCCTCGTATAGTAGTAAAAAATATATAGTAAAAATACGATTTTTTTTTTATTGTCTTTTTAGTAATAGCGGTGCCTGCTGCCTCGTGGTCTCGCGGTACAAGTATGTGCCGAGCGATTTAGAGGTCCTGGGTTCGAATGCCGGGTCGGGCAAAGTGTTATTGGGTTTTTCTATTAGGAAATTCTCAGTAGCAGCACGGAGTCTGGAAATGTGCCCGAAAAACGGCAATAGGCTCGCCCCCTATTACGTGGGACTGATACATACCTGGCGAAATGTGGCAGAAATGCACCTCTGCCTACCCCTTCGGGGAATACAGGCGTGAGTTTATGTATGTATGTATGTGTCTATTACTAATATTTTGACAGCCCCGTGGCGCAGTTGGCTAGACACCAGCTTGCGAAACGAGAGGCCGCGAGTTGGATCCCCGCACCGAGACAAATGTTTGTGTGAACCACAAATATTTTTTTCGGGTGTGGGTGTTAGTAAGACCGAAAAAGTCTCTCGTAGTTTCTGATACCCACGACACAAGACTCGGATCTTAATGTGGGGTCAGAACTATGTATTTGACTGTTGGATGTATTTTATTATATTATTATTATGTATACTAATGTGTGGCGTGCCATAGGAGAGGCCTATTCCAGCAGTGGACGTGACAAAGGCTATTAATGATGATGATGACACTAATGTTTAAAAGCTGAAGAGTTTGTTTGCTTGAACGAGCTTATATCAGGAACTACTGGTCTGATTTGAATAATTCTTCAAGTGTTACATAACCCATTTATCGAGGAAGGCTATAGGATATTATCATCACGCTAAGACCAATAAGATCGGAGCAGCAATGAAAAATGTGGCAAAAATAAGGAAAAAACATTTATTTTGAATTCTACATACATACACACATAATCTCACGCCTGTTCTCCCCGAAGGGGTAAACAGAGGTCCATTTCTGCACCCACATTTCGCCAGGTGTGTACCAGTCCCACGTAATAAGAGGCGAGCCTAATGCCGTTTTTCGGGCACATTTCCAGACTCCGTGCTGCTACTAAATTTCCTAATGGAAAACCCAATAACACTTTGCCCGCCCCGGGAATTGAATTCAGGACCTTTAGATCGCACGGCACATACGTACTTGTGCCGCGAGACCACGAGGCAGTCAATTTTAATTCTATAGTTTCGTATACGAAGTTGCGGACAACAGCTTCTGTATATTTATATTTGCATGTACTATATTGTGACAACAAACAAATTTTTCTTTCGTTCTTACCTAATAACTTCAAGGGGTGTAATTATTTTTTATGTTCTTCTCCACCGTTAAAGTTTCCGATTTATTGAGAATAATCTCCTCAAGGTCCTTATGTAAATTCCAGTAGTAAAGTGAGCCCGCTGAGTTTGTTTTGCCGGGTCTTCTCAGTCAGGGTCGCGTTTGGATCCGGTGGTACCATTAAAATAAAACGTGACGTTTCGAAAATACACAAGGTCCATCTCGTTATTTACTTTAAAATAATAATAATAAGATATTATGTATTTCCTGATGAAAACTAAAAATAAATTATTAAAAAAACCGTAAATATTTTTGTACAAATTATATAAAATGAACCGTAGTTGAATTATAATGTAATAATAAAAGATTTTTCTTTTCTGTATTGACTTGTCATAAGTGCTATTTGATTGCCTACGTGACCAAATAAAGCAATTTCATTTATGTAAAGAGATACTTATGGTGAACGGTTGATATACATATATACATCGATATATTACGTACTTCGGAAGACAATGTGGAAATAGTATTCAGTACTAATATTAATAAACAACCGACTTACTACTAATAAATAGCGAGCGCAGCTTATTTACTACGTGTATATTTATGTAAAGAGTCCTTGAAACAGACGTGCATGGCTGAAGAGAATAATGTCAGTTGAGGAAGCGAAAGAAGTGTGTTTGGACGTAGCATTTTGCGCTCTATAGTCTCTGCCTACCCAACGAGAGACAGGCGTGAGTTTGTGTATGTATGTTTGCAAGGTCCAAACTTCGAGAATCCATAGGTTAGTAGTTATTATTTTTGTTTCCACCATCATGAATCACTAAATAAAATGCCACTCCACTACATCGACAAAGGGAATCCGTCTGTCCCAAAGTGTTAGCCGTCTAGTTACGGCCAGCTGCGGGCTTCGGGCAGATAACCAACTTTCCCTGTCCCTCAAATTCGGAAGTTTTAATCGGTAGGGGATGTGGGCGACGCTTTGTAAGGTCAGTTTGGGATGACAAAGCTTGATAACGGGAACGTGCGTGACCTTATCTTGGCTTTTGAATGTTTTTAACATAAATATAGTTTAGGTCATATCGGTGCGTCTAATTTTATCATCATCATCAGTATCATCATCAGCCTCCTCTATAACTGAGAGGGTTTACGCCTTAGTCCACCACGCCGGCCTATTGCGAGTTGGTAGACTACACCTAAGGCATTCTTAAGAACTTTTAGGTGTGCAGGTTTCATCACGATGTTTTCCTTCAACGTTAGAAATTAATTTATTATTATTACATAACTTCGAAAAGTCTCGTTGTTTACAATCCATTTATTTCTTTATACATAATTTTCTATATTGGCGGTTTTATTCCCAAAAGGGCAGGTTTGTGTATTTCTTCTTTCCACTAATTTTGACAGCTCTTGAGCTACAGTATAATAAGGGACGAGTCCATAGCCTGGTTTCATTGTTCCTGTAAATTTCCTACTGAAAAAAAACCTAATGATATTTTCTCGCCCGTCAATGGACTCCATACCTTCCGATCGCAGACCACATTTTTATGACATCACAACAGCTATTTCGTGATGCGTCATTTACTCGCGAAACATCTCAACCGTTACGGATTGGCTTTTATACTGTACACTTATATACAAAAAATAAAATAAAAACGTTTTCCTTACATATACATTTAATATCTAGGACTTTTTTTTGTCAGGATTTTTTTTAACGTCAATGGGTTTGTAATCACCGTGGCTATTACCTGCTTTAGTTTCCGATCACGGTCTGAATACACTCTGTATGTTGTCATAGATTTGACTTTAGATCGTTTCGGTTCGATACAAGTAATAACAGAAGGCGTAAAGCTGGTGGGATGCGCCAGTTTCAGAAAACGAGGGAACGAACCGTTTACCTTTTAAATACTGGCTGTTTCGCTCATGTTATGCAATTTTGAGTTTCATGCTCAATCTGAAGTCGTGATGGACTCGAGGTTTGAACACGCGGTCGAGAATTCGATGGTCGCGGGTTCAAACCCCAGGTACACACCTCTAACTTTTCGTAGTTATGTGGGCATTCACAAAGAATTATCACGTACTTTAACGGTGAAGGAAAACATCCAATTTAACATCGGTGAATGAAACCTATACATCTAAAATGTCTTTGGAAATCCTTAGGTGTGTAGTCTGCCAACCCGCACTAAGCTTATGTGGACTGAGGCCTAAAACCTCTCAGTTGTAGAGGAGGCCTGTGCCCAGCAGTGCGACGTATATGGGCTGATGATGATGAACTTTTCCTGCCTCTGCTAATATACACCTTGTCATATAATTACGTCGGTTAAGGTATCTCATATTCCTTTTCCGGAGAAGATCATTTATGTTATAAATATAGATACCTCGCATAAAATAGGAACGAAATATGGGCTGATGATGATGATTGTTTTTTTTTTTTTTTCTGAACTGGCACGGCAAAGTGACCCCATTGCACCTGATGGTAAGTATAATGGAGTCCAGAAAAAGTGCCGACCATCGAGAGATGATGATCTCCCGTTGGTCGACGCAATCATGCCGGCCGAAAACCTCTTCACCAATCTTGTGAAGAAGTTTTGGGGACTAATACCATGGTGAACAAAGGACCGACCGCGAGAAACCGGCCAAAATATGCCGGCACGGTCATCCTTTCACCATGATTGAAGCCCCCCCGAAAATGATGATAGAAACACATCTCTGCCTGCCCTTCTGGGGATACATACATGAATGTTTATGTTTATTTCGTACAATACCACCACACAACTCCACGAACAAGTTTCCTAACATGTACGAGTGCTGTCAGGTGCCTGTGTGGTATCGACGCGTCGGAACGTCGGTTGCATGCACCGCAGCCGGAACTAACTTGTTCAAACTAGTTCAATCCGGTTACACGGTCCTTCCGAGCCGGATCGGACGCCGGACGTCGGACGTTTGCTGTGTAACGGACCAACTTACACGGGGGTTTAAAGTTTTACAACATATATGTATTACGGGGTATGCCTTTTTTGCTGTGAAGGGAATTGGACAACTTTTTGTTGCAACTACTCTTGTATGTAGAATTAAGGCGCGGGTTGAAGACAAACAATGATCCCTTTGTCTCGCAGATTTTTATACCTTGGTGCCATTTTTGTGCCTTTGTCGATCCTGGGGCAAAATCCCAATGATATTTTTATTTTTTTTATTTATTTATAAAAAAAATGCAGTTTGGCATATTTACATTTTACATTTATCATATTTTAATTTCAGTGACTACAATTTTCAATTTACTAAGCTGAGTAGAGGCAGTATGCTCAATAACTTACAAGTTAACTCTACACAGCATTGGAGTAGGTATAATATATTTTATGAGGATGAAACCTCATAGCCCAATATTTTGTCTCCCGCTTTACTGTGGAAGGAAGTAGTGAGCTTTTGGTTTCCATCTCCCCTTAGGATAGGCAGAGATGCATTTTAGCACCCACATTTAATCAGTCTCACGTACTCAGGGCGAGCCTATTGCCGTTTTTCGGACACATTTTCGGACTCCGTGCTGCTACTGAGAATTTCCTAATTGGAAAACCCAATAACACTTTGCCCGACCCAGGATCGTACCTGGGTCCTCTAGATCGCACAACACTTACTTGAGCCGCGAGACCATGAGCCAGTCCAAGACCACGAAGCAGTTATATGTTTACTTCTTCTAGCTTAAGCCACTGAAGCAATTTTGATAAAAGTAGTTGACACTATAGATCCTTACTAATATTATTAATGCAAAAGTAACTCTGTCTGTCTGTCTGTCTGTCTCGCTTTCCTGCTAAAACTACTGAACCGATTTAAATGAAATTTGGTACACAGATAGTTTAGACCCTGAGAAAGGACATAGGCTACTTTTTATCCCGGAAAAGGGGGTTTAAGGGATTGAAAGGGGGGACGAAAGGTTTTATGTTGTGTAGACGACTAAAACTATGTATATGTAACTATATGTCTGTTCTGCTTTCACGCCTAAATCATTTGACCGATATAAACGATTTTTGCTATGGACATAAATGGGACTCTGTGGAGTAAAATAGACTACAACTTATTTTCTTTCTGAACTCAACCCTGTAGTCTACGCGAACGGAGTCGCGGGCAAAAGCTATTCATATATAAACTTCGTTCTATCCCGAAGAAAATATATGACGCGGGTCAATACTCGGGGAACTAATGTCATAACCGCAAAAACAGATAAAACTCATATATAAGTATATATAACAAATCTAATCCCTAACACTTTTCCGAAGTTTCCCAACGTAATCGTGTTACGCGGTTTCCTATGAATTTGTCGGTCCGTTTGTTGTTCGCTCTGACCCATTTTAACATATTATGTTGAAACTATTTGTGATTTTAACAGTTCTCGCGCTTTAAGACAGGAATTTATTTGATGTGACCGTTTTGCTTGTTTCTACATTTCCAAGTCAATGTAAAAGAGATGGCAGCCTCGTTCTATTAAAGCAGACAGACAGATTCGTAATGTAAATGCGTGCGCATTTCAATATGTGCATTATAAATAACTTTTAATATTATATTATTTACGACTGCCTCGTGGTCTCGCGGTACAAGTATGTGCCGTGCGATCTAGAGGTCCTGGGTTCGATTCCTGGGTCGGGCAGAGTGTTATTGGGTTTTTCTATTAGGAAATTCTCGGTAACAGCACGGAGTCTGGAATTGTGCCCGAAAAACGGCAATAGGCTCGCCCCCTATTACGTGGGACTGATAAATACTTGGCGAAATGTGGGTGCAGAAATGCACCTCTGCCTACCCCTTCGGGGATTATAGGCGTTAGGTTATGTATGTATGTATTATATTATTTATAGCATCAAATTGGTGTATACTGTAATCATTCTCTTGCACTGTTCCCAATTTAATTTGGGGTCGGCGCAGTTCCAAACATCCCTATCAGCCGTCATGTCTTCAGTCACCCCTTTTTCTTTCATATCTTCTCTCACGCACTCCATCCATCTTTTCTTCGGCCTTCCTCTGTTTGTCCATCCTTCGACTTTCATACTCATTACTTTTTTACCAATATATGTTTCGTCCCTTCTCATAATATGACCATACAACGACAGACGGTTTCCTTACAGCTTATCTATCACAGGAGCCACTTTCAAACTTCCTCTAACGTGTTCATTCCTCACTCTGTCAATCCGTGTTATACCACACATCCATCGCAACATTCGCATTTCTGCTGCATGCAGTCGCCTTTTATCTGTCTTCTGTACTGTGTATACTGTTACTGATCTTATAAATTATTCATACATAGTTACATACATACATAAACTCACGCCTGTATTCCCTGATGGGGTAGGCAGAGGTGCATTTCTACACCCTACATTTCGCCAGTTATATATCAGTCCCATGTAATTCCATACTCCGTGTTGCTACTGAGAATTTCCTAATGGAAAAAGTCAAAAACACTTTGCCCGACCCGGGAATCAAACTCAAACGACTTCTAGATCGCATATACTTGTGCCGCGTGACCACGAGGCAGTTGTTATAATTTTTTTAAATAAATAAATAAATTCGTGGCCTCGCGGTACAAGTATGTGCCGTGCGATCTAGAGGTCCTGGGTTCGATTCCCGGGTCGGGCAAAGTGTTATTGGGTTTTTCCATTAGGAAATTCTCAGTAACAGCACGGAGTCTGGCAATGTGCCCGAAAAACGGCAATAGGCTCGCGCCCTATTACGTGGGACATACATAGCTGGCGAAATGTGGGTGCAGAAATGCACCTCTGCCTACCCCTTCGGGGAATACAGGCGTGAGTTTATGTATGTATGTAAATAAATAAATTGCTCTCTTCTACTTAGTTAAACAACATGAAGAATAAACATCCACATAATTTTATTTTCTTTTCCTGGTTCATCGGTTGTTGAAACAATTTCAGAAAGCATTTACGGAAAAAAATAATGTGTTTTTTAATTACGAGGATGCGTTTGCGAACGAAATCACCGGTCTAGACACACCATTTGCATCTCAATCATTCAGTCACAAAGGATTTGTTTAACGAGCGGATGCGTTCGTTTTCGGATTCATTCCTTTTTCATTCGTTCCTTCCACCCTCTTATTCGGTCTCGAAAGTGCTGAATTTTAATGACCTATACTCATATTACAAATGCAAAGTTGTTGCTACTTCGAGATTAAACAACGGACGGAAATTACTGAAGTTTGACGTAGTTATGTCGTGATAGTCTCGGGTTTTAAGCACGTGGTCGAGTCACTATTCGGCGGTTGCGAGTTCAAACGCCAGGCACACACCTTTGATTTTTCGAAGTTATGTGTATACACAATGAATTTTCACATACCTTAAGGGTGAAGGAAAACATCGTCAGAAATCCTGGCCCATACTCAGCAGTGTGACGTATATAAGCTGAATATGATGATAATGATGACGTGATAAGTTTTGTTCAGCGAAAGGATTAAGATAGCTAAAAGAAAATGTCAGTTCGAAATCAAAAGAATCTGTGTTCGATTTCCGGTTCAGCTTTTGCGTTTTTCTATTGGGATTGTACATAGGTATTAAGGTAAAGTAATTGACATGCGGTTATTACGGTGGGCGCTTCTCGCTCACGTACCGTGGTCGCCCCACTCGGCGCGGAGATGGCAACCGGGGGGTTTTGGTCGGTATGCCGGTTTAGGGATTTTTGTTAGGGACCCAGCCCGGCACTAACAACTGCGCGGACATGACGTCGCCGCGCGCCGGGCTGGAAGACCGGTGACCCCGACATACGCATCATCAAGTAGAGCCATAAACAGCTTTCCCCTCGAGAACAAAAAAAAAGTGACATGCGGTTGAGACGTTCTGTGTTCCATTCACAGCTTCATAAAAATGTACCTGAGTTTTACATTAGGTAATCCTAGTGGCAACTCGGAATCGTCCAGCGTACCAGGAAAAAAGCAATGAGCTCATCCCCAAATAAAAATAAAAATAAAATTACTGGTTAAACTTTTGGTATTCTCTGTTTTCCCTTTCGAGTACACTAGGATAAGAGTATGTATACATTTACGTGTGTGAGTGATATTTATTTATTTATCAAGTCAAGACGACCTTAGCCAAAGTTCCCGAACACTTCAAGACTCAAACAATTTAATATTTACAGCACTCTGTACGAAGTTTTGAATAAATAACGAAAGATTAAACAAAGTTTAATGAGTGCGCAAATCAGATGGAATTTATAACGACTTAAGCACTGTTTTGTCTATTTATTTAAAATTAATTACTTTCATCATCATCATCAGCTCATGCTGGGCACAGGCCTCCTCTACAGCTGAATGGGGTAAGGCTTTAGTCCGTCAGGCTGGCCTAGTGCGGGTTGGCAGACTACACAACTAACAAATTCCTAAAAATAATAAGTTTGCGGGTTCTCCACTAACCAACCATCATCATCAGTCCATATACGTCCCACTGCTGGGCGCGGGCCTCCTCTACATCTGAGAGGGTTTAGGCCTTAGTCCATCACTCGGACCTAGTGCGGCTTGGGGGACTACACACTTTAGAAAATCCTAAGAACTTTTAGGTGTGCAGGTTTCATCACGATGTTTTCCTTCACCGTTAAAATACGTGATAATTCTTTGTGAATATACACATAACTTCGAAAAGTCAGAGTTATGTGCTTGGAGTTTGACTCGACTGCACGCCCAAACCAAAGCTTAGGAAGTGTCCATTTTCCGGGCATATTTCCAGCCTCCGTGACGCCACTGAGAATTTCCTTATGGAAAAACTTAACTACACTTAGCCCAGCTCAGGAATCGAATCGGCTTCGGCATCAGCTCTGGATTTCAGACAAATACATAAGATAAAGCGATAATAGCTTAAGCGGAATAATATCGCTTGTGTAATTATTAAACGATGTATAAGTAATCCTGAAACGATCTTCTTAATAAACGCTTTTTAGCACCCGGTTAACGAGCAGCCATTATCCACGGCTCAAATTAATACTAAATTAGAGTGAAACATATTAATTATTTTAAAATGGTAGTCTGAATTTTAGAATGCGCTGCGGAGACGGCCTAGACGCTTTGAGAAGGAGTGGCGTAACTTGGCAAGAGAGAGGAGTGGAAGAAGATGAGGGAGGACTTTGTCCAGCTATCATCATCCGCCCATATACGTCCCACTGCTGGGCACGGGCCTCCTCTACAACTGAGAGGGTTTAGGCCTTAGTCCACCACGCTGGCCTAGTGCGGGTTGGCGGACTATACACCTAAGAAATTCCTAAGAACTTTTAGGTGTGCAGGTTTTATCACGATGTTTTCCTGCACCGTTAAAGCAAGTGATAATTCATTGTGAATACACACATAACTTCGAAAAGTCAGAGGTGTGCGCCTTGTCCAGCTATGTGATCTATTATAGGCTAATAAAAAAATCATACAATACACCCAACAGTCACATACATAGTTCTGACTCCACATATATCTAAGTGTCTCAAGTCGTGTGTCGTCGGTATCAGAAACTACTAGAAACTTTTCGCTCTCACAAACATCCAGACGCGAGTGCGTTGACACTGTTTGTGTTTGTTGGGTGTATTCTTTTAATACATAGATTGTTATCGCCCCGAGATGCCGTAGAACCGCCCCAATTGTGCTTGACTACCCCCGAGAGATTTTAGTCGGTATGCTGGCGTAAGATCTTGGTTAGGGAGCCAACTTTTCCTCGCGCCGTGTTGGAAGGCAAGAAACCCCGACATACCCCTTTCGGCCTCCCCCGAGATACCAAGGAGCTTAAGGCGCAAAAAAGGTACAAAAAAGGGAAGTAGTTTAAATATGTTATGGTTACAGTCCACCTTTAGGGTCTACCCTAAACTGTTGATGTCTACATCGATTCATGTTGAACCATAGTTTCTGAGGGAATGATCATCACAAAACTAAAGCGCTGTCAAGCTTAAACACTCTCAGTCTGTACAATCCAGTTTTATTCAGTTCCAACCAGTCCAGCAATCAACGATTTATTCCGCTCGCCTAGTTATAAATCTGTGAGGCAGTAGGCCCATCCGTCTGGAGCCGTAAATCCATCCGGCGACTCCGGTGGCTGCAATTTAACTGCGGAGGCAGCGCGTGACGAGGTCCTCGCTCCAACCTGTGCAGGCTATCACTTAAAATGCTATGGAGGACGAGGCATGGGCGAGCAGCGGGTTCTTTAAAGTCACACCAAGAAGTTAGAAACGTTTCCGAAAAACGGCAATAGGCTCGCCCTCCACGTGGGAAATAGACACAGAACTAGCGAAATGTGGTTTTAAAATACATCTATGCCTGTCTTTTCGAGGATGCAGGCGTGAAAACCGTAAATATGGTAAAAAAAAACTGGCAATCCAAAAGCATACATCATCATCAGCCTATATACGTCCCACTGTTGGGCACAGGCCTCCTCTACAGCTGAGAGGGTTTAGAGCTTAGTCCACCACGCTGGCTTAGTGCGGGTTGGCGGACTACACACCTAAGAAATTCCTAAGAACTTTTAGATGTGCAGGTTTCATCACGATGTTTTCCTTCACCGGTAAATTACGTGATAATTCATTGTGAATACAAACATACAAAATGTATGATTACTTGTTTCGAATAACACATATCCAAACAATTAATACTAATTATGACAATTACACATCTAATACTTAATAGCTGTACAACAGCAGCGACAAATAGTGTGTCGCTTGCGCTCATGTCGCGCGACAGTGGCCGTGTCCCCGCAACATTTCTACCTTGTTGCATGCCAAAGAAACGACGCCGACAATTTGTAAGGACGCCTTTTGTCATAGTATCCCAGGTTTAATTTGAATCGCGGTGAAACGAAATAATATTTATTGAATCTATAAATTGTCAAATACATCACTTATATTCAGTCATTTCAAAATTTAGTGTACCACCCTGTTCGGAAGGCAGTCATCACTAGAGAAGAACGGGCAAAAAACTAGTGTTGCTCTTTTCCAATCAAGACATAGTTTACAATACTGATACAAAGATTACATTTTCCAAATCAGAACAGCTCTTTAATTACTTTCGTTATCTTGGAGGCATTTTTCTTTCAAAGGTAGGAAGTGTATGATATATCGGCTTTTTATTATATAAATGCGGTGGACGTCACCCACAAGGTGGACTGATGACCTCACGAAGATCGCGGGAAGCCGCTGGATACAGGCCACTTCCGACAGAGCGCTTTAGAAGTCTTTGGGGGAGGCTTATGCCCAGCAGTGGACGTTTTTAGGCTGATGAGGTATACCGCCCCATGGCGCAGTTGGCTAGATACCAGCTTGCTAAACGAGAGGCCGCGGGTTCGATCCCCGCACCGAGACAAATGTTTGTGTGATCCACAAATATTTGTTTCGGTCTGGGTGTTTGTGAGACCAAAAAAGTCTCTCGTAGTCTCTGATACCCACGATACAGGACTTGTATCCTAGTGTGGGGTTAGAAGTATGTATGTGACTGTTGGGTGTATTTATTTATTTTATTTTTTTATTAGACATTGATTTCGATAGCTACGATTTCGTCTCATTTCTTACACATAAGATACAAATTATTTGAATGAGTAACATAACAAAATTCAAAACTGCAACAGCATTACTTTCGCCAGTAATGATACTTTCGTTGACAGCAGCTAATGTGGTGTGAAACTGACGATGCCAGCACAATAATTACGACCCGTCGCCGAGTACTTAGTCGCTAATGCGCGCACATCTCGGTATTAATAACATCGCACAGTGTGCCGCGACACATTAAATTTATTATGAATTAGATTTAAATGCGGTTAATGATTTACGGGGCTGATTAAGTGTGGGATTAGGTGTTTTGCAATAAAGATAAACAGGACTGGGTGTGACTGAAATGTTAATGTTAATGTTAATGTTAAAGATTTCGGGGATATCTCTGGTCCTTTACAAAAATAACAGCGTCGCGACGCAAGACCAAGCTTTCATTAGGTTGATCCAGCACAGTACAGTTATAATAAATAAATAAACACCCGACATTAACATACATAGTTCTGACCCCACATTAAGATATGTACAAGTCTTGTGCCGTGGGTATCAGAAACCACAAGAGACTTTTCGGTTACATATTTTTTTTATTGTAATTTTGTCAATTTTACATCATAAATATCATAACTACACAAACTGTAGCAACAAAACAAGAGTCCAATCAATTAACTTACTTCCAGGACTTCATTATCTTCATCTTCAATAAATATCTTATTATCTTCAAATAATAAATAAATGATCTTAATCGTTTTTCGCCATCTCATCCTCTATTTTGACCGCAAATTAATTGATTATATCTTTCCGTTTCCAGCTTTTATATAAAAAGCAGTGGCGGTACTTCCATAGAAGCCCAAAGGCCCAGTTTGCCTTACAAAATTCCGAATATTAGTCTTTAAGGTTTAAATCTTTATTTAACAAAAGCAATTTCACATATAAATGAGAATATCCTGACAATCATAAACTAGATATTACAAAATTAACGCGTAATGCTTTTGGGCTTCTATGGAAGTATCGCCACTGATAAAGAGCATCAAAGTATCTCCAAATAGGAGCAATCTCGGCCAACATCATATCTTATATCAGTTTCCGAATCTTAGACATTATACAATATTATGAAATTTATAAGCAAGCAATCCATTAAGAAATTAAATTTATTGGTATCATAAGCCCCACATAATAAATTGCAGTTGAGTAAGCGTGTTGCGTTTCGCAAGATTTGCAGTGGTCACCTTTGGATGGGCGACCAGCGATAGTAGAGATATCATTATATTAATAAAATTATAGGTACTGACTGCCTCGTGGTCTCACGGTACAAGTATGTGCCGTGCGATCTAGAGGTCCTGGGTTCGATTCCCGGGTCGGGCAGTGTTATTGGGTTTTTCCATTAGGAAATTCTCAGTAGCAGCACAGAGTCTGGAAATGTGCCCGAAAAACGACAATAGGCTCGCCACGTATTACGTGGGACTGATACATACCTGGAGCTGGAGAAATGTGGGTGTAGAAATGAACCTCTGCCTACCCCATCAGGGAATACAGGCGTGAGTTTATGTATGTATGTAATAATATTATAAATAATACTAGCCCATACATTAGTACTGATGGCCTCGAGGTTTAGGCGCGCGCGGTCGCGTGTTCAAAACCCCAGGCACACACCTAAAACATCTTAGGAATTTCATAGATGTGTAGTCCGCCAGCCCGCACTAGGCCAGTGTGGTGGACTATGGTCTAAAACCTCTCTGTTGTTGAGGAGCCCCGTGCCCACCAGTGGGGTGTATATGGGCTGATGATGATGAGCCCATACATATCTCATTGTTGGGAACAGACATCTTGTACGAGAGAGAAGGCTTTAGATACAAAATACGCCTGGACGGTGCTTGGGCCTGCTAATATTGTATACAGGTTGATTTAGATTAGATACATATGGCAGCCAGTGGCGGTACTTCCATAGAAGCCCAAAAGCCCAGCTCGCCTTATAACATTCCGAATAATAATCTTTAAGCTTTAAATCGTTATTTAACAAAAGCAATTTGACATTTAAATGAAAATATCCTGGCCCCACAATAAACAATTATATGTATGTAGAAATTACACAATTAACGTATAACGCTTTTGGGCTTCTATGGACGTACCGCCAATGATGGCAGCGCGTGGCGTGGTTGGCTAGACACGAGCTTGCGAAACACGAGGCCGCGGTTTCGATCTCTGCCTCGCGACAAATGTTTATGTGATCCACAAATGTTTACTTCGGTTTTTGCGAGACTGAAAAGTCTCTCGTAGCTTCTGATGCCCACGACACAACCTTGTATCTTAGTGAAGGTCAGAACCATGTATGTGCCTGTTGGGTGTATTTATTTATTAGATACGAAAGAGCCAGAAATCTTTATTATTCAAGCAAAATTTCGAAATGAATAATCAAAGTAACGGTCAATAATGGATGCGGTAGAGTCCGTAGGTCGCGCAATCTAATTGGAGCATCGCTTTATTAATATAATTTTATGATCGCCTGTTAAACGTGGGCCATAAACCGTCTCTTTAATCGAATTGCCCCTTTATTTCAAACGCGCCACGGTGGAAATTAGCCTGCATACAAAATTATATTGAATTCAGCTAGTATCAATGTAATTAATAAACATGAAACTAATGATAAATTGTTTTCTGCGTCACGTTATCCTACAGTGATGTGGGATTGCGTGCCAAACGGTTTATTTTATTCTGACGTGAATGTTTATGTGGAATAATGTAAACGCTAAATAGTTTCGATTCAAAATGACGTGTTGATGTAAATTGTAATGATTAACCCAGAAATTTGATGTTTAGAGGGTCACAAGCTGCCATTACGTCTCATGGCTAGTAAATACAACTGCATTTCGTACTGGAAATTCAAAGTAACAATATATAAAAAAAACAGGGAAGGCAGATGCTGAAATCTATTTTTTTTATTTTTAAGTTTAGTAAATTACTCAATAATAGTTAAGTAAATAATAGCCGGTATCTCCGTAGGCGGTATAGTCCAAGCGCCGGAGCAAAAAAAGTAGGTAAGTTAAGCATCGTTCGGGACCTGGTTTTTTTTTTGGAATACGTTTAAGGGTGTATACGACAAAAATTGTAGAAATCATTATTGTAGATAATAATATTTGCCATCTTTTTTATTTGATTTTTTTTTTTGTATAACGCATAAGTTTTTAATTATCAAATTTTTTACAATATGGTTTTTACTAAATATTTTTATGTAGAGCATAAAATTACCTATAAATTTTATCGGAAACTTTTCCCGTAGAATTTATAGTTTAGGAGCTATAACGCTGTAAATGAGATTATAATGAGATTATAATGCTGTATATTCAATTATGCGCCTATAAGTTGCAGTATATATTTCGGGTCGTTCGGAATTTCCCCCTCTTAACATTCCAACAGTATTCAGGTATAAATCCTAACCATTTTTGTCCCCTCGTGACGCTAGGGTCGTTCCCTCGCCTGTGTGTGTATTGAAATTTTCGTAGACTTGTCAGTTCTGTTTGGAGCGCTATAATTAAAAACCTATGCGTTATACAAAAAAAAGTTTCAATTAAAAAAGATGTTAAATATTATTATCTACAATAATGATTTCTACAATTTTTGTCGTGCGATGCGCGGTTCGCGAGATATTCGATAAAACGTGTTTTCCAAGATGGCGGCTGAAGTGAACCCCCCCCCCCCCCCCGCCACGCCAGCTTGAATTTACATTCAGGGGACACCCTTGAACATATTCCAAAAAAAAATTCAGGTCCCGTACGTTGCAAAAAAAAAAAACCCCGGCGCTTGGCCTAGTAGGATTAGGCAGAGTATTTAAACAACAAAATTTTACCAGTTTTTGCCCGTAGGTTATACGGAACACCATTGTGCTACTGAGAAGCGCTAGACGAAAAACAACGCAAAACATTCCCAGGAATCGAACTCAGGATCTTTCAATTACTCGCCAAAATCTGCTATGAAGATCGAGGATTATAATTAAAGGTACAGACGACTGTTTTTCAAAGTTATGTGTATTCACAATAGATTGTCACGCGCTTTTACCGTGAAGGAAATTTATACAACATCAACAAAGTTTAATGCGATTCATGTTTGTCACTTCAGCCTCTCGCTAGTTACAAAAAGAAGCGCAAAAGTATTTTTTCTTGTTAAAAAAGTCTGAACAAAAAACCGATACATCTTTATAAAAGTTTATGCACAGTCTGAAAGCCACGCTCCAAACAGACGGTTAATAAACAAACAAGACAGAATGTAAATGCGACGTCATACCCGGATGCATGACGTCCGGGCACAGTGAGCAGGTGAAAGCTGCCGGATAAATATTTTGCACCCGGATGAATAATTCATGGGGTGCGCCTGCGTCGGGATGCAAATCGGGCGACGTGGCATTCATTCGATTGGTGTATGGTGTGAGCGATTGCGATTTTGTAAAATTTTATTAGCTGTCTCGTGGTCTTGTGGCATAAGTGTGTGCTGTGCTTATATAGGTAGTTTTTCTAGATTAGCCAAAGAGTTATTAGGTATTTAGGTAGTTGAAAATGTGTCCGGAAACGGCAAAGAGTTTGCTCCTAATAACGTTCAACTTGAAACGTCGGTGTTGAAATAGAAAGAAAAAAAATTATCCTTTATTTTTTATAAGCTACAAATTCGACCCCCAGGCAAAGCAAAAAATAAATGTTTTTATTCACTCTACTAGGGTAGAGGATTTATTAGGATAAATAGTAATATTTTTTCGAGATATAAGCTAGCCTGAAACTGCCTCATTCATGGCTTATCTATCATTGGCACAATCATCAATATTGGTTCACTGATTTAGGTTTGAACGCGTAATAAACATCGTCCAAAGAATATAAGGTAACTAGTGTAACTACATACATACATAACCTCACATTTCCAGACTCCGTGCTGCTATTGAGAATTTCCTAATGAAAAAACCCAATAAAATTTTACCCATCTCGGGAATCGACCAGGACCTCTAGATCGCACGGCACAAGACACGTTTAATGTGCTTATATAAGGATTGACCTTAAGACTTATCCAATTTTCTGAGACTTTCTTTCTTTATATTTTATGTGTTGGATTCGAACTTCAACCCATTACATGAGCGCCAGCAAAATTCATATTATAAAATCGCTCAAATCTTATGCCATACGAAAATACATAAAGTGCTAGATTATTTACGAAGGCGACTTCTGAGCTGGGAATATTTTGTTGAATTTACGATGCGCATTAATTCACGAATATCTGAGTGGAACAGTTTTCTTCCCAATCGTCTTGTTCTTGGAACTCGGGGTTTAGTTTGTCTATTACCAATTGCACTGACGTCACAGTTAGGGAAGATATTAGCCCGATTTTGCTATTGTTTATGGTCGTCAGGGAAGATCGCAGGTGCGCTTTGTACCACACTACCCATAAATGTCAAAATACTTAATCCCCTTAAAGTCCCATTTTAGAATCCCCGTGGGGCCTTTCGATTTAGTTCAGCAGCGTTATGTTAAGTCGTGATGGCCTCGAGGTTTGGGCACGCGGTCGAGAATCTCGACGGTCGCGGGTTCAAACCCCAGACACACACCTCTGACTTTTCGAAGTTATGTGTGTATTCACAATGAATTATCACGTACTTTAACGGTGAAGGAAAACATCGTGATGAAACCTGCACACCTAAAAAAAGTTCTTAGGAATTTCTTAGGTGTGTAGTCCGCCAACCCGCACTAGGCCAGCGTGGTGGACTAAGGCCTAAACCCTCTCAATGGTAGAGGAGGCCCGTGCCCAGCAGTGGGACGTATATGGGCTGATGATGATGATGATGATGTTGAACATAAAATGGCCAACACGTCTGTTACACGGTCTTGGTTGTTTGGAAAACAAATACTAAATCTAAAAGGCAACCCAGAGTATTTTTATTTTAAAGTAGCTGACCCGGCGAACTTCGTTCCGCCTAACAGTCAATTCTTTATTTCTTTATTAATATTTTTTTTTATATTTTTTTACCTAAGTTACTCCTTATTACATCAGCTATCTGCCAGTGAAAGTCCCGTTAAAATTGGTCCACCCGTATCAGAGATTAGCCGGAACAAACAGACAGACAGACAAAAATTGTAAAAAACGTTATTTTAGTATTTATGTACCGCGTATACATCCATATACATTTATTAAAAAGCGGTTATTTCAATATTACAAACAGACACTCCAATTTTATTTATTTGCATATATATATATATATATATATATATATATATATACTCAGCCTATCGCCGTCCACTGTAGATATAGAAAGATATAGATATAGTACATATTTGCATAGATGTATAGATATAGAAAGAGAGAAATAACAGTACCTATCTTAGTAATTGAAACCCATTAAAAATAAATCATAATCTCACTCCTATTCATTCAGAGTCTAAGAATAGAATGATATTTTTGAACGCCATTTTCCATAGAGAATGTCTGGATGTGTTCAAATGTTAATGATTTCTCGTAAGCATTCTCAGAAGCAGCATGTGGTCTAAAAATAACTTAAATAAATATATATAAACTACGGACGATTACATACACATATATACAGAAAATACAATATAGATGATATATTATAATGTTACTGAGCAGAGGAAGGCCAAAGAGAGCAGAGGAAGGCCAAAGAAAAGGTGGATAGAGTGCGTGACTGAAGATATGAAAGAAAAAGGGGTGAATGAAGACATGACGGCTGATAGGGATGTTTGGAAGGATAAAACATACTGCGCCGACCCCAAATGAAATTGGGAGCAGGGCAAGGCAATGATGATATTATAATGTTACTTACATCACATACATACATACATAACCTCACGCCTGTATTCCCCGAAGGGGTAGGCAGAGGTGCATTTCTGCACCCACATTTCCCCACGTATGTATCAGTGCCACGTAATAGGGGACGAGTCTATTTCCGTTTTTCGGGCACACTTCCAGACTCAGTGCTGTTACTGAGAATTTCCTAATGGAAAAAACCAATAACATTTTGCCTGACCCGGGAATCGAACCTAGGACCTCTAGATCGCACGGCACATGTACCGTGAGACCACGAGGCACATATAATATAAATACATACACAAACATAGTCATACTAAGGAGTTCCTGACATTTGTTTAAAGAAAAGTTGCTGAATCCTTAATTTAAACGAAAAGCGGCTTGTCAACATCCTGATTTCGAAAGGGAGTGCGTTCCAAACAAGGAAAGACTGAATGAAGAAAGAAGACTGAAGTAACTCTGAGCTATGAGAATCACATGGAAGGAGAAGATTATTACAATATGTATCAATAACATATTTTTGAGTTGGCAAAGCAAAGACGAGATATTATTCTCGAGTACAGGTGATTTTATGAACGATCCGCGAAATCCGCAGCTGAAGACTAAAATAAAGTTTTACAATACTATTAAAATATTCATCGGAGATCATTTGAATAAATTTACGTTTTATTTGCTAAACATATAGAAGTTAATACTTTGCGGTGGTTGTTAAATTTTACGACTGTGAAACTTGTGTATGCTCATAAAGTGATTCTGAAGTTTTTAATGTCTTCATTTTATTTTATAGCGAAAAGTCGTGATGGCCTCAAGGTTTAGGCACGCGGTCGAGAATCTCGACGGTCGCGGGCTCAAACCCCAGGCACACACCTCTGACTTTTCGAAGTTATGTGTGTATTCACAATGAATTATCACGTACTTTAACGGTGAAGGAAAACATCGTGATGAAACCTGCACACCTAAAAGTTCTAAGGAATTTCTTAGGTGTGTAGTCCGCCAACCCGCACTAGGCCAGCGTGGTGGACTAAGGCCTAAACCCTCTCAGTGGTAGAGGAGGCCCGTGCCCAGCAGTGGGACGTATATGGGCTGATGATGATGATAATGAATGATCTTATCAAGGTTGACCGTATGCTCAGTAATGATTGTTCTACTCAATAACGATTTATTCACAGAACAGCTGAATAAGATTAGAAGGGAAATAAACAGTATTTTATATGGGGACGAGTGTTGCCGCTTGTCTGTCACCTATTCATTCTACTACGATCACACGACCAATGAAAATTTTCAAACAAAACTGAAGTGCTGCTATTGGTTGTTACACATTTATAAAAGTCTTGATACTACACGCAACCCGAATTACTAAGAAGCGGCCGTGTGAAACATATGATAGTCTAATCGTAGGTTCGGCACGCTCGGCATGCTAACATTTCCTTTCTAGTCTTATTCAACTGTTCCGTGCATGTATAATATCGAGTTTGTCCCGAAAAATGTGAGGGATCGAGGGTACACATTTTTGTTCATATAGTGTCAACGGTGATCGACACCTGATAAGGCTGAGGTCTTGGGTTTTTTAGTAAAGAAAATGTCTGTAGCAGCATAGAATCTGTATATACATATGCCTGGCCAGCGGCAATAGGCTCAGCCTCTCCTATTTGATCTCGCGACATAAGTATGTGTCGTGCAATCTAAATCCCTGGTAGGTCAAAGTGTTATTGGGTTTTTCTATAAGGAAATTCTCGCAGCAGCAAGGATCTGAAATGTGCTCGAAAAACGGTAAAAGACTGTCTCACTCCTCACGCCAATGTTCTTAGATCGTGAAGCCGCTATAGGCTTGTAAATGGACTAAGGCCTAGCCTTCTAAACCGTAGAAAAAAGCCGTTATGAAAGTCTCAGTAGCCGTACGGAGTATGGTAACAGAACCGATCGTGTAGAAATATATGTACACACATACATAACCTCACGACTGTATTCTTCGAAGGGTTAAACAGCGGTGAATTTCTGCATCCACATTTCGCCAAGTATGTATTAGTCTCACGTAATAGGGGTGAGCCTATTTCGCTCTGTTTTTCGGGCACAATTCCAGACTCCGTGCTGCTACTGAGATGTACGCAAGGAATATTACATTATTAAAAAACATTAATTAAATATTGTACTATTTAACTATGTTTAATTATTACCGTTACAATGGTTTCTTTTAATGAAATATTTCAATCTATCTCCCAAATCCACAATACTCTCAATTCCATTGCTCTAATTCTCATGCTCTTTCAAAAAGCCAGTTAAATACGGAGTCTCGAAGGCGCTGATCGCCGAGGTTCATTCGCAACCTATTCAATATTCAGAGGATTTGGAAAGCGGAGATTCCCTTAATACGTATTACGGGAATCTCTCGATATCTCCACGGAAATCCAAGTTAAACGTTGGGAAAGTCATCAATTCTTATATAGAGTGAGTATTTTCTGTAAGTTAATGGTGACTGCGTTTTTATTTATATATGCCTAGTTGACTGGGTATAAGTATGTGCCGAGTGATCTAGTACTGTATTCGATCGGGTCGGAAACGTAATTAGGGTTTTAATTAGGTAATTATTTGTAGCATAAAGTCTGAAAAATTGTCTAAAAACAGCAATGAGCTGGCTCGATGTAAGGTGAGAACAAAACATCTGTCAAAATTCGAGTGCGGAAATATATAAGTCTACTTCTTGGTGTAAATGTATGCACCAGATGGTAGATAAATATCGTCATCATTATTTATTTATTTATTTTATTTCAGATCATAATTGGCCCATATGTCTCCCACTGCACGGGTCATCTTTGCAACTGAGAGGGTTTAGCCCTTAGTCCACCACGCCGCGCTGGCTTAATGCGAGGTTGGCGGATTACACACCTAAGGAATTTTTAAGAATATTGTGCCAGTTTCCTCACAATGATTCTTCGAATGAAACTTCGTAAAATCAGAGGGCCTGGAGCTTAGACCTGCGACCACCGAGATTGTTAATTCGACTGCGTGCCTGAACTTCGAGGTCATCACTACCGATAAGTATGTATATAAAATATTCATAACCACAGATTAGCCTCAGTGAAACTATGCCCCAAATACTTTTTTAATACAAACTATAGATTTTATGTTTATTGAAAAACTAATATATTAAAAAATTCAATCTGATTTTCTGGAATAAAAACGTGCCTAGTTGTCAATCTAGAGTGTCAGCGACGTCTTCTACTTCGACGACGACGTCTTCGACGATTCCATTAAAATCCAATGAGTATTTTTTGCGTGAAAGAGTAACAAACATCCATATATAATATGTGTATATAAACTTTGTGTTTATAATATTAGTAAGATTTTATAATAGTACGAAGAAAATTACCCAAATCAAGTTATTTGCAATAAACATTGAAATACACAAACACGAAAATTTATACCAATGGACTAAGGCCATTTGTCGTGCCGAAATAAAAGTCGTGAAAGGTCACGGCTGTCGTAAAATGAAAAACAAATTGTTTTATAACTAAAATACACGTGTTATGAGCACTCGCTGCTTATATTTTTATTAAGAATCGCCATTTTGGCAACCGTTCAAATGGTTTTTACATCTGGCCGTTACTGTTCGCTTCGGACCGTCATTTTTACCGATTTGAACATGATTTACTTGCGTAATGGATGCTTTTTCTTGTTCTGTTTAGACAAGAACAATTTTTCGATGCCCTTTGGCCCTAGCTGAGATTGTTACGACACATACATACATACATAAACTCACGCCTGTATTCCCCGAAGGGGTAGGCAGAAGTGCATTTCTGTACCCACATTTCGCCAAGTATGTATCAGTCCCACGTAATAGGGGGCGAGCCTATTGCCGTTTTTCGGGCACATTTCCAGACTCCGTGCTGCTACTGAGAATTTCCTAATGGGAAAACCCAATAACACTTTGCCCGAACCGGGAATCGAACCCAGGAACTCCAGATCGCACGGCACATGTCTGTGCCGCAAGACCATGAGGCAGTCTGATTAGTGAGTATTAAAACAAACTATGACCTGACGTCTTCAAGTCGTGATGGCCTCGAGGTTTAGGCACGAGGTCGAGAATCTCGACGGTCGCGGGTTCAAACCCCAGGCACACACCTCTGACTTTTTGAAGTTATGTGTGTATTCACAATGAATTATCACGTACTTTAACGGTGAAGGAAAACATCGTGATAAAACCTGCACACCTAAAAGTCTTTAGGAATTTCTTGGGTGTGTAGTCCGCCAACCCGCACTAGGCCAGCGTGGTGGACTAAGGCCTAAACCCTCTCAGTTGTAGAGGAGGCCCGTGCCCAGCAGTGGGACGTATATGGGCTGATGATGAACTGACGTCTTTATACTTTTATTGGTTAATATATCGAGGTTAAACAAGTCCGGGCTTGGAACACATTTAACTGAATCTGGTTTACAAAAGAGAATACAAGCATATTGCAGTTTCGTCACGAGTCCACGCAGGTTCAATAAAGTGCAGGAATTTTTTTTTGAAAAAAAGATTTCGGTTGCTGTCCCATCAGAATCTACGTGCTTTAGGTTAGCTTAAGCGATTTAGATACGAGAGAAAATTTATCTTTCTCTGTGCTATATAAAATAAAACTTAATAATAATAAATACACCCAACAGTCACATACATAGGTCTAACCCCACACTAGGACACAAGTCCTGTGTCGTGGGTATTAGATACCAAGAGAGACTTTTCGCTCTCACAAACCTAGACCAGAAACAAATATTCGAGGAACACACAAACATTTGTCTCGGTGCGGGGATCGAACCCGCGGCCTCTCGTTTCGCAAGCTGGTATCTAGCCAAATGCGCCACGGGGCTGACATTCCAATGGCCTACCTAAATTCACCCGGCAAAAAATATAAAGAAAATCTTCTCTACCATACAACATAACATATTTTATTAATTTAGTGCGATGGCCAAGTCAATCTATTAATTTAAAACGTAAAAGGTTTTTAATATTGACATGTTCACTATATATTATTATAGATTAGCTAAGTTCGTGATAACTTAAGACAGAAAGTTCCTTAAATAAGGACTGAGTAAATTCTTTCTTTACGGTAAAAGAACTGAGATACGTGACTTTTTTTTTTAATGGCATATATTCATAATAGACCTCAATAGAATTTCTTAATCTTTGTACGTACTTTTATATTTATACTAGGTTGCAAAAAAAAATAGTATTCTATTCCTTATATTTTCCTTTATTATTCGCCACGGCTTTATCAGGCTGACATGATGACAGAATATGCTATACTAATAATATCATTAAGAGAAAAGGTTTGTATATTTGTATAGTCGTGATGGCCTCGAGGTTTAGGCGCGCGGTCGAGAATCTCAACGGTCGCGGGTTCAAACCCCAGGCACACACCTCTGACTTTTCGAAGTTATGTGTGCATTCATAATGAATTATCACGTACTATAACGGTGAAGGAAAACATCGTGATAAAACCGACACACCTAAAATGTTCTTAGGAATTTCTTAGGCGCGTAGTCCGCCAACCCGTACTAGGCCAGTGTGGTGGACTAAGGCCTAAACCCTCTCAGTTGTAGAGGAGGTCCGTGCCCAGCAGTGGGACGTATTCGGGCTGATGATGATTAACTTGTAAGCGCCAACAAACCCTTGTATTTTTATCTGTAATTTGTCGGATTATATGTGACTGTTTTTAAAAAGAATCCGGACTATTAGGGGGTTTGAGGCAGTAGTCTACAATTATTAATACTAATGTTGATAATCGATTATGAAATTAGTAACTAATTGTTTTTCATAATCAAATGACGTTACTAATTTGCACTACTAATATCGTCGAGACTCGAGAGTAGGTCTAAGACTTTTATTTATACATAAATGGTCGAAAAGTGGAGACTCGAGAATAAGTACGTCTTGTTTTTTTTTACGAATTACTAATTTAGTAATTACTAATTGTCATAATCGAGATATCTCGAGACATCTTCATAATCGAATGATTTCATTAGTATATCTCATAATCGCCCACCGCTATCTACAATGCGACGAATTCAATAGTCCGACACCGGCCTGCAAAACGTTTGTCGGATAACCGGGGGTCTTCTGTAAAGTGGGTATCTCTCAATACGACAGCACCTTGGAAATAAACTGTGCACCGTTCGCGTATTTGAACAATGTGCACATTCGACCGTGGGATTCGTGCTCCAGAGGGTTTATCACAAAGCCAGTCCTTGCACCCCACTCCCTCCCTCGCCCCTAGAGCACTAGATAGGGTTGCCGTTTTTCGACTGACACTGTCAGCTCCGTAGTATCCCCTAAATGTAACTCTAAGATACAATATGCTTTATTAACTGGAGTTGACCTTCGCCCGGGATAAATTTTATTTAATTAAACACCCAAGGTCCTTCTCATATCTATATACAAAATCATACGATTTTTTTTATTGGTTTCGGCATGTAAACATAACAGATATATTTTGGTATTTATAATATTATATACATACATACATAAACTCACGCCTGTATTCTCCGAAGGGGTAGGCAGAGGTGCATTTCTGCATTTCATTAATATTTATAATATTACTAAATAAATTATGTAACAAATTAGGTATAAATTCAATATTTAGGCATCGCTTATTGCTAAGGCGAAGAAATGGCGCAAGAAACTCCCTCAGTGACACGAAGTCTTTTTAAATGTTAAAAGTAGAAACTATATGTACTGTGTAAGAAGTACATGTGAAAAGTAAAAGTGCGAGTTCGATCATCATCGTCTACATCCTCTGCAACTGAGAGGGTTTAGGCCTTAGTCCACCACGCTGGCCTAGTGCGGGTTGGCGGACAACACACCTAAGATTTCCTAGGAACTTTTTGGTGTGTAACCTCACGATGTTTTCCTTCACCGTTAAGTAAGTGATAATTCATTATGAATACACATATAACTTCGAAAAGCAGAGATGTGTGCCTGGGGTTTGAATCCGCGACCGACGTGATTCTAGACCGCACAAGTAGTGATAGCCTCGAGGTTTAAGCACGAGTTCAATCGAATGAAGTTTTTTTTTTTATCTTAATTATTTTTTCATGGAAAAGTCTCTCGTAATTTCTGTCATACTATCAACACAAATCCCTAAGGGTCACAAAGTTTCGTTTAGAACAAGAAATATGAAGATATACCTATTCTGAACGAAATTCCACAGAAAAATTTAATACTGCAAAATCTCCAACCCTATTTGTTTTAAAACCAACTGTTTGATAAATTGCGTCTCTTTATCTTTTGTTCGCCGTTTTAAACGTCGTGTTTAAACGCTGTTCAGTGAAACACAGATATATACTTGTCCTATATTATGACAGCCTCTATACTTTAAAACGAATGGTAATGGGTTCGATCTCCGCACCGAGACAAATGTTTGTGTCGTTCACAAAAAAATTCAAGTCTGGATGTTCTTTTGTAGTCTTTTGGACCAATGATTCTTTTGTAGTTTCTAATACCCAAAACAAAAGACTTGTACCTAAATACGTTATATATACGTTATATGAGTCGTGATGGCCTCGAGATTTGGGCACGCGGTCGAGAATCTTTAAGGTCGCGGGTTCAAACCCCAGGCACACACCTCTGACTTTTCCAAGTTATGTGTGTATTCACAATGAATTATCACGTACTTTAACGGTGAAGGAAAACATCGTGATGAAACCTGCACACCTAAAAAAGTCTTAGGAATTTCTTAGGTGTGTAGTCCGCCAACCCGCACTAGGCCAGCGTGGTGGACTAAGGCCTAAACCCTCTCAGTTGTAGAGGAGGCCCGTGCCCAGCAGTGGGACGTATTTGGGCTGATGATTATGGAATGGGTTCGATCTCCGCTCCGAGACAAATATTTGTATCCACAACAAATATTTTTATTGAGTCAGCATGTTAAGGGACCAACGGTTCTCTTATATTTTCTAATGCCCAAAACAAAAGACTTGTACCTAAATATCTTGGAGTGGGTTTAGAGCTAAATAGGTGATTTGATCAATCATCAACCGTAATCCAAAAAAATATGAAAATAGGTGAACGTGAAGCTAACAAGACATATGTATGTATGAACGAGTATAGCGTAAAAGATAACAACACTTGTATTTATAGTATAAGTTCCATTTCAGCAAACATAATCCTGAAGCAAAATTAAGTACAAAAAAAATACATTACTTTGATACATAACGGAGTAGTAAGTTTAAATACCTTGTCATGTACGGCGTGAACTTCTAACTCAAGGATTCTTACCTGAAAACAAAAAAAGAACAATTAAATTAAATAAATCAATAAATACACAATTCTGATCACGCAATAGTCAGTCAAAATAATCTTTATTTAAATAGACTTTTACAAGTGCTTTTAAATTGTCAATTTTAAGCTTTTGCCGCTTGCATGTCACGAAATGTCAAATAAGGTCCAAGTCATTAGTTGTTCGTATCAGGAACCACGAAGGAAATTTTCAGACTCCGTGCTGCTACTGAGAATTTCCTAATGGAAAACCCCACTAAAGGGTTATAAGGTCTGGTAACGTGTCCGAAAAACAGCAACAGGCTCGCCTCCATGGGACTTACGAGTTAAACGCAATTTGCGAAAAGTGGATGCAAAAACGCACCTCTGTTTACATCTTCGGGACAAAAATACAAGTGTGTATGTCACTTTGATATAGTTTCTATTTATTTATTTAGAACTTTTTTGGACAAATAAGATAAGAACTATGGAGTACACAAGACTAAATCAGCACAACAGGCGGTCTTATTGCACAAGGCAGCCTCGTGGCGCAGTTGGCTAGACACCAGCTTGCGTGGTGACTGTTGTGTGTATTTATTTATTTATTTATTATAAGGCGATCTCTTACGTATGATTTCTTGGTTGTATTACCAAGAATGGAGATGTAGGAAGAGAAATGAAAGGTAGTCGTAAGTGCAGAAGGTTACATTAAAAAAAAGAATAAAAATAAAACGGATCGTAAAATATAAACAAATAGAGTAAAAAACGTATAAATATATATCAAAATATATTATGTTTATACGAACACGTTATTTCTAGATATAGGTATATCAGCCCAGAATATATAACCCACTGTTGAGCAAGAGTCCGCTTCTTCTACTAATATAGGTGACTGCCTCGTGGTCTCGCGGTACAAGTATGTGGGATCTCGAGGTCCTGGGTTCGATTCCCGGGTCGGGCAGTGTTATTGGGTTTTTCCATTAGGAAATTCTCAGTAACAGCACGGAGTCTGGAAATGTGCCCGAAAAACAGCAATAGGCTCGCCCCCTATTACGTGGGACTGATACATACCTGGCGAAATGTGGGTGCAGAAATGCATCTCTGCCTACCCCTATGGGGAATACAGGCGTGAGTTTATGTATGTATGTACTAATATAGGTTAAACTTTAGTCCATATAGCTTGCCTGTTTGGTGGACTGTTTAAAGTAGTTTATTTCAGTGTTTATGATCTGCTCGTTTTTACGCTCCCATGAATATAAAAAGGCAGTGTATTTTTCGTCATTCTGGGAACGCATGTTCGCATTTTCCCTAGCGGACTTCTGGTTAACAAATTGCATTGCCACGGCACACCCGTAAATATTTTATACGACGTGGACTAAAAGCTGTACTCGTGAAAGCTTGTTTTATATTGGTTCAACAATGGGGGATATGCCCCCCATTTTTAAGCGCTACCCACTGCAGTTTTTGACAACAATTTTTCCATATTTAAGATAACAATATTTATCTGCCTCGTCCCGCGGTGTAATATGTGCGTACGATTAAGAAGTCCCAGATTTGGTTCCCGGATCGACAATGTGTAAGTAGGTGTAATTCTTGCCATCACTATGGAACTTAACCACGTGCTTGGTATATAGTTAAAGGCTCGAATCACACTACATCAAACTTAAACGTTTAATCTAAAGTTTCTCCATCTTAAACAACTTCATGTTATTCTCATTTTTCATCAATAGTTTGAGATTGAATTAATGAGCTGCTCTGATTCGGAAAACGGAATCTTTGCATCAATATTATAAACTATTTCTTGAATGGAAAAGAGTAACACTGGAGTTTCTGGCCCGTTCATCTCTAGTAATGCCTTCCGAACAGATGGTATACTAAATTTTGAATTGATCGAATCCAAGTGATGTATTTGACATTTTATAAATTAAATAAATATTATCTCATTTCATTTGAAACATAGCTGGCGAAGCGTAGATAGTAATATACCTCTAGGTACCCCTTCAGAGATACAAGCTGAGTTTATGTACTTAATACACATAAAAATAAATAAAATTCTAAATTTGCGAGCTTCATTTAGTTATTTAGGCTCCTCTGCGAGGATATATAATTATTATTATGCACATCTATCGTAATTTGCGAACTGTTCTGGAAATTTCCGGGAACGGTCATGTCATTATAAGTCCGCCATGTTTGAATGTACTTTAAGCTAACCCCTTTAAATTATTTTCGACGCGCAACTAACTACACTGACGCTAGTTATGCGGTGTGATGCGAATATTGGGTATATCTGATATAATTTTACAATAAATATAATTATGACGGCATTTTACATATTCAAGTAAATATTGATCTCAATAAGATGGGATGCAACTTACCATGGACTCTTGAACGTCTCATTACTGGGCACGGGCCTCCTCTACAACTTAAGGTTAATCCTTAGTCCACCACGCTGGCCTAGAGCGGATTGGCGGACAACACGCCAATGAAATTCCTAGGATTTTTAGGGGTGCAGTTTCTCACGATGTGTTCCTTCACCGTTGTAATACGTGATAATTATGAATACACATATGACTTCGAAGTCAGAGGTGTGTCTGGGGTTTGAAACTGCGACGGTCGAGATATACTCAACCGCGAGCCTAAACCTCGAGGCCATCACGACTTTTCTATATGCTTATCGTTAAATTTACCAAACCACTCTAGACCTGAGTGTTACACTAAGGCCTAAGTTCTCCCAGCTGTAAGTATGGCTAGTGACCATTCATTAAACCTATTCATCATCATCATACGTCCTATTGCTGGGCACGGACCTTCACTACAACTGAGAGAGTTTAGGCCTTAGTCCACCACGCTGGCCTAGTGCGGGTTGGCGGACTACACATCTAAGAAATTTAAACCTATTAATGCTAATTAAATTTTACACTTAACCGTTAAAATAAGAGCCGTGTCTGTCTACAAGCGTGATGAACACAGACACTTAAAAAGCCATCTCCATGTATCTTAATTTCAACTGTCTAGAATTAGACGGAAATAAATCGCCGACGTTCTTCAAGCTATACATCCTGTTGCTAAATAAACCGTCCATTTGGCGAAAGGGACCGAATTCGGGAGCGTACGTTCACGAAGTTAGGGGATTTTGTTATTAACAACCCTCCAGGGACCCTGCTTGATGAAGCATGTACGAAATTAAACTCTACCCTCTTAAAGACTTAAGTTTATCGGCCTGTTTATGTCCTAGAGTTTGGATGGATGGCATTGGGAGGAAGTCTGGTTTCAATAGTCCTGTTTGTCTTTTGGTTTTTGAAGTGTCTGTGAACTATAAATCGTGATGGCCTCGAGGCTTAGGCGCGATGTCGAAAATCTCGGCGGTCGCGGGTCCAAACCCCAAGCAGACACCTCTGACTTTTAGAAGTTATGTTTGTGTTCACAATGAATAATCATGTCCTTTAATAGTGAAGGAAAACATCGTGAGGAAACAAAAGTTCTTGCTCATTTCTTAGGTGTGTAGTCCGCCAACCCGCAATAGGCCAGCGTGGTGGACTAAGATTTAAACCCTCTCAGTTGTAGAGGAAGCCCGTGCCCAGCATTGTGACGTACCTATATGAGCAGATGATGATAATGATGATGATGATGATGATGATGATTATGATGATGATAGTAGTAGTTGATGTTAAGTTCGGTTGAAATAGAAAGTTGAAGAAACTAATATTATCAACATCTATTTATAAGACTCATTTCTAAATTTTATTATTGGGACAAGTGATAACAACATTATACATATTATTGGGACAAGTGATTGTAAGCTAGAGAAAATGTTAAATTGACAATTTTAAATTATAAATTATATAGAAACTTGCACCAAACATTTTATATAAAAAAAAAAAACATTTCGTGTTTCCGAGGGAGTTTCTTGCCGTTTCTTCTCCACAGCGATAACACGTTCCGAAGCGGCTATAGCTTAAAACTGACGATTCAAAAGTACTTGTATAAATTACTTCTATAGATTATTTTGACTTCACTATGCTAAAAGGACCTAGGACAATAGAAAGGACAAAACACGACTCAGCAGTCAAAGCTTTCAGCTATGTGTTTTTCAGAATTTTTAAAATTGCAAAATTTTTAAAACCATGTCTCGAATGTCAACTGAAAATAAAATAATAAAACGAAAACTGCCTCTACAAAGATATCGTAGAGAAGTGAAAATAAAAAATGAGACGAAACAAAACTTCACAGACCATCCAGCTACGCTCTAATAAAAATAAATGTGCGGTGTTTGCGAAACTAAAAAGGGACTTTATTTTTATTAGCTAGAAGTTGATTTTTGCTTGCCCCCGCATCGATACATACGGGCAAAAAACATAACCAATGTTCGTGAGACGGAATAATGGATTTGATTATTCAATAAATTTACGGTTTATTGAATAAAAACCCTATTGAGAGAAAATTGATTGAAAAATAAAATAGGTCAACGAGTCACGTACTGGAGTGATACAGCTGTTTTGATTTTAACAAATAGGTATAAAGGATATTTGTGCCCTGCGGTTTCACTCGCGTTAATGTATAATATTCCGGAATAAAAAGTAGCCTAAGAGTTAATACAGGGTGTCAGGTATCTCCATAAAGAATTCTATTGAAATCCATTCAGTAATTTTTGCGTGTCTTTCACGAACAAACACCCACAAACTTTGGCGTTTACAAGTGAGTAAGATATGTACTTTGAATCCCTGATATTAATACTTATGTTCATATCTCATTTTCTACTTTAGATTGAAATTCTAATGGTCAGTCTTATTAACAAGGTCGCTTAGTTAAATTATCCTGTGATATAGTTTGATATAAATTGAAAGTTATGAAGTCAAGCCACTCAACCATTACTTACCAACGATTCTATATGTCGTGTTGGTCATTAGTACGGGACTTCAACTGACAGCGAAACGAAGTGTGCAGATAGCACGCTCGGCAGAGTCTAGCTCACTTCCGTGCGGAGTCGAAGAGTGGGGACGTCAAGCGATGTCGACGAGTGGGAGTGGCAGCTTGAACGTCGTCAATTCTCATCGAACCACCGCGCGGACAACAAGTGCCTAGGAACTGTCTCACGTTTCGTTGTACTATAATTTGTCAAGTTTTATTGGAAATATAACGTCTGAATGTCTTAAAAGTTTTTCACTCGGCCTATGTTTCCGACATATATAATATTTATTAGTTATAAGTAACAAAAAAACGAAAACAATAAATAAGATTGCAAAATCCTAGAAAATTGTTAAATTGTGGAAACATTAAAGAATTTCGTTACATTCTATTGGTTCAATTTATATTGATTACCACCGTATTTTTCTCATATAAAAATATATTAATCAGTTCGCCAAACTTCTAAGCGGTGTGTCCACGCCGAACTTGGGACTCGTCCATTCATATCGAGGGACGATAAGTCCGCAAAGAACGGCGGCTCAAAGGGTTAAAGCCTTCAAAAAACTTGACTATCGCTATATCCGTGTGTACTTTATAGTTGGGCTTAAGGCTTTTTAGTGATATTGAATAATTTATCGAAACATTTTAGTAGTGAAGGACGACATCGAGAGAATATCGTAGCTGAATGAATAAGATATTTTTTAGGTGAAGGAAAGGGTAGATTGAGTCCAAACCCTGTTAGAAAATATGTCAGCGACTAGCAGTGGGGCAGTAGGTATTATAAGGTGATAGTGATGATTTATTAGTTAAATACTCACGTCTGTATTAAACTGCCTCATGATCTCGCGGCACAAGTATGGGCCTTGCGATCTAGAGGTCCTGGGTTCGATTCCCAGGTCGCGCAATGTGTTATTGAGTTTTTCCATTAGGAAATTCTCAGTAGCAGCGCGGAGTTTGGAATTGTGCCCGAAAAACGGCAATAGGCTCGCCCCCTATTACGTGGGACTGATACATACCTGGCAAAATGTGGGTGCAGAAATGCACCTCTGCCTACCCCTTCAGGGAATACAGGCGTGAGGTTATGTATTTAGTGTGTATGTCTGTATTCAAATGGATCGTGAAAGATGTGTTGTTACGCCCATGTTCCGCCAAGTATGTTTTAACATTTTCCCACATAATCGTTATATCTTATCGCCGTTTTTCAATCACTTATGCAGACTCCATGTTCATCATCAGCCCATGTACGTCTTACTGCTGGGCACAGTATCTAAAGGGTTTTAGGCCTTAGTTCACCACGCTGGCCTGGCGGTTGTGGCGGACTACACACCTAAGATTTTTTTAAACACTTTCAGGTATGTAGGTTTCCCCACGATGTTTTCCTTCGCCGTTAAAGTAAGTGATAATTCATTGTGAGTACATACATAACTTTGAAAGGTCAGCGGTGTGCGCATGGGGTTTGAATCTATGAAATGAAACTCGACCTCGAAGCCATCACTACTTATTCCACTCAATTTTGCTTATTATAGTTTCCTAATAGAAAAACCTATTAACATTACCCAAGCCGGGACTTTCTATTATACCTTCTTAAACCAACGATTCAAAAACATCTAAATTACCTAAGCATCACCAAACTCCGCTTGAAAACATCAAAATGAACCCGCTAAAATTGCGACCAACTTTCTCCACAATACACCCATCAAGCATTTTAACGCCGGGATTTTCAGCTGACAAAAACTTGTTTTTCCTAATGATTGGACATTTTTTCGGCGTTGTTTGCGAGGGTCTGTAATCTTGCTTTATGCTACACCGGAGATTTTGTTAATGCGCGGGGTTTTTTGGCAATATTTTGACGAGAGCCATGTGCTCTGTGTGATGATAATGTAAATAGGCAATTTAAAATTCGGGAGTGTTTTGTGACGTAATCAGCATTCTATACATGTATCGTATCAGTGACGGTAATTCCATAGAAGCCCAAAAGTCCAGCTTGCTTTACAAAACATTTGGATTGATTTGATTTGAAGAATTTGGATTTAGATTTGGCAATCGCATGAAAACACGATGTAGATATCTCACATTTAGTGCGATTGCCAAGTCAAACTATTTTATTTAAAACATAAAAGATTTTTAATATTGATATGGTCACTATAAGATGTTGTCTGGTAAGCTAAGTGCATAATAACTTAAGACAAAAGGTCCCTTAAACGGGGACTGAATAAATTCATCGACTTGGTATCAAATGGATCTCACAACTTTTTACGGTAGCAGAAATGAGTTGCGAGACTTGTTTTTTTTACAAATTTTGTTTTATATGGTTAAATATTTATTTCAACAAAAGCAATTTTACATAATATAAATGTGAATATCCTGGCCCCACAATGAAGAAGAGCTAAGTCATTGTCATCTTTTAAAAAACTGCTTAAAGACTATTACTTGTCCTGCTAATTGAAGACATGTCGTGTAAGTTGATGTTTGTGTCTATGTATAATATGTATGTATGTATGCAAGTATGTATGTTTGTTTAAGTATATATATGAATATTTATTTATTTATATATTCTATCATATTTATTTATATATTATACCAGTACACTTCGGCTACCTTTCATCTCTCTTCCTGCATCTCCATCCCAGGTTGCCTGTAAGAGATCGCCTCGTGCGATAAGGCCGCCCATTGTACTTCTCAAGTTCTCTGTACTCCTTAGTTTTAATGTTGTGTTTACAATAAAGTTTTAAATAAATAAATAATTAAACAATTATAAACTAGACATTACACAATTAACGTGTAAAGCTTTTTGTTGTCTCTGCGTTGCTGGTATAATAAATAAATGAATGTTTACCATCAAATCAACGTTTTACGTAACAAAGGCTTCCGTACCCGCGGCGATGACCCCACTGGTTCAACAATATTTCAATGTCAATTTGGCTAGAAAGGTCAGCAATCTATCAAAATTAGCCGCAGCGTTTTAGGGCCCGCCCAAAAACGAGTTGCTCTAATTTGTTCTATATTAAGCTAGGGTCAACTTGGTGTATTTCGGTTTAATAAAATGAATTAAGTAATGAAATGCGTAAAATTTCATGTTCACGAGCGGTTACTTGAAGTTTTAATGTGCAAGATTGTGAGTTTGTTCATTGGTTTTATTTCATACTTAATATCTGTACAGTACAGTCAATACTTTTTGAGACAAATATTCGTTCTAGGTTAGGACTATGGAGAGTAAAGGTAAGGAGTGTAATCTCCCATAGTAGGAAATCGAAAAAAGTGTCCAGCGGTCAGCGTAAATAACAGTTCAAAAACCTTCCAGAATGGCGGTGGTGTAGACAAAGAATATGGTATGAATTTAATATTATTGTCGACTAAAGTAGTTATTTATTGAAAATGTCAACTACTTGCGTAGTACAAAATAATGTAGTAAATATAACCTTAAAGAGTTATTATGAAAAACGCGTGTAGCTAGAGTGAGTTTATATCCTGAACTGTGAATAGTACGTTTATTGATTTCCGTTTCCTTTAAAATTTATGTTGCTGGTGCTAATGTGGCGCCCCCAATTTAAGACATTTTGACGGACACTTTTGCATGTACCAGATTACACTCCTTACCTTTACTCTCCATAGTTAGGACTTATCCCACCACGCTGGTCTAGTTTGGGTTGGGGATCTATGTAAGGTAGAATTAATAACCACAGAAAGGCTGAATAAGATTAGAAGAAAAATAGGCAATATTTTGTGTGGACGAGTGTCGCCGCTTGTCTGTCACCTATTCATTCTACTACGATTACACGACCAATGATAACAAATTCAAACAAAAATGAAGGGCTGCTAATGTTTGTCACACATTTATAAAAAGTCTTGACATTGCACGCAACCCGAAATACTAAGAAGCGGCCGTGTCAAACATATGATAGTCTAATCGTAAGTTTGGCACGCTCAGCATGCTGACATTTCCTTTCTAGTCTTATTTAACTGTTCTGTGTTAATCATCATCATCATCAGCCCATATACGTCCCACTGCTGGGCACGGGCCTCCTCTACCATTGAGAGGGTTTAGGCCTTAGTCCACCACGCTGGCCTAGTGCGGGTTGGCGGACTACACACCTAAGAAATTACTAAGAACTTTTTAGGTGTGCAGGTTTCATCGTGATGTTTTCCTTCACCGTTAAAGTACGTGATAATTCATTGTGAATACACACATAACTTGGAAAAGTCAGAGGTGTGTGCCTGGGGTTTGAACCCGCGACCGTCGAGATTCTCGACCGCGTGCCTAAACCTCGAGGCCATCACGACTTTTGTGTTAATAACTCTTAGAACATAGCAGGTTTACTCACGATGTTTTCCCTGATATTTACAGTACTTCAAAATTCATTGATGTATAATAGAAATTTTCGTTTTGACCGCGCCTTAACCTAGATGCCCTCACGAGTTTATACATTACTCTTTCCAATATACTGGTATCCTACGCTCTCATTTTCCAAAGAATGAGTTATGAACCTATCCACGTTATCGAATACGTATCGGATAAAGTTTTAAGCAGTTCGTAAGAAATAAATTGGCAAACTTATTTCTAAATGAACAGTATTATTTCAAACTACACACAAACTTTCTCTAATTCCAGCAAAACTGCTCCATTCAGATATTTAGATTAGCGCTTATTGAGTTTCAGCAGCCGTTTGTTCTGTAAGTTTAACTAATTAGTTACGTTGCTAATATTTCTTGATGTGTATAAGTAATGTTGCTTTAGGTAATAATTTCCTAAAATAATAAACACAATAACTACACCCAACAGTCACATATCTGACCCCACACTAGGATACGAGTCCTGTGTCGTGGGTATCAGAGACTACGTGAGACTTTTTCTGTCTCACAAACACCCAGACCCGAAACAAATACTTGTGGATCGCACAAACATTTGTCTCGGTGCGGGGGTCGAACCCGCGGCCTCTCGTTTCGCAAGCTGGTGTCTATCCAACTGCGCCACGGGGCTGTCAAAAAGTATGATATAATTTGAAAAAAATATGTGGAATAACTTCTTTAGAGTTTAGACCATGTTCATCATCATCATCGCCATCAGCTTATATACGTCCCACTGCTGGGCACGGGTCTCCTCTATGTCTTAAAGAGTTTAGGCCTAAGTCCACCACGCTGGCCAAGTGCGGATTGGCGGACGTAACTTAAAAAATTCTTAAGAACTTTTAGGCGTGCAGGTTTCTTCTCGATGTTTTCCTTCACCGTTAAAGTACCTACGTGATAATTCATTATAAATAGAAATCAAAAGTCAAAGTCAAAATCTAATTATCTTTATTCAAATAGACTTTTACAAGTTCTTTTGAATCGTCAATTTTAAGCAATTTCAAACTAAACTATTGCCGCTTCGAAACGTGTTATCGCTGTGCAGAAGAAACGGCAACTCCCTCAGCAACACGAAATGTCATTTTTTAAAATAGAAATAGCAATATTATTATTTTTTCAATTGACATAGTTTCAATTTTACATGATAAATGTCGTAACGATACATGTCATAACTATACATGTCATAACGATACAAACTGTAGCAACACAATACAACTCCGATCAATTTACTTACTCCCCTGTCATTTTTATGTTGAGTTAGAAAACTCCACAACATAACAATACAGTACCTGGATGACCGAGCTTTGCTCGGTTTTCTTTTTTATTGTGTTTTTTGGAAATTATATTTAAGTACGAATTACTAATAAAATGATGAAATATGAATAATGTTACTTAACAACGCCATCTGCTGTTGTGTCGTTAAAGCAATTAGTTGCTCACAAAAAATAGTATTATTATTCGCCAATTCGCCAATAGATGTCAGGAAGAGTCTACTCAAACGCCTCCTTTTTGTTATTTTTCTTCCAAATGACATTTTCTAAAAATGATTCCTAGCTAGATCGATTTATCGCCCCCGAAACCCCCTATATACTAAATTTTATGAAAATCGTTGGAGCCGATTCCGAGATTCCAATTATATATATACAAGAATTGCTCATTTAAAGATATAAGATAAGATAATAGCTCTGGTTGTATGGAAAACGTCAGTTTTTATTTTTGTCGGTTTTTTTTTTAAATGCCGATGGATTCGTAATCACCGTAGCCTGACCTGCCTTAGTTTCCGATCACAGTCTGAATACATGCGTCTTTGTTTTAGTTTTGTTGTTAATCTGGGTATATAGTTGTATCAGAAATGTAACAATTACTCATATTTTTTGACCTGACCTGTGAAAACTTGCAATTAGTCTTATTTAAAATAGTGTCAATTTATATTATTGTATCAGATGTAAGTTTCCAAAATAAATAAAATGAAGATATTTCTAGCGAAAACGGCTCCTCAAATGCCTCCTAAATTAAATTGCAATCATTGTAGATTATATCGATCTAGAGGTACTAGGTTAGTCCTGTTTTTTTTCATTAGTAAAAACCCAGTAGCACAAATGTTAAAGTACGTGATAATTCACTATGAATAGTGTCTACCACATCTATATTACATAAATAAAATTGGGGTGTCAGTTTGTAATATTGAAATAACCGCTTTTTAATAAATGCATATGGATGTATACACGGTACATATACCAAAATAACATTTTTTCTAATTTTTGCATTAAATGTATGTGGTTGAATGGAAAACGTCTTTTTTTTTTAACGCAGATGGATTCGTAATCACCGTAGCTTTTGCATGCCTTAGTTTCCGATCACGGTCTGAATACACCCTGTTTATTATATGCTTTCAAATGTGTACAATAAAGAGTTAAATAAATAATGCTACACTCAATCTGTCCATAAATAAAGGAACAAAAGCGTCACGAACAGGTGCGGCGTGTCATCTAAAACGCATTACACAGCACGGACGGACAAGACTTATTGTTTTTATGTTTATATGGACGTGAGGAGAATACTGCTCTAGTATTGTCTAGCGTAATATCCGTTTCATATATCCAATTTCCGGAGATTTTACAATGTATTTTCAAACGACTTTTATACCTTTCACAGCTGTATTCCCCGAAAGGGTAGGCAGAGGTACATTTCTGCACCCACCTTCAGTATGTATGTGTATGTACGTGTAGTTATGTGTTTATATAAGTAAAACTTTATACTATACTTTATATGTATCAGTGGCAGTACTTCCATAGAAGCTCAAAAGCGTTACACGTTAATTGTGTAATGTCTAATAAATAAATAAATACACCCAACAGTCACATACTTAGTTCTGACACTAAGATACAAGTCTTGTGTCGTGCGTATCAGAAACTACGAGAGACTTTTCGGTCTCACATACACCCAGACCCGAAACAAATATTTGTGGATCACACAAACATTTGTCTCGGTGCGGGGATCGAACCCGCGGCCTCTCGTTTCGCAAGCTGGTATCTAGCCATCTGCGCCATGGGGCTGTCAAAGCTGTCTAGTTTATAATTATTTATTGTGGGGTCAGAATATCCTCATTTATATGTCGGATTGCTTTTGTTAAATAAAGATTTTAAACTTTAAGAATATTATTTGAAATTTTGTAAGGCAAGCTGGGCTTTCCGGCTTCTATCGAAGAACCGCCACTGCAGTATGTATATGCATTTTTATGCATATAATATAATGGTTCGTTGTTTTTAAAATATTATAGCAGAAAAGATTAAATTTTATTAAAAACATATAACAAAGACACAAAGCAATCTACTCATGTGTTTATGATTAAAATATAAATTATTAATAAATTGACAAAAGCCTTGGCTATTAAGTGAGGGCTGCGCGTGTCCGGAGAGAAGTGATTGTGTACTGCTTATGCGCAGCCCTATTTGGGTACCTCTCTCGGTGTGGCGATGACATTATCAGTTGTACAATGTGTCGATCACGTGATGTGATAACTCGATGCTAATAAAATATAAGTATTAGTTTCGAAAATTTCGACCTAAATAGGTGACGTCACGCGGCCAGCCTTTAAAATGGGGAACCCTGGTGAGGCGAACGCACTTAGCAAACGGGCGGCTAGCGAGGCGAACGTGCCATTTATCCACTGTCGTGCATTAAGTTCTTAACGTTGCACTTAGTTTAATATTGTCTTTGATTTAACCTTGGTAGTTTTAAATTGCTAATATAAGTTGAATTCATTTGGTGACACCTTGCTTGTTTTGTTTTGTTTTTTCGATAGACCAAGCACAGAAACTAACAATAATAAATACATAAAAAAATCACATAAATACTTCTTATCCACATACATACATACATATACTCACGCCTGTATTCCCCGAAGGGGTAGGCAGAGGTGCATTTCTTCACCCACATTTCGCCAGGTATGTGTCAGTCCCTCGTAATAGGGGGCGAGCCTATTGCCGTTTTTCAGGCACATTTCCAGACTCCGTGCTGTTACTGAGAATTTCCTAATGGAAAAACCCAATAACACTTTGCTCGACCCGGGAATCGAACCCAGGACCTCTAGATCGCACGGTGCATACTTGTACCGCGAGAACACGAGGCAGTCTAATCCCACACTAAGATACAAGTCCCGTGTTGTGGGTATCAGTAAAAGGAACTTTTCGCTCTCACAAACCTTTTATTCATGCTTTTTCATGTTAGATTTAACTGAATTAAAACTATTTCAACGAAAAAAATTTACGAAAGCTCGTCACACAGCAAGTGCCAGTGAAAAAATAAAAACTATTTTTGGATTGTTGAGCTTTCCATTCGGTTCGTTTTAAATAAAGGAGGATTTGTAGAGATTGTCCATGCGGGTTCGCACGCGGAGCTTTTTTAGACGACCTACATATATGTAAATTTGGAAGAATATGAGCTGCAAATTTGGAAAATTTTGATGGATATGTTTTTGTTTAATAATAAATAATAATAAATAAATACACCCAACAGTCACATACATAGTTCTGACCCCACACTAGGATACAAGTCATGTGTCGTGGGTATCAGAAACTACGAGAGACTTTTCGGTCTCACAAACACCCAGACCCGAAACAAATATTTGTGGAGCACACAAACATTTGTCTCGGTGCGGGGATCGAATCCGCAGCCTCTCGTTTCGCAAGCTGGTGTCTAGACAACTGCGCCACGGGGCTGTCATATTTATTTGACAAAAGCAATGTGACATATAAATAAGAATATTATGACCCCCACAATAAACAATTATAAACTGGGCATTAATTAACGTGTAACGCTTTTGGGCTTCTATGGAAGTACCGCCAGTGATATTTATTACGGAATGTTTTATTTTGAACAGTAATTATCTCTTAATAGCATATTTGTATAGGCCCTTATGGTACAAACAAGTGATAATGACCTATAGGTACCAGCCAGCAATAAGTGCCAGCGATAAGTAGTGATGACCTCGAGGTTTAGGCGTGCGGTCGAGAATCTCGGCGGTCGCAGGTTTAAGCCCCAGGCACATACCTTTTCGTAATTATATGTGTATTCACAATGAATTATCACTTACTGTAACAATAAAGGAAAACATCGACATGAAACCTGAACAGCTGAAAAGTTCTCAGGAATTTCTTAGGTGGGTAGTCTGCCAGCCCGCACTAGGCCAGCGTGGTGGACTAAGACTTAACCCCATTCAGTTGTAGAGGAGGCTTGTGCCCAGCAGTGGGACGTACATATATGGGCTGATGATGATGATGCCAGCCATTTTACCTTAATGAGCAAATAACTAAACATACACGCTATTTTAACTATTATATTATATTTATGCCTCGTGGTCTCGCGGTACAAGTATGTGCCGTGCGATCTAGAGGTCCTGGGTTCGAATCCCGTGTTGAACAGTGTTATTGTTTTTTTTTTCATTAGGAAAATCTCAGTAGCAACACGGAGTCTAGAAATGTGCCCAAAAAACGGCAATAGCTTCGCCCCCTATCACGTGGGACTGATACATAACTGGCGAAATGTGAGTTGAGCTCTGCCTATTCCTGCGGGGAATACAGGCGTGACGTTATTATATTATGTATGTACTTGTATGTAAAGAACACGGTCTAAGTCCACCACGCTCGTCTAGAACTGTTTTGTATTCAATACATCATTAAATGATTAAAGTACTTACTGATGGACTACCATATAGCTATTTTCCAATGATCATTCTAATATCCTGACCAGAATTAATACTTCTCTGATAGTGGTTATCGAAATCCCAAACGGAATTCCGATGGAGTTGATACTGTCAATAGTTCAAAATACAATTTAAATTTTGTTGATTTATGGCTGAGATATCGTCATTTATGATTATATATACACACATACATAAACTCACGCCTGTATTCCCCGAAAGGGTAGGCAGAGGTGCATTTCTGCACCCACATTTCGCCAGGTATGTATCAGTCCCGCGTAATAGGGGGCGAGCCTATTGCCGCTTTTCGGGCACACTTCCAGACTCCGTGCTGTTACTGAGAATTTCCTAATGGAAAAACCCAATAACACTTTGCCCGACCCGGGAATCGAACCCAGGACCTCTAGATCGCACGGCACATAATTGTACCGCGAGACCACAGTCGATTATATATACTTGTAGTACAAATATTAATTCGACAGTCTTGACGTTTGTAAACGTTGTTGTTTCGATATGAGAGTTCACGGATCGATACCCGTACCGAAAGAAATTTTTGAACTACAAACATTGGAAGTTGGTAAGTCTTATTGAGTTATAGGTAAGATCCAGTGGCGGTACTTCCATAGAAGCCCAAAAATCCAGTTTGCCTCACGAAATTCCGAATAATAATCTTTAATATTTATTAAACAAAAGTAATTTGACATATAAATGACTCCACAATAAACAATTATAAACTAGACATTACACACTAACGTGTAACGCTTTTGGGCTTCTATGGAAGTACCGCCACTGGTAAGATCCTATTTACACACATTCCACAAACAGATTTTTTTATACTAGCGCATCAAAGTAACAACACCAAACCTGATGTACATATACACGTTCCGGCCTGATTAGATGCTTCTTGATGCTTAAAGGATATTAGGAAGGGAGAAACACGTAAGCTTGGCAAAATATTCTATAGCTCATGGTAAAATTAAGAAATTTGGCAAACTTTTTGCTTCAAGCCGGAGTAGTATTAACTACGAGCTCCTTCGCAAGTCAGCACGCGTTCTTCTATTACGGAAAGTAGAGAGTTGGCCAATATTAAACAATTCTTCAAAGCGAATCTCTTTGATCAAGGATCATGTTTATTCAAATATAAAAGAACTTGCAAATCGATAATAAAGCAGGAAGTGAAATAAATATTCGTGGGAGATGAGCCAGACCGTTTCGACGTCAAAGTGAGATCGCGAGTCGAGAAATTGTTTCCTCGAGACATAAAAGACATTTTAGTGACACTTAATATTTTGCCGGGAAAAATGGCTGCCGAAGGACCTCTATATTATTTACCCTACGAGAATAAATGTTGAGATACCGGAATATATTACAGAGGACTCTTTTCTTTGTTTTCCCTTTTATTTAACTTATTCATTGCTTTGTTTAGATATTTTTTATGAGGACTTCTTGGTCTGTTCAAGTGCAAACACTGCGATCGAGATGTTTTGCGTTTGACAGCCCCGTGGCGCAGTTGGCTAGACACCAGCTTGCGAAACGAGAGGCCGCGGGTTCGATCCCCGCACCAAGACAAATGTTTGTGTAATCGACAAATATTTGTTTCGGGTCTGGGTGTTTGTGAGACCGAAAAGTCTCTCGTAGTTTGTGATACCCACGACACAGGACTTGTATCCTAGTGTGGGGTCAGAACTATGTATGTGACTGTTTGGTGTATTTATTTATTTATTTTCGCTTCGGTTAGTGTCATGTAGTTTTTTATTAGAAAATTTATTATAGGAGCACAGAGTCTTAAAGGGCTACATACTCGCTCCATATTATGGCTTGCCAAACACCTCTACTTAATTCTTTGGAGATACAAGAGAGATTGCAGACCTACTTAACCCATTTCTCCCAACTGTCCTATTTTTAGTACACTATATTAAATTTTTCTTTAGTTGTTAGGGCAAGTATTTTTATTGTTTCTGATGAAATTCGTAATTATACACTATTTTTCTAATATATTTTTTCACTGTAATAATGTTAAAGTGATTTTAATGTAATTTTTTCAAATTGATAATTTTTATCAACTAAGGAAGAGCATTATGATTCCTCTTCATATATCGCGATTTTTTTTACTTAAATTACTTTTTTTCTCATATTATTTTTTCTTAACGTACTTAGTACTTAATTTAAACATTTCATCAAAAAAAACCCAATGTTTCCGATGCTTGAGAAGTAATGTGTTGATCAAGTATTAAAAAATAACCGTTGAATCATCACCATAAAAAAGTAAATTGATATTTCTCGTTCATTCATTCATGAAACGCTGTGAACGATTCATCAATTAACGTTCGCCACGTATTTATCAGTCGGTAATTGACGCTCGTATCACTTCGACGTTCATATGTTTAGCAAATTTATAGCTTCTTTTAAAACTATTTGAAATCTAATAATTGATTTCCAAATGACCTACATGAATGACGTGTGACGGGTAAATGAATAAAAAATCCTGTAAATTAGGAATTAATGTAAGTTTTCCAAAATTAAAAGGGAATGAAAAACCTGACCTAGTAAATTTGGACTTTTAACATTTCCACAACAAACCATAAGCGAATCAAAAGAACATATATACATTATGCATACGAGTAGAAAATCATAACACGGTATAGTATATTTCTAAGATACATTTATAACAAACGCAGTATTTTGGTCTTAATAAAAAATTTAACAGTTTCAAAAGCCACATGGGTTACAAGGATATTCGGATTTATTTTATTCAAACACAACTTGTGATGTTGAAAAATGAACTAACATTTTTCTTCTTTTTTTTATCAATGCCACTTTTGAATATCATATTTGTATTGTACATATAGAATTTTTATAAATTTATGCTTAAAATGTCTGCTAACCTGCGCTAGGCCAGCGTGGTGGACTAAGGCCTAAACTCTCTCAATGGAAAAGGAGGCCCGTGCCTGGCAGTGGGACGTATATGTGCTGATGACGATGATTATGATGCTTAAAATGCCAAAGGAATCATCAGAATTGGGTTGCTTCAACTCTGTACTCCGTACTTTCGCAACCACAAAATGCCAAGAATCGCCGTTCTAAAATTATAGTAGATAAATTCAGATGGTGTTATCTGTCTGTATGATTTCTGGCGATCCATCACCCGCCGTGATGAGATGATAAGATTAAAGGATGATGCGACAGGTGCCAAGATACACACTCGTAATGGGTTACTACTACGAAAATTTGAGTAGGTAATTTGATATAATCAGGAGTCCTTTTTCGACGTAGTGTAGGACGTCCTGCAGCACGATGGTCCAGCGACTTGAGAAAGGTGGCGGGTAGCGGATGGATGAGGGCTGTTTAATACCGGGATGGTTGGCGCCTACTTGGGGAGGCCTTCGTTCAGCAGTGGACAGCGATAGACTGAGAATAAGGAGTCCTTAACGAGTAAGTGGTGATACATAAATTCACTTTTGTATTAACGAAAGTGTAAATGGAACTTATTTTTAAAGTTTCATTTTTCACCCTTAGATTTAGTCCATGATATTTGTTTCCTAGTGACCTTTGGATTACTCACTGCAGATTTTATTTATCCAACATTTTAAAGTTACAATGTTCAGAAAATTCAAGGTGAAAATCCCATAGGGTCCCCCTAATTATTTCAAAATCACTTTTAGTAAACAATAATTAGGAGTTAACATTTTTAATTGCCTTTATTAACCTTTGTTACCCTAAATGCAAAGATGAAATAATTTTATAAATCTAATCATAAATCAATAACGTAGAAAATATTAAATGTAGCCGCTTTAATTCCTGAATAATACAACTATGTATATCCATAAAAAAAATCATGTAAATTCATCCAGTAGTTTTGAGTTGTTCTGCAAGAAATTGTACTGCGATACAAAATCATGAATATTTCGTAGTAAGACCCGAGGCGCGTCTGGTTGGTCCTGGGCGCGTGCCAGCGCGGCGCATCATTAGCCGAATACTGCGCTGGATAACCCTTTATTGCCGTATTGCACTACTTAGCTTCGTAATTAGGATTCCGAGAAACCGTAACTCTTGTACCTGCTACACTGTGTTGCAGAATACTTTAAGTATGTACTAAGATACAGAGCTACTAGTGAGACACAAGCAATACTCGAGGTAATCATCATCATCAGCCCAAATACGTCCCACTGCTGGGCACGGGCCTCCTCTTCAACTGAGAGGGTTTAGGCCTTAGTCCACCACGCTGGCATTACTACACACCTAAGAAATTTCTAAGAACTTTTTTAGGTGTGCAGGTTTTATCACGATGTTTTCCTTCACCGTTAAAGTACGTGATAATTCATTGTGAATACACACATAACTCCGAAAAGTCAGAGGTGTGTGCCTGGAGTTTGAACCCGCGACCGTCGAGATTCTCGACCGCGTGCCCAAACCTCGAGGCCATCACGACTTAAATTTCATTAACATTTTAAAATAATTAAAACCATAAGCCTTTCTCAGTTCACTATGTTGCTTTCACTCAATATTTCAAAGCCCCGAGCGGTTTATTCACGTAAAATGCAATATTTTAGCCGGTGAATGGTGAAGGGTTTATTAATGGAGATTTTTCACTATGTTGGTAAGAACGATGCTGTTAAAGTTTTTACAGGGAATGAGTAATGCACACTACGACTAAAATACTTGAAACTAGAAGAAAAGACGCTTCGACTGCCTCGTGGTGTTACGGCTTAAATTTTTACATACATACATAAACTTACGCCTGTATTTCCCGAAGGGGTAGGCAGAGGTGCATTACTGCATCCACTTTTCGCCACGTATGTATCAGTCCCACGTAATAGGGGGCAAGCCTATTGCCGTTTTTCGGGCACATTTCCAGACTTCGTGCTACTGAGAATTTCCCAATGGAAAAACCCAATAACACTTTGCCCGACCCGGGAATCGAACCCAGGACCTCTAGATCGCACGGCACATACTTGTATCGCGAGACCACGAGGCAGTCAGGCAGGCTTCAATATTTGGATGTAGAAATGCATCTCTACCTACCCATCGATGATACAGGCGTGAATGTTTTTTTGTACATAAACGTACATACATGTATTATTAAAGTTTAAACATTGTAGGAGGAGACTTCCCATTTCGGCTTTCGTTACCAATACGTCTGTATCAGTGGCGGTACTTCCATAGAAGCCGAAAAGCCCAGCTTGCCTTACAAAATTCCGAATAATAATCTTTAAGCTTTAAATCTTTATTTAACAAAAGCAATTCGACATACAAATGAGAATATCCTGATCGCACAATAAACAATTATAAACTAGATTTTACACAATTAACGTGTAACGATTTTGGGCTTCTGTGAAAGTACCGCCACTGGTCTGTATCTAACCCATCACTTATCTTTACCGCGGCAACAGATAAAAACTACAGCCTGTATTTCCCATTGCAAATATTTTTGCGCAAAAGCCATACAAAAACATCAACTCCGCACAAAATTCTTTTGTTACGCCGACAAACTGCTCAACCACAACCGATGTAACTTCTAGCGCACGGAACTTTGTTTTGATAATTTGCAAACGACCAACTCCGCGATATTAGGGCGGCATTAAAAATTTGCACCGAGCTCGACTTCGTTAAATATAAAGCTTGTTATAGAAAAGTTTGTTTACCACAGAGACTTGTGGCGCGACTACGCTAGCGCTGGGAGCTGTGGGCAGTCATGTGTAAATTATTGTGATATTAGTAATAGTAACAGTGCAGTCTTAATATTTAACAACACCGTGACGAAGTTGGCTAGACACCAGCTTTTGCAACAAGAGGCCACGGATTTGATCCTCGTGTTATCATCATCATCATCAGCCCATATGCCTCCACCTCCTACAACTGAGAGGGTTTAGGCCTTAGTCCACCATGCTGGACTAGTGCGGGTTGGCGGACTACACACCTAAGAAATTCCTAAGAACTTGTAGGTGTGCAGGTTTCCTCGCGATGTCTTCCTTCACCGTAAAGTAAGTGATGATTCATTGTGAATTCACACATTTGAACCTGCGACCGCCGAGATTCCGTGCGGCTAAACCTCGAGGCTAACACTAATTATAGATCCTCGTATATGTATGCGTAATCATAACAAAAATATCGGGTCTACGTAAAATTAAATTTATTTAAAATCCCACGTAGTGAGCGAGGGTATTACCGTTTTAGGGAAAATTTCCTGACTCCGTTATTGAGAATTTCCTAATAGAAAAAACCCAATCCCGGGCATTCCAAGACCTTGAAGCAGTCTTATTGTATTGTCACTTATAATGTTTTAAAAGAGTTTCGTATTGTATTGAATAGCCTCCTCTTTTCAGATTGAGAGATAATCTACGGGTGTTCTAGTTTTGTGAGTGCGCTTGAGCGACGCTTTGTTGAACACTTGAAGCGTGAGAAATGCTTGTCGCTCCCACAAAGCTGTCTGCCAATATACAGAATTGTATTATCTGTATGTGCTTCTAAAGATAGCTAAAGAGGGAATTGTTGATGCGAAGTCTAGTCTTGTCTGAAGGATCATTTTATAAACGCCAGCTGCAACTAGACCAGCGAGACTAAAGCCTAAACCTTCTGGGTTGTAGAATAGGCCTATGATTAGCAGTGGAATAAATATAGGCTAGTAGAATGTAAATATACCATAATCGAAAATTGAGACAGGTAATACTATGACTACGAACACATTGACGCTAAAAAAATTGTAAATTTTCAAATCACTGTATAATATGGAAAATCGAAACAAGACCTAAATTTTGTGTTCCAAATTCCAATCATAATCATTGTAGTGTTTGTATACTTGTCTCGGGCCACGAGTAGTGGGGGAACAGTCTCGTGCGAGCCGTTGGCGAGAGCGGACGTGTTACCCTGACTGCTGGTGACGCAACGCGCCAATACTTAACCCTTGTGAAGGCACGAGTACTACAATCATAAAGATTATTATTTAGAAGTAAGGAAAGCTGGGCTTTTGGGCTTTTGAAAAAAATTAAAAACACTTTTGTTTTTATGTACTACATAGAAGAAACAGCGTATTACACTTGTTTATCTGGTTTAGTTTACCGGCATGACGTCAATGTATCCCTATGTATCCACACTTAAGAGGAAGGGATATGAGAGGACATCATCATCAGCCCATATACGTCCCACTGCTGGGCACGGGCCTCCTCTATAACTGAGAAGGTTTAGGCCTTAGTCCACCACGCTGGCCTAGTGCGGGTTGGCGGACTACATACCCAAGAAATTCCTAAGAACTTTTAGGTGTGCAGGTTTTATCACGATTTTTTCCTTCACCGTTAAAACAAGTGATAATTCATTGTGAATACACACGTAACTTCGAAAAGTCAGAGGTGTGTGCCTGGGGTTTGAACCCGCGACAGTCGAAATTCTCGACCGCGTACCTAAACCTCAAGGCCATCACGACTTATTACTTGAGAGGACATATTTCAGATAAAACCCAGTTTGGTAAATCAGTTTCCCCACTGAGATATAAAATCGCGGCGGTGTCGAAACTCCCCTGTCATGCGCCAAACTACATCCAGCGTTGAGTTGAAATTTGTAAAACTTTTCGACGACTTTCTATTTTCAACTTTACTGTTTAATATGTTAAGAGGATCGTGGCTTCGTTTCATAGTCATCATCATCATCAGCCCAAATACATCCCACTGCTGGGCACGGGCCTCCTCTACAACTGAGAGGGTTTCGGCCTTAGTCCACCACGCGGGTTGGCGTTTCATAGTATATTTCGATAACATGATGGAGTTATTTCTTTATTCCCATATATTTCATAGTTTTACATATACTCGTACATATGTTAAACTGGCACGGCAAAGTGACAACAGTAATACGGACCGAATAGACGACCATACCAGTGGCGGTACTTCCATAGAAGCCCAAAAGCGTTACACGTTAATTGTGTAATGTCTAGTTTATAATTGTTTATTGTGGGGTCAGGATATTCTTATTTATATGTCATATTGCTTTTGTTGAATATAAAGATATAAAGCTTATAGGTTTTTCGAAGATTCGGAATTTTGTAAGGCAAACTGGGCTTTTGGGGTTCTATGGAACTAACGCCACTGCTTTACGTTTAATACTCCCTATATCATCATCATCAGCCCATATACGTCCCACTGCTGGGCACCGGCCTCCTCTACAACTCCCTATATAGACGTCAAGTATCGAGAGACAATCTTTAGAGTCAGAGCTGTGTGCCGGGAGTTTGAACCCGCGACCGCCGAGATTCTCGACCGCACGCCTATACCACTGTGCCTTACGATACATATACTTCTCTCTATATAAACGTCAAGTATCGAGAGACAATTTCTAAAATTAGTGCAATTTGTATCAGCTTCAGTTTCACACCCCAGGCGGTGAGTCAAACACGATAATTGCTTAACAGCCGACCGGGTTTACCGAACGTCTCACCCCTACAAAATTAAGTCCTTGGCTCGTAACTTTACATGGAACGTGACGGATACGACACGATTAATCGTGATTTATTGGTGAAGTTATTAAGTGATTTAATTGGGGTTTTATAATGAGTGCGTAGGTATATTCAAGGTAGTACTCTAGGAAGGGTAGTTTATGGGCTTTATAATTCATTTTAAACCTAAAACATTAAACCTAAAAAAAATAAGTGTGTGTGTGTGTGTACTTATGTACACGCGTTAGAAGTTATACTTCATACATAAATATATATTTTCTTAAATAATATAATAATATATTATAAAATAATATTTTAATAACTTCATGGTGTCGGTTTTTCATGACAGTGTGCGCGCGCATCGTAATAACTTCAATAAGTTTTTTACTTAATCTTAAAATTAGGATGAACGAAATTCCCGTAATCAAAACTACTTAAAAAAATATGTCAATCACTTTTTAATACTGTCACTATTCTTCAAACTTAAAACAAACTTTCTTTTTCTGAATAACTTTTTGGTGTCGGTGTGCGCGCGCATCGTAAAAAATCACTCTCATCATTTTTCCCTAACGCGCCAAAAGAAGTATAACTACAAAAATGACAAAAACCTTGCATTTGAATGCGCAACCGACGCGATTTCGTTTATGCCGCGAACGTAATGCTATAGACCACTATATACATATATTAAAACATTTTTAGCTTGATATACATGGCAATTAAGGTGTGCATAGCATTCTCCGAAATAATATAAGTTATACATAATAGTGAGTGTGATTACTATACATGTAGTTATCAGTGGCGGTACTTCCATAGAAGCCCAAAAGCCCAGCTAGCCTTATAAAATTCCGAATAATAATCTTTAAGCTTCGAATCCTTATTTTACAAAACCAATTTGACATATAAATGGGAATATCCTGACCCCACAATAAACAATTATAAACTAGACATTACACATATTTTAACGTGTAACGCCTTTGGGCTTCTATGGCAGTACCGACATTGGTAGCCATATTTATTTTACAATACCACTAGGTCAGCATGGACGAAAATAAAGCTTCCCATTCACAATGAAAACCAGCATGAGTTCTCATTATATTTATATTGATGATGTAAGTGACGTCACGTTTAACCTTATAGATCAATGAATATATTAACTTCTATCAATGCGTGTCTTCTCCAAGCGATTTAATTTACAAACCCCTTTAATCGTTTGTTCTTTGAACTTGGGTCAAAACTTTGATTAATTTCTTCCGAATGACTTCTTAAATCGGGTGAAATTGAAGGGTTGGGATATTAGAGTAACCCGTAGCCCGCAGCGCGGTCGCGCTGATCCTGTCCCGTTTCCTTATCCACTTTTCAAATATACGTTATATTGGCAAATTTGTTAAAATCTTTCCGTGTGGAAGGGAAATTTTCATAACATGTAAACATTTATTTTACAGCAGTGGACGAATTTTGAGTGACAGCCCCGTGGCGCAGTTGGCTACCAGCTTGCGAAACGAGAGGCCGCGGGTTCGATCCCCGCACCGAGACAAATGTTTGTGTGATCTACAAGTATTCTCTCGTAGTTTCTGATACCAACGACACAAGACTCGTATCTTAATGTGGGGTCAGAACTATGTATGTGGCTGTTGGGTGTATTTATTTATTAATTATCACGTACTTTAACGGTGAAGGAACTGACTGACGGGAAGCGGCAAGAATAGTTTATTTCAGCTATTTCCATAGCCTTATGTCGTATGGTATTCTTTTGTGGGGAGCCGCTGCGGATATTAACACTATTTTTGTTTTGCAAAAAAGAGCCATTAGGGCTATTTATAATTTAGGTCACTTAGAGAAAAATTTAAGGAAATAAATATTCTTACCGTCACTTGTCAGTTTATATACGAAAACTTAATGTACGTCCAAAAGAATCTTGATAAATTTAATAAAATTTGTAATGTACACAATAAAAATACTAGGAACAAATGTAATCTCGTTCAACACGTAACTCGTCTCCGGAAAGTTAATAACTCTTTTATGGGGCAATGTATACGCTTCTATAACAAACTTCCGAGGGCTGTTAGGGAGCTTCCCTTGACAAAGTTTAAGAAATCAATTAAAGATAAGTTTTACAAAAAAGCATACTATAAAGTTTCAGATTTTATTGCAGATAATAAGCCCTGGGAGTAAGTAAATTGATCGGAGTTTTGTTTTGTTGCTACAGTTTGTATCGTTATGACATTTATAATGTAAAATTTAAATAATGTAATGAAAAAAATGACATGTCGTGTTGCTGAGGGAGTTTCTTGCCGTTTCTTCTCCACAGCTATAACACGTTTCGAAGCGGCAATAGTTTAAAAAAATTAAGATGTGTAAAATTGACGATTCAAAAGAACTTGTAAAGTCTATTTGAATAAAGATATTTTGACTTTGACTTTGACTTTGAAGGAAAACATCGTGAGGAAACCTGCACATCTAAAAAGTTCTAAGGAATTTCTTAGGTGTGTAGTCCACCAACCCGCACTAGGGCAGCGTGGTGGACTAAGGCCTCAAACCCTCTCAGTTGTAGAGGAGGTCCGTGCCCATCAGTGGTATATGGGCTGATTATAATGACAGTAAGTTTTATTTTTTAAGACTATCGCATCCTTTCAGTGTTTGTTTTCTATAATTATTAGTTATTTACTTTCCACTGAGCCTCGTAGTCTCGCGGGATAAGTATGTGCTGTGCGTTCTAGAAGTCCATCGATTCCCGGCTCAGGCAAAGTGTTTTTGGGTTTTTCCATAAGGAAATTTTCAGTAGCAGCACGAATTCTGGAAATGTGTCCGAAAAACGGCAATAGGCTATTACGTAGGACTAAAACATAATTGTTGAAATATGGGTGCAGAAATGTACCTCAACCTACCTCTTTGAGGAATATAGGCGTGAGGTTATGTACGTATGTTTGTATTTATTTTCCACTAGCTGACCCGGCGAACTTCGTTCCGCCTAACAGTCGTTTTTTTGCCTAACTTACTCCGTATTAAATCAGTTATCTGCCAATGAAAACCCGTTAAAATTGGTCCACCCGTTTCAGATATCAAACAGACAAACAGACAAAAATTGTAAAAAACGTTATTTTGGTATATGTACCGTGTAGGTATACATCCATATGCATTTATTAAAAAGCGTTTGTTTCAATCATCAGACATTCCAATTTTATTTATTTGTATAGATGTATAGATTTAGAATGCTACTTATTGAACCATCATATTAGAGAAAATCACCTAAAATATCTTTACCCAATTATTTTTTTGCATACTTTTATGAAAGTTATTCACTAAAATCTGGATTGGCGTATTGCCTGTTGCATCTTAGCCAATATTTTTAAATGTCATTCAGACTGTTAGAAATTATACACCAATAGACAGTTGGACAGTCAGACACTAGACACGTAACTCAATGTTGGACTACAAATAGTCATTTTTGATTACATCCCGGCGTGTTTTTTTTCTCAATATTAATACATACTGAGAGGGTTTAGGCCTTAGTCCACCACGCTGGCCTAGTGCGGGTTGGCGGACTACACACCTCTCTCAGTTGTAGAGGAGGCCCGTGCCCAGCAGTGGGACGTATTTGGGCTGATGATGATGATTAATACATACATACATAACCTCACGCATTCCAAGAAGGGGTAGGCAGAGGTGCATTTCTGAGCCCACGTTTCGCCAGGTATGTATCAGTCCCACGTAATAGGGGGCGAATCTGTTGCCGTTCTTCGGGCACATTTCCAGACCTCGTGCTGCTACTGAGAATTCTCTACTGGAAAAACCATTAACACTTTGCCCGACCCAGGATAACATGTCATCATCAGCCCATATACGTCCCACTGCTGGGCACGGGACTCTTCTACGACTAATAACAAAACTGACGAAATATATCTCTAGAAATAATAATTTTTAAGATTAACCAAAATACGGTCAATGATAATGTACATCATTTACATTCAGCATTTTTGAAGTTATACTTCTTTGGGCGCGTTATGAAAAAATTATGAGAGTGAAATTTTAAGATACGCGCGCATATGTAACACAAAAAGTAAGACGTTAAAGCTGCCTATGTGCACCAATATACCTAATTGACAGATTGAAGCTGCCTATGTTAAATGTTAAGTGTCAAATGGAAAGGTTTTAATATGTTTCGGATCGAATATTTTTCAAATAAAGTTTATATGTTTTAGATTTTAAAAATGTAGAATAGTGACAATAATAAATAAATTGAAATATTTATTAGTTGTCAAATATTTATATTCAGAAGAGTATTATGTTGTGTAAACTAACATCTATGTATGTGACTGTTGGGCGTATTTATAAGTTTTACTTCAGTCGTGTGGTATAGCTTCTAACGCGTGTACATAAGTTCACACCCTTTTTTTCTAATTTACTACTTGGTACGATAAACAGATTTTACTAGAGCAGATCCATCAAAAGTCTAATGTTGGTTATTTCGTAGCAGTTTATAACTGCCTCGTGGTCTCGCGGTACAAGTATGTGCCGTGCGATCTGGAGGTCCTGGGTTCGATTCCCGGGTCGGGCAAAGTGTTAATAACAATAACAGCACGGAGTCTGGAAATGTGCCCGAGAAACGGCAATAGGCTCGCCCCCTATTACGTGGGACTGATACATACGTGGCGAAATGTGGGTGCAGAAATGCACCTCTGCCTACCCCTTCGGGGAATACAGGCGTGAGTTTATGTATGTATGTTTATAACACAAGGTTTTACTTTGCCTATTACTTCACGGATGCAAATGTCAAAGTTTTTTTTAAAGCACAGGTGATCCATCTTTTAAATAAAGGAATGAAGCTGGGATCCAATATTAAGTTAAAAAAAGTTTAGGTTAAGGTTAGTTAAGGTTAAAGTTAAGGTTGACTAGATCTATATTAAGACGAGCGTAGCTTCGGGCGAATGGAAATGCCATATAAAAATATTTTTCTCCATTTACCACGGAACCTTGCAAGACATCGCGGACCCATCAATCACGGATTGTTAAGCGGGCAAGAATGTCAATATTAGACATTGCTAGACATTTCCAGAGAATTTTTGTAGTCTGTTAATGTTGCTTATTACAAAGCATTTTTGGGTATAATTGAATAATGTTCCAGGATTAATGATATTGGCTTGTCCGTGGTTTCGTCTGCATAAAGAGCATAATTTGTCCCAGAGCTATATAAAATTAAAAACACGTCCATTTACATGTAAACTTGCGCAACTTTTCAGTATTCATTACTAAATCCATGCTTATTTTATAAATTTTAGAGAAGCTCTGTCTGTCTGTTACGCTTTCATACCACTAGACTCATCATCATCATCAACAGCCTATAAATTATGTATACCAGTGGCGGTACTTCCAAAGAAACCCAAAAGCGTTCCCATTTAATTGTGTAATGTCTAGTTTATAATTGTTTATTGTGAGGTCAGGACATTCTCATTTATATGTCAAATTGTTTTTGTTAAATAAAGATTTAAAGCTTAAACTTTATTATGCGGAAATTTATAAGGTAATCTTTTAGGCTTCTATGGAAGTACCGCCACTGCCCTAGATATGTTCCGAAATGTTGGAACAACAAACAAATGTACTCATTTTTAGGCCGTACAAAAACCAGCTAATGACTAGTACAATTTGCAATGACGCGCCATTTTATTACGTCTATTACATTGATGGAAACAACGTGGTCGGGCCGGCTGTTAAATGTTTACTACTGTTTCTGTGATAGTGTATGTTTGCTGGGATTTATTTATCCGCCGGCGCGGATAATTTATATCTATTGGTTTTCGGGATAAACTATAAAATACGCGGGAATAGTAAATGTAAAATAAATTTGGTGTCGTAAAAGGGTGTAAGATTTTGGTTGGTGTTTTGTAGCGGGTTTGAAGATAAACAATTTCGCAGGGATTTCGATGTCATAAACACCCACAAAAACAAATATTTGTGGGTGATCATCATCATCATCAGCCCAAATACGTCTCACTGCTGGGCATGGGCCTCCTCTACAACTGAGAGGGTTTAGGCCTTAGTCCACCACGCTGGCCTAGTGCGGGTTTGTGGGTGATGGTAGATGAAAATAAGTATGAAGTAGTGATGGCCTCGAGGTATCAAACCCGGTCGCGGGTTCAAAGCCAGGCACACCTCTAACATTACGAACTTTACTTAAATTATCACGTACGTACTTTTACGATGAAGAAAGTCATCCTGAGGTAACCTGCACACCTAAAAGTTCTTACGAATTTCTCAGGTGTGTAGTCCGCACCAGGCCAGCGTGGTAGACTAAGGCCTAAAGCAACTATAACTTGGATCGATGAGTAATGAATGTAAAAAATAGATCTAATATGAAAAGATGCAATAAGTTATACTAAAACAAAACTGCAGACTCCTCACCGACACTAATACTTCATTAATCAGAAATATCTTCTATACAGGATGTATTTAGACTGTGGTCGGAAACTAAGGCAGGTAATAGCTAAGTTGATTACAAACCCCCTGGCGTTAAAGAAAATCCCGACAAAAAATATAAATTTTGACGTTTTCCCAACAACTACATACATTTTATACCTATGGTTGTTAGGAAAACTTCAATTTTTTTTTACCTTAGTTATTATCTGCCTTAGTTTCAGATCACAGTCTGAATACACACTGTATATTATCCAAATCTAAGTCCATAAACCAGATTTCAAAACAATTTTAAAATATATCGAATTACCTACCTAATACAATGGTACATACATACATAAACTCACGCCTGTATTCCCCGAAGGGGTAGGCAGAGGTGCATTTCTGCACCCACATTTCGCCAGGTAATACAATAGTCTAGGGCAGTAAATTACTCGGAAATTTCTATCGCCAGGTATTGTAAGCCAGGCGAAGAAACATGACATCCTCACAACGTAACGACCAGATCAAAGGAATTAAATTGTGTATTAAAATAATAATTTACGGTTTAGGCGCATGAAAGTTTAATATTTTACATACATACGTACATACATAAACTCACGCCTGTTTTCCACGAAGGGGTAGGCAAAGGTGCATTTCTGCACCCACATTTCGCCAGGTATGTATCAGTCCAACGTAATAGGGGGCGAGCCTATTGCCGTTTTTCGGGCACATTTCCAGACTCCGTGCTGTTACTGAGAATTTCCTAATTGAAAACCCAATAACACTTTGCCCGACCCGGGAATCGAACCCAGGACCTCTAGATCGCACGGCACATACTTGTACCGCGAGACCACGAGGCAGTTAATATTTTATGACTCGTAAATGTTGAGTACGTGTTTTGATATTTGTTATAAAGACATTGTGCTGTTATTACTGAAGGTGAAAGTTTTTTTATGCGCCTACTTATTTTATTATGAGATGATGTCTGTAAGTTGTTATATACGTCGCTGGAGACTTTTGTCAAAGAAATATTACATTTGTATTTCATTGAAGGAAAAATATACTTCGAAGTAAAAATATTGTGTAAATATTCTTTCTGTTTTTTTTTTATTCCACTGATGTCCCTTTTCCCTATGTATGTGACTGTTGGGTGTATTTATTATTATTTATTTATTTTCGGTAAATCAAATTTTCCTTTCTCTGTCTACATCAATTCCTTTAACATTTTCCTTATTTTAATTTACTAGACATATGTATTAAATAAAATGTAATTAAAATAAGTCGTATAGAAAATAATAACTTAAAAACGCCCTTAAAAATATACACCCAACAATCACATACATAGTTCTGATCCCACATTAAGATACAAGTCTTGTGTCGTGGGTATCAGAAACTACGAAAGACTTTTCGGTCTCGCAAACACCCAGACCCGAAACATATATTTGTGGATCACACAAACATTTGTCTCGGTGCGGGGCTCGAACCCGCGGCCTCTCGGTTCGCAAGCTGGTGTCTAGCCAACTGCGCCACGGGGCTGTCTTTTAGGTCTGCAGGTTTCATCACGATGTTTTCCTTCGACGTTAAAGTAAGTGATGATTCATTGTGAATACACTATAACACTTTAATATAAGTTACTATTTACAGTGAATGGTAACTTATCATTAAAGCAGAAATTTTCATGGCCTTTATGAAGTTATTTAATGGCCATTTAGTTCTGTAGCTTTAAAAGCTTTCCACAAAAGCTTACATTTAATTTCCGGTCATAATGGTGTGGATGTAAAATTATGGCGATTACTTCAATTTTTAAATTGCATTTGTTTATGCACATACTAGTAAGTAGTTATGGCCTCGAGGTTTAAGCGCGCAGTCGGGAATCTCGGCGGTTGCGAGTTCAAATCCCAGGCACACACCTCTGGCTTTTTGAAGTTATGTGTGTATTGTGAGGAAACCTGCACACCTATGTAGGTTCTTAGGAATTTCTTAGGAGTTTAGTCCGCTAACCCGCTCTTGGCTAGCGTGGTGAACTAAGGCCTCTCAGTTGTAGAGGGCCCAGCAGTGGGACGTATATGGGCTGATGATTATCATGCACACACTAGTATAGTCAATTGCAGTTTAAAAATGTTACGAATTTTATGAACGGCCATTCAGATTTTTTCCCATAAATATAAAAATATTATTATGCTTTTATTTTTCATACCAAATAATACACACACTGACGCCTGTAAAAGTTATACAGAGGTGCATCTGCAACCACGTTTCGCCCATTGTTTTTAAAATCCACGTTGTAGAGGGCGTACCAATTACCGTTTTTTGGGAACATTTTCAGATTTCGTGCTGCTAATGATCAAACTGATTGAAGACTTTCGTCTTAAGGCACTGAGGGATCGACGACTTGAAAATATGACGTCTGACGGCCGATGGAGCAGACAAGTGTTAGAGTGGAGACCGCGCTTAGGCAAACGTAGTGTAGGACGACCTGCAGCACGATGGTCCGACGACATGAGAAAGGTGGCGGGTAGCGGATGGATCCTGCTCAAGACCGGGATGGTTGGCGCTTTCTTGGAGAGGTCTACGTTCAGCAGTGGACGGCGATAGGCTGAGTATATAATGATGAAACACGTAAGGGATCGAAGGTTGTTGACATAGCCCAAATAATTAGTGCTGAAGTGGCAATGGGCAGGGCGCATAGCTCGTAGAACTGACGGCCGGTGGGGCAGAAAGGTTCTCACCCACACGGTGGACTGATAAGCTCACGAAGATCGCGGGAAGCCACTGGGTGCGGGCCGCTTTCGACTGAGCGCTTTATAAGTATTTGGAGGAGGCCTATGTCTAGCAGTGGACGTCTTTCGGCTGATGATTATGAATGATGAAAAAACCCACTTAATTCTCTATAAGTCTAGATCACACACTGTTGCTACATGAGCAAAGAGGCTTTCGATATTTTATGAAGAAGTCATAATATAAAATTTTTAAAAATATACGTTGTTTTTCCGAAATCCCTTATAACATTCGTGCTTGCTCCCATGAAAATATAGGTAAATAGTGCAGTAAAATTTATAACTCCAATTTGTGTGGAGTCCAAAATTATTTGCTCGTTAAAACACATTGTAGTTTATAGGTTCACAGTAATTGTTTAACCTATGGCCAAGTAATTTAGTTAGATTAAAGATAATAAGGCGTCCACTTGAAAAATAACATTATTTTTCCGTACGCTGTTCACTGCGGTTTCAACCTCGTCAATATATATTTTTTTTGGGATAAAAAAGGAGTACACAGACATACACAAACTCACGCCTGTATTCCCCGAAGGGGTAGGCAGAGGTGCATTTCTGCACCCACATTTCACCAGGTAACAGTCCCGCGTAATAGGAGTCGAGCCTATTGCCGTTTTTCGGTCACATTTCCAGACTCCGGGCTGTTACCGAAAATTTCCTAATGGAATAACCCAATAACACTTTGCCGGACCCGGGAATCGAACCCAGGACCTCTAGATCGCACGGCAGGAGGCAGTTAAAAAGTAAAAATGGAGTATATGTATTAATTCAGAGTGTCATCGAATTTCATCATAATTATTTGATTTATAGAATTAGTACAGTTGTCTGGAATAAGTAGATTTTAACTATTCCATTCCTAGCATATACTTAAAACAGTAAATTAAGTTTGTTCCTTGAGTATACAGGCTTGACTGAAAGTATGTACGAGTATATAGGTCTCATAATGAATTACCACTCACAGTGAGAAAACCTGCAATTTTGAGAGTATTACACAAGAAATTTATTAAGTATGAGAATTCTACCATCCTGCACAAGGTAAGGTTGACTTAGACTCACGCCTTTCAATGAAGAGGCCTATGCCCAGCTGTGGGATAAATATGTGCTAATATAGACTAAAAACTAACACCGATTTACAAGCCATGTACCTACCTATACGAATATTTGAAATCTACGATACAAATATAAAAAATTTCTTAGGAATTTCTTAGGTGTGTAGTCCGCCAACCCGCACTAGGCCAGCGTGGTGGACTAAGGCCTAAACCCTCTCAATGGTAGAGGAGGCCCGTGCCCAGCAGTGGTACGTATATGGGCTGATGATGATACAAATATGGCAGCGCATAAAATCGAACTCATCTCCTTTCGTTTGTTATGACCTTCAATCCCCGAGCTATAGAGTCGATTTATTTCGTTTCTGAAGTCAGAAGTTGCCATGGCGATATTGTAGAAGAAATGATACCGAACGGGTTGCTAAGAGGCACGCCTTCAAATGATCCCTTTATTTATCCAACCTTTTGATGTGAGCATTGTAGGTCATTTCCTTGCTTTCTGAATAATCTATATAAACCAGTCGATCTTTCATGTTGGAACCTTTCGAATAATTGTGTCATAACATGGTATATATTTTCTTTAATCGAGTTTGATTATTTTTTGTTGGATATATTTTATTGTATTGGTAACGTGGTGCATGAGTGCGACGTGCTATCGAGAAGTCTAAAGTTAGAATTCCGTGTCAGCATACATTGGTTTTTTTTTCATTACGAAATTCTCAGGCACACGGAGTCTAAAATTGCGACCGAAAAAATCAATTACTTTCATTATTAATTTGACGTTTAGGATTTTCTATCTCACATTCCGTGGTTTTATCGCAATCATTATTGTAAATGACGTTTTAATTGGAAATATACGGAAACATACTGACAGCTTATGCCTTTGACAGGTAGCAACGAAGTTTTACATCAGTAATTCATTGCGTTGTTTACAAATAATTTGATATCGATGAAAATATCAGAAGCAGAATATCTGTCAATTTACATGTCTAGTTGTCACAACCACAAAACGCAAATGTTATAAAGAGAAAAGATTTGTATTTTCGTTTATAATAAGTAATAAAAAAAATAAACTGCCTCGTGGTCTCGCGGTACAAGTATGTGCCGTGCGATCTAGAGGTCCTGGGTTCGATTCCCGGGTCGGGCAAAGTGTTATTGGGTTTTTCCATTAGGAAATTCTCAGTAACAGCACGGAGTCTGGAAATGTGCCCGAAAAACGGCAATAGGCTCGCCCCCTATTACGTGGGACTGATACATACCTGGCGAAATGTGGGTGCAGTAATGCACCTCTGCCTACCCCTTCGGGGAATACAGGCGTGAGTTTATGTATGTATGTAATAAAAAAATAATAGTATTATTAGGATGATTTTTGTATATAGTAAAGTATATGGAAATCAATCTAATAAATTTTGAGTTAATTGTTTGTAAGTCACCCAACAGTCACATACATAGTTCTGACACCACACTAAGATCAAGTTTTATATCGTGGGTTTTAGAAACTACGAGAGACTTTTCGCTCTCACAAACACCCAGACACGAAATAAATATTTGTGAATCACACAAACATTTATCTCGGTGCGGGGATCGAACCCGTGGCTTCTCATTTCACAAGCTGGTGTTTAGCCAACTGCGCCAACTATTTATTTCTTGGGAGTTGACATAAGCTTATTTTTTTATAAAACTACGCCTAGGCGGGACCCGATTGCTAGTAAATAATATCTGCAAAAAATCTAAAGTCTTCTGTAGTAAAATACTGCTAGTTTTCGAAACGAAAGCTCCGAATCTCCATTTAGTCTAAGTAATAGTTGAAGTTACATAGACATTTGTCGGACAGCTTGAAAGCTCGGTAAGCTCGCGAAAGCTCAAAGTTCGGAGGATGAGCCACAGTTTGCGCAAACTTTTAGACCTTAGTTGTTCATCTACTATTTGCATGGAAGTGTTTTGTTTAAAATAACTTTGAATCAAATTTTGATTATTATTCGTTAATTAAAATGTGGTTGATTATATAATTACCTTTCTTTATTCTTGGTCCATTTGGCTAGATACCGGCTTATGCAACGCGAGGCCACGGGAGTCCAAGACAAATCAGACAGAACTATGTATGTGAATTTTGGGTTTTTGAGAAATTTCTTAGGTGTGTAGTCCGCCAATCCGCAGTAGGCCAGCGAGGTGGACTAAGGTATAACCCTCCCAGCAATAGAGGAGGCCTCTTGCTTGGGACATATATGTGCTGATAATGATGATGATGAAGTGGTAGCATATTTATGTATTTAAAATTCATTGTAAACATAAGATTAAAACTATGGACAGTAGCTTTAATAAGTTCAAAATTCGGTCGCACAAGTCGATCTCTTACAACAAAGGATGCAGATGTAGGAAGAGAAATGAAAGGTAGTCGTAAGTGCACAAGGGTAATTAAACAAAAATAATAATAAAATTAAAACAGAGGTCGTTAAATATTATTCAATACATACATATACATATATACATAAATACACATACCTTCATTCAGCAACACAAGTAATAGTCCTTCAGCATTTTTTTAAATGATGGCAATGACTTTAGCATAGGTGGATAAAATGGACTATGATTATTCACATAAAAATTCAAAACTTTAAGTAAAATCATTTTTAAAGTTCTTTGTAGCTGAGTAAAATATTGTAGCTATAATAATGTAAGTGCAAATTAGACTTAGGTTATAAACATAGGCGCGAATATCCCACGTTTTTTTTCCGCTTACAGACCGTCAACGTTATTACCCTAAGGTTGACTGGTAGAAAATGCCATAGGCATTAAGTCCGCCTTTATCATCATCATCATCATCAGCCCAAATACGTCCCACTGCTGGGCACGGGCCTCCTCTACAACTGAGAGGGATTAGACCTTAGTCCACCACGCTGGCCTAGTGCGGGTTGGTGGACTACACACCTAAGAAATTCCTAAGAACTTTTTAGGTGTGCAGGTTTTATCACGATGTTTTCCTTCACCGTTAAAGCAAGTGATAATTCATTGTGAATACACACATAACTTCGAAAAGTCAGAGGTGTCTGAGGTTTGAACCTGCGACCGCCGAAATTCTCGACCGCGCGCCTAAACCTCGAGGACATCACTGCTGCCTTTATACATTCATTGTATGTATATAAAGCATTAATAAATAAATACGTTAAATTCATTAGGAATACCATTAAAATCATAATTGAAGCAATGTCATCAAAGCGGTTATAACTTAATGACTCCCAGCTTGCGACAAATGGTGCTTCAATGTAACTAATTTAATTAAACCTTTTAGGGCGGGCGAAATTAATTAAATCACGGCTTGTGATTGAATTAGCATTTTTATATGAACAAAATAGCAGAGGCGGCATTATGTTATTCATTATATAAATTTTATAAAGACGAAGAATTTGGTTTTAGTATAAATAACTTCTTATATCTTCTTATATATAAAAATGGATCGCAAAATGTGTTGGTAAGCGCATAACTCAACAACGCCTGGACCGATTTCGCTAATTCTGTTTTTGTTGTGTTTGCTATTGTTAGGAGAAGGTTCTTATGAAAGAAAAAGTTAAGAAAATTGCGAGGAATATGGTAAAAACAACAATTTAATTTTCTCATATAAACTGTTCTACCTAATATTCTGTCAAACATTTTATGTTTATCCCGTCAATATGGTTAATGGTCCCCTCAAATTAAAGAACGTATTTAAATAAAGGTTTTGAATCGACAACATATATCCAGAATATTCGAATAATTGCGTATTTTAGATTTTAAAAATGTAGAATAATGTCAGTAATAAAAAGGGATTGACATATTTATTGGTTGTCAAATATTTATGCGTGCGTTCAGAAATGTATTTTTAAACTCCTTGGTTGTACCTGATTTACAAACGAAGGCAGGTTCGGTAGTCATCACGCTTTGAAATCTAAAACACCCACAGCTATGCAATGGAATGCGCTTGGTGTTAAGAAAATTGTTGAGTAATGTTATTCACGTGACGATACTGAAAAGACAACTTAGAGATGAATTGGTGCTTGAGAATTCATCAATTAGATTGATCTAAGATTTCATTGATCCTAACGGGTATGACCATTGAGTTCAAACGAATTCAGTTCCCGATTCGTCATGCCTTCGCAATGACGATTAACAAAAGATGTTTGTTATCTTTTAGCCCATATATGTACGTCCCACTGCTTGGCAACTAAGAGGGTTTAGGCTTCAGTCCACCACACTGATGCTTCAATGAAGAGAATTAAAACCGACTACATCCCATCCCATATGTACATGTTTAAATAAATCATGACTTGCGGAGACACGATTGATGCATTTAATTTTCGTACTTATTTATTTCTGTATTTTTATCTCAATAAAGTGCTGAACTTAATATTTAGTTCCATACAATCAAAAATAAAATTCAGGTAATATGTAAATATGTAACATTCAATGACTGTTAGGGGATACGAAGTTTTCCGGGTCAGCTATTATAAATGTTAATGTTTTGTTTGTTACGCTTTCACGCCAAAACTACTTAACCGATTATCATGAAAATTTGTACACATAGTCTTCGAGATATAAAAAAGGACATAGGATTCTTCTTATTAAAAAAAATTACGGAGGATAAAAGAATTGAAAAATGATTGAAAAAAGATTTGAATGACTTTTGGTATGCAGATAGGTGGGATCCACCGAAGTAACATAGGTGGGAATGGTTATCCTTACTATTATATAAATGTGAATGTAGGGATGTTTGTTACGCTTTCACGCAAAAACAAAAATTTTGGTATGACCATTAAAATGTTGACCGATTCTCAGACCTACCTACAATATACACACAATATTTCATAAAAATCAGTCGAGCCGTTTCGGAGGAGTTTGCTAAAAACACCGCGGCACGAGAATTTTATATACATATATGGCAAAACAACGTTTGCCGGGTCAGCTAGTATTAAGTATAAAGACGGACTTAATGCCTAAGGCATTCTTAACAGTCAACCTTTGGGCGATGCAGAGATAAAAGGTAGGTGCATAAACAGCGAAAAGGTTAAAACAATATAATTTTTTTTTGCCTTATATACGTTAGGATCTCAAGCAATTTTAGTTGTATTTGGACAGTTGTATGTAGATGTTATAGCCTTTTGATTTATTGAAGTCACATACAGGTTTCTTAAATCACGCTATGACTTACTAGAGGAGTAATGACCATAAAATGAAGAGCAAAAAAGTTATTGACTTATGCGAGAATTCATATTTAATTGAATAGTTTGAGGGTTTGGAAATGAAGCATTTTACCTAAGCTAAGCTTGACTAAATCGCTGTTAAAGAATAAGATATAATGTACAAACTTGATGTAATTTTGTGTAGATCAGGTGCTGTAGGATATACTTAATTTACAAACTGAACAGAAAAACGGACTTCTTACAAAAAGATTCAATAACCAAAAAAACATCTTAAATCACAAATGAAGCCATATTTCCTGCTTACCTGAGAGCCTGTTACGCCAATGGCACATAAAATGAATTTTATTACAATCTACGCCATACGCCGTGATAGAAAATCTTATGGATGTATAAATGTGCGTAACATTGTCAATGAATTTTACTGTAAGATATTTGTAGGCGTCTGTATTATGGTATGCACAACATGAACACTTCCTATTCCGTTCACAAAGTATTTTATTTGTTTAAATAAATAATATTTATAGTCGCCTCGTGGTCTCGCGGCACAAGTATGTGCCGTGCGATCTAGAGGTCCTGGGTTCGATTCCCGGGTCGGGCAAAGTGTTATTGGGTTTTTCAATTAGGAAATTCTCAGTAGCAGCACGGAGTCTGGAATTGTGCCCGAAAAACGGCAATAGGCTCGCCCCCTATTACATGGGACTGATACAAAACCTGGCGAAATGTGGGTGCAGAAATGCACCTCTGCCTACCCTTTCGGGGAATACAGGCGTGAGTTTATGTATGTATGTATTTATAGTCATAAAACTAGATAGAATCTCAAAGTAGACATATGTAATTAAAATGCTGTAGGTGGGTAGCCCTTTTGCATGTTTACGTACCGCGCGGCGGTAGGCCTTATTTTTTCTAAAATACGGCCGAGTTAAAATACTGTATGATAGTATTACCGTGCCACGGGGCTGTCTAAAATTCTTCGAGTAATGGGAGATAGTCGTCACTACCTTGACTTTATACCTTTTTTTATATACTGCACCTTAAGCTAAGAACTTATCAAAATATAGTATTAAGTGAAATAATTGTCTATTTCTCGTTATTCACCACAATTGTACTGTAATATAGAGTAGTTTTATAAAATGTGGTGCCAATATAAAAGAACACAAATAGCCAATCAGTTGAACACAAAACACATAACAATTATTTCGATCACATATCGTCCGTATAATTAAGCACTGATTATCTGCGCACGTACCATCCGATAATACCCGCAAAGTTCATCGGGGTCCAATATTTTAAATTTATTTTATTGTTTTCATTCCGCATTCGTAATGAGATGGAATGAGGTTTTATTCTGTTTGCGGGATGCTGTGCAAAAATATAATTCGGGGACAGCCGGTGCTAAAATAAAACAAAACACGACCAGTGTAAGTGTAATCTGAGGCGCGTATTTTTTAAAAATATTCCAGCTTGTGAATTTGTTAAGGTACACTGGGAATTATTTGGAGGCCTAAATTAATTACAAGACCACGATTTTCTCCTAAATGTGTAACCTGTAACAGTATAGAAATTTCCTTGTGGTAGGATTTGAGTGACAGTTTGCAGTGCGCATAAGTCCTTATGACGTAAAATTTGTCATAGTGACCTACCTAATATGCAGTGAGTAGTGGCGGTTCTTCCATAGAAGCCCAAAAGCCCAACTACAAACAAAATCTGATTTTTCTGATTGAAGAATTGTATCTTTGTATTTTTTTTTTTTAACACAAGTGAATTGCGGGCCTAAATGGATTATTCTCGTCAAATATAATAGTCTGCGATGACGCAAACTAACTCTATTAAAGCCAGCCCTTTTGAAGCATACAATAAATTCTAAATATGCAAATGAGGTCCGGAAATATTACTTTATTTTTCCACTACACGAAACCGAGTTGTACAACAGAATTTTTACATGTTTAATGAATTCAGCGGATTTGTACCCGCGACAATAGGGTCGCGTGTTTTACACTGAAATCGTATTGTGATTGAAAATTCAGGGTGCTCCCTTGTCTTTTTTATTACTCGGTACTTTTATATACACATACATATACAGTCAGCGAGAAAACCAGGTCCCGTAATATTGTGTATCAAGAACATGTAGAACATACTCCAATATTACTGAAATCGGAAACATCGTGTTTTTTTACCTGTCCTCTTCGCGTGGAGTGCCTCTTATACTCGTATTAAAGGAAAAGCTAGTATTCGAATACAAATAAATATTATAAATAGACATAAAAATTACGTTAATTAATCAAGCAATTAAAAAAAGTAAATTTCTATAAAGTGGTGAAGTCACTCGCAACTCCCAACCTTCCACGGAAACGTTACAGTTTGCTGCGAAACGAGTTATGGTGGCTATTTCCATTTTAAACTAATAACAACGTGAAAACTTTTGAGGAAAATGTTGGGTAATTTCCCGGAAAAGTGGTTTCTTTCTGTTTCGCAAACGACGAAGTTTCAACATTTATAAAACGTGATTTGTTTTTGTATACGCGTGACTTTTTCAATTAAAAACGGGGCTACGTCATATTAATTAGTACAAAGTGCGTGAAAGTAATTATTTAGACACGCGATTAGTCAAGACACCATTACGGTTGTCGCCTGTTAGTAACCATACACAACCTCTGAATTATTATTGGGGTTTTCATAAAACCAACGAATTTGAATGCCAACAACTTTTCGTGTGGAAACCAATATAGTATTCAACATTTTAGTTCTACGCGAAAGTAATCGGCGCCAAGAATTTTTTTTAACGAGTTTTATCCCCTACTTTATGATGTGAATAAGAAACACATTATTGTGAATAAAAGTTACATAGAAAGAAAAAAAATTACAACTGAGGGTTTATGGCTATTATTGCATACATCATCATCAGCCCAAATACGTCCCACTGCTGGGCACGGGCCTCCTCTACAACTGAGAGGGTTTAGGCCTTAGTCAACCACGCTGGCCTAGTGCGGGTTGGCGGACTACACACCTAAGAAATTACTAAGAACTTTTACGTGTGCAGGTTTCATCACGATGTTTTCCTACATCGTTAAAGTACGTGATAATTCATTGTGAATACACACATAACTTCGAAAAGTCAGAGGTGTGTGCCTGGGGTTTGAACCTGCGTCCGCCGAAATTCTCGACCGCGCCCCTAAACCTCGAGGCCATCACTGCTTATATTATATGCACGCTATTGCGTACATGATTTGGTAATATTATTATTATTACTAACTATTATTATACCGGGTCGTGGTAAGTGGGGCAGAAAGGTTCCCGAGTGGAGGCCGCGTATTGGCAAGCGCGTTGGACGTCAACCCACAAGGTGTACTGACGGTATAACCAAAATCGCTGGACGCCACTAAATGCAGGCCGACAGAGTGCTTTGGAAGTTTTTGGCCTATGTCCAGCAGTAGACTTCCACTGCTGGACTGATGATGATGATGGTTAGTATCATTGGTTTTTTCTATTATAAAATTTCCAGCGCATGCTCTTGTAATATGATATTTCTACTTTAAACACATCTCGTGAAGAGTAATTATAAAAATACTCCTTTACCTAGCCCTTCGGTAATACAAGCGCGAATAATTGTATGCGTATAATAAAAATCATATTCTCCAAGCTTCCATAATACTATCGTAAAAAATGGGCCTCAAGAAAAATTCCCTCGCCAAAAACTCGTAGAGAAAGTAACACGTAAATATGACATCACAGTGCCTCGCTAAACAGCAATTACAAAGCAAAATTCACTTAACCGAAGCCAAAGGGGGGATCCGGCCATATCGAGCGTCGCCGTCCCGTCAAATTTACATAATCCACTCTGATTGTATGAATATTTACCGAGCTATGTTACGCTTTATTATATTCAAATAAGTTATAATCTACATCTTGTCGCGTCGGCCTCGCGTCTCTATTCAGCCAGCTTGAGTCTGTCCTTAGCCTTTTTGACTTCAAACAACTCTAAATTTTTCCTGAATTTCTTTAAGAAAAAAAGGTGGAAACTCTACTATAAAATAAATTACGCCCGAACATCTCGATTACGATATATCCACTTTAACCTCCTGGATCCTAATACGAAAAAAATTACGCTGCTATAATAGCCGATAGTACTTTATAAAGAATTTAGCCTAGAGTCCTGAATCTTCTGTCGCTTGTATTAAGGTCTAAAATGAATACCTCAATTAATGTCAGGACTTGACACGGGCGTCCATTTAGTTCTTTCTACAGGACGCAGGGATCCAGGAGGTTAAAGCCAGAAGTCTAATGAAAAAGGTTTCTAAATCAACCCACACGCATCCCACTGCTGGGCACGTCCCTCCTCTAATTCTGAACGGGCTCGGCCTTAGTCCATCCCTCGGGCCTAAGACGGGATTATGTACTCCACAACTAAGATCCTTAAATTTTTTAAGGTGTTAATTTTAATAAACTTGACATGCTACATTTGGAAAACAAAAAAAAAACAAGAAGAAGAATAACGTTGAAGAAAACAGGCATTTATGTGTAATTTTGTTAGCCTAAAATATTTAACAAAAATACTATTAAAATTACACTTTAATGAGACAAGGCTAAATAACGAGGAAATCAAATAATTGTTATTTATCGTAAAAGTAACGGCGACATAATATAAGACCAAGATATTTTGATCCCTAAGTAATAAATATTAATGTGTTCTTAGCAACCTACTTCTTATTTACTCATTCAATAAAATTCCAATGTTGGAGCAAGGATAAAAGACATCATCCTAGGAAAGAAAGTAAAATAAAATAAGGAAAATATATTAATAATTTTGTATACAAATATGGAATTACTATTCCTGTTTTTGTTATGATTTTCATTACCTTTTTGAATTGATTCAGAGTAATAACGTTCTGCTATTTTCGTGAAACTAATTTTGTAGGAATACCTATAATATTTTTTACATTCCTGAGGCTAATTTGGTAAGTTATAGAATGTTTATTTGCACATTCAAATACTCATTTATCATATACGAGTACTTAAATGCACACTCATGCAGAAACATATACACACAATTAATAATTATATTACATACATATACATAACATCACGCCTATATTCACTGAAAGGGTAGGCAGAGGTGCATTACTAGACCCACATTTCGCCAGGTATCAGTCCCACGTAATATGGGCCAAGCCCATTGCCGTTTTTCGGGCACATATCCAGACTCCGTACTGCTACTGAAAATTGCCTAATGAAAAAAACTTAATAACACTTTGCCCAACCCGGGAATCGTACCCAGGACCTCTAGCTCACACGGCATATACTTGTGCCGCAAGTCGCAGTCGTCAGTTTATATGATACATGAGTCGCAAAAAAAATGTACCTACTGTTAATGTTACTCTATGTTAGTACTCAAGAAGTTTTTCTTTGCCGTTGAAGTGAAGTCATTATGAATACACACATAACTTCGAATTGATATACTTCTGGCCTCGAGGGCGTCAGGGCTTATTTAACAAAATGTCTGTTATAAATTTCGCACACCCGTTAATAGATACAAGGACACCGGAATTCACAGTGAAATCCCAAAGAAAAATATCACAACATTTATTTAAAAAAAAACTACTAGAAATATTAAAAACATTTTGTCGTGGCTGAGTGTAATTTTAACACGTACGGGAGCCGGCAAAGCGTTACTTCATTTTGACAACAACAATTTGTCGTGCGCCATTTTGAATTTTTTATCCTTTAATCATGACCACTAGTGTCTGACGCATTAAAAATAGAAAATTACTCTCACTCTTCGTGAAATGAAACGTTTAAATTATAAATATGACTTTATACCTAATAGCAACTATTTTTGTGACTCCACATTAAGGTGCCAAACTTTTGCTGAAGTATCAGACCTTACGACACTAATATCCGAAACAAAAATTCGTGGACCACATGATCATGAATGTGATTCATTAGATAAAAATAACTTATTGACGTTAGTAGAAACTAAAATAAATATAAAATAATATATACATATACTCACGCCTGTATTCTCTGAAGGGGTAGGCAGACATGTATTTCTGCACCCACATTTCGACAATTGTGTTTTCGTCCCAAGTAATAAGGGGCTTAAATAAATAATATATAAATTTGCAGAAAAAATTTAAGAAACGAAAGTGACAAAATATTATAATACAGTCCAAATAGAATGTTCTGTCGTGTCGTGATGGCCTCGAGGCCTAAGCACACGGTCGAGAATCTTAGCGGGCGCGGATTCAAACCCTAGGCATCCATCTCTAACTTTTCGAAGTTATGTGTGTATTACTAATGAATTACCACTTGCTTTAACGGTGAAGGAAAACATCTTGAGGAAATCTCCGCACCTAAAAATTCTTAGGAAATTCTTAGGTGTGTAGTCCGCCAACCCGCACTAGGCCAGCGTGGTGGATTGAAGTCCAAACCCTCTGAGTTTTTGAAAAGGCATGCGCCCAGCAGTGGGACGTCTATGGCCTGATGATGATGATGATGAGAATGTTTCGTAAATAAAATCTCTGATGATGATTTGAAGCAAAATTACAATACTTAACACGACATTGATCAATATTACACAAAAGAGAATAAAAATTATATAAATATCAGGTCCATGACAATAGACGTACTTTCCACACTTTGTGACCTAAGGACCCTAAGGACTATTCAACAAAAATATCCCAGGGGTCAAAATAAACTGGACGCTATCGGCCTTTATTGACGTCGTTAGCATAAAATAATACAAACACATTTTAATAGTCTTTTTATTTGGCTACGGCAGGAACAAATTGGTCCACGATGAACGATATTCTGTTTTATTTGAGGATAATAAGTTATTTTTTTGCCTTTTTGATACGATTTTCTACGTTCCAATAGTCAATGTTACTATGATTAATGAGATGGCATGTGTGGATTGAAATAAGAATTGTTGTATCGTGGTTTTACTTAGTATAAATTTTAGGTTTTTCCAATACTTAAGTACGACTGAGATATTGGTCTACGCTTTTATCAGATAAAGTGATTTTTTTTTGTTTCCCTATCCCACCACACACGCCACTGTAACTCCTGTGCTCCAGGATCAACAGCGGCACGCACAGTATTGACCGAAAACCGAATTTGTCATGATCCCGCAACGAAATTAATCAGAAAATAATATACAGGAGGTGTTGGAAAACAAAGAGTTGTCCACTTCCCTCCACAGCAAAGCGGGAGACAAAATATTGAACTATGAGGTTTCACCCTCACGTAAAAAAGACGATTTTATACCTCATGTACGACCGTTGACTTTCCTTCAAGCTTTGATAGTACTGACCACGAAGTTTTTTACGAGTGTAGGTCATTTATTATTATAATTTCAGACTTCATTAAACGACCCTCTTAATCGTTTCAACTGGAAATAATTTTATGCACATCGTAAAGCAAATTAACATTTTACTTTGTATTTTAATTATTTCATTAATCACTTTTTAATGCTGCAAAAAATCTGCATTGCACACGCGAAATTTGACATTAAGGACTTTATTTAAATGCTTCGTGGTCATTCCTAAGCCAGCTTGAACCAAAAGTTTCGCTAGTCCATAAAACCAGAAAACTGCCAGCACACGTTTTTTCTTTAAACTTAGCGTGAAGAATTATCTCCGCAGGCCAGCATGAGGGTATTGGTCTCTTTGGACATCATCAGCCTACTGCTGGGTACAGGCCTCCTCTACCATTGTAAGGGTTTAGGCCTTAGTCAACCACGCTGGCCTAGTGCGGGTTGATGGACTACAGACCTAAGAATTTTTAGTTGTGCAGGTTTCATCTTTCCTTCACCGTTTAAGTAAGTGATAATTCATTATGTATACAAACACGTAACTTGAAAAAGTCAGAGGTGTGTGCCTGAGGTTTGAACCCGTAACCGCCAAGATTCTCGACCGTGCGCCTAAACTAACCTAAACTGTGAGGAAACCCATGCACCTAAAAATTCTTAGGTGTGTAGTCCATCAACCCGCACTAGGCCAGCGTGGTTGACTAGGGCCTAAACTCTCTCAGTTGTAGAGGAGGCCGAAGCCGAACCGTGGGTCGTATATGGGGGCTGATGATGAAGTTGATGAAGTGTCCTATGCCCATTACAAAAGTCCTATTTCCTTACTATAAATCATTAGACTAGCGTCTTACGCTTGAAAGTGTAAGACAGGCGGAGTTACTTAAGCATTATTAAGGAATGTATTTAAAAAATAATCTACCGTAGAACATTAATTAATAGAAGAGTTTTATGAGCATCCTGCGGTAGCCGTAATTATAGGATTAAGGTATTAAGCGCCAAGTAATAAGATGCCACATTTTATTATAAAACTAGCTTTTGCTCGCGACTCCGTCCGCGTAGACTACATGGTTGGGTTCAGAAAGAAAATAATTTGTAGTCTATTTTACTCCACAGAGTCCCATTTATGTCCATACCAAAAAGCATTCAAATCGGTCAAATAGACGTGAAACGTGTGCCGCCGCGCACCGGCCGGCCGGCGCCTTGTACATCATTGCGCGCTTTATCATTTTTTCGCTGCGGTGTTATTTTAAAACTGCGATATCTTCTAAGATACTCATTGAAATCAAATGATGTAAAGGGCAAATTTCTTTTAAATTAAATACTTGTGATGAATAACGTATTTATTTGGATAAGGATTAATATCGTATTTATGAAAACACCATTTACAAATAATGGTTTATTTCAGAACAAATTTGGTTAGCATAAAAAAGGTTATAGTGAGCCAACCTTAAAAGATAGACATATGCTGTCGAGGACTTTTTTTTAGAACTTTTAAAGGGGAACAATTCTGTCATACATTATTTTAGCGAAACTTTAACCGTTTCCGCAGCGCACGCAGCGGAAGTTCTCAAAAGGAAAAAAATCCCCCGATTTTGAAACATAATTTATTGTTGCTCCGCTCCTATTAGTCGTAGCGTGATGTTATATAGCCTATAGCCTTCCTCGATAAATGGGCTTTCTAACACTGAAAGAATTTTTTAAATCGGACCAGTAGTTCCTGAGATTAGCGCGTTCAACCAAACAAACAAACAAACAAACAAACAAACAAACAAACAAACTCTTCAGCTTTATATATTAGTATAGATAATCTCTTTACATTATTCTATGACAGACGTCGTAGCGCACTTGGATAGACACCGGCTAGGATAGGAGCTGCGGGTTCGAATTCTGCCAGAAGACAAATGTTTGTGTGATCCAACAGTAGTTGATTCTGGTGTGAGTAAACACTCAAAAACTTGAGAGCGCAGTTTCTCGTAGTTACTGATAGCCACGACACAGAACTAGTATCCTAGTGTGGAGTTAGAACTATGTACTCGTAAGTGATTGTTTATTTATTTATAAAGTGTGAATAATTTTATAAAAACATTTCCCTATTTATCGGCCGTTGGAGCAGACAAATGTTGGAGTGGAGACCGCGCTTAGGTAGACGTAGTGTAGGACGTCCTGCAGCACGGTGGTCCGACGACTTGAGAAAGGTGGCGGGTAGTGGATGGATAAGGGCTGCTCAACACCGGGATGGTTGGCGCCTACTTGGGGAGGCTTTCGCTCAGCAGTGGACGGCGATAGGCTGAGAAAATTTCCCTATTTATTTCATTTTTGGTCCTCATGTTGAAGTTAACTTTATTTTTTCTATTCGTTTTAAGTGTAATTGGCCTGAGCACGGAGTCTAGAAATGTACCGCAAAAGTGGCAATAAGCTCGCCCCCTATTTATTATTACACTTCAAACACAACTTTCTAAGCGTGGGTTTTTGCGCTTACATCTTCGGTGATAAAAGCGTGTGTGTTTGTGATTTGTAGTAAAATATATTCTGGACAGAAAGACAAAACTATTGTTATTTCAACTTTATCTGCTTGGATTAGAATCTCAACAAATATCAAACTAAAGCACAAACAACTAAACCGGACGTATAAATTAGCTTTTTTCAGATACTTATCCGTAACACTATAAATCTTGCATCCCACTCCCTCAAACGGTATTAGAGAGGGACAAAAAATCTCCAACTTCGATAGCATAAATAAACTTGGTCACAGTTCCACTCGGCCACATTAACAATTCGTATTCCGCCCCCTTGTCCACAATTATGTACACCCTCGCCCCCCTACGCCCCCTACGCACCTCATCACGCCCCCCGCCGGTCGTTATATGGGTCAATCGCGCCAAACCCTTTAATCAAGCCGCCAAATTGTAGATGTGAATATGTCTATAGAGTTGTTAATGGGGATTATTTTTTCTAATTCGGAGTCTGCTTTGTTGGTACAACTTGTTACTATGACTGGTTAGTAGAGATTGCAAACCGGGCCCGGCCGGGCCGGACCCGCCCGGGCCCGGTGCTCTTTTACGCACCCACCGGGCCCGGCCATTCTTACCGGGCCCGGTCACCGGGCCCGGTCAGCGGACCCGGTAAGTAAATTGAGGCGCGGGATCGCCTACTCATAGTAGTTACTGTTGTATAATACTCGTATCGATTTATTCTTTCAGACTGAAAAATAATTGTTTCTTTTTGTTTTGTTATATTATACTTATGAAGCCTACGTAACGTAACCAATTTGACGTTACATGTTAAGACTTTACAAGTTTGGTTGTTTACAGTTACGGTACAGCCTAGCCAATAAGATTTTGCTATTTGCTCAATTAGTAAGACTCACTAGTCTTAATAGCTTAAAGTTTAAGAAAAAAATAACTTTACTTTTAGCAAATAAGAATTTGTTTTGTTTATACCAAAGCTACCAAACTTTATTTATCTATCTAATAAATTGTTATGACACGTTTAGTACTTTAAGCTGCGTTATTAGTTTCTTATTACAATTATTATGAGAGAAAGACCTGCTTGTTTAAATTTATAAAAATAAATAATTACTAATACTAATGTTACTTTTCCGTCCATAAGTCAAAGTAATCATTTTTTTGAGACTTGAGTGAGACTGATTATTGTGATAATTGTTCATAAGCCAGTTTGAAATGAAAACCTTGAATCATTGTCTTTTTTCATTCGTATATAGAAAATTTTCATAAAATACTTTAAAGATTTCATCGCTAACACAACCCGGCCGGGCCCGGCGGACCCGGCCGGGTTGGGAAACATACCGGGTTGCAATCTCTACTGGTTAGTCGTTGATCACGTGCCCAGCAGTGGAACGTTACACGTTAATTGTGTAATGTCTAGTTTATAAATTTCCATAGTGGGGTCGCTTGGTCGCTTGGTCAGTGTAAAGGTCGCGGGACGTCGCTGGATGCGGCTGCCTTGGAACAGCACACTTTGGAAATCATTGGGGGACGCTTTTGTTCAGCAGTGGACGTCCTTTGGCTGATGAATGAATGATTAAATTGTGGGGTCAGGATATTCTCATTTACATGTCAAATTATTTCAGTTAAATAAAGATTTTAAGGGTCAAATAATTATAATTATTCAGAATTTTGTAAAGTAAACCGGGCTTTTGGGCGTCTATGGAAGTACCGCCACTGGAACGTATATGGGCTGATGATGTATGATGTTAGTTGGTCCAACGTCTCATTAGTACGGCGTGCGACTACCTACTTGTCTATCAACTGGGTTAAATTACCTGATTGGGCTAGGTATCATTTGTTTCTCAAAGAAACACGGAGTATGTAAATATGACAAACGATATGTGCTCAAATATGTGGAATTTAAAATAATTTGCGAAATTTGGGTGTAGAAATACACAATAAACTCTGGAATGCACTTCCCTTGGAAATCAGGACGTGTACGAGTCGTTACTCATTCAAGTTGAAAGTACGGAAGTTGTTGACATCCAGAATGGCAGATGCTTCAGAACAATAGTTTGTTTATATAAATTATAAATGTATTTATTTATGTATGTAATATGTATATCTGTAATACATTAGTACCTATATATTTACTTAAGATATTTATGTTTTATATATCGTATGTATGTATGTATTTTGTTTAATGTCTTGTGTAGTATATCATAAATCATTTTACGCACCTACGCTTTTCATCTCTGCACCACCTAAGGTTTGACTGGTAGAGAATGCCTCAGGCATTAAGTCCACCTTTACATATGTTATGTATAAAGCGTAAATAAATAAATAAATAAATAAACTCTGAATGTGAAATAAGATGTCGCAGATTTGATTCTAGACAAGGTATATGTTTCTGTGATACAAAAATATCTATTAGTGTCCGTATAACTAAAAAACCCTTTTTCTTATACACAAAAAACACGAGTCCATCATAGAGAAAATCACACCCAAAAGGATCATCATCATCATCAATCCATCATGTTCCATTCTTTGGGCAAGTCTATGGCTGACAGCAGATTAGTTATAATTCAACAAACGTGCTAAATACAGGTACTAATGCTGATATATCCTTTAAATTTATTTACAAATAAACTGTTAAACGAGGGAACTCTAAATCAAACCAGTCACTTCCCTATCGTCGACAAATATACCAGGCGGCATAATTAGCCGTATTTACATAATAACACCTCATTAACAAAATGAGTTGAGTAACTGACACGCGATGAGGGCGAATAATAGAAGTTAGAAAAATTGTATTGAAACTCCCGTCAAGGTAATAGAGAAATCTTAGTGATAGACTAGACACATAATATGACCTCACGCCTGTATTCCCGAAGACGTAGTCGAAGGTGCATTTCTGCACCAACATTTCACCAGATATGTTTCAGTCCCACGTAATAGGGGACGAGCTGATTGTTTATCGAATATTTGCAGGCTCCATGCTGCTACTAAGAATGTCCCAATGGAAAAACCCAAACTTTGCCCGACTCGGTAACCTAGGATCTCTAGATTGCATGGCATGTACTTTTACCGCGAGAACACGAGTCGCAAGACTTGTCTATTAAGAAGAGCCAGATATTGGTGTACCACGCGAACCTAACTTCTTTTGAAATATACTTATATAACTAAGCGGGGATACAGGATAGCTACCCCACTGTTTGTGACATTCTTTTCTCAAAAGACTGTAGTCTTAGAACTAACCTTTATGTAAGCCATAGCTTGTTGTAATTATGTACTCTAAACACCTGAGTTTTGGTACACATTTCTTTGTGTAAGTCTAATTATTCGCTCAAATTTGGTTGTATCAGCTCCATGAAATTCGTCTGTGCGGTTGTCGGATGCACCGCCGAATAGATGACAATTTGGACCGCAGATCGCTGATCAAAGGCCGGCCAATAAATTCGGCTCTGATATCGAAGTGCGGATACTATTCCGGCGTTTGAATAGACCGTAGTATAATGTGATCGGTTGGTGAGTGAATTGTTTTTGTTTTTGGCCAGGTATAGACCATCCTCAAGTATTTCTAATAGTATAACAATAGTTGACCCACGAAAAGGCTTTGGAAAATGTACAAAACGCTAAATTATTAGGCGCTCTTTGACCGGCAAGGAACAAATAATATTCCGGTAAACATTATAAAAGTAAGTACCTAAGTCTGTAAGAGATCACCATGTGCGATAATTAAAATTAAAATTGTGTGATATCTCGTGGTCTCGCGGTACAAGTGTGTGCCGTGCGATCTAGAGGTCCTGGGTTCGATTCCCGGGTCGGGCAAAGTGTTATTGGGTTTTTCCATTAGGAAATTCTCAGTAGCAGCCCGGAGTCTGGAAGTGTGCCCGAGGAACGGCAATAGGCTCGCCCCCTATTACGTGGGACTGATACATGCTGGCGAAATGTGGGTGCAGAAATGCACCTCTGCTTACCCCTTCGGGGATTGCGGGCGTGGGTTTGTGTATGTGTGATAAATTTAGTCCACTGTATTTCAAAGTTTTTATCTATGTCTTCAATAGTTTTAAATAAGTAGTATAAATATTAGAAAATCAATTCTTTGAGCTCTAAAATGCAATCTTAAGGAATTTTATTCCTAAAATGCCAATTATGAGGATAGGCTACTTTGATTAAAAAAAAAATAGCTCAACGGAAACCGCGGGCAGAAACTAGCAGAAGACACATTGACGTATAATAAAATCATTTTACAATGTTTTAGCCATAAATACTTCAAAACAACTATCACAAAACAATATGACCAAAAACAATTAATTCTGCAATCTCGCCAAACGTACCAAAAACAAATTATCAATATCGCGCACGAACAACGCAGTTTGTCCTACAATCCCCTCCCCCGCTCCCCTTCTACACCCCCCGCTAATCTCTACACCGAAAATAAACTTGTAGATAATGGCAAAAACTTTTCCGGATTGCTATTAATGTCTCTATATAATTTACGATTGAAAATAGTCGAAACGGGCGCGAAATGCTCGGAATTTTTACGCATTTAATCAAGCCGTAAAGGATTATAATTTATAGCGTAATAAAAAGTTTATAAATAATTGCTCATCTGATCCGATTACTGAATGTTTAACTTATTACTTTGTCGTATTAATTAACGTTGATTTCATTTAAAATTTATTTTGTGTATTTATTTTATTTAGCCATTTCGCGTTTGTTTGAGAAACACGCGGGATAGATATCTCTATATCCTTCTATATATATAGGTCCCACTGCTGGGCACGGGCCTCCCCTACAACTGAGAGGGTTTAGGCCTTAGTCCACCACGCTGGCCTAGTGCGGGTTGGCGGACTACACACTTAAGAAATTCCTAAGAACTTTTTTTAGGTGTGCAGGTTTCATCACGGTGTTTTCCTTCACCGTTAAAGCAAGTGATAATTCATTGTGAATACACACATAACTCCGAAAAGTCAGAGGTGTGTGCCTGGGGTTTGAACCCGCGACTGCCGAGATTCTCGACTGCGCGCCTAAACCTAGAGGCCATCACTGCTTCTCCTCTCTCTATATCTTTCTATATAACATATTATATACGTCCCACTGCTGAGCACGGGCCTTTTACAACTGACAGCGGTTATGCCTTAATCCACCCTGCAGGCCTAATGGGATTTGTCGAACGTCAAATATCTAAGAAATTCTTTACGAGAACATTTAGATGTGGGGTGATGTTAGGGGTACCCCGACATACCCCTTTCGGCCTCCCCCGAGGTACTGGGGGTAAAGGGAAGCTTAAGGCGTTTTCCTCTCGTATATAAAAAAGGATGTCTGAATATGTTTTCTTTAATATAAATATTCATAAACTACGAACACTTAGCGATTGTGCCTGAGATTTCAACTAGCGACTGCAAAGAATTCGTCTCCACCGCGCCTAAACGTAGACCATGAAGACTCTCACACCGCAAAAGGCGTTATAACTTATTTGAATTACATAACTTTAATTGACTGCCTCGTGGTCTCGCGGTACAAGTATGTGCCGTGCGATGTAGAGGTCCTGGGTTCGAATCCCGGGTCGGGCAAAGTGTTATTGGGTTTTTCCATTAGGAAATTCTCGGTAACAGCACGGAGTCTGGAAATGTGCCCGAAAAACGGCAATAGGCTCGCCCCCTATTACGTGGGACTGATACATACTTGGCGAAATGTGGGTGCAGAAATGCACCTCTGCCTACCCCTTTGGGGAATACAGGCGTGAGTTTATGTATGTATGTATAACTTTAATTCAGAGACATACGCCCGAAATTTCAACTGACAACCGCCGAGACTTTGTCTCAACCACGCGATAATTCTAATTTATTTAATTTTTCGCGTGATTGTTACGGTTATTCACATTTCTGTTTTTTAATACCCTGCGTACATTATTTTTCCACCTCCGCACTCATATTTTGTAATGTTTATTAGCGTTATAAATTACAAAGAGGGCTTATTACTACGGTGCTGATACCACACGCACGCGTTCGGCTTGCACGACGGAATAAATGAGATTGTACAAAAACAACTGAAGATTCAAAAAAGCAATTTAGAGCACAAAATAGCTCAGTTAGAAGCAAAAAGGGTTGTCAAAGTGATTGCAAATTGTTTACTAGTGTCTATTTCAACTTAAGTGCACATGTAAAGTTCTTTTTAAGTCCCTATCCACACACCCGCCACTGCATCTCCTGTGCTCCAGGATCAACAGCGGCACGCACAGTATTGACGCCTAGCACTGAAGCTCATCAAATCTAAGAATGTAAATTACTTGTTAAAAATTACTCAATTACGCGAACGAAAATATAGAGAGAGGTCCGTGAAGCCAACTAATCCGCAATAGGCTTGCGTGACGGACTAAAGCCTAAACTTGTTCAAAATAGTGCTAAGCAGTTGATTATAATCCCAAATGCATAGACACCAATCATAAGGAGACAAAATTTACTCCTTACAAAACAAGTAAAATAATGAATACACCCATAAGTCATATACAAAACAAGTAAAATAAATTAATACACCCAAAAGTCATACATACATAGTCTTATGTCTTGTGTCGTGGGTATCAGAAACTACGAGAGACTTTTCGGCCTGACAAACACCCAGACCAATATTTGTGAATCACACAAACATGAAACTGCCTCGTGGTCTCGCGGTACAAGTATGTGCCGAGCGATCTAGAGGTCCTGGGTTCGATTCCCGGGTCGGGCAAAGTGTTATTGGGTTTTTCCATTAGGAAATTCTCGGTAACAGCACGGAGTCTGGAAATGTGCCCGAAAAACGGCAATAGGCTCGCCCCCTATTACGTGGGACTGATACATACCTGGCGAAATGTGGGTGCAGAAATGCGCCTCTGCCTACCCCTTCGGGGAATACAGGCGTGAGTTTATGTATATACAAACATGAAACATGAACCCAAGGCCTCTCGTATCACAAACTGGTGGCTAACCAGCTGCGCCACGGGGCTGTCAGTGATGTCAAATTCCCAAGATTCCGCCCCGATCAGTTAAAGCAAATTGGAAAGTGATTAGGAGCAGGTGGTGTTAAGTGCGTCACGGTACGTTAATCTCATTGTGGGTCCACCGCAGGTCGCCGTGATCCTCTAATGGGAATATGGCCAGATCTAAGACCTTTTGTATAATTAATTCATTATTAAGAGAGAATTTATTTTAATGGCTTTCGTTATCAATGGTGGGTTTTTTATTCATCAATTATAATGCTTAAGATTTTTGTAAAATCACTTTTATTAATATCATATTCTTTAATCGTACATATATACAATTATACATACATACATAACCTCACGCCTGTATTCCCTAAAGTGGTAGGCAGAGGTGCATTTCGGCACCCACATTTCGCCAGGTATGTATTAGTCCCACGTAATAGGAGGCGAGCTTTTTGCCGTTTTTCGGGCATATTTCCAGACTTCCTGCTGCTACTGAGAATTTCCTAATGGAAAAATACAATATCACTTTGTCCGACCCGGGAATCTAATCCAGGACCTCTAGATCGCACGGCACATACTTGTGCCGGGGGACCACGACGCGGCAGTTATATTGTTCAATCGTCTGGTTAAGAAAATGAAGAATGTGATTAGTAACAAAGAGAAGTGAGAATATGTATTTTTATTTATCAGACGTGATAATACAAAAAAACAACACAAATTTATTAAATAGTAGCCTGATTAACACTTTATTTTCATATTCAATACGAAATTTATAAATTTAAAGAAAACTAACAAAACAAAATAAGCACGATCACCAAATGAATTCAACTAATGTTGCAATTTAAAACTACAAAGGTTAAATCAAACATGACATTAAACTAAACAATATAGAGAGAGGTCCGTGAAGCCAACTAATCCGCAATAGGCTTGCGTGACGGACTGAAGCCTAACCTTGTTAACAAAGTAGTCCTCAGCAGTAGATTGTAATCCCAAATACATAGACACCAATCATAAGGAGACAAAAATCGTTTACTCCTTACAGAACAAGTAAAATAATAAATATACCCAAAAGTCATAGGTATACATACATAGTCTTGTGGCTTGTGTCGTGGGTATCAGAAACTACGAGAGACTTCCGAGAAATTACTGCACGATAATGGATCAGTGGCACGTCCTTCTCGCTAACCGTCCGCTTGCTCACCGCCGTCACCGTAATTCCTCCTTTTAAAGTCTGGACGCGTGACGTCACTTGTTTACGTCGGAAGTTTCGAAACTACCTTACAATATTCATATAATGCCTCCACTTCTCTTTGTTACTGAGTATTATGGAAATAGATATTTAAGCTGGACTGGTTGATGCCCACGTCTAAGTTTGGGTGAAATATTAATTTACATGGGTATTTACGGCTGGGTCATAAAAGAGATAGGCAGACGTATTGTAGATTCACGTTTCGATTGCTGTATTTTTATTCAAGCACAGTGGGTGAGCCAGTAGTATTTCGAGCCTTTTACCAGACTCCGTGCTGATAATTTCCCAATGGGAAAACATTGCAGTCGAATCCGGGACGTCTTGATCTATCGCCGTAAGATTTTATCATCATCATACCATTTACAACTGGGAAAGTGTAGGCCTTAGTCCATCACGCTGGCCAAGTGCGATTTGGCGGATTTCTAAAGAATTTTTAGGTGTGCCGGTTTCCTCACGATGTTTATACCGCAAAGAGAAAAATATTTGATTTAATATTTTTCTGATTTAGTTCAAGTCATGTGTATTTATTTGTCTTGATGTCACAACATTTGGTCCGCGACAAATCTACCGCCGAATTCTCGAGAATTACCATTTTATCACAAAATCTAAATCATGAGTAATTCCCTTCCAGTGTTTTGTTAGTGGCACATTGCGTTAGGTTATTACGTTAATAAACCTCATTTAAGTTTCTCCGTAGCCATCAAAATCTCATTACATCGAAGCACACGAGCGGAGTCACGGTACAAGTATATTATTAACGGCACTTACGTACACGAAAAACTTTTCAAATTCCCAACAAGGTCGACGGAAAATGCATCATCATTGCCATCGAATAATACATTTTATTTCGTGTATTTTCAGTTTTAATATGTGTATTTTAAATTCAAGTTTATGCGAATCACACATTATTCTAATTTTAAAATTTGAATGTTTAATTTTATAATAAAAAAATCAATTTTACTATCTCCGTTCTTAATTTAAATTAATTTACTTTTATTAAATTCCTTTTTTATTTCAATTTAGTTTATAACGTATTTTAAATTAAATCATTTTATGCTTAGTTAATAATCAAATGTATTTCAGTCAAAATACATCCATTATTTGTAAGTACATTCAAGTATAAAATATGTGTCTAGAAACGCGAAAAACACACGCCAACAATATATTCGCAATAAACAATCCTAAAGTTTCTCACAAATAAATCTTGGGCGATAGCTGAAACAGCCGTGAAGTTACGAGGTAGGCAGTAATGTGTCTCGTTATATATACCGCCTTTCGGCAGTTTGTTTATCTTAACGCTGAATTTTTTTATTATAACATAAAGAAAATTGAGTCCTTGAGGTAATGGCACTTTTTATGTATGGAAAATAAAGAGTTCTCTGTTAAAAACGTGGAACGACTGTAAGTTATGTATGTATAACTATATTTTATTGTTATAGTAAAAAAAATACCAGGCAGGTTGGTCCCATGGTACTTATTAGCGCGTGTGACCGCGATGTTCTGAGTTATATTTCAAGTACATGAATAGCCTTTAGGATTCAAAAATTCTTAGCAGCAGCAAGGAATGTAGAATTATGCGTGGCTAATACTGGAACATAGTCTATGCCTTCATATATGAAATCAAGGTACGTAAGAGGGGGAAAAAAGTACCTAAATGTCGCGAATGTATAAAACCGTCTGATCCAAACGTGAGCTGTCTGGAAAGATCCGGCGAAACATACACATTTGGCTTTATTGCAATTAAAATATACGCTGTATGATCCCAGATACCTCTTATCGCGACTCAAATCATACCGAATACACTAATGTGTATAATGTGTATTAATATCAGCTTGTCTTTAAAAAATCGGGCGATAAGTCGCTTGAGCTGTTGGAGAAAAGTTAAATAGTCTTAATATGGAATTTGAGCCCTAAATCATCGATCCCGCTTTAGCGAATGTAAAAATAATCCAAAATGACTCACCATTCTTATGTCCATAATACCCGGTACCAGAAGACGAGCCACTTCCAGTAGACGAGCCTTGCTGCGGCCTCTCTTCGTCCTCTAACGGCAGGGGAGTCGGCTCCATGATGACGTCACGCGCTGACGTCGCTATACACAACACGTCACTCGCGCATCACTGGCTTAACGCACTTTGACACTCACTACCGCTCAGTAACCTGGAACAAGAAATGTAGACTTAGAACTGATAGATAGGAAGGGTTATCAGAATATTAGCCGCATGGTCTGGTGATACAATAGCTAGGCTGTGGCGTGTGATTGTTATGTTTGTATTCTTAATACTTTTTTACAGGTTTTATTGGATACCGAAAAGGTATTTTTTAAGTTTGTTCTTGGACATGGCTATAACTTAAACTTAGACCTTTTACAATTGTGAAAGTCCATAATCGTCATCATCTGCCTATATACGTCCCATTGCTGGGCAAGGGACTCCTCTGTAGCTGAGAGCAGTTAGGCCTTAGTCGACCATGATTGTCTAGTGCGGGTTGGCGGATAACACACTTAAGACCGACCGTGCGCCTAAACCTCGAGGCCTACTTTTTTTTGTTACTGTGGAAGTTACTCACGCCCAACAGTTTAAAATACAGTATACATTGTAATCCTGGCATAAAGCAATAGCTTCGCGTCTTTATTGATACAGAACATTCCAGATATCCAGCAAAGAACTATATTATTTCCCATCGTTTTATCCCCTATTTTCCTTCTATTTCTACGCAGGTGAAATTGCTGGAAACCGTCTTCGAAATAAACCCTTAGGTTATTCACGTTTTCGTTGGATGGACTACAGTCAACAAAAGATGATTGTTTTATGTATAAGGATAACACAAATGTAAAATATAAAAGTAATAAATATAAAATTTGAAGGACAAACAGAGGAGGGCCAAAGAAAAAGAGGTGAAGACATGACGGCTGATATTTGGAAGAACATTTGGAAGAATAAAATATACAGCGCTGACCCCAAATAGAATTGGGAACAGGGCAAGAGGATGAAGATGATGATATAAGGATAACACAAATATTACAACCGTATCTAGAGAATGACAAGGTAAACTTTTATTTACATAGTTTCATCACTTGGCATGTACTTTTCTATTAACGTTGGAAAATGATTTTTATTCTTATTTAGAATGCGTACTGTGTATTTTATTCTACTTTCTATTTATTAATTCCATCAAATTTATCATCATGAAAAGAGAAACACCATTCCATTTAACACTATTAAACGTACATTTCAATTCTCCTGCGCTAAAATGGAAAGCAAAATTTCAATTCAAATGCGAATTTATTAAACAAACTTTGGGCAACAATTTCGAAATTAATTGAAAGGGAATTGAGAACTGTCAAGAACCTGGTGTCAATTGCCTTCTCGGTATAGCCATGAAATCCAACGTTGTTATTCGAAATAAAGCGTAAATAAAGTTGTTATTTAATATACTTTTTGCGAGTTTGAAGCGTTTAAACCGAGTTCAACTTATTCGATAGCCGTTAACGTAAATCCTTTATTCGCAGTTGCTAAGTATTCCATATTCGAAAAAAAAAACATTATACTCCATCAACTCACAATCAATTCCAAAATTGGCGTTCCAAATTTAATTTTGTTCCACTGAACTCCTTCATTCGATTTTTTTCACCAATCTCATGCGCTCAAACTAGTTTGAAATTTGAATTCACTCACACCATTCGCGTTCGAAATTCGAATTCGCGTCCGTATTGCGAATATAAAGGAGGTTGTTTCCGTTCCGCGGCGTGCAATACACTGAAGATGCGCTTGTTTCCGTTGGCGTGGCACTATTTTTACAGATGCTCTCTCGTGGGCCGGCCGTTCTGGCAATAACAGTTATTTTTGAATGTTGGCAGTTTCGATGTATGTTTTATTGCGCTTCAGTATTGTGGAAATTTGTTGATTCTCTAACGTTGAATTGGGTTATATGTCAGAATGTATGTTATGTGGTCACGAATCATAGATATTTTAGCACTTCATTGATGATGTTGTTAATTCTGTTTTCTACGGTTAATATAAAAATATAAAGTTTTAATATTGGCAGTGGTATTTGTTGCCAATTTTCTCAATGGCTTTAAAAATATTTCTTTATGAGTCAGTATAATTCTACATTCTGGCTTGTCGCATATTTTAATATAACGGGTTTTACACCCTATCCCATTTATAGTGCACATTATCGTAAAGTGATCTCTATCCGAGCGGATACCAATATCCTCGTAGCGAATATAATGGAAATGAAATTTAAAATTCTCGATGGCTCTCTGTAAGCGATCGTATGTGTGAATGGGCGAATTTATTTTTGGTTGGCAAAATATTTTTCGACTTCATATTTTTATATCGCGGATCGGGAATTATTACTGATATCGAAAGTTCGTTCTATATTTTCAGATATATTCGCGAATATTCTGTATGTACGTAATTTTTTTTAACGTTACATTCATATTTTATTCCAGAGTGCTTTTTAACGGTCCTTTTATTAAACTTCGTTTTTCCGTTTGCATCAAATTCCAATGCGATAAATTTAAAGAAATCAATTGAAAAGTGCTATAAAAGACTATTTTAATAAAGAATATATTTTTAGATATGAAAATATTAATTGATTTTAACATAAAGATTTATTCGACCACGGATCGTAACAAACATAATTTGACATGACATTTTAACATGAATTTGAAATAACAAAATGTTAACATTAATGAGGGTGAATTTAAAACACAAGACAAGCGTTGACGTTCGGACAGAGCTTCCGCACTGTAAACCGGCCGATGAGTGTGTGCCTGATGCTCAGGAGCGTCCCAGCCGACGTGATGACGACCTCAGCTACCCCCGAATTGATTTTATTGCTAACAATATAATAATAGTTATAAAAGACTTATGTATACAATTACTTATTTCATCTTGAAAGATACGACGGCCAATTTAGACACAGTATAATTTACCTCTGTGTGTTGTTTTATGTATAATAAAGAGTTTACAAATAAATAAATGTTTAGGTTTTGACTTGGCTTTGACCGAAGTCTGGAATTTTTTTAATCGTTACTTTTTCGGGGTTTTTTTCGACAAGGACATGACAACTTTATCTTATCTTTTACGTACTTACAAACACGTTCATATATACTGAAATAAAAAGCATCTACTTTATAGTCCAGTAACCAATATAATCACGAAGCGACGGCACATCTTTGAATTTATGAAGACCTAGTACCATGCAAACACCTAGTGTAAGAATAAGACCCTGTGCCTCAGAAAGCGAATGGCACATCTTAAAATTTTATGATTTCCTAGTACCATACAAATCCCCGGTGTAAGAATTAGACCTTGTGTCTCACAAAGCGACAGAATATTTTAAAATTTATGATGCCCTAGTCCCATACAGACTCCCGGTGTAAAAAAACCTTCGATATCATCAAAGATCCGGTGTTGTCAGATAAAACGGAGCGGATGGAGTAAAATTTTCATCACTGTGAGACGACGGTCGTGAGTCTTGGCAACCGCCCACAAGTATTGTTGACGTACGAAATGCACAGAAATTCTATTTTCCCTAATGCTTTTATTAACTGCTTTGTACTCTCGTAGCTCAATGAGTATCAAGAAGTTTGATTCACGGCTCGAGAAAAATATTGGGGTTTTCCATTACATATTCTCAACATCAGCACGGAGTCTTAAAAAAGAGTTGGCGTAATGCATTTGCAAAATAGTAAATACTTCTGTTTTACTAGCTGGCAGAAATAAAAAATGATCAGTTATTATTTTTTTCAATACCATTCTTGATGGTTAGCTCGATGCTGTCCAAATAGAGCATTAAATGGCGACTCATGTCTAGTGTGAGGCTTGGCATATTTTCTAAGAAATATTTTTTTCTTCCAACTAACTATTTTGACGTCAATACAACGGAAACGCGTTATAGCGATGACGTTTATAAACCTCGATTAATACGTTACGTATGCATTATAACATAGTATGTTCAAAAAAATATTGAACGTTCTTTTTAATAAATCAATTAGCTTTTTAATTCTCTTTGGAATATATACTTTATTTCACGCTTTTCAATAATCTTTCATATTAGTTGTTATTAAACCAAACTCATGCCTCTATTTATTTATTTATTTAAACTTCATATACATACATGTATGTATAAAGGCGGACTTAATGCCATAGGCATTCTCTGCCAGTCTACCTTTGGGGGGTGCAGAGATGAAATCTGGTGTGTGTATACCATAAAGGTTTTCATGTTTTACATAAATAAATGCAACATACATAATATTTATACATAAAAATACATAAATATAAATAGCCTTTAATATTGGTACACGAAATTTTATTATCCAAATTAAGCCACACATGCCAGTTTTCAGTTTTATCTTAGCAATTTTTCTATTATTAACACATTTTACATTCATTTCATAAGTATTTTATCGTAAGGATGGAATCTGCGACCTTCGATTTTAGACCGAGACTTACCAACCGCGCTTCAAAAATGGCCAGAATCAATGTTACAAACGTAACACTTAGCTCATAACTCACGCCTGTGTCCCCGAAAGGGTGGACAGACGTACATTTCTTTCCACACTTTTCGCTATTGCATTTTAAGTCCCACGCCATAAACTAGACTGCATAATGGAAAAACCCAATAACACTTTAGCCGAAATGGAAGTAAAAACCTGGGACCTCTAGATCACACGGCGTAAATTTGCACCGCGAGACCATCATCATCATTATCATCATCAGCCCATATACATCCCACTGCTGGGCACGGGTCTCCTCTTCAATTCAGAGGGTTAAGGCCTTAGTCCACCGCGCTGGCCTAGTGCGGGTTGGCGGACTACACACCTACGAAATTCTTAAGAACTATTAGGTGTGCAGGTTTCATCACGATGTTTTCCTTCACCGTTAAAGTGGGTGATAATTATTTGTGAATACACACTTAACTTGGAAAAGTCAGAGATGTGTGCCTGGGGTTTGAACCCGCGACCGTCGAGTTCTTGACAGCGTGCCTAAACCTCGAGGCCATCACGACTTGCACCAATAAGAATGTAACTTCGTCAAATGAGTTCTTTAACGAATTAGAAAAATGGCATTAATTTGTTTATTGTCCTCTTAAAATGAGCAGACATTTATTGATATGGCAACTGGGGCATTATTGTAAATGACTCATTAAATATAGGTTAGTTCTACCGGTTTAAATGGACTCGTTTATGTTTTATATTTCGTGATATTTTTGTGAAATGAAGGCCGTAATAAATTTGCCTTGAGACTCAAAGAAGACGTGAAATCAAAGGTATATATAATGTGTTGTCAAAACATCTTAATTAGCTGGAGATCCGCCTAAATAGCCAACATATAGCCAAATAGCCAGAAGACGTTATTTTTGGAGAGTCAGACGCAACGATAAGAAAGAACTTCGCTACGGATGAACCATAGTTTAGATAATGACTGATAAATGAATGCTCGAGTGAAATATTTAGTGTTAGGATATTTTTATTCGCCTAGATACCGATCATTGTACAATCATTTAAAATGGCTCACGAAATTTTGTTGCAAATCAGGTGGTTGCACTTATGAAACAGGTTCTATCCTAGTTTAAGAGTAGAAGTTAAATTTGATTTATTTGAAATACCATAAAAACATCAAAAACTGTTACCTACTTGCTGCTTGCATTATTAGATAAAAGATACTTGTTTTTCTTTTTTTGTAATTGTTTTTCATATCTATTTTTTCTGAACAAGATATATAATATTTTTAAAAGATATAATTTATTAACGACCAGGACATTTTTTGTCGACTAGTGAAAAAGACTCGGTATTGTTTTTGAATTTGAATTGTGTAATCAGGTGCAGTGACTTCGACATGTTCAAAAGTGGATTAAGCAACTTCTGTAGGCTAAATTTCGAAATACAAGTGATGAGTGTATAAAAGAAATATTAGCCTATAAATATCCATAAACAAAGGACTCAGTAATGACAATATTCAAAACCAAACTTAACCACACCAAAAATAAGATTTAAAGTTCAGTACAGCATATTTTTCAATTTCAAAATTTACGGCTAGATGCCATCTCCAACACGTGACTACTCCCCCAAAAAGCGCTTTTAACGGGAATGCAAAGTTCCTTATAAATAAAGCCGGTGCTGTGGAGCGTAACACCACTGAATAAGCAAACATTTGACGCTGGCTCGAGACTTGTTTATGCAGTGCATCATACCACTGGAATTGGAGAGGCTGCCTTTAAAAATGTACGTGGGCCGGCGCGTGAGCGATGTTAATATTCATTTAGTTTTTGCGGCTGTATGTGTGTTTCGCCTATGCCTCATTGCTAACTCATCCTATACTTTTAGGAAAACCTTTGCCGAGTCGTAAGAGCTTAAATAGACGTACCATTCTTAGCCGAATCGTAAAACTACTGAGCATAGACAAGCGTACAATTTTTTTTTTTTTAAGCTTGCGTCACTCCAAATTCTCTTTGACTGCTTCTCTTTGGCAGAATCTGAATAGGCATGTTTTCTAACACTTTTTTTTCTTAAACTAACCAACCTTTTAACAAATATTTTTAGGCAATACAAATTTTGGACGCAACCGTTCTAAAAATTTCTTGTTTAAGACTCCGTTCTCTCATTAAGAATTTTCAGTCAAAGAAACAAAACAATTTTTATCTAGACCGGAGTTCAAATCCAAGATCATTAGGACATTTGTAGCAGTCGAACCCGCAATCTTTCTGACAATTTATAATTTTAAACTCCGAGCTATCATTAAAGATTTTCCGTCTGGAAACAAACAAAAACTTTTCCCGACCGGAATCCAAATCCAAAATCTCTCAATTACGCGCCAATTATCCCAGTATAACAGTGCCATGACGACTCACATAAATCCCGGCAAATGAAAATGGCGCACCCGAAATAACTCATTTCCGCATCACTGCTCGTAAATATGAATAAAAGGTTATCGCTGTGTTCGTTTCGGATATTATGTTATGTACCGATGGTTTGCCGGATGCACAGCCAGCCGAGTGGAAGATGCGGGGTTCCGCTTGATGTCATTTTACAGGGTAGCGTCCTCCGTGTGTGAACCATCACCCTTTCCCTAAACAATTTGTATGTAAAGTCAATCTTTGACTCAATCCTCATAGCTTAAACCACTGAACGACATTCGCTAAATTTCCCAAGTTCGAATCCCTGGTTGGGCATAGTTTTACTGGGTTTTTCCATTAGGAAATCCGCAGTAGTAAGAGTCTGCAAATGTGCCCGAAAAACGGCAATAGGCTCGCCCGCTATAACGTGACGTACATACTGGCAAAATGTGGGTGCAAAAATGCACCTTTCCCTACCCCTTCGAGGAATACAGGCGTGAGGTTATGTATGTATGCATTTATATACTAGCAAAGTTACCAGTCGACATAATTATGCGGGCTCAGTGATAATATGATCATCATCATTTACATAAATTTTGACCACCCGCACTATTCTTTCGATCTCTCCAGTCCATCTAACGGTTGCCTGGCAGAAATCGCCGACAGCGATAAGGCCACCATTTGTGAGTTGTGACACTACCTTATTTAAAGTTACTTATACCTATGTTGTGTTTATTATATGGTGTACAATAAAGGATAAATAAATAAATGTACTACTATTTTCTGGGTTGTCTTGAAGAGATTGCTAATAGCGATAAGACCGCCATTTGTGGCACTCTTAGAATTTATTATATGTTATTCTTGTTTTTGTGGTGCCAATAAAGCATATTAAATATAAATAAATAAATGATATACATATATTTTCCTTCATTAATTACAAGCCTTCCTTCATTGGTAGGGTAGTTCTTTTGCACAGACATCAAATCATCAAAATCACGCCATATTTCATAATACCAGCTTTATCCGGCATAGTGAATGTAGATACAACACAAAATTATTCTCACGCAGGCATCCAATTAACTCGGCTGTAGTTTTTGCCAAGTGTTTCGGTGCGGTTGTAAACAGATGGGATCGCAAAGCTCTATAACAGTATTTGTATGTTTTGTAATGTACATATTCTGGAACATTTGCCTTTTTGACAGCCAGCGGCGCAGTTGGGACCAGCTTGCGAAACGAGAGGCCGCGTGTTCGATCCCCGCACCGAGACAAATGTTTGCGTGATCCACAAATATTTGTTTCGGGTCTGGTTGTTTGTGAGACCGAAAGGTCTCTCGTAGTTTATGATACTCACGACACAAGACTCGTATCTTAATGTGGGGCTAGAACTATGTATGTGACTGTTGGGTGTATTTATTTATTTACCTATTTCCATTTCGTTTTATTTAGCTAATTAATATGTATCTAGCTTAATAGCCTTTTTTTATAATGCATTCCTTAAAGTCAACGTGATTATTTTCACAGAAAAGGCAAAGGCATATTAGTCCAAACAGCCGAATCAAATCTTACGAGTAGAATATTCTGTTATTATTAATCTTTATGTGCGTGCCGGCCCAATCCATTTCTACTTGATAAGACCCAGAGGTCCGTTTTTCAATCTATACACGCTATTAAATCATCTTCGAGAACTGTTGACGGGACTCAGGTATACTAACTCCCGCTTACCCTCTTCATCATCCCGAGACGCGGGCCCTCCTGAGGATACACGCCATTACTAATATTACGCGGGATAAATAAAAACATAAAGGAGGCCAATAGGGATAAAAAGAATTTTATAAATATGATTTCTTTGAGGAAATTCATGAATAGGATCATTGGGCGCCTGTTATGTTTGTTCGTTTTAAAGCAAGATTTGTAGATGTACTGATTGCGGGTTCGAATCAAAAGCATTTTAGAAGTTGTATATATACAATTATATATGTCTTTTAATTTAACCAGTACACTTCAACTACCTTTCATTTCTCTTCCTGCTTCTCCATCCCAGGTTGCCTGTAAGAGATCGCCTTGTGCGATAAGGCCGCCCATTGTACTTTTCTAGTCCTCTGTACTCCTCAGTTTTAGTGTTGTGTGTACAATAAAGTTTTAAATAAATAATATAAATATGTAATTATAATACATTTAATAGTGAAGGAGAATATGTTTTTATTTTAAAAACGTCCACTAACCTGCATTTTAAGAATATAGTTGGACTAAATAATTTACGCTTATTAACGGTACAAGAGACCTTGCCAGTAAATCAATATTTGACAGCCCCGTGGCGCAGTTGGCTAGACACCAGCTTGCGAAACGAGAGGCCGCGGGTTCGATTCCCGCACCGGGACAAATGTTGTGTGATCCACAAATATTTGTTTCGGGTCTGGGTGTTTGTGAGACCGAAAAGTCTCTCGTAGTTTCTGATACTCACGACACAGGACTTGTATCCTAGTGTGGGGTCAGAACTATGTACGTGACTGTTGGGTGTATTTATTTATTTATTTATTTATTTAAGGAATGATTGTGTATTTTAAAAATATGAGTGTTTTAGTCTCACTTAGCACTCAAGATTTCCACCAGAAGGACGTATAAGAAGTGAGTAAAATGGATACTTCATCATCATCAGCCCATATACGTCCCACTGCAGGGCACGAGCCTCCTCTACAACTGATAGGCCTTAGTCCACCACGCTTTTACAATTATTGTAATACATTTTTATAATTCTACAAGGTAGTTAATGCGACAACAGATATCGACTTGACTAACGTCTTACTTGTCTTACCGACGTATCCCTATACGAAACCCAATTACACTTAGTAACTTATCACGCAAGTCAGTAAAAACAAACCATTAGTTACAGAAACTACTTGAACGGCTAAGCGGCTAGACGCCTAGTTCTAATGTATGATGGTAGGGAACTTAGAAAAACAATTGAATAATGTTGTTAAGCAATGAATTATCACTTACTTTAACGGTGAAGGAAAACATCGTGAGGACACCTGCGCATCTAAAAAAAATTCTTGGGAATTTCTTAGGTGTGTAGTCCACCAACCCGCACTAGGCCAGCGCGGTGGACTAAGGCCTAAACCGTCTCAGTTGTAGAGGAGGCCCGTTCTCAACAGTTGTTGTAAAAAATGTTGTCTTTTAAAAAATGATCTAATTAATTGGTTCTATTAAAATTATCTTATCATTTTTTGTCTAAATTTTAGTGAAAAATATACGTTTTATTCAATACCAAATTGATAGAAAAATTCGTCGCATCATTACCTTTGTCTAACTGAAGTGTCTTAAAAGACCCGTTTCCAGAACTGTAAAAATTAATTTGAAAAAGGAACGACCCAAGCGCACAACCTTAACGAACTGCACAGACTGCACAGGTTTGCATTTTACTTTTAATTTAAAATAACATTTATACGGGTGTAATTGCAAAAGGTGGTTATTTAAATTTAGAATGTATTAACATTATGTTGGCAGCATTGAATCTCTGAAATATTTTAGAGAATAATTTCGTGCCAGTAGTTTTAATTTATTTTGTCATAGATTATAAAATGTACTCGTATATATAATTTTTTTTAACCATTGTGTTATTTTGTCCCTAAATATTGTGAAATAAAATCTCCGCCGAGTCTCTCTTTCTGTTCGTGATACATTTAAAAAACTACTGAATATATTTTATTTATTTATTTACACTTTTTATACAATAAGTATAGAGGCGGACTTAATGCCAAAGGCATTCTCTAACAGTCAACCTCAGGGTGATACAGAGATAAAAAAGGTAGGTGCATAAATAGTTAAATGGTTAAAATACTATAATATATAAAATATACATACATACATATATATACATATATAAATAGAATCAAAATTTATATATACTAACATATATACACAGATAAATAAATAATTAAAATAATTAAAAAATTATTTTCATGCGGTTTTCACCAATAGACAGACTTATAAGGAAGGTTTTGGTCTATACAACAGTTTTACTTATTATTACAATGTGACTTTACCAGTAGAAATCATTCCTTCGCAACTCGAAACAATTCTTTATCATCATCAGCCCATATACGTCCCACTGTTAGGCACAGGCCTACTCTACAACTGAGAGGGGTTAGGCCTTAGTCCAAAACGATGGCCTACTGCGGGTTGAGGGACTACTACACACCTATGAAATTAAGAACATTTTAGCATGTTACCCGATGTTATCCTTCACTGCCTAAGTACGTGATAATTCATTATGAAAACACACATAACTTATTAATTCAATTCAAAATTTAAAAATTTTGAACAAATATTGAAAAATATGTAACGTAATTCACTAATAGCCCTACCGCTAATCGCATATTCTATTTTCCCCAAACAACTAAATATATCCCTTTGACAAGCGCACTCCAGATATTTTTCTTGGAAATCCAATCAGTCACTGATTGTTGCCAGCGTGCGCCCACGCGTGTTTCTAAGCCGATTGACTTGCGTTGAGCATTTTTACTGCCATAAAAAAAATGCATTAAGTAGAACCACAAAATAGAAAGATGGTTTAATACAAGTATTCATTTATAGGCGGTGAGGCAAAGGTAAAAAAAAATACACCCAACAGGCACATACCTCTAGTCCTGTGTCGTGGGTATCACAAACTACGAGAGACTTTTCGCTCTCACAAACACACAGACCCGACACAAATATTTGTGGATCACACAAACATTTGTCTCGGTGCGGGGATGGAACCTGCGGCCTGTCGTTTCACAAGGTTGTATTTTGCCAACTGCACCACGGGGCTATCAAAATAAACAGCTTATGTACTTTCCTAAGCTTCTGTCTTTCTTTGAAGCGAAAGTCATCCAAATTGGTCTAGTGATTTAGGCGTCAATGACGGACAGACATAATTATTTTAATATTTATGTTATTAATATTGTATGACGGATCATTAAAGTTGTTTTTTATTTCCTTTTACATTATCCTAACTACGGCGAATTTGAGTACATACATAACCTCACGCCTATATTCCCCGAAGGGATAGGCAGAAATGGACTTCTGCACCCACATTTCGTCAAATATGTATCAGTTCCACGTAATAAAATGGGATAGCCATTTCCAGACTTCGTGCTGCTACTGAAAATTTCTTAATAGATTAACCCAACAACACTGTCCGAACCGGGGATCGAACACGGGAACTCTAGATCGAACGGCACATACTTGTAACGTGAGACCACGAGACAATCACTTATTAAACAATAAGTGTAATAATATTTTTTTTTATCTCTGCATCTCCCAGAGGTTGACTGTTAGAGAATGCCTTTGGCATTAAGTCCGCCTCTATACTTAATGTATAAAAAGTGTAAATAAAAAATAAATAAATAAAATGATAAATTGAGACTAGTGAAGTCAATACCACATTCCGTTGCGGGGATCGAATCCACGGCCTTTTGCTGACTAAATTTCTATATCACTGCGCCACACGGTCTACAAATACTCGGTCAGTCGCCATATTTATGAATGAACCGGATGACAAATACGACAGAGACAAACTATATACCCATCCTTGTCTTCTACGTCAATTGTAAAGAATATTTGGAACGCATTTATACCGTGTAGTTAAAAGCGGTATTTATAAAAAAATATTTTTTGTTTAAGTAACGTTTGCCAAAATTTCAGAAAGAACAGAAATTGGGTACTTATAATTGTTGACTGAATTTTTTATATACACTTACTCTTGTACCCGTGGCGAGGTTGGCAGAGTGATATTTCTTCGATCAGGTTTCGCCAGCTCTGTTTCAAGTACCACGGAAAAGGCAGAATGCCGAATTTTATATATTTTTATGTCGAAAAATACTTAAGTATTTTTGAAGTTATACTTCTTTAGGCGCGTTATAAAAAAAATATATGATAAGAGTGAAATTTTAAGATGCGCGCGCATCACTGTAACACAAAAGTAAGACGTTGAAGCTGCCTATGTGCTCCTATATAATTGACAGATTGAAGCTGCCTATGTTAAATATATCAGAAAGGTTTTAATATGTTTCGGATCGAATATTTTTCAAAAAAGGTTTATGTTTTAGATTTTAAAAATGTAGAATAGTGGCAGTAATAAAAAGGGATTGACATATTTATTAGTTGTCAAATATTTATGACGTGCGTTCAGAAATGTAATATGTTGTGTAAACTAAGAACTATGTATGTGACTGTTGGCGTATTTATAAGTTTTACTTCAGTTGTGTGGTATAACTACTAACGCATGTACATAAGTACACACACACTTTTTTTATTTATTTACTTAAAGTCGCTTCTTTAACATTTACACATTAACGATAATAACAGAAAAAAAGTTCTTAGGAATTTCTTAGGTGTGTTGTCCGTCAATCCGCACTAGACCAGCGTGGTGGACTAAGGCCTACTAGCCTACCCTCTCAGTTGCAGAGGAGGCCCGTGCCCAGCAGTGGGACGTATATGGGCTGATGAGGATGATGATGAAATACATATAAAAATAAATTTATATCGACGTACATATTTTTGTAGATCGATTACTTTAAGTAAAAAAATACTAACTTTTAAGCTTTTACATTTCTCCATTAAAAAAATCATTAACACTCGCTGTCCATTTCTCAAAATGTGTAAAGTGGCGCAGTCGGTATTCAGTTAAAAATATTTGTCGTTCGATGGACACAGCCGAGGCAGACAAATTAATTCCCTTCCGCATGTCTGAAGCATCGTGTACGCATTTAGAAATATTATGTGGAAATATGCCGATGATTTAAAACACCAGTCATTTTGTACGTTTCTACATTCTGTACTAATATTATAACAGGAAAGAATTGTACTTTTGATGCTTGCTACGCAATAACTCGAAAAATTATTAACAGATTTGAATGATTTTTAGTGATGGCTTCGAGGTTTAGGCACGCTGTCTCGACGGTCGCAGGGTCAAGCCCCAGGCACACCTATGACTTTTATGTTATGTGTGTATTCACAATGAATTATCATGTACTTTAACGGTGAAGAAAAACATCGTGAGGAAACCTGCACACGTAAAAGTTCTTAGGAATTTCTTAAGTGTCTAGTCCGCCAACCCGCACTAGGCCAGCGTGTTGGACTGTCAAACACTCTCAGTTGTAGAGGAGGCCCGTGCCCAGCAGTGGGACGTATATGGGCTGATGATGAAAATAACAAAGAAACAGTTTGCTGAAATGCACTTCTGCCCACCCCATTGTAAAAACAGACGTGTGTGAGTATAATTATATTGACAATAAAAGGGATTTTAAATAGGTAATCACAGGACCTCAGACAGCGTACAAAAACCGCACGACGTGATTTCACACGCCCGTTCATTCCCGTTGTTTAATTTGTGGATCACACAAACATTTGTATTATTATGATTCATTTGGGTTATTATGCCTTTATACAGCCTCATTAAGATGTATATATTTATGTCTTTTTAATTAATTATTTTTTTCTTTTTCATAACTTGTACACTTACGACTACCTTCATCTCTTTTCTTACATCTCCATTCTCGGTTGTCTGTAAGAGATCGCCCTGTGCGATAAGACCGCCATTTGTACTAATGTAAATAATATGATGTACTCCATTGTATTGTTATTATGTGTACAATAAAGTTTTAAATAAATAAATAAGATTCCGTGCTGCCACTCGGAATTTTCAAATCGATAACCCAGATAAGCCTAAAGACAAAAGTCTTTAACGAGTGCGTCCTTCCTGTCATGACATACGGATCCGAGACGTGGACACTGACGATGCGACTAATCCACCAATTCAAGGTCGCTCAGCGAGCTATGGAGAGGGCTATGTTAGGAGTTTCTCTGAAGGATAGGATCAGAAATGATGTTATCCGACAGAGAACCAAGGTTATCGACATAGCCCAAAAGATTTGCAAGCTGAAGTGGCAGTGGGCAGGTCACATCTGTCGCAGAACGGATAACTGTTGGGGGAAACGTGTTCTGGAGTGGATACCACGGCTCGGCAAACGTAGTGTAGGACGCCCTCTGGCTAGGTGGGGTGACGATATCCGCAAGGTGGCTGGCAGCGGTTGGATGAGGAGAACCGAAGATCGAACCCAGTGGCGTGCCATAGGAGAGGGATATGTCCAACAGTGGACGTGAAAAAGGCTGTTGATGAACCCAGTAAGTGGATAAATTGTTATAATATTAAATAAATTTATAGGTCTAAAATGCATTTGTTGCTAAATAAGATGTGCCTATAATAAGAGAAAAAGATCACAAAACGACGATTTTGAATATATATGTTTTAGTCAGTTTGTTTTTACAAATCTCCTGAAATTATTTATGCTCTTTTAAGGACTCGATTTGAAGTAAAATATAGTCAAAATTTTATAAAATTGACATGCCATACATAATCTACTATTTGACTTAAACGCGGGCCAAAAACGAGGCATCCAAACTTCCTTATAAAGACAACCAACGAACAAAATAATTTAAATTTACACCAATAAATATATTAAGCGGACATTCAAGCGTATTATCTATTATAGTATTTTACCAAAACGGTGCCCACGGAGCGGAGACAAGCGTAAACCAAGCATTAGTTTGAACCCGAATCCACTTGGCGTGCCTCCAACCAGACTGATAATAATAAAAACTTCCAACATCCCAAATATTTAGCTAATCCCAACTCATGATTAAGATTAAAAGCTTCGCATTATTACTTTCAAATAACTAACTGAACTTTAATATATCGCCCGACGTATAAAATAAATAAAATAATTTTTGTAACTAGTGAAATGTCATACTCCACGCTTTTAGAAGTGACATTCATTTTCTCGCCAGTATTTTTTTGCTTTTTACTTTAATTAACTCTAACAGCGTGTTTTTAGTTATTTTGAAACTATAATTTTTACTTGTGAATTAAAAACACACGTAGAGAAAGGTTTCTATAGAACTAAACCACTGCTTTCTTCTTGGAGTATATACATAGATGTAAGTGCATATATATGTTCCTTTAATTTTCTAATTTAATTGACGGAATATTTATTTCATTCGCACATTTCTAAATATAATTATATTTATAAACCCATTAAACTACTAAAACGTAATTAAAATAATTTACTGAATTTAACTTATTGCTTGTGCTTTAAATTATTGACTGCCTCGTGGTCTAGTGGTTCAAGTATGTGCCGTGCGATCTAAAGGTCCTGGGTTCGATTCCCGGGTCGGGCAGTGTTATTGGGTTTTTCCATTAGGAAATTCTCAGTAGCAGCACGGAGTCTGGAATTGTGCCCGAAAAACGGCAATAGGCTCGCCACCTATTACGTGGGACTAATACATACCTGGCGAAATGTGGGTGCAGAAATGCACCTCTGCCTATCCCTTCAGGGAATACAGGCGTGAGTTTATGTATGTATGTAATTTTCTAATTTAATTGACGGAATATTTATTTCATTCGCACATTTCTAAATATAATTATATTTATAAACCCATTGAACTAATAAAACGTAATTATAATAATTTACTGAATGCAAATGCACAATGCTTAAACATACACGTTAGATGTTCAATTGATAGATTGTTTTGCTGTCGTATCACTCCGATCGACTCACCTATGCCGGTCATCGAACAGCTGAATGAGATTAGAAGGGAAATAGTCAGTATTTTGTATGGGGACGAGTATCGCTGCTTGTCTGTCTCCTATTCATTATACTAAGATCACACGACCAATGACAAAAATCTCAAACAAAAATGAAGGGCTGCTATTGGTTGTTACACATTTATAAAAGTCTTGATTTTACGCGCTACCCGAATTACTAAGAAGCGGCCGTGTCAAACATACGATAATCTAATCTTAGGTTCGGTAAACATATGATAGTCTTATGGCCGAATACTGAAACGCTACTTAATCTGAGGGCGACTTATATTTAAATGGCTGTTGTAATTTAAGCGGTGGGTATATACTTAAAAAATGTCATGTAAAAGAACTTTTTTGTGGTAATGTTGCCATTTAAGGAAATTTAAGTGGGCATTAGTAAATCACAGTCTTAAAACCGATAAATGATGTTTCAGTATACCGCTTAAATTATAACAGCAACTTAAATATAAGTCGCACTCAGATTAAGTAGCGTTTCAGTATTCGGCCATTATTCAACTGTTCTGTGACGCCGGCAGACCGAAAATTTTGGCACGGAAGTGTTACCAATCTGTAATATTGTAAATTTGAAAGTTTTGTCTGTTACGTTAAATTTCTGAATCAAATTTCGATTTTTGTCTAAACGTAAATATGAGTTTGGAGAAGGGAACTTCAATTTCCGTACGATATATTAAATGTAAAGTTTGTACGCTTTGGAGAGTAATTATCAAACCCGATATAATGAATTTTCAAAGTGGTTGAAGGGAGCCTTGAGACGATTACGTGTTATTATCCCCAAAACTTTTAGGCTAGAAGGATAAAATAAACTACACGACAAGCAAAGATTTTTTTATAAATTAAATTTTATTCTATGGCCCGTGACAGCCCCGTGGTGGACTAAGGCCTCAACCCTCTTAGTTGTAGAGGAGGGCCATGCCCTGATAGGACGTACTCGTATATGCGCTGATGATGATGATCTGACTACAAAAAACTAAATAAATTCATAGTATATGACAATTCACAAAAAAAGTCGCATAAAACCCTTAAAAAATAAAAAAAATTGTTAAGATGTAGTAAGTGTTTTATAGTGGGAGACTTGCGTAACGACTGGCAACACTCCAGCCCACATCTAAACGTCGCCGATAAGTTTCAAACCATTCATTTTGTAATAAGTCCGATTTATCTGGAGCGTTAGATTTAGGCGCCCGCCGGTGACTTTTCGCAATTTATTCCACTGTAAAGTGACGAATCTGTTTAATTTGTTCTCGTGAATGAAGTTTGAAGATTTTGTTTTTGGATGAGTTCAATTTGCTTTTTTGACTACTGTTGGCTCATTAATACCGCGATATATCATGCAAAGACTTAACTTATTGTCTCATTTTTGGATATCATCATCAGCTCATATACGTCCCACTGCTGGGCACGGGCCTCCTTTACAACCGAGAGAGTTTAGGCCTTAGTCCACCACGCTGGCCTAGTGCGGGTTGACGGACTACACACCTAAGAAATTCCTGAGAACTTTTAGGTTTGTAGGTTTCCTCACAACTCTTTTACCGTTAAAGCATGTGAAAATTCATTGTGAATACACACATTATTTCGAAAAGTCAGAGGTGTGTGTCTGGAGTTTGACATACTTATTTTAAAATTGAACGGGGTTATTTCTGAGTCTGAGACGATACTCTAATGAGCCTCAAATAGATCACCAATAGCTAGGCAGAGGTATATATGTAATATGTATATACATAGGGTCCACTATTCGCAAGCTGTTTTAAATCCCTCGTTAGCTCATATAAACAAAGAATTCAAAAGTACTTTTAAAATTCTAATTGAATAAAGATTATTTTGACGTTGTTTTCGTAATATTATAGAAGACGAACCTTTTATCAATATTTGATTTTTCACACATTTCGAGACTTTGTACTCGTACAAAATGTTTTTACTAGAAAATCCCAAGAACTGTTTTTGAAAAGATATAGTCGTGAGCAGAAAACGTTGGTTTCGTATTTGTTAAAGTGAGGTTTGAAGTTATGGCACGTATAACTTTTTAAAGTTAAAGTATGAGCAGTTGTTTACTTTTGGCAGCGATCACTAAGCAATTTGTCTTTGCCACGACAATATATTCACTAATGGTAGCGACTTTATATATTAGAGACTAGCTCGGCTAAGTGACGTCGGTTTTTCATACATACATACATATGTACTTACATGCATTAACGCGAGTATCCTCCAAGGAGTAGGCAGTGGTAGTAAGCATTTCGCCCCAATGATATTGTTGTTTTCGGGGCAAATTTCTAGATTCCTTGCTAGTAAAAGAATTTTGTCAATTAATGGAAAAACCCAAAAACACCACCCGACATGAGAATAAAACCCAGGACTTCAACATGGCATACACTTATTATAACTGAGATAAATCGTGTTTTCATGTTTAAACATTTACAAATAATTAAATCACATACATACATACATAAACTCACGCCTATGTTCCCTGATGGAGTATGCAGAGGTGCATTTCTACACCCACATTTCGCCAGCTTTGTGCCAGTCCCACGAAACAGGGGGCGAGCCTATTGCCGTTTTTCGGGCATGTTTCCAGACTTCGTGTTGCTACTGAGAATTTCCTAATGGAAAAACCCAATAACACTTTGCCCGACCCGGGAATCGAACCCAGTACCTCTAGATCGTACGGCATATACTTGAACCACTAGACCACGAGACAGTCTAATGAAGTATTCAAGGTGTGCTCCGTACAAAAAAATTGCTAATATAATAGTAATTTTATAAAACGTCTAATTTCGCGCATTTCCACTACGTGCGTTTATAAAAAACTCCATAAGTCTGTATGTCAGTGCGGTATGATACTCCTGACACGTACTAATGAATTACCAAACAGATTTTAAAACGGTTGTGGCACATTGAAAAATCGCCGCTTTTATTATCATCGTAACAATTTGACCATAAATTACACCGCTTTACAGTCTATGCCAGAGACACCCATCATGAAGGGAATAAATCGTCGACGGTCTTTGAAGAATTTTAATGGGACAGTAGGGCATATTTTTTGGACTGGCAACAAAAATAAAGATATAGAATGGCCCAGTTGGCGTGGCAACTATGGTATGCCATATAAGGCATACTTTTGTAAGGACTAACTCATTATAAGACTACCCTTCATACATAAGAAATGAAATATGCGTATGAAATTTATCAGTTATTTAATTCTATCATGGAGTCATTTTTATCTCTTGTTTATTTGTCTATAAAATAGCGGTAGGGTACAGCTTCAACCAGGCACAATGTTATAAAAAATATTGATTATATCCATTTCCACGGTCCCATATATTCTTACACCAAAATCCATCCCAATTGATTCAGTAGTTTTTAAGTTTATTTATTACAGAAATAGAAACATTTTTACATACATACATACATAAACTCACGCCTGTATTCTCCGAAGGGGTAGGCAGAGGTGCATTTCTGCACCCACATTTCGCCAGGTATGTATCAGTCCCACATATAGGGTGCGAGCCTATTGCTGTTTTTCGGGGACATTTCCAGACTCCGTGCTGTTACTGAGAATTTCCTAATGGAAAAAACCCAATAACACTTTGCCCGACCCGGGAATCGAACCCAGGACCTCTAGATCGCACGGCACATACTTGCACCGCGAGACCACGAGGCAGTCAAACATTTTTATAATCAGTATAAATTAGGAAAGTGACTTTTCTTTCTACAAGTTTCTATTTCATACGAAAATCATCAAATATGGATTAACGGCTCACTGTGAAATGTGACGAACAAAATACTCTCTCATTTATTAAAAATACAATTATCTTAATATTCCAAGACCATTGTAGCTCCGCTACAAAAATACCACAAACATATCGCACTAAGCCAGCAATGGAGCACGCACTTTATCTTTTTTAATGTTCTCCTAACAGCGCGGGATGATGTCATTTCCTTCTCACACAGATCTCTGTTTACGACAATCTACAAATTATATTACCGAACAATATCTCCGCGTGACGTTCAAAATGCATTTATTGATATAATTTATGAACATTGCTTTCAAAACACTGGGTTTATGACTGCATATATTGGATTAACACCTGTTCTTCTATATCTCAAACTTTCACAGCAGGGGATTAGCTAGAACATATATACATACATATTAGTGATGTTCCGGATATCCGTATCCGCGGATATGCAGGCTATATAAGATTAGTAACTTTCAGTTTAAAATATACGACTTTCTTCAATCAAAGGGTACAACTTATTTTCTTCCTGAACCCAACCCTGTAGTCTACGCGGACGGAGTCGCGAGCAAAAGCTAGTTGAGTGATAAAATAAAGATCTGTATCCGTGTCTTTATCCGCGGATCTTGACACTAAATATCCGTATCCGGATGCGTGTCCGCGGTATATCCGCGGACTTATGACGACCCGGCAAATTTGGCATAGAGTTGGCATAGTTTGGCATAGAGAGAGAGAAAACACACTTCTTTCGCTACAACTGATATTATCTTCTTCAAGCATTGGCATCGGTTTCGAGGAGTCTTTATATTATGAATAAATCACCTATTCGGTGTTTATAGGTGCGCCGAAGACGTCCTAGGCGGACGTCAAAACTCACTTCTTCACAGTAAATTTCTTTCGTAAGTCTTCTAATCATACATCATCATCAATGTGCTAGGCCTTAGTCCATCATCATCATCCATGCTGGCTGTCGATTAGCGGACTACACAGCTTTAAAAAACCTTGTGGAGAAATTTTACGTGTGCAGGTTTCCTCACGATGTTTTCTTTCATCGTTAAAGTAATAAATTCGTTGTGAATACATACAATATTTTAATATACCCATAGATTTGATTGATTGTTGTGCGGTCGTAAGATGCTAGTAACATAGACGACTTCTTAAAATCAGAGGTGTTTACCCAGGATATGATCCTGCAACCGTCGAAAGTTTTCATTCTCAAAGCCATCACGACGTAAATTAAAGCGAGTATAATATCCTTGACAGATATCTCGAAAATGTTTTACCAAAACATTAATTTAATTAATTTGAAAATGTCTGAAACAAAGAAATCAATAAACTTGCCCGACGGTCCTTTGACATCGAAAATAGCTCATTACGTCCGACTAAAATCCATTATAGAAGCTCTATTGACTGAGACAGGGCTGTACTTAAAGTTGGAGGACGGGGGCGTAGACCCACAACAAGACCGACAATCAAAGGGATAAAAAAAAATGCATGGAAACGGAAACTAATGACCATAATTACAAATGACCATAATGACATTACAAAATTTATTATTGTTAACTTACAAATATTTCGACTACTGTATACATATTTTATTCGTGTTTGATTCCAGAAGGAAAAATAAGTTTATATGTAACAACAAAACAATATTACGTTCCGTAGTTTGATTTCTGAAAATATTATAGAGACCATGGATATATCACCACAATAAAATATTTAGAAAATTTAACTATTAAAGGTACCATAGTGAAAACTCCTTCATGTGAGTCATTCTTCGTATGGTTTTCAATAAAAATAAATGGAGTTTGATGTCTTTTACATTTACAAACCTATTACTATAAAATGCCACGAAACATCTTTATCTCAGAGACTCCTCAATGCCTCGTGACGTGTAGTCTGTCAACCCGCACAGTCCAGCGTGGTGGACTAAGGCCTAAACCCTTTCAGTTCAAGAGTAGGCCCGTGTTCAGCAATGGGACATATATGATGATGATGACGATGATGATAAAGAAAATCTATAACCAAAGTTATCCTCCAAATAACAAGCTCATTACATAAGAATCTAATTGAATATTGCCTCCCAAACTATAACATGAGCTACGTCCCTGCACCTAGATTCCTATTAAGAATTAATTTTGCCTTTTAAATCAGCACAATCTCCAAGAAAACGAGAACTACTAATGAATTAGAAATGTATCGCAAATTGGATTCTTTCCCGTATAAAATAGAGTTCAATTTTATTTCTCCAATTAAGATCTAGAGTCTTCTAAAGTTGAAAACAAAGAAACGAAAACACTGAAGTAATTTACTCAATTTATTGGTCCCAGATAAAACATATTGGTTCTTTAAGTACATTCGGTGGAAAATCTTAATCGATAAACGTAGAGAGCCTTGTGTGTTACTGTGGCCATTTTTAACAATAATTATAAATACACCCAACTGTCACATACATAATTCTGATCCCACATTAAGATACAAGTCTTGTGTCGTGGATATCAGAAACTACGAGAGACTTATCGCTCTCACAAACACCCAGACCCGAAACAAATATTTGTGGATCATGCATTTTTCTAAGTACGGGGACTGAACCCACTGACTCTTTTGAAAAGCTGTCTCGTGCACTTTATATTAGTTTAATTCCTCCATTTACTTTGTAATGCACAAGAAAGTGTAAATAATTATAAAAATATTAAATATTAAATAGTTATTAAAAATATTCAAATTTATATTCTTTTTTTTTAGTTTTTTTTTCTCATCAGTTAAATGTAACTGTTTTAATAGTTATTTGTGTTACCGTTGTCTGTAAGTTTTTTTATAAATGGACGCTGTTTGTGATGTATGTATTTATTTTAAAACTCATCATCATCAGCGTACGTATATCATCATATACGTCTGTGGATGATAGAAATAAAAAGACTTTTTTTGTGTTGAGACTAATGGCGTGCACGTACAAATCGCAAAATCGAACTAACGGTCAAAAATGGCCGTATGCGCCAACGTTTGTGTTGCCATTTAATTTTTAATTTGTCTTTTTTACATAGGGTAACTTATACTTAACTTATTTAATACTTATTTAATTTAACACTAATTATATCTAGCTTATATAAATACAAATAAAAAATACAAATGTAAAATACAAATAATGAGTAGTGCGTCGCCTACAACGTCCCTCTGCTGGGCACGGGCCTCCTCTACACCTGAGAGGGTTTAGACCTTAGTCCACCACGCTGGCCTAGTGTGGCTTAGCGGACTACACACCTAAGAAATTACTAAGAACTTTTAAGTGTTCAGGTTTTATCACGGTGTTTTCCTTCACCGTTAAAGTACGTGATAATTCTTTGTGAATATGTAACTTAGAATATAGGATAGGCACATTTCCAGAATCCGTGCTGTTACCGAGAATTTCCTAATGGAAAAACCCAATAACACTTTGCCCGACCCGGGAATCGAACCCAGGACCTCTAGATCGCACGGCACATACTTGTACCGCGAGACCACGAGGCAAACTTATATATATTAAATATATTAAAGTCAAAGTCAAATTATCTTTATTCAAATAGGCTTTTACAAGTTCTTTTGAGTCGTCAATTTTAAGCTATTTTAAACTAAACTATTGCCGCTTCGAAACGTGTTATTGATGCAGGGTAACACTGAGCGTAGGATTTGTTTCCCTAAATTCAACTCAAATTCCCTGCCTAAATAAATATCATCCTTAATATTTGTTCGCGGTGTTGAGTATTGTGAATGCGTGATATCCGTGTACAAGTAGGCCGGATATGTATATCCGACTGATTACACGACGCGACGGCACCAGAATATAGGTTTTAAAACTTCACACACAAATGGGCATATGGGTCATGTCATAAAAGTATTTTACTGTCTCATATATAGCAGTATCGGTACTTCCATAGAAGCCCAAAAGCGTTACACGTTAATTGTGTAATGTCTAGTTTATAATTGTTTATTGCGAGGTCAGGATATTGTCATTTATAAGTCAAATTGCTTTTGTGAAATAAAGATTTAAAGATTCATGATTGTTTTTCGGGATTTTGTAAGGCAAACTGGGCTTTTGGGCTTCTACTGTACCGTCAATGATATTTGGGGATATGGCATGTGGCCATTCGGCTATAATTTTTATAGTTTTATGCTCGGGCTAATGGCGTAAATGTGAAAGTTTATTACTTGGTTTGATTTACCATAACATAATGGACTGGCGGTGGAAACAGATTCAGTTTATATGACGGGGATTTACATAAATTATTGTTTATCCCAAAAAAATGAGAATTACGGGATTAAGAGACCAGAATGTTAAAGAAGAGAAAAAGATAATAGAAATAAATACACCAAAAAGACACAAACATAGTAGGTACTGATCCCACACTACGATACAAGTCTCTGCACCCACATATATAGCGAAATGTGGGTTCAGAAATCACCCTTTGGGAAATACGTAAGTATGTATGTATTATTAATCGTTTTTAATATTTATATATATTATGTTGATCGTACTATAAATTTATATAATGTTAATTGATAATAATTCTTTCGCTATGTTTTGTGTTTCTTTTTGTTTTCTTTTTTTTCTTTATTTTTATGATTTTTTATATTGTATAGTTTCGTATCGATTTGTGTAATTGTTGTAACCGTACTAATTGAACAAATAAATAAATTATAAAAATACGTACAAAACTGATTTCAAAAATCTGTTATGATTTTTGTAATGGAATTTAATTTACTGTGCAACGTTATGAAATTACCGCGTATTATTTACCAATTGTATAACAGATGGAAAATTTTCATGTGCCGCTGCATTTCATACTGGGTCAATAGCTCTGCACGCAGTGGTTGGTAGAATTCCAAACGGCACTTTAATTTTGTATTAGTGATGTGAATAAACCAACCCGCACTAGGCCACCGTGGTGAACTAAGGCCTAAGCCCTCTCAGTTGTAGAGGAGGCCCGTGCCCAGCAGTGGAACGTATATGGGCTGATGATGATGTGAATAATATTCGATTATAATATTCGTTGAATTTAAGTGTCTCGTAGTTACTGACATGAGGGTACCATGCAATAGAGAGTACCAGGATCAATTCCCTGGATGAACAAAATGGTACTCAGCTTTTCTGTTTGGAAATTCACGTGCACAGCACGGAGTCTGGAAGTGTGATCGATGGGAAAGGAAATGTAAGTGTAGGAATATTCTCCTGCCTACCATTATGAGATGCGCCGTGAGGTTGTAAATTTAGTACTTTAATTATAAAGAAGATATCTGCAGTTTTGAATATTCAGAGATCAACCTCTACAGGGGACAGACTGGCTTTATTGTACCAAAAAGTGAGATTATAGATTGATTAACGTGATTTTTTGCTTATAAGTGTATATTTTATAAGAACTTAACAGTATCATGCATTAGAATCATGGCGGTTGCGGGTTCAAAGCCTAAGCTTACCTTTGACTTTTCGAAGTTATGTGTCTATTCACGATGAATTATCACGTAATTTAACGGTGAAGGAAAACATTGTGGGGAAACCTACACACCTAAAAAGTTCTTAAGAATTTCTTAGATGTGTAGGCCGCCAATTCGCACTAGGTCAGCATGGTGGACTAAGGCATTAACCCTCTCAGTAGCAGAGGAGGCCCGTGCCCAGCAGTGGGACGTATATAGGCTGATGATCGATGGTGAATGTAGATCTTATCTCTCGCTAATTAAAATTAATTCGTAATTACTTTACCAAGCAGTGATGGCCTCGAGGTTTAAGCGCGCGGTCGAGAATTTCGGCGGTCGCAGGTTCAAACCCCAGGGACACACCTCTGACTTTTCGAAGTTATGTGTGTATTCACAATGAATTATCACTTGCTTTAACGGTGAAGGAAAACATCGTGATAAAACCTGCACACCTAAAAGTTCTTAGGAATTTCTTAGGTGTGTAGTCCGCCAACCCGCACTAGGCCAGCGTGGTGGACTAAGGCCTAAACCCTCTCAGCTGTAGAGAAGGCCCGTGCCCAGCAGTGGGACGTTTATGGGCTGATGATGATGATGATGAATTACTTTTAGCTCAAAATATCAGTGGGCATAATTCGGACACTACTACATTACCCGCAATTTCCCCACACTAGGCAGTAATGGCTCGTTAAATGGAACAATTGTACGAGATTAACCTAATGTAAATAAAATTAGGTACGCTGCATTTAGACCGGAATGTATCTTGCACTTTGCGTACACGATAAAACTGACGTGACGTCACCAAGAGGTATATTTAAACTGTTCTTGTAGCATATTTGAAGTAGCATTTTGATTTTAGAGTGACAAGAAATCTGTATCACCTCATATACATTTCAGATGTCAAAGTCAGAAGTGTGTGCCTGGGGTTTGAACCCGTCTCGACCGCATGTCTAAACCTCGAGACCATCACTACTCATATGCCTTTTCATCAATCTTCATCATCATCAGCCCAAATACGTCCCACTGCTTGTCACGGGCCTCCTCTACAACTGAGAGGGTATAGGCCTTAGTCCACCACGCTGGCCTAGCGCGGGTTGGCGGACTACCTAAAAAATTCCTAAGAACTTTTAGGTGTGCAAGTTTCCTCATGTTCCTTCACCGTTAAGGAGATAATTCAATGTGAATACACACAACTTTTAAAAGTCAGAGGTGTGCCTGGGGTTTGAACCTGTGACCACCGAGAATCTTAACCTCGAGACCACTACCGACTCATACACCCTATCATGAACCTTGAGAAAAGATAATTTAGCGCAAACTTCCAAGCACAGTTTCAATAGCCTTATTACATAATACGCCACACCACTTTAATATAACAAAACCAATACTATTAGGTCCTGTTCAGTCCGAAAGTAACTAAAGGTCGCATCGGATCCCATCTGTACGTATAGGGAGGCACGTTCGGAACAAGAATAACACTCTCCCGAACACTTCGGAGTTACGTTATAGGTGACTGGAAGTGTGACCAAGAACACAGCGAAAGTTGCACAGAAGGCGGACTTCTAATTTTATTAAATCTAAATTTTGTGACAACACTGCATAAAATGATCAGTAACGGTACTTCCATTGAAGCCCAAAAGACCAGCTAGCCTTACAAAAGTCCGAATAATAAACATTAAATCTTTATTTAACAAAAGCAATTTGACATATAAATGAGAATATCCTGACCCCACAATAAACAACTTTAAACTAAACATTACACAATTTTTTCAACTTTTGGGCTTCTATGGGAGTACCGCCGCTGATAATGATAAGTAAAGCGCATATAAAAGTGCCAAGTACAAATACAAGATCATCTTTCGTGTCTCGACATGATTTTTAACTTAAGAATAAAATAACCTTCAGAAACGATCTTCCACGCCATTTTAAATTCTAGCGTCCTTTTTGATGTCAATAGCCAGTATCAAATCAATCTGCTTACGATATATAATGCCTATGTGTCTAACATAACCTTAAATTATATATACAATGCAATACCTAAAGCTGTTCTTCCTTTAAAACCTCTCATTTTCACCAACATAGATATATATATCATAACATAGATATAGAATCTATGTAATATCTACTCTAATATATACTCTCTAATATTAACTCGTGGTTACTTTGAAGCGTATGTCGGGGTCACCGGTCTTCCAGCCCGGCGCGCGGCGACGTCATGTCCGCGCAGATGTTAGTGCCGGGCTGGGTCCATAACAAAATTCCCTAAACCGGCATACTGAAAACCCCCCGGTGGCCATCTCCGCGCCGAGTGGGGCGACCACGGTACGTTAGCGAGAAGCGCCAACCGTAATGCCGCAGCCACCCGGTGCGCAAGAAAAGTGCGTGAAAGAAGATATGAAAGAAAAAGGGGTGACTGAAGACATGACTGCTGATAGGGATGTTTGGAAGGATAAAACATACCCAAATAAAATTGGGAACAGGGCAAGAGAATGATGATGAATCTTTACGGACTTAATGTATACATACATACGTAGATAACTGTTGAATTTATTAATTTATTGCCAAAAATTTCACCACTGCTAAATGTATTTTCAAACAAAATTATCCCTTCAAAAACTACTTTTTGAACCTTCTGTAAGTTTCACACTATGTCGCGGTGCCGGACAATGGAGGGAAAATAACTTCAGCTCGGCCATAAACGAAATAAACCCGAAAATTTGTGCACGACCAATTGGTTGGAAGACAGCGGCCGATCTCGTCGCCACTTTTCTTTTTCATTCGAAGCGATTTCAGTTCCCCGGCAAATTGAAGTCGACTTTTCTAAACCGACATTCTTTACGAAAAGTACACTCACCATAGAGGAAAGTAAAAAAGTTTTGGTGGATATGAACATAGAGAAAAAAATTGTGTAGAAAAACAACTCGAGGAATAAAAAAAAAACAATTAAAATTATCATTTTGTGATCAAATTAACTTTTTTGCTGTATTTTCTCTTTGTAATTTAATTTCACTTCTGACGCCAAAAATATTATTGGTTACTATTAGAATAATGCACATAATTATGTTATCTACCGGAGAATTACATTCACAACCACACTAGAAAAGTCAATCTGTAGCCTAAACCTCCATAAAAAAATAACAGGGCGAAGACCATCCATCATATTTAACGTGTTGAAAAACCATTAACATAAAAGCCCGTATACCATTTCATAGAAATAACGTGCAATATTCAAATTAACCATTTAAGTGAGACACGCGTTGAAAAAAAAACAGGCCAAGTGCGAGTCGGACTCGCGCACGGATGGTCCCGTACTATGAATAAAACGGCATAAAAATCATGTCTGTTGTATGGGAGCCCCACTTTTTTTTATTTTATTTGTTGTTAGATGCAACAGAAATACATTACGTGTCAAAATTTCAACTGTCTATCTATGACGGACAGACGAAAGGATGGACGGACAGACGAACAGCGAAGTCTTAGTAATAGGGTCCCGTTGTACCCTTTGGGTATGGAACCCTAAAAAGCGTCTCATTTCCTGCAAATGTAAATTTTTGCGATTCGATACCAGATAAGCGTGACACACTGCTGTGAACTTCTGTTAAGAGATAAGGTGTCTATTGAACTGGTTATTCCATTAAACTGTCCCAGGCACGAAAGAAATATTGTTGAATTTAAATTTTTGTGTTCAATTTGTAGAGTTTGATTATAATCGACTTCTAAAATATTTTTTTCAGGTGTTTTATTGACAGTTTGACATTATTTACACCTTGCATGCATCATCATAATCATCAGCCCATATACATCCCACTGCTGAGCGAGGGCCACTACACCTGAGAGGGGTTGGGATTAAGTCCACTACGCTGGCGTAGTGCAGGTTGGCGGACTACACATCAATTTTTTTTAGCTGGGCAGGTTTCTTTACGATGTTTTCCTTCACCGTTAAAGTACATGTTATTCATTGTAAATACGCTCATAACTTCGAAAAGTCAGTGGTGTGTGCCTGGGGTTTGAACCTGCTACCGCTGAGATTTGGCCCGCCGCCCAAGCCTCGAGGCCATCATGTCTTCATGGCCATATAAATGTGATATAAAATGTATGTAAATGCAAGAGTGGGAAATGGAGGAATTGCATACAGTGGACAAATAAATATTTAACACAAGCGAAACTGGGACTAACTGCTAGTAGATATACGAACACATCATATTGATTGGCGCTGTTATTTCAATTCCAGATCTAAAATAGCACACGGACACGCCGTCCAATTTTAAAGTAATATTTACTCAATAAATATTTGAGTGATTTTGAAATTCACCCGTTATTTATTGAAAGGAGAATGAAGGACTCAATTTAGGATGGGATCTGTTTGTAATCATATTTCACGCAGTTTTTTTATACTGGCAAAACAAAGTGATGATGATGATGATCACTAATGGTAAATGTAGTGCGGTTCATACGTTTCATATTGATATGTACATGTCGAAGCGTCGACGCATCCCCATAAACGCTGCCGCTCGAGCCTCGATCGAGAATGATTCATTCTCGCTCGGAACGCCGGACCGAACGGAGCTCAGTACTAAGTTTTTGAAATTACCTCCAGAAGTTTTACTGTCACTATTTAAAAAAAAAACAATAACGCACAAGACCCTCCGACACATATAATATTTAATTATTGCAAACATATATTCTAGGTAGTTACCATATCAATAGTATATTATAATTCAAAGATACTAAATCATCTTATGGGATCACAGTTACACGTAGAAAGTTATGATATTACTTTTATAAGTATAAGAAAATACGCGCAAACAAAGATTGAGTGATAAATAAAGATCAGTATCCGTGTCCGCGGTATATCCGCGGATTTATGACGACCCGGCACATTATGCAGAGACTATAGAGCGCCAAATGCAACGGTCAAAAGACCCTCCGACATACACTATTAGTAGTGATGGCCTCGAGGCTTAGGCGCGCGGTTGGGAAATCACTACTTCTAATTCTTTCAATATGTAGGTGTATTTATTTGCCCCATATTAGTTCTTACACCTACTGCAGTTTATTCAAGGCAGTTAGTACAGAATGCACCTGGCATTAAGTCCACTATTGCGTGTTTTGTTTGCAGCTTAATAAATTAATTATGGCTTGGCTCATATTCTCCAGTATACAGCTATTATTTCTCCATAACTAAGGCTATGAAGCAAAGTCGAGTTGCAATAAAGCATTTAGATTTTAATATCCACGAAACACAAATAAAAGTGTTGAAGAAGGAGGACTTTTTTCTTTATTCGGATAATACTGCTCTCAGCAAGAAATAAATCTAAGTTTAGCAAGTTAAAATTAAAAATATTCCGTGCGGTAAAGCAGGGGTTGTGGGGCGTACTCGGCCGAAGTTTTTCAAATATAAATAAATTACTATGCTACTTACGACTGTGAATGTTTTAGAACATCTTGCGTTGGAAATTTAAAATACAAATTTATATTTCATTCAGAAGTAACTTTTGTGTTTTTGTGTATTTTACGCTTTCATGCCTGAATGAATCAATTATGATTTTTTTTACTGAAAGAGGGTGAAATATTGGTTTAATGGATTCAAAAAATACTTAAAGGAGAAAAGTTATATAATAAAGAGTGCGCATATTTTAGTATCGTTATGACAAAATTTATTCAAATTCATTTAGCGATTTTTTTACCCATCTCAGCCAAGCGGACAGTTTTTCCTCCAGCTGAGTTTAAAAGCCGAAAACCCCGACATACCCCTTTTAAGCTCCCCGAGGTTCTGAGTTTAAGGATCTTGTTTATAATTATATTGTATTGTTCACTAACACTTCAAAATCAATTGTCAAAATCTAGATCGAGAAATGAATCTTTAGAGACACAGGCGGGAATGATTTTTAAAAAATTTAATAAAAGGTACATCAACAAAGGGTGTATACTACACATTATGAATTACTATGCTAAAATTATACATATACATATATACTCAGCCTATCGCCGTCGACTGCTCCGCCTCCCCAAATTTTACATATTTAAAAAAATATATAAATCAACTTGCACAATACACATTTTAATTGATACTAACGTACATACAGGTTGTATTCAGACCACATACATTTTATACCTATGGTTGTTAGGAAAACTTCAACATTTTTATTTTTTTGCCGGGATTTTCTTTGACGTCAGGGGGTTTGTTGGCTATTACCTGCCTTAGTTTTCGATCACGGTCTGAATACACCCTGTATATGTGACAACCCCATGCCGCAGTTAACTAGACCCCAGCTTGGGTAACGAGAGGCCGTGCATTCGATCCCTGCACCAAGACAAAATTTTGTGTCATCCACAAATATTTGTTTTGGCTCTGGGTGATTGTGAGACAGAAAAGAATCTCGTATACACAAGGCCTTTTATCTTAATGTGGGGTCAGAACTATGTGTCTGACTGTTGGCTGTATTTTTGTTTATATATGGTTGTGATTTAATATTTATTTGGGTGTCCTTACGCCCACACCCTGACTCCGTGACTGGGTTGTTGTAATATTCTACTTGGGTGTATTTTAGCGGTGTTGTTCACGCTAGAGTGCTCTCTGTACGTAGGCGAGTTTCACTCAAATACATTTTGGAGAAAACCCCTAGTATATTTATGAAAGGGCTTTAGAATTCTGAAAAGATTAGAAAATATTTCATAAAAGTTGTTTTATTCTTTGTTACTGTTAAAAGCAGCACTGTGTATGAACGTAATGGTATGGTAGGTTTGCTAGCGTGGTCTTCATACTGTAGCTACTGGTTTAAATCCCAGATACTTCTCAGTATTCACGTACTAATGTATTCTTAATGATTTTTTCCCCCAAATATAGAGAAAAAAACGTATTTTTTTCTTTATCTAATAATTCATTCTAAATTAGGTATATTATATTAATTTTTATCATATTGGCAAACTAATAATACCTTTATTAATAGTAGAACGGTGATGTCCAAGCAAAGCAAAAAGTTGCGAGAGATTTCCATCATACTTCGAGACCCTGAGCTTATACCAAGAATTTCCTAAAGAAAACAAAAACCTCATGTGATTCGGAAAAATACCCAAGACCTCTCGATCGTATGCACGCATTTAATATCCTATTACAAAAAAATAACACGATTTTTATTCAATTTCCGCGGAAATGAATCACCATCAATTGCTGGTCGTTATCTCCCGAATGCGTAAAGTCGGGACGGGGAAGCGATTTGGAACAGATTTAAGGCATTACAATCACATCCCCAACAGTTTAACTGATTTCTAATGATTGCGTGGGGTGAAGTAAGTTTTTCACAGATACTTGTATTCCCGAAGGAATCATCATCATCATCAGCCCATATACGTCCCACTGCTGGACACGGGCCTCCTTTACAACTGAGAGGGTGTAGGCCTTAGTACACCACGCTGGCCTGCGGTTAGCGGACTACACACCTAAGAAATCGCCTGCCTCGTGGTCTCGCGGTACAAGTATGTGCCGTGCGATCTAGAGGTCCTGGGTTCGATTCCCGGGTTTTTCCATTAGGAAGTTCTCGGTAACAGCGCGGAGTCTGGAAGTGTGCCCGAGAAACGGCAATAGGCTCGCCTCCTGTTACGTGGGACTGATACATACTTGGCAAAATGTGGGTGCAGAAATGCACCTCTGCCTGCTCCTTCGGGGAATATAGGCGTGAGTTTATGTATGTATGTACACCTAAGAAATCGTTAAGAACTTTTAGGTGTGCAGGTTTCATAACGATGTTTTCCTTCACCGTTAAAGTACGTGATAATTCTTTGTGAATACACACATAACTTCGAAACGTCAGAGGTGTGTGCCTGTTTGAACCCGCGACGGTCGAGATTCTCGACCGCGTGCCTAAACTTCAAGGCCATCACGGCTTACATACATATAATATTCTTTAATAGGTATCAAAAACTGTTAGTGAATGTTATCTTGTATTTTATAGGTTTAGCCAAGTTCTTTCCCGCGCCCCTATAAAACGCTTCCTCATTATGTAGTGAGGGCTCACGTCCAGTGTATCGTGATCTCCGTCCGTGTTCTATCTACCATACAATCTGCAAGGCGGCGATAGACGAGATGAGACGAGCCATTGTCACCGACCTTCGATCGCTTCGTCGACAAAAGGAAACGTTACCAATGGTTTTCGATGATTCATGACACATTTTCGACTTGACTTCGACAACTTGCGATCAAAGTTCATATTTCGTGTCAGGTAAAATGTCATTTTGTTTTTGATAAGATATTCTCGTAAGCCACAAGGAGGTTAGTCAAGCATAAAGCAGTGACAGATTAATGAAATGCTTTTTAGACAATAGATGAAATGGAATGTCAAAACAGTCATCAATAATAAAGTAGTGAATACTAATTGAATTGGCTTATTAGATCATAGATAAAATGGAGAGTTAAGACAAAATCATTTATATTATAGTTTAAATCCGGATAATGACTAAGCTATACCCAACGCTCATAGCTAAAAACTTGAAGATAACTGTTTGACTTTTGAAGATATGGCAAATGAAGAGAAAATTGATTTCAAAATCAACTGTGTGACCGAAAAAACAGCTTGACACCATTTTCCTGTAAGATTTTTACGTTACTATTCTTCCCAATAAAAAAAAACAAATAGTAAGGGCCTCCTTAGATCGCAACAAAGAAAGTTTCTTGTCAGATTAGACAAGCGTGTAGATACATTGTATAGTGAACAAAGGCATATCTGATTTAACAAAAAAATACCTGCTTTTTAGGGAAAATAAAAGATTGCCAACAGCCATTGTTCATGATATATTAAGTCGAGGAACTTGCTTAGGGATGATATTCTGAGCTTCTAAAATGTAGGTTAGGAGGCAAGATTCTATTTTTAAATCTGAATTCTGGGATGATTTAGTTTAGATTCTGTGATGATACACTGACTCCTATATTACCCGAAGGGGGAGGCAGAGGAGCATTTCGGCACCCACATTTCGCTGATTGATATTTCGTCCCACGTAATAGGGGGCGAGCCTATTACGACTTTCTGGTTTATTTCCAGATTTCATGCTGTTACTGAGAATTTCCTAATAGAAAACCCCATAACAATTTTCCCAACCCGGTAACCGAACCCGGGACTTCTAGACTGCACGGCACTTTCTTGTGCCGCGAGACCACGAGGCAGAAATACACATAATATACATTATTTATGTATGAAGTTCTCAGTGCCCAGTTATTTATAAATACGAGGCATTTAAAAACTAGCAATATTGAATTTTCTTCTACTACCGCCATGATTTTGTAAACCAAAGAACAAGGAAACCAATACCTTTAGTTATTCAAATGTTCTCTAAAAACATTTCCCATAGCCACAATACGGTAATGGATCGCCGTTCGTTATCGCCCGCTCGTCCATCCATCAACGGCCATTGAAATTGTCAGCAACCATCTGCCGCGCCAGTATGAAATCGATAGGTATTCGAGTTATGGTATTTGATTAGTTCCATCCAAATCATTTTTTTACTCTCTCAATTGTAGAGGAGGCCCGTGCCCAGCAGTGGGATGTATATGGGCTGATGATGATGATGATGATGATTTTTGTGTGGTAGGAGATTAGTATGCATCTAAATTTCTATAACCTTTAAACAAGTTTAAAGCTTGCTAACAGAAATGGTTTCTAAATCCACGTTCCGTGAAATTTGTTTTTTGTTTAAGAATTAGTAGCACGAGAACAATGGTGTTTATCATCCTTCATTAACAGAAAACGAAGTGAAACTTTTTCCTTCCGAGAATCGTACCCGAATCCTCTCAACTCAATACTTCTATTTTAAGCAGTTAGACCATTATCTAGTTGGCGTAAATCGGCACAATAGTTTATATGTGGTGGAGTAATCCACCTTCCGACTAAATTATCTCTCGATTTAATTTTAAGGTTTCCAATTATAATTGAGTCAATAGAAATGAGAACGTACAAAAGGAGGATAACGCCCCTCGAAGACCTTTCCATTATACGCGCTAATTGTTTGCACTGACATATTAATCAATCAAGACTTAATGACAGTTTTTTGTGTGGATCTTCCGCTTTTTGTGTGCCTTCGTAATTTGGTCGGGCTAGCTAATGGAAACGATTGAATGTCTTGTCTCATGACTTTTTTACTGATACAGCAGTGATCGTATTGATGGCAACTCCGGTAAGGTATAGAGACTATTCCACGACAGGCCCACCATTGCAGCTCCTGTACACCAAAATCAAGAGCGGCACAAAATTGACACCGAGCAGTTTAGCTTAGTATGTCTTTATGGGGACTTGTCTTTACCCCGCAACGAAATTAATCAGAAGAAATAAATAGCAAGAATCGGACATAAGAACTGAAGTTGAAATAGTGTTCCAGGAACCTTTTAATCCGACAAAAGGATTCTTGAAAGCCCAAACAAAGTCATTAAATCAAATGCACAGAAACGTGACTCATGCAATACAAGGATAGGGAACTTGTATTTTCCATTCACATTTTGTGTTCTTCGATTCTACTTCTGTGGAAAGCCCTTCCACCTGCAGGCCAAAGCTATCAAATCATTATTATTTCCAACTATATTATCAATGAATTATCACTTACATTCACGGTTAAGAAAAACTTCGTGAGTAAACCTGCACTCAATATTATACAAATAGCGAGATCCTGCCTTTTGCCGGGGCTCCCCATTAAACCACACCACTCACCAACGACACACATAACGCGCAGCATTTAAATAGTTAAAAAAAAAAAAAAAAAAACTGCACTCCTAAAGAGTGCGGAGAACTCTGCAAGAAATTCCTGAGACTGTCCGCCAATACGCACCAGGGTGGTGGACTAAGGCCTAACTCCTCTGAGGTACATACATACATAAACTCACGCCTGTATTCCCCGAAGGGGTAGGCAGAGGCGCATTTCTACACCCACATTTCGCCAAGTATGTATCAGTCCCACGTAATAGGGGGCGAGCCTATTGCCGTTTTTCGGGCACATTTCCAGACTCCGTGCTGTTACCGAGAATTCCCTAATGGAAAAACCCAATAACACTTTTCCCGACCCGGGAATCGAACCCAGGACCTCTAGATCGCTCGGCACATACTTGTACCGCGAGACCACGAGGCAGTCACGAGCCAGTCTGAGGTAAGGAGGCCAATAGACTAACCTAGATAAATTTAGACAATTTTATATCAGCCTTAATTAATTCAAACACGGATGTCCTAAAACTTTCCTAATAAAGGTTAAAGGCTATCATAAATGTAGGAGTCTAAGCGTTAAGGGGCGATTCGGGCGGGTCATTATCGCTCTATTGTGCCGTGGTTTGGGGTCATCAGCAACCGACAATAGATCCGCTATATCCGGACTGAACCGACCCTTTAACGTGCTGGTTTACTGTATCGATATTTTTAGTATTGTGTTGGAGAATACAAGTAACACGTGAGGCGTTTCAATGGAATGCTCGAGAACTTTGTCTAAATAAATTATCGGGATCAGTCTATATCCTTTCCTATAACTTACGTATAAAAAGCAGCTTCATCATCATCATAATCAAAAAGCAGCTTAATAACTTTCTTTAGTTTTTTTTTTTTAAGCGGAGTCACCATTAGTCATGCTAAATTTACGAATCTAGTTACGGCTTTGAAATTTAGGCACGCACTCGAGAATCACGGCAGTCGCGAGTTCAAATCGCAGGCACACACTTCTGGCTTTGCGAAGTCATGTGTGTATTCACAATGAATTATCACGTACTTTACGATGAAGGAAAACATCGTGATGAAACCTGCATACCTAAAAGTTCTTAGGAATTTCTTAGGTGTGTAGTCCGCCAACCCGCACTAGGCCAGCGTGGTAGACTAAGGTTTAAACCCTCTCAGTTATAGAGGAGGCCCGTGCCCAGCAGTGGGACGTTTATGGATTGATGATGATGATGATGATGATGTGATGATAATTCAAGAATATATGCACGACGCATGCCCGGATGAGTTTATATGTGTATATGCACAGTCTATGTTACTAAAAAATAAGCGGAATTATATTTCGAGACCCTCGTTTTGTCAGCTGCGTTTAAGAACCACACAATAGCCGCATACAAAGCTAATGCAAGACTTTGAGAATATTTCTAGACTCCGAGTTCGTACTGTGTATTTTCTGTTACAAAAACTACGAAATATTAAACCTAACCCGGGAATAGAACCCTTTGATTTGCATGGTGTATTTATACCGCTGGACCAACGAGGCAATCAAACCCATCATTCATCATTATTCATTCATCATTAGCCCATATACGTCCCACTGCTGGGCACGGATCTCCTCTGCAAGTGAAAGGGTTTAGGCCTTAGTCAACCATGCTGGCCTTGTGCGGGTTGACGGACTACACATCTATTAAATTCCTAAAAACTTTTAGATGTGCAGTCTTCCTCGTGATGTTTTCCTTCACCGTTAAAGTAAGTGATGATTCATAATTACACTATTGACGCGGAAAATTTCATGTAATTTAACAAAAATTGGTACTTCAAAGAAAATTGTGCCTTTCCAATTCGTAAAGGTCCTTATGTACGGCCTCATTAAAATCAATATACTGGGTTACTTATTACGAAGTTACGCTTGTAATGTTATACCTCTTGTGAGGGGAAGTTTGTTTTATGATCAAAAGTTTGTGTAAGTATATACCTTATATGTATGTATATTATGTTTTTCTTTGGTAACCTCAATGGTGTATAAGCATGAATTTAATGGTCAAGAGGATTTGTATTCGATTCCTAAGTCGGTTTGAATGTTAATGAAATTTTGTCGTAACCACTCAGGCAGCCATGGCAATATTTTTATGTAAAAAATAATAACCTTGGAGTCGACATACGTACCTACGTGATAATTCATTGTGTATTCACAATGAAATGTCACGTACTTTAACGTTGAAGGAAAATATCGTAAGGAAACCTGCACACCTAAAAGTTCTTGGGAATTTCTTAGGGGTGTAATCCGCCAACCCGCACTTGGCCACACTAAGGCCTAAACCCTTGTGTCGTATAGGAGGACCGTGCCTAGCCGCTTTCCTCTCAATAAAAAATAATAAAAAAGTGGGACGTATATATGGCTGATTATGATGTATCTAGTTGGCACAATAATTCTGGCCTATTAGAAATCGCTATCATTGTTTAATTAGTTTACCATGCTTTCTAGAGTTAACGCGGTCGATTTCTGGATCGGACAAATTTTTATTAGATTTTTCATTTAGAATTACCCAGCATTTGAAAATTTGCCCGAAAAAAGGATAAATTAGTTAAACTTGGATGCAGAAATGCTCCTCTGCCTACCACTTCAGAGATACGAGCATGAGGGTATACAGTCTGAATACAACCTGTATAAAATTTGCAAGTGCAAGTGGCAACTCATTTTAGACCGGTTGACATGTGGCACTCAAGTGAGGAGGGAATTAGCCCTGTTGTTCCCGAAATACGAATAGGGAACAGTGGGAGGGCGAGGACTTGATTTATGTCATATGTGGGTGTGGTCGCGATCCAAGTTAAATATAACAAGTGTAGATGAGAATGACGTCATATTTTTTTTATTTATCAATCCTTGCATCACCTGAATTGTAAAGTCGAAGGTATTAAATAGGTATTGCATTTGTGCAGGCCGGCATGATTGTGTCGACCAGCGGGTGACCATATCGTTTCTCGCTGGTCGGTATTAATTTTTTGGACTCCACTGTGCTTACCATCAGGTACAGTGGAGTCACTTTGCCGTGCCAGTATAAAAAAAAATAGGTATAGAGACTTTTCACTTTCACCCAGACAAACAAACATTGTTCTCGGACGATGAATCGAAACCGCGGTTTCTCGTTTCACACGCTGGTCTCTAACCAACTGCGCCATGGGGTTGAAAGATATACAGTGTGTATTCAGACCGTGATCGGAAACTAAGGCAGGTAATAGCTAAGGTGATTACAAACCCCCTGGCGTTAAACAAAATCCCGACAAAAAATTAAAATATTGAAGTTCTCCTAACAACCATAGGTATGAAATGTATGTGGTTTGGCATTGTATGTCGGTTGTAATCACTAATAGCTAATTAGTTGCCTTAGTTTCCGATCACGGTCTGAATACACCCTGTATATCAAGATAGCCACGACACACTGGCTTTGCCTAGTGTGGTTATCGTAAGTATATTGTTCTAACATGTGGACTGATTTATTAATAAATATTATTATTATGAATTATTAACGATTTGATATAATGGCATTTCTTGTCAAATCACAGACCCTAGTCTGGGCACGGGCCTCCTCTACAACTGTGGGTTTAAGCCTTAGTTCACCACGCTGGCCTAGTGCGGGTTGGCGGACGGTAAGAAATTCCTAAGAACTTTTTAGGTGTGCAGGTTTTATCATGATGTTTTCCTTCACCGTTAAAGCAAGTGATAATTCATTGTGAATACACACATAACTTCGAAAAGTCAGAGGTGTGTGCCGGGGGTTTGAACCTCGAGGCCATCACTGCTACATAAATGGTTACATAATGAATAAATTTGTTTCAATTATTTTATATTAAACATGTGACAGAATTCATGACCTGACTAGGTATATTAAACCTATTTATTAGTATAAATGCTACACACTCAACAAATTGAAATTTTCTCGTGTAACTTGTTTTGTAATTTCATCGGGATGTGACTACGGTAAGCGCATTAAGACCTCCCGCTGAATCGGGAATACAAATGGGGAAAAATTGGGGAGAGAATGTGACGATTTTCTTGTTCCATATTAGTAAGTGTGAAGTTGTTTTGTAAAGCTGTTAGTTGAAGGCAATGTAAATTGTTGGCAACGTGCGTTAGTCGGTTGATAATATATAAAATTAAGTGTACAGTTAGGTTAAACGGTCGTGCAAAAGAATCATCATCATTAGCCCATATACCTACGTCCCACTGCTTTGCACAGTCCTCTTCTACAACTGAGAGGGTTAAGGCTACGGCTTTAACTAAGGACTAAGGTCCACCACGCTGGCCTAGTGCGGGTACGCGGACTACACACCTAAGAAATTCCTAAAAAAAAATTGGTGTGCAGGTTTCATATTCTATTGCAGGTTGTCCTGTAAAATAATATAAAAATGAAATCTGCATTGATTGGAGAATACATTGACTGGTAATAACCTTAAATCAATTTCTATTTAAGAAACACACTCGCGCCCGCATCCAAGGATGGGTAGGTAGAGATGTATTTAAACACTTTTTAATGCACATTTCGCCATCTAAAAAACCCTGCTACTTCTAGAAAAAGACTCATCTCTCGTACTTTACACGTACAGGACTGCTGACATACTTCTTCATGCTACGTTTCAAAGACCAAGGATAATAGGAGAGGGGCCATTTAAATATTACGTAAGCACTAGAGGGGGGGGGGGGGGGTTATTCTCTTTGCTTTCTCTTTGATGACATCGGGGAATGGGGGGGTCTGCATGGTGATTATGTAAGCAATATTTCTTTTTCTTTTCGGATTTTCGGACGTAATTTTGTCCCGATTTCGTGAATAAAAAAATAAACTAGAACAGATAAAAAATATGTATAATAATTTTTACGTAAGCATATGAGGGGGGAGTGCGATATTTGCTTACTTTTGCTGACATGGGGGACGGGGGGGTTAATAATCATGAAAAAATTGCTTACGTCATACTTGAACGGCCCCAAAGAACACGTTGGCTGACAAATCTCTCCACAGGTTCATAGTACGGCAAAGAAACCTTCAACATGTACCTATGTGACAGCCCCGAATAGCACCAGCTTGCGAAACGAGAGGCCGCGGGTGCGATCTCGGCACCGAGACAAATGTTTGTTTGATCCACAAATATTTGTTTCAGGTGCGGGTGTTTTTGTGAGGGAAAAGTCTCACGTAGTTACTGATATCCACGATACAAGACTTAGTATTTTAATTGAGGGTCCGAACTATGTATGTGACTGTTGTGTATATTTAATATATACCTGACCCATACTCAACGTACGAGACATCGCATTCAAAGAAAAATTTGAAGACACCTGTATTCATTAATCTCCTAGTACTCGTAAGCCTTAAGGAGCAGAAGGCCCGAAATATAATATTTAAGCAAATTGTAGATGATATCCGACCCTTCAGCAGAAAATATAAGCGTACATTCATTAAGCCGAGGGAAGGCCGGGTGGAGATCCGACCTCTATATTTGCATCGCTAGGACGTTCATCTGACAGCACAAGGTATGAAAGGGTAGCGGCAGAATTTGTTCAAGCTAAACAAATGAGTTGGAGATTTGAGTCTCTCTGGTGGATATAATTCGTAATGAAGTCATACGCCTTGACTGATGATGACGGTGGTTAAAGCGACAACATATCGCTCATGCAATTTCTTACGGACAACATTTCAATAGATAATAGAACAAAAAAATATAAATAAATAAGTAAATACACCCAACAGTCACATACATAGTTCTGACCCCACACTAGGATACAAGTCCTGTGTCGTGGGTATCAGAAACTACGAGAGACTTTTTCGGTCTCACAAACACCCAGACCAGAATATTTGTGGATCACACAAACATTTGTCCCGGTGCGGGGATCGAACCCGCGGCCTCTCGTTTCGCAGGCTGGTGTCTAGCCAACTGCGCCAAGGGGCTATAAAATTGTAGAATAAAGTATATAGAAAGTAATCAGCATCAATAAATACATAGTACCTGGATGACCGAGCTTTGCTCGGTTTTTTTTTTTTTTTTAATTGTGTTTTTTGGAAATAATATTTAAGTACGAATTACTAATAAAATGATGAAATATGAATAATGTTACTTAACAACGCCATCTGCTGTTGTGTCGTTAAAGCAATTAGTTGCTCACAAAAAATAGTATTATTATTCGCCAATTCGCCAATAGATGTCAGGAAGAGTCTACTCAAACGCCTCCTTTTTGTTATTTTTCTTCCAAATAACATTTTCTAAAAATGATTCCTAGCTAGATCGATTTATCGCCGCCGAAACCCCCTATATACTAAATTTTATGAAAATCGTTGGAGCCGATTCCGAGATTCCAATTATATATATACAAGAATTGCTCATTTAAAGATATAAGATATATGTATGTACATACATACATTAATACCGCCTGCCCCCGTTTTACATCGGCGTAAATGGCGGAATGTCGTTGTAAATAAACTGCGCTTATGCTTTTGGAAGTACACACCGAAGCTGTGAGAATAATATAGTGCTTCGTCATCAAATAGGCCGTTTGCCTTTTCACAGCATTATAAATAATTTCATATTATAACTGTTAAAGTAACTGACAGTCTGTCTGTTGTTAATTGTTAACCATTGAACCAAGTTTCTTGAATTTAGGCACAGACAGCATGAAAGAATGATTTCATACATAGATACCAGTGGCGGTATTTCCATAGAAGCCAAAAAAATTACACGTTCATTTTGTAATGTCTCGTTTATAATTGTTTACTGTGGGGTCAGGATATTACATATCATTTACATGTCAAATAGCTTTTGTTAAAAAAAGATTTAAAGACCAAAGACTTAGTCGGATTTTTGTAAGGTAAGCTAGGTTTTGTGCTTCTACGGAAGTACCGCCATTGATACATACGTACATAAACTCACGCCTGTCTCCCCTTGGGGTAGGCAGAGACTATAGAACACCAACTGCTTCGGTCCAAACATACTTCTTTCGCTTCAACTGCCATTATCCTCATCATGCATACTCTCTTTATATACCTTTTTTGTATGTAGGTATGTAGTCCGCCAACCCGCACTAGGCCAGCGTGGTGGACTAAGGCCTAAACCCTCTCAATGGTAGAGGAGGCCCGTGCCCAGCAGTGGGACGTATATGGGCTGATGATGATGATGATACCTTTTTTACTTTTCCTTCGTTTAACTTTGAAGCATTTGTGCGGGCCGACATGATTGTGTCGACCAGCGGATGACCATCGTTTCTCGCTGGTCGGTATTATTTTTCTGGACTCCACTGTGCTTACCATCAGGTACAGTGGAGTCACTTTGCCGTGACAGAAAAAAAAAAAAAAAAAAAAAAATATTACTCCCAAGCCGCTCACAGAAGAATATCCCTATTCACCCCCTTAAGCCCATCACATACGCCACAATTTCGTACGTGGACTGGCGAAAGAAGCCGAAGTGCTAACGAGTTAGAGGAGCGGAATACAAATCGCCATTAACAGCAAAAGTATCCGGACGTAGTATTGTGCCGGCGTGGGCGGGAGACGAAGGCAAATCGAATTCCGATTGAAATAAATTAAAATGGAACGGTTGTGGCTTTTATTAAATGCTGAAGGGTTGTTGGTGTGTGTGAACTTGTGTTTGTAAAACTTGTCGGATGTATGATGTCCAAGAATTTTAATAGTATTGAAATCTTCGTTCAATTGATCAGTGTTTTGTTATGTTACTACATTTTGGAAAGTACTACAGTTAAAAACAGGATGTATAGATACATATATTACACATACGAGTACATACATATACTCACGCCTGCATTGATTGATTTCTGCACCCACATTTCGACAGGTATGTATCAGTCCCACGTAATAGAGGGCGAGCCTGAAATGCACCTCTGCCTACCCTTTCGGGGAATAGAGGCGTGAGGTTATGTATGTATGTCATCATGAAGTCAACAATTGTGACGTCAGCAATGATGACGTCACACATTTTAAAAATATTTCGGAGGTTCCTATTCCTATACAAACACTAGCCATTGTCCCTAAAAGGGGTAGATAGAGTAATATCTGTACATTCATTAAAGAGAGCTGTGGGACCAATTCTAACACACACATACTCGGATCCAGAAGTTACTTGCTAATAAACTTCAAGCGATGGTAATTCCATGACAAGACTACGGATAAAGGGCGATTTGCGTAACAATTTAGAACAGAAACCCTTGCATTATGTACGATGTAAATAGAATGAATTAATCATAAAGTTAGCTAGGCAGGGAACTATTTGAGCGCGTAATCCCGAGGGATGCGCCAGTGATACGGATTTAATCGCGACTCATTTGATCTATTGTGTGCTTTGTGCGTTTGTGGGATGTGATACTCGTGACTTCGCTTGGAGATAAAATAAAATGTCAGCATATTATACCTTCAAACCCCAGGCACACATTTGACTTTTTGAAGTTATGTGTGTATTCACAATGAATTATCATTTACTTTAACGGTGAAGGAAAACACCGTGATGAAACCTGCACACCTAAAAGTGCTTAGGTGTGTAGTCCGCCAACCCGCACTAGGCTAGCGTGGTGAAATAAGGCCTAACCCCTCTCAAGTGTAAAGGAGGCCCGTGACCAGCAATGGGACGTACATGGGCTGATGATGATGATGATGATGATTTGGGAAAAAAACCAAACAATTAACAAACATAATCCAAAACGTATTCTGGAGACCACGACTCGACAAACGTAGTGTTGGGCGCTCTCTGGCTAGGTGGGGTGACGATATACGCAAGGTGGCTGGCAGCGGTTGGATGAGGTCCGAAGATCGAGCCCAGTGGCTTGCCAAAGGAGAGGCCTATGTCCATTGGTCGTGAGAAAGGCTGTTGATGAATCCAAAACAGTTTCCACTTAGAATAATAAGAAGATGCATATATAACGTTATGTTAGATGCGAAGCTATTATCCCTTAATACTTTCAAACCCCAAAACAATTCCGGCTCACCTTAAAATTTCCACAACCAATAAACTATAAGCGTAAACAATTTCGACCGCCACGCCTCGGAATTATCTTGGCAAATATAATTTTTTTTATTCATGCAATTTGTTTAACAGCGTTGTTATGGCAATCATTTCGTCCCGGCCGACATAACGAGTCAATTTCTGTGTAATCTCTCGCGAAAGTAATTTTGCTACGCTGATGTCTTTGGTATTAACTTGGCTGATTTTTCCCGTGTACCTTTGCTGAAAATCCAGTTTACTGAAAATTGGGTTATATTAAATTGATTGCCACGTGGGTCCGGGTTTGTTTAGGTCGTGGGTTCTATTCGCGGGACGAGAGCACTGTTGTATTTCTTTCGTTACGCAAAGGTGTCGTAATGACAATAAATTTATAATAGGATAGGATACGACGGTAGCATAGATTTAAAACGCATTTAGAACTTTTAACTTGTGTTTGTTTGTAGATTTTAGCGCGTTGACCTCGGCTATTCGTAAATAAAAGACTAAGGACTGTCTCATGGTGTCGCGGCACTAGTATATGCGATCTAGAGGTCTTGGGTTTAATTCCCGTGTTGGACAAAGTGTTACTGGGTTTTTTCATTAGGAAATTTTCCGCAGAAGCACGGTGTCTGGAATTTCGTCCTAAAAACGACTATAAGCTCGTCCCCTATTAACGTGGGTCTAAAAACACCCCTGGCGAAATTTGGGCGCAATAATGCACCTCTGCCTACAACTTTGGGTAATACAGGTGTGAAGTTGTGTAGTTATGCGTACTTTAAAAGTTACTCTCTCCTGAGCCGGTAAAGACTTCGAGATTAAGCATGAATACCCTCAGAACTTGTCCAATAAGAACTTCAAACAGATAATTTTGAAGACAACCAATTAAAACCACACAAATTAAACTATGCATAATTAACGAGATCTGCGATGCGTAATTATTACTTCCTAGTTTGGGGACCGAAGAAATTATGTTAAATTTTAGATGAGAGTAACTTGTAATTGAAAACTTGAAGAAAAACATCGTGATAAAACCTGCACACCAAAAAGTTCTTAGGAATCTCTTAGGTGTGTAGTCCGCCAACCCGCACTAAGCCAGCGTGGTGGACTAAGGCCTAAACCCTCTCAGTTGTAGAGGAGGCCCGTGCCCAGCAGTGGGACGTAATTGGGCTGATGATGATGAACTTGTAATACAGTGTCATATGCGATTCCGTGTTAAAATTATTAATTAAAAAACTTCATTGTAAAAATAAGATAAAAACTATGGAGTACAGTAGACTAAATTAGTACTAAATGTGGTCTAATCGTAAAAGGCGATTTCTTACAGACGAACAAGGATAGATGTATAAAAAGAAATAGAAGGTAAAACATATGGATTCACCATGTACAATGTTGTGAGAAAAATGATGCATAATCATATTCGACAGCCTTATGACGCAGTTGCCTAGTCACCAGCTTACGAAACGAGAGGCCGCGGATTCGAGACCTGCACCGAAACAAACGTTTGTGTGATCTACAAATGAGAGGGCAAAAAGTCTCTCGTAATTTCTGATACCCACGGCACAATACTTGTATCTTAGTGTGGGGTGATAATGAATGTAACTATTGAGTGTATTATTATATCCACAACAAGGTTAAGAAAATGTTAATAGCAGAAGTCGGATGCCCGAGACCCAGCAAAAGGCTTAGCCCCTATTGCAACAACTAGTGAAACGTGGGTGCAAACGCTCCTTAGTAGGTGAGTGGATAAAAAATTATCAAATGCTATAATTAAAAAATCTTCTTCTTTGCCAATCACGCATCTCAGACTTCATTCATTCTTTCCAAAACAATTTAGTTTCAATGCAGTTAATACTTCTTTGGAATGTGCTTCCCTTGGTTCAAGGTTAAGAGTTCGAAAATTGTTGACAACCAGAATAGCAGATTATTCACATTAATAGCGGTATATATATTCATTTTAGATATTTATGTTTTATATTATATATTATATGTCATCATCATCAGCCCAAATACGCCCCACTGCTGGGCACGGGCCTCCTCTACAACTCAGAGGGTTTAGGCCTTAGTCCACCACGCTGGCCTAGTGCGGGTTGGCGGACTACACACCTAAGAAATTCCTAAGAATTTTTAGGTGTGCAGGTTTTATCACGATGTTTTCCTTCACCGTTAAAGCAAGTGATAATTCATTGTGAATACACACATAACTTCGAAAAGTCAGAGGTGTGTGCCTGGGGTTTGAACCTGCGACCGTCGAAATTCTCGACCGCGCGCCTAAACCTCGAGGCCATCACTATATTATATGTATGCATTAGATTATATTTCATAACATATTTACAAACCTACATCATCATCTGCACCATCTAAGATTCGAATGTCAAAGAATGCCTTTGGCATTAAGTTCAACTCAACATATTACGTACGAAATAAATAAATTAAGATAACTTTTGTATTATCTGATTCAATAGTTACATAAAGTCACTTTTATTTAAACTTATTTTTATATTTTTATTGACTGCCTCGTGGTCTCGCGGTACAAGTATGTGCCGAGCGATCTAGAGGTCCTGGGTTCGATTCCCGGGTCGGGCAAAGTGTTATTGGGTTTTCCATTAGGAAATTCTCGGTAACAGCACGGAGTCTGGAAATGTGCCCGAAAAACGGCAATAGGCTCGCCCCCTATTACGTGGGACTGATACATACTTGGCGAAATGTGGGTGCAGAAATGCGCCTCTGCCTACCCCTTCGGGTGAGAACAGGCGTGAGTTTATGTATGTATGTTATTTTTATATGACAAGGGGGAAATACAACTAAGATTTTTTATATCATTGCTTGAAGCAACGTCGAAGCATACTACCAGTAAATTAATAATGTTACATAGTTGTAACGAGAATACACTGTCAGGTCATAAACTGGGATTTCTGTCTCTGCCTTGGAATGCAATTTCCTTTACTTCGAGGTGTCTTTATATTGCACAATTTATTTTGATACTTTGTATATTACACTTTTTAATCAATAAGTTGTTGGTCCCGCGATACCAGTGTGTTGCATGCAGTCCCAAGTTAGACATCCGGGTCGTGCAAATTATAATTGTTAATTCGTTTCGTAATTCTCAGTAGCAGCACCGAGTTATGAAATTCACCCAAAAAGCGACAATAGAATTATAAATAGTCATGATTGAATATAATAATAAGCGGTGATGAGCCCGAGGTTTAGGCGCGCGGTAGAGAATCTCGGCGGTTGCGTGTTCAAACCCCAGGCAACACACCTCTGACTTTTCGAAATTATGTATATATTCACAATGAATTATCACTTACTTTAACGGTGAAGGAAAACATCGTGATAAAACCAGCATACCTAAAAGTTCTTAGGAATTTATTAGGTGTGTAGTCCGCCAACCCGCACTAGGCCAGCGTCGTGGACTAAGGCCTAAACACCTCTCATCGGTAGAGGAGGCCCGTGCCCAGCAGTGGAACGTATATGGGCTGATGATGATGACGAATATCATACTCTAATAATAGTAGTAAGGGCCTAATTCCTCTCATCTGTTCCCAAACGATGTGACTTTTATGGTCTTATATATATTGATATCACTTACCTGACATAGCCTGGATCTAATCCAACTTAAAATATAGATTTGATCCTCAAATATTATGACGTCTTGGTGATAATACTTTAAGCTTACCTGAAAACAAAAAAATAACAAATTAATTATATGCATCAAGCTGTATTTTAGTAGATGTCAGACAGAAGGGTAATTACATACATCACATACATAAACTCACGCCTGTATTCCCTTAAGGGGTAGGCAGAGGTGCATTTCTGCACCCACATTTCGCCAAGTATGTATCAGTCCCACGTAATAGGTGGCGAGCCTATTGCCGTTTTTCGGGCACATTTTCAGACTCCGTGCTGTTACCGAGAATTTCCTAATGGAAAAACCCAATAACACTTTGCCCGACCCGGGAATCGAACCCAGGACCTCTAGATCGCACGGCACATACTTGTACCGCGAGACCACGAGGCAGGGTAATTAAAGGCTCGATATTTTTTTATACGTACATCAATTCTATTTATTTACTTAATAAGTCGTGGTGGCTTCGAGGTTTAGTCACGTGGTCGAAAATACTGTACTTTAAATGCAAAGAATAGTCGTTACAAACATTTATATCCCACTCACATGTGATATTAAGCATCCCTGGCTTCTAACAAAATTTCGGCGGTATAATAACTGCAGATAGCACGAGCCCCGAGCGACGGAAATTGCCACAGATTCGCCGTGATGCCGACTTCGTTGATAACTGAGCCAAATGTGCTACCGAGCTCAAATTCAAATCGTTTGTGGAGGGAATTTATAATGGAATGTTACGTTTGTATGGAATGGTATGGTATACACCTCATGGTAAGTTAGGTGTAGAAATGGATTTGCTTAAACTTGGGTAAATCCATACTAATATTCATCATCATCATCATCAGCTCATATACGTCCCACTGCTGGGCACGGGCCTCCTCTACAATCGAGATGGTTTAGGCCTTAGTCCATTACGCTGGCCTAGTGCGGTTTGGCGGACTACACACCAAAGAAATTCCTAAGAACTTTTAGGTGTGCTGGTTTTATTATGATGTTTTCCTTCACCGTTAAAGTACGTGATAATTCATTGTGATTGTAACTGATTAAAATAAGGTTGAATGGGTGTTTTTGAGAGCGAAAAGTCTTTGGTAGTGTTGATACTCACGACACAAGACTCGTAAACAAATAACAATAATAGACATACCCAACAGCCATATTCAGATTTAATTTCACGCTTATCTTCGTGTGGGATTAGAACTATGTACGTATATGACTTTAACTACCTAAAATTTCTTAGGAATTTCTTAGGTGTGTAAACCGCCAACCCGCACTAGGCCAGCGTGGTGGACTAAGGCCTAAACCCTCTCAGTTTTAGAGGAGGCCCGTGCCCAGCGGTGGGACGTATATGGGCTGTTGATGATGATGATGATAATGTGACTTTTGGGTGTATTTACTTATTTCATAGATGGGACCTTAGAAAAGATATGGGCTTCTGATTAAAATTGTGGCCGGTTGAAGCGAGGCCCAAACTCTTATAATATTATAAAGGCTAAAGTAACTCCGTCGGTTTCGCATTCACATCTAAAATATTGGACCGACTGAAGTTATTTTTAGTTGGAAAATAGATGGAACTTTGAGGATAGACACGGGCTACTTTATGATAAAATTGTGCGCGGGCAAAGCGGGGCCAACAGTTAGTCACATTTAATATACCCCTATGGAATGATGGTATGTATTCGATTTAATATGGATCTGGGATCACGATGCTGGATTGCCGCTTGGCTTGCATGCTTGGAGTCTCGCAAAGTGAATTGTCTAGAGCGAAGTCTATGTGAATAGATAAAATTAAAGTGTATATCTAATAGTATCATTTTGAAGTGAAAACTTCTTTAGCGACACTGTGCAGTTTTTCTGGGATGGGTAAAATATGTTGAACTCGAGTCAGATTACTTGACCCTGATCGAAAATGCGTAAGACGCATTATAATATAAATTGTCATGTTTGTGTACGATAGCGCAATAAGTATTATATTTCACCACGTAAATTATAGTACTTTTATACTGATAAATAAAGCAATTCGTGCGAAATTATTTCCTAACCATTCCAAAATATTCAAAAATGCACAACATTAATGTTGAAGTTTTCACTTCTGCCGACACTCCACTGAGTGCCACCCGTTTTTTTATATACAAGGAAGTTTTTGTAAACAAACAGATTTTGTCTCCGTGTCGTGTGCTCCAGCTTGTGCCAATAAGGTGGACGCAATTTGACTAGCACTTTATCTGGCAGATAGCCAGTGACATTATTCTCAGCCTATCGCCGTCCACTGCTGAACGAAGGCCTCCCCAAGTAAGCGCCAACCATCCCGGTCTTGAGCAGCCCTCATCCATCCGCTACCCGCCACCTTTCTCAAGTCGTCGGACCATCGTGCTGCAGGACGTCCTACACTACGTCTACCTAAACAAGGTCTACACTCCAACACTTGTCTGCTCCAACCAGTGATATATAAATACCAAATAGATGATTTAATAAAAAAAAGGTAATACTTATAAAGACTACACACCCTTGAACATCGTCGTCGAGTAGCCAGCTTATCGGTTTTTTATAGGATGCACTTTGGAGAGTGCTCGAAGGCTCTTTTCGAATTGATTGAGCCATCTCCATTCCTTTATCGGACTACTAGGCGCAGGCAAAAGTTTCATCCATACGTTGTTGACATACCCAAAAGTCGAACTAAACGGTTTGACAGATCGTTTTTGGTTAGAGTCGCCAGGATTTGGAACGACCTGCCTGCGTCTATTTTTCCTGATAAGTTGAATTCTGGAGCCTTTAAGAGTAGAGTGAACAGGTTTCTTTTGGATGGGCGTGTACCACCCTAGTCTTCATCTACACTTTCCATCAGGTGAGATGGAAGACAAACGCCTATTCCATTCAATCTATAAAAAAAAAAAAAAAAAGAGTCCTCGACACCGACGTGCATTCATGAAGAAGATTACGTCAATTGAGGAAGCGAAAGAAGTGTGTTGGGACCGTAGCATTTGGCGCTCTATAGTCTCTGCCTACCCCAAGGGGAGATAGGCGTGAGCTTATGTATGTATGTATGATAGCTAATATCTTTCGAAGTAACTTAGGATTATTATTATTATTGGACAGAAATAAAAAAATATAATTTCAAGCGAATAATATGACTGAATTTCATGCAAATAAAACCACGAGAAACAGCCACCTAACATAAAAATTTACCCATGGTAAAACTGTAGGAAACTTGCTTGAACCATACTAAATGTACTCTTGATTCTGTCACAGCACCTAACAATACTTAATACTTAGAAAAAAAAAAACAGAAATGCAAAAACTCGAATAATTATTTCAACATCCAACGCCGGCTAATATACAACCTTTTTATAGATTCATGTATTCACAACGTATTGTATTCGCATATTCAGTGGATCTGAAAGCCGCCACATTTCTTCCGCGTGCGCTTTCGGTGTTGTCATGTGTTCCCAGATTATAGATAATCGGAAAACTTTATTTTATTCCAAATAATAATTTATTATTTTCATTTCATCAGAAACAAGGAATTAATTAAAGTCAACATCATCATCATTATCATCAGCCAATGGTAAAACACCTATACAATATCATCATCATCAGCCCATATATACGTCCCACTGCTGGACGCGGGCCTCCTCTACTACTGAGAGGGGTTAGGCCTTAGTCCACCACGCTGGTCCAATGCGGCTTGGTGGACTACACACCTAAGAAATTCCTAAGAGCTTTTAGGTGTGCAGGTTTCATCACGATGTTTTCCTTCACCGTTAAAGTACGTGATAATTCTTTGTGAATACATAACTTCGAAAAGTCAAAGGTATGTGCCTGGGGTTTCAACCCGCGTCCGTCGAAATTCTTGACCGCGTGCCTAAACCTCGAGGCCATCACGACTTCTTTCTTTTAGTTTCCTTTAGTTCGTTCACCACCAGTACCAGCTTCAAAATAGTTTAGTTAGTCAGTCTACGATTTATTTTAGAACAGGTCATTGCCTCTGCCGAAAATTGAAGGAAAATAGAATTCCCTCAAAAAATTAAGCCATCGATAGTTATCTTTAGCTATCACTGCACATCTGTTTGGTTAAGACCTAAATATTATAGTACTAAGATGTATAAAAACTTCCTGTTTATTTGACAAATGTCATCTAATTTCGTCTTTCTGCTTCTTCTGTCTAATAAAAGAAATATCTTCAAAAATAGTTTGCATTATGGCAACACTGTTTCCATGCATATTAAAGTCACAGCTACGTCGTAACTCGTAGTCGATGCATTGTGAATCGGACGGCAACCCGGGACTCGCCGTTTAAATATTTTGCTCGCAACTTGATTCGTTTGACCCAGAATTGTCAATTGTATTTCGCTAGAGCTTTCTCAAGTCTTATAAGCCGATGGGAATCAAAAATTCTATATATTGTATTTCTTAGCAGCAATATCTGTCGCTATATTTTCAATCGTCCCTGGTTCAAATCACACGCTTCTTTGTGGGTATTCACTATGAATGACGTACTTAAACGGTGACGGAAAAAATCGTGATGAAATCTACACTCCTATAAGCTCTTCATTAGGAGTTCCTAAGGTATCTGTAGTCCGTTAGCCCGGTTTAGGCCACCGAGGTGGACTAAGGCCTAACATCTCTGAAAGTTGATGAGTTTGCATAGCAGTAGGACATATATGGACTTATAAAATATATTTAAAAAAATACAAGAATAATTGAAAAAAATCTTAATTAATGAAATAATTTTCTGTAAAGTTAGTGTAGTTGCTTAATATTTTTATATATTGATGCATAGAATTATTATAATAAAACATGACATCACAAACCACGAATCACATAATATAATATGAAAACAACTAAATCCCTGACAAGTCTAAACATAATTTACTCGATATAATAACCACTGATATACATAGGATACATACTACTAATATCAGTGGCGTGCCTAGGGTCTCTAGCTAGGGCGAGCCCAAATTTTTATTACGGTTTTTATAGTGTATTTTTTTGGTCCAGTAAGTCAGAGAACTAATAAATAATATACCTACCGCAAATTATTTACTTTCAAGATTTTGACATATTGATGTAGGTATATTATAGTACTGGCCTAACAAAGAAATAATTATTAATTGTCGCTAGTGATAGTTAGTACCAAAAAACATAAAATGTCGGCGAAAATTATTAGAACAATAATATGTCCAAATTGTGCACAAACGCCGTGTCTCTCTAAATTTGTATGCGAGATGTTGTAACATAGACACGGAATATAATATCATATTAAATTTTATTAGACAAATAACTCGACTCGAATTGGTTTCAAACCACATAATTAAAAAGTAAACAGTCAAATTCTAAAAATTACCTATACTCGTAAGTTCATTTTCATGTCGTGACCTTGAATGCAAGTTTTTTTGTTGAACAAAATGATAAATAAGATGTATTAATCTTAGAAATAATACGATGATGATCAACGAGAGAGTTTTAAAATTTCGTGACAAAATTAACGAGATATGAATACTTCAATGCGTTGTTTACAATATTTATAAAAAGAAATCAAAGTATGTGGTGTTGTAAATTTTAATGCATTCTACAAGAACCAGATAAATTATTTAAATCATTACAACAAGAATTCCACACATTTTAAACATTATATAAAATATGCAACACAAACATACTTAATATAACCTTTTCGTATGGGAACATTCAACTATTCAATTAGTTATGTACTTACTAATCGGATCTATTAAGCGTCCTCATAATTTTTAACAATTAGAGAAATACTCGAGTCTGGCATATTATGTAGGTTTTGGACAAGTTACGAGCGGTTTTTTCACAGTATAATTTAATGAATTTACCTTATCTTCGAAGAGCAAAACATGCACACACTTTAAGTCGCCACGAGGATTAACAATAAACATCACCCATTTTTTATAATCACTGTAATAATATTCTAAATATCACAACAAATTCTATTTAATTTGGTTCTTTCACTCAGTATTTCAGTAAACGAAAACAATTAACAACGTGTGACCTTGACAAACTGTGCTTCACTGCACTCCAGGGTTGCTATTAAATAAAAATATATTGCCGTGTTTTGTAGAAAATTTGAGAAAATGCCGTTTAATTTTTTTTTTCAATTACATTAAATTCTTATCATATAATTGCCGTGTTTTATGACACGGCAATGAAATTCTGTCGTGTACCGTGTTTTTTTTCCAACTGACCCCAATTACCTTATAACACGGCAATTGCCGTGTCAACGTCAATGGCAACCCTGCTGCACTCCGAAAGCGGGATTCTTATGTCCATACTAATTGCTATATAAACGATATTTTGGTTATATTATCTATGTTTTAAAATCCAATGGGAATATTATTATTATATCATTGATGTTTACTCTAAACTATTGACATTCGTGCGCCCGCGTTTCGTTTTTTTGAAATTATATGGGCAGGGATTTGGCGCGCGGCGGCGCGGCAAAAATACGAAAATTTCTGTTTTTGGATAAATATCTTGTTGTTCGTATTGAATTATAAAACATCTAGTTTATGTTTCTTATTCGGAATTACGTAAGGCAAGCTGGGCTTTTGGGCTTCTATGGAAGTACCGCCACTGACTAATATTATTATGTGGCGCAAAATACACAATATCTTCTAAAAGCTAGAAATGTGTCAATTTAGATCTAAAATAACCACACGTATTACAAATTGAAACATAATTATCTTAACACCTCCCACGCTAGAACTGACCGCTCTCAACAAACATCTAAACCCATATATTTTATTACGAAATACACGAAAAACAAGAATTTAATCAGATTCTAACAAATTTATTTAATCCACAGCAATTAGAATGACGTACGGCCCATTAAACTTGAAATGAAATTCAAATTGCACTAGAAATGAGACATTACAATGCGCACGCGCATTCAAAATGATTTGCTTCGTAAACAATACAATTAGCACAGTATTTATGATCAAAAATTATATTTGAATTTTGTGAGTTAGTTGGCAGGTATGTCGCTAGATGGCGCTGTCAAAAAAAATATTTAACAAAGCTAAACGTAATTTTTGTTTTAACAATCGAATGGGTTTCGGAACTAAGGAGTTTATTGGATAAATAGGTCGCGGGCTCGTATAATAGGCCTTAGTCAAGTTGTAGGTGAGATTTGTATCTGTAATTACAATATAAGAAAGATCCGTATACAAAGTTTTCTAAGAAAGAGATTAAGGTTACAAAGTTATCGAATAAACTCTTTAATAAATAGAAAAAAAAGGTTACAAAGTTCTGCATGATACTCGTACACCTAATGTTTCGAAATTTATAGAGCAATTCTTACTGTCCACCATGGGTAGAATCATAATTAAAAGATATAAAAGAAGCACAAAAACCCAGACCTGATTTAATTATCTGACTGCCTCGTGGTCTCGCGGTACAACTATGTGCCGTGCGATCTAGAGGTCCTGGGTTCGATTCCCGGGTCGGGCAAAGTGTTATTGGGTTTTTCCATTAGGAAATTCTCAGTAACAGCACGGAGTCTGGAAATGTGCCCGAAAAACGGCAATAGGCTCGCCCCCTATTACGTGGGACTGATACATACCTGGCGAAATGTGGGTGCAGTAATGCACCTCTGCCTACCCCTTCGGGGAATACAAGCGTGAGTTTATGTATGTATGTATGTGATTTAATTATTTGTAAATGTTTAAACATGAAAACACGATTTATCTCAGTTTTAGTTCGATTGCCAAGTCAAACTATTTTATTTAAAACATAAAAGATTTTTAATATTGATATGGTCACTATAAGATGTTGTCTGGTAAGCTAAGTGCATAATAACTTAAGAGAGAAGGTCCCTTACACGGGGACTGAATAAATTCATCGACTTATCACATGGATCTCACAACTTTTTACGGTAGAAAAACTGAGTTGCGAGACTTGTTTTTTTTTACAAGTTTTTTTTTTATGGAATTGTATTGTGTTGAAAGTATATTTAATAAAAATCCATTAAATTTTCATTCAGTGGAGTAACCTCCACTGGGCAGACTGCATTTCCTATCCACGAAATTAAAACCCACAGCACTACACCAACTGTTTAAACTTTCAAACCAATTTCATTAGCAAAACACATTTAAAAAATTGCACCCCAAACAATATTTCAAAAGTAAACTTTGTAAATAAAATGTAACTCGACGAAATTTGTCTTGCGAGCGGTCATTTTTCATCGCACAGTCGCGGCGCGAATAACTGCTCACTTCACTCCGAATAGATACCTGAGACATTTTTAAATGAAATTCTTAATGGTATAGACCGTAGTGCGAGTCACTCATCGTTGCTTCATCAGCCCATATACGCCCCACTGCTGGGCCTCCTCTCCACCTGAGAGGATTTAGGCCTTAGTCCACCAGGCTGGCATGGTGCAGGTTGGCAGACTACATTCACTTGCCCTTTTCCCAATTTTATTTGGGGTCGGCGCAGTATGTTTTATCCTTCCAAACATCCCTATCAGCCGTCATGTTTTCAGTCACCCCTTTTTGGCAGACTACACACTTAAGAAATTTCTGAGAATTTTCAGGTGTGTCGGATTGCTCACGATGTTTTTCTTCACCGTTAAAGTAAGTGATAATCACTGTGAATGCACTCATAACTTCTAAAACTAAGAGGTGTGTGCCTGGGAATTCAACCCGCGACCTAAAAAAAACTAGAGAAAGCTGAAATATTCCCCATAACGAAATATTATCGATTTTGATATATCATGTAATTATTTTACAATGATACACGCAAATATAAGGACAAGCTGTTGCTTGCTATTAGCGTGATGTTATGTTACCTGTAGCTTTCTTTGATAAATAAGCTATTTAACACAAAATAATGGTTCCATTTGATTTAATAGTTCCTGAGATGTGACGGATTAGCAAGTTGAAGTGGCAATGGGCAGAGCACATAGGTCGAGAGGTTTAGTCGGCTCCTCCGAGGTACCGAACAGGGAGCTTAAGGCGCTTTCCTCTCGTAAAAAAAAAAGGCAGCGTTGGACGTCCACCCTCGAGGTGGACCGACAATGTGGTGAAAATCTCGGGAAGCCTCTGGATGCAGGCCGCTTCCAACAGAACACTTTGAAAGTCTTTGGGGAAGGCCTATGTCCAGCAGTGGACGTCTTAAGGCTGATGATGATGAGATGAGCGCCTTCAACAAGACAAACTCTTCAGCTTTATAATATTAGTAGAGCATCTCCGAGTCTAGTCTATAATATTTTGAACAAACTGCTCGTTTAATTTTATTGCCCATCTTAATGGGACGCTTTCCGCGGCTCTTTTAAAACCACTATTAAAAGTTAAGACATTTTAACGGCTGCCATCAAGGATACCGCTTACTTAAGAACACTTAATGTGTTATTCAAGATTCTGACGTGAGAAGCGGCCGTATCTTGGCAGGTCTATCTTTATGGGTCCACGTACGTCCCACTGTTGGGCATCCTCCTCCGCAACTGATATCATCAGCCCATATACGTCCCACTGCTGGTCACGGGCCTCCTCTACAACTGAGAGGGTTGAGGTCTTACTCCACTACTCTGGCCTAGTGCGGGCTGGCGGACTACACACCTAAGAAATTCCTAAGAACTTTTAGGTGTGCAGGTTTCATCACGATGTTTCCCTTCACTGTTAAAGTACGTGATAATTCTTTGTGAATACACACATAACTTCGAAAAGTTAGATGTGTGTGCCTGGGCCCTGGGGTTTGAACCCGCGACCGTCAAGATTCTCGACCGCTCGCCTAAACCTCAAGGCCATCACGACTTCAACTGATAGGTTAAGCCTTAGTCCAACTGGGTATAGTGCGGGTTACCGTCCTACACATTTGAGGAATTCCTTGTAAATCACTTTTAGGATATTTCATTGTGAACTCAAAAAAACATCGACAAGTCAAAGGCATGACTAATACGTATTAATAGTAATACAAAGCCACGGGAAAAAATGGTTTTGCGTAAACGACAATTTGGATACAGTAAACGAAGCAACTGTACCTAAAGTAGTTAATATTTTGACTGCCTCGTGGTCTCGCGGTACAAGTATGTGCCGAGCGATTTAGAAATCCTGGGTTCGATTTCCGGGTCGGGCAAAATGTTATTGGGTTTTTCCATTAGGAAATTCTCAGTAGCAGCACGGAGTCTGGAATTGTGCCCGAAAAACGGCCATAGGCTCGCCCCCTATTACGTGGGACTGATACTTACCTGGCGAAATGTGGGTGCAGAAATGCACCTCTGTCTACCCCTTCGGAGAATACAGGCGTGAGTTTATGTATGTATTTTGATAGAACTTTGAAAGAGAGAAAGATGAATTAGGATTGAAACAGTTTAGTAAAATACCCGTAGATTATTTGAAACGGCTAGCAAGCAAATTGTGAAACATATTCTACGAATAGGGATTAAAAATTTCTACAATATGTCGCAAATTGTAATTCTATAAAAGCTTTTACATTGGACGTAAAATATGCGAATACGCTCGAAAGCCCGCGGAGCTTTTACGAGCTTTCAATGACTTAAACTTTCACGATTTTATTTGCCAATTAGTACTTTTATACGTTTTTAATGTAATTTAAGCTCGTTATAAGAAGTTGTTTAGAAAATAAAATTGTATTGGACTTATTTTGATTCTAGTAGCAGCCTTTGGGAATACTTTTCTTGCTATTGTAACAGTTGTAGATGTGTATGTACGAATCATGGGTCCAATATTTACAGCCGGGTCGACAAATAAATAAGACCAAAACACGATCACAATCACAATCATCATCATCATCATCAGCCCATATACGTCCCACTGCTCGGTACGGGCCTCCTCTACAACTGAGAAGGTTTAGGCCTTAGTCCACCACGCTAGTCTACTGCGTGTTGGCGGACTACACGCTTAAGAAATTCCTTAGAACTTTTAGGTGTGCAGGTTTCCTCGCGATGTTTTCCTTCACCACTAAAGTAATTTTACACAATATATTGATCACAATACAGCTTATTTAATATTACACAAGAGAGTCAAGAAGGATTACGAGCGGTACATACTAGTATAAAGAGAAAAAAAACATAGAAAGTAGGTACAAATATGGCGATAGAAATGAAGTAGCGAACGATAAAAGGCGTAGCAGTGTCAAGTGCTTGACGTCTTAAGCGATTAGGAGCTGACTGTTGTAACGTCCGATTTAAAGTGTCGCCGCTGCAGTCCGGAACCGGTTCGACCGCTTCTACTGGAGCTCGCTAGATTTATAAAAATCATTGATGGCGATCAGCCCGTCTATCGGTGATTAGTATTTTTTTAAGTTATACCTACTTCTTTTGAAAAATGATCAGTGTAAATTTTTACGATGCGCGCACACACCGTCACGAAAAACCGACACCATGAAGTTATTCAAAAAAAGTTTATATGTTTTAGATTTTAAAAATGTAGTATAGTGACAGTAATAAAAAGGGTTTGAATTATTTATTAGTTGTCAAATATTTATGAGTGCGTTCGGAAATGTAATATGTTGTGTAAACTAAGAACTATGTATGTGACTGTTGTTGACTGTATTTATAAAGAAGTATAACTTCTAACGCGTGTACATAAGAACACACACCCTTTTTTAGATTAGATTTGATTTTACATTGGATGTGTTTGTATGTATTTGTATTTATTTTTTTATTTTTAAGCAAAATTTCTGACATGAACTATCTTAAAGACTATAATTTGAGCGCTGGTACGTGAAAAAGGTAACCCTGAACTTTAAGCACGTTCTTCTATTTGTACAGGTTGAGTTTAGGTAAAAATTTAAAAAATAGTTATACTAAAAAATGAAAAACAATATCAAAGAAAATTTAATTAGTAAGTAGTGTGTGTATGGGTTATGTGGAGTACTCTCAGCACTATTAACTTGATCAACTGAGATTTTCATGTTCGTATTTCGCTTCTTAAATTGTTAAAAAAACACATAGAAAAGCCTGTCGTCTAAATGAGACCATTTTTGGTCATTATCCCATCATACTTCCACCACCGCAACTCCTGTACTCCAGGATCAACAGCGGCACGCACTGTATTGACGCCGAGCGCTGAAGCTTAGCGATTCTTAGAGAACCTAATTTTTCATGAACCCGCAATAAAATTAATCAGAAAAAAGTAATACGAAGGAGGAGTTGGAAACAAAGAATTGTCCGCTTCCCTCCACAGCAAAGTGGGAGACAAAATATTGAACCTCAGACAAAAGATAAATACAATTGGTGAAACCAGACACAATTAACACACCACCTGTTAAAACAATTGGCGTGCAATCTAAAGAACCCGGGTACAATTCCCGGATGGGCAAGATATTATTGGGTTGATGGCCTCGAGGTTTAGACAGGCGGTCGAGAATCTCGACGGTCGCGGGTTCAAACCCCAGGCACACACCTCTGACTTTTCGAAGTTATGTGTGTATTCACAATGTATTATCACGTACTTTAACGGTAAAGGAAAACATCGTGATAAAACCTGCACACTTAAAAATTCTTAGGAATTTCTTAGGAAAAGGCCTAAACCCTCTCAGTTGTAGGGGAGGCCCGTGCCCAGCAGTGGGACGTATATGGGCTGATGATGATGATGATGATTATGATATTCCCAGTAAAAATACTGAGTCCGGAAATGTTCCCGAAAAACGGCAATAAGCTCGCCCCCTATAACGTGGGACTAATACATTACTCGCGAAACACGGGTGCAGAAATGCACCTCTGCCTACCCCTTTGGGAATTACAGGAGTTAGGCTCTTTGTGTATGTATGTCTGGGTAAATAGCTATATGACATTAAACGGGGCCTAAAGTGCGAGCTGCTATGTTTGCTTCCAATAATTAGTATGGATTATATGATTTGAAGTTAAGCAATCTTGGAAAATGCCCAACACACTTAAAACATCTATGACGGAAAGAAAACATCTCCTTCTACGAACTATTATGAGCGGTTAGTATAGAAATATTAAGATAAACCATTTTTCGTGCCAGCAATGTACGCTCACGAGACAGGTGCTCCCCGTAATGACAATGTTGTCGCGATAAAAATACTTAAAAGTTCCGTCGCACATCAGTGGCCTCCACTGCACGATGCAGACAACAAATGGTATGCAGGCACATTAAATTTTCTGGTCGTTAAGTGAAATGTAGCTTTATAAATAAAGGCTATCACGAAAGTTTGACGATAAGAGCTTACTTTTATTTTTATGAAAATTTTTAATCATTTTGTAGCTGTTGGTCGCTACTTCGCATGCAAAACTTTACATTTAAAAAGAAATAATTTTTCCAAGATTTTTTTTTACTGCCTCGTGGTCTCGCGGCACAAATATGTGCCGTGCGATCCTAGGTCCTGGGTTCGATTCCCGCGTCGAGCGGTCCAGTCGATAAAAATTAAAATCCTAGGCATATCCGTTTGGATCATCGACAGAACTATAAAATGAGAAACTTGAAACCTTACAATAAGAACCAAACCAACTCATCTTTAAGTTTTCCTTTGATTATTATCGTTGTGTGAATCACATTAATAAATAATAATAATAAAAATCTTTATTCAACAAATAGGTACAATATATGAGATCATGGTTGAGACCTTCTAATAAGTATGAAATACTTATAAATTATAAACCAGACACAACCAAGGAGTTTAAAAATTCTATGGATATTAGGCTTGAAATATTTTCCTTAGTTACACAAAATAAATTTATGAATGCGCGCATAAATATTTGACAACCAATAAATATGACAATCCCTTTTTATTACTGACACTATTCTACATTAAAAAAATCTAAAATACGCAATTATTCGAATATTGTGGATATATGTTGTCGATTCGAAACCCTTATTTAAATACGTTCTTTAATTTGAGGGGGCCTTTAACCGTATCGACGGGATAAACATTACATGTTTGATAGGAAATTTGCTAGAAGAGTTATATGAGAAAATTTAATTGTTGTTTTTACTATCTTCCTCGCAATTTTGCCATAATTTCTCACCGCTTAAACCTTCCCTGGACTACGACAATCATTTCAAAACCAAAATCGGCTAAATCGACCCAGCCGGTCTCGAGTTTTAGCGAGACTACCGAACGGCGATTCATTTTTATATATATAGAAGATAATGTAAAATTGTCTGCCTCGTGGTCTCGCGGTACAAGTATGTGCCGTGCGATCTAGAGGTCCTGGGTTCGATTCCCGGGTCGGGCAAAGTGTCATTGGGTTTTTCCATTAGGAAATTCTCGGTAACAGCACGGAGTCTGGAAATGTGCCCGAAAAACGGCAATAGGCTCGCCACCTATTACGTGGGACTGATACATACTTGTCGAAATGTGGGTGAAGAGATGCACCTCTGCCTACCCCTTAAGGGAATACAGGCGTGAGTTTATGTATGTGTATGTAAAATTGAAATAATGTAATTTAAAAAATTATTATTATATATTGCTATTTTCTAAAGAAAAAAATGACATGTCGTGTTGCTGAGGGAGTTTCTTGCCGTTTCTTTTTCACAGCGATAACACGTTTCGAAGCGACAATAGTTTAAAAAAGTGTAAAATTGACGATTCAAAAGAACTTGTAAAAGTCTATTTGAATAAAGATAATTTGACTTTCACATTGATTTCAAGATCCAAAGACAAAAACGAGTATTGAATAAGAAAAAAAGTCTAGAATTAACAATTTTTTTTCCTAATCCGTCATACTAATTAGTTTAGTTGTTTAAAATTCAGGCCGACATCATCTGCGCCATCAAACTAGTTAGAACGAGTTGTGTTTTCATCTGTAAGTAATGGTCGTGGAACAATTTGTCTTCGTCTAGAAGTTTTATAGTTAATGTCGCTTGTTCCAGAACAAACATAATGATGAATATAACTTTATTGATTTTGCTTAATTAACTAACTGATAGGTGTCTTTGTATGGGTGTTTCAATTGGTTTCATCAGCCCATTTACGTATCAATACACGGGCCTCCTCTACAACTGATGGGGTTTAGATCTTAGTCCACCACGCTGGGCCCTATGGTTGGCGGACTACACACCTAAGAAATTCCTAAGAATTTTTAAGTGTGCCGGTTTGGTCACGATGTTTTCCTTCACCGTTAAAGTAAGTGTTAATTCGTTTAAGCTGTCTTAATCTTATATCTTAGATGTTCCGAAGTACATGCGTGGGGAAGATAATGTCAGTTGAGGAAGCGAAAGAGGTGTGTTTGGACCGTGGCATTTGGCGCTCTATAGTCTCTGCCTACCCCAACAGAGACAGACGTGAGTTTATGTATGACCCGAGACATACGTATGCCAAGTGTGTTCGAGATATCCAAAGTTTGAATTCCCGGTCGGGAAAAATGTTTGAAAATGTGACTGAAAAACGGCTTGCTAATAGTCGTGAGTTTAAGCCCCAGGCACACTGACTTTACCAAGTCATGTGTGTATTCACAATGAATTATTACGTACTCTAACGGTGAAGGAAAACATCGTGAGGAAACCAGCACACCTAAAAGTTCTCTAAGAAAATTCTTAGGTGAGTATTCCTCCAAACCGCACTGGGCCAGCGTGGTGGACTAAGGCCTAAACCGTCTCAGTTGTAGAGGAGGCCCGTACCCAGCAGTGGGACGTATATGATGACGATGACGAATTCTATATTATATTTATTGCCTTATTGGTACCGAAGCATGAGTTTGTGGATTCCAAGGTTTGAGACCCGGATTCGGAAGTGTTTTTTTTTTGTTTCGAAATTCTCAGTTACAATTTTGAGACTAGATATGTACCGAACAACACTCGTTTACCTACCTACAAGCTTGAGTTTTACAAGAGAAAGAGTTGACCTGTGCAATTTACAGCGTGTAATATATTCTAGCGACATATCACGTCCAACTCCCAGTCAATCTTGTTCCCGGATTTTTCTAATATATGCCAACGATACACTCCCTTAGATTTATGTATTGGTATCCTATTTTATCACCTACCTACTTACGCTTTAGTGTACATCGCTTCAATTTACTTTTATATAAATGCCACAAGTACAAGTATCATCATCATCATCATCAGCCCATAAACGTCCCACTGCTGGGCCTGGGCCACCTCTACAGCTGAGAGCTGAACAACACGCTGGCCTAGTGAGGGTTGGCGGACTACACACCTAAGAAATTCCCAAGAACTTTTAGGTGTGCAGGTTTCATCACGATGTTTTCCTTCACCGTTAAAGTACGTGATATTACGTGAATACACACATATCTTCGGAAAGTCAATGGTGTGAAAAGGTTTGAACTCGCGACCGTCGAGATTCTCGACCGCGCGCCTAAACCTCGAGAACCTAACCTATAACATAATCCAATAATTCACAAGATAAATATTAGCATTGAAAAGCCAATGAATTTCGCTGTGGACATATTTTTTCAGCGTGTGTCCACAAGCGATAGACGCGAAAGGCACTTTCAATAAGAGCACAGACAACTATTTGCCAGGAGTCTTGGCACTATTGATTTTAGTTGACCGGGAGCTATGGCATAAAATGCACGAGCATTTTAGCGACAGCGACAGCCCCGTGGCGCAGTTGGCTAGACACCAGCTTGCGAAACGAGAGGCCGTGGGTTCGATCCCCGCACCGAGACAAATGTTTGTGTGATCCACAAATATTTGTTTCGGGTCTGGGTGTGTGTGAGACCGAAAAGTCTCTCGTAGTTTCTGATACCCACGACACAAGACTTGTAGCTTAGTGTGGGATCAGAACTATGTATGTGACTGTTGGGTGTATTTATTTATTTATTTATTTGCCAGGAGTCTTGGCACTATTGATGTTAGTTGACCGGGAGCTGTGGCATAAAATGCACGAGCATTTAGAATTGTTTATTTTAACTTTAGACATACATACATACATAAACTCACACCTGTATTCCCCGAAGGGGTAGGCAGAGGTGCATTACTGCACCCACATTTCGCCAGGTATGTATCAGTCCCACGTAATAGGGGGCGAGCCTATTGCCGTTTTTCGGGCACATTTCCAGACTCCGTGCTGTTACTGAGAATTTCCTAATGGAAAAACCCAATAACACTTTGCCCGACCCGGGAATCGAACCCAGGACCTCTAGATCACACGGCACATACTTGTACCGCGAGACCACGAGGCAGTCTTTAGACATATTTGAAAGATAATTATGTTAGGTATAGATAGCGTTATTTTATTTAGTTATTTACACTTTATACAAAGTTTTTATAGGTGGACTTAATGCCTAAGGCACTCTCTTCCAGTCTTCAGTCTATTCTTCCAGTTATTTAATTATCATCAGCCCATTATACGTCCCACTGCTGAGCACAGACCTCCTCTACAGATAAAAGATGAGAGATATTATTCAATTATATTTTTCTTTCAAGTTTATTTTATACTTCCTTTTGGTCCTACGGCAGAAGTGTATGCTGTCCCGATATCGACATGCGGGTCGGGCAAAATGTTATACGGTTTTTCCATTAGAAAATTTTCAATGGCAACGTGGACTTAAATCATAATTAACGAAACGTCATTGCAGAAATGTACATCTGCGTACCCCTTTCAGATACCGAGCGAGTAGGTTGGATGTACAAACTAGCAAAAAGCTTTCAATACAAAAATAAAAAAGCAGTGACGGCGAGGTTAAGGCGCGCGGTCGAGAATTTTAGCGGTCGCAGCTTCAAACCCCAAGCACACACCTCTGACTTTTCGAACTTATGTGTGTATTCACAATGAATTATCACATGCTTTAACGGTGAAGGAAAACATCGTGATGAAACCTGCACACCTAAAAGTTTTTAGGAATTTCTTAGACGTGTAGTTACCGCACTAGGCCAGAGTGGTGGACTAAGACCTAAACCCTCTCAGTTGTAGAGGAGGCCCGTGCCCAGCAGTGGGACGTATTTGGGCTGATGATGATACAAAAATAAAGACACTAAAATAATTGTTGCCAGCTCTCGTTCTATGTCTGCTCTATCCACTCTTCCGGCGGGGTAATGCAAATAATATATAAGAGCTTGTAGCGATGTATGCGTTCACCTTTAACCCCGAGGACGTTCCGACAATGCAGATAGCTTAAGAACCGAGACTCGGTTGAACAAGACCTTATGTCACACAAAATTGTCATATATTCCAAAGGCGCATAAGGTTTGTATTATGAACCAAAAAAATACTCTTTTTAATACTAGCAAGGTAAAGTGTAAATTATTGAATTGTTGGCCCCGTCGCATAGTAAGTTTACTACCAGATTGCGAAACAAGAGGTCGCGGCTTCGATCCCTGCAACCGCAATGTTTGTGTGATCCACAAATGTTTGTTCCCGAAACCCGTTGTTGTTGTGTGTTTGTGAGAGCGAAAAGTCTCTCGTAGTTTCTGATATCCACGACACAATTGTATCTCCGTGTGGGGTCAGAACTATGTATGAGACTGTTGGGTGTATTTATTTATTAATTATTATCATACCAATATATTAATAGGTAAACTAGGTTTCCCGTTTTGTGTAGTCCGCCAACCTACACCACGCCAGCTTGGACTAAGGCCTAAACCCTCTCAGCCGTAGAGGAGGCCCGTGCCCAGTAGTGGGACGTATATGGGCTGATGATGATGATGAGGTTTCCCGCAGCCACCTCGGATGGTAATAAAGAAGTAATACCCCTATATCAGATCATCCCACTGCTGGGGACGGGCCTTCTCTGCAACTGAGAACGGTGACACCTTAGTCCATCACACTGACCTTGTTAAACTACCCAAGAAATTTCGTATTTCCTTCACTATTAAATTCTTCATAATTCATTGTTGAAGCAGTGATGGCCTCGAGGTTTAGGCGCGCGGTCGAGAATATCGGCGGTCGCAGGTTTGAACCTTACCAAACCTGGGGTTTGACCAGGCACACACCTCTGACCTTTCGAATTCACAATGAATTATAATCACTTGCTTTAACAGTGAAGGAAAACATCGTGATAAAACCTGCACACCTAAAAGTTCTTAGGAATTTCTTAGGTGTGTAGTCCGCCAACCCGCACTAGGCCAGCGTGGTGGACTAAACCCTCCCAGTTGTAGAGGAGGCCCGTACCCAGCAGTGGGACGTATTTGGGCTGATGCTGCTAATTGTAAACAACACATTACTTCGAAAAGTCAAAAATGTACGCGACTTAGACTTAACCCTCGGACCATCAGTTACTATAAGAAAGTGTTGAATAATATCCTATAGAAAACAAGGAAACTACAAAAAAATAAGAGCACTTCCCTCATCCGTAAGCCTGAACACAAATAAAAGAGAGTACAATACTCGAGCTCCTGCGAGAATCCTTCTTGTAGCTATTGTCATGTTTATTTTGCCTTCATTACTCAACTTAGAATTTATAAAAATACTAGTGGTCCATCCCAGCTTCACATGGGCGTGGTACTCTTTTTTCAATTTTATTCAACTCGTCTTTTTTTATCAAAACCCAATACACCGCCATCTGTTAGAATCTTATCGAACTAACAGATAATTATGACTGTCAGATAATAAGCAAACAATTCACAATAAAATAATATTGCAATTATTAATTGACATATTTTCGAAGTTATGTGTGTATTCACAATGAATTATCACGTACTTTAACAGTGACGGAAAACATCGTGATGAAACCTGCACACCTAAGAGTTCTTAGGAATTTCTTAGGTGTGTAGTCCGCCAACCCGCACTAGGCCAGCGTGGTGGACTAAGGCCTAAACCCTCTCAGTTGTAGAGGAGGCCCGTGCTCAGCAGTGGGACGTATATGGGCTGATGATGATGATGATGATGAACAACGATAGGTTGAAAATGTATGTGGCTGTTAGGAAAACGTCAATATTTTTTTTCGGGATTTTCTTTAACGCCAGGGGGTGTGTAATCACTTTAGCTATTACCTGACTTAGTTTCCAATCCCGGTCTGAATACATATAAAAATGAATGTATTTACAAAACCAATGGATTGTATTTATAAAGAAGGTATTTACATACAAGATGAATGAATAATTTTATTGTTTATTCATGTTTCGTTTTGAAATATGTAGTATAAACAATATAATTGAATTTATTGTATCAATATCTAGTCGAATCTATTTCATATAAATTTATATATTGATAGTCTTATAAATATGTAATATCAATCTAAGTAATATCAATTTGATAAGTATTAAAGTACTTTATGTGTTTTAGTGTTGTGATGGTCTCGAGGTTTAGGCACACGGTCGGGAATCTTGACCGTCGTGGGTTCAAACCCCAGGCACAAACCTCTAACTTTTCGAAGGACGAAGTTATGTGTGTATTCACAATGAATTATCACATGCTTTAACGGTGAAGGAAAACATCGTGATAAAATCTGCACACCTAAAAGTTCTTAGGAATTTCTTAGGTGTGTAGTTCGCCAACCCGCACTAGGCCAGCGTGGTGGACTAAGGTCTAAAACCCTCTCAGTTGTAGAGGAGGCCCGTGCCCAGCAGTGGGACGTATATGGGCTGATGATGATGATGATGATGATGTGTATACTGAGTGTAAACAGACCGCGACAGATAATATTTCGTTAAAAAAGTCACTATAAGGGGTGATGGCTGATGGGGTAGGCAGAGGTGCATTTCTGCACCCACTTTTCGCCAGGTATGTACCTATCAGTCCCACGTAATAGGGGGCGAGCCTATTGCCGTTTTTCGGGCACATTTCATAATTTCCTAATGGAAAAACCCAATAACACTGCTCGTCCTGGGAATCGAACCCAGGACCTCTAGATCGCACGGCACATACTTGAACCGCGAGCCCACGAGGCAGTCGAAGTCGAGTCGAGGCAGAGAAAAAAATCTATTTAAGATACAATTATAAAAAAGAACTGCTAAGTACTAACCTACTGCCTCGTGGTGTCGCGGCGTAAGCATAAGCCCTGCGATCTAGAGGTCCTGGCTTCGATTCCCAGCTCAGACAAAATTTTATTGAAATTTTCATAAAAATATGTCCACAGTAGTTATTGAGCTTATTCCAGACAAATAAGAAAATCTTTATATATAATATAAATTTTGTAAGCCTTAAACCGGAGCTTGAACCTACGACTGCTCGCATCGCAGCCGACTACGCCTGTGTCAATACCAAACCAAAAACCATTAAGCGTAGAAGATCCATACAGAACTTAGTCATAACTTGATCCAATTAAAGTGGAGTTTCCTCAAGTCTCCCCAAGAACAAATATTATCTTAATCCAACAAATTGATTGATTCCGAAGCGCTGGATCCCAGCCTGTTTGATTTGTAACTTTTTAATCAATTATATCTTACTTTCCCTTTGTCTTTTATGATTATTTTACGCTTTCAACACAAATGGACCTTGACAACAATTTTGTCGATTATTGTGTTCAGGCATATAAATATTTTTGTAGGGTGACTGGCCAGGTATGTATGAGCCCCACATAATAAGGAGCGAGCCTATTGCCTTTTTCAGGCACGTTTTCAGACTCCATGGTGATACTGAGATTTTCCTAATGAAAAAAAACAATAATACTTTGCCCGACCTGAAAATCGAACCTGGGACTTCTAGATCGAACGCCACATACTTGTACCGGGACACGACTAGGTAGTCTTAATATTATCGATCTATATAAATAAATAAAGATCTTAGCCTCCTTTACTAGGAGTTAGCTCTTAGTCCACTAACTTATGATCAGTTTATTTAACATGAATACAGAAGAAATTTAATGTAAAAAAAAAAATTAATTTTTTACTGCTTCAGTATAAGATTACTGATATTTACAGCCAATCAAAAAAAGTAAAAAAATATCTCCAGTAACAGAAACTTTGATGGACTTAGGCCTAATATAATCTGCTAACTAGATTTCATTTTCTTTTACAACTTACACTAAAATTTCAAGCGCAATAAACTAAGGGCGTTGAATAAGACATCTACTCATATGAATAACTTTTATATTCGTAATAAACACTTTATTTGCTTTTTATAAACGTATTTACCTTTAAAATATTTGATTTACTTAATAAACTGAGTTTTAGCCTAGTAAAAAGTGGAGATTTTCTGTCTATAATTTACGTTTTATTAAAATAAAACTTATATATGAGATCTACGGTTCAAATGCGGGTCGATAAAAGTATTCTTGCGTTCCTTTACAGAAAAAATCGTAGTTGCAGCAAGAAGTTTAGAAAAACGACTAGCCATCTTATATCTGAATTTTCAAAAACAGCTGGCAAAATGATGGTATACTAATACGCCACAGCCCACAACCTACCCTTTTTGTGACCGAAGTCTAATTATATATGACAGCCCCGTGGCGTAGTTGGCTAGACACCAGCTTGCGAAACGAGAGGCCGCTGGTTCAATCCCCGCACCTAGACAAATGTTTGTGTAATCCACAAATATTTGTTTCGGGTCTGGGTGTTTGTGAGACCAAAAAGACTCTCGTAGTTTTTGATACCCACGACACAAGACTTGGTGTGGGATCAGAACTATGTATGTGACTGTTGGGTGTATTTATTAAAAAAAAAAGTGATTCTCAGATTTCTTCTTAATTAGTATATTTGTATAGAGTTTGTTATATTTGGTCAGGGATGTTCCTATCTAGTGGTCATGGCCTACCCTAGAATAGGGGCTTCGAGTACGCGACCTCGACCTCCCCGAGCTACTGCAGTCACTACCAACCTCCCCTTCCGTGACTGCAGTATCCACTCCTATAGGCCATACTTTCCTTTCCCATATCATCCTCTACCCACACACCCTATTCCCTTTCCCTGGTTGATGACGGGCAGCAGCGTCATCAACGCGAGTCCCCTCCTGCGCTCGCCAACCCGCCTGCCAAGCGTGGCGAGTATTGGCAAATACCTTTTGATGAGTGAAACTAGGACCAGGCCCCCAGTCCCCGGCAGCCCCGCTATTCCTGGCTACGGTAGCGGCCATGGTTACGGCGGGGCAGGGGGTGCTAAGAATCCCCGGGTTGGCCCCGGCTACCACCCCCGACGACGACTGGCCCTGGTAACACACAACATACGCACGTTGAGGACAGACGAGAAGATTGTCGAACTGGAAGAAGAATTGAGCGGGTTACACTGGGACATTCTGGGGTTGTCGGAAGTCCGAAGAATCGGGGAGGACACGATAACCCTGAAGTCCGGTAACCTGCTCTTCTACCGGGGGGACGACCAACAGTCCCGAGGAGGTGTCGGATTTCTCGTCCACAGGTCTCTCATCAACAACATCGTATCCATCGAAAGTGTGTCGAGCAGGGTAGTGTACCTTATACTCAGAATATCGAAAAGATATTCGTTGAAGGTCATACAGGTTTACGCGCCGACCTCGACACACCCAGATGAAGAAGTAGAGGAGATGTATGAGGACATAAGTCGGGCCATACATACTTCCAAAACCTACTTCAATGTTGTTATGGGGGACTTCAACGCAAAGTTGGGCAAGAGAAGCGATGCAGAGTTGAAAGTGGGGCAATTTGGACATGGGCAACGGAACCTCAGGGGTCAGAGGCTGGCCGACTTTCTGGAGAAAGAGGGACTCTTCGCGATGAACTCTTTTTTCCAGAAGCCGCCTCACAGGAAATGGACCTGGCTGAGTCCTGACGGTTCTACGAGAAATGAGATAGATTTCATCTTGACGACGAATAGACGGATATTCAATGATGTCTCTGTGATCAACAGGGTGAAAACCGGCAGTGATCACCGAATGGTTAGAGGCTCATTGAATATCAACGTCCAGCTAGAAAGGCGTCGCATGATGAAGTCTACGCTCCGACCTACTCGCGCTCATATCCAAAACCCCGAGAGCTTTCAACTCGAGCTTCGAAATCGCTTTGATTGTCTAGAAGAAAACCTTGCAGTGGACGAGTTAAACAGCGGTTTGGTAGAAGCTGTCCATACGGTGGGATCTAAGCATTTTAGACCTCGCCGTAGAGATAGACCTCAAAAACTCTCGATCCACACTCTTGACCTTATGGCCGAACGTCGATCTATGGCGCTGCAGTCTTCCGAGGACGCCGAAGCATATCGTCAGCTCAATAAACGGATCTGGAAGTCCTTGCGACACGATGTCCGTGCTCACAATACTGTGAGCATTAAAGAGACAATTGAGCGGAACGGAGGCTCCAAAGTGTTTGCAAGAGACTTGTCTATTGGGCAAAGACAGCTGTCTAGGCTGAAGACGGAGGGCGGCAGCGTAGTGTCGACGAGGGCAGAGGTGTTAAGAGAGATCGAGAGGTTCTACGGACAGCTTTACACCTCGGTTGCCGAACCGACTGTTAGCTCGGCCGAAGACCCGAGAGCCGAGTTGATCCGCCACTTCAGTGATGATATCCCGGACATCAGCCTGTGTGAGATTGAGATGGCCCTGAAGCAACTTAAGAACAACAAGGCGCCGGGTGAGGACGGAATCACTTCAGAGCTTCTGAAAGCGGGCGGAACGCCGGTACTTAAAGTCCTTCAGAGGCTCTTCAATTCCGTTCTCCTCGAGGGCTCAACGCCAGAGGCATGGAGCAGGAGCGTGGTGGTACTGTTCTTCAAAAAAGGTGATAACACTTTGCTGAAGAATTACAGGCCCATCTCGCTCCTGAGCCATGTCTATAAGTTGTTTTCGAGGGTCATCACCAATCGTCTCGAACGCAGGTTTGATGACTTCCAGCCTCCCGAACAAGCCGGTTTCCGAAAAGGCTTTAGCACCATAGACCACATCCATACGCTTCGGCAAGTTATACAAAAAACCGAGGAATATAACTTGCCGCTTTGTTTAGCGTTTGTGGACTATGAGAAAGCCTTTGATTCGATCGAGACCTGGGCTGTGCTAGAGTCTCTCCAGCGGTGCCACATTGACTGTCGGTACATCGAGGTGTTGAAAAGCATATACAGCAACGCCACCATGTCAGTCCGAGTACAAGATCAGAGCACGAAGGCTATTCCACTACAGAGAGGCGTGAGACAGGGAGATGTCATATCTCCGAAACTGTTCACTGCCGCGCTGGAAAACGCCTTCAAGCTCTTGCAGTGGAAAGGATTCGGCATCAACATCAACGGCGAGTATATCACACACCTCCGGTTTGCCGACGATATTGTAGTCTTGGCAGAATCGCTGGAAGACCTTAGCACTATGCTCGAAGACCTCAATCGAGTCTCTCAACAGGTGGGTCTTAAAATGAACATGGACAAGACGAAAATCATGTCGAATGTCCATGTTGTGCCCACCCCGATCGCAGTTGGGGGCTCGACTCTCGAAGTTGTAGACGAATATGTCTATTTGGGACAAGTGGTCCGGTTAGGCAGGTCCAACTTCGAGAGAGAGGTCAATCGTCGAATCCAACTCGGTTGGGCAGCGTTTGGGAAACTACGCGACGTCTTCTCGTCCAAAATACCTCAGTGCCTGAAGACGAAAGTCTTCGATAGTTGTGTGTTACCAGTGATGACATACGGCACTGAGACGTGGCCTCTCACTATGGGCCTCATTAGACGGCTCAGAGTCACTCAGCGAGCTATGGAGAGGGCTATGCTCGGGGTTTCCCTACGAGATCGAATCAGAAATGAGGAGATCCGTAGGAGAACTAAAGTAACCGACATAGCCCAGCGGATTAGCAAGCTGAAGTGGCAATGGGCCGGGCACATAGCGCGGAGAACTGATGGCCGATGGGGCCAAAAAGTTCTCGAGTGGAGGCCACGTACCGGAAAGCGCAGCGTGGGACGTCCTCCGACAAGATGGTCGGACGACCTGGTGAAGGTCGCGGGACGTCGCTGGATGCAGGCTGCTTCCAACAGGTCCCTGTGGAAATCATTGGGAGAGGCCTATGTCCAGCAGTGGACTTCGATTGGCTGATGGATTGGATTGGATTGGATTGTTATATTGTTTTCACCAAACAATAGATACGCACCTTTTTTTATCTCTGCATCTTAGGTCGACTGTTAGAAAATACCTAAGGCATTAGTCCGCTTTTATACAAATTGTATATAAAGCATATAAGTAGTGATGGTCTTGAGGTTTAGGAGCGCGGTCGTGAATCTCGGCGGTGTGGGCTCATACCCCACGCACGCACCTCTGATTTTTCGAAGTTATGTGAGTATTTACAATGGGTTACTTTAAAAGTGAAGGAAAAAATCGTGAGGAAACCAGCACGCCTAAAAGTTCTTAGGAATTTCTCAGGTGTGTAGTCCGCCAACCCGCACTAAGCCAGAGGCTAATGCCTAACTCCCCCTCAATTGTAGAGGAGGCATGTGCCCAGATCTGGGATCAGGCTGATGATGAAATAAAGAATAATAAATAAATAATTCTTGAAATCATTCATCAATTGCCTTCTATTTTCGTATTATAAGTACACTCACACCTACTTTAGCAATGTACAAGCACAGTAGTCACAAAATAATTTTCGTACATTCTGATTAACCTGCGCCTCGGCGACCGTACTTGTGAAATCCGTCACAGCTCCGATGTGGCTAGATTTTTTTCTTCATTTCTAATCCATTGCCACACGTGATTTGGGTTAGGTAAAGCCCCCTGAGGTCTTTTGAAAGAACCAATATATATGATTAAGCAGGCTGTGGGAAATCTGTAGGGATATTGCGTAATAATCTATACATCTATACAATACAAATAAATAAAATTGGAGAGTCTGTTTATAATATTAAATTAACCGCTTTTTAATAAATGCATATGGATGTATACACGGTACTTATACCAAAATAACGTTTTTTACAATTTTTTTCTGTCTGTCTGTTTGTTCCGGCTAATCTCTGAAACGGGTGGACCAATTTTAACGGGACTTTCACTTGCAGATAGCTTATGTAATAAGGAGTAACTTAGGCTAAATAAATAATTAAAGAATCGGCTTAATAAATAAATTTCTCGTCATCAAGTGTGTGCTGTACGATCTAGAGGTGCTGGATTCGATTACAAAAGTTGGGCAAAGTATTCTATGTAGCAGCACGGAGTCTGGCATTGTGCCCATAAAACTGCAAAAGGCACGCCCTCTATAACGTGGGGTGAAAAAAACATTGGCGAAATGTGGGTGCAAAAATTCGCTCCTGTCTACATACCTTCAGAGAATACATGCGTGAGATTATGTTTGTATGTAAATGTAGTCAACATACATAATTTTGACATTTTAATATAAAGGTTTTATGTAGTGGGTACCGAAAACTTTCATTGTTACAAAAGTAGAAACAATCCGTAAGATCTTTTTAGTAAATTATATTTAATTCGTAGATGCATGATGACCTATAAGGTTAGGATTAAAAATAATTACAGTATCATTTCATTAAAGATTTTTCTACGACTTATGAAATAGCTTATTCATCATCAGCCCATATATGTACGTTCCACTGCTGGGCACGGGCCTACTCTACAACTGAGAAGGTTTAGGCCTTAGTCCACCACGCTGGCCTAGTTCGGTTTGGCTTAAATACCTTATTATCTACATCTATTCTGATTTATTAAAATATAACCAGCCTAAGTCATGAAAATTAATTATTTTTGACGTCATTTCAAGACATAAATTATAATTTGACTTATAAAGTCGTAATTGGACAAACTCGCGCCTGTATTTCCTCTTAAAAGCGACAAAATAAGCTGTTAATCTCCACGGGTTCCCATGAAAAATATACAAACACTCCCAAAGGGGCAACAAAAATTCATAACTGGAACTTAGAACTACCGAAATTCCAGTAAACGACTATAAGAATATAAACCCCGAAGACTGGGGACGATCCGCGAAGTATGGTAGTTAGGCAAGTTAAACGAGCGACTACCATGGATATTTTAATTTTGCTTACTTCATTAACCTTTTGTTGGTTTAGTGCCTCGTTGACTTTTTATTTTCAACTTTATTCTTGAAGAAATAAAGGATTCTTTTTGCATAACAGAGTTGAAGATCAACGCATTTATGATATTTTAACTAGCGACTCATGTGAGGGATTGGGGGGGGGGGGGGGGGTTAAGGTCAGATTTTATGCTCTTAAGGCAGTAAGTTTGATGTAGACCGATTCTTTTTATATTTCCATGACAAAAACAGTGTAATCTCTGGTCAGATGAACGCATAACTACGTTAAATGCTTGTTACAACCTGGGTTACCTAATATTATGGACTTCATATAATTTGGGAGGCACTTCTGTACTGTTCGCCGATTTTGTCATATTGGAATCAAACTTATCTGCTCATAGAGCCTCTAATAATAATAGGTAATCTATACATTTGGCTTATTCGTTTGTATGTATGTATCATCATCATCATCAGCCCAAATACAAGGTTGGCGGACTACACACCTAAGAAATTCCTAAGAACTTTTTAAGTGTGCAGGTTTTATCACGATGTTTTCCTTCACCGTTAAAGCAAGTGATAATTCATTGTGAATACACACATAACTTCGAAAAGTTAGAGGTGTGTGCCTGGGGTTTGAACCTGCGACCGCCGATATTCTCGACCACGCGCCTAAACCTCGAGGCCATCACTGCTTCGTTTGTATGTATATAGCTACATATTATGTTTGTAACATGAATACCTCATGGTCCAATATTTTCTCGGAGAATGAGACGCCGGTAACAGAACCGCCGGTGTCTCCCCGGTGTTCGGACACTGTTACCTTGCTATGCGAGTGGCTGAAACTTTAGGGAGCTTTACCGCCGCATACCAAAGTAATTGACAGAACAGCAAAAGGAGATTTAATGGTGGCCATCAATTTAGGATAGGATTTTTAATAATTATGCCCCAAGTACAGCTTTAAAGCAACACACTGAAGGGATTCTGGTGAGTTTCACTCGAGATCCCAGAGTTCTTTTATTGTGCTGTTGGTATCCCATGGGGTTTTTAGCCGGTAGAAATCCGGCATACCCCGTTTGCCCTCCCTAAGGCAGACGGGAATCCAAGGGGATTTTCCCCATGAAAAAAAAAGGTCCAATATTTTGTCCCCCGCTTAGTTGTGGAGGGAAGTAGAACTAAATATTTCTAACTCCTTCCTCATTAACATCATTGAGGGTAAAAGACAAGCTAGGTTTCTATAAATACTTTTTAAACTTTACCACTCGATGTCAGTTGGTAACTTAGAGAGACATATAAAGAAACTAATATTCTTATATGAGTCAGTTTATATTCGAAAAACTAATCTATGTCGAAAAACTTTTGATAAAAATGCAATCTTGTTCAAAAAAATATTATTTTTAATTAGAAAATTTATAAACTAAAAATAGCCTAAGTTACTTCTTATTACATCAGCTATCTGCCTGTGAAAGTCCCGTTAAAATTGGTCCACCCGTTTCAGAGATTAGCCGGAACAAACAGACAGACAAAACTTGTAAAAAACGTTATTTTGGTATATGTACTGTGTACATCCATATACATTTATTAAAAAGCTGTTATTTCAATATTACAAACAGACACTCCAATTTTATTTATTTGTAGTATACTATAGATATCAAATAAAAACAAAGATATTTCGTGTTGCTGAGGGAGTTTCTTGCCGTTTTAGCGATAAAACGTTCCGAAGCGGCGATACCTTAAAACTGACGATTCAAAAACATTTGTAAAAGTCACATGAATAAAGATTATTTTGACTTTGACAAAACATAACAACAAAAGCAGCGCTACTTTTTACCAAAATGTATTTAATTTTTTTGTAAAGATTCCACATATTAATCAACTTTGCGACAACGAGACTCATGAAAAATGGATACAAACGACGACCCTGGACTAAATCAAACATACAAAGCCTATGTAGAAAAACGTACAAATAATTCCAAATCTCCAAGGCTATCACATATTGATCGTCAGTGGCTATTTACCAAGCAAAGTCCATAATTTATTCCATGAAGCCAATGTAGGTTGTTCAAAGCCGCCCTTTATTGTAAAGGAAATCAATATACCATTATTTGTACTAGAAAAAGTATTTATTGCGTACAGGTTGTTAATAATCATTAATGGACTATTGAAATAGATTATTAAGTGAAATAAGACTGCCTGGAAAGGCCGCGTTATAAGTGACGTGCAAAGTCACGGTTCAGGTGTCATCATCATCAGCCCAAATACGTCCCACTGCTGGGCACGGGCCTCCTCTACAACTGAGGGTTTAGGCCTTAGTCCACCACGCTGGCCTAGTGCGGGTTGGCGGACTACACACCTAAGAAATTCCTAAGAACTTTTATGTGTGCAGGTTTTATCACGATGTTTCCTTCACCGTTAAAGCAAGTGATAATTCATTGTGAATACACACATAACTTCGAAAAGTCAGAGGTGTGTGCCTGGGGTTTGAACCTGCGACCGCCGAAATTCTCGACCGCGCGCCTAAACCTCGAGGCCATCACTGCTTAAACTGCTTATATTACTGTTCAGGTGTCATTTGGGCTAAAAGTTATGAAATTCTCAGAAGAAACAATGAGTCTGGACATTATTGAAATGTTCTATGTAAATGGCCATGAGCTCGTCCCTCATTCATCATCATCATCAGCCCCTATACGTCCCATTGCTGGGCACGGGTTTTCTCTACACCTGAGACGGGTTAGGCTTAACTCTAAAAGATCTAGCCGTAAGAGTCAATAAGTATTCCAAAGCAAAATGCCTTACAACTCGTGATGCAAAATCTTACACATACATAATAGAAAAAAGAGGCGCATAAATTCCTTGAGGTTACTTTATACAATATAGCTGTGCCCGCGACTTCGTCCGCGCGGAAAATTAATTTTTAATAATAAAATTTATAAACTAAAATTAGCCTAAATTACTCCTTATTACATCAGCTATCTGCCAGTGAAAGTCCCGTTAAAATCGGTCCACCCGTTTCAGAGATTAGCGGGAACAAACAGACAGACAAAAATTGTAAAAAACGTTATTTTGGTATATTTACCGTGTATAGTGTATACATCCATATACATTTATTAAAAAGCGGCTATTTCAATATCACAAACAGACACTCCAATTTTATTTATTTGTATAGATATTCACACTCAACAGTCGTGTAGTACATAGTTCTGACCTCATAATTAGATACAAGTCTCGTGTCGTATTAAAAACTACGAGAGACGTTTCGGTCTCATAAACACCCAGACCCGAATCAAGTATTAGGTCTCCGGTTAGTTTTGAGGAGACGTGTCAAGTATCTGTCGCGTCACGTCGGTGCAAATTACTTACATATTCGATGTTGCGTGTTTTAGCTTGCACTTTAATTATTCGAAGTAACTCATTTATAGTAAACCCATGCAAGTTTATAGTGTGCACCTGATGGTAAGTGTAATGGAGTCCAGAAAAAGTGCCCACCAGCGAGAGATGATGATCTCCCGTTGGTCGACGCAATCATGCCGGCCGAAAACCTCTTCACCAATCTTGTGAAGAAGTTTGGGGGACTAATACCATGGTGAACAAAGTATGGATTAAAGATTAAGTATGGAATGCGCTAAAAATCTCTTTCGTAATTTACTACTGTTTTTTACTGCATTACAATGCTCGCCCACACGTCGCAAAAACTGTAAGAGATACACTTTCAGATCTTTAGAGGGAAGTTTTTCTGCAAGCCGTCAATTCACCAGATTGTGCTCCTTCTGATTACCATCTATTTCGATCTATGCAATACATATTTGCAGATCAGCACTTATCAAAAAATGGATCGCTTCAAAAAATGATCAGTTTTTAAATTATGGAATCCATTTGTTGCCTGAAAAATGGCAAAAGGTTGTAGCAATGGAGCATATTTGATTAAAATTAATTTATCTTTTTTATAATACAAAAGTATTAAAGTGCCTCGTGGTCTCGCGGTACAAGTATGTGCCGTGCGATCTAGAGGTCCTGGGTTCGATTTCCGGGTCGGGCAAAGTGTTATTGGGTTTTTCCATTAGTAAATTCTCAGTAGCAGCACGGAGTCTGGAAATGTGCCCGAAAAACGGCAATAGGCTCGCCCCCTATTACGTGGGACTGATACATACCTGGCGAAATGTGGGTGCCGAAATGCATCTCTGCCTACCCCTTCAGGGAATACAGGCGTGAGTTTATGTATGTATGTGTACAAAAGTATTTCGTTTTTAATATATCCCTCAAAACTAACCGGAAGACCTAATATAATGTAGATCAGACAAATATTTGTCTCGTTGCGGGCCTATCGTTTCACAAGCGTATGTCTAACATTCATCATCATCGTCTGTTACCAAAAATTCCGCTAACAGTCATTCCAAAAACGAAATTCGAAATATGTGCATTCAAAATTAATGGAAAACGTGTCTAAAAAACAGTAATAAACGTCGGCCGGCATAACAAATATATCAAATGACTGAGTGGCCAAGTTTTTGTTTACGAGCGACAAAGGAATGCCTCCCCCGCACACCAGGGGGCGTTATTTATAAATCGTTTTATTGCTTCGTTCCCGGCAAAAATCACTTCTCTGTATAAAGTACCGTTCAATCTTTCAATTCATTCCGCTTGGCTATCGATTTTTGAATGTTGGCGTTTTAGCGGAGTTGCAGCGTCTGATATTTCTAGTTTATTAGTTTTGGGACAGTGGAGTATTGGCCGATATTGGAACTTTTTTAATACATTATCTAATTGAGTTCCATTTAGGAGCCAAAAGGGAAAATCATAAGGTATTAATCCCAGTATAATGACTCAAGCTTGGACAGAACTAAACGTGAATGATAAAAATATTTTACATACATACATAAACTCACGCCTGTATTCCCCGAAGGGGTAGGCAGAGGTGCATTTCTGCACCCACATTTCGCCAAGTAGGTATGTATCAGTCCCACGTAATAGGGGGCGAGCCTATTGCCGTTTTTCGGGCACATTTCCAGACTCCGTGCTGTTACCGAGAATTTCCTAATGGAAAAACCCAATAACACTGCCCAACCCGGGAATCGAACCCAGGACCTCTAGATCGCACGGCACATACTTGTACCGCGAGACCACGAGGCAGTCGTATAATTATTATTTTATAAAAATACGTACATAACTTCTAACCTACAATCCCTGAAAGAGTAGGCGAAAGTGAATTTCATATCGAGTAAGGTTGTATATGATCACGGCACGACCAATAGGAAAGGAGCATTAATGAAAAAATGTGGCTAAAATGGAGAAAAATATTCATTTTGAAGTTCCAGATTTCGCATATGGAGTTGCGGGCAACAGTTAGAATATAAAACTCACGTAAGTGTACTTATCGTATTTCCGTATCAGAAGTTATTATTATTTATTCCCTGTGAGAAAATCAATGGCAAAATCATACAAACTTGTATAAAGTGTGAATAAATAAATTTATAAAATCACGTGGACCAATATTTTTTTTAATTATAATGCTTATAGCCGGGCAAGGCAGAAACTTGACCCGCCTAAAGCCTCTCAGTTGTAGAGAAGTTCTTTGCCCAGCAACGGGGAGTATATTTGCTGATGTAAAAGACAGAACCATCATATAAATACACCCAACAGTCACATACATAGTTCTGACTCCACATTAAGATACAAGTCTTGTGTCGTGGGTATCAGAGACTACGAGAGACTTTTCGATCTCACAAACACCCAGACCCGAAACAAATATTTGTGGATCACACAAACATTTGTCTCTGTGCGGGGATCGAACCCGCGGCCTCTCGTTTCGCAAGCTAGTGACTAGCCAACTGCGCCACGGGGCTATCGAAAATCATATACCTACCTACATACATTCTTCATTAAACCAAATACTCGAACAGAAATTTTCCTCCATTCAAATTGAACTACCGTCTAGCTCTGCCTAGTTAAATTTAACGACACAGAACACAAACTTATCTCGTTCCCTAACTAGACGAGGAAGCGCTCAGAATGATAGGACATAATAATTACAATTTAAAATCTTATTGTAATTTGACTGAGTCAATTTCACGCGCATTGTTCTAGCTACAATGTTGAAAATTAACATTAGTTTAATTATATTCGAAGAAAATCATGTCTGGAGTCCGCTGGAAATTAGTTTGATAAGTTAGACTGCTGTGTTGGTCCCGAACTTGGATTCTAGGTAAAGTGTTATTGAGCCCTCAGAGATCTCTCCTAAGTGGTAATCAGAGGTGTACGACTAAATCCTCCATTCGCTAACTATTTTATGGCTTGAATAATAGAAGGTGATGCTTTTGTATTGCATACATACATAAACTTACGCCTGTATTCCCTGTTGGGGTAGGCAGAGGTGCATATCTGCACCCACATTTCGCCAGGTATGTATCAGTCCCGCGTAATAGGGGACGAGCCTATTGCCGTTTTTCGGGCACATTTCCAGACTCCGTGCTGTTACTGAGAATTTCCTAATGGAAAAATCCAATAACACTTTGCCCTTTTGATTCTCGCACCGATACAAATGTTTGATTGATGCACTAATATGTATATTATGACACTGAAAAGAATTTTATAGTTCAAAAATCCGCGAAACAAGACATGTATCTTAATATGAATCATATTACATATATCATATATCTTAATAATATATTTAAATTTTGTATTAATACTGTCAAAATACGACTTCAGAGCTTACAATAGTAACAGAATAATGTTTTAACAAACAAAACCGGGTGTTTCAATCTTACTGTGCCAAAGAATTTTTGTCACTAAAAGCATCGACCCAGAAAGACAGGTGCACGCATACTGAACTATAATGAAGATATACATATATCATGCCAAGATATTTTGAGGGCCGTTGAATGGGAGACATCACTCATAAATATATGGTGACGGCTTCCTGACATTTCAAAACTAGGCGCTGGAATAGAAGTAAATTATGTGCATAATTATTTCAGTTATTATTATCGAATGCTTTGTGGTCTGAAATGAAATGAAATTATATTTATTGAATCCATAAAATGTCAAATACGTCACTTAGATTCAGTCATTTCAAAATTTGGTGTACCACCCTGTTCGGAAGGCAGTCATCACTAGAGAAGAAAGGGCAAGAAACTCTAGTGTTGCTCTTTTCCAATCAAGAGATAGTTTACAATATTGATACAAAGAATGAATTTCCCAAATTAGAGCAGCTCATTAATACAATCTCAGACTGTTGTATTGGTCTCGCGGCACAAGTACCTACATGCGATCTAGAGCACTCAAATTCGATTCCCCGGTCGGGAAAAGTGTTGGTTTTTCCATTAGGATATTCTCAGTAGCAGCGCAGAGTCTGGAAATGTGCCCGGAAAACGGCAATAGTCTCACCCCCTATTAGGTGGGACTGATACATATGTATCAGGTGAAATGTGGGTGCAGAAACGCACCTCTGCCAACCAGTGGCGGTACTTCCATAGAAGTCCAATATATTTATCTCTATGTATGTAGTAGGGATGGCCTTTCAGTTTACGTGCGGAGTCGAGTTAAAAATCTCGCAGATTCAAACCCCAGGCACACTAACTTTCCGAAGTTATGTGTGTATTTACAATGAGTTATCACGTTCTATAATGGTGAAAGAAAACATTGTGAGGAAACCTGCACATCTTAAAGTTCTTTGAAATTTCTTACGTGTGTAGTCTATCAACCCGCACTAGGCCAGCGTGGCGGACTAAAGCCTAAATCCTCTCAGTTGTAGAGGAGGCCCGTGCCCATCAGTAGGACGTATATGGGCTGATGATGATGGAAAAATATGTAAGAACTAAAAATAAAATTTGAATACTTTCATTCTAAAATATTTGTTTTTATTCATAAAAACATTCCCCTGTACGCTTACAGCAGTCCCCTGTCACCTAAAAGTTCTTAGGATTTTTTTTGGTGAGGAGTCCGCCAACCCGCACTTGCCCAGAATAGTGGACTACGGCTTAACCCCTATCAGTGGTAGACGAGACGCGCGCCCCGCAGTGATACGTATATGGACTGATGACTATGTAATGATGATATGAGTATATAGTTTTCTATGTATGTACTTTGGCGCGGTAATGTCACATAATTTGGTTGCAGAAATGCACCTCTGCCTGCCCCTTCGGGGAATACAGGCGTGAGGAGGTGACAAAATACATCAAAGTTTACAACAATAGGTGTACAGTGTACACTACGGAACTACGCCAACGTTGACATTGTTAAACTAGAAATAATGATCTCTTCGACTCCCCTGACGTTTCAAGTTTCGCATCATTACAAAGTTCTAACGGCACTTCGTCGGGATGAAGACGCATTGCTAATGACGTCACGGGAACCAAAAACACACTGCAACTTCGCCAACTGCATTATGTTTAACGTCTTAGCTTAACTTAGGACGCTGAACGTGGAAATTAGGTGTTAAAGTGATTTTAGATCAAGTATGTAAGGTAGTATGTAAGGTAGGTCGAGGTTTAGGCGCTCGGTTGTGAATCACGATGGTCGCGGGTTCATACCCCAGGCACACATCTCGGAATATTCGAAGTTATGTGTGTATTTGCAATGAATTATCACTTACTATAACGGTGAAGGAATACATCGTGAGCAAACCTGCACTCTTAAAAAGTTCTTAGGAATTTCTTAGGTGTTTAATCCCCCAACCCGCAGTTGAATTCAGTTGTAGAATAGGCACATGTACGTCCCACTGCGGGGCACGGGCCTCCTCTACAACTGAGTGAGTTTAGGTCTTAGTCCACCACGGTACCCTAGTGCGGATTGGCGCTATTCAAATACCAAATTCAACAGATTAGCAAAATTAACAAAGTTTTTTTCGCCGGGTCTTCTCAGGCAGGGCCGCGTTTGGATCCAGTGGTAGCTCTAAACAATCGTGACGTATCGGAATAACCTACGGTATTAAAAGAGGTATAAATGCCTCTTAAAATTTAATGTTAAATAGGACTTTTTCCCCATCAAAAATAAAAATAATGTTAAATACCTACATACATAAACTCACGCCTGTATTCCCCGAAGGGGTAGGCAGAGGTGCATTTATGCACCCACATTTCGCCTGGTATGTATCAGTCCCACGTAATAGGGGGCGAGCCTATTGCCGTTTTCGGGCACATTTCCAGACTCCGTGCTGTTACTGAGAATTTCCTAATGGAAAAACCCAATAACACTTTGCCCGATCCAGGAATCGAACCCAGGACCTCTAGATCGCACGGCACATACTTGTACCGCGAGACCACGACGCAGATGTTAAAATACCTTCTTTAAAGAAAACATATTGAACAACTTGTAACTTTAAAATGTATTTTACGTGACTTATATTTTAATTAACATTGTTTTCTTAAAACATACATATATTGACGTGTCATAAGTGCTATATTATTGGCCACTTGATAAATAAACGATCATTTGAATACAATATCAATAAAAGCTGTAATCTCAACATTCTTAGAACTACTACATATTAATTGAAACCCTAGAAGCTCCATTATTATTAAATTATGGATATTGGAACGATGTTGCTCCTATAGATTGATCAAAACTTTAGCCGATATCTGGTCGCCGCTGGGATTTTCGATTTGTACTCGAAATGAGGGAGAGAACTATTTGTTAAATTAGCTTATAAATCTGAAACAGCATTACATTAACTAACGTCTTTGTCGTGGGAGGGTAGATAGAAATGGGTTTCTTTTACCACATTTCGCAAGCTGTTTGAGGTCCCACGTAATAGAGGGGTTCCCGGGTCGAGCAAGGTGTTATTGGGTGTTTCCGTTCGGAAATTCTCAGCACGGAGTCTGGAAACGTGCCCGAAAAACGGCAATAGGCTCGAAATGTGGGTGCAGAAAAACATCATCATCAGCTCAAATACGTCCCACTGCTGAGCACGGGCCTCCTGTACAACTAAGAGGGTTTAGGCCTTAGTCCACCACGCTGGCCTAGTGCGGGTTGGCGGACTACACACCTAATAAATTCCTAAGAACTTTTAGGTGTACAGGTTTTATCACGATGTTTGCCTTCACCGTTAAAGCAAGTGATAATTCATTGTGAATACACACATAACTTCGAAAAGTCAGAGGTGTGTGCCTGGGGTTTGAACCTGCGACCGCCGAAATTCTCGACCGCGCGCCTAAACCTCGAGGCCATCACTGCAGAAAAACACCTTCGGGGATTTCAGGCATGAGGTTATGTATACAATATACATATATGTACGTTATATAGAGCCAGATTACCGATGTTCAGCTACAGTCCATACTCCGTCCTTATACTATTTTTTTAACATTTTCAAACGTAATAAGATTCTAACAAAACGTTACGAGGCAGTTTGAGACTTATGGAAATGATTATAAAAACAAAAATCCCATAGCCCGATCTGCTAATCCCGGGACCTTTTGACCAGTGGCGGTACTTCCATAGAAGCCCAAAAGACCAGTTTGCCTTTCACAATTCCGAATAATAGTTTTTAAGCTTTAAATCTTTATTTAACAAAACGAATTTATTAAATAAAGATCCCACAATCAGCAAATATAAACTAGTAAATACACAATTAACGTTTAACGCTTTTGGGCTTCTATGGAAGTCCCGCCACTGCTTTTGACCTCACAAATACCACGAGACGACACTGTAAAACAAATTACAAATAAAATACTAAGTGTTTATTACTCCTCATCATAAGCCCAAATACGTCCCACTGCTGGGCACGGGCCTCCTCTACAACTGAGAGGGTTTAGGCCTTAGTCCACCACGCTGGCCTAGTGCGGGTTGGCGGACTACACACCTAAGAAATTCCTCAGAACTTTTAGGTGTGCAGGTTTTATCACGATGTTTTCCTTCACCGTTAAAGCAAGTGATAATTCATTGTGAATACACACATAACTTCGAAAAGTCAGAGGTGTGTGCCTGGGGTTTGAACCTGCGACCGCCGAAATTGTTGACCGCGCGCCTTAACCTTGAGGCCATTACTCCTCAGTGTAGGTGGAATGGAAATGTTTAACAAGTACACCAGCGCCATCTGTAAAACGGTTCACGTATCACGAAACTCGAATGGTTACTCCTTTTAGTTTCCATCTTTAGTCTGAGGGACGAGCGAATATATTACCCACCCACGAATTTTAAAAAAATGAACGAGAAATAAACTAAGATTCACTAAAAGCTGTGATGGCCTCGAAGTGGAGTGAAGGCACGCGGTGGAGTATATCGGCGGATGCAGGTTTAAATCCCAGGCACATACCTCTGACTTTTCGAAGTTATGTGTGTATTCATATTGAACTATCTTACTTTAACAGTGAAGGAAAACATCGTGATGAAACCTGCGCTCCTAAAAATTATTATGAATTTCTAAAAATTCTTAGAAATATTTTAGGTATGGTCCGCTAACCCGCACTGGGCGTGATGGATTATGGCCTCAACTCTCTCAGTTGTAGAGGAGGCCCGTGCACAGCAGTAGGACATTAATGGACTAGCGACGACCCACAAATTTTATTTTTCGATATGTGACAACCGTAGTCCATCACATTAATTTAGCGCAGTTGGCAAACTACAAAGCTAAGAAATTCTTAGCAATGTTTTCCTTCACTATTGAATTTTCACTATTGAAAAATAATATTTTTTTTATACAGGAATATAAAATATAATCGGTCCTTAGATTAATGCAGTACGGTCAAAAAATCTGGACTATCAAAATATGAGCATACCTGGCCTGTTAACATTCGCCTTTTTGATGTTAACCGGATATTGGGTATGAAGGAGAGGAACTCAGGTACGATATACGCAATCGTGACGTCAGTTTTAATTGTATAATCATTGATACACATAGTTGTCATAGATGGACCCATGATCAGCCAATGGCTTGCCCTGCGTAACTTAGAAAGAGTCCAAAAGTATCCAGAGCGACCCGTTAGAAGCGGCTTGCATTCTGATTCGATGTTGAATTGAAATAGTTATTTATCGATTGAATAAGAACTTCATCATCAGCCCAAATACGTCCCACTGCTGGGCACGGGCCTCCTCTACAACTGAGACGGTTTAGGCCTTAGTCCACCACGCTTGCCTAGTGCGGGTTGGCGGACTACACACCTAAGAAATTCCTAAGAACTTTTAGGTGTGCAGGTTTTATCACGATGTTTTCCTTCACCGTTAAAGCAAGTGATAATTCATTGTGAATACACACATAACTTCGAAAAGTCAGAGGTGTGTGCCTGGGGTTTGAACCTGCGACCGCCGAAAATTCTCGACCGTGCGCCTAAACCTCGAGGCCATCACTGCATGTTGAATTGAAATACTTATTTATCCTTTGAATAAGAACTTAATAACGTAATAATCGCTGATCACTCGATACTTGCGCCACATGCCCCCCATATTAATATTGCCGGGCGAAAGTTGGCGCGAAGTTTCAAGTGTCCTACTTTACACGCTATAGTTTCAAGTTTTCGCGGATAAACTTCATTGCGGTGCAGCTTTTAACTGCTTTTTTTTTCAAGAATAGAATACAAATGACAAGAATTGTGCTTTGTAATTATTATGTACGGCGAAGGAAAATTGCATACTACAAAATTCCAGATAAAGATAATAATTAATCAGTAGTCGTGATGGCCTTGAGGTTTGGGCATGCGGTCGAGAATCTCGACGGTCGCGGGTTCAAACCCCAGGCACACACCTCTGACTTTTCGAAGTTATGTGTGTATTCACAATGAATTATCACGTACTTTAACGGTGAAGGAAAACATCGTGATGAAACCTGCACACCTAAGAGTTCTTAGGAATTTCTTAGGTGTGTAGTCCGCCAACCCGCACTAGGCCAGCGTGGTGGACTAAGGCCTAAACCCTCTCAGTTGTAGAGGAGACCCGTGCTCAGCAGTGGGACGTATATGGGCTGATGATGATGATGATGATGATGAATCAGAAGTATGGTTTTGTTACTACAGTTTGTAGCAATATGACATATACGATGTAAAATTAAATATGACAATTTAAAAAAGTGTAATTATATTCCTAATTTATTGTTTAAAAAATATCATTTCGTGTTGCTGAGGGAGTTTCTTGCCGTTTCTTCTCCACAGCGATAACATGTTCCGAAGCGGCAATAGTTTAATATTGAAGATTCAAAAGAACTTGTAAGAGTCTATTTGAATGAACATAATTTTAACTTTGAGTTTGCATGTTTATAATAGTCTAAGAGGTAGCAACGTTTTTGAGGGAGAATTTCAAGAAGGCCAGTTTTCAACATGTCCAATTACTTTTCACTTTTAGATCGGTCTGGCTAAGGTTTAACAAGCAAATTATTGTCTGTCAAATTAATTCTGGGTTTTTAGATACTTAAATAACATCATATCAAAATTTCAGCCATGCTAAAATGATTTGAAAAATTAATATTTTACCTATACAGGTACGATGTGCACAGATGAACGCAACCACTACCGCCAGCCAGACTGCCCGTATTACGTGCGGGAGAGTGAGAGATGTAGCATATCTAAAAACTGGCCTTCTTGAAATTGTTGTTTTCTCGACGTTGCTAGCTCTCGTACTATGAGATGTTTACCTACTACTACCACCTTTAACCTACTACCACCTTTAAGCATTAAACTATCGTCCTCGCCGGAAATTTTCAAGTCCAGACTAAAATCACACTATTTTGCACAATAACATGGCTCCTTCGATGTATAACTCGCTACTTATTTATACTAAATGTAATCTCGTTCAACACGTAACTCGTCTCCGGAAAGTTAATAACTCTTTTATGGGGCAATGTATACGCTTCTATAACAAACTTCCGAGGGCTATTAGGGAGCTTCCCTTGACACAGTTTAAGAAATCAATTAAAGATAAGCTTTGCAAAAAAGCATACTATAAAATTTCAGATTTTATTGAAGATAATAAACCCTGGGAGTAATGTAAATTGATCGGAGTTTTGTTGCTATAGTTTGTATCATTATGACATTTACAATGTAAAATTTAAATAATGTAATTAAAATAAGACATTTATTGCTATTTAAAAAAAAATGACATGTCGTGTTGCTGAGGGAGTTTCTTGCCGTTTCTTCTCCACAGCTGTAACACGTTTCGAAGCGGCAATAGTTTAAAAAATATAAAAAAGTGTAAAATGGACGATTCAAAAGAACTTGTAAAAGTCTACTTGAATAAAGATAATTTGACTTTGACTTTGACTATTAGTATTTATATGTATTTAATCGTATGTAAGTCTATCTTATATTGTATTTATTTTTCACATATGTATACAAGTATATATTTTTATGTAAGTTTATTAAATATAGCACCGTCCATAACTAGTTTGCTTATTCCTCTCCCTGCAAGGTTGCCTGGTAGAGATCGCTTTAAGCGATAAGGCCGCCATTTTATGTCACCAACTATACTTTATTTTATATGCTTAGTCTGTACATGTGGTGTGAAATAAATAAAGAGTTATTATTATTATTATGTTAAAAATGAATTTCTCAGGTATGTGCAGTACGCCAATACAAGCTAGGCCAGCATGGTCTACTAAGACCGGTCTTCTCTTAGTAGCAAAGGAGGCCCGTATTTGTTATTTATCGTGATGTCTTAGGATCGAATACACAGAACTAAAAAAAGGTCTACCTTTAGTAAGTACATGAATTAATAAATTATGTAGAAAGACTATCAACCTCGTTGGCAGTATGCATATCATCTGGAGGTCCTGACTTCGTTTCCTGGGTAAGGAAAAATATTTTTAACATTTTTTTGTAGTTAATTGAATCTGGCTATAAGCTTCCCCCCTATTACGTAAACTTAAAAATCTGGCTAAACTTCGATGTTGAAATTAACCTCTACCCACCCGTTCGTGGATACCAGTGTGAGAATAAGCAATCGCAAGGCACGTGTCTCCAAGGTTTCGGTTAATTTGGACTAAACGGAGGATTTCGTCGTCTTAACATTTTAATTTAGAAGGAGCAACGCGCGCGCTGTAAAAATATTCTAATACACTTTTTTGTCTTTCCTTTAATATCTTGTCGCCGGGAATATTAAAAATATAATTTCTGGCGATACCATTTGCTCGGCACGCGTATTCAAATCTTTTCTTACCAGCTGTTGTTTAGAGCTGTGGTGATAAAATTTCTCGTGAATTAAAATTTGAATAATATCTACTTATTTACATATTATTGACATTAAAAATAGTCTTATTAAATTCATATTATATATGTACTTTAATGTACAACTGGGTGATTAAAAGAACAATGTGTTAACACATTACTTCTCAAGCATCGAAAACATAGGATTTTTTTGATAAAATGTTAATAAATAAAGTTCTTAGTACATTAAGAAAAAATAATATGAGAAAAAAATGTATTTTTTTGCGATATATGGAGTCGGATCGTAATGCTCTTCCTTAGTCGACAAAAATTATCTATTTGAAAAAAATACATATTTTAAATAACCTGAACATTTTTTACAGCGATTTTTTTTTAAAGAAAATAGTGTAAAATTACAAATTTCTTCAGAAACAATAAAAAAAAACCCTAACAACTAAAAAAAAGTGTTGAATATACGAGTAGTGTCCTAGAAATAGAACAGTGTGGAGGAATGGGTTGAATAGACAATCGCTAGACCATGATTATTGTAAAACAGTAGGCATTTTCTAATTAAAAAGAAAAATTAAAGATTATCAAATCAATATGTTGAATTATTTGCGGTTTGTCAAGACACGCACATATTATAATCACTTACTTTAAACTTTAGACGTTTATGGGGGTCGCGTATATGCCATCCGGCCAAGAGGTCCCTGTTTCGATTCCTGAACCAGGTAAAGTGTTATTGAGTTTTTCCTTTATAAAATTCTAAGTAGCAGTATGGAATCTGGAAATGTGCCCGAAAAACGACAATAGGCTCAACCCCTATTACGTGGGGCCAAAACTTGGCGCGATGTGGGTTCAGAATAGCACCTCTGCCTATCCTTCGGGGAATACAGGCGTAAGCCTATGTAGTTGTATGTTCAAGGTTAGACTTCAAACTCTTTTTATAATAAAATCATTATTTCATAACTGACTTCTGAAATCACCAATTTAAGAAACACGATTTATGACTGCGTTAATAAACCACCTTCATGTATAAAGTAGTAAAACTCAAACATACTCTGGCATTTTAAATCCTACTTGACGTTTGCGGACACGCAAATTTTCCTTTGCATAAACATCACGCCATAAACATAGGATTATAAGTAGGAAATGAGCTTGCGACCCGAGCTCAACCCCTATAAATTACCAATGTCTGGGATTACAAGACCGCGGGTTTGAATAGGAAAAAACGGGTGCTTTTTCTTGTTGAAAAGCTGGAAATTAGCTGATTTCCGTGGCATTCATCGGGTTCATTTCCAGATTGCAGCCTTTTTAAATAGAATAACACCATGGTCCTTTTGGAGAGGTCAAACAAACCAAAAATCGCCCCTTACCTTTACTAATATTTAAAGCTCAAGAGTTTGTTTGCTTGAAAGTAGTATAAGCATACTACTGCTTTGATTTGAAAAAATATTATTGTTTTGATTGTTCCATTTATCGAGGAAGAGTATAGGGTATATAACTCAAACTATTAGAGAGCTTCCCTTGACAATGTTTAAGAAATCAATTAAAGATAAGCTTTACAAAAAAGCATACTATAAAGTTTCAGATTTTATTGAAGATAATAAGCCCTGGGAGCAAGTAAATTGATCGGAGTTTTGTTTTGTTGCTACAGTTTGTATCTTTATGACATTTATTTTTATTTTTTATTTATTTATTTAACTAAAACAATTTAACATAAATACATTTACATTTTTTACATTTTACATGATTTAATAACAGTGGCTACAATATTAGATTTACCTACTGTCTCTACACTAAGCAGAGCTTGTCTCGTAGAGGCAGTATGCTCAATAATTTACACAGCATTGGATAATAATAATAGGACCGACGTAGGCAAACGGAGAGAGTAAATAAATTAATCAGAAATTAAAAATATGATACAAAGGAAAAACAGAAGAACATTATTAAAAATCAAACGGTTAGTAAACAAAACAAAAACAAAAAATAATAACAACCCAAATGTGTGTGTGTATGTGTGTGTGTGTGAGTATGAGTAATGTATGTGTAAGTAAGAGTATATGTGAGTGTGTGTGGAGATTCATTAAATAAAATTCAAAATGTCTTCAGTTTCTGTATAATTGAGACCTTCAAGCCAGGAGTCAATACAACGTTTTGCTTTGTAACTAGAAAAGGCATTGATTTTTAATTTATTGCATATTGTGTTATAAATTCGCGGTGATAGAAAGAAGGAATGTCTTTGACCAAAGGTGGAACGAATAACTGGAACTGGTATTTTAAAAACACGTTTACTTATTAAGCTATCGAGCACAGAGGATTTCAAAGTTTGGCTGTGCATCATAGAGGCAGCTCTTGAAATAAAAAGCTGACGTACTCTCAATACTTTGCATTCTTTGTAGAGCAAGTCAGTGCTAAAACGAGACTGTTTAGACAACATGACTTTCAGGACCGCTCTTTGTGCCCTTTCCAGTTGAATCATTGACGTTTTGGCTGCTCCTCCCCAAACTCTTATGCAGTATATAAGAAGCGATTGACACAGTGATTTGTATACCAAGAGCAAAGTTGGTTTTTGACGAATGTGCCTGAGACTTTTCATTACGTATATTATTTTTCGAACACGGGACGCTAAGTTATCGATGTGAATTCTATAAGATAGACGTTCGTCGATGTCTACACCGAGGTATTTTAGAGTATTTGTTTTATTTATCACACTGCATTTGCAAGAGGTTTTGTTAAGTAATTGATTACAAGTATGAATCCGAAGTGTTCTTTGCGGTGGAGGCAATGATCGTTGGTTTTTGCAAAAAGCTATGTATTTTGTTTTTGAGGCATTCAACGAAAGCAGGTTTTTATTCATCCATTCGTATGTCGCTAAAAGTCCACTTTCTGCCTTTTCATACACACTATCCCAGCCATTCCCTTCAAATACTAGCACAGTGTCGTCCGCGTAACACATAACATTAGAATCCATTGAAGATAGATTCAAAAGGTCGTTCATGTAAATAAGAAATAGTGTAGGCCCAAGAATACTCCCCTGCGGTACACCAAAATCAACATTAGTATGTTCACTACAATGGGACCCAATTCTAACAAACTGTTTCCTTTCCAGAAGGTAGCTACTAAACCAGTCATGGACTATTCCTCTTATTCCAATATTGTTAAGTTTCTGTAAAAGAATAGGCAAAGAAACTGTGTCAAAAGCATTTTTAAGGTCTATGAAAATTGCCAGACACTGTTTACCCCTATCTAGCGCTCTAGCCACTAAGGTATCGAACAGCAACACCGCATCCTCCGTTGATTTGCCTCGCGAAAACCCATATTGTCTTGTGGAGATAATACTGTTTTTTTCAAGATAGTCCACAAGTCTCCTGTTAACGATTTTTTCTAAAAGTTTAGAAAAGATGGACAGTAACGATATTGGTCGGTAGTTTGATGGGTTATCTTTGGCACCAGACTTATAAACAGGTGTGACCATAGCTGTTTTCCAGGAATCGGGGAAAACTCCTGTGGAGAGGCTCAGATTAAAAATATGTGTCAGTGGTTTTAACAGGCAAGGTTTCATTAGTTTAACCAACAGTGGGGTGCAATTGTCTATTCCAGGAGAGGTGTCTAATTTTAGGTTGTCTATAAGGTCATTGACTTCAGTCACATTTGTAGGTGACAGGAATAAAGATTGCGGTGAAGACATATTGGATTTCAGTGTCGATGCCAGGGAAACTTGAGTGAAAGCCAGTATTTTGAGGGTTTCATTAGCCAACTCTTTTCCGACGTTTGCGAAATATCTGTTACAATTATTTAGAGAAATAACGGGATCTTTGTTTTTGTTGATTAGTTCTGTTGGATGGCTATTAGTCTTACTGATGTTGCAAATGTTTTTAATATTTTTCCATAGTTTTTTCGGGCAATTTTTGCTATTGTCGATTAGTTGGGATTCATAATTAGTTTTAATTTTCCTAAGGAGATTGTTTAGGTAATTACGGTATCTCTTGTAGATAATTTGATTTAATTCATTTTTTAATGTAAAATTTATAATGTAAAATTTAAATAATGTAATGAAAAAAAGACATATATTGCTGTTTTTTAAAGAATAAAATGACATGTCGTGTTGCTGAGGGAGTTTCTTGCCGTTTCTTCTCCACAGCTATAACACCTTTTGAAGCGGCAATAGTTTAAAAAAATTAAGATGTGTAAAATTGACGATTCAAAAGAACTTGTAAAAGTCTATTTGAATAAAGATATTTTGACTTTGACTTATAACATCACGCTACGACCGATAAGAGCGGAGTAGGAACGAAAAATGTCGAAAAGACGAGAAAAACAAATTCGATTTGATTTCTTAAAGTTCTGCTCATGGAGTTGCTGGTGACAGCTGTTTTCCAATAGAATGGTTATCCTCGCATTATAGACTATAGGTAGTAGGTAGGTAGTTTGTAATAATCTACGTTATTGAGACCAAATATTCAAATATTACATCAAAATTCCTTGACTCCTCCACAAGCGATGGAATGGGATACTTCAAGACGCCCGTGCTCTCTACTATGGTAAGGCCTTTAAACGAAGCAACAAGGTAAATAGGTTTTAATAGAATTATACATGCATACTCACGCCTATATTCCCTGAAGGGATAGGCAGAACTGCATATCCGCAATATTTCGCCAATTATGTCCCTTTGCCCTTTTTCGGGCACAATGCCAAACTCCGTGCTGCTACTAAAATTTCCACTAGAGAAACCCTTACACTTTGCCCGAACTGGAAGTCGAACCCGGGCTCTTTAAATCCCACGGCGCGTCTGCCTATCCAGGGAATACTGGGGTTAGGTTATGTATGTACATATATGTATGAATTTAAGCGAAACATTTCAAGCAATCATCATCAGCACTTATATGAACCACTGCTGGGCACGGGCCTCCTCTACAACTAAGAGGGTTTAGGCCTTATGCCACCACGCTGGTTTAGTGGGAGTTGGTGGACTACAGATATAACCTTTTTGGTTTAATACCTGCTGCTGACTTTCATTACCACACCACACGCCTGAAATTGAAGTTTCATCTCTACTCTACGGCTCTAACTAATGAGTCGAATAGCTGAACTTTTGCCGTGTCCGCTCATTAATCATCAGGCAATTAGGCTGGACGTGAATCATCGTTGCACTAGACATGTCGAATTGAAAATTGTACTAATGACGCGGGCATTAAAGCAGGGGTTTTTATGGGTGGTAGAAAGACGGTTTTGTCGTTGGCTTGACCGGGGCGGTACCACAGTCTTGCAGAAGACGTCTTGAAGCTATGACCCTTTCTAATAATACCATACAACTATAATACGTGACGTTTCGGAAATACACAAGGTCCATCTCGTTATTTACTTTAAAATAATAATAATAAGATATTATGTATTTCCTGATGAAAACTAAAAATAAATTATAAAAAAAAACCGTAAATATTTTTGTACAAATTATATAAAATGAACCATAGATAATATAATGTAATAATAAAAGATTTTTCTTTTCTGTATTGACTTGTCATAAGTGCTATTTGATTGCCTACGTGACCAAATAAAGCAATTTCATTTTATTTCATTTCATTTCATTTCAACATCAGGCCTGTTTTCCCCGCTGCACCCACATTTCGCCAGTAAGTCCCAGTCCCACGTAATAGGCGGCGAGCTTATTGCTGTTTTTCGCTCACAATTCCAGACTCGACCTTTTCCGTGAGACTAAAATATACCTGACGAAATGTGGGTGTGTAAATGCGCCTCTGCCTACCCCTTCGGGGCATACAGGCCCCAGGTTATGTATGTATGTGTACGTCTGTACAACTCTATAACTTCATTCCATTATATTCGAATTTCAGCCCAAAGCGACGTGATTTGAATGAACTTTATGACGTCCCTCGTAATTTTACGGACCAATGAAATCGAGGCGTTTGATATCTTATTTAAGAGGTTTCGGGTTAGTCCGGTCAACGGCCCTAAATCATCGTAAAAGAAACTTTATGTGCCACAGTGGCTTTGTAAATGGATTTTACTATTTTATCATTGTGATATTTTTGATTAAGAGGGTCTTAATATGTCATTTCTAATGTCATGTATGGAAAACGTCAAAAAATATTTTTTTTGTCAGGATTTTTTTAGCTACTACCTGCGTTAGTTTCCGATCACGGTCTGAATACACCTGTATAGAACTATTGGTGTAGAAGGCTACCAGGCCGTCACTAAATCGAATCTTCTAGAATGTGCCAGATAATTCCATTTATTAAACTATCGACGCCCGGGATGATCGTAATTATATTTACCCCGGCAACCTTTTCTGCGATGGCTCAGGAATTCCGAATAGTCGGAACTGCAACACTAAGTTTTAGAAACTATTTTACGCTAGTGATGACTGCCTTCGTAGAGCAGCTCTAGATACCAAGTTAAGTTTAAAGAATCAATTAAAGATAAACTATATAAAAAAGCTTACTATAAAATTTCAGATTATATTAGAGACAATAAGCCCTGGGAGTAAGTAAATTGATCAGAAGTTTCGTTGCTACAATTTGTATCGTTATGACATACATAAGATTAAGTTTATATAATGACATTTAAAAAATGTAATTTAAAATTATATTTTTTTTTTTTAAAAATGTCATTTCGTGTTGCTGAGGGAGTTTCTTGCCGTTTCTTCTCCACAGCGATAACACGTTTCGAAGCGGCGATAGTTTTAAAATAATAGTTTAATATTGACGATTCAAAAGAACTTGTAAAAGTCTATTTGAATACAGATGATTTTGACTTTGACTTTGACTTTGACCAGCTTGCGAAACGAGAGGCTGCGGGTTCGATCCGAAACATTCGTATCGGATGTGGGTGTTTGTATGATCCAAAAGTCTCTCGTAGTTTCTGATACCCATGGCACAAGGTTTGAAAAAGTAGTGAGAGCCTCGAGGTTTAGGCGCGCGGTCGGGAATTTCGGCGGTCGAGGGTTTAAACCCCAGGCACATACCTCTGACTTTTCAAAGTTATGTGTGTTTTCATAATGAATTATGCCTTATTTTAACGGTGAAGGAAACACCTTTATAAAACCTGCACACCTAAAAGTTCTTAGGAATTTCTCGGGTGTGTAGTCCGCCAACCCGCACTAGGCCAGCGCGGCGTGGTGGACTAAGGCCTAACGCCTCACAGTTATAGAGGACAGTGGGACGTATACGGGCTGATCATGATGACACAAGGTTTAATTTAATGACCTGATGTCGGGATCACCCTGTATATAGCCATTAGCACTTCAAAGCCATACTTTATGATTTACGCGCAATATAATCCTATCTACAGAATTAATTGCAGGCACTTATAACGCTTATCTGTTAGCAAACGCTTCCGGATTTTGGATCCAAGTGGTTTGATTAATTATAGCTAGTTACTGCCCACGGCTTTCTCTGTGTAGAATTAAGATTTGGATCGAGAATCATTTGAAAATTTGGTGAGTAATGAAATGAAATAAAATTTCAATGTATACATAACCTCACGCTGGTATTCCGCGAAGGGGTAGGCAGAAGTGCATTTCTGCAACTTCATTTATCATCATCATCATTGCCTTGCCCTGCTCCCAATTTCATTTGGGGTCGGCGCAGTATGTTTTATCCTTCCAAACATCCCTATCAGCCGTCATGTCTTCATTCACCCCTTTTTCTTTCATATCTTCAGTCACGCACTCCATCCATCTTTTCTTTGGCCTTCCTCTGCTCGCCCATCCATCAACTTTCATATGTATATATATATATATTCTGCAACTTCATTTATATAGGTATATATTATGTCACCCTCTTTTATATATGGCCCTATCACACCACACACCCGCCACTGTAACTCCTGTGCTGCAGGATCAACAGCGGCTTGCACAGTATTGACGTCGAGCACTGAAGCTCAGCGAATCTAAAGGAACCTAATTTGTCATGATCCCGCAACGAAATTAATCAGAAATAATGTAAAAGAGGAGTTTGAAAACTAAGAGTTGTCCACTTCCCTCCACAGCAAAGCGGGAGACAAAATATTGAACTATGAGGTTTCACCCTCACATAAAAAAGACAATTACAAATACTGTTAGGCGGATTGTACACCAAACAAATTCTGAAGAAAAAGTCCTATCAATATAACAGGTGTATTCAGACCGGATTTGTGCGGGCCGGCATGATTGTGTCGTCCAGCGGGTGACCATATCGTTTCTCGCTGATCGGTATTATTTTTTTGGACTCCACTGTGCTTACCATCAGGTACAGTGGAGTCACTTTGCCGTGCCAGTATAAAAACAACAATCATACATATTAAATGGATGTGGTTGTAAGGAAAACGTTTATTTTTTATTTTTTGTCGGGATTATTTTTAACGCCAATGGGTTTGTAATCAACGTAGCTATTATCTGCTTTACTTTCCAATCACGGTCTGAATACAACCTGTATATGTATATAATAAGGAGTTTTCTCTAACCAAATGCAACAGACAGCGCCTAAAACTCCTAACACCCGATAAACTAATAACCACTGTTGAATATCGTGTTACAGTTATGAACTTTAAATTAATCATACACCAAATCATATTGTTATTGTACGCTGTTCTCACGTTGAAACCACGAGCGAATTAGCTGTTGTATTAATTGACACTGACTTCAGTTTAAAGCTAAGTTCATAACTTCTATCACTTGTTTATGTCCATCTTATGGTTGTCTCTAAAAGATCGCCTTGAGCGATAAGACCGCCAATTGTACTTCATTCTACTTGTATATTGTTTTATTCATTATTTCTTAGTGTACAATAAAGAGTTTATAAATAAATAAATAACTTAAAGAGCCTGGGTGTAATTATTAACACTATATTTTCCAGGATAAAAAAGTATCCTATGTCCTTTTCCTAGGTTCTATCTTCATACCATAAATAACTCAAATCGGTCCAGTTGTTTTGACGTTAAAGTGTGGCACACAGTCAGTTACTTTCGCATTTATAATATTAGTCAGGACAGTCCCATGGGGCAGTTGGCTAGATACCAGCTTGCGAAACGAGAGGCCGCGGGTGCGATCCCCGCACAGAGACAAATGTTTGTGTGATCCACAAATATTTGTTTCGGGTCTGGGTGTTTGTGAGAGCGAAAAGTCTCTCGTAGTTTCTGATACCCACGACACAAGACTCGTATCTTAATGTGAGGTCAGAACTATGTATGTATGTGACTGTTGGGTGTAAATTTATTTATTTATTAGTATAGATTATGTCATCTAATTTAATATAACATGTATTACTTGTAAGACACATTATAACAAAGTTTAATTGGTTTTCTCTATGAGGAAATTCTTAGTAGCAGCAAGGAGTCTGGAATTGTGCCCGAAAAACGGCAAAAAGTTCGCACTTACTGCATGGGGCTGATAAACTGGCGAAATGTGGACGTAAAAATGAACCTCTGCGTACCCATACGCCGAAATACTGGCGTGAAGTTATGTATGTATGTATTTTTGTATGTATGTATAGATAGATATAAACTCCACGCGAGCAACAGCTTATCATAAATAAAGGCACAATGATTTTTAAGTATTGATGGCCTCGAGGTTTAGGCGCGCGGTCGAGAATTTCGGCGGTCGCAGGTTCAAACCCCAGGCACACACCTCTGACTTTTCGAAGTTATGTGTGTATTCACAATGTATTATCACTTGCTTTAACGGTGAAGGAAAACATCGTGATAAAACCTGCACACCTAAAACAGTTCTTAGGAATTTCTTAGGTGTGTAGTCCGCCAACCCGCACTAGGCCAGCGTGGTGGACTAAGGCCTAAGCCCTCTCAGTTGTAGAGGAGGCCCGTGCCCAGCAGTGGGACGTATTTGGGCTGATGATGATGATGATGATTTTTAAGTTTAAAAATTATACAAAAGACTAAAAAGAAATATGATTAAGAGTAAGGAATTGAATTAATTGGACTGACGGACACAGAAACTAACTTTACAATATAAGTGGGGTATGATTTATCGAATTTCACGAGCGCGTGGGTGTTGCGTAGGAAATCGAGTTCTGGAAGTTTCTCCAACTTAAATAATTATCACTTGTTAAAGAAAAATATGGCAAATTGTTATTTCAACTTAATTAATACAACTCGGAGCTAACTTTAAGGAGTTGAGCTAATTTTAAGTTAACTATGAATTAGTTAGTTTAGTTGGAAATAAGTGCAGTTTATAAGTTAGCACAATTTATATTAAGAACGAAACCTTGTTATTATTTTATTAAAACTGTAGTATTTTGTTTATTTAAACCTTGGGAATTTCAATAATTTATCCATTAATCGGTGGAAAAATCTTGGGAATTTCAATAATTAATGCGTGTTTTTACATTTTTTATACCTTAATTTTTGGGCTACGTAACATTAAGTTAGCTCCCGTAAGAAGGGAACAGATACCATAAGATTAAGAAAAAGTAGAATTTATTAATATCTAAATAATGTAAAAAGATCATGATTGAAAACTAAGGCAAAAGCTACGATGATTTCAAACACATTGACTTTAAAAAATCCGTACAAAAAATATATGACGTTTTCTAATCACCACATTTAATACTTGTGGTGGTTAGAAATACGTCAAAATTTTTATTTTTTGACGGGATTTTATTAAGCGTCAATGTGTCAATCACCGTAGGTATTGCTTGTCTAAATTTTCGAACAAGGCCTTTTTTATCATCATCAGCCCAAATACGTTCCACTGCTGGGCACGGGCCTCCTCTACAACTGAGAGGGTTTAGCCTTAGTCCACCACGCCGGCCTAGTGCGGGTTGGCGGATTACACACCTAAGAAATTCCTAAGAGCTTTTAGGTGTGCAGGTTTTATCACGATGTTTTCCTTCACCGTTAAAGCATGTGATAATTCATTGTGAATACACACATAACTTCGAAAAGTCAGAGGTGTGTGCCTGGGGTTTGAACCCGCGACCGCCGAAATTCTCGACCGCGCGCCTAAACCTCGAGGCCATCACTGCTTAGACCTTTTTTAAGGCCTTTTTACACCATGTATATGAAATTGCGTTACATAGATTAATTCTTCGAAAAAGGCTAACCGCTCTAACCCTTTTACGTAGGATATAAAAGTGAAACTAAAACGTTCATGTACATATTCTACCCACCCCTTCAAGGGTAATGGGGTAGGCCTACATATTTATACACATATATGCATATATTTATTAATAGTTTATTGTACAACGTATATATCGAAAAAAGAAAATATAAAACTTACATTTTGTCCGGGTATACAATTTTTACATTAGAAATTAATGTAGAGGCACATTATTAGTACTACGAAGATAAACACAACATATTTTCTTATTTGTAATTAAAGAGAGTTTTCCGCGGAAGTCCTTATTCCAGAAACATCTGTACAGTAATTAGTATTGGGCTCCACGCCTCCTGGGTATCATTCCGTCAAGAGCTATATAATTCATTTGATTCAGAGTACTGATGTTATCTATACACACACACACAAACTCACGCCTGCATACCCCGAAGGGGTAGGCAGAGGTGAATTTCTGCACCCACATTTCGCCAGGTATGTATCAGTGCCACGTAATAGGGGGCGAGCCTATTGCCGTTTTTCGGGCACATTTCCAGACTCCGTGCTGTTACCGAGAATTTCCTAATGAAAAAACCCAATAACACTTTGCCCGACCCGGGAATCGAACCCAGGACACACGGCACATACTTGTACCGCGAGACCACGAGACAGTCATGAGGATGTTATCTATACTAATATTATAAGGCGGTAATATTTATGAGTTAGACTCGTGGTCTCGCGGCACAAATATGTGCCGTGCGATCTAAAGGTCCTGGGTTCGATTCCCGGGTCGGGCAAAGTGTTATTGGGTTTTTCAATTAGGAAATTCCCAGTAGCAGCACGGAGTCTGGAATTGCGCCCGAAAAACGGCAATAGGCCCGCCCCTATTACGTGGGACTGATACATACCTGGCGAAATGTGGGTGCAGAAATGCACCTTTGCCTACCCCTTCGGGGAATACAGGCGTGAGGTTATGCATGTATGTATGTATGAGTTAATGAGGCTGTAGGAGGTGATCTCTGGGGCTACTGAATCGATTTTCAAAACTCTTTGGTGCTAGGTAGCTTATTGTTGTATTTTAGAGTGAAAAGTTCAACTAAGCCGTGTTACAACTACGAATTTTCTAATAGAAATACCCAATACCTTCCGATCTGGGAATAGAAACCCGGGACTCCTGAACCCACACACTTTTACGACTAACAAGCCAGTCTGTATATAACTTACTCAAAATGCCGGATATAATAGAATCACTTTGAGTTCCTTAACGTCGCCTAAACTCCGTAATCTACGCAAACTGGGTATAAATAATGTCTCGTGAAACAACTCGCGCTGTTGTCATTACTCACGGAAAGAATTTGAAAGTGTCATTAAGGACCTTAAGAATGCTCGGCTTAAGGCCCTTTGTAAGTGTAATTTTTTTGTCGCGCCCGGGTTCAATACTGTCGGGAAATTTGCATTTTCGGTAATTACGTAACATAAATTCGAAAATTCTGTTACATTTCAGAATTTGAGAACCAGATTTAATTCCACTGCTGGGAATGGAACTTCTGACTATTGATAGGTAGACCTTAAGAAGACCCTAAGACCTGAGGGTCATAAAACTCCATATATTGTGACTTCATGCTTTGCGTATTTGTGTCGGTTGGTCACTTTTGCCTTCACTTAGCTCATTATGTGGTGCAATGTTTTTACTTTTCGGCACTATTATAAATAAAATACAGACCTCCTCTACAACTGAGAGGGTTAAGCCTTAGTCCACTACGCTGGCCTAGTGCGGGTTGGTGGACTACATACCTAAGAAATTTCTAAGAACTTTTAGGTTTCCTCACGATATTTTCCTTTACAGTTAAAGTAAGCGATTATTTATTGTAAATACACACATAACTTCGAAAACTCAGAGGTGTGTGCCTGGGGCTTCAACCCGCGACCGTCGATTTTCTCGACCGCGCACCTTAACCTCAAGGCCATCACTACTTCATAAATAAAATGTACCTGAAAAATTAATTATGCTTGCTCTTAAACAAACATCTTCTGGAAATTGCCTCAAAATATTTCCCCCAACCTTAATAATTAAAGTATTTTAAAAAAAAATATTAGGATAAATATTCTCTATGGTAAGGCGAACGTTTTTTAAGCCCATCTGAGAATTGCCAAAGAATCCATAATGCATTATTTCGATTTTTTCCGGAAAACGTCGCCAGGAAACTTGTATGTCGGTTAGTTCACAATATTTTAATGTAAAACCCACCAAAGAGCACTTTGCCATCGTAGTGGATTAAACTATTCTTAATAGTAAAGGCGGCCCGTTATAAGTGTAAGAACAAATAAATACACCCAACAGTCACATACATAGTTCTGATCCCACACTAGGATACAAGTCTTGTGTCGTGGGTATCAGAAACTACGAGAGACTTTACATTCTCACAAACACCCAGACCCGAAACAAATATTTGTGGATCGCACAAAAATATGTCTTTATGCGGGGATCGAAACTGCTGCCTCTATTATAACAAGCTCTTGTATAGCCTACTGCGAACTGGATTTTAAAACTATCATTTCCAATTCTGAGGTCGAGTCTACGATACGTAAGTATATGAAAAAGGAATCAAGGATCACAATCACCCCCGTGGCGCAGCCCCGTTTGACAGCCCCGTGGCGCAGTTGGCTAGACACCAGCTTGCGAAACGAGAGGCCGCGGGTTCGATCCCCGCACCGAGACAAATGTTTGTGTGATTCACAAATATTTGTTTCGGGTCTGGGTGTTTGTGAGACCGAAAAGTCTCTCGTAGTTTCTGATACCCACGACACAAGACTAATGTGGGGTCAGAACTATGTATGTGACTGTTGGGTGTATTTATTTATTTATTTATTATTTATCACCTACCAAGGAATCATTAGTGATATCAGATCGAAATATCAAAGGGTTGAGAAGGTCAATACCCTTCGCGGAAGGTATTATAACCAAGTCCAATAACCAATTTCCTCGATGTATGCAGCATGACTTCGAAATATTCGCACTTTGTAGGGAATGAAAGAGGTTCTGAACCCTCCCGACCAACTATTCAGTAATTAGAGGGACGTGACTGCGCTAAAATGAAAGAATCTTCTTTATGACTCAGATTAACAAATAAATAATCTTGAGTATTATTCTATTATTGCTATTATTTAAAGCTGTATTTACTACTACTAATATTATAGCTGAAGTTTGTTTGAACGCGCCAATCTCAAGAGCTAGTGGTTCGAAACAAAAAAAAATTGTGTTGAATAATCATATCGAGGAAAGCTATGGCATCATTAATACACAGGTCAGTATTTAGATCGTAGAGAATATTATTAGATCTTCGCATACTAAAACGTCATCATCATCAGCCGAAAGTCATCCGCTGCTGGACATAGGCCTCCTCCAAATATTTACAGAGTGGTCTGTCAGAAACGGCCTGCATACGACGGCTTTCCGGGATCTTCACATACCTAAAGTCAAAGTCAATCCAAAATTCTCTTTATTCAAATAGACTTTTACCATTTCATTTGAGTCGTGAATTTTAAACTAAACTATATAAGGAACTAACTATATGCTTAGAGTTTCTCTGGTGGATAGAATTCGTAATGAAGTCATCCGCCAGAGAACCAGAGTCATTGACATTGCCCGCAAGATTAGCACGCTAAAGTGGGCAAGTGTTGGAGTGGAGACCGCGCTTAGGCAAACGTAGTGTAGGACGACCTGCAGCACGGTGGTCCGACGACTTGAGAAAGGTGGCGGGTAACGGATGGATGAGCGCTGCTCAAGACCGGGATGGTTGGCGCTTTCTTTGGGAGGCCTACGTTCAGCAGTGGACGGCGATAGGCTGAGTATATATATATAAGGAACGGCAAGAAACTCCTTCAGCAACACGAGATCTTATTTTTTTTAATTCTTTATAAAATAGCTTATTTATTTATTTATTAGGTTTGCCAACAGTTGTTTACAATAGATGGTTACATTATGTTGTGACGTGCTACAAAAAATAATAATAAGATAAATGCAACAACTACTTAAAGGCAAATACCGCATGCACTAAACAATCTAACAAAAAGTTATAAAAAGATCTTAATTGTATTAAGTACATAAAAAAAAATTTAACAAACAACTAACACTATTAAAAATAATAATCATAATAATAATATTTAAAATTTAGAATTTGGAGCATATTGTGATTTAAAATAATACAGTTTTATTCATTAAAATTACAGTCAATATCCGAGAGATGCGCAAGAACTAGTTTATACAATGCAGCAGGCGAGTGAAAGTTTACGTCAATGACATCACTTATACCATTTATTAGTTTGGAGAATCTTGTAAATGGAGAATTAGCGCCTAGTACCGTTCTTCTTAGAGGGGGATAGAGTGGTGTTATAGGTTTTCTAGGTATTCTCTTTGGGACACGGAAGTTAAGTAGTGACAACAATTGGGGGCATTCTATTGAATTAGTCAAAATTTTAATTACGAATTTTACGTCAGTGAGAAGCACCTTCTTGCTTATACCTATGTATATACATATTTCAAATTGACATTATTTCAATTTTACATTATAAATGTCATAACGATACAAACTGTAGCAACAAAACAAAACTCCGATCAGTTTACTTACTCCCAAAAACATATTTCGTCTTTGTTTTGTACCTACTGTAGTAAGCACTTAACATATTTATAACAGAGCTAATTGCCTCAACAACTCAGGATAATTTATGAAACTATGAGCAAATGATAAATAATTCAGAGGTCAATTAAGCCCCACTATTTTTAGGTTACCAATATACTATTTAGGTGTCGTTAAAATTAATTATACATTTCAAACTCCTAGAAACGTATTTTGTACTCACCGGCTCTTCTATTTACATATATGACATATGACAGCCCCGTGGCGCAGTTGGCTAGACACCAGCTTGCGAAACGAGAGGCCGCGGGTTCGATCCCCGCACCGAGACAAATGTTTGTGTGATCCTCAAATATTTGTTTCGGGTCTGGGTGTATGTGAGACCGAAAAGTCTCTCGTAGTTTCTGATACCCACGACACAAGACTTGTATCTTAGTGTGGGATCAGAACTATGTATGTGACTGTTGGGTGTATTTATTTATTTATTTATATGTATGTACGTAACCTTACGCCTTATTCAATAGATAAAGGTGCATTTCTGCACCCACATTTCGCAAACGTCACGAATCACGATCAGTCAAACGTAATAGGGGGCGAGCCTATTGCCGTTTTTCGAGCACATTTCCAGACTCCGTGCTTCTGAGAATTTACTAATGGAAAAACCCAGTAATACTTTACTCGACCCGACCTCTAGATCGCACGACAAATACTTTCGCTGCAAGATCACGACAGCCTCTCTTCTATTTATATATCAATACCATCATATGTACAATTAGGCCCAGGCCTGCTCTCCAACTAAGTACACAAAAAACCTAACAACTTTATACAGGATGTATAAAGACAGTGATCGAAAACTAAGACAGGCAATAGCCACGGTGATTACAACTACCGTGACATTAAAAGAAAATCCGAAAAATAATAAAAAAAATACGTTTTCCTTACAACTACATACATACATTCAATACTCGTTGTTGCAAAGAAACGTATTTTATTTTTATTTTTTGTCTGGATTTTTTCCTGTATATGTGCATTTTCACAAAGTTTTCCTTCACCGTTAAAGTAGTTATTCATTTTTCTATTACTCGCCCTGTCTATAAACTCGTGGAAAATATATAACATGGTCCAGTCTTACAAAGTCGGAGGCAACGCCTTTAAAATACCCAGCAAACTCTTGTTCAATGGTATCAAAATTTATGGGCCGTAATAACAGAGATGGACATGAAATCGAGTGTTGTGCCGTCGGGCTGAAAACTATATTTATACTTAAGTTGAAAGTGTTTAAATCGTTTTGACATTGCAGGGTTTGATATTAAAATTATTTATAGCACTTGTATATTCATGTCTCAACTGGCTATTACCAGCGATGAAAAGCGAAACTTTAGACTTAAGGATTTTTTTCCATCGTTTTTTACTGCTTCACTTCTATTGGTAGCGTGATGAAATATAGCCTATAACCTTCCTGTATAAATAAACTATGCAAAACAAAAAGATTTTTTTTTAATTCTAACTAGGAGTTCCATAAACGCGTTCAAACGAAAAATCTCTTGAAATTCTTCACTCAAAATATGTCACGGTTTTAAAAAGCGACATCAAAATCGTAGATTTTAAAAATTCTTTAAAATGTTTGTGGCAACTGGCAGACTAATTAAGTGGCTTGAAAATTCTGCCCACGCAAAATTTTGGTGTCATATTAAAGATATTTTTGAAGCGCATAAAAAAGTAAAAAATTAGACTTCGTGCCTCGATTTTGTATCAACAAAATAAGTGGTTTTCACATTTACTATGTATCAGTCCCACATAATAATGGACGAGCCTATTGCCATTTTTTAGACACATTTCCAGTCTCCGTGCTTCTACGGAGAAATTTCGAATAGAAAATCAAAATTAAACTTAGTCAAAACCGAAAATGGAACCCTGAATGCCTCGTGGTCTCGCGGCACAAGTATGTGACGTGCGATCTAGAGGTTCTGGGATCGATTCCTGGGTCGGACAGTGTTATTGGGTTTTTCCATTACGAAATTCTCAGTAGCAGCACGGAGTCTGGAATTGTGCCCGAAAAACGGCAATAGGCTCGCCCGCTATTACGTGGGACTGATACCTACATGCCTGGTGAAATGTGGGTGCATAAATGCACCTCTGCCTACCTCTTCGGGGAAATACAGGCGTGAGAACCCGGGACTACATCACACGAAGCTTCTTAATGATTTGAAATTACTCACACAAAACATTTACAATCTATAGGTACCTATCTATACATCTATACAAATAAATAAAATTGGAGTGTCTGTTTCTAATATTAAATTAACCGCTTTTTAATAAATGCATATGGATGTATACACGGTACATATACCAAAATAACGTTTTTTACAATTTTTGTCTGTCTGTTCCGGCTAATCTCTGAAACGGGTGGACCAATTTTAACGGGATTTCACTGGCAGACAGTTGATGTAATAGGGAATAACTTAGGCTACTTTTAGTTTATAAATTTTCTTATTAAAAATAAATTTTCCGCGCGGACGGAGTCGTGGGCACAGCTAGTTATTAATAAAAAACAAAACACCATCAATAGATTACAATTCACATTTTGAATCTATTTGCAGGAGATTCTAGAAATTCCTTTCACGGTTGGAGCACTAAGTGATATTGTGTAAGGGTATTTACTTAAATGTCTATAGAACGGAACAACTGCGAAGAAAGTACTTAGGTCTGCGACGCAATCTCCTTATACAATAGAAATCGCGTTTGTGGGTAGGACTATTTCCCTTTATAATTGGTTCATAGGTAATGATTTTATCCATCATCAGCCCATATTACGTCCCTCTGCTGGACACGGGCCTCTTCTACAACTAAGAGGATTTAAGCCTTAGTCCGCCACGCTGGCCAAGTGCGGGTCGGCGGACTACACACCTAAGAAATTTCTGAGAACTTTTAGGTGTGCAGGTTTCCTCACGATGTTTTCCTGATATTAATGATTTTTTACACAAGACAATTAATTTAAAATCTATATTTTATAGAGAACGAATTTTTATCTACGTATCATAGCTAAAGAGGAACCTTCTTGCGCTATTTATAGGTCGTCTGACAAAGATTTTAAAAACTACATTAATTTGTCGTAATGTAATGTATTCACAATGAATTATCACGTACTTTAACGGTGAAGGAAAACATCGTGATGAAACCTGCACACCTAAAACTTCTTAGGAATTTCTTAGGTGTGTAGTCTGCCAACCCGCACTAGGCCAGCGTGGTGGACTAAGGCCTAAACCCTCTCAATGGTAGAGGAGGTCCGTGCCCAGCAGTGGGACGTATATGGGCTGATGATGATGATGATGATGAATGTCAATATAACTGTAAATCTTTTCTAGACATTACTTATATTGCAATTGTTAAATTAAGTCTTATAGTTATTATGGTTTCACGTCTAAATGTCTAAACCGATTTTGATGAAGTTTGCACATACAAAGATCGGATACTGAAGATAATTCTAGGCTATTTTTCTGTAAAACTTATTGACCCTCTTTTAATTTTAGCCTAAAAGAAAAAAAAACAATTTCACGTGACTTTTGACGAAAAAAAACAATTGAAACCAATTCCGAAGGTTCAACCTTATTACTAAAGCAATAATGTTTCCTTCGACGCAATTAAAAAAATAAATTACCGCGAATACAAATCGGCCTCTTGGAAGCGACGTGGCCGACGAGAAAAGAAAAAAAACCCTCCAAATACAAAATACATCATTTCATTAAAGAGCCGCTTGAAATGGGGGCCCTTCTTAAATGAATATACGCAATACACCCTAAGGGAAATCCTTCAATGGAAATTCTTACCTTTACACCCGATGATATCGCACTGAAATATTTTGCTTTCAGGAAAAATATCAAAGCACTTTCGATCGACACAGGAAATGAAAAAACTTTTTTTTATTCAACACGTTTTCGGTAATTGAGTCATTTCCACGAAATCGACGGCGAAAATCGCCCTCCCCGCTCCACGTCGCACGTCCAACCGGCCGGAGCGTCGGACGAAAACTGAATACGAGAAAATGATGGAACACCTCTGTTCCTTGTTTGAAAATTGCCTGAAAGCGCATGTTACAGTACACACCATTCTTAACTCAACCTTATCATGAAAGCAGTATGTTCTATTTTTAACAAACAAGTTTGCACATAAACCGTTCTATGTTCAAAAATGTTGTGCAGGTAACCAATCCGATGGCTCGGAAGATTCGATTTATTTCCTATGGGAATAATTAATGATATTTTTTAATTATTTATTAATCGTTTTAAGGGTCTTTAAAAGAGGTCAGGTAGAACCTTTTTGGTGTTTCACGAATGTTATTAGGCTGAGTAACAGGCGCCTTGGCTTTCCGATTCGGCCTCTTTGGTGTTATGGCTTAATGGATTACCCGCATTGAGTGCCAGATTGAATACAAATCCCCCAAATACATTTTCGTTGTGGACATATAATTAATTTGTGTTTTTTTTTTCAATAAGTACTCTATATTTTATACATAGTGTATTCAAACCGTGATCGAAAACTAAGGCAGATAATAGCTGCTTTGATTACAAAAACCGTAAATAAAAAAATTCCGGACAAAAAATAAAATAAAATACGTTTTCCTTACAACCTTCCTTATGCACCACTCAATATTCGGAAATGTTGCTAGGGTAATTACATTTTAAAAAAATCTAACTAAAACTACTTATTTATTTCTCTTTCTTGTACATAATAGCTTGATTACAAGTAAATAAATGGAGAAACTGAACTTAATGTAATGTCCAAGTGACGGTCTTATTGCTCTCGGCAATTTCTTACAGACAACCTTTGGATGGATAATCGAAGAGAAAAAATAAAGAGGGTAGCATAAAGTGTATAGAATTAAAAAAAAATCATGAATAAAATAACTTAAGTAAAACACGATGTTTAATGTTTTCCTTTAGCAGATATTTGGGATTATGTATATCAAATATATGATATTTGTGCAGATTTATAATATATTGACATTTATATAATTTCGGAAATATTGAAATTTTTATCTGTTATTATTGTATTTAACATCCAACTTTTCTCTCAGTTTTTCATGCCAATTGACTCTGTCTAAACTCTAAAACTTTTTAAGAAAGAGAAGATCTTGTTGAATTTTCTTTTACGCCATCCTTTTTAGAGTTCCATAGTTTATGTCTCGTAACCCTTATAATTTCGTCATTACCGTCCGTCCGTGGGCTTATGTATTATTATGGGTGGCTATGGAACCCTTTTCTACGCGTGGCCTAACACGCACTTGGCCAGTTTTTTATGATGTGACGTCATTGACCCTTAAGGAATATTATCCCACCACACACCCGCCACTGTAACTCCTGTGCTCCGGGATCAACAGCACGCACAGTATTGACGAAGAGCAATCAAGCTCAGCGAATCTAAGGGGACCTAAAGTCATGATCCCGCAACGAAATTAATCAGAAATAATATACAGGAGGAGTTGGAACAAAGAGTTGTCCAGATTCTCAGAGAGTAGCCAGAGATGTATTTTTACTGCCTTTTACGTCATAGGGTGCTTCTAATCGATTATAATTATTTAGTTTTGGGATCCCAGTCGTTTTTTAGCAGTCTATTATTTTTAGAACGCACTGTGTTAATGACATTCTAGGAAAAACTTTGGCTTTCCAATAAAAATAGTCTTTACCCGAGAATCAAAGCCAATGTTTAACATACGCCAGTTTATGTCGCGTGACAAAGACGGTTACGAAAACATAATCACACTACACACCCATATAAGAATTCAACTTAAATCAGCAGCTCCATATCAAAAAGCATTACTTTGGTTTTATATTGTCACAGCGAAGTGTCCGCGCTGACACTTTGGGGTAAGTGCTGTGACGTTTTTGGCACTTAATGGTAAAACGAATATCTCTAACAGCCCCGTAGATAATTTTCTGTAGCATTAAAAAGTCTGGATAGGCCAGCGTGTTGTACTATGGCCTAAGACCTCTCAGTTGTAGAGAAGGCTAGTGCCCAGCAGTAGGACGTATAAGGGCTGTTGATGATGATGATGATGATGAAGGAGTCTGGAAATGTGCCTGACATGAGCTCCTTATGTGGGACTAAACACTGCTACATGATGATAATACATGGGTAAAGATATATGGCCCCTGCCTACCCATTGGATATTTGTGAGTGTACACATATATATGTACCTATATATATATATGTTTATAGTTGATAACATAATTATATTTCCTGATAATGCGCGATATTTAATATAATAAAATTGAAAAGTTTCATTATCTAGTTGACCGGGATAATCTTAAGAAATACTGCTTTGAAGTGAAAACTATTTGTTTCAATAGTTATTGAGGAAAGCTTTAGGCTGTAAAACATCACGCTACGACCAAAGGAGCCAGGCATAAATGGATAATGTGAAGAACCGTTTGAAGTAAAATGTTTCGCTTTCGAAGTTGCGAGTAAAAGCTAGTATTCAATGCAATAGCAGAAGCCAGAACGTGGACTTGCATTTCAATATAGTGTTTTATTTTTTATTGTACAATGGTAGTAAGATAATGTCATTAGCAAAATACATTAGATTTTGTGGAATTGTAAAAAATCGTAATGCAGCGCCATCTAGTGGCATTTTTAGTAGCCTCCGTTGGGCAGTTGTCTTACCTATAAAAATGAGTCCCTGAGTTCAACCTTTACACTGAGACGTGTGTTTTTGTAAATACAAATATTTTTTTCGAGTCTGGATGCTTTTAAAACCAGGTATCTTAAGAAATTGTTTAGATTATTTAGGAGTGTAAGTATCCTCACGATGTTTTCGTACCGTAAAATTTCTTGATAATCCATTGTCAGTACTCTTTAATTCAAAAAGTCGGAAATATGTGTTGTTTGAATTTGAACCAGCTGGAACAACTTTGACTCGGCTGTCTTAAATCTCGAGGCGACCGACATCTACATGTACAAAGAAGTTACATAATTCATTGAATCTTTGAATTAATTACCGTTATTTATATTCAGTCAATTTTCTTATTTACAACTTTTCGAAACGCAGATTCTACTAGAAAAGAACGAGCAAGAAACTCTACTAATAGTATTATAGTATAATAGTACGAGTAATAGTTTTCACGGAAAATATCTGCTTATTGCAATCGTCAAAAGCCGAAAAGCAAGAGGTTCCCGAGGGACATAATTACCGCAATTTGCATATCATTAGTGCAATGTACAAGTTTTGTGTTGACGTCCCACTCGCAAGTTAAATAGACTGCATACTAGCTTTCTTAATAACTTGAGCAGCTTTAGTTCCACTTACATCGCTAGATGGCGCTTAACTAACAAGTATTTAAGTGGCAAAGGAATTAAGTTCATACAGCCCTGAGCCTTATTGCAAATAGTGACAGTGGATGACATTTAAGTGGAAATTGATTGTGCGAGTGCGGGTTTGATTCTCGCGGTAATAAAAAATATGGACTGTGTCAATGCATATGTAGGCTTACGCCTGTATCCCAAGGGATCAGATAAGGTGTAGCTGGTGTTTTGTTCTCAAGTCCACGTAATAACGAGAGAGCATTTTGCATTTTTTCAGCCACATTGACTCTATCTGGTACAGAATTTTTTATAAAGGAACAACAGCACTGCCTCATCTAGGAATCGAACCCGAGATCTTTCTACAAAATATGCTTGACTACCAAGACGCTTACAAAACATTAGTTCGTTTATTTAACATTTATTTAAACTAAAACTTTTCCAAGTACGAAGATTCAAGAAAATCTTCGGCTTACTTGTCCTCTAATGAAATGAAATGAAATTGCTTTGAAATGAAATTGCTTTATTTGGTCACGTAGGCTATCAAATAGCACTTATGACAAGTCAATACAGAAAAGAAAAATCTTTTATTATTACATTATAATTTAACTATGGTTAATTTTATATAATTTGTACAAAAATATTTACGGTTTTTTTATAATTTATTTTTAGTTTTCATCAGGAAATACATACAATCTTATTATTATTATTTTAAAGTAAATAACGAGATGGACCTTGTGTATTTCCGAAACGTCACGTATTATTTTAATGGTACCACCGGATCCAAACGCGACCCTGACTGAGAAGACCCTAGAGAGGACAGTTCCCTCTTGCCAGAGTTTAAATTATTTCTGATCTGATCTATGAGAACAAGGTTTTTGTCATGACTTCCTCGTGACAGCCTCCATGACGCAGCTGCCTAGACATCAGCTTGTGAAACTCGTCTCTTACTCATACTGCCTAAAGGTCTAGTGTTCGATTCCCGTGTCGGGCAGAGTTATTGAGTTTTCCATTATGAAATCCTCAGTAGCAGCTCGGAGTCTGGAATTGTGCCCGAAAAACGGCAATAGGCTCGCCCCCTATTATGTGGGACTGGCGAATTGTGGGTGCAGAAATGCACCTGTACATGTATCATCGTCATCAACAGCCCATATACGTCCCACTGCTGGGCACCGGCCTCCTCTACAACTGAGAGGGTTTAGGCCTTAGTCCACCACGCTGGCCTAGTGCGGGTTGGCGCCTTGGCGGACTACACACCTTGGAAATTCCTAAGAACTTTTAGGTGTACAGGTTTCATCACGATGTTTTCCTTCACCGTTAAAGTACGTGATAATTCTTTGTAAATACACACATAACTTCGAAAAGTCAGAGGTTGAGTGTTGTTTGAACCCACGACCGTCGAGATTCTCGACCGCGTGCCTAAACCTCGAGGCCATCACGACGTACATGTATGTACTAAGTATTGATAACGCAAATAAATAGAAACTCCAATACTGAATCACAAATACAAAGCATTTTCCAATATCGTTAGCCGGACCAATGGTCCCGCGTTAATCAGAGGCCGCGAGCCAAAAATTGACGATTAAACGAAACCAGTGTTTACTCGCCAATTTGTCCGACAACACAGTGCACAGAGCAACAGCTGGGATACTCTCAAATAGGAGATTTAATTAGGACAGGCACACACCTCTGACTTTTCGAAGTTATGTGTGTATTCATATGTTTCGAAGTTATCTGAGATTGTATTCATGAGCTGCTCTAATTTGGGAAAATCATTTTTTGTATCAATATTGTAAACTATCTCTTGATTGGAAAAGAGCAACACTAGAGTTTCTTGCCCTTTCTTCTCTAGTGATGACTGCCTTCCGAACAGGGTGGTACACGAAATTTTGAAATGACTGAATCTAAGTGATGTATTTGACATTTTACAGATTCAATAAATATAATTTCATTTCATATTCACAATGTATGATCACGTACTTTAACGGTGTAGGTAAACATCGCCATCGTGAGGAAACCTGCACACCTAAAAGTTCTTAGGATTCATCTTCAGCCCATATACGTCCCACTGCTGGGCATGGGCCTCCTCTACCATTGAGAGGGTTTAGGAAGGTTTTTTATTTTAATACAGTATTGATACATACATAACTTCGAAAATTGTGTGCCTGGGGTTTGAATCCGCGACCGACAGCCATCACTAAATACTAGCTAAAAATATTATAAATACGAAAGGTTTGTATTTTAATTTTTTCTATGTTTGTAACTAATACACTCGAAAACTGCTTAACCAATTTGAATAATGTTTAGTATGGACATTGAAGGAAACTTGGGAATTAACATAGGCTATTTTTTTTATTATTCAAAATTCCGCCCAGACGAATTCGATTCACTAATCTTTAGTAAAATGTACACTTTGTCTCGACACACCCCGCTGGTAGCTACTTTACTGCGCAGTAAATATTTGTTAGCCATCAGCAATGACTGCTGACGCGAGCTTCTGCTGCCAATTTAAACGCTGTTTACTTTTCAACTCACTACCGTATCTAATCAAAATAACTAATCAAACTACGTCATACACTTACGCCCTTATTCCCCGAGAGGGTAGGTGGTAGTTCATTTCTACACCCACATTTCTACAATTTTGTTCTTTATTTGGCAAAATAAAACTAACTTTTTGCCCAAACCGGGCATCGAGCCCAAGAACTCTCAATTGTATTAAACAACGAAACTTTATTACTTATTCTCTTCTTCAAAAAAAAACTCATCTCTGACTCAAACTTTAGACTGTGTCGATAGGATAATCACTACGAACTAAACTATTGGTTTTTTCACTCTTAAGGTTTATGAAATTTAAAGAAACAAAAAACTTTAATATTTTTATTTTAACTTTTAAAATACATTGTCAAAAATCTAAAAGTATTATGGCCCATTGCTGAAACGCTACTTAATCTGAGGGCGACTTATATTTATGTGGCTGTTATAATTTAAGCGGTAAACTGAAACATCATTTATCGGTTTTAAGACTGTGATTAACTTAAATTTCCATAAATGACAACATTTCCACAAAAAGTTCTTTTACATGACATTTTTTAAGTATATACCGCTTAAATTATAACAGCCACTTGAATATATGTCGCCCTCAGATTAAGTAGCGTTTCAGTATTCGGCCATAAATCATATATAAAAGAAAAACAGTATCATAAGACAAGCCCAAAAACGTCCCACAGCTGGTCTACGTATGAGATGATTTCAAAAACATACAAATAAATATTCTTACCGTCACTTGTCAGTTTATATACGAAAACTTAATATAATGTACGTCCAAAAGAATGTTGATAAATTTAATAAAATTTGTAATGTACACAATAAAAATACTAAGAACAAATGTAATCTCGTTCAACACGTAACTCGTCTCCGGAAAGTTAATAACTCTTTTATGGGGCAATGTATACGCTTCTATAACAAACATCCAAAGGCTATTAGGGAGCTTCCCTTGGCAAAATTAAAGAAATCAATTAAAGATAAGCTTTACAAAAAAGCATACTATAAAATTTCAGATTTTATTGAAGATAATAAGCCCTGGGAGTAAGTAAATTGATCGGAGTTTTGTTTTGTTGCTACAGTTTGTATCGTTATGACATTTATAATGTAAAATTGAAATAATGTAATGAAAAAGAAAGACATATAATACTATTTTTTAAAGAAAAAAACATGACATGTCGTGTTGCTGAGGGAGTTTCTTGCCGTTTCTTCTCCACAGCTATAACACGTTTCGAAGCGGCAATAGTTTAAAAAATTAAGAGGTGTAAAATTGACGATTCAAAAGAACTTGTAAAAGTCTATTTGAATAAAGATTATAATTTGATTTGATTTGATTTATGGCGTACTAAACTGTGATGATTTTAAAAATATTATGCTAGTATGTATATTTTGTTGAATGTGTTCGGTGACTTCCTTCTCAGTCACGTGTGGTAGATCGCTGGTGTCAGACGAGCCACTCGTCGTATTTTCTGTTGTGGTACACAAAACCGACCGAACACATTCAAAAACTCAAAGCAGATAAAAGCCCGGGTCCTGATGGTATACAAAATGAAATGATAAAAACAGGCGCGGTCATGTTAGTTCGTCCACTAACGTATCTTCTCAACAAAGTTCTCGACACAGGTCAGGTACCGGAGCAATGGAAAAGATCCGACATAATTCTTTTATACAAAAAGGGAGACCCTCATGACATAGCCAACTACCGCCCCATTAGTCTCCTTTCAAGTGTGTACAAACTGTTCTCCTCAATCCTTCTAAGTCGATTAAGCCCTAAGATTGACGAATACCAACCTATAGAGCAGGCGGGATTTCGTTCAGGATTCTCTACAACCGACCACATACAAGTGCTACAACAAGTTATAGAAAAATACAAAGAGATGAACAGACCCCTCTATATAGCGTTCATCGACTACACCAAAGCTTTCGACACGATTTCTCATGATGCAATCTGGCAAGGTCTGAACAAATGCCAAATACACGGAAAATACATAAGAGTACTGAAAAACATCTATGAAAACTGCGTTAGTCAAGTCAAACTAGAAGTGCGAGGTCCTGACATTCCAATTTGTAGAGGTGTGAGACAAGGGGACCCCCTCTCACCAAAGCTATTTATACTAGTACTACAGCGAATTTTCGATAATCTCAAATGGCAGACGGAAGGAATAAAAATCAACCAAGATCAACTTACTCATCTTCGATTCGCAGACGATATAGTCCTATTCGCTGAAACATGCAGAGGGCTAGAAAAAATGATAAACACCTTAAATAAAGAAAGTGAAAAAGTAGGTCTCAAAATGAACGAGTACAAAACTAAAATAATGACTAACAGCTATTCGAACGTCATAAACCTGGATGGTAGCCCGCTTGAATATGTGAACAGCTACATTTATCTAGGGAAACAGGTATCTTTCGAAGATAGAAATGAAGAACAAGAAGTCGAACGACGAATCAACAAAAGCTGGAAAAAGTTTTGGTCCCTGAAAGAAATCTTAAAAGGAGAATTTCCTCTTCACCTTAAGAAAGTTGTCCTAGATACGTGTATCTTGCCTACACTCACATACGGATGCCAAACATGGACATACAACACTAAAATAAAAAGTAAATTAGCAGCATGCCAGAAAGCAATGGAGAGGAGTATACTAAAAATAAGACGAGTACAGAGAGTGAGAAGCGTACGGATAAGACGCAAAACAAAAGTTATCGATGTCCTACAGTACGCCCTAAAGCAGAAGTGGAGGTGGGCAGGACACATTGCAAGGTACATTGACGGAAGATGGACCCTAAAGATCACGACATGGGAAGGACCAACAGGAAAAAGGAAAAGAGGGCGTCCGAGAAAAAGATGGATAGAAGATATTAAATCGATTGCGGGAAAGGAATGGATAAGGAAAGCCAAGGACAGAGGAGTCTGGAATAAGCTGGAGGAGGCCTTTACCCAATTTGGGGTTCCAATCACTGATGATGAAGACTGCAACGGCGACACTTAATTCATATTATTTATATATTATTATAAAAATTTAGAAAAACACATTTCTATATATACATACATAAACACATAGTATATACATAAACAAAACATATATATTAGATGTAAGGATTTTTTGTATTTTGTAATTTTTTTTTGATTGGAAATAAACGGGCTTTATTATTATTATTATGTATATTTTGTTATTGATTAATAGCTCGTCTTCCCGCAGTATCTTCCCAACGCCATGCATTTCCCACACAGCTCCTTCGGATGAGGTTTCGTCAGATCACTTTTGTCCAGACCGTCCGGTTTGTTCAGGGGTGTCTGTAATCATATTTATTTTTATTTATTTTATTTCTGAAGTGAAAAATTCTTTAGCGGCACTGTGCAGCCTTTCTTCACGTCCATTGCTGGACACAGGCCTTTCCTATGGCACGCCACTGGGCTAGATCTTCGGCCCTCCTCATCCAACCGCTGCCAGCCACCTTGCGGATATCGTCACCTCACCTAGCCAGAGGGCGTCCTAAACTACGTTACCATATACGTTGTCATGGCAATACAAAAAAGTACCTACCTGTTTGTGCGGCATGACCATTATCTTGCAGTTGGTGCACTCCTGTCCATAATTCGCCCACGAATTACCACTCATCCAGGAACGATTGCATTTGCTGCAGCGGTACTCGCCGAAACACCTCCTAGATCCTTGGTATGGAGTGCTGCCTTTCTTAGACTGAAAAAAAAATACAAATCGATATTCAAAGACATACATACAGGGTGTAAACTGACCTTGAACGAAACTAAGACAGGTTATAGTTATGTATACAAACACATTATAGCTAAAAAAAGGTTTTTAATTATGTTGATTAAAAAAACTTTTTTTTTTAGCTATAATGAGTTTTTTAGAGTAGTAGTTATACCTGCAAGTTTTCGATCACGATCTGTTTACATTCCGTATATAAGCATAAACAACTTGAGAAAAGTGCCGGGTAGCGGATGGATGAGGACTGCTCAAGACCGGGATGGTTGGTGCTTTCTTGGGGAGGCCTACGTTCAGCAGTGGACGGCGATAGGCTGAATATACAGGTTGTATTCAGACCGTGATCACCGCAGCTTTTATCTGCCTTAGTTTCCGATCAAGGTCTGAATACATCCTTTATATACGCCAGTGGCGGGACTTCCATAGAAGCCCAAAAGCGTTAAATGTTAATTGTGTAATGTCTAGTTTATATTTGCTTATTATGGGGTCTTTATTTAACAATAGTTAAATAAAGATTTCAAGCCTAAAAATTATTATTTCTAACTTTAAAAGGAAAACTGGGCTTTTGGGCTTCTATGGAAGTACTGCCACTGATATACGCATATAGTATCTTTTCATTTGCACCTAGATTTTGTATAATATTCTGTTCACAGTCCTAAATAATAGAGAAATTCTTAAGGGAAACCCATTTTCATTTTAACCAACCCGGGAATCGGACACGGAACCTCTCGAACAATTTCTACCGGGACTGATTGAGATCGAGACAGTCCGTACATAAAACTCAGTTTATATATTTCGCTTAAATATAAATATAAAACAAACAGTCACGTACATAGTTCTGACCCCACACTAAAATACCAGTCTTGAATCGTGTGGATCAGAAGACTACTAGATCCTAGAGAACTCAATCGAAGGCACGAAAAAAATATAGGTGAATACTAACATTTGTCGCAGTGGATCGAACACGCGGCATCTCGATTCATGAGCCGGTGCACTGCACTGCACCACGGGTACCTACTCCTATTTTCTTGTGTCAATATAAAATATGCTAGTAAATATTTTAAAAATGTCTCTCTTTTTTCTTTGGTTGGTTGTTTGTGAGAGCCAAAAATCTCTCGAAGTTTCTGATACCGACAACGCAAGACTTCTATCTTAGTAGTCAAACTAAGTCTGTGGCTGTTGAGTGTATTATCTTATATATAAAATTCTCGTGTCACGGTGTTCGAAATTTATCTCCTCCGAAACGGCTTGACCGATTTTTATGAAATTTTATATGCATATTCAGTGGGTCTGAGAATCGAACAACATCTATTTTTCATTCCCCTAAATGTTAAGGGTGGTCCACCCCTAAATATTATTTTTTTATTTTTTTGACAAAATTTATTGTTTTTATTTTTTTATTATACAACATACAAAAATACATACAACCCCAAATTTTCAACCCTCTACGATCAACCCCTATTTTTTACTGGCCATTTTAATTTTCAACTTTTTTCTCAACGCTTCAAAAGTGACACCAATACCGGAGAAGCTCAAAAACTAAAGTAGTAGCTGTAAGTAACTAAAAATCAAAATCAAAGGCCAAGTTTATCACAAAGTGGGCTTTTTGCTGCCTCTGCCAAACGAATCTCATATTTCTTTACAAATTTACTTTATGGGTGGCTAACTAAAAAATATTTCCTAGAAATAATGTACCTATATGGCAAAACAACGTTTGCCGGGCCAGCTAGTATATATATGTAATTAGTTGTGATGGCCACGAGGTTTAGGCACGCGGTCGAGAATCTCGACGGTCGCGGGTTCAAACCCGAGGCACACACCTCTGACATTTTGAAGTTATGTGCGTATTCACAAGAAATATCACTTAAACGGTGAAGGAAAACATCGTGATGAAACCTGCACACCTAAATGTTCTTGGGAATTTCTTAGGTGTGTAGTCCACCAACCCAACTCTACAATCTCGGTTGTAGAGGAGGCCCGTGCCCACCAGTGGGATGTATGTATATGGGCTGATGGTGATGATATGTGATTGAAATCGTTCTAAACAGCTGAAACGATTTTAATGAAATATTTTTGTCTATTCCAGTAGATTCGAAAATAGTTCAGTTTCACAGTTCGATTCAATGGATATTGTTTTTTTAATTAATTTTGTTATTTATAAATTTTCAATATAAAACGTATTCACGAAACATTGCTCAGAAAATTATAACAGGCGCCTTTAATTTATACTAATATAAAGTAGTTTTGTAAATCTGTATTAAGTGGGTCCGTGGGATGAGCAAGGGATACAAAATTGTGCCTGGGCGAAGCCAGACTCCTCAACAGTGGCGATAGTGCCATAGATGCCCAAAAGCCCAGCTTGCGTTACAAAATATCGCATTTAATAATCTTTGACCTTTAATTTTCTATTTAACAAAAGCCATTTGACATATAAAATAGAATATACTGACCGCAAAATTAACAATTATACACTAGACATTGCCCAATTAACGTGTAACGCTTTTGGGCTTCTATGGAAGTACCGCCACTGCCGCACAGCTAAATTATAATTATATAATCTTATATATAAAAATGAATCGCAAAATGTGTTGGTAAGCGCATAACTCAACAACGCCTGGACCGATTTCGCTAATTCTTTTTTTGTTGTGTTTGTTATTGTTAGGAGAAGGTTCTTATGAAAGAAAAAGTTAAGAAAATTGCGAGGAATATGGTAAAAACAACAATTTAATTTTCTCATATAAACTGTTCTACCTAATATTCTGTCAAACATTTTATGTTTATCCCGTCAATATGGTTAATGGTCCCCTCAAATTAAAGAACGTATTTAAATAAAGGTTTTGAATCGACAACATATATCCAGAATATTCGAATAATTGCGTATTTTAGATTTTAAAAATGTAGAATAATGTCAGTAATAAAAAGGGATTGACATATTTATTGGTTGTCAAATATTTATGCGTGCGTTCAGAAATGTATTTTTAAACTCCTTGGTTGTACCTGATTTACAAACAAAGGCAGGTTCGGTAGTCATCACGCTTTAAAATCTAAAACACCCACAACTATGCAATGGAATGCGCTTGGTGTTAAGAAAATTGTTGAGTAATGTTATTCACGTGACGATACTGAAAAGACAACTTAGAGATGAATTGGTGCTTGAGAATTCATCAATTAGATTGATCTAAGATTTCATTGATCCTAACGGGTATGACCATTGAGTTCAAACGAATTCAGTTCCCGATTCGTCATGCCTTCGCAATGACGATTAACAAAAGATGTTTGAGATCTTTTAGACAATTAAAAAATATAATAAAAATGTATATCACAAGGTGCACCATCATCATCAACCCATATATGTACGTCCCACTGCTTGGCATAGGCCTTCTCTGCAACTGAGAGGGTTTAGGCTTCAGTCCACCACACTGATGCTTCAATGAAGAGAATTGAAACCGACTGCATCCCATCCCATATGTACATGTTTAATTAAATCATGACTTGCGGAGACACGATTGATGCATTTAATTTTCGTACTTATTTCTTTCTTTTTCTTTCAACTTAATATTTATTTCCATACAATCAAAAATAAAATTCAGGTAATATGTAAATATGTAACATTCAATGACTGTTAGGGGATACGAAGTTTTCCGGGTCAACTATTATAAATGTTAATGTTTTGTTTTGTACACATAGTCTTCGAGATATAAAAAAGGACATAAGATTCTTCTTATTAAAAAAAAATACGGAGGATAAAAGAATTAAAAATTATTGAAAAAAGATTTGAATGACTTTTGGTATGCAGATAGGTGGGACACACCGAAGTAACATAGGTGGGAATGGTTATCCTTACTATTATATAAATGTAAATGTAGGGATGTTTGTTACGCTTTCACGCAAAAACAAAAATTTTGGTATGACCATAAATGAGACCCTGTGAAGTAACATAGGCTATGTTTTATCCAGGGAAAATGTAATGTTCCCATCAGGATAAACATATTATTAAAAATACGAAAATAACTGTCAGAGTATTACTTTTACGCCTCAACCATTTGAAGTGATTTGACCTTTTTTTAAATTCAGTAAGTGCCATTTTGGGCACTTGAGGGACGATTTATAGATTCACTTATTATCTTTCTGCGCCCAACCCTGAAGTCTACGCGGACAGAGTCGCGGGCAAAAGTTATAAAAATATAAAAATTGCGATTACAAAACCGGTGTTGTTCGTAGAAGGGTGAAAATTTGGAGTTATATGTATTTTTCAATGCTGAATCATAAAAAAATAAAAACAAAAAATGTCCACAAAATAAAAATAAACCTTTTCGGGTTGGACCACCCTAGGGGCATAAAAAATAGATAACCTATTCTCAGACTTACTATACATATAAAATTTCATCAAAATCGGTCGAGCCGTTTCGGAGGCTGTTTCGAACTGTGAACAAGAATTTTATATATACATATATAGATGTATGTATAATGCATATCTCACTCTATACAATTTTGAGCATATTTTTTTTGTTTAATTTGTATATCGATCAAAGCAATGACTGTTATACGTATCATTATATTTTTTCAGTGCTATTATCATTTATTTACATTTTAATAAAAAAAAAAACAATTTAAAATGGTCAGTATAAGATAGAGGTTGATCGTAGAAGGGTGAAAATTTATGATTATAATAATTTATCAATGCTGAATCATAACAAATAAAGAAAATAAAGTCAATAGAAAAAAAACATACCCCTAAATGTTAAACCCTTAAATGTTGACCGATTCTCAGACCTACCTACAATATACACACAATATTTCATAAAAATCAGTCGAGCCGTTTCGGAGGAGTTTGCCAAAAAACACCGCGACACGAGAATTTCATATATATGGCAAAACAACGTTTGCCGGGTCAGCTAGTATTATATATTTAACAACACAATTTTGGGCAATTAACACAAATGATACCGCTTTGGCGCTTTGTGCGTCACAACATCAGCGGTAAATTCATAAACAAAGCAAAAGGAACACAACTGGCGACTAAAGCTCTTGACATTTTCTCGAGAACACTAATTGCCGCATTCCACTTTGAAGACATCACTTTTTCTATTTTCCTCGCGTCAATTTAAAATTAAAATTGTGAATACTTACAGACATGATTAAATATATAACTTATGAATATCCAAAATAAAGCACAAAGATCGACTTTAGCCGGCGAAGTCAACTACCGAAATGCATTCAACAATGAAACACAAACTAAATAAATAACTCTCGCAATTCGCATAGTGATGTGGCAATACAATTTCAGTACACAACTACAATATACGAATAATTTAAATCTTATAATTTATTCATTAAGTAAGTACTTATGTGCCGTGTGATCTAGAGGTCCTGGGTTCGATTCTCGGGTCGGGCAAAGTGTTATTGGGTTTTTCCATTAGGAAATTCTCAATAGCAGCACGGAGTCTGGAATTATGCCCGAAAAACGGCAATAGGCTCGCCGCCCCCTATTACATGGACTGATACAAAACCCAGCGAAATGTGGATGCAAATTGCACCTCCGCCTACCCCTTCGGAAAATACAGGCATGAGGTTATGTATGTATATTATTTATACACGTTACAAACATTAAAAAAAACTATTTTAATTAGTGTACGAATTACTGAAATTTATCTTAATATAAGATTTATTGTATTTATATCGATGGCTATGAAACTCTTGCTGTTTTTCTTAATTATTAACAAAAAGTAGTTAATGTAAATAAATTAATACACCCAACATATACATACTTCTGACGCCACATTAAGATGCAAGTCTTGTGTCGTGGGTATCAGAAACTTTTCGGTCTCACAAACATTTGTCTCGGTGCGGGGAGCGAACCCGCGGCCTCTCGTTTATCTATCTAGTATCTAGCCAACTGCGCCACGGGACTGTCAAATCAAATCTATGCTATTAAGGGCGCTATTACATTTTTACGCCAAAATCGACGCTTTTTAGGTGCAGTTTAATTGAATTCAGGAATCGTAATGGTAACAAATTATATATACAATTAAAGATAATATATTCATCTATAGAATGCATTAAAAAAATATATATATCACCATATAAAATATTCACACAAAGACGATTTTACCAACACAATAATCGCTCAAAATTGAGAAAAATAGTGTCAAAGAAGGAACCATTTACATTAAAACTACTCAATGTTTCAACTTTAAATATACATAAAATTGCGACCTATATGGTCCTCAATACTTTCTGTGAACATTTTGCACATAGAAATATATATTTTTTTAATTATAGGCTATAACGTCAACGCATGTAAATTTCCCCATACATTTTGCGCCGACCGAGTGCCATTCCGCGGTGAGCCGCGCTCTTGGAAGGAAGGGTATATCGCTGTCTCCCGCTGTCTCCCGCAAAAATATTACGATAAATTCCGATAAAGTACCTACCTATCGATGTGTGTGTGAGCGTAGCAATAGCCGTCCCGTCGTACAGCGTTGTTGTTTACAATTTATGAATGAGTTTGTATTTATTCGGACAAACCATGCTATTAGAATTAGAATTTTATTATAAAAATATTTAAATGGTATTTAATTATAGTATTAATAATGTTCATGCGTTATGAGTATTTTATAATGTTTTTATACAAAAAAAGGGAATTCTAATTGAATGAGACTTTACAGGGTTATCAATTATGAATATGTTGTATGCCTGTATGCCCGTCAAGGTCGCAGATATGTAATTACATTATTTATATTATGTTGATAATTATTTGTTTTATTTTGTACCATGTTTTTTATGCTAAGTATTCGGAAGTGTTTAGATATCATGAGAATCTATATCAGTTTTGTATAACTAATAATACTTTGAAGGTGTTTTTTTTTTAATTTATTCAGACTTGATATTTCTTTTTTTAGTCTTCAGGATTTTGAAAATAATAATGAGTTTTAGCGCACTCCAAGATGGAAACCGCTTTCATATTCAAGTTTTGGGCTCATTGGTTTCGTTGTCTTGCGCATCATCTAACACAGTTGATGCTGAAGGACCGGAAGACGGAACCGGAAAGTTACTTCTAAAACTCCGCAATAGTAATTTCGGCATCATTAGACGGCATAGGCGGTTTTTATTGTTAAAAAAATTATGAAATCAATGTTTCATTTATTTATCATATTATAGTTTAAAATATGAAAGCAAATTTCTCAATAGATATTTTACTCGCGGAGTCAAACAGCATTCCGCGCTCGGACGTGCATGTGGAAAGACTGTCTAACACTTTCTCGCGAAAAATTAATTACGAAAACGATTGTTGAGTATTTATTTGAGTGTGGTAATACGATTCGCGTTGTGGTTTACCGTGGCTAGAAGTTGATATATCGTTCGGACCAAAAGTAAGTACCTACTATCGATACTATAAATAGTATCAACGGATTTGGATTATGAAATATTTATATATTTTCAGTGTAGGTAATAGATACTTAGTATCTGTACAAAATGCCTCAATTTATGGTGTCGCAGCACAAATGTGTGGCATGCGATCTAGAGGTCCTGGGTTCGATTCTCGAGGCGGGCAAAGTGTGTTTGGAGTTTACTATTAGGATATTCTCAGGTAGCATCACGGAGTCTGGTTATGTGCCTGAAAAACGGCAATTGTCTCGCCGCGTATTACGTGGGTGCAGAAATGTACATGTATCTCTGCATAACCCTTCGGCGATAAAAGGCGTGAGAATGTATATTTGTATGATTTTCATTTTTCATGGGATAATTGTGTCGTTCATTGTATAAAGATCTACAAAAATTGTTTTAGATGCCAAGGATTCGGAAGTTCGGGCATAAATCAAGAAAACTTGCAAAAGTAGCTATAAACAAAGAAAGTTATGTTTTGTAAGTATTTATATATATTCTGCAATAGACGGATCCACACAGAGCTAGCAGCCCCGCTAGGCATTTGCCGCGCTAAGGAGCTCGGTATGTGTGGACGTGGCTCGGCCGTGGCAAGCGCGTGGTTCTTCGTTTCGTGCTTCATTCAAGCCTATAAATCATTTATTTTTTGATCAATAAATAATGCTTGCTCTATCCTGTGCCTATTTACTAAATTGGAGCAGTTTTATTATTTATAATCATAATACATGTTTTTTTGAGTGGCCTTGAGGGTATTAGTGTGTCAAATTGGAATGTAATGTTATGAGTGTAGCTGAAAGGGTACCGTTATTTGTAGTCGGGGGGGGGGGGGGGGGGGGGGGGTAGAAAGCTTTGTAATTTTTCTAGTGATTTTATACGGAATGAATTTTATTTCATGTAGGGTGAGGCCAGACGAGCGTAACTTTTTGAGTTGTGAGTCGCGTAATTTCTGCTACATTCGGTTTCATACAAAAATCCTGTTTCGATACATTCCGCGCGTTCAACGTATTCGAGCGTTGCTTAGTCTCTTTGGAAAATAAACTAACTACCTTTAAAACCACAAACAATCAGCTGATGACTGGCTCATTTTTTAGGGTTCCGTACGTCCGCTTAAAAATTAATTAAATTCCGTACGTCCGAATTTCATAAAATATAAAAAAAAATTATTTGCAAAATTTTAAATAAGGTTTATTAACGTGACTTATATCCCCCCTCGTCAATACAGCTGCCGATTATTTAACAAAAAATAGGAATAAAACAAGAAGTTATTACAGTTTCGCTTCGTATAAAAATCATCGGAGCAGATTTTTTCAATGACTTCTTCATGCAATCTCCTTTAGCTCCACCGCTATCGGAGCAGCTGACGTTCAAATTCGTTATGTGTTAGGGGAAAACTTTATTATAGTTATGATTTTCAGCCGGTATAAAAGACTCGCTCAACTATAGCGCTACCATCCAGACTATTGTATTCATGATGTAAATTGGCAGTTTAGTTGAGATTTGGCTTTTTGTCATCAATTGTTTAACTTCCTCATTGACAAAGTTACTCTTGTTTGTAGTTTGATCCAGCATGATATTATTGTTAACAGGGACAGCAGCTTAGATGTCTCATTAGACGATGAGGATCAGTATAAAATTACACTAGTAAGTAATATCAAATTCTATTTGTCTGTAGCCGCCCATATACACCCCAGTCTGGTCATGCGCCTCTTCTACAACTAAGAGGGGTGAGCACTCAGCACTCTAAGCTGGGATTACCTAATCGAACACCAAAAATAATAATTACTCGAGAATTACTTATAGTTACTAACAAATATTGTTTCATTATTGCAGGAACAGGAAAGTGAAATGGAATATAAGCCTAAAGGCAAAAGAATAGTAGACTTTGAATATCTGTTTGAGCAACTTATCGAAATAGGGAAACACTCATCTCTTTTTGACTGCGGAATCAAGAACTTAAAATTTATTAAAGAAAAAAGGGTTGGTTTGCTTTCAGAATTTGAACTAGCTTGCAAAATGTGTGGTCAAATGTTTAAGATTGAAACGGTGCGTAATGACAAAAATAAAATGAACATTAATCAAGACGTTGTAGCAGGAATTATGTCAACTGGCGCTGGATACACACAGCTTAATACGGTTCTTGCCTATGCTAATATACCACCGATATCTCATCGCTTGTACAAAATGACTCACGGTCAAGTTTGTAAATGGTGGGAAGAAACGGCGGATCATTTTATGTCTGAGGCAGGAAAGGAAGAGGTTGAATTTGCAAAAGGAATTGGCAATGTATCATCCGAAGGAATTCCAATGATACCTGTAATTGCAGATGCTTGCTGGAGTAAGCGTTCATACGGCACGAACTACGACTCTCCTTCTGGTGTTGCGGCAATCATTGGCAATAATACCAAAAAAGTTATATACTATGGGGTTAAAAATAAATACTGTGTCCTATGTTCTCGTTCGACTAATAAAAGAATTGAGACACCAGCTCATGAGTGTTTTAAAAACTTCAGTGGACCCTCATCGGCAATGGAAGGAGCTATTATTACCGAAGGTTTTAAAAACTCTTTACGTCAGCATGGTCTTATATATTCACATTTAATTGCTGATGGTGATGCCAGTACCTATGCATGCCTTAGAAATGCCCGTCCATACCAAAATGTAACTGTAGGCAAAATAGAGTGCAAGAACCACCTTTTACGAAACTATTGTAAAGCGTTGCTGGCAATTTCAAGTAACACGTCGCACCATATCAAAGCGAGGAAACTTCTTCGAGAAAATTACCTGAAGTTGCGTTGGGGAGTTGATTCCTCAATTAAACACTGGACTAAGCAAAACATTCCAATCGAGCAAAAAGCAGAAAATATTAGAAAGGATATCCAAAATGGACCCTACCATATATTCGGCGATCACAGCCATTGCTCTGAATATTTTTGTTTAAAAAGAAGTGACGAAAATTTCGTGACAGATTTAATAGCTTTTGGGGTATTTCAAAAAATTAAAGAATTAGCACAAAAATTATCAATGCATGCATATAGTTTCGCTCATAACGTAACTAACAACCTGGTTGAAAGTTTTAACTCTAGAGTTGCTAAGTACGTAGGCGGCAAAAGAGTTAATTACGCTTTAAAAGAGTCATATAGGGGAAGATGTGCAGCTGCAGTTATATCTTTTAATACAGGTATGCTGCAAACAAACGTGCATAAGTTTATTTTTGGGACAGATGCAAACCCTACAATTGTTAATCTAGAAAAAATGTGCAAGGAAAGAAACAAATACAGGAAAAACATTAAAAAGAGGAAGATCATAAAACTTAGACCTGCCAAAGATCGTCACTATGGTGTGACCTGCCAGAAACCAGACATGGCACCAACAGAATACTGTAACGCAAAAAATGAATTTTTAAAGAGTTTAGTATTTTCGACTGAAGAAAGAAACAATATTGAAAGAAATACAATTTTACAGAGTGCCAGCCCACTGTGGCTAGAAACAAGAAGGAAACTTTTGACTGCCTCCTGGTTTGCTAGAGTTTGTAAGAGACGTGAAAACACCAACTGTGCGTCGTTGGTGAAACAAATTTTATATGGGGACAACCTTAATAATATCCCTTCAATAAAGCATGGCAGAAATAACGAGCATACAGCTCTCCAAGACTTGAAAGAAAAATTAAATTTAGATATTCAAGAATGTGGGTTATTCATAGACCAAGAATTTTCGTTTCTGGGGGCTACTCCAGATGGAAAATATCAAGATGGTATTGTAGAAGTGAAATGCCCATCTTCTGCTTATAATATAGATCCTGAAGAAGCAATAAAACAAAGAAAAATTGATTTTTGGTTATATAAATCAGACGCGTTTGTAATAAATACGAAAAGCAAATGGTACTATCAAGTTCAAGGTCAATTAAGAGTTACTGGTCAAGATATGTGCTTATTTGCAGTGTGGACGGGTAATAATAAAATTAAACATGAATTTGTGAAAAAAGATGACCAGTTTTGGAAGGAAAATATGGAAAGACAGTTAATAAAATTCTATTATGACTGTTTACTTCCAGAACTGGTTGACCCCCGTTACACAAGATCCATGGATCTGAGACATCATTCCTCACATGATTAACTGAACTGATTATGGCTTTGTAAATATTATAGTTTTTATTAACTCCGTTGATTTTAAATACAAATTGATTTTTAAATGGTCTTGTTTAATTTTGACCCAAAAAAGAAACATATCTACGTCCTCTGCTCCGGGGTGGGCAGCGGCATTTGAGGTAAATATTGAGAATTATATATATAATATCGTCCCATGTATTAGATAGCGAGCCTGGAGCCAATTTTTTTGGCATACTTCAGGAGTCCGTGCAGGTTTCTGAAAATTGTCTATTGGAAAGCTCAATAACATTGCCTGACTGGGTAGTCGAATCGGAGACCTCTGGATCACACGGCGTATTCTTGTGTAATGTGTGGGGAGATAACGAAACAACAAAAAATGTAAGCTGATGAGAATAAGGTAGGACAGTTCCTATTAAATTATTACTACGGCAATAGCCTTGCCCAATGTTATATAAAACGAAAAGCCAATGGAATTGTGTGGGTACAAAAATGCATCTCTGCCTACCCTTTCGAAGAATAAAGGCGTGAGTGCGTAAGTATTTATGGAATTTATGCGTATAAAAAAAAACACATATTGCAAGAATTTACGAACTTACAAAAGCCTGGGAATAAATTGTGTGATTTATTTAGAAGTAAAATAATTAATAAATACACTTTTTGGTTCTGACCCCACACTAGGAGTCCTGTGTCGTGGGTGCCGGAAACTACGAGAGACTTTTCGGTCTCACATAGACCCAGACCCGAAACAAAAGTGGATCGCACAAACATTTGTCTCGGTGCGGGGATCGAACCCGCGGCCTCTCGTTTCGCAAGCTGGTGCCTAGCCAACTGCACCACGGGGCTGTCAAATAATGAAATAGATTTATTTATTATCTTTGTATTTATATAGGTACACATATATAAATAAATACTTTACATGAAAAAAAAAACCATTATTTTTTCAACGCATAACTCAACAAACCATGTTTATATTTGCGTAAAAACGGCGCGCGGTACTGTTGTATCAAATTGTCGGATCGACCGCGACACAGAAGTGTGATTTGCGCGGGAAGCGAAGAATAAGCGGTCGGCGGCACCGCGATGAATTATATTTCAATGTGTGCGTGCGGCCGCGGCGCAGTGTGGTGGTGTGTGTGCGCGTGCGGCGAGGTATCGCTGTGAGCGCCGCGGAGCCCGCGGATTGACGAAATCGAGCGCGTCGAAAATGTAATAGCGCCCTTAATGCTACCAAAATGTTTTATCGATAAAATATCTTTCATCGATTACGGTTCGACATCGAACACATATACATATATGTGAGTACAACACTATCTCTATACAAGGGGAATTACCATAACATATTGTAGTTTACTGCAAGATTGCAGTCAATTATCGGTATATCCCAGCAACTAAAAATTTGATTATGACTTAATCGACTGCCCATTTCCTCTGTAGTGTGTATCGTGCGATCTAAAGGTCCTGGGTTCGATTCCCGGGTCGGTCAAATTGGGTTTTTACTTCAGGAAATTCCTAGCACCGAGTATGGATGGAGTCCTATGACGTAAGCCTTAAATGCATTTAGAATAAGCATGGAAGCAGAAACGTCTGATGGGTGCTCCAATATACTAATGTTGTAAAGCTGAAAAGTTTGTTTGTTTGTTTGAACGCGCTAATCGTAGGAACCACTGGTCCGATTTGAATAATTATTTCAGTGTTAGATAGTCTATTTATCGAAGGAGGCTAGAGGCCATTCGTGTATTACGTTAGCACTAACGTAGGGTGGGGGGTCTTCGCTTTGTTTATTTTTGATGACATCGGGTCAGGGGGGTCTGAATAGTGATTACGTAAGCGTTTTTCAGATTCTCTACAAAAGTTTGTCCCGATTCTTGAATAAGAAAAGAAAACAGAACAGATTACAAATCTATATATTACGTAAGCATAGGAGAGGGGGGGGGGGGATATGATAGTTGCTTACTTTTACTGTGATGAGGGACGGGGGGGCTAATTATTGTGAAAAAATTACTTACGTAAAACTTGAACGGTTCCCCCTAATATATCATCACGCTGAGACCAATAGTAGCGGGGCGGCAATGAAAAAATGTGGCAAAATTTGAAGTATTGGGAGAACTATTGAGTAAAATAACTAATTCCTTGCCTGTTCAATAAGCTAATGGATTGAATGTAGGTCCTTTCATTACATTAGCATTGACAGCCCCGTAGCGCAGATGAACGAGAGGCCGCGGGTTCGATCCCCGCACCGAGACAAATGTTTGTGTGATCCACAAATATTTGTTTCGGGTCGGGGTGTTTGTGAGAGCGAAAAGTCTCTCGTAGTTTCTAATACCCACGACACAAGACTCTTATCTTGGTGGGGTCAGTACTATGTATGTGACTGTAGGTGTATTTATTAGCTATATTATTATTTAAACAAACATTAACGACCATTTCCGCACAGCAATCACCGGATGTGACGTCATCAATTACAATTGTATGATTAAATATATCACGCTCAACACTTATAATTTTAACCAGACATTTTTTTCGAAGTTATGTGTGTATTCACAATAAACTCAATGATGAATGAAAACATCGTGAGGAAACCTAAAAAAAATCTTAGAAATTTCTTGTGGACAATGCAGAATTTGATAACGAATATTAATAGAAAAAAAAACCCTAATTCGTTTAATACATACATACATAACCTCACCCCTGTATTCCCCGAAGGGACAGATAGAGGTGCATTTCTGCACCCACATTTCGCCAGGTATGTATCAGTCCCACGTAATAGGGCGCAAGCCTATTGACGTTTTTCGGGCACATTTCCAGACTCCGTGCTGTTACTGAGGATGTCCTAATGGAAAACCCAATAACACTTTCCCAGACCCGGGAATTGAACACAGGACCTCTAGATCGCACGGCATATACTTATGCCACAAGACCACGAGGCAACGAGGGCCTAAACCCTCTCAGTTGTAGAGGAGGCCCGTGCCCAGCAGTGGGACATATATGGGCTGATGATGAAGTGAACGAAGAAATAGGGAACCATGTTCAGAGTCCAACTTATGTCTTTATCACAATCAGACCAGTAATTTGGACGTAAAAGCGTTACAAATAGTGTCAATATTATATCAGTAATTAAGCATGTTGGTTTGGAGTTTACTATTTACGCACACTCACGCTTGTACTCTTAAAGAGGTAGGTAGATATATATCCACGTTCGTTCATCGTATTTTCAAGTGTATTTTGGTGCCAAAGTCAAAGTCAAAATATATTAATATAATAAATTATAATCCTCAATATAATTTTATAATAAGTTTTTTTATATAGTTTATATTTATTTGATTCTTTAAACTTTGTCAAGGGAAGCCTCCTAAATACCCATCGGGAGTTTGTTATTGAAGCATATACGACTACATTGCCCCATAAGTCGACCACACTGGCCTAGTGCGGGTTGGCGGACTAGACTACACACCTAAGAAATTCCTAAGAACTTTTAGATGTGCAGGTTTTATCATGATTTTTTCCTTCACCGTTAAAGTAAGTGATAATTCATTGTGAATACACACAGAACTTCGAACAGTCAGAGTTGTATGCCTGGGGTTTGAACCCGCGTCCGCCTATACATACATACACTCGGGCATGTAATCCCCAAAGGGATAAGCAGAGGTTTCTGCACCCAAAGTTCGCTAATTGTGATTTCATCCCACGTATTGCCGTTTTTCCGATACGTTTCCAGTTTGCGTCCTGCTACTGAGATTTTCGTAACAGAAAAACCCAATAATTATTAGTGTAATTTCTCACCCTGAATTCGAACCTAGGATATCTAGATCGCTCGGCACACTCTTGTTATGCGAGACCACGAGGCAGTCACGAGCATTTTCTCATTTATGCGCAAATTGAATGCTGTCAAGAAACCGTATAGTGACACATCTGCGATATCCATTGCTGCATAACTAATGGCACCTCAAGCGTGTCGTTTAACCGGTGTGGCGATGGATAATGTAAAAACGACCCGCCACGCCCGCCAACGAGGGAAGTTGAATTAATTTATGTATAATTTAACAGGGACTCCAAGTTTGAGAAGCCTGATCCAACAAGCGGTAATTGTGGATTCTAGTTTATAAGCATAAGCTGAGAGGACGCGGTTACGATTTCCGCGTGGAGACAAATATATATGCATATTTGTTTCGGGTTTCGGTGTTTGTAAAGGCTAAAAATCATTAGTTTTCATTTCAATACAATATTTTTGTATTCAGTTAATGTCAAACAGACATAAGTCTGTCTGTCTGTTATGCTTTTACGCCTTAGCCATTGGACCGATATGAATATTTTTTGGTTTGGCGATAGGTGATACCTTGGGAAAGGACAAAAGACACTTAATTTCATATTATTGCGCACGAGCAGGCCCGGACCCCAGAGTAATAGTATCAGACATTACAAATTTGAAAACTATTTTAATTTTGTCGAAAGTACGGTGCGCGAGGGTCCTATCGTTCGAATGTCCCGCCACAAGATGGCCGCTGCCATAGACACAACGCTCCGCTAGAGTGACGATGACCATCGAATCACTCTTCAATTTAATAAAACGTCGACGGCGCACTCCAGCACCGTCAAATAAATTTAAAATAAAAAAATAAAGATAGATGAATTAATAAAAAGAAAAAGATCTAAATAAAAAAAATATTAAATAAAATATAACTATGCCTTCGGGAAGATGCCTGAGTGTGCCTATATGTATACAATCATACGAATAAATACCATACATGACTCCAAAAAATCCCCCTAGTTTCAAATGGGAATGAGAATTCTTCAATTATATTTTTACGATGAATTTCACCAAAAGTTGTCGGTCAGGCCCTGATCCGCTCAGACGCAAGTTTACAAGAAAAATAGTAGCCTAAATCCTTCCCTAAGTTTCTGTACATCTCCATACGAAAAATCATCCCAATTAGTCTAGTAGTTTTTGATTCATTACAAGTCTTTATTGATGGCGAAGATAAAGGTACGCCTTCCATAACTTGTACCACGCACATATATAGAAGATTAATGCAAGGTTAACCACACTAACAACTTTAAACCACACTATTTTTACAACACAATTTGCACATTATAAATGCTTTTATGAAAGTGGGGCCTAAATAATTTTTGTGGGTCAGAAAGCCTTCCAAAATAATGTTTAATAATGTCAAAACATATTGTTTTTTTCCTGAACTCCTGACTACCGCGTGTGCAGGTTTCCTCATGTTTTTTTTCTTCACCGTTAAAGTAAATGATAATTCATTGTGAATACACACATCACTTCGAAAAGTCAGACGTGTGCACCTGGAGTCGAACCCGCAACCGCCGAGACTCTCGACCGTGCACCTGAACCTCGAGGCTTACTTAGAGACTCATATAATATACATATATTATCAATATAGGAGAATGTTTCTTATAATTATTATGAAATGGCTGTAACACAAAAGTATAAAAGGATATAAAAAATATTTCAATTCTGGAAGCTATAAATACGTGCATTTTCCCATTTGTCGGCGGCATGTCGCGAATTATTGCAGACACCAGGCTTTTAGCCCGCCGGGTACGGGGTACCTACAACCAGCGATGTGGAACACTCTTCACTTAAAGATTTATTTTTATTTTATTTTATTAGGAAAACAAACAATCACTTAAATATCTAGTTATCATCATCAGCCCATATACGTCCCACTGCTGGGCACGGGCCTCCTCTCCCATTGAGAGAGTTTACGCCTTAGTCCACCACGCTGGCCTAGTGCGGGTTGGCGGACTACACACCTACGTAATTCCTAAGAACTGTTTTAGGTGTGCAGGTTTCATCACGATGTTTTCCTTCACCGTTAAAGTACGTGATAATTCATTGTGAATACACACATAACTTCGAAAAGTCAGAGGTGTGTGCCTGGGGTTTGAACCCGCGACCGTCGAGATTCTCGACCGCGTGCCCAAACCTCGAGGCCATCACGACTTATGTCTAGTTATACCAATACAAAATTTACATACATACACACATACATAAACTCATGCCTGTATTCCCCGAAGGGGTAGGCAGAGGTGCATTTCTGCACCCACATTTCGCCAGGTATGTATCAGTCCCACGTAATAGGGGGCGAGCCTATTGCCGTTTTTCGGGCACATTCCCAGACTCCGTGCTGTTACTGAGAATTTCCTAATGGAAAAACCCAATAACACTTTGCCCGACCCGGGAATCGAACCCAGGACCTCAAGATCGCACAGCACATACTTGTACCGCGAGACCACGAGGCAGTCAAATAAAATTTACTTAAAGACTAATAATATGTTTCCGCATATACATATCTAAAACACGACTTGCATGAAAGCTTAACCTAAATTCAACACAAGAAAGAAAGAAAAAGCAAGAGTGAAAAACAATAGCAATTAGAGAACCGATTGGAACTAGTGCTTTAAAAGTATTATTTTAACATCGGTTGTATTAAAAAGGTCTGTCGAGAACGTCAGCCAGTTCATTAAATAAGTTTGATGTCTTCAAGAAGAGAGAGTGTCACCTGTATTTTATGAGACTTTACTAACAGGCTATTTTATACCTAAACAGATTTCGATACCATGTCTATTTGCCCCTGATCTAACAGTCACATACATTGTCCTGTCCCCACACAAAGATCAAGTCTTGTGTCGTGGGTATCATGAACTTCAAGACTTCATTTTAGAAACACCCAGATCTGAAACAAATAACCCAACAGTCACTTACATAGTTCTGATCCCACACTAAGATACAAGTCTTGTCTCGTAGGTATCAGAAACTACGAGTGACTTTTTAGTCGACACCCAGATCCGAAACAAATATTTATGGATTACATAAACATTTGTCTCATGGGGATCGTACCCGCCACCTTTCGTTTCGCAAGCTGGTGTCTAGCCAACTGCGTCTCGGGTGCTATCACTGTAAGCACGATGTTAAAATAAAGCATCAAGTCACCCCCGACAGCCCCGTGGCGCAGTTGACTAGACACCAGCTTGCGAAACGAGAGGCTGCGGGTTCGATCCCCGCACCGAGACAAATGTTTGTGTGATCCACAAGTATTTGTTTCGAATCTGAGTGTTTGTGAGAGCGAAAAGTTTCTCGTAGTATCTGATACCCACGACACAAGAGTAACTTAGTATGGGGTCAGAACTATGTATGTTACTGTTGGGTGTATTTATTATTATTATTTATTATCAAGTGACGAGAGCCATTTCTCATTATATCTTCTCTTATAACATTCCCATTCTACGATCGTTATAAGGTTGAACAACTATCACGGATAGCATTCGAGTGATGCCCAAATGTTTGTGCGATCCACAAATATTTGTTTCGAGTCTGAGTGTTTGTGAGAGCGAAAAGTCTCTCGTAGTTTCTGATACCCACGACACAAGACTCGTATCTTAGTGTGGGGTCAGAACTATGTACATATGTATGTGATTGTTGGGTGTATTTTATTTATATATTATTTTATACGTTCATATTCAGTCTCGAATGAAATCCACTTCACAAAAGGATGGCAATAAAAAATATACCAATCAAATGTCAGATATTTTTACGCACGAAAAATTTTTCCAACTACGATGGAAATGAAACAATTCAAACAATTGGAGTTCCCGCGAAATGTTTACCAATCTAAAAATATTTCTAGCGTTCCCTTTAACCTTTACTCCTGTGCGAAAATTTACATTTATGCACTCACGCTAGTGTCCCGTCGGAGTAGGCAGAAATTAGAAGTAAATTTATTATCACACGTAACGCTGGCTGTGTCTTTAAGTCCCACGTAATAGGCGGCGAGGCTATAGACAATTTTCGGGTAAATTTCCAGACTCTGTACTGATTGAAATTTTATAATCATCATCATCAGCCCATATACGTCCCACTGCTGGACACGGGCCTCCTCTACAACTGAGAGGGTTTAGGCCTTAGTCCACCACGCTGGCCTAGTACGGATTGGCGGACTACACACCTAAGAAATTCTTAAGAGATTTCAGGTTTCATCACGATGTTTTCCTTCACCGTTAAAGTACGTGATATTTATTTGTGGATATAGACATAACTTCGAAAACTCAGAGGTGTGTCTGGGGTTTGAACCCGTGACCGTCGAGATTCTCGACCGCGTGCCTAAACCTAAAGGCCATCACGACTAGTGAAGTAACAACTGAAGTGCATAATAATAATTTATTCTGAACATTCATAAACTGTAGGTGTTGGGTCTGAAAGGACCGTCTGTCGTGGTATGGGCTAGTTATGAGGAGGGATGAATCATACGTAGGTAAAAAGGTGATGGATACGAAAGTTGATGGATGAGCGAGCAGAGGAAGGCCAAAGAAAAGATGGATGGAGTGTGTGACTAAAGATATGAAAGAAAAAGGGGTGAATGAAGACATGACGGCTGATAGGGATGCGTGGAAGGATAAAACATACTGCGCCGACCCCAAATGAAATTGGGAACAGGGCAAGGAGATGATGAGGTGTTGGATCCGAAACCGTAACGGCCGAGTTCGTGCACACTTCGATCTAACCACAGGCCGTCACTAACTTATATCAGTCAACAATAACACAACTTATATCATTTACAAAAACAAAACAAATTAGAAATGTTTTTGTTACATATGACAGCCCCGTGGCGCAGTTGGCTAGACACCAGCTTGCGAAACGAGAGGCCGCGGGTTCGATCCCCGCACCGAGACAAACCGATAAAGTATTTAATAAATAAATACACCCAACAGTCACATACATAGTTCTGACCCCACACAAGGATACAAGTCCTGTGTCGTGGGTATCAGAAACTACGAGAGACTTTTCGGTCTCACAAACACCCAGACCCGAAACAAATACTTGTGGATCACACAAACATTTGACAGCCCCGTGGCGCAGTTGGCTAGACACCAGCTTGCGAAACGAGAGGCGTCGGGTTCGATCCCCGCACCGAGACAAATGTTTGTGTGATCCAAGTATTTGATTCGGATCTGGGTCTTTGTGAGACCGTAAAGTTTCGCGTAATTTGTGATACCCACGACACAAGACTGTCTTATCTGTCTAGACATTATCTTAATGTGGCGTCAGAACTATGTGATAGTTGGATGTATTTTATTTATTTACATTCTTTTGTCCTTACTCATAAATATTAGTGAATTTAAGTACACTTTAAGTGCTCTATTGGTTGACTTGTTACATTAGGGGCAACTAGACAAAGCATGATTAACTAATAATTAAATTAACTAATGTTTTTATGGCTGTTTGTCAATTATTGTATAATGGACAGCTAGAATACTTTGGAAATTTCACTAGTATTACTCTCAAATCCAGGCGTCAAACCCGGGACCTTATGTTCGCAAGTAGCATGTTTTTGCAGTGAAACGCGACAGTGGCTTATGTCATTTAAATACAAAGTGTATATTTCTATTTTGGCACTTAAACAAACTTACACAGTGTAAGTACAAAAATGACTTTATTTTCGTCGAGTAACTTCGATTTCTGAGCAATATTGTGCGTTACGCGACAGTGGTCTTTTAATCAGTCAAACATTAATGGATGCCCAGATATTAGGAATAGTATTACATTACTTTTCCTGAGGGACAAAGGAGTATTGGATGGATACTAAATACATACATAGCCTCACGCCTGTATTCCCCGAAGGGGTAGGCAGAGGTGCATTTCTGCAGCCACATTTCGCCAGGTATGGGATACTAAATACTAAATAAGGTTTGCATTTAGTCTCGCGAAAAGTCTCGTAGTTTCTGATACCCACGACACATGAATCTTATCTTAGTATGGGGACAGAACTGTGACTGTTGGGTATATTTATTTATTATAATTTAATTTCAGGCACACTAGGAATGCAAATAAAAATCCTTCTTCAGATTAAAGTGTAAATAAAATGAATTTTTCGTTTCATAATGGTTCCCAAGGCAAAAAAATATATTGACAAGTAGGTTTTTAAAAAACACTTTTAAGCGTATTTTTTTATACTAGATGGCGCCGGCGTTTCCTAGCTACCTGTCCCCCGATATAAAATCGCCGAAACAAACTCTGGGTTAGTTGTCTCTGCGAAAACATTGATCTCAAAACTATAACTAGTGTAATTCTAACAAAATTTTAATCGAGCCACAATTTGTATGTTATAAGAGATACCCGCAGCCTCTCCACCCAAAATAAAACGCTAAAGCTATTTCATAAAACAATGAACAACATCTACCCACGGCTTCGAAAAACCAGTACAGTAGTTCAGTTTTAGATTCGATTCCCCGAAGCGATAATAAGGTCTTATCAGAATATACAAATACAGCAGTGTCGATTTCAGAGAATTTCACAGATCGTAAACAAAGTGTATTTTGCCGTGTGTAAATCTTTCATCTCTGTACTGTGAGGTATTGACGAAAAAACGTTTGCATTATTAAGGACGAAGTAAAGGTATACGATACATTCGCTGTTCTTCAATTTACACGGAATTAAATCATGTTATGCTTTGAGACTTTTCTACGGCTTCCGTTCTGTTAGCTCAGCATAGTGTAAGTTTTTAAAATACTGGTACGATAAACTGCCTCGTGGTCTCGCGGTACAAGTATGTGCCGTGCGATCTAGAGGTCCTGAGTTCGATTCCCGGGTCGGGCAGTGTTATTGGGTTTTTCCATTAGGAAATTCTCTGTAACAGCACGGAGTCTGGAAATGTGCCCGAAAAACGGCAATAGGCTCGCCCCCTATTACGTGGGACTGATACATACCTGGCGAAATGTGGGTGCAGAAATGCACCTCTGCCTACCCCCTCGGAGAATACAGGCGTGAGGTTATGTATGTATGTATGTGGTACGATAAAGTGACAATAACGCACTTAGAACCTTAGGTTACCTTAACCTATCATCACCATCATCATCATCAGCCCATATACGTCCCACTGCAAGGCACGGGCCTCCTCTATAACTGAGAGAGTTTAGGCCTTAGTCCACCACACTGGGCTAGTGCGGGTTGACGGACTACCCCACCTAAGAAATTCCGAAAAACATTTAAGTTCGGCACGCTCGACTCAGCATGCTGACATTTCCTTGCTAGTCTTGTTTAACTGTTCTGCGGTTTGGACAGTACCATGATTACCATTCTTTGCTTGTTACAGTAAATAGTATGGCCTCGGGGTTTAGGCGCACGGTCGAGAAACTCGGCGGTCGCATGTTCAAACCCCAGGCACACACCTCTGACTTTTCGAACAAATATGTATCACGTACTTTAACGGTGAAGGAAAACATCGTAAGGAGATCTGCACACCTAAAAGTTCTTAGGAATTTCTTAAGTGTGTAGTCCGCAAACCCGCACTAGGCCAGCGTGGTGGACTAACGCCTAAATTTTCTCCGCACTAGGCCAGCGTGTTGGATTAAGGCCTAAACCGTACAGTTGTAGAGAAGGCCCGTATCAGTGAGATTTATATGAGCTGATGATGATGATAGATTCTTCTTCTTCTTCTTCATCAGCCCATATACATATGTCCCACTGCTGGGCACGGGCCTCCTCTACAACTGAGAGGGTTTAGGCCTTAGTCCACCACGCTGGCCTAGTGCGGGTTGGTGGACTACACACCTAAGAAATTCCTAAGAACTTTTAAGTGTGCAGGTTTTATCACGATGTTTTCCTTCACCGTTAAAGCAAGTGATGATTCATTATGAATACACACATAACTTCGAAAAGTCGGAGGTGTATGCCTGGGGTTTGAACCTGCGACCGTCGAAATTCTCGACCGCGCGCCTAAACCTCGAGGCCATCACTGCTCTATGATGATAGATTCACTGACTGACAATACAGTAAGCTCGGTTCGACACGACTTCTGCCCGTGTGTCGCAACACACCATCCGCGCCCAACGTTATCCTCCTTTCCCAGTTTATGAGCCTCATTCGCAGGCTCAAATGGTAATGATTCGCAAATCACAATCTATTAGGCGTCAGTGCTCGCGCGAGTTACATCCCGTGTGGTTTAAACTTTAGAAGAACATACAGTTTTATGATTCGGTTACCTTTTACTATGGGGCCATTCAAGTATTACGTAAGTACTAAAGGCGGGTGGGGGGGTCTTCGCTATGCTTTTTTTTGATGACATGGCGGATGGGGGGCTCTGGGTAGTGATTACGTAAGCAATACTTTTTTCTTTTGCGGATTTTCTACAATTTTTTCTCGAAATTTCTTGAATCAAATAAGAAACCAGAATAAATAAAATAAAAATATATACTAATGTTGAATGAAGTCGTGATGGCCTCGAGGATTAGGCGCGCGGTCGAGAATCTCGGCGGTCGCGGGTTCAAGCCCCAGGCACACACCTCTGACTTTTCGAAGCCTCACGCTAGTATTCCTCAAAGGGGTGGGCTGAGGTGCATTCCTGCACCCACATTTTACCAGATACGTATCAGTACGACATAATAGAGGACGAGGCGTTTTTCGAGCACAGTTCCAGACTCCATGCCGCTACCGAGAATTTCCTGATGGAAAAACCGAATAACACTACCCGACGCGGAAATAGAACCCGGGATCTCTAGATCGCACGGCACATACTTGTGTCGCGAGACCAGGAGTCTAAGTAAAAAACATCTAGATATATTTTTTCTTCTGTCAATTCGTTCACCGAAACGGAAGTTTATTAAATGAAACTAAATAACATGACTGCACAATAGCGATTTTGTCGCCAAGTTGTAATGCGACAATGTTGCTTAAGTGTGTTGCGCGGCGACAAACCCCTTTACTAAGCGAAATGTACAAACATCCCACGCCCACAACGCACAATTCTAGAAAGGTAATTGTTTTAAATTGTGTTTGTACAAATTTAATATTAAAATTAGTTACAATATCCATGCATATTAATATGAAATAATATTTATTGAATATATAAAATGTCAAATACATCACTTAGATTCAGTCATTTCAAGGCAGTCGTCACTAAAGAAGAACGGGCGAGAAACTCTATTGTTGCTCTTTTCCAAACAAGACATAGTTTACAATACAATAAAGAATATTTATTGCTTGTTTGTGTAAAAATACCGCTTCTACCTTGCCGTGAATACTTATGCAGAGGTGTAAACAAAGCGTGATCGAAAACTTAGGTTACGGAGATTACAAACACGTTGACGCCAAAAAATTCAATAATTTTTTAAAAAAAATTGACATTTTCGTAATTAGTAATTACCATAACCATTACCTGTGATAGTTTTCGTTCATAGTCTTTTTACACCGTGATAAGTGCATATAATTTTATAAAAATAATATTCAATAAAAAGTTGTGATGGCCTCGAGGTTTAGGTTCGAGAATCTCGGCGGTCATGGGTTCAAAACCCAGACACACACCTGTGACTTTTTGAAGTTATGTGTGTATTCACAAAGAATTATCACTAACTTTAAAAGTGAAGGAAAACATCGTGATGAAACCTACACACCCAAAAGTTTTTAGGAATTTCTTAGGTGTGTAGTCCGCCAACCCGTACTAGGCCAGCGTGGTGGACTAAGGCCTAAACTCTCTCAGTTGTAGAGGAGGCCCGTGCCCAGCATATGGGCATGATGATGATGAATATTCAATCAAAATATCGTTTATTGCGACCTCTAAACGCGGTACATCTACAAATATTCTGTTGTGTAACAACGATCTGTCAGTTTGTACGTCCTTAATAATACAGTGTGCACAGAGTAGCGTAAATCAAGTACTACAATTAAGTATGCAATTAAGGCAGTCGACGTCGTGGACTCGCGGCACAAATATCATCATCATCATCAGCAGCCTTTCTTGCGTCCACTGCTGGACATAGACCTCTCCTATGGCACGCTATATGTGCGTAAACAACTATGTGCCATGCGAACTAGATGTCCCAAGTTTTTCCCAGGCCGGGAAAAGATGTCATTGCGTTTAGAACATTAGGAAAGTAGACGCAAGGAGTCTGGAAATGTGGGTGCAGTTATCTCTGTGTAACTCTTGGGGGAATACAGACGTTAGTTACAAAAACATCAAGTTGTGGAATAGTTTGTCGTTCAACGTTTTTCCTTTCTATAATTTTGGGTCCCTTAAGAACCATCTCAACAGGCATTCTTGTGTTCAGTGATGAAAGGAGGTCCTCTTTCGCTATTTAATATCCTACACATTATAATTGGCGCAATTGAAAACAGACTGAAATAAGAAAGGTGGCAATCTTACATTGAACTATATTTTATTCGTATATTTGAAGACCTGGGAATATTTTAAATTAATTACAGAAAAATTGTTAATTTTCATTTTTGTTTTGTATCAGGCACAAATACATGTTACGGTGCAGGAATCAAACCCATTGTCGCCTCATAGCCCAGTCCTTATACAAGTTTTGACTACCATTAATAGTTTTAGTCCATACTAAATTTTTTCGTATAGACATAAATATTGAAATCTGAAGTTTTCCAAAAAGTAACATTCTACACAAGAAAATGATATTATAAATAACAAAAAAATAATTTCCAAATAAAATGGTCACATGAATTTTCGACTTATCAAATCCATTATATTAAGTTTTAATAGATATTATACGTCAGTAACTTATGTTATTCTAAGCCTTTGTTAGTATAGAGTATTAATTATGCAAATACGGCATCCGAATCCTCTGTTTTGTTTTACTCTGTACTAACAGTCAGCTAATGAGTACTGTTAATGAACAGGCGATGCGACAGCCGCCCCGCCAACAGACTCGCTAATACCTGAGCATTATTTATTTGCCCTGTTGAGTCATCAATGCTGCCAATACAACAATGTTTATAAGCGATTTCGAAATTCTATGTTATTTGAATTTAAAAAAAGAATTTTTGAGACCTAAACGTCAAATTTGATAAGCAAAAAAACAGATAAAATCTTTTTACACAAAATCTCTATTATTAGGTCACTTGAAATAAAAAATAAAGTATGCATAAAATTAACAATATTCATTTAAAATTGTACTTTATTGTTTATGTGCATGGTGTTATTGGAAGCATAAAACTCATTTTATTTTTCGTCCCAGCACGGCAAAGTGATAACCCTGTACCTGACAGTAACTAAGGAACTGCCTAAACAGGGCATCAAGCGCGAGAGACAGCCATTTCTCGGCACTCGACACCCTGCCTGTTGAGATGTTTTTTGGTGCTACGTTTAAATGACCCAGAAAATACGAAGAGAGAACGTATCAAAAGAACAAACAATATTGGATCCAACACGATAAATTCTCACATCACGCAAAAGAAACAAAACAAAACTCAAACATTTCACAAAACACTCCAAATTGACATTTGGCAAAGTTTGGCCAAACTATTTGCCGTTTAAAAAAGTACCACTTAATAACAGAGTTGTCGACACGGGCGCAGATAAATTTTGAAGACCCCAACCTCGTGAGCCCTTAACTCGGGAACTAATATAAGTTTGTCGATCCCTCAGGATTATTGGCAAAAAATAAAACTTCCTCGGGTGGAGCGCGAACGCAGTAAAACTTACGTGTTAAAAAAATTCTACTATTATTATTTTTATCAACCCTCTCAGTTGTAAAGGAGGCCCGTGCCCAGCAGTGGTACGTATATTGGCTGATGATGATGAATTTTTTTATAGTGATAGAGACGGCAAGTAATCTAAAATTTAAAGAAAAAAGAATTTCTGCCTCGTGGTCTCGCGGTACAAGTATGTGCCGTGCGATCTAGAGGTCCTGGGTTCGATTCCCGGGTCGGGCAAAGTGCTATTGGGTTTTTCCATTAGGAAAGTCTCGGTAACATCACGGAGTCTGGAAATGTGCCCGAAAAACGGCAATAGGCTCGCCCCCTATTACGTGGGACTGATACATACTTGGCGAAATGTGGGTGCAGAGAATGCACCTCTGCCTACCCCTTCGGGGAATACAGGCGTGAGCTTATGTATGTATGTATGTAGAATTTATCATTAAAGACTGTAAGTAGACAACTCTTTGTTTCCAATTCCTCTTTCATATCTTTTTTCTGATTAACTTCGTTGCAGGATTATGACAAATTAGGTTCCCTTAGATTCGCTGCGCTTCAGTGCTCGGTGTCAACACTGTGCGTGCCGCTGTTAATCCTGGAGCACAGGAGTTGCAGTGGGGGATGTATAGTGGGATAAGACTAAAAATACAGACTGTATATACTCGTATATATAGGTATATACTCAGCCTATCGCTGTCCACTGCTAGACATAGGCCTCCCCAAGAAAGCGTCAATCATCCCAGTGTTGGGCAGCCCTCATCCATCCGCTACCCGCCACCTATCTCAAGTCGTCAGACCATCGTGCTGCAGGACGTCCCATACGACGTCTGCCTAAGCGCGGTCTCCATTCCAACACTTGTCTGCTCATGATTGTATATATCTATCACATGTTGGGTAAATATGGCCCCTTTGATTCAAAAGATACAAAAAACAGAATAAAAGCGATGCACCTTTTACTCGGTTCGCGCTCAACTATTTCCCTTTGCCATGTAAATGAGGTTCGTATAAACTAAAAGAATATTCTCGAAAAAATTGAGTATCAAACAAGGCGGAATATTTACAAGAGAATTCATGGACAAAGCGTGCTTAATCAGTATAGGTACAAGTCAAGGGGCTTGTTTTTAACAGGTCCAATAAACATTGCTTTATCGAAAGCTTTTGGTATATAATTTGCTCATTGAGGCGTAAAGTAAGATTTTTTTACGACTGCCTCGTGGTTTCGCGGTACAAGTATGTGCCGTGCGATCTAGAGGTCCTGGGTTCGATTCCCGAGTCGGGCAAAGTGTTATTGGGTTTTCCATTACGAAATTCTCAGTATCAGCACGGAGTCTGGAAATGTGAATAGGCAATAACGGCAATAGGCTCGCCCCCTATTACGTGGGACTGATACATACCTGGCGAAATGTGGGTGCAGAAATGCACCTTTGCCTACCCCTTCGGGGAATACAGGCGTGAATTGTATTATATAGTTGTATGTATGTATGTATGTGTATGTACGTACTGGTAAAAAAAATAAAAATACACCCAACAGTCACATACATAGTTCTGATCCCACACTAAGATACAAGTCTTGTGTCGTGGGTATCAGAAACTACGTGAGACTTTTCGGTCTCACATACACCCAGACCCGAAACAAATATTTGTCGATCACACAAACATTTGTCTCGGTGCGGGGATCGAACCCGCGGCCTCTCGTTTCGCAAGCTGGTATCTAGCCAACTGCGCCACGGGGCTGTCATTCTCAAAAAAATCTCAAAAAAACTCTAAATTAACCAAGCAATGCCTTTATTAGTACTACTATTCCCAAGAATTAAATTAAATTTCATAAGGCACCCTCAGTTTTTAATGTAAACCCGTCCATAGCAACTATGATGTAAAATTGAATGTTGGTTTAGGATACCTCTCGTCATGCGGGATCTCGCCGTGCTTATGTAGAGGAAATTGAAAAATTTCCATGTTTCGCACGGCAGGCGTATTCAAATGAGCTCGCTGTAAAAATATGGAGTTTAGTTGGTGCTTTGGGGAAAGGAACATATTTAGGGCGACGTTTATGGCGTTTGAAGTGCTTTCGAAATTTATCCACGTTTATAGAACATGATCTGATGGGAAAGAGATTGGTACGAAAAATGCACCCGCCTGGAATGCAACTCCTTATCAAGAAAGTATCCGCAATGGCTACTATTATACAGCAGGTTACAAAGTACGCCCAGAAGTGAACCCCAGCAGTATAATTTAGCAAGTTGTAATGGCCTACATTGTCTTTAACCCAAAACTAATTAATCGAAACTAAAATATGAGAGTTTGATATAGGTAAATAGTTCTTTACATTCCTCTTCGTCGAATGATTGAGTCCTATTAGGGGGAAAAGAAGGCATATAAAAGGGATGAAGGATCCCTATATCCCTATAATATGGCTGACATACACCTTCACGTAATTAAAAAAAAACTCCAAGTCTGGATGTTTTTGTGACCGAAGATTCTCTAGTAGCTTCTGACATCGAAACACAAGACTTGCGTCTTAAGGAGTCGGGACAATGCAAATTACTGTTCCATTTAAGTACGGCTCAAGTATGTGCCGAGCGAGGTAGAGGTCAAGAGTTCAATTCCCGGTTTGGGCAAAGTGTTATTGGGTATTTCCGTACGGAAATTCTTAGTAGCTGCACGGAGTCCGGAAAATGTGCCCGAAAAACGGCAATAGGCTCGCCCCCTATTACGTGGAAGTGAGACATACCAGGCGAAATGTTGGTGCACTAATGCACCTCCGCCTACCCCTTCGGGGACTACAGGCGTGAAGTTATGTATGTTTCATTTATTTACTATAAGAAGATTATATCATTGAGTAGAACTGATGTACCTACGTAAATCTTTAGCACATCCATTTAGCAATTCAAAGACGTTTTCTAAGCTTCGATGTTCCCGTGGGAAATTAGCTTCAATGACATCAATGCTTGTCGGTTGTAAAAATAGAATGATGGCCCGTTCCTTTACACTTATTTTTGTAGGTTTTTTCTTCACGACTTCGCCTCTAGGGGCTGACAGTAACAGTTTATGTGATGAGCATCGCGACCTTGCTATGACTTTTATCTAATAATGTGTTTAGTGCCGATTGTTAATATAAAACTTACTATACTTTTTTGACAGCTCCTTTACTGTTCAGGCTATACGCCTGTGGAATGCACTGCCGGTTACAATTCGACAAGCGCCATCACTCAATATTTTTAGGAATAAGTTGAAGACATATTACCACTTGAAATCTAATTAGTTTTGTTGTTGTTTTGTATTATATATTATATTGGTATTATGTATAAATGTATATATTTATGTATATAAGTATGTATGTGGTATGTACCTATATATTTATATATGTTTTTTGTGTGTAAATACATGTATGTATATTTTATATCATTTAAACACACCCACATCTCGTTGATCACTCATCGAATATTCCATCAAGCCTGGTTGTCTGGAAGAGATCGCTTTGAGCGATAAGAACGCCAATTGTCCACTGTATTGTAAATTGCTTATTGTATTGTTTTCTTTGTTTAAATGGTGTGCAATAAAGTGTCTATCTATCTATCTATCTATCTACTTGATATTTATAGACCTGCGGTGAAGTATATAGGAATTTGAAATGGGTAGCCTGGCTCGACTGCAGTGGTACAATTGACTTAAAGTGGAAAGAGTTGCCATGAGATCAGAAGTGAGCTTCTTTCATCACATCATTTTTTTTTTAATAAAATCCTTATACAATATAACCCGCACTAGGCCAGCGTGGTGGACTAAGGGATAAACCCTCTCAGTTGTAGAGGAGGCCTGTGCCCAGCAGTGGGACGTATTTGGGCTGATGATGATGATGATGATTATACAATATGCCCGAAAGACTGGAAAGGCTTGCCAACTATTATTTGGAGTAAAACACCACTAGCGAAGAGCTGTGCATCTCTGCCTACCCTTTCGGGGGATTCAGGCGTGAGTGCTTATGTATTCGCTGCATTTGAATCACAATGTGTTTTTTATCAAATGTTATATTGTCGTCCATTTACATGTATAACATCAACAGCCCAGTACGTCCCACTGCTGGGCACCAGCCTCCTCTCCATCTGAGAGGATTTAGTTTTAGTCCACCACACTGGCCTTATGCGTGTCGGCGGACTGTAAACTTAAGAAATTCCTAAGTTTTTATTAGGTATGCAGGTTTCCTCACGATGTTTTCTTCATCATTAAAGTACGTGATAATTCATTGTGAGTACACTGAGGGTTTGCAATCCCGCATAAATTTTTTCTCGCCGTAAAATTTAAAAATGCAAAAATATGCGTATAATAATGCTTTATTACCTGTAGTTTAGTTACACTATATTAAAAAATAATAATAATAGAAACATTCATACAATATCTAATAGAAAAAGTACTTTTTAATAGTTCTTATGAGGTTAGGTAGGAGGTTTGCAATCAATAGGGTTTCCTGCGTATTAATATGGACTTATCTTACTTAAACAAACAAATAAACCAATTTTAATCCTTTACTTCGCTCGATCGGTTGATCGATCTATAGGCAGGCGGCGTCGGTGTGCCTGGTTGCGGGCACGTGGCGACAGCGCCTGGTGTTGCGTGTATGAGGTGATGTGCCGGATGATGATAAAGGCGGGCGTGAGCGCAATGATAAGCGTAAGCAGTCTATAGCATTTAATAGCACACACAGTATATAATACAATAGTCACGGCACAAGGAGATACATATAGTTCACACAACACAATACAGTCACGATATAATGTACAGAAGGAGTGAAGACATATAGCGGTACAGAAAGTTCTCAATTGTCAGCTGATTAGCTATGTTTAAGCAACGTGGTCGGCGCGTGGTAGCAGTAAGTAAGCAAGAGGTACGCGCGCGATAACGAGGCTCAGTGATCGGAGCAGAACGGAACAGGCCGGCGCTGAGCGCGTCGTCGCGTATATATGATGCGCCGGCGCGGGGTTGCGGGGACGAGAGGCAGGTAGCGGACCGCCCGCTAACGTCACCCATTGTCCTTACCGGTGCACGATCGCGGCCCCGGTAGCTAATGGCGGACGGAGTGTCCGATGTTAATTTATGTCATTTGATGTCCTATAATGTGTGGCTGTATGCATGTATGTATGTATGTGAGTAGCCCACATCACTCCCCCCTAAGACCTTTAGGGTCGGTAAAAACTTGGGAAGTGGACAGTTCGTCCAGAGCGTGTTTTTCTTACCACATTGTCACCGTGATCAGGTGGTAAAGGTTGTGGTGGTGGTGTGTTTACAGGGAGAGGGATAGGTTTTGGGACTAAAACAGGAGAGGAAGGTTGGTCTTTAAGTATATAGGCTGGCTTAAGGCGGTCTATAGATACAGTAATGACTTTCCCTTTCGACAAAATTTTGAAAGTTTTATCCCCTCTTTCTATTACTTCAAAAGGACCGGCATAAGGGGGTTGCAAGGAAGAACGGACTGAGTCGTCTCTTAAAAATACGTGCGTTGCTGTGGACAAATCTTTAAAAACAAAGATCTTGTCCTTGCAATGGCGTGCAGCAGGAGTAGGCTGTAGTTTCGAGACTATGCGACGCAGTTGGGTGGTGAAATCGCTGATGTCGGGCGAATTGGATGGAGAAGGTTGGAAGAAGTCCCCTGGTAAGCGTAATGGCTCACCGTAGATGAGTTCAGCCGAGGATGCTTGTAAATCTTCTCGGAATGAACTCCGTATCCCGAGCAAGACAAGTGGTAAGGTATCTACCCAATTAGCGTCGGCGTGGCACATAATAGCGGCTTTAAGCTGGCGGTGGAACCTCTCGACGAGGCCGTTACACGCCGGGTGGTAGGCAGTGGTCCGTCGATGTTTGAATCCTACCGCTCTTCCAAGGAATTGGAAGAGGGTGGATTCAAATTGTCGACCGCGGTCGGTGACGACATCGGTGGGACATCCAAACCTGGATATCCACGATATCATGGCCTTACCGACCGTTTCTGCGGACATATCCACCATTGGCGTAACCTCAGGCCAGCGTGTAAAGCGGTCCACGATTGTAAGGCAATATCTATTGCCTTGGGACACTGGAAGAGGGCCTATTATGTCCACGTGAAGAAAAGAAAATCTAGCTCGAGGTAGCTCGAACGTTCCTAGTGGGGAAGAAACATGTCGATGCACTTTGGAGCGCTGACAAGCTAGACATTTGCGCGCCCATTCGCGGCAATCTTTGCGTACGCCAGGCCAGACAAAGCGTTCAGCGACCAATTTAGCCGAAGCGTTGGCTCCGGGATGGCTAAGACTGTGCAGACAGTCAAACACCTGCTTCCTAAACGTCTTTGTCACGAATGGCCTGGGCGATGGAGTGCTGACATCGCAGTAGATTGCTGCCTGACTGTTCGGGACGTTGAGTTTCTCTATGCGCATCGAAGTTGTTCCTGACAGAAGTTCTTGCAGCTCAGGGTCGATTGACTGGGATGCTGCAAGTTGGTCCAGATCTATAGGACTACAGATTTCTTCGACGCGAGACAAAGTGTCGGCAACAATATTATTTTTACCAGAGATATGGCGAATGTCTGTGGTAAATTGTCCTATGAAGTCTAGGTGACGATATTGGCGTGGCGAACAACTATCCTTCCTGTTCTTGAAAGCGAAACAAAGAGGTTTGTGATCCGTGAACACTACAAAATGGCGAGCTTCCAGCATAAACCGAAAGTATTTGATGCTCTCATATATTGCTAGGAGCTCGCGGTCATAGGGAGAATATTTCTTTTGGGAAGGACTTAAGTTCCTGGAAAAGAAAGCTAAAGGTTCCCACTCACCCTGCGTAAGTTGCTGAAGTACTGCGCCCATTGCAGTATCTGATGCGTCCGTCACTAGGGCGAGTCGTGCGTCGCAGTCTGGGTGAGCAAGCAATGCAGCATTGGCGAGACTCTGTTTGCACTCATCGAATGCTACAAGAGCTTCGCCTGATAGCTCGATGGGTTGAGATGGCTTAATCGAACCCGTAAGTAGAGCGTTGAGCGGTGCTTGGATCGTAGCGGCATGGGGGATGAATCGCCGATAGAAGTTTACCATCCCAAGAAATCGTCTGAGTTGTCTGACGGATTTGGGTTTGGGAAACTCCTTGATGGCCGCTACCTTGGAGTCTAACGGCTTGGTACCTGCTGCGGAAATGTGGTATCCGAGAAAAGTTACCTCGTTGGCGCCGAAGACACATTTGGATGTGTTCACCAGGGTGCCGTATTCCTGCATCCGTGAAAAGAGCTGCTGCAGGTGGTTCTCGTGCTCCTCCGGTGACTTCGAAAAAACTAGGAAATCATCAAGATAGGCGAAACAAAAATCTAGACCTCTAGTTAGCTCGTCGACAAACCTTTGAAAGGTTTGGCCTGCGTTCCTCAGACCAAAGGTCATGTAGGGGAACTCGAACAGACCAAACGGTGTAGTAATGGCCGTTTTGCAAATGTCCTCCTCGCAGATTGGTATCTGGTGATACGCCTTCTCCAAGTCGATGGTGCTGAAAATTTTGCAACCTGCAATATTGTGTGCGAAGTCTTGAATGTGTCGGATAGGGTAGCGATCAGGGATGGTGCGAGCGTTCAGCATCCTGTAATCGCCACAAGGCCTCCAACCACTATCCTTCTTCGCCACAAGGTGCAATGGTGAAGCCCATGGACTTTCGGAGGGACGTGCAATGCCGTTGTTAAGCATGAGCTGAAACTCTTGTTTGGCTATCTTCAGCTTATCGGGGGCCAACCTACGGGGATTGCAAGATACGGGGGGACCAGGAGTAGTCCTAATGTGGTGAAAAATTTTGTGACGAGGTGTGGAGTGTTTGCCTGATGGGCGTGTTATGTCAGGGAACATATCCAGAATGCGCTGGTATTGTGTATCGCTACGTGCTACCTTAACAGAACTTACGTTATTTGTTCCAATGGAGACTTGAGTCGACAATGACGTAGTGTTGTCAATGAGGCGTTTATTTCTGCAGTCGACAGCGAGGTTATAGAAGCTTAAGAAGTCTATGCCGATAATAGCTTTGGTGACATTGGCCACCACAAGTCTCCATTGGAATGCTCTCCTTAATCCAAAGTCTAAATTTAATTCTATGGAGCCGTAGGTGTCGATAGTAGTCCCGTTGGCCGCGCACAGCTGGTAGTCCGACTTGGCACGGCGATCGCGAAGTGCAGCCCGAGGGAACACGCAGACATCGCTGCCGGTGTCGACCAGATACTGGATCTTCGAATTGCGATCCGTCACGAAGACGCGACCTGGGGTAGCTGGGCAATCGTTCGCTGCTACCGTCGGTTGATCTGCAGGCACTTGTGGGGATGCCGTGTTTCTCCATGCGGAGAAACCGCACGGCAGTTCGCACTTGTGGGCCTGTGCGCCGAATTTAGTGTGGTACCAACAGTGGCGGTACCTGTGGCCTAAGTCAGGCCGGCTGTGGTGATGCGGGGTCTGGCGTCTGCGGGGGGCTCTTCGTTCTCGCTGTGCGGTGTGGCGACTAGTATGCTGGGAATGCTTTTCTAGTTCCAGCTTGAGGTGCTGCACCATTTCGTGGAGTTCTGCAACCTCGTTCAGTTGTGACGCCGATGGTCCATGTGAAGATGCGATGGTGGCGGTGTGGAATGAGGTCAGCTCCTGAATGCGGTCTGCGAGGTCAGCCAGCTGCTCCAGGGAGTAGGTTGGCTGTGATGCCAGCACGGTCTGTATGTCTCGCGGGAGGCTGCTGCTCCATATCGTCTTAACGAATTCTTCCGGTGTTGAAGGGCCTGCCAGATGTTGGAGGTGCCGCAGAAATTCGGAGGGTTTCCGGTCGCCGAGTTGTTGTTGAGCCAGTAATTGCTTGATCCTTTTTTCCTCAGAATCCGCTAATCGCTTAATTAGCTCTGACTTTAGCTTAAAATAGCGGTCCGTAGCTGGTGGGTGCAGAATTATGTCCCTTACGGCCTGTGCATGAGTCAGTTCTAAGTTCGTTGCCACGTGGTTGAATTTAATAAAGTCATCCTTAATATTGTGGCATTGGAATTGAGCCTCCAGTAAAACGAACCACAATTCAGGGTCCTCGGGTGAGAATTGCGGAACCCTAATGTCGATATCGCCGCACGTGGCGTCGTCGCGGTCAGTTGAAGGGCGAGTTATGGCCACGTGGCGTGCTTGTCGGGTTCTTATGGATTCACTTTGGTCGCTCATTGTGAGTTTCGTACCTTTTGTCTTGAGGTATGCGAAGCGAAGGTATGGAAGACATATAGCGGTACAGAAAGTTCTCAATTGTCAGCTGATTAGCTATGTTTAAGCAACGTGGTCGGCGCGTGGTAGCAGTAAGTAAGCAAGAGGTACGCGCGCGATAACGAGGCTCAGTGATCGGAGCAGAACGGAACAGGCCGGCGCTGAGCGCGTCGTCGCGTATATATGATGCGCCGGCGCGGGGTTGCGGGGACGAGAGGCAGGTAGCGGACCGCCCGCTAACGTCACCCATTGTCCTTACCGGTGCACGATCGCGGCCCCGGTAGCTAATGGCGGACGGAGTGTCCGATGTTAATTTATGTCATTTGATGTCCTATAATGTGTGGCTGTATGCATGTATGTATGTATGTGAGTAGCCCACAGATCTGACTGACGCGCCCGCGCTGTTGTGATGGAGCTAATAGGCCTTCAGTAAACGCTGAATTACCTTGCCGAGTCAAAAAAATGCGGGAATGCGGGAACGCGGAATTGCAAACTCTAAGTACACACATAACTTCGATAAGTCAGATATGTATGCCTAGGGTTTGAACCCGCGACCGCCGTGATTCCCAACCTTCTAAACCTCGAGGCCATCACTACTTGTATAATACATATAACATAATAACATATGTACCTACCGGGCTACCAGTATAAAAAATATATTTAGATATATAAGTATTTCAAATTGCCATAACATTTAAGTCATATTTTATCCAAATTACCAACATTATTTACTCGTTCTATTATCTCTGGGCTGTTTAACAAAGTTCAACAATTTTGTTCCACGATAATGGCCGAGCCCTATTGTACTCGGACTGACCTCTGAGGACCTTTGAAGGCCTTTAGCACTGAGATTTTTTAACCCCAAGTCTAGGGATAATTTGTTACATTTATTACTAACGCCGCATAAGGCCAGAAACTACTGGTCCCATTAAACGTCAATTTTAAGTTTCTTTTTGAGGAGTTTTTAGCACCATTGTTTTTGTACTCAACGTAACTATTTCCCCTCTTAGTTTTCAATCACGTTCTTCTTAAGCTTTATATGTTATGTTTTTCTTAGTTATGCACGTGAGTTATTTAATGGTATGATGTCAGGATCACCTGTAAAGCGGAGGGGCCAGCATAACATTTATTTAGACTGAACTGCACTTGCCATTAAATTAACGTATATTAGTTCCCAAGCATAGAAAACATTGGACTTTTTGGTGAAATGTATAAATGAAGTTCTTAGTACATAAAGAAAAAATAATTTGAGAAAAAAAAAACAAAACAATTACCTATATTTTTCACGATATATGAAGTCGGATCATAATGCTCTTCCTTAGTCGACAAAAAATATCAATTTGAAAAAAATACTTTAAAAATCACCTTAACATTTTTACAGGGAAAAATAATATATTAGAAAAATAGTGTAAAATTACGAATATCATCAGAAATAATAAAAATAAGAGCCCTAAAAACTAAAAAAAAGTTTGAATATAGTGTCCTATAAATAGGACAGTAGGTAAGAATGGGTTAAAGTGCGGTCAATATGCCGTGTTAGCAAAAAAAAACATTTAAAATTTAGAATTCAATAGTATTCTAGAATAGAATTCTTCAAAGGTAAAATTAGGTAAGTATTTTGAAACACGTACTCCCCGCCGCTCAAATGAATCTTAGGAACGAGAAAGGGCGCGCCCGGATTGTGATGTACGTTCAGGGGTCAAAACCCTTGGCAGTTAATATGAAACGAGTTGTACAAAATTGATTATAACTTGAATTTAATATCGCATTTTTCACGTTTTATAAATCATTGATTGACGTCCATTTTTTTGTGTTCTCATTTTTAGAAGATGATAAAGAGTTAAGAATTCTGCGAGCTGAGAATTAAAAAAAATTCAATAGTGTATTTAGATAGTTAATTCAACTTACCTACTAACTAGAGTTTTACGTTTTTTGCTGCTTTGAGAAACACACAGATGACAAAAGACCCTAATAGTTTCTTAGTAATATATTCATCATCATTAGCTTATATACATACGTCTCACTGCTCGGCAAGGGCCTCCTCTACAATTAAGAGGATTTAGGCTTTAGTCCGCCACGCTGGTCTATTGCGGGTTGGTGGACTACACACCTAAGAAATTCCTGAGAACTTTTAGATGTACAGGTTTCCTTACGAACATCGTGACGTTCACCGTTAAAGTAAATGATAATTCATTGTGAATACACACATACATACATACATAAACTCACGCCTGCATTCCCCGAAGGGGTAGACAGAGGTGCATTTCTGCACCCACATTTCGCCAGGTATGTATCAGTCCCACGTAATAGGGGGCGAGCCTATTGCCGTTTTTCGGGCACATTTCCAGACTCCGTGCTGTTACTGAGAATTTCCTAATAGAAAAACCCAATAACACTTTGCCCGACCCGGGAATCGAACCCAGGACCTCTAGATCGCACGGCACATGATGATGATGATGAATACACACATATCTTTGAAAAGTCAGAGGTGTGAACCTGCGACTGCCAAATTCTCAAGCGTGCTCCTAGACATCGAGGCCATCACTACTTTAAGTAAAATAGAATATTACTCGTAGGTAATTAATATCTTTACATATAGAAATACTAATTAATGAAGGTCCTAGAAGTTGTACAACATATGATTCGTATACAATACCATATAGGTACATATTATAGCAGGATTTCACCATGTCGAATGATCCTTAGCAATATAACTAATTTGTGGTACTGAGTGGACGTGCTTTCGGTTAAAATATTAAATTCAATTAGTTAAACTGTGTTTATATACTCTCCAAACTCGTGTATTTTGCAAAAATACGTTGTGAATGTACTCACTTTTGTGTTGCTGAATGTAATCCTGCTCTGCACCACTACCAGCCAGCGTTTAACTTCACCAGAACAACACCTCACTTAAGACGGTCAATATGACTTCACTTGCGGACATCCAAACCACCCAAAAGACGCTTGAAGACAGCTTTCCGCAGCGAATGGCCCAACTCGAAGCTCAACTTCAGACTTGGGGAGCTGCCAAGGACACCGTCGCTTGGGTTGCCGAAGAGTTCCGGACCTTTCGGGAGCTCATGCTCAACATGCTGCGATTGCTGAGACAGCAAATAACTGAATGCGCAAACATGGTTGATGCGATGGAGACCAGACACCGTCGTAAAGCACTACTTTTTCACGGTGTCCCGGAGACTGACGACGACAACTGTACTACCGCCGTGTTGTCCGTAGTAAATAGTACGATGTCGCTGAAGGACGTCACAGGTTCACTTATCACTGCCTGTCATCGTATAGGGACTCCAAATAAAGAACACCATCGGCCCATCCTAGTCAGGTTCTCCAGTATACTTCATAGGACAGCTGTTTGGCGAGCCAAATCCAAGCTGAAAGGCTCATCTGTCTCTGTTAAGGAGTTCCTGACAAGATCGCGACAAACTGTTTTCAGCAAAAGTCGGCAGTATTTTGACATGCTGACTCAAGACGGCATTATTGTGGTAAAAATCCCGGATGGAAGCCGAATCAAAATCACCACATTAGACGAATTGAATTCTTTAATGGGAAAGTATCTCAAGACAGCAAGCTTATCGTCATCGGCAGTGATAAGCCTCGCGTCGACGGAAACATCGCGCTCGAATTTAAAATCGCGTAATTCTTGATGTTCGCTAGGCACTAACTGTTTATTTTTTTCCCTTATTTAATTTATTATTGTTCGTCTATATTTTTAATAATACCCTCATGTTATTTGTTTTTTTGTATTGTCAATTTCAATTTGACATTTGGGTAACGACAAAGTCGCGTTCCATACCACAAATGTTAATGTTTTGTTTTTTAACTTTTCATTATTGTATCGTTCATGTTTCTTTTTATTTAATTTTAAATGTTTTTTTTTCTTTCTTTTCGATTACTAGCTGGCGGGTGGTGCAGAGTATATTTGCTCTAATAAGTACTATATATAAGTTTTTTTTTTTTGGGCCCTTATTTACTTTTTTTTTATTATTTGTTATTTTATTATATTTGTGTAATATTATTACGTAAAATTGTGCGAAAACGTGATGGAAAAAGCCGTCGTGTCTTGTAAGATATATTGTGTATATTCAAAGAAACTGAACCCGATGAAATACCAATTTTTGTAGCCAGAGATTTAAGTAAGTTACCACCCATAACTTTCGATCATTTAAATGTTACAACTTTGTTAAAAGATCTGGTAAAAATAAAAGAGGACATTAAAGAAATCAAGTACAACTATGTTACAGTGGAACAATTTGAAAACATTAGTCATAAGAACCGTTTTTGCAACGAACATTCCGCTAATATTCATAATTCGAATGATGTAACGGTTTTGCCACAATGCACTACACCTGATCGCTCAGCTGTTGAACACATTGATGGAATCAATCAACAAGTGTTATTGCCTTCCTGTTCTCTTAATGAAGGCGAAACAGAGACAGAAAACGAGGATTTATTGTCGCCACGAGCTGTGCTCGATCGAATGAAAGGTGTGTGTGCAAGCGAGAAACGGCGAGAGATAGCGGTAAATATATCGCGTCAATATGAATCAGCTGTTCTATCGGGTTGTGAGAGGCTCGGAATACCCTCAGCAATGAAACAAAAACCTAGTTATGCTGCACTTGCTGCGAATGGTGAACGAAAGTTGGTAGAAAGAAATAGGGATGAACAGTGGACATTGGTACAGCGACAAAAATATAAAAATAAGTTTGTCGGGAGTAATGGATGTGCCGTTGTAAAGCCGTGACATAATTTTAAGGCTGCAGAAACGAAAGTGCCTCTATTTATATCTAATGTCCATAAAGATGTTTCTGAAGAAGATATCCAGAAATATATATTAGAGCCGACTGGTGAAAAAGTTTCACTAGTTAAAATAAATATGAAAAAAGAGAAAAACTATAACGCCTACAAAATATTTGTTAGCAAAATTAAGATCGGCGTGTTTTTAAACAGTAACTTAAGGCCGGAAGGTATATCCTTCAGGCGCTTTATTTACGTCAAAAAACCGTCTTTGGATGTTTCTTCGGATAATCGTAGAAATGAGTAATACATTAGTCTCTTTTAATTGCAAGTCTTTCAAGAGGTCTATTGAAGGTATACGTGCAATGTGTGGAGTTGCAGATGTCATCGCACTTCAAGAAACCTGGCTTCTTCCGCATGAGCTTGAAATCCTTAGCTCCGTTCATGCTGATTTCGGAAGTACAGGTACTTCAGCTGTCGACACATCTGCGGGTATACTGAAGGGAAGACCTTATGGAGGAGTAGCACTTTTATGACGTAAAAGTGTGTTTTCCTGTGTGTCAGTGATACAATGTGCTAATCCGCGTATCTGTGCCATAAAAATTAAAACAGGCGAGTGCTACATAGTGGTGTGTAGTGTGTACATGCCAGTTGACTGTTTTGAGAATTTAACCGAGTTTACAGACTGTCTCAGTGCTCTTTGTGCAATCGTTGAAGAAGCTGACTCTGCCGCTGTTTACATATTAGGGGACTTTAATGCCCATCCAGGGTAATTATTCTGTAAGGCACTTTTAGATTACTGTAGTGAGCAAGACTGGATTTGTGCTGATTTGCAGCTTATTTGTACCCTAGATAGTAATAACCATAATCAGGTATATACATATTTAATTTGTTGTTACTAAGGCAGCTTGGAATACCATAGTCAGTATACACATAATGTATGATGTATTCTGGTCAGATCATTTTCCCTTAGTAATTGAATGTGATCTTTGTGCTGTGCGACAAAGGGTATGTATTCCTGATTATATCACCTGTAACAAAGTGTTTTGGGGATCCAGATCGAATAAACAGATATGTGAGTACATGAATATTTGTAACAATAAACTGAGGAATGTAGACTTTCCATGTGAATTAAGAGCATGCGGGAATGACAAATGTGACTGTTGTTGTTCATAAGCGTATTATTGACAGCTTCTATGAGAACATTGTGGCCACGTTGTCGCAAGCGGCATCTGAAACGTATAAGGCCAAGCGTTGTTCACATAAAAAACATTTGGTGTGGTGGAATGAGCATGTCTCTGAGACACATGAAAAGGCGAGGTCTGCATTTCTCGGTTGGCAGAATAATGGGAGACCAAGTTGCGGATTAATTTATGATGAAATGATAAATAGTCGTAAAATATTCAAAGGAAGGTTAAGGTGGTTGCAAAATCACCAGGATCAATTAAAAATGGATGCATTGGCCTCCCAATATTCATCGATGAATTTTAAACAGTTTTGGAAGAGTATTCGAACTATGAAAGGAAGAGTAGGTATAGCGGAAAGTGTAGAAAATTTAAATGATCGTTTAGATATAGCAAATTTTTTCAAGGATCGTTTTCTTGTTAATTCATTGCTGGGGCCAAGTGGAGTAGGTCATAATGCGAGAACTGGCAGGACAAAATTTTCTACATTTATAAATGCAAAAACAGTTGATCGTGTTATTCGTTGTATGTCTAAAGGGAAGTCACCTGGCCATGATGGACTCAGCATTGAACACCTAAAATATGCGGGCATCCACCTGCCTAGAGTATTAGCGCTGTTCTTCAATATATGTATGCAGCATTCATATTTACCCACAAACTTTACAAGAACTATCGTTGTACCTATATTGAAGAACAAGACAGGTGATGTATCGGCAGGATCTAACTATAGACCGATATCCTTAGCCACAATTACAGCTAAGGTGTTCGATGGTGTGCTGAATTCATTACTGGATCAGTACATTACAACCCATGATGCGCAGCATGGATTCAAGCGTGGGCTTTCCACAGAAACGGCCATAATGTGTCTCAAGCACACAATCGAACACTATAGAAACGGAAATACACCTGTTTTGTGCGTGTTTTCTGGATCTTTCTAAGGCCTTTGACCATGTGGAATATGATTTATTGTGGAAAAAATTAGAAAATACGATAAGGCCGCCATTTGTACCTTTCTCTAGGTTATATACCTATATATATATTTTACTTTATGTGTACAATAAAGAGTTAAATAAATAAATAAAATACAGGCGTGCCGGGAGACATTATTGAATTACTGAAGTATTGGTATGGCAGCCAAGTGAATCAGGTGAGATGGGCAGGGATACTTTCTGAGCCATATAGGTTGGAATGTGGGGTGAGGCAGGGAGGGCTTACGTCACCTACGCTCTTCAACCTGTACATTAATGGCTTAATTGAGGAGCTTAGCAGCATGCATGTTGGTTGTTATATAGGTAACACTTGCGTAAATAACATCAGTTACGCAGACGATATAGTGCTGCTGGCTCCATCAGTTAGTGGCATTAGAAAGTTGCTAAATGTATGTGAGTCTTATGCTGGTTTGCATGGTTTACAGTACAATACAAGTAAATCGGTTTTCATTGTTTTCAGGCCAAAAAATAAGGGTCCTAATGTCATTCCCCCTATTAAGTTGGATGGTACCCCCATGGAAAGGGTGTATCAATTTAAATACCTGGGGCATATTATTCTCGACAACCTCAAGGATGACTGTGACGTTGAAAGGGAGCGCAGGGCATTATCAATCCGTGCGAATATGTTGATTCGTAAGTTTAATAAATGTACAAATTCCGTTAAGATAACGCTGTTAAAAAAGCAGTGCTGGCCTCGAGGTTTAGGCGCGCGGTCGAGAATTTCGGCGGTCGCAGGTTCAAACCCCAGGCACACACCTCTGACTTTTCGAAGTTATGTGTGTCTGTGTATTCACAATGAATTATCACTTGCTTTAACGGTGAAGGAAAACATCGTGATAAAACCTGCACACCTAAAAGTTCTTAGGAATTTCTTAGGTGTGTAGTCCGCCAACCCGCACTAGGCCAGTGTGGTGGACTAAGGCCTAAACCCTCTCAGTTGTAGAGGAGGCCCGTGCCCAGCAGTGGGACGTATATGGGCTGATGATGATGAACGCTGTTTAAGGCATATTGCATGTCATTTTACACTAGCAGCTTATGGATTAAATTTACAAAAGCATCGGTACATTCCTTGCGCGTCCAGTTCAACAATCCATTAGAGCATTGTTGGGTCTGCCCCGGTATTGCAGTGCGTCCACAACGTTTGCGCAGGCGCATGTAGATTGTTTTGATGCCGTTATTAGAAAAAAAGGAGCATCCTTGTTAGACCGGGCACGGGGCAGTCCAAACAGTATTGTACGAGCAGTTGTTGAGAGTGCAAATTGTCCGCTTGTTTTGCATTTAGTTAAATTATTAAAATCTCCTGCCAATTATGTACTAACGTAGTTTTTAAGAACCGGTTACTAACACATTGTGGATCTATGTTATCTTAAATAAATGAATTATTATTATATTATTATGGATTCTGATGATGACTCATATATTTCTGCCATTAATTCTGCATCCCTGCATATTGACGACAGTTTTTGTTCGACCTTTGCCGCTACTGAAGTTTTGCTGCGTGAGAAATTTTAAAACCCAAATCGGTTTACCCTTAATGTTTGTAATTTTCGCTGACGCTAACGTGCACGCCGTCCTCATTTCAGAGAGCTGGCTCAAACCTCATCTCTACTTTATCCTAACTTAATCCTAACCTCCTCCCCTGACCTTGTCTTTGCACATGGTCAGTTTCCCGCTCCTGGTTTCTCCCACCACGACCTTATTTTCTTATTCTATATCCTTAAACCCCCTAAACACAAGCCTAAAGTTTTGCACATGCGATGTTTTGGTCACCTTGATCGAGACAAACTGTGCAATGATGCTGCCAATCTCTGTTGCGATGAACTCAGGGCCGCTGCATCTGTAGACGGTAAGGTGTACATTTTTAATAAACAAATTCAGGCACTTTACGACGATCATGCTCCTGTCAGATACCCACGACATTGGACTTGTATCCTAGTGTCAGAACAGGTCCGAACTGTGTATGTGACTGTTGGGTGTATTTAATATGACCGGGGGTCAAGCCCCTACAAGTCACCTGAGTACGTGCCAGGATTTTAGCAATTACGGAAACTTGCTGCGGTTACTCACGGGGTGAAAATTTCTTCGGACACGCTGATAAAGTTAATTTTCTTCTACTTGTCTTACTGAAAAACTTCGCTTCAAAGACTAGACGTCCTAGACTTTAAAGAAGAGGTTTGGTGACAGCCTCTGTGAAGATGATTAGCGATGATTGACAGCAGGTTTTATTTCCGAATTTTGTAAAGTATTAGTTTTATCATCATCATCATCACCTCTGACTCTTCGAAGTTATGTGTGTATTCACAATGAATTATCACGTACTCTAACAATAAGGAAATCGTCGTGATGAAAACTGCACACCTAAAACTTCTCAGGAATTTCTTAGGTGTGTAGTCCGCCAACCCGCACTAGGCCAGCGTGGTGGACTTGGGTCTAAACCCTCTCAGTCGTAAAGGAGGGCGGTGCCCAACAGTAAATAAATAAATAAATACACCCAACAGTCACATACATAGTTCTGACCCCACACTAGGATACAAGTCCTGTGTCGTGAGTATCAGAAACTACAAGAGACTTTTCGGTCTCACAAACACCCAGACCCGGAACAAATATTTGTGGATCACACAAACATTTGTCTCGGTTCGGGGATCGAACCCGCGGCCTCTCGTTTCGCAAGCTGGTGTCTAGCCAACTGCGCCACGGGGCTGTCAAAACAGTGCGATATAAATATATAGGCTGAGGATGATGATAACAATGTCCGCTAGCCGATTCAACATCCCCTTCATGTCTTACCATCAATTCGCAATCCAAAATATAAACAAACGATTCACTTCAGTTAAAGTTTCTATAAGTACGATTTCTGTATGGTTCTCGTTGACGTTTCATTGTGGAGGTGGTTAGATAACAGACAGCTCAATAAGCTCACAGCCCAGTAACGTGCTCTGAAATGCAATTATTCTTTCAAACTGCCTGTGTATTATGTCAAATCTCTCAATAGGTGGAGGATTTCACACCGACATGGCGGTCTTAAAAGACACCTAAAAGTTCTGAGGAATTTCTTAGGAGTGTAGTCCGCCAACCCGCACTAGGCCAGCGTGGTGGACTAAGGCCTAAACCCTATCAGTAGTAGAGGCCCGTGCCCGGTAGTGGGATGTATATGGACTCACAGAACAGATGCAGGATGTTAATATATTCTTTGACAGTCTCAACGCACTGTTTGCGTCAGCAATCACCTATCTAAACTTGGCATCAGAGTTCTACAATAACTAATTTTTGTATAAATTGTGTTAGATATAATATTATTATTCGTGCTACTTTTCATGTAAATTTTGTTTTAGTTTTATGTAAATATTTTATAGAAATGCAAACATTTTGGTGTATACTGTAAGTTTGTATTAAGCGCTTAATAAATAAATATGAGCTGATCATGATGATGATAATGGCGGTGTCGACTAAATAAATTCTTTATACATAACCTCATGCCTGTATTCCCAAAAGGGTTAGGAAGAAGCTTATTTCTGCACCCACATTTCATCCCACGGTTTCTCGGGCACATTTCCCTATCTATAATTTTCTGTCAACTCATGAAGTGTTATAAGATCAATCACTTTTTACCTGCCGATGTCTTATTTAAATAGAATAAATTTTTTATCACCATTGGCCACATAGTTGTGCCCAGTGGCGGTACTTCCATAGAAGCCCAAAAGCCCAGTTTGCCTTTCAAAATTCCGAATATTAATCTTTAAGCTTTAAATCTTTATTTGACATGTAAATGAAAATATCCTGCCTCACAATAAACAATTATAAACTAGACATTACACCATTAACGTGTAACGCTTTTGAGCTTTTATGGAAGTACCGCCACTGGTTGTGACTACAGCGAAAGACTAAGCACAATTTAAGCTTTTACTTGGGTGTGAATGCGTCCCACGTATAACAGGTTTCCTTCATTAAAATAGCATACCAAACGCAACGGTGCCTGACCAAAAATGCTTGAAGTTTAAGCCCAATAAAACGTTACATTTCGGTGTGAGTGCGTCCCACACATAATATTACACGTAGTTTCCCTTTCTTTAAATACCATACTAGTCAAAGCGGTGCCTGAATGTTACATTCCGGTGTGAGTGCGTCCCACACAGAATACTACAAATTTCCTTATAAATAGCATACCAGTCACACGCGGTGCCTTACCAAAACAATTCTTGACAAATAGGCCTAATAAAATGTTACATTTCGGTGTGAGTGCGCTCGACAGAATATTATAGTTGGTAAGCGAGTAGCTGAGTGCGGCAGTATCCAGGTGCTGAGGGCCTGTGTTTTTCTTTAATAAAATGTTGCGAGGCCCCACTAGTACGCGCCCGCGGGACTCGGCGATCGCATTACACCTAACAGAACAACGCTTTTAATGCACAGTGTAAACAGACCGTGATCGGAAACTAAGACAGATAATATAATACTAATACAGATAATAGTTACATAGTTACAGGTGATTACAAACACATTGGGGGTACATCATCATCATCATCAGCCCATATACGACCCACTGTTAGGCACGGGCCTCCTCTACAGCTGAGAGGGTTTAGGCCTTAGTCCACCACGCTGGCCAAGTGCGGGATGGCGGACTATACACCTAAGAAATTCCTAAGAACTTTTAGGTGTGCAGGTTTTATCACGATGTTTTCCTTCATCGTTAAAGCAAGTGATAATTCATTGTGAATACACAGACACACATAACTTCGAAAAGTCAGAGGTGTGTGCCTGGGGTTTGAACCTGCGACTGCCTTGCGACCTTCATTGGGGATACAAAATCCCGAAATAGAAAAACGTTTTCCTAATCACCATAATATACAATATTATATTACTGTATTAGTTTACGATCACAGTCTGTTTACAACCTTTTATGATTATATGTTGTAATTTGGAATACAAAATTTTATGCACTATTTGGATAGCATCGTGGTACCATCAGCTACGATAATGCCCGAATAATAAAAAAGCACACCAAAGTCGCGTTGCAAAGCTAGCAATCAACATTCCCCTTTGACGTCTAACTTGTTATTTTTTAACGTCAAATAAAACCTGCAGAGAGATATAAGCGAATATAAAATATATTTTCCGCATTCGCCCCTCGACATTGCATTTAGATTCGGTCGGGACGTATTCTGACATAATATGTACGGCTCATGTTTGGCTTATCGTCGATGTATTTGAAAGCTGAGGACAGAGCAAAATAAATAATCTTATTTTTATTATAAATCATTTTTAATTTACAGAAAACAAACTTGACTGCCTCGTGGTCTCGCGGCACAAGTATGTGCCGTGCGATCTAGAGGTCCTGGGTTCGATTCCCGGGTCGGGCAAAGTGTTATTGGGTTTTTCCATTAGGAAATTCTCAGTAGCAGCACGGAGTCTGGAATTGTGCCCGAAAAACGGCAATAGGCTCGCCCCCTATTACGTGGGACTGATGCATACCTGGCGAAATGTGGGTATATAATGCATCTCTGCCTACCCCATCGGGGAATACAGACGTGAGTTAAAACAAACATTATTTTTACATGTAATTCGAATTAGGTAGACAATGAAGTTTAGTAACTTTTGATTGAATGGAATTCGTCACAAGTACGGTGCGCGAGCTCTCTCCTTCTCGAAGGTGCCGCCACAAGATGGCCGCTCCGCTACCATAGACACGACACTCCGCTAAAGTTACGATGACCATCGAGTCACTTTTCAATTTAATATAACTAAAGTAAGTAGTAATAAAGCTTAGTCAAAAAATACCCAGGCACATTCGAGAAAAGTGGTTACATTTAACCAGGGGCGGTACTTCCATAGAAGCCCAAAGCTCAGCTTGCCTTATAAAATTCCGAATAATACTTTTTAAGCTTTAAATCTTTATTTAACAAAAGCAATTTGACATATAAATGAGAATATGCGGACCCCATAGTAAACAATTATAAACTAGATATTACACAATTAACGTGTAACGCTTTTGGGCTTCTATGGAAGTACCGCCAGTGCATTTAACCCACCTACCTATCACTCATAAAAAGCAATTTCCGATTTTTTAGTTGAAGCAGATATACCCCACTTAAACTTTTTTATTTTGTATTGGAAACTACAAGCTATTCCTTTAACTAGCTCACAGGAAAAACTTGTGAAAGTAAGAAAATTAACTGAAGACGAGAAAATGTAAAAGCAATGGTGAGAGTATAAAATAAAAACAAAAATTAATTTCAATTAAAAATCTTGGCACGTTTATGTTTAACTGCATCCGCTCAACTACGGCGCGGTTGGGTTAATTTAAAGGCGAAAGCGAGACATAAGTACCTATATAGGGACCACCTGATTTTAAAATAGTGTGTAAAATATAAGTGTAAAAATCAAAATGAATATTACGAAAACACGTGAAGCTATTAAAATTAAATTTAACTGGATCGTAGACTATGGACGAACCCTTTGTGTATTAACAAAATATAAGGAAAAAAATGGTATAAAAAAACATACTGCGAACGTCCATCCACACAAAGTATCCCATATACTAAGGCTATGGTTTTGGAAAAACACTTCCCGGCTGTAGAGATAACTTACATAGTAAATATATGACGCAAGACTATCGAGGCAAATAAAACTTACAATATAGTGGGGATTTTTAAACCATTGCTTAAAAAACAATATTCTAAGACAATTGCCTAGTGGGTTCACAATAAGTTTAAAACTTACAGTTTGGGACAGTAAAGCTAATCCAAATTATCGAAGTTGAACGCGATAAGGAAACTTTATATGAGCCATAAAACACAACTTGTAATATCTATATCGCATTTTACTGCAAACTATAAACAATGTGACGAGTCGTGAAGTCTCTAACGACTTTAAACTTGTAAATAAGGCCTCAAGCAGGTTGGGTAAGATTTTATCTATTGTCGTAAGGGTTAACGACTACCAAACATAAATCCATGAGTAAGGAGAGGCAAAGTAAGAAGTCTTTTGTATTTGAAAGAAACGTCCACAGAACATTTATTTGTAAAGAAAGAAGGCGGAAACTAAGGAGGCAACTGATTTTTTGTGTTTAAAAGAAGATAGACATTTTTTGTGTATCATGATTTGATTTAGATACTAAACGTCATATGAAATCCACATGCGTAGGAATTTTTTTGATGAGTGAAACCAGAAAGCAATTAGAGTGATCCCTGATAAATTGTATCTTAGTTTGAGGTGAGAATTTAAATATTTAAGTCGAAGCAAACGATTTGACAAATATGTACCACATCTCGATTTACTCGCTCTCGCTGCCGCTTCTCGCTACCTCCCATAACTCACGCCTCTCAGCCCCGGTATTAATTCAACTGGCGGTGCAAAGAAGATTGCTTCCGCACTCGAAAGCGCTAAGAACATATGGGAGCGTATTTCAGAGATTTCTTGTTAAGACTTTTTGATAACTGCAACTTTATGATGTGACTTTATTGACTTTAATCCCAGCTATCAGGGGAGATGGACAGAAACTATAAATACGTAATCCTAACTTTATATGGGAAAAGTGTTGTGTCTAGAATAATCGCAGCGACGTAATAGCGACCACAACCTTTCATATTTAAAAAAAAAATGAGTTTTTTGTGGTTGTATAAGGATCGAACCTTTTGTTTTACATTTGGCTGGTAACATCAAAATTATTACATCAAGTGTAACTATCAATAAGAAATCATGTTAAAATAAAATATCCTCGTTCATAAAAAGCGATGACTCGTGAAGGATTTGAACCTCCGCCCTCCGATGTTCAAGCGTATGTTTATATCGGCGCTCTAACCTACTGAGCTAACGAGTCTTGTTCGTTTGCGACTAATATGTGGAGTGTAGGAGCAGCGTGACGTCACCACTGCATCACTATACAATATTAGAATCTGAGTAAATACCGGGCAATATTCCAATAGCAATTACATAGCTTACATATAATATTAAAATACGAAATTGCTAAGATTAGGCGGGATTAAATCCACAGAACAGCTGAATAATATTGGAAAGGAATGAGCAAGTATTTTGTGTCGAGACGAGTGTCGCCGCTTGTCTGTCACCTATTCATTCTACACGATCACACGAATTGAAACAAAAATGAGGGCTGCTATTAGTTGTCCCACATTTATAAAAGTCTTGTCAATACTCACAAATATTAAAGCTTGCAATATTAGATAAAATATGTCAATATAACTATAAATATATGAAAATTTTATCAAACTGTACTGTTGTTAATATTGAAATTAAATTAAATTAAATAATATTTATTACAAATATAAATACATAACCTCTCGCCTGTATTCCCTGAAGGGGTAGGCAGAGGTGCATCTCTGCACCCATATTTCGCCAGGTATGTATCAGTCCCACGTAATAGGAGGCGAGCCTATTGCTGTTTTTCGGACACAATTCCAGACTCCGTGCGGCTACTGAGAATTTCCTAATGGAAACATCCCAATAACACTTTGCTCGACCCGGGAATCGAACCCAGGACCTCTAGATCGCTCGGCACATACTTGTGCCGCGAGACCACGGGGCAGCCAAAAGTGTTACACAATAATTGTATTATCTAATTTATAATTGTTTATTGTGGGGTCAGGATATTCTCATTTATATGTCAAATTGCTTTTGTTAAATAAAGGATTAAAGATTATTATTCGAAAATTAGTAAGGTATACTGGGCTTTTGGGCTTCTATGGAAGTACCGCCACTGTTATACTGCTTATGAATATCACTGTACTTTACCTATCTTACACCAAAATAGTACATACATACATATTTAAACTAAAATCGAATGAACTTAATAGTAAAAAGACCGGGATCGAAAACTTAGACCGTAATCACAGACTATTGCCTGTCTTAATTTACGGTCCCGGTCTTGTTACACCCTGTATACATAAATTTACTTTTTACGCATACATTCCTCTTATTAAAGTGTCATTTTGGAATAAAAAAAATCTAAAAAAAACTAATTCCGATACCGGGAATCGAACCCGAGCCTCCTGGGTGAGAGCCAGGTATCCTAGCCACTAGACCATATCGGATGATATCTGCTGAGACAAAAGTAGCCAACGAATAAGATTAAATTATGAGTCGCCTTTATCATAGAGATAAAAATTATTACCATTATCAACTACTTTAAGATAACATTTAATCTGAAAACCAATGGTTTGTGTATAAAATAATTGATTTGGATTGATACAAAGGATTTTTTATCATACATACATACTTAAACTCTCGCCTGTATTCCCCGATGGGGTAGGCGGAGGTGCATTTCTACACCCACACTTCGCCAGGTATGTATCAGTCCCACGTAATAGGGGGCGAGCCTATTGCCGTTTTTCGGGCACATTTCCAGACTCCGTGCTGCTATTGAGAATTTCCTAATGGAAAAACCCAATAACACTTTGCCCGACCCGGGAATCGAACCCAGGATCTCTAAATCGCACGGCACATACATGTACCGCGAGACCACGAGGCAGTCGAGGAATTTTTATCATCAGTCCATATACGAGTACATTCCACTGCTGGAAACAGGCCACCTCTAGAATTGAGAGAGTTTAGGCCTTAGTCTCAAAAACTTTTAGATGTCCAAGTTTCCTCACTATGTTTTCCTTCACCGTTAAAGTATAATTAATTAAGAACACACAAAACTAAGAAGTTTTGAAGGTTATGAATTTAAAGGTGTGTGCCTGGGGTTTGAACTCGCGATGCCGAAGATTTTCGACCGCGCTTAAACTTCGACGCAATCACTACTAGTAGGATTTTTTATATCCACGGAAAAAGGTTTGATGGATTATAAAACAACGACCAACCCGAATTAAGATCCAATATATTTGTTATTTATATTATATAAGCTGTGATGGCCTCGAGGTTTAGGCGCGCGGTCGAGAATTTCGGCGGTCGCAGGTTCATACCCCAGGCACACACCTCTGACTTTTCGAAGTTATGTGTGTATCCACAATGAATTATCACTTGCTTTAACGGTAAAGGAAAACATCGTGATAAAACCTGCATACCTAAAAGTTCTTAGGAATTTCTTAGGTGTGTGTGTGGTGGACTAAGGCCTAAACCCTCTCAGTTGTTAACGGAGGCCCGTGCCCAGCAGTGGGACGTATTTGGGCTGATGATGATGATGATGATGATATTTCTTATATGATTTCTTTATGAACCTGTCTGCAAAATGAAATCGTGGAAAGAAGTCAGTCGTTACTAATAATAATAACCTGTGTACCTGGCTCGTCCGTGCGGTCGTCGCCCGGTTGGTCGACCCAGGTATCGTTGGAAGGATGAGGTCGACAAGAACCTGCTAGATCTCCAGATGTTTTCCTTCACCGTTAAAGTGCGTCATAATTATTTTGTGAATACACACATAACTTCGAAAAGTCAAAGGTTTCAACCCGCTACCGTCGAGATTCTCGACCGCGCGCCTAAACTTCGAGGCCATCACGACTTGTGTCTCACAGAAAAAATATCCTAATATAATTAAATAAAAACAATATTACTAGTTTTATAAATTGTATTTTTATATGTAGATGACGTTGAGAAGCCTACAGTTTATTGCGACGGAATCTATTCACCACTGCGCCAGTTTGGATTCGAATCTTCGAAGACTTTACATTACTTGATTGTATTAAATACATTCAGTAGTAATCTTCAAAAATTTCTTCTTTGCTGTAAACAAAGAAATACTATTATATAGACACATAACTTCGAAAAGTCAGAGGTGTGTGCCTGGGGTTTGAACCCGCGACCCTCGAGATTCTCGACCATTTTTAAGAGATCATTATTTTAACACCATCCAGTCATTTCACAGAACAGTTAAATAAGACTAGAAAGGAAATGTCAACATGCCGAGCGTGCCGAACCTACGATTAGACTGTCATATGTTTCACACGACCGCTTCTTAGTGATTCGGTTTGTGTGTAATATCAAGACTTTTATAAATGTGTGTTAACCAATAGCAGCCCTCATTTTTGTTTGATTTCTTTATCATTGGTCGTGTGATCGTAGTAGAATCAAAAGGTGACAGACAAGCGGCGTCACTCGTCCCCATACAAAATACTGTCTATTTCCCTTTTTATCTTATTCAGCTGTTCTGTGAGTAGCATAGTGTAGAAAAAATTATACATTAAGTAGTAAGTAGACGTGGAAACTAGAAAGACCTTTTCTTCATGAGGCGTTTGAGGGCGCGTCGCTTGGTGCTGCTCGTTGAGCTCTGAGGCTGCAGGCTCTGGGCGCGACTCTGAAAAAGAAAACCTTTTAAAAGCCTTCTCACAGGCTGACTTACTAGATTCATCATCGCGTATTTATTATTTACTTTTTACTTATAGACTACAAGCCCATGGTAAAAATTAACCTGTGAAATGAACCACCGTGAATTACGCTTAGAAGGCTGTTACTATATCATAAAATAACTCTGAGCGCTATGCCGTCATTTCTGAGCGGTACAGGTGAGTACCAGAGTAAATGGAATTTCTCTGCTACAGGGGTGGAAATACGACTACTTATTAATGTACGGCTTTTATTATAACTTATAGACGATTAAAAATAAATGTCGAAAAACCTAGTGCCGTACTAAAGTGGTGGTACCGGAAGTTAGTGCAAATTTTTAATTCGCCGGTAATTTTAGGAGCAAAATAGGTCATTTATTACTGTACGGCATTTGTGTAATTCTTTTTGTATACATATACAGATAGTTTACCCATGAACGCCGTACAAATTTTCCAGTGCAGGGGTCGAAAGCCAAGGGTCGCAAACCTTTCCCTACACCATATGATATAAGGTCATTGTAAAATGTACGGCATCTTGTTCAAAATGTTATTTAATACGGACAATAATGTTTGGTAATTATGCCGTCTAAAAATTATAGTTCATATTTATATAAATAAATAAGTATCTTCATTTCAGGATTTACCGAGTTATTACTGCTGTAAGGTCATAAATTTATGTACGGCAACCTTTTTTTTAATATAATGTTATTAAATATTACCGTTGTACCTTATAGCCGTTCATTATAAATGGTAACAAATAAAAATATTAGGATTTAAAAAAAAGGAAATTTCCGAGATTTATAAGACTTTTCAAATGTTCCCGTAGTAATTTGGGAAGTAATATTTTCAAAGATTATTGTTATTTTACTTGTAACAAATATAAATAAACAAAAAAACCATATGCCGTACATTTTACGTCAGATTATTCTTTACAGCTGATCAAAACTTCGATAACATTTGAGATGTCCCTTGAGGTCATTAATAACTATACGGCATTTGATAAATTTTGTTTTTAATAATAAATAATAATAAAAAATTATAATGCCGTACATTTTAAATGGAACATTACGTAAAATAAACCAATTTTCTTCAAATTTTCTTATTACGGATAAATTTGTCAATTGTTTGTAGCACTGTTGGTTATACCCTTTTTCTTCTATTTACATACAGCGGTCTGAGGCGGTGGATTAATCTTCCATTTTATAGAATAGCGGACTATCAAAATTGTACGGCATTTATTTTTTATCGAAGATTTTCTAAAGAGCTAAAAACCTATGTTATTGCCGTACAGAAAAAAGTCACCAAGTTACTCTTTTCGAAGGGAAGTAATTTACCCCATACACCTATGTGTCCCACAAAAAATGTACGGCATGCTGGAAAATATTATCTACTCATGAAGTACTCTGAAGATCATTTAATTTTATGTTGTTTCATTTCATCATCATTTATATATAATCAGAAATAAGAGATGCGACCCTTGGCTTTCGACCCCTGCACTGGAAAATTTGTACGGCGTTCATGGGTAAAGTATCTGTATATGTATACAAAAAGAATTACACAAATGCCGTACAGTAATAAATGACCTATTTTGCTCCTAAAATTACCGGCGAATTAAAAATTTGCACTAACTTCCGGTACCACCACTTTAGTACGGCACTAGGTTTTTCGACATTTATTTTTAATCGTCTATAAGTTATAATAAAAGCCATACATTAATAAGTAGTCGTATTTCCACCCCTGTAGCAGAGAAATTCCATTTACTCTCGTACTCACCTGTACCGCTCAGAAATGACGGCATAGCGCTCAGAGTTATTTTATGATATAGTAACAGCCTTCTAAGCGTAATTCACGGTGGTTCATTTCACAGGTTAATTTTTACCATGGGCTTGTAGTCTATTAGTGTCGTGGCCCAGTTTTTCTTCCCGGCGCAATGTTTAATAACACTGGTCTGCAACGAAATCCTCCTTTAAATAAAAATATGATGAATATGAAGAGCCTAATATGCTGAATCGATGTTTTCTTTCCTTTTTTTTCTATCACGTATAGATTTTTTTTAATTTTCATTTTTATTTTTCATAATTATGTTGTGTTTTTTGTCTAGCGCGTTGCATTAACGCTGCTCTATTCAGTTCAGATCGTCTCAGTACTCACGAAAACCGGTTGCACTGATAGAAAGAGGGAGAAAGATATCAGCTGACGTAGTTTTAGCACGAATGTGCACGCCTGCGCAGTTCTCGCTGTGTCATCGTAGCCCTCGGTACGTTAAAAATTTGAATCATGATTGTTTCTTGATTACACCGAATTTTTAGGTAAGTTTTGAATTTTAATCGTACTTAATAGCTAAAATATGTTATCCTTGTTTATTTTTCAACTATAACAGCAAAATAAAATCACACAACTAGAATAACGTTCTGAAGTAAATGCAAATTTCATTTTGTTTTAGGTACAATATGTCAAGAAGTTGTAAAAACTCCCCAGATATTTTCTGCTACATATGTGGCGAATTCACTTTAAAATCTCAACGGAACACATTGTCGAATTTAGTTAAAAGTGCTTATCAGCAATACTTTGGTCGATGAAAGAGATAAAAATTGGCTCCCGAAAACATGTTGTAACAGTTGCTCAAGAACTTTAAGAGGTTGACTCGCATAAGACCATGCCATTCGCAAAACCAATGATTTGGCGTGAACCTCAAAACTATGAAAACGATTGTTATTTCTGCATGACCATAACAAAAGGATTTACGAAAAAAATAAGGATAAAATTCGTTACTCGAACTTCTTTCTTCATGCAAAGCCCTAAAATGCAACATGTCTCTAAAAAATATTTTCTTGGATTCTCATTTGGATTTCTTTCCCGCTAATCTTGGAGGAGTATCAGATGAACACGGCGAAAGGTTTCATCAAGACATATTACTCATAGAAAAACGCTATAATGGAAAATGGTCACAAGCGATGCTTGCCGATTTCTGTTGGTCGCTTCGTCGCGAAACACCTATAGAAAATATGAAAAGGAAGAAAACTACAAAGTGAAATAATATAAACAACCAGCAATGAGAGCATCTAATGGTTTGTAACACATTATAACACATTTATCCAACATTTGTATCAGTTGTAACATTTATTATATATGTTTTTAGCAAAAAAGTGAGTTTTATTTAAAATTACCATTTAAAAATATTATATGTGATACAGAAGATTTAATACTATATTTCTATTCAGAATCATTTAATTTATCATTCGTTATACATGAAATAGAAAGGAGGGATAATTTTTTTTTTTTGCAGACCAGTGTAATCTTTACTTATAATGCTAAGAGTTGGTTTGTTCGTTTGCTTGAACGCGCTAATCTCAGGAACTGCTTGTCTGATTTGAAAACTTCTTCCATAGAGAGTTTTCTTCTTAGATAGCCCATTTATTGAGGAAGGCTATACATCATCACGCTTAGATCAATAGGAGCGGAGCAACAATGAAAAATGTGTCAAAAACGGACGAAGAAATCCTTTTAAGGCCTTAGGATTCGTATAAAGAGTTGGAGGCAAAAGCTAGTATCGTACTCATCAGAGGAATGACGCGTATAAAAATTCGTAAAATCGATTAAACGATTTCAATCCGAAATTATAAAGTGTAAACAAACTTTTCTGGTGCGATTCCCATAGGGATCAATATTACTCCGACCTAAAAATATTTGCCTGGTCTCGTTGCGTATGTAAATGTATTAGAAAATGCGCCATTCAGTGAAGATTACACCCTACCTTGGGTGATATGTAAAAATAGACTTAAAAGAAAAAAATATTTGGCCCGTGAGGGATTTGCACCCCCGCCCTCCGATGTCCCTCGCCCCGCCAACTGGACTAGACCTTGCGGCCGAGAGCAGCGTCCCTCTACAGATAGAAAGCGCAGAGCTGAACGGGGCGGCGACACCGGCGCTCTCACTACTGAGCCAACGAGCCCTCGAACCAACCACGCTAAATAATACTACGCCTGTGTACTGCACGCCTTCCGAAAAATACAAAAACTGGACCAAAACACTAAGGATTCGAACGCACACCCTCGGAGATGAGGTCAAGGACAATGAGCCAGCGACGCCATGACGTATTTCGTCGAAAACGTCACGGCTCTGTGAAAAAAATCTTACACAAAAACCGAAGTGAAGTAAGTAATGCTTTAGACTTTTATTTAGTTGCTTACAAATTTGCCTGGATGTTAAGCCAACCATACGGAGATATTCTATGTGTCGCTTGCCGTTATCATCCAGTAAATGTCGGGATATTAACACATACACATACATAAACTCACGCCTTAATTCCCTGATGGGGTAGGCAGAGGTGCATTTCTACACCCACATTTCGCCAGGTATGTATTAGTCCCACGTAATAGGTGGCGAGCCTATTGCCGTTTTTCGGGCACATTTCCAGACTCCGTGCTGCTACTGAGAATTTCCTAATGGAAGAACCCAATAACATTTTGCCCGACCCGGGAATCGAACCCAGGACCCCTAGATCGCGAGCCACATACTTGTACCGCGAGACCACGATATTAACACACCGGTAATATTGTACCGATCGATAGTATTTGCAATTATTCCTCCTCATTTGACTTTCTATTTTGTCAGCCTAGTGACAAGTAACTTGGAAAGTTTATAACAAAAACATTATTACATAGCAAAATAGGATTACAAACACTACTACCAATACATAATTACGTACTCAAGTCCTTTTGGAGCAATCGATGCATCGTTCACGTACAAATAAAAATCCGAATCAAATCTAACTTTAAGCATTGTGCTAACGAGATTCTTTCGTGCGAATTGGAATCAGATATCGAAGGAGAACCGTTCACTTCGCAAAATTATATTGCATTCTTGCTTTGTTCGAAACTAGCGTCATTTGAAGCAGCTGCTACGGTACATTGATTTTAAATTGTGAAGAAAGAAAATGTAAATAAATTTGTGTATCACAATTAATGAAAAGGAATAAATGATTGCCTCTAACAACTTAATTGACGCGTGTATACGCGAAATTCCCGTCTTCTTGACGATTTATTAAATAATAGCTTTTGCCCGCGACTCCGTCCGCGTAGACTACAGGGTTCGGTTCAGAATGAAAATAAGTTGTAGTCTATTTTACTCCACAGAGTCCCATTTATGTCCATATCAAAAAAAGTTTACATCCGTCAAATATGATTAAATCGTGAAAGCGTAACAGACATATAGTTACAGTCGTCTACACGTCGTTTCATCATTCTAGCTTCAAAAATGACGAATTTCCACACAAACTTTCACCCCTTTTTTTATTTTACCCCCTTAAATGTAATTTTTTTTACAAACTTTGAATGTCATATTTATTTATATCTAATCAACAGCCTAAAAAATAAGTTTCAAGCTTCTAGCTTTAAAATTGGCAATACTTCCATACAACCTTTCATCCCCCCCCTTTCAACCCCTTTTCCGGGATATAAAGTAGCCTATGTCCTTTCTCAGGGTCTAAACTATCTGTGTACCAAATTTCATTTAAATTGGTTCAGTAGTTTTAGCAGGAAAGCGAGACAGACAGAGTTACTTTCGCATTTATAGTATTAGTAAGGATTTCGTGGTATATTACTTGGGATTTAACAGGTGATCAATCATCAGCGTATCATATATTTCTTTCTATACCCTTTTGGGCAGATGACAGCTTTAATAGTAGGGGGAGAATGAATGTAGTAAAGATTCTACGGTGAATTCTATTTTATTTTATTTAGGTAAAATAAATCAGCATTTACGTCAGATTTTTATAGAACAGTTAGACTGGAAAAAGATAGGCCACGGGTTTCGTAATTTACAATGAAAAAAATGCTGCGACATCATACAAACAATACAGAAGATAATGTATTATATTATCCAAAGCTTGCTTGTACTTCTAACACAACATTTTTTGCTAAAATAAAAACCTTTTTTCACAAAGCTACGACGTTTTCGACAAAATACGTCACCGAGTCGCTAGCTCATTGTCCTTGACCTCGTCTCCGAGGGTGTACGTTCGAATCCTTGGTGTTTTTGTCAAGTTTTTGTATTTCTCGGGAAGCGTGCAGTACACAGGCGTAGTATAATTTGGCGTGGTTGGTTCGAGGGCTCGTTGGCTCAGTAGTGAGAGCGCCGGTGTCGCTGCCCCGTTCAGCTCTGCGCTTTCTATCTGTAGAGAGACGCTGCTCTCGGCCGCAAGGTCTAGTCCAGTTGGCGGGGCGTGGGACATCGGAGGTCGGGGGTGCAAATCCCTCACGGGCCAAATATTTTTATACCTTTTTTGCGAACATAACTCACTAACTTGCAGTATTACAGTACATTTATACATTTACGCCTAAGACTCGCCAAATATAGTTTTTAAATCATACGTACTTAGGTAGAAAATTTAATGAAAATCACAATTTACCCAACCCGGAATTCGAACTTCTCGCTAGTACATCGCACACTTATGCCGCGGCACCAACAGACTATTCATAGATAAAGTTATTATAACTACGCTCTATGATGAAAGCTCATTTCATCCGCTAACTTTAAAAGCTCATTGAAAATTTTACATATAAAACGGGTGATCATCTTTTAAGCGATTTAAATTTGTTGGATATAATGTTGATAGTCTATTATTTCAATACTGTAATCTGGTAATACTGCCTTGAGGTCTCGCGGCTTAAGTATGTTTATATATACTCTATATTCATATATGTATAAAAATATTAACATTCATTATATCATTTAAGCACCCCCACAACTCGCTAATCACTCGGTATATTCCATCAAGCCTGCTTGTCTGGAAGAGATCGCTTTAAGTTTTTAACTTTGCCACTTTATTTAAGTTGTTTTTGTGTATTTGTTTGTTTAAATAGTGCACAATAAAGTGTTTTTTATCTTTTTATCTTACCGTGCGATCTAGAGGTCCGGAGTTCGACTCCCGGGTAGGGTAAAATATTATTGCAGTTTTCCATTTAAAAATTCTCAGTAGCAGCTCGGAGTCTGGAAATGGCAATAGGCTCGACTCCTATTACTTGGGACTGATACATGGCGAAATGTGGGTGCAGAAAAAATCCTTTCGGGGAATACAGAAGTGATTTTATGTATAGATACGTTGATAACTTTCCAGGCAAATACGAATTTTAGTACTATAAATCTTTCCTATCTTTGAAATAGTCCAAAAGCTTTAAATCATAAATTTTTCATAGCATATCCGCGCACCTTCATTTCGAAATCGAGTGCAGTTCACGGAAACTTCCCACCGCGATAATGGCCGGTGTAAATCAACCGGCGGTGCTCCCCCGGGCATCGAACTCGCAACCCACCGTACATCAGGTGGAATAACGAGCGGCGCGCCCACAGGGACACCTTACACCGAATATACGCGTCGGATTTAAAACTATTCGCAAGAATTTGTAAAGTTTTCGCCGCGCCCGCCGAAAGACCATGCTCGTAGTGCCCGTAGGAAGTTACAAGGGCTTATTATAAGAGGATAAAACCTGCACACCTAAAAGTTCTTAGGATTCTTCAAATCCAATCTGAATAGGCTGCTACTAGGCAGGCATGCTCCATCGTCGACCGCATCGTCACTTAACACCAGGTGAGATCGTGGTCAAATGCCTGCACTAGATTGAAAAGAAAAAAAAAAAAAAAAATCTTAGGTGTGTAGTCCGCCAACCCGCACTAGGCCAGCGTGGTGGACTAAGGCCCCGATCCCCGCAGCGAGACAAATAAATAAATACACCCAACAGTCACATACATAGTTCTGATCCCACACTATGATACAAGTCTTGTGTCGTGGGTATCAGAAACTACGAGAGACTTTTCGGTCTCACATACACCCAGACCCGAAACCGCTGCTTGGAAATAGGCCTAACATAAATGGTACTTGGCTTGCGAGAGTCGCTTAAAATTTGGATATCTCCTAAACGCTTAGTCATCTATAAATCTCCTTTTGGCTACTTTCATTTACAGTCATGCCCTGCATGTAGGATAAGTTTGGCCCAAATCGGTGATGACGAGTACGCGCGGTCTCCTTGTTAGTGAGAGCCAAATGTTTGTGTGATCCACAAATGTTTGTTTCGGGGCTGGGTGTTTGTGAGACCGAAAAGTCTCTCGTAGATTCTGATACCTACCACACAGACTTTTATTTTAGTGTAGGGTCAAAACTATGTACGCGACTGTTGTATGTTTATTTATTTTCCGAAAAATCTTCTTCCATTCATTTTACGAGTGAATCCGACCCAAGTTTTTTCTTGAGAAATAAGACTGTAAATATCAAAAGAGGCTCCAGCGAAACCCATTCAAACTTTGCTGAACCTAACGTATCTGAAGATCACACATCGGACACATTATGGGTCCAGTGTCCCGCAATGGTCCCGTGTGGCCTGGCGTGGCCTTAAACACCGAGTTGGTATCACTACCTATATCTATTTTACGGCACTCCCGACTCCTTCAATGGATGTTATAGCGTTTTAGGATTTAGATTGAAGTAGTCAAAGGATTTATTGTGAAGAAATTCAGTTTGTTTTTACTTGAAGTATATTTTTGTTGACTCGGTTAGACGTTAAATAAATAAATAAATACACCCAACAGTCACATACATAGTTCTGACCCCACATTAAGATACGAGTAGTGGGTGTTAGAAACTACGAGAGATGATAATAATGCATACATACCTACATAAACTCACGCCTGTATTCCCCGAAGGGGTAGGCAGAGGTGCACTTCTGCACCTACATTTCGCCAGGTATGTATCAGTCCCACGTAATAGGGGGCGAGCCTATTGCCGTTTTTCGGGCACATTTCCAGACTCTGTGCTGTTACTGAGAATTTCCTAATGGAAAAACCCAATAACACTTTGCCCGACCCGGGAACCGAACCTAGGACCTCTAGATCGCACGGCACTTATTTGTACCGCGAGACCACGAGGCAGTCATAATAATGATTTACTTAAATAGGATAATAATAATTTGTGATAATAATGATTTTCTTAAATAGGTACTCACACTCGTGTTTTTCCTGACGATAATGGCGACTCCGCCGCCGCGGCCGGGCTTCGCCCCCGATGGCCGGGGCACGCGCCCCACCAGGCAGCGATCCTTGTAGTACGGCGCGATCGGCTCCACATCTTCGTCCTCTTCGGAGGCTGGTAAATTTAAAAACACCAACTTATACATGCATGATTAAAAAGGTATGTTTTGTCTTCGGATTCATCATCAATTATCGTAATATTGACCCTACGCCATCAATGGGAGCAGGCGAAATCTCTGGCTTTCGAAATCTTAGTCTAACACAGCAAATCTACGACACTGAACCTTGACGCGCTCCAAATACAGAGTCAATAATATAATCCACCAACCAATCGTCCCTCTAATGTCGGCTTGTTGGCAAAAATATTTACAAATTAATTTCACCCACACAACACATCAGGCAGGTAAACATCGTGATAAAACCTGCACACCTAAAAGTTCTTAGTAATTTCTTAGGTGTGTAGTCCGCCAACCCGCACTAGGCCAGCGTGGTGGACTAAGGCCTAAACCCTCTCAGTTGTAGAGGAGGCCCGTGCCCAGCAGTGGGACGTACCCATATGGGCTGATGATGATGATAATTTCACCTATATTATAAACATACCCCCAACTTTTAAAAGATACTGTAAGAAAATATTTCAATGTCCACTATTAATGTTATTTCTATACAATTGCTGCATCCGTTAAAGTTTACAAAGTGAAATGGCTTTTATCCGAAAAGATTAAAATAATTTTTCTCAGTTTTTTGATAATTCGATCATTTTTCCAATGCCTTTGATTAACAGTGTCTAATTTGTAAGACGTATAATGAAAAAAAACATTAAAATATTTAATAATTTTGATTGCTGCGTATCTAAACAAAAATATTTAAAAACAAAAAAGTCTGACTCGTGAAGGATTTGAACCTCCGCCCTCCGATGATCAAGCAAATGTTTATATCGACGCTCTAACCTACTGAGCTAACGAGTCTTGTTGAAAGCTGTCTAATATACGAATCATATCCAGTAGTATGACGTCATTCCATACAATTTCAATTATCCTTTGTCCATTGCAATTTCGACTACATTGTGAGCAATTAAAGTCCAGATTCCAATAACACACATGAAGGTCATTATCAAAGTGATTCAACTGCTTCGGAATTGCGGTCTAAAAATAAAAACTCGACTGGTTTTAATACAAGCTGTTTCTTACGGCTTTACTTGCTTTATCCTATCCTATCCTTGTCGGGAAGAAATTGTATACAGTGATAAGAGCGCCATTTGTTGCACTCTATTTTTATTTTTATTATTTTTAAATCATGTTTTTTTGAATTTTCTTGGTGTACAATAAAGTGTGTTAAATAAATATCTTTTTTATTTGGTTATTTTTCCGCTAGCGCTTGCTTGTAAATTACTTCCCACAGAACAGTTGAATAATACTAGAAAGGAAGTATCAGTATTCCGAGCGTGCCGAACCTACGACTAGACTATCATATGTTTGGCACGGCCGCTTCTTAGTAATTCGGGTAGCGTTTAATAACAAGACTTTTATAAATATGTGACAACCCATAGCAGCCCATCATTTTTATATGAAATTTTTATCATTGGTCGTGTGATCGTAGTAGAATGAATAGTGACATAGTGACAGACAAGCGGTGACACTCATCCGCATACAAAATACTGTCTATTTACTTCTAATCTTATTCAGCTTGCCTGTGTTACTTTCTATGCTACTGCATCATTAGATACATTCAGATGCGTACTTCAACAACTCCGAAGGGTTAAGCGGGGGTTTTTTTGACTTCATTTCAACAGTCTTAGTCTTAGTTCTTCGTAACAAAGACGGAACCTTTTGCCGTTTTTCGGTTCCATTTCCTGTTTATTGTTTGAAAGCCAAAGCCAACTGACCTTTGTATAAAATGTGAATTGAATCCGCGGCGGTACTTCCGTAGAAGCCCAAAAGCGTTACACTTTAATTCTGTAATGTCTAGTTTATAACTGTTTATTATGGGGTCAGGATACTCTCATTAATATCTCAAATTGTTTTTGCTCAATAGAGATTTAAAGCTTACAGATTATTATTCGGAATTTTGTAAGGCATGCTGGGCTTTTGCGCTTCTTCTATGGCAGTACCGGCACTGATTTGAATGCCTCTGTGGCACATTAGGTTAGACAATAGCTGCTAATTTTTGGGCCCTATCCCAAGACACACCCGCCACTGTAACTCCTGTGCTCCATGATCAACAGCGGCACGCACAGTATTGACGCCGAGCAATGAAGCTCAGCGGATCTAAGGGGACCTAAAGTCATAATCCCGCAATGAAGTTAATCAGAAAGACAAATAAAGGAGTTGGAAAACAAAGAGTTGTCCACTTCCCTCCACAGCAAAGCGGGTGACTAAACATTGAACTATGAGGTTTCACCCTCACATAAAAAAGAATGACAATTACAATTAGTGCAATTAGACGCAATTAACACACTACGGATAAATAACTATATGAGATTAATTGAATAAATTGGATCTAAGATATTAAGTATATTATGTAGGTAAGGTATATATTATGTAGACTTCCAATAATAGGCATGGCAAAAACGCTGAAAATCACGGAAATTCTTCCTAGATTCATCAAGGTCTGTATAATAAACAAATAAATAAATAGCTACTGATATTAAACTGAAAAGAATAGATATCGTTCGTTCGATCCCAACATCCTAACACAAATGTTTGTCTACATCCGCAAATATTTGTTTAGCTTGTGATTCCGAGAACAATGCAAGCCTTATTCTTAAGCTTGGGGTCAGAACTGTTTGGATGTATTTAATTTATGGATACGTACACTCGTCTTCTCTCTCCCTGTCGTACTTGAGTATCCCTGGCAGTTTGTACCTCACCCTGCTGCCGCTCCTACTCCTGCTCCTGTGCTCCGAGTCTTCGGGCTCAGACCGCGTGTGCCACCTGCATTTCTTCTTCTTCGTACTGCCACTCGTGTATTTTAATATCCTGTTAAAAATTAAGAGGTGGGCCCAGCTTTAAATATTTATTTAACATAAGTAATTTCACATATAAATGAGAATATCCTGACCCCACAAAAAACATTATAAACTAGACATGACACAATTAACTTGTAACTCTTTTGGGCTTCTATGGAAGTACTGACACTGGTAATGTAAGTATAATGTATGTGTACGTATTTAATTTGTTGTATGATCGGTCTTAGTGACCCAAGCAACGGTCGCAGGTTGGGATTAGATGAGTGTTTCTCCAAAGTGAGGTACGCGTACCCTTAGGGGTTCGCCATTCGACGGCAGGGGGTTCGCGACAAGATTTACGTAATGGTGACTTTATACCTAGCAGCCACGTGCGGCACACGTAGTAGCTACAACATACTTATGTGAGAGTGGGTTTTCACACCTGGTCATGATAAAAACTAAATACAGAAATCGACTTCATACCGAGTCAGTTAAATTTCTTTTGGCACTTTGTTTCTTTTATTACAAAAACCTTATTTACTTCAACAGTCAATTTTATTATTTTCTGGGGGAGGGGTTAATTAGTTATTTAAGGCTTAAGGGGTTCGCTGTCACCTGGAAACTTTAAAGGGGGTTCGTGAAACCAAAAGTTTGAAAAACCCTGGATTAGATCATCAGTCAGACGTAAGACCTGCCTGCATCTTAAATACTCGAAACAAGACCAGCGTTATGGACTGATCCATAATCCCTATGTCCTACTATGTCCAGCAGTGGGATTACGAGCTGATACGATTATAAAAGTAAAGTACTTACGATAATTTCTTCTTCTTCTTAACATTGTCCACTGAGCTAGACGTGTCTTCGGTTTCATCAGAGTCTGTTGTTATGTACGGCACCTTACCCATTTTTGTTAACGACACTATTTTCTTTTTATACAACTGGATGGTAATAATGCAATAGGATTGGATGTATTTTAATTTTAAATATTTACATTTTGTTGTTGTAAAATTTATATGATGTTAACCGCCATTTTGATGAAATTATTGCGTTATTAAAATTGACATTAAATTATCCGAATAGAAAAAAGTCTTTATATGCCAGTAGCATCAAAATGACAATAAAAGGACTAAACACTCTTTCGTACAGTTGATGAAAAAAAAGTCAAATGAATAATAAAGAACACTTTACCGTATGAAATTTAAAATTGGACTGACCACTTGATATATAAAATAAAATTAAATTTATTGATTGTGATATATTTCTCTGGAATTTGTTTATGTTACTAATAATTATCAATTTTTTATACATATTCGTTAATAATAAAAACATCTACACCAACACTTTTATGTAAATAAAACGTCCATACAATTTTAAAAACAGTTCGGATGTTTTAATTTTTTTTATGTTTTATTTTTTCGAAAGCTACCCAACAGAACTCCTTGGCAAAACTCCATTCCTTATTCAAAACCGGCAAATTAATAAATCCTATTTGGGTAAAATACGCACTTCCCGCCTAAACGAATTACTGTCAATTAACGCACTTTGTTCCAATTCAGAACGGACGTTCCTTTTTCGAAATTCAACAGCCTGGGGGAACACTCCGTTTGAAGTTAGAAGACACAATGCCTTTCATTTTCAAACTAATTAATACAATCATACGGAACGGATGACTGAAATAAATATCATGCATAAAACCATAAAGGTAGCCAAACTGCTGAAAATTACGATGGAAGTTTTTATGACGCTGCAAGTTCCTTACATAGTACTAAATAGTAAACCTGATTAGCTTTCCAAAATCCAGGTCAATTTGGTCGTATTAAACCTAAACTTTCGTCTGTGTGTCGACGTCAATATTACTCGTACACCAACTGTGTTTGAATTTAAAAATAACGGAAATGATTCTTTTGCTGTCCTTGGGCAATTTTCTAAATTCCCCGTTACTATTGAAAATTTCTTGCAGATATCCAGTAACAATATTCCCGACCCAAGTATTGAAACTGGGACATCGTTTGTACTCTCTACAATTATGCAGCAGGAACTACCTACATACATAAACACACGCCAGCCTCCCATTGGGGTAGATAAAGACAATAGAGAGCCAAATGCTTCAGTCTAAACACATCTCTTTCGCTTCTTCAATTAGGAGATCAAGAGGCATATCCTCTTCATGCGTGCACTTCGGTTTATAGAATTAAGAATTTACAAATAATTTATCGTTTAACTCAATAAATGAATTAACTTTCATATAAGTTGTAAAATAAGAATATATTAAACAGCGAATCTAAATTCCAAATGTATCGGTCCAATTAATTGAGTTGTTACAAACTTTTCGAATACTGATGAGTTCTCAGTACTCGGTAATTCTTTGATTAAATCTCATTCATAAAATTTTATAACAATTGTTTTGATTAGAAGTGATTCCGCTTCGTTTAAATTTATCCATATTTTTCGCGCAGGTATTAAAAGCAGCTTGTTAAAAATAAAATAACCGTCTTATCCTTCAAGACAGTCTTTCGATAACCCTGTGATAGAAATATGAAGCTAATCTATATTAATCAATCTCTCAACCAGGTTTCAGAAGCTCTAGACATATTTCATTGTACTCTGAGTGAATTCACAAGGATAGCGACATGGACAATTACGTATAGAAATGAGATATAATAATGCAGTAAGTCTTGATGGCCTCGAGTCGCACGCGGTCGAAAATATCGACGGAAATAGAAATAAGATGCTTTACGACCTCAATAACCAAAATTGTACATAAAATGAATGAATAATATATAATAATAATATATAATATAATATATAATAATATAATCTTTATTCATTATTAAGTCTTTTACAACAATTGTTACAGTGTTAGGGCTTCCTTTTAAGTATTTCCATACTTGTGCTAGGAGACCCTGCTATCTCACAAACATAAAAATTTGAAGTAATTATATGTAGCATATATAAGTACATAATAAAAATAAAAAATAAAAACAAACATTTGACATAAAATCAATTCTAACAAAAATTAAAAACAGATAAAAGTAATAACGTTTGACATAAAAAAATTCTAAGAGAAATTAAAAACAAATAAAAAACATGAAACATAAAATCAATTCTAGTAAAACTTAAAAACAAATAATATTTGACATAAAATCAGTTCTGATAAAAATTTTTAACAAATAAGTAATAACGTTTGACATGAATAAGTCGCTGTAGACGATTAAAACTTAAAAACATTAACAAACATTTTAAAAGTTTATTTTTCTCGAAAAGATATCATCATCATCAGCCCATATACGTCCCACTGCTGGGCACGGGCCTCCTCTACAACTGAGAGGGTTTAGGCCTTAGTCCACCACGCTGGCCTAGTGCAGGTTGGCGGACTACACACCTAAGAAATTCCTACGAACTTTAGGTGTGCAGGTTTCATCACGATGTTTTCCTTCACCGTTAAAGCAAGTGATAATTCTTTGTGAATACATAACCTCGAAAAGTCAGAGGTGTGTGCCTGGGGTTTGAACTCGCGACCGTCGAGATTCTCGACCGCGTGCCTAAACCTCGAGGCCATCATAGTTTAATAGGCTATAGGGGAGGCAAAAATAAACTAAATAAAATAAAATTGATGAGTACAAAATACTAAATTTATTAAACTTTCCAGATATTTTGTTACATTTATATTAAGATATATTTATACTAAGATGTATATTATGGAGTGTTCGATCTTCTGGCAGTATTCGTTGGCTTTGTAGTTATTGCTTGTCGATATAAGTTCAGGTATATAACTTTTCAGATTTACGAGGTAAGTATCTTGCTCTTTCATTGTTTTTAATGTGATTGATGGGTTAGAAAAGTTGCGTCTATTTCTTTTTGTTGTATACAAATTTAATGTAGCTCGCAGCATTTTGTGGTCTGAACTTAAGATGTAACAAAATACCTGTAAAGTTTAATAAATTTAGTATTTTGTACTCACTGAAATATTTTATGTAGTTTATTTTTGCCTCCCTGTAGTCTATAAAACTAAGATTTTTCTACAAACTATTAATAAAACCCTAGACTTTTGTACCTCGTTGGATAGCTTATGAAACTTAGATATTTTTAGGTACATCTGCAAAGCAGGTGCCATAATAATATTTATTGATATCTTTTCGAGAAAAAAAACTTTCAAAATGTTTGGTAATGTTTTTAAGTTTTAATCGTCTACTGCGACTTATTTATTCATTTTATGTACAATTTTGGTTATTGAGGTCATAAAGCATCTTATTTTACATGTAAAAATCAAATAACAGTAATAATAAGACTTACACATTTCAAAATATCTAAGCTGATAGCCGAAAATCGGGAGTTTTTTGGAAAAAACAATTAAATTCAAATGTCTCGAAAACGGTTAGATTTAGGATAGGGTGTCTATTAGTCAAATCAGTCAGAAACGATGTAAACTACACGCCCTTAACGGATATAGGTCGACTTAACCAATAACCCTGTATATCTGCCTACTCTACGAATAGTGGCGTTAGTGTATATGTTCCGCGAACGAAACTGTGGTCTAGGATTTCATCATCAGCCCACATACGTCCCACTGCTGGGCACGGGCCTCCTCTACAACTGAGAGGGTTTAGGCCTTAGTCCGCCACGCTGGCCTAGTGCGGGTTGGCGGACTACACGCCTAAGAAATTCCTCAGAACTTTTATGTGTGCAGGTTTCATCACGATGTTTTCCTTCACCGTTAAAGTACGTGATAATTCTTTGTGAATACACACATAACTTCGAAAAGTCAGAGGTGTGTGCCTGGGGTTTGAACTCGCGACCGTCGAGATTCTCGACCGCGTGCCTAAACCTCGAGGCCATCACGACTTATTCTTGTATTTAGTTATCATTAACGTTATTTGTACAAGAATCTAGTAAACGAAGGTTGATTTCCGACAATTAGTGAGTCTAGGCCCCAGACAAACACTAAATATTCTAGACCAATCTGTTCCATTGTAGATCTTGTGTTGATAAACAGACTCGGGAATCGCAATACATCTCTATTAATATGCAAGAGACAAATTACGTTAATGTAGAATAGATCTGAGTGACCACTACGGTTAATCTGGAAGTCTATCAATAAATAAATACACCCAACAGTCACATACATAGTTCTGACCCCATATTAAGATACGAGTCTTGTGTCGTGGGTATCACAAACTACGAGAGACTTTTCGCTCTCACAAACACCCAGAACCGAAACAAATATTTGTGGATTACACAAACATTTGTCTCGGTGCGGGGATCGAACCGGCGGCCTCTCATTTCGCAAGCTGGTGTCTTGCCAACTGCGCCACGGGGCTGTCATAATCAATATATTATCATCATCATCATCGTCAGCGCATATACGACTCACTGCTGGGCACTGGTCTCCTCTACAATTAAGAGGGTTTAGGCTTTAGTCCACCACTCTGGCCTAATACGGGTTGGCGGACACACCTAATAAATTCTTAAGAGTTTTTGGATTGTGCAGGTTTCCTCACGATGTTTTCTTGTCTATATGTGTTTAATTTTCGTGTCTAAACATCACCGGTGCAATAGCTCCAATCACTCGCGCGAGTCACTGGACTAAGCCGTCCAACTGGCATCTGCCTAATTGAATATTTACCTCGACACTCAACCGGAGTGCACGTCCAACCGACCTGGGCTCACAATGACCGCGATTTCGATTGAACGTCGGGATTGCATTGTTTCTGTAATTGGTAATACATACGTACGTATATTCACGCTTGTATTTCCGAGGTAGGCATGCAAACATCTCTATTTTTATCCAATATTTTGGCACTTATTATGTCCCGCGTAACAACAACCTATGTGTATACCAGTGTTGGTACTTCCATAGTATGTATTGTGAATATGTTATGTTATTCTAAAAATTATTATGTTATTAATCGTACAATATGTCCTTAATATTTGTTATTTTGTTTTGGATTCGTTTTTGTCAACTAGAAGGGTGCTTGATGTCTGCGACACAGTTACAATACTCTTGCAGGCGTCAACGCTTATTCTAACTTTTCTTGTTTCTGAATTTTCTTGTTGTTATTTTAAAATATTATAAATAAATAAAAAAAATAAAAAATAGAAGCCCAAAAGCCCAGCTTGCCGTACAAAATTCCGAATAAAAATCTTTAAGCTTTAAATCTTTGTTTAACAAAAGGAATTTGACATATAAATGAGAATATACTGACCCCACGATAAGGAATTATAAACTAGGCATTACACAACTGGTGTATATCATGACCCATAATATATGTACGTCCCACTGCTGGGCACGGGCGTCCTCTATAACTAAGAGGGGTTAGGTCTTAGTCCACCAAGCTGGTCTAGTGTGAATTGGCGAACTATACGTAATTAAAAAAATCCTTGCTGCGATTTCTTAAGTGTGCAGGTATTCTCATTCTTAAAAATGCGCCTGGGTTTTTTTACTTAGTCTAGTTGGTCACGGGTTCAAATCACACTAAATACTTTTCAAAGTGTGTGTATGGAAAAATAAAATAAGTCCCTCTAGGGCTTATATCTTACTTGTAACACTCCTAATAACTTTAATAGTCCACAACAGTACATAGTGATTAGATATTGACTGCTTCGTGGTCGCCAAGTGTGTCGTTTGATCTAGAGGTCTCGGATTCGATGCCCAGGTCGGACAAAGTGTTAATGGGTTTTTCCGTTAGGAAATTTTCAGTAGCAGCACGGAGTCTGGATACCTGGCGAAATGTGAGTGCAGAAATGCACCTCAGCCTCTCTGTTGTAGAGGAGGCCCGTGCCCAGCAGTGGGACGTATCATCATCAGCCCATATACGTCCCACTGCTGGGCACGGGCGTCCCCTACAACTGAGAGGGTTTAGGCCTTAGTCTAGTGCGGGTTGGCGGACTACACACCTAAGAAATTCTTAAGAACTTTTAGGTGTGCAGGTTTCCTCGAAGCCATCACTGCTTATACATATGTATTTGTACAATAAATAAATAATAAATGATGATGATGATGAATTTAAACTACTAATCCTTTTCAACACTAACCACACTCCGAATAGTTATCCAGCCCATTAAACCGCATTCAATCCGTCAATGCACCCAAGCTGACGTAAACGGATTAACCCAACGTGCATCCCTTGACCTGAAGCTAATGCAGATGTACTCGGGAACAATGCCTTGGTAATTACCCGTATGGTACGTGGTCGGAGTGCTTGGCAGGCTAGTGTTACTTGTAGTAAATATTCAATTAGTCTCGACTGGTGACATACATAACCTCACGCCTGTATTCCCCGAAGGAGTAGGCAGAGGTACATTACTGCACCCACATTACGCCAGGTATGTATCAGTCCCACGTAATAGGGGGCGAGCCTATTGTGTTTTTTTGGGCGGCCAGACTCCGTGCTGGTACTGAGAATTACCTAACAGAAAAACCCAATAACATTGCCCGAACCGAGAATCGAACCCGGGATCTCTAGATCGCACGGCACATACTTAATATTAATCCAAATATTTCAGTGAAACATTACTCGTATTAACAAAGCGTCTAATGACGTCTTGAATTCAACAAGTAAAATATCTTTGTCCGAAGTATAACTTCGATCCCCAATTTACAACAGGTGCCCTGAATCGGCTTTTCAAACATTAGCCTGTCGAGAATTTGGGATCGATTACAATGAGTAATAACGTTTCAATAGGGATGTTGACATAAATAGCGAATGTATGAAAAGATATTTTTTTGCCATAGCAGGGAATATTAGAATGGCGAAAATCATATTTTGTAAATGTAAATATGAGTAATAAATTAATTAAAAATAATTAAAAATGTTTAAAATAATTCCAAATATCAAGTGATATTTATAAGATATCAATACCTTAATGGTATTGTTTCATTCCTAATTTGACAGCAGTTTGTTGTATTTAATACACTGTTTCGTCATCAAGACCAGGTGACAGCTTGGAGCGTTTAGGCGCGAAATTTAAACACTAAACGAAGTAAAGTCGTTTTTTTATTTAAAATTTATGAATAAAAAAATTAAGTATATTTTTTCGTAATATTTACGTTCTTGTCTATAAAATGAAAACAGTTCCAAATATTTGTCAACATCCCTATTGTCGAACTAATTTATAATTCATTTATAACCACGATTACCATAGAAGTCAAGTCGGCAGTGGTTATAGAATTAAATGAGGAGTCGGAGGTTTGATATCCCGACAGAGACAGTTTTTCTTCATCGTCATGCATTAATACCCAAAGGGGTAGCCAGGGATGTGTTTACACATTCAATTTTCACCAACAGCTATAGTCACAACTATTTAGAGACTTATCTTTCTTCGGTCACTTTATCAAATATCCAACTCTTTACATTTATATCATTATGGTAAAATCAAATAATGCTTAACCCGTACCGGAAATCGAACCTTAGATCTCACGATCGCATGGCAAACATTATATATTGGAACAACGAGACAATTAAAAAATATTTATTTTGAAAACCTCCTAATATAACAGATTTATAATAACACTCTTAAAAAAAAACTTCGTTAATTTATAAATCAAATTTAATAAGCCTTTCTCAGATTTCCACAAGCATTTTTGAGTCGACATTGTAACAGGTTATTTTTTTAAGGTTTAAAGCAAAAAAAACTCCCTTAAAAAATGTCGAACATTCCAGCACCTAAACGTTTAAAACCGGTACAAAACCTTAAATTTAGCACTTGGATCACACTCGAGTTGATTTGTGGTCCTCTGCGAAAGATGTATCGGACCCCTTGGACCGACGGGCTTTGGAGACCGAGATAAATCTAATACAACATTGAAAGGGTTATTTGTGGCCTTGTTACGGTCCATTGTAATCTTTTTAAGTGTTAAAGAATATAAATTGTTCTCTGTATTAGACTTTATAGCTTTATTTTGAAATACTGTGTGCATTCATAATTAATGATCACGTATGTACTTTAACGGTGAAGGAAAACATCTTGAAGTAACATGCACAGCTAAAAGATCTTAGGAATTTCTTAGGTGTGTATTCCGCCAACCTGCACTAGGCCAGCGTGGTGGACTAAGACTTAAACCATCTCATTTGTAGAGAAGGCCTAGTAAAGGGACGCATATGGGCTGAAAATGTTGAATATTTTAAAATACTGGTCCCGGGCACAAGTATCTGTTTTGTAATCTACAGGTCGACGATTCTCGTGAAATGTGCTACAGGCTATTTCTATTAGATGATACTCAGTAGCAGAATGGAGACTTATATTACCAGCAATAGGTTCGCGATCCTATTACGTAGGGCTAAAACACAGCTGGCGAAATATGGTTGCATGCACCTCTGCCTACCCATTGGGGAATATAGGCGTGAATGGGAGTGCGAAAAAAAGTTTGCTAGTTACGCTTTGACCGTTGAACCGATTTTGAAGAATTTTGCTTCTGAAATAGATGATACTCTCAAAACATTTAAAAGGCTAGTTTTTATCCCTAAATCAGGCTATATACCAGTGGCGGTACTTCCATAAAAGCCCAAATCTTAATCTTTAAGCTATCTTCTTGATCTTTAAAGCTTTGAATCTTTATTTAACCAACGCTATTTGACATATACATGAGAATATCCTGACCCCACAATACAACACAATATAATAGCTGCGGTGATTAAAAACACCGTAAACTTAAAAAAATATCAAATATCTGAGGAATTGACAAGTTTTTATTCAGAAGAAACACATTTGTTAAAAAACAAACCCAATTTTTTCTTACAAATAATTTGTCTTTAAGCTCAAGACAATCTACAGAAACATACAAGCAAGATGTAATAGAACAATAACAATAAGAATGATATGTAACAATCATACGTCAAGCACGCTGTACGGAGCCAATCTTGGCTCAACTATCTCACGGTTATTTCAATAAACACACGGAATTTCATAAAGCCATGCGAATATAACAACCTCAATGTTTGTTTAGGATCTTGGCTACACTTTACTCTGCGAGCATTTTGAATAGCTCGCTTGGTAGTTTCATTCCAATTTGAGTTTTGAATGAAATACTGTTTTACATTAGTAACACCACGAATATTTGTTTTAAATATAACGATTTTGGGATCAGCAATACAATACAATACAAAGTTATTTCATTCAAATCATAACAGAAATTAAAGTTACTACAAAATTGCATTAAATTGTAATGCTTATGGTACTAGAATGGGCGGCTTTTACGCTGTAAGCGATCTTTTCCAAGCAACCTTCGTATGAATTGTGTTGGAAATCTAAGTATGTGGTGGTTCACAATAAAAAAAATGAAGAGAAGACTAAAATATGACATCAAAAATCATTATTTGAGAATACTACATACATACATAAACTCACGGTTGTCTCCCGTTGGGGCAGGCCGAGGCTGGAGCGCCAGTGTTACGGTCCAAACACACGTTTTTCGCTTTCTTAACTGACATTATCCTCTTCATGCATGCACGTTGGTTTCGGAGAGTCTTTATATGACCTTTTTTTTAATAAATCACTTCACCATCAGCCCAAATACGTCCCACTGCTGGGCACGGGCCTCCTCTACAACTGAGAGGGTTTAGGCCTCAGTCCACCACGCTGGCCTAGCGCGGGTTGACGGACTACACACCTAAGAAATTCCTAAGAACTTTTAGGTGTGCCGGTTTTATCACGATGTTTTCCTTCACAGTTAAAGCAAGTGATAATTCATTGTGAATACACACATAACTTCGAAACGTCAGAGGTGTGTGCCTGGGGTTTGAACCTGCGACCGCCGAAATTCTCGACCGCGCGCCTAAACCTCGAGGCCATCACTGCTTCAATAATCGCTTCTCTATTCTTCTATTCTACTTATTAGGTGTTTATATTATGTAGGTGCACCTAGAACGTCTTCGATGACGTCACCACTCATCTTTGCACAGTAAATCTGTTTTGTAATCTTTTTAATGTAGTTTGGCCACATTTAAGCATCCCCCTCTCAATTTTATCAATAGATTCTAAGAGAATACTCATACATAAATAACTATTAAGTACAATAATACATATGCCATGCTACGTAATGATTTCTAACAATCAAATAAGCCAGGTCTTTGAAGTGAGTTAAAAATAGCTCCATTCTTAACTACAAACTAGTAAGTACGCTTAAAGCGCAATTTATGCGCAGACTACGCTCTGGTGTGCTCGAAGCAACAATAGCAAGTTGTTTGCGGGAAATCCTACTGCACCTGCGGCCCAGTTTACAAAGACAAGATTTATTGTACAATGCTTCTCAATTGCATGATTTTTTATATACATACATGGTGTATTCTGACCGTGATCGGAAACTAAGGCAGGTAATAGCTAAGGTAATTACAAACCCCTTGGCGTTAAAGAAAACCCCGACAAAATTAAAAGTTTTGGCGTTTTCATACTTACCTTGTACATTTAATACTTATGGTTGTTAGGAGAACGTCAAATTTTTTATATTTTGTCGGGTTTTTTTTAGCGCCAGGGAGTTTGTAATCACCGTTGCTATTTTCTGTTTCATGGCCGAATACTGAAACGCTACTTAATCTGAGGGCGACTTATATTTAAGTGGCTGTTATAATTTAAGCGGTATTATACTTAAAAAATGACATGTAAAAGAACTTTTTGTGGTAATGTTGCCATTTATGGAAATTTAAGTGGGCATTAGTTAATCATAGTCTTAAAACCGATAAATGATGTTTCAGTTTACCATTTAAATTATAACAGCCACTTAAATATAAGTCGCCCTCAGATTAAGTAGCGTTTCAGTATTCGGCCATTAGTTTTCGATCACGGTCTTTTTAAACCGTGTATAACGTCACGCTTGTATTTAATGAATTATCACTTGCTATAACGGTGAAGGAAATCATCGTGATAAAACATGCACACCTAAAAGTTCTTAGGAATTTCTAAGGCGTGTGGTCCGCCAACCCGCACTAGGCCAGCGTGGTGGACTAAGGCCTAAACCCTCTCAGTTGTAGAGGAGGCCCGTGCCCAGCAGTGGGACGTATTTGGGCTGATGATGAATGAAATGAATGATTTCTGTACCCAGATCTTGCTATATACCAGTCCCACGTAATAGTGGGCGAGCCTATTGCAGTTGAAGTTGTCAGTATATTGACAAATTCTTTCCCCGTTTTTGTAACATTTTCCATTGCTGCTCCGCTCCTATAGTGTGATGATAAATACCCTATAGTGTTACTCAAACTGGGTACACGAACCCCTAGGGGTGCGTCATTCGACGGCAAGGAGTTTGCGAGGATTTGTTCATTTTTTTTCTAAAATTGACTGCATTTGAAACAAGAAACAAGCACACCCATCACATTTATATTAAAAAGATGTTTGTTTTGAGACTTTGTTTTCTTTTATTGAAATGAAAACCTTATTTTCTTTAACAGACAATTTTATTATTTTCTTGAAGGGGGGGGGATTTAATTAATTACTTTAGGCTTAAGGGGTTCGTGAAACCGAAAATTTGAGAAACCCTAGCCTATAGCATTCCTCGATAAATAGGCTATACTAACACTGTAAGATTTTTTTTAAATCCGACCAGTAACTCCTGAGAATGGCGCGTTCAAACAAACAAACAAACTCTTCAGCTTTATTATAGTAGTATAGCTGTGCCCGCGACTTCGTCCGCGCGGAAAATTAATTTTTAATAAGAAAATTTATAAACTAAAAGTAGCCTAAGTTACGTCTTACTACATCAGCTATCTGCCAGTGAAAGTCCCGATAAAATCTGTCCACCGGTTTCAGAGATTAGCAGGAACAAACAGACAGACAGACAGACAGACAAAAATTGTAAAAAAAACTTTATTTTGGTACATGTACCGTGTATACATATACATTTATTAAAAAGCGGTTATTTCAATATCACAAACAGACACTCCAATTTTATATATTTGTATAGATTACATAAATTGGTATAGCTACCAAAACAACACTGATCATACCTGAGCTCCCAATAAACGCAATATCACTTCCATTGATCAGACAAGTCACGAAATATTAAAGTGGTGTGCAACCGCATTCCATTGATGTTTCAACTCGCATTCGGAATAGGAAATGGGCCTAATCCGCCCTATTCAGGAGACACAGACACCCTTGAGTCCCACTCGACGGGAGATAGGCGATAAACCTCTAGCATATTTTTATGAAAGTCAAAGTTAAAATCCAAATATTGTTTATACAATTAGACTTTTACAAGTACTTTTAAATCATCAGTTTAAATGAGCTAACCTGCACTAGGCCAGCGTAATAGACTAAGGCCTAAACCTTCTCAGTTGTAGAGGAGGCCCGTGCCCAGCAGTGGGAAGTGTATATGCTGATAATGAACGATAAAAATTTTAATTTACTATGAAATTTTTATAAAATATTACTACAAGGGCTAACAATTGGATTTTAATTAATTTCGGTATAGAGAGATGACACTTTGCATTAACACAAACGTAATTTTTATTATCCCACGCAATTTTAAGTCAATAAAAAGTTCTGACTCGTGAAGGATTTGAACCTCCGCCCTCCGATGTTCAAGCGTAAGTTTATATCGGCGCTCTAACCTACTGAGCTAACGAGTCTTATACGTGTGCGGCCAATGTGTGGAGTGTAGGAGCAGCGTGACGTCAGAATTGCGAAATCTAGACTTAGACATCAAAATTGGGCTTCAGTCCAATAGCATTATTCTGTGGTAGCACGATCATACGCACACATAAGATCGGTTGAGAAACGAAAGCATAGAAACTTGAATTGACAATTTTTTGTTTATTAGACACCCACTCCGCTCCACTATTTATAATATAACTAGCTTTTGCCCGCGACTCCGTCCGCGTAGACTACAGGGTTGGGTTCAGAAAGAAAATAAGTTGTAGTCTATTTTACTATTTTATTATTATTTTAATCATTTTTATTTTACCCCCTTTTTTGTATTTTTTTTACAAAATTTGAATGTCATATTTATTTATATCTTATCAACAGCCTAAAAAATAAGTTCTGCTTCTAGCTTTAAAAATGACAATACTTCCATACAAACTTTCATCCCTCCCTTTCAACCCCTTAAAACACTTATTCCGCAATAAAAAGTAGCCTATGTCCTTTCTCAGTCTCTTAACTAGCTGTGTACCAAACATTTAAATCGGTTCAGTAGTTTTAGCAGGAAAGCAAGACAGACAGAAAGACAGAGTTACTTTCGCATTTATAATATTACAGTAAGGAGTAAGGATATATTACTTTGAAAAGTTAGAGGAGATATCTGGGCTTTACACGCGACTAAAGTTTTTTCAGTCCTGATGAAACTTTCACTAGTAAAACTTCAGATTTAGAGTTGCGTGCATACCGCTTTGTTGATCCGGGGTCACTCTTTCTATATTCGGTAACAAGCAGGCCGGCATAACAACGTCGACTAGTGAGAGACGAGACAGACAGAGGTTGATTGTTTCGAGACAGTATTGCTGTTTTATCGTGTATTATGGCCCTATCCCACCACACACCCGCCACTGTAACTCTTGTGCTCCAGGATCAACAGCGGCACGCACAGTGTTGACGCCGTACAATGAAGCTCAGCGAATCTACGGGGACCTAAATTTGTCATAATCCCGCAACGAAGTTAATCAGAAAGACAAAATAAAGGAGGATTTGGAAAACAACGAGTTGTCCACTTCCCTCCACAGCAAAGCGGGTGACAAAAACATTGAGCTATGAGGTTTCACACTCACATAAAAATGAAAGACAATTACAATTAGTCAAATTAGACGCAATTAACGCACCACGTATAAATAACTACTTACATATATGAGATTTGTTGAGTAAATTGGACCTAAGGTGCGAGCTGTTATGTACACTTCCAATAATAGGCATGGCAAAAACGCTGAAAAGCACGGAAGTTCTTCCTAGATTCCACGAGGTCTGTATAATAAACAACACCAGAAGTTACCTAGTTAGTTAATTTTATCGTGTATGTAAACTTTGTTTTCCTTTACTGTTATACGTGATAATTCTTTCTGAACTAAGGACTAAGGCCTAAACCCTCTCAGTTGTAGAGGAGGGCCGTGCCCACTAGTGAGACGTATATGGGCTGATGTTGATGATGTAAACTATTTCATTTACATTGTACAATCAACTTTATCTTGTAGTAATGACAATTGCTATTGGCATGAAGCCCATTTTTTTTATTTAAATGTGTAGTGATGCAGTAGTGACGTCACGCTGCTCCTACACTCCGCACATTGGCCGCACACGAACAAGACTCGTTAGCTCAGTAGGTTAGAGCGCCGATATACACATAAGGTAATGGCACTAGTAGTAGACCATGTACCGGTAGTTGACCACCAATGCACATAAACAGATAAAATAAGAATTCGCGGCATATTTTTAAACTAATTCCATATTGAGTAGTCAGTGCTGTCATGTGGTCTACGAAGCGCGCAAACTACGACTCCATTATTTTCAAATATTAAAAATAGCCTCCAGTTGTTTGTTGATTGACGCACCGTAAATCTATTATTCGATTTTTTGTCATAATTTTCTTAAGGATTGAAAAAGTTTGAAGTTAAATATTAACAACTTTGTCACCTTGTTGATGATAAGTGTTTTGCTTTTCTTATTCGTTAGGGATTAATTGAGGTAACAGGGTATTTAAAATACGAAAATTTGTTTACAAGATTGAGATGTGGGGGTGGTCCACTACTGATTCCGTTTTAGCACGATTTTCTAGTAATTGACCAGGATGGTCAACTTCTGATGAATTTCTGTATCATGTAAATGTACTGTACGGAATAATATATGAAGGGCATCATCAATTAGAATTAACTATTTTATTTACTTTTACAATAACTTAATTTTATTTAGTAGTTGACCACCTTTATTGTAAGTTACGATCAGTTACTAAAACCAAATTTTCACCTTGTAGATGTCTGGGAAAAGGGGTACATTCCTAAATTATACTGAAGCTGCAATGCTCTCAGCAGTAAATGTCGTTCGTCTTCATAAAACACCCATAAGAACGGCTGAAAAAAAAAATCCTCTCACAATAATGATGGTGTTTTGGAAACCACAATGGAACCATCGGCAACTGCGGTACATATTACTGTTGGTGACGAACTAGTGCTAGTGACGATCCCAGGATCACCAGCAATTAGCATTGCTGATGACATATTTGAAACCACTCTAGATCAATTTGACATCATAGGTCCTAACGATATGCTTGAAAATATGCGTAAACTTTCAACTACTGTTGTCTGATTAAGAATCTGACAAAAGCCTCGGCAAAAAGTAAATGTTGAATTTGTCATATTTAAGTACGGCATTGAGGTTTAGGCACGCGGTCGAGAATCTCGACGGTCGCAGGTTCAAACCCCAGGCACACATGACTGACTTTTCGAAGTTGCATATGTGTGTATTGATAAAGAATTATCACGCACTTTAACGGTGAAGGAAAACATCGCGATGAAACCTGCACACCTAAAAGTTCTTAGGAATTTCTTAGGTGTGTAGTCCGCCAACCCGCACTAAGCCAGCGTGATGGACTAAGGCCTAAACCCTCTCAATTGTAGAGTAGGCCCGTGCCCAACAGTGGGACGTATATGGGCTGATGATGATGATGATGATGAAGTACGATAATAACTTTTATCCCGGAAAAGTACTTAAAGCTATAAAAAAAAAACAGCTACAATATCATCGATGAAAGCAAATGGTCGATTGTGGAAATGGCCAGAACATTTATTAACGAGCGGGGGATGTTATTGTTATTATATTTCAAATAAAACGCAAAGTTGTCTTAATTTGCCTTCTTATTTAACAAATAATTAAAAAATCTGAATGGTCAACTACTGATGCAAAACATGGTCAACTACTAGTTTTTAGGTGGTCAACTACTAAATCTCTTATATTAAGTTTTATTTTCATTTTTTTACTTGAATGCAACCATTGTACAAGAAAAAATACTAGCTCGTTTCGTTAAAAGACTTGCACAGAGTTAACAAAACAAAACACTCATTGAATTCGAATGATGATTAAAGTTAGGCATTAAAAAAGAAATTTCTGTGTCCTTAAGTGGTCAATTACTAGTGCTATTACCTTACGCTTGAACATCGGAGGGCGGAGGTTCAAATCCTTCACGAGTCAGAACTTTTTATGCACCACTTGCAAATAATATTTCTATTAAATTGATCTCAATTTCGAACGAAATCGATCCTTACAGCAGCGTTTTTTATAATTAAATGGCAAGTGACCCTATTAGCATCTGATGATGTAAAGCGCACTCCATATAAATAGAGGGTGGAGTGGTGAAAAACAATTACAAAAGATATGTTTTTTTATCGGTTATCCAAGTAGACACAAAAATGTTTCCTTTAACAAAAAGGACCTCAGGAAAATTGAGCCACTAAAGAAAGTGTGCCACGTTCCGGGATCAGCCAGTGTATATCCGGTTTTCGGGGGGGCTTCAATCATGGTGAAAGGATGACCGTGCCGGCATTTTTTGGCCGGTTTCTCGCGGTCGGTCCTTTGTTCACCATGGTATTAGTCCCCCAAACTTCTTCACAAGATAGGTGAAGACCAACGGGAGATCATCATCTCTCGCTGGTCGGCACTTTTTCTGGACTCCATTACACTTACCATCAGGTGCAATGGGGTCACTTTGCCGTGCCAGTATAAAAAAAAAGTAGTTACATCAGTTTTGAAGTCAGATTTCCCAATAGGCAGAACTGCATTTCGAGTTGGCTACATGTATATTTATCCAGTATCTCATGTTGTTTTTCGCTTGTTCAACTTGCCAGAATATCAAAACATTTTGCCGACATAGACGATAACAGACAGGCTCGCCGCAAGCGGGCGTGTAAAGCGTGCATCGAGAGCTGTCCAGGGGGATGGCAATTCGAGCGATTCATAATTAAAGGGTAACACTCGTTGAGAAACAAGTACGTCTTCAACTTTTATATTTTTACTTGCAACTGACAATTCCAACGACTGAGCTCGAACTGCTCAGCGACACCATTTTTATACAGATCAATTGACGGTCTTATTTTTAAATATTTTTACAAAGTCCAATATATATTCATATTATATTAATCAAGATGATATTCTCATTAAAGTTATTGACATTTTTTATTATACTTATAAGTAATAAAATAATCATTTTGCAATTTTACTATATATTACTACAGTAATTAGGTATTAGTAAAAGTTTTGTAAGCATAAGCTTTCAATAAGTTGTCTTTTTTTGTTTAATTGTAAGGTATTATAATGAAATACATTTATAATTAGTAAATATTACTATTAATGTCGTGCGATCTAGAGGTCCTGGGTTCGATTCCTAGGTCGGGCAAAGTGTTATTGGGTTTTTCCATTAGGAAATTCTCAGTAACAGCACGGAGTCTGGAAATGGAATGGCAAAACAGCAATAGGCTCGCCCCCTATTACGTGGGACTGATACATACCTGGCGAAATGTGGGTGCAGAAATGCACCTCTGCCTACCCCTTCGGGGAATAGAGGCGTGAGTTTATGTATGTATGTATTACTATTTAGGCTAACATAATGTAATTCTAGTCCTTGTTTAATACCCACCCAACCTTAAGTATAAGAATGTCATCACATTTTAGATACAAGTAAGTTGATACAATAACTTTTTAGGTATATAATCTCTAATTTTTAATTTATTTTTTAGTTGTAAAGTGTAGGGTGTTATAATCGGGTTTGCACGCGGGCGTTAAGAAGCTAGCGGCGGGCCTGATAACAGAGACTTTCTGCCGAATACTGAAACGCTACTTAATCTGAGGGCGACTTATATTTAAGTGGCTGTTATAATTTAAGCGGTATACTGAAACATCATTTATCGGTTTTAAGACTGTGATTAACTAATGCCCACTAAAATTTCCATAAATGGCAACATTACCACAAAAAGTTCTATTACATGACATTTTTAACCCTACACTGCATTCAGTGCCATATATGTCACAACCAATAAAATTAATATTTTTTCTAATTTTATCCAAGTAACTAGTCTTTGATTATGATAGCATAGTGATAATAGTCAATGACATTCAATTAGTACCTTAATTGGAGTTAGGTGGCCGCACCTCCTCCCACAGTTAGCCATTCAATCGAAAAAGTTTGATTATTTGGCGCGTGCGGCTCGAATGAGATTTGAAAATATAGAAAATAATAGTTATTGACGGAGTGCGACAGTGGAAAAAATGTTTTTATATCGAAAATACTGTGTACTAAGCAAATGTAAGTATTATTTTTTGATTTGACATTGTTTTGATACTAAAATTTTATAATTACTGTTTGTTCCCGATGTGTCACTTCATGCAGTGACGGTCCAAAATTAGGTACTTTTAATAATTTTGATATGTTGTTTTTATTTTACATAATGGCGAAGAAAAGTTTATCTAGCGTTCAAATCCAAAATTATTTGACAATACCATCAGGCAGCAAAGACGAACAACACTGAGAGCTGAAAGTGATGATGATATTGCCGCAATTCGAACTTTTTGAAACTTTTAGCAATGCGGATGATGGAAAGCAATATGTTTCACCATAGAGGAATGATCTCGCTGCACCATTATCAGGTTTCCATAATAATGTGACTGGTATGCAGCAGCATATAAACCCCAGGGGTTCAAATCCTGCAGTTTCAAGAACGTCTAGATCAACTGCTATACGAACACGTCAGATTGTATGTTCCGCTTATACTTACCACGGGAAGCTACTTCTACACCTACTACATCCGCACTCAGAAGAAAGCGAAATATTATTTGTAAAAAAATAACAGCTTTCAAACCAACCAATCGTGAGTTTTGTGGGCGAACCGATCTAGAGCCACCGATTGCAGAACTCGAAACGCCATTGTAATATTTCTTGTACTTCTTTGATAATGAATTTCCATTATCCAACGTAGAAGAAATGCATAAGTTTTTGTTGGAAAAGAACCTACTCAAAAAGTAAGGAGGATTTGTAAAAAAACAACAGAAATATTTAGATGTCGGCTGCCTCCTGAATTGTACGCAACTATAATCAGCACATGAGTAGAGTCGACTTGCTCGACTCATTCCTGGGAAAGTACAAAATAAAGATGAGGACAAAGAAGTGGTACTTGAGGCTTTTTTACCATTTTCTCGACATCGCCACCATAAATAGTTGGTTGCTATATAGAAGAGTTGGGGAGATACGACAAGACGCAACACCGCTGAATTTAAAAGACTTCAAGTTAGAAGTGGCAAAGAGCCTCTGCATGTGTGGTCAGGTAATGAAAAAGAAAAAGGCCGACCGTCTTCTGCAAGTAAGGATATAATAGATATAGTGAAGAAAAGAATGAGAGCCAATGTAACAATTCTTCCTCCTCGTGACGTAAGGCGTGATGGATATGAGCACTTTCCTATACCCATATTTCTTGACAGAAGTGCCAACGATGCAAGTATCTTGGCTGCAAAGGAAAGTCGATTGTTGCGTGCGAGAAATGTACCTGGTCGAACTTTGTTTCAAAGAAAAAATAAAAACTGCTTCCGTTTGTTTCCCCTATATTTGTAACAAATATAGGTAAGTCATTGCATGTTGTGCCATATATGGCACAAAATAAAAAAACCGTTTTTCTCCATTATTATTTGTTTTTTAATTTTTAAACTATTTTTCCCAGTTTTCAGACCACAAATATGAGTAGGTAAGATTTTTTTTCTGAAGAAAAAAAAAATCATGCAGTGTAGGGTTAAGTATATACCGCTTAAATTATAACAGCCACATAAATATATTATATAAGCCGCCCTCAGAATAAGTAGCGTTTCAGTATACGGCCACTAGTAAGGTCCTTATTAAGCGTATAGGTTCAGGGGAGTGTTACAAGTCTGATATGTATACGTGTATCTTACAGTAGATGTTTTTGAGGCTAATATCAAAAGAGAAGAACAGAATATCCAGTGAGAAAATTCTCCAACAATTTTGCTGAAAACATTTAACGCGAAGGGAGTTCTAAAATTGTAAAGACACGTTTCCTGAAGACATTTATATGAAGAGGCATAAAAAGATCTGACTCGTGAAGGATTTGAACCTCCGCCCTCCGATGTTCAAGCGTAAGTTTATATCGGCGCTCTAACCTACTGAGCTAACGAGTCTTGTACGTGTGCGGAGTGTAGGAGCAGCGTGACGTCATATTGCATCACAGACATTAGAATACAAGATTGGGCTTCACTCCAAAAGCAATTGCAAATTAAAACCCACGACTCTTGTGTCAAAACGTGCTAGCATTATATATTTACATACATTCATATACACTTAAACCTTTATCCACGAAGGGGCAGGCAGAGGTGCATTTCTGCAACCGATTTTCAAGTTAATACGTGGAGAATTAGCCCAGGAGATGAATATGTCTATCAGTAAAAAAGAGAGTAAGTAAGCGATAGGAAATATATACCTGGACTAGACTAAGTTCAGCCGTAGAGACTATTCCACCACACATCCACTACTGCAACTCCAGTACACCAGGAGCGACAAAACAGAAATGACACTAAGGAAAGCTCATCGAGTCTCTATGGGGACCTTGCTTGTCCAACCCCGCAACCCCTGCCTGGGTCTATTTTTCCTGATAAGTTGAACGCTGGAGCCTTTAAGAGTAGAGTGAACAGGTTTCTTTTGGATGGGCGTGTACCACCCTCGTCTTCATCTACACTTTCCATCAGGTGAGATGGAAGACAAACGCCTATTCCATTAAACTATAAAAAAGAAAAGGTAATCAGAATAAAATAACCACATACATAACCTCACACCTTTATTGCTCCCCAATTTGGAGGAGTCCACAATTGGACGGTGCGCTGGGCGGAAGCGGACCATTTAGGGCGCTTCTCGCCCTGAGATGCCGCGAAACCGGCCTAAATGCGCGAGATGGTCACCGAGAGGTTTTAGTCGGTATGCTGGCGTATGACTTTGGTTAGGGACCCAACTTAGCTAAGCGGGCAATAATTGTTCGGCGCGCCAAGTTGGAAGGCCAGAGACTCCGACATACCCCTTTCGGCCTCCCCTCGAGGTATCGAACAGGGGAGGTTAAGGCGTTTTCCTCTCGTAAAAAAATTAAAAAAAACACCTTTATTGCTCGAAGAAGAGGGTAGGCAGAGGTGCATTTGTGCACGCACTTTTCAACAATTGTGTTTTCGTCCCACGTGATAAGGGGGCAAGCCGCTTGCCGTTTTTAAGGCACAAATCCGGACTCTGTCATGCTACTGAGAATTTGGTAATGGAAAAACCCAAAAACACTTTTCGACCCGGCAATCGAACCCAGGAACTCTAGATCGCACGGCACATACAATAAAACAAATAGTAGTTGCAAATATATATAACACTTTTTGCAATAAACAGCAATAGACTTAGTACTTACATAGGTAATTATAGAATGTGGTAGTAAGGAGGAGTTTGACCACATTAATCTCCTTAAAACGAAGAAGCCCTTGGCGTCGATTAATATTTACCCCTTGGGTCATCATCTCGTCTATTTTCGGCAGTAAAGCAATATGATATTTTTGTTTTACATTCGATGTGTCATCTGTAGTGCATCAGAATAATGCTATTGGATAGAAGCCCAATTTTTTCATGTCCTGAGTCTAGATTACGGAATACTGACGTCACGCTGCTCCTACACTCCACATATTAGTCGCACACGTACAAGACTCGTTAGCTCAGTAGGTTAGAGCGCCGATATAAACATACGCTTGAACATCGGAGGGCGGAGGTTCAAATCCTTCACGAGTCAAACCTTTTTATGCTCCGTCATATAACTTCCCCCAGCCAACGTGCTTTTAAAACTTTTGAACTGCCTTCGTGATAAATTTTGTGAAGAAATTTTCACTGGATATTCTGTTCATTCTCTTTGATGTGAGCCTCAAAAAGCATCGACTATAAGATACAGTACCCCTACACAATCTCTGCCTTCTTACATTCCATCCAAAGGTTCTCTGGAAGAGGTCGCTCTCAGCGAAAAGACCGCCTATTGTTTCACTTGTTTATTAGTAACTCCTTTAATGTAAATTATTATACAAATGTTGGTATCGATATAGAATTATCTATCTATCTAAACGTATACTAATTATGTTTCTCATTACTGTCAAACTCCTCTTAAACTAAACTCTTATAAAGAACACGGTTTAAAAACTTGGCTTCATCAATCACATTGTCAAAGTTTTGATATTCTAGTAAGAAGAAGAAGCAAAATGCAGCATGAGATAGTGATAAATATATGTATAATCAACTCGAAATGCATAGCTACCTGTTGGGACCACTGACGTCAAACCTGATGTAAAAGAACCCGATTGATTTCTTTAGTGGTTAAATTTTCCTTAGGCTTTATTTGGTAAAGAGAAGATTCTCATCTAAGTAGATATACTTAGATAACCGATAAAAACAAGTCATTTATAATCGTTTTCTACCACTCCACCCTCTATTTGGATGCAGTGCGCTTTACATCAGTAGCTAATGGCGTCACTTGCATTATAAAAAAATGCTGTTTTAAGGATCGATTTCGTTCAAAATTTTAATATCAATCCAATAGAAATATTGATTGCAAGTGGTGCATAAAAAGTTCTGACTCGTGAAGGATTTGAACCTCCGCCCTCCGATGTTCAAGCGTATGTTTATATCGGCGCTCTAACCTACTGAGCTAACGAGTCTTGTACGTGTGCGGCAAATGTGCGGAGTGTAGGAGCAGCGTGACGTCACATAAATTTGAATGAACAAATTGGGCTTCACTCCAAAAGCAATTGCAAATGAATACCCACGACGCACGTTGCAAAACAGCTAAGACACGCTAGCATTAAATATTTATATCATCATCATCATCATCATCAGCCCATATACGTGCCCCTACTGGGCAGGGGCCTTCTATACCATTGAGAGGATTTAGGCCTTAGTCCGCCACGCTGGCCTAGTGCGGGTTGGCGGACTACACACCTAAGAACTTTTAGGTGTGCAGGTTTCATCACGATGATTTCCTTCACCGTTGAAGGGATAATTCATTGTGAATGCACATATAATATTTATGTACAAATACATTCATATAAATTAATTAATTTAACACAGTACTACGGAGTAACTCTACCCCAAACATATTTTTAAAACGAATTATATAAAAACTTATAACATTACTGAAGTTCATGAGCGACGGAAACTATTTATCCAGTGAGTCATCATCTTGTGTACATTCGGCAGTAAAAAAAACAGCAGTTGCTATTCGATGTGTCATCTGTAGTGCATCAGTTACATCTGAATAATGCTATTGGACCGAAGCCCAATTTTTTCATGTCCTGAGTCTAGATTACGGAATACTGACGTCACGCTGCTCCTACACTCCACACATTGGCCGCACACGTACAAGACTCGTTAGCTCAGTAGGTTAGAGCGCCGATATAAACTTACGCTTGAACATCGGAGGGCGGAGGTTCAAATCCTTCACGAGTCAGGATTTTTAAGAACCATTTTCAGTTATTTTCTCTATTGGATCAATGAAATTTCTCCTCAAATCAATATCAGTGTTTTTTTTATAATGGAACAAGGGCAGGGTAACATAGAGCGGACGCAACAGTTCAATTTGCGAGAAAAAAACGGTTATTAATATTGCCATCACGTAAATCACAATGATCTTATATGCACAGGCTCATTTCGAATAGGATGACACTTTGAAAGTCCTGTAGCGTAGTTGGCTCTAGCTAAGTAAGCCAAGCTTCGTAAGCTTGTGTGGTAAACATTACTCGAAGGTAATGCTAAAGTAGAAGAAGAAGAAGCAGTGATGGCCTCGAGGTTTAGGCGCGCGGTCGAGAATCTCGACGGTCGCGGGTTCAAACCCCAGGCACACACCTCTGACTTTTCGAAGTTATTTGTGTATTCACAATAAATTATCACTTACTTTAACGGTGAAGGAAAAAATTGTGATGAAACCTGCACACCTAAAAGTTCTTAGGAATTTCTTAAGTGTGTAGTCCGCGAACCCGCACTAGGCCAGCGTGGTGGACTAAGGCCAATACCTCTCAATGGTAAAGGAGGCCCATGCCCAGCAGTGCGACGAATATGGGCTGATGATGAGTGCTAAAGCAATAAAGACATATATACTTTACTAAATAATATAAAGTAGCATAAAAAGTCCTGACTCGTGAAGGACTTGAACCTCCGCCCTCCGATGTTCAAGCGTAAGTTTATATCGGCGCTCTAACCTACTGAGCTAACGAGTCTTGTACGTGTGCGACTAATATGTGGAGTGAAGGAGCAGCGTGACGTCAGTATTCCGTAATCTAGACTCAGGACATGAAAAAATTGGGCTTCGGTCCAATATTACGAGTATTTAAATATAACAGATGCACTACAGATAACACGTCAGTTTAGAAATAAAAATCTTTCTAATTATTTATTGCCGTCAAAAGGTTTTATCTTCAAGGTAAGTCTAAAAAAGGTAGACAAGTTAACAACACAACTAAAGATGTGTGATCGCCCATGGTCAGCAATGGAATCTTGTAGGAAATTTTTAATACACATACATAACCTCATGCCTGTATACCCCGAAGGGGTAGGCAGCGGTGCATTTCTGCACCCACATTTCGCCAGTATGTATCAGTCCCACGTAATAGGGGGCGAGCCTATTGCCGTTTTTCGGGCACATTACCAGACTCCGTGCTGCTAACGAGAATTTACTAATTAAAAATCCCAATAGCACTTTGCTTGACCCGGGAATCGAACCCAGAACCTCTAAATCGCACGGCACATACTTGTGCCGCGAGACCACGAGGCAGTTAATTTTAATACCTCGTTTTAAAAACTCGATATTTAAGCGAAGTCGTTTCAAAGTGCTGTCATTTAGTCTGTTCCAAGCCTATCGCCGTCTTCCGCTGAAAGTCCTCCAAAAAGTGAGATTATCATGTTGAACATCTTTTATGTGTACTCTGAAAACCCGCAGTAGGACAGCGGGGTGGACTAAGGTCTAAATATTATTTGTAGGATATGAATGAGACCATCCGTGTGAGTGGGACGTATGCTATATGTTGACATAGAATATAGATAGATAGTCATAGTCCGCCAACCCGCACTAGACCATCGTGGTGGACTAAGGCCTAAACTCTTTCAGTTATAGAGGAGACCCGTGCCCAGCATTGGGATATGGGCTGATGATAAGATAGCAATAACTTAGAATTCTAACTGTTATTTTCTGTTTTGCGACATCTTTAAGTACCTAAGTTATAATTTACGATTCCTTTGGAAAGAAGCCCAATTTTTTCATTCAAATGAGAATGATGCAGCTGTGACATCACACAGCTCCTACACTCCACACATTGGTCGCAACCGTACAAGACTCGTTAGCTCAGTAGGTTAGAGCGCCGATATAAACATACGCTTGAACATCGGAGGGCGGAGGTTCAAATCCTTCACGAGTCAGCACTTTTTATCGAGATTTCTACTTTCTTCCACCTACAGGGTATACTTTTATCTTGTTTAACATCGATATTACATATTTTTGCCAGCTAAACAGCAATTATCTAGACACCAGCTTGCGAAACGGGAGGCCACACTAGGATACAAGTCCTCTGTCATGGGTATCAGAAACTACGAGAGACCCGAAACAAATATTTGTGGATCACAAAAACATTTGTCTCGGGGCTGTCATTTATTTATTTATTATATACTTGTATTAATTTTTTAAACAGTTAGAGGACCAAAGTGCTTGCTAATAAAAAGCTTCAAAGACTTTGACTATTCTAGATGAACGTGTCGAACTGGAAACACTTTTGCATTAAGGCGTAAAATAATACTATATTATGGTACAACTCCTTAATTAACGCGACCCTGAATTGAATTAAAGCATGAGATTTTCTTTTGAGAACCACCACCGACTTCCATCTATCCAGTCAGCTTTATTTTATTTCGTCCTTCCCACATTAGCAAAGTAAAACCATACCGGAAAATAAATTATCTTGTGATCGCAAGATGGCGTTATCGTTTAAAAACTTATTTATGCGACACAACATTTTGAATTCAACTTTCAATGATGCTACAAGGATATTTTACTGATAAAGTTCAACAGCTTACTACATTTTTATACTTTTTTACGACGTCTTTTATTATTGATTTATTTGTTTTATAACCTTGTACACTTACGACTACCTTTCATTTCTCTTCCTACATCTCCATCCTTGATTGTCTGTAAGAGATCGCCTTGTGCGATAAGACCGCCTTTTGTACTTATTTAGTCTACTGTACTCTGTAGTGTTTATTTAATGTGTACAATGAAGTTTTAAATAAATAAATAAAAATACTCAGCCTCTCGCTGTCCACTGCTAAACGTAGGCCTCCCCAAGTAAGCGCAAACCATCCCGGTGTTGAGCAGCCCTCATCCATCCGCTACCCGCCACCTTTCTCAAGTCGTCGGACCATCGTGCTGCAGGACATTCCACACTACGTCTGCAAAAGCACGGTTCTCACTCCAAATCTTGTCTGCTCCACCGGTTTCCATACATTTGGAAAAAAGTACAAGCATTTCCAATAACGGAAAGTGGAAATAACATTCTAGAATAATTTGGCTTCTAGCAATCTTATCTATAAAACAAAACATGAAAGCAAAGATATTCTTATAGAAGTTATAAAAATTATGATATTTCTTTAAGTTTTTCTTAATTTAAATATACTTGTTACATAAAAAGCGCTGACTCGTGAAGGATTTGAACCTCCGCCCTCCGATGTTCAAGCGTATGTTTATATCGGCGCTCTAACCTACTGAGCTAACGAGTCTTGTACGTGTGCGGCCAATGTGCGGAGTGTAGGAGCAACCTGATGTCACAGCTGCAATGATGCAATTTAAAAAAATCTAGATTCACAGCAGAAAAAACTGGGCTTCATTCCAATAGCAATTGCTAAAACTGTAATGTCACAAAATCTAGGTACAAAGGAATTCCACAGATTTTACGTCAGTAAACTCACACTAGGCCAGCGTGGTGGACTAAGGCCTAAACCCTGTCAATGCTAGAGGAGGCCCGTGCCCAGCAGTAGGACGTATGTATATGGGTTGATGATGATGATTGCTATTATATTATATTTAAAACTCAAGATTACTTACATAGTCTACATTTTTCAATCTGAATCTACAATGATATCTCCTCCAAATATCTCCGCATAGCGCATCTCCAACCTACAGGACTCCGTACCAATCTCCTTTATACATCCGCACGCGTTGCTGTCTATTGTAACACCAGTCAATTGAGTCCCGCAGGATTTTGTCCCGCAATGGATATTGGAGAATTGGCAAGAAGTTCTCTACCGAAATTGTTGGACGCTGAGCTTCCAAGCATGCTGTATCGGATTGTATTGTGCATGTTATTTAGCTTACTCTTGTATTCAAACGTGTTTTCCTTTGGCAGGGTTATTTCAAAGCATATTTTACTACAATATATACTACATGACCATTTTTATAGAATAAAATATGTGTGAATTAAATAAACATATTCAGCTTATATAAATAAACACACCCAACAGTCATATATATAGTTCTGATCCCTCATTAATATACGAGTCTGTTTTGTGGGTATCAGAAACTACGAGAGACTTTTCGGTCTCACATACACCCAGACCTTAAATATTAGTGGATCACACAAACATTTGTCTCGTTGCTTGGATCAAACCTGCGGCCTCTCGTTTCTCTGGTGTCTAGCCAAATGCGCCACGGGACTGTCAAATACATAATTGCAATATACATTCACTTATAGCTTATGCAGCTTGATTACAGTGAGTCAAGTTTACCTTTGAATCTGTCATCATCATCATCAGCTTTTTTTACGTCTACTGCTGGACATAGGCCTCTCCTATGACACACCACCACGCCAATATCGTCACTCCACCTATGATTTTAAATATTTCCCAAGTATGGAACTAAGCCCCCAAAAAAACATGTTAAATCAACTCCTCAAAACTACATCTTATAATAATATATCTACCAAAATATTCGTTGGAACAAATCCCAAAATTTTCACATTCTAATACATGCAGTTATGACGTCATTGTGTTTGATCTTTTCTATAAATTCGACACTTTGTAGCAAGACTCGTTAGCTCAGTAGGTTAGAGCGCCGATATAAACATATGCTTGAACATCGGAGGGCGGAGGTTCAAATCCTTCACGAGTCAGAACTTTTTTGCAAGTATTTTTAATTGTGAGTTCAAAAACATAATTACACACATAAAAAAATACACACACTCATTTCCACACCGTAATAAACACTAAACTTCTATTTACGCGAATGTTAGATATTGAAATTAAAATAGTTAAGGATACTATCGCGTTTCCGATTTAATTTTGACTTCGCGGTGTTTTGAAGACTGCAGCTTTTGTGGTGGATAAGTCATCTGTTATTTGACTTATTTCGATGACTACCTTCAAAATTATTCTTTAAAAAGATAAATATTTTTTTTAGCCGTCGATGGTTCGATAACCGCAGAAGGAGCTCACACTATCTAGAGGTGTCTGGCAGTTGATTTTTAAATTCTTATTTGAATTGCTTTAATTGAAAACGAGATAATGTCATCATCATCAACTCATCAAGTATCAACTTTAGCCCATATACGTCCCACTGCTGGGCACGGGACTCCTCTGCAAATGAGAGGGTTTAGGCCTTAGTCCACCACGCTGGCCTAATGCAGGTTGGCGGACTACACGCCTACGAAATTCCTTAGAACTTTTTTTAGGTGTGTAGGTTTCCTCACGATGACTGATGTTTTCCTTCACGGTTAAAGTAAATGATAATTAATTCATTGTGAATACACACATAACTTCGAAAAGTCAGTGTGCCAAAAGTGTGCCTGGAGTTTGAACCCGCGACCGCCGAGATTTATATCAATCGTTTAATATCAATGCAATAAACTCATAAATAGATTTAACTGCAACCATGAAGAAAGGTTTTCTCGATTAAACATCATCATCATCATGATAACGACTGATCCCCTTTCATGGCGGGATTAAAACAGTGTAGGCTTGGCTTGGTTGGTTCATTAATTTAATTTTGCGTAGGTACATATTTATTTTTTGGATTTTTGTTCTTTCTCTGAAAGTTTTTTGGAAGAGATAATAACGATTAACTGTTCGTCGTCTGGCTAAGTTTCTTGGTGGTTCTTCTCAGGGCAGTAGACACTTCTTACCACAACTGTAGGTGATCATATGTCATCATAAAATTTAAACCGTATTTTGTGCTTGGAACAAAACAAGGTAAAAATAAAATTACTTTTTATTTTACATACATTTATTCATCAACAATGAACTTATCACTTAAGTAATTAACTATACATTTTCATCATTTCACTAAATTTTTCAGGGTCACCGCAGTGGCTTTATTATTATGGGAGTGGTTAATGCCTCTAGCACACATATTAATCATCATTCTCCAAAAAAAATCCTTCTCTTTAACAAGATCCTAAATTTCATAAAGAAGCTAGTACTCTATCGCATCTCATGCATTTATCGCTATTAACCTCCGCATTATATTTCCTACACCTCAAACATTGATCTTTGCTACTCAATGACAGCTCAACCCTCCAACTGTCATCGTCTGACAGATGCAAATTGACAGATGACAGTTCTAAAATCTCGCACAAAACGGTGTCATTTACACCATCACTTCTATTTAATTCATTCAATTTATCGTACAAATTACTATTAACTTGAACATCAGCGGAGAATTTCTTTAAATTCTCATTCTTCGCTAGCGCACACACATCTTTTTTAATATCCAATATGGCGTCCATGGTAGAAACATCTACGTCTTTAGCTGGCAACACTGGTCTGTCAGTTGTGAAATAAAAAGGCTTTTCGAATAGCGGGTGGTGCTGCCACACTTCCTCAATTAGATGGGGCAAAATGGGCCCTAAAGCTTTGCACAGAGACACCAAAATCGTGTGAACTACTAACTGACCTGACAATCTTTCTTCTGAATCTTTTTCGTTGCAATAAAGCCTGTCTTTCACGCAATGACAATAGAGACCAGAGACCTTATTGCTTATGAAATAGAGCACAGATTGCGCTGCGTGGTTGTACCTAAAGTTATTGTAATGCTCGAAAATTTGTTTGACGAATTCCTCTGTTTCCTTCACCATGTAACTGTCGAAGTAATTTAATTTTAGTTTTTTATTGAAATCAGTTTTGTTGAGGTCACTGACTACGCTGAGGAGGTATTTCATGATATTCCGTATCCTAATGACTTCGCTCTGACAATCGTCTAGAAGTTTCTTGCTGATGACGATCTGAGAGTGCTGGGTTGCGTGGCTCGCCGCCCACCATCTGAAATCATTGAATCATTGCTTCAACATTCCAAGCCGTATTTTCATTTATTTTGGCATAGAGTAGAGTGGTCCCTGCATTCCTATCATAGGGCCGTTTTATATTACGTAAGCAAATTTTTCACAATTATTAACCCCCCCCGACCCCCATGTCAGCAAAAGTAAGCAAATATCGTACTCCCCCCTCATTAAATACATATTTTTAATCTGTTCTAGTATCTTTTTTTATTCAAGAAATCGGAACAAAATTTTATCACTATCAAGACCCCCATTACCCGATGTCATCAAAAATAAGCAAATGGAATACCCCCCCACCCCCCCTCTCTAGTGCTTACGTAATACTTGAATGGCCTCATGATAAAAATATTGCCTTATTACTCCCGAGGAATATTTGTAGGGTACGCGATGGAAATGTGCCATATTCGATTCCCGGGTCGGGCAAAGTGTTATTAGATTATTTCATTGCCAGTCAGTAAAAAGAAAATCTTCACGAAATTTCCAATACCTGAGACCTCTGCCCACCCCCTTAGAAACACATCCATAAGTATATGTATATACCTAAGAGTGTCGACTCCATAAGCGGGTTGGTTATTCTTGTCCTTCCCTCCGTGTATGATGGTAGCGGGTTCGATAACGTTGCCTATTGACTTGGACATCTTTCTCTTCTTCTCGTCAACCACGAAGCCGTGGACGAATATTGATCTGTAACAAAAGAAATACGTCTATATTTTTTTTTTTTGTAATACATAAAAGCAATTAAATAGTAAGCAAAACATTGTGAAATATTTGGATGTCTCTACAATTTTCTTCGGCATGTCGCGGTATTTGTTGGTCCAAGTGGAATAAAATGAGTTGATGATTTTATATGTAATTATATCTACAAACATACATATATAATCTCACGCCTGTATTTCCCGAAGGGGTAGGCAGAGGTGCATTTCTGCACCCACATTTCGCCAGGTATGTATCAGTCCCACGTAATAGGGGGCGAGCCTATTGCCCTTTTTCGGGAACATTTCCAGACTCCGTGCTGCTACTGAGATTTCCTAATGGAAAACCCCAATAACACTTTGCCCGACCCGGGAATCGAACCCAGGACCTTCTAGATCGCACGGCACATACTTGTACCGCGAGACAACGAGGCAGTCCAGTAAGTCAGTAATAATATCTGTAACTTTAAATGTAAGGGTGGTGAATGTTTTCAAGATGGCGGTAGACAATATTGTTAGTGTCACTTTTTTATTTATTTCATTGTTATTTTAGTACACTTTATATTAAAAAACCTTTTTTTTATATTTTTTAAAATATAGATTAGAAAACTAACTTACTAATAATAATCTCGGAAATAGTAAAAAAGTTCCATAAAAAGTTCTGACTCGTGAAGGATTTGAACCTCCGCCCTCCGATGTTCAAGCGTATGTTTATATCGGCGCTCTAACCTACTGAGCTAACGAGTCTTGTACGTGTGCGACTAATATGTGGAGTGTACGAGCAGCATGACGTCATACTGCATCACTATACACTATTAGAACGTTGACGTCATGAGGGCACAAGAAGCCAAATTATTGTGATGGCCTCGAGGTTTAGGAGCGCTGTCGAAAATATTTCGGCGGTCGCAGGTTCAAACCCCAGGCACACACCTCTGACTTTTTGAAGTTATGTGTGTATTCACAATGAATTATCACGTACTTTAACGGTGAAGAAACACATCTGAATGAAACTCTTATTTTTTTATTCTTTAGATGTAAGTTGTGTGTATGTTTTGTTTTTGTTTTTTTTTTCGGAATACAAACAGTCACTTAAAAATCTAGTTATACTGATACATAATTTGCTTAAAGACTAATAAAATAAAATATTAGTCTTTAAGCAAAATGTATGTATACTTAACTAAACTGCAGTTATTTTACTCAGGCCAAATTCTACTAAATGTAAATAAATAAATAAGTACTAACTTGTAAGGCGGCGAGTCGTTCAAAGCCATAGAAGTGAGCAACGAAGCCTGAAACCAGCCTGTCAGTTGGTCTATCCCTTCCGAATACAGGTCCGCCGTTCTTCCCCCGAGAGTGCTCCAGGACAGACCAGAGTCCAGCCATATGTCCATTATATCCTGGGAAACAAGATTTTAAGTTGTTATTTGTAATTTTACAAATAGAAATTGTAAAATTGACTGTATCGTAGGTCGATGGGAGATTCAAACAACGCTTTTGCCTGGAATCGAACACAGGACCTCTTTTTTTATTTTATTTTTTTATACTGGCACGGCAAAGTGACTCCACTGTACCTGATGGTAAGCACAGTGGAGTCCAAGAAAATAATACCGACCAGCGAGAAACGATATGGTCACCCGCTGGTCGACACAATCATGCCGGCCTGCACAAATGCTTCTTCACGCTTCGCTTAAAGGATCCAGGATCATAGGAAGGAGGGAACACGTGACTTTAACTTTGTCACTTTAACGACACAGTCACCATATTGCAGGTTTAATACATCTATTTATTTAGGATTTTTTAAGGTTTAGGCAGGGTTTCCGCACTAGGCCAGCGTGGTGGACTAAGGCCTAAACCCTCTCAGTTGTAGAGGAGGCCCGTGCCCAGCAGTGGGACGTATTTGGGCTGATGATGAGGCAGGGTTTCTCAAACTGACGGTTTCACGAACCCCTGTTACAGTTTCCATGTGACAGCGAACCCCTTAAGCCTTAAGTAACTAATTAAATCCTCCCCTCCCCCCAAGAAAATAATAAAATTGTCTGTTGAAGAAAACAAGGTTTTTATTGTAATAAAAGAACACAAACAAAGTGCCAAAACAAATATCTTTTTAATATAAATGTGATGGGTGTGCTTGTTTCTTGTCGCAAATGAAGTCAATTTTAGGAAAAAAAAATTGACAAACCCCTAGGGGTTCGCGGACCCCACTTTGAGAAACGCTGGTTTAGAGCTAAAAGCATAATATAGCATAGTTATAAAAATATCAGAGAAAAACTTCAACTTATTTCAACAATTTTAAGTCATAAAACATTAAAAAATCAAACACAAATGAGTATTACAATCAATGTCGTACCTTTCCTTTGGTTACGTCATCGGATTTATATTTCTTGGTGACGTCATCAGTGAGCAAGTCTTTTGCGTCACAAGTCCACCACACGTCACTGCCTCGGCTCTCTACTAAATCGCATAGCTTCTCTATAACACTCCTGTAAAAAGCATTTAAATATGTGTGTATTCACAATGAATTATCACTTACTTTAAGGGTGAAGGAAAACATCGTGAGGAAACCTGCACACCCAAAGGTTCTTAGGAATTTCTTAGGTGTGTAGTGTATCAACCCGCACTAAGCCAGCGTGGTGGACTAAGGCCTAAACCAGAGGTTCCTAAACTCTTTTGTTTCATAGACCACTTTTAAAATTTTGACGGATCCGGTGGACCCCCTGCAGCTACATTAATACTAAAAAAAATCAGGACGCGTTGTACTGATTATGGAATATGCAAGTTTTTACAAGTAACAATCGCTGAACTTCTTAAAATATTATATTGATAGGAGAAGTCAAGGCTACATTTTCATGGACCCCCGCTTACGATTGTGGACCCCCATTTTTTGGTACGCCCAACGTAGACCCCCGTCGAGTCTCCCGTGGACCCCTGGACCACTTTGGGAATTACTGGCCTAAACCCTCTCAGTTGTAGAGGCGGCTTGTGTGCCCAGCAGTTGGACGTATTCGTGACTTACTTTTCAACAGTGACGTCATCTCCGCTATATAATGCCGGGATAGGCACGCCCCAGGCGCGCTGTCGGGATATGCACCAGTACGGGCGCTTCTCCAGCTGAGCCCTGAACCCTTGCCGCGACTGGGCGGAGCTTGATGGGGGCAAGATGTCCACTTTGTCTAGAGCTGCCTGGGAGAAATATTATGCTAAAGTAACTTTACGCATTCACGAGAACTGACTGGATCAATTTTCGATGATGTTTGGCAGAGGCGGTACTTCCACAGAAACCCAAAAGCCCAGCTTGCCTTACAAAATTCTGAATAATTATTTTTAGGCTTTAAATATTTATTTAACAAAAGCAATTGGACATATAAATGGGAATATCCTGACCCTACAGTAAACAATTATAAACTAGACTCTACACTATTAACGTGTAACGCTTTTGGGCTTTCAACTCTGATACTGAAATTCCCATCAAAAGTCCATCTAACCATCTCCAATAAAAAAAAAAACAAAAAAACATCACTACAGTTCAGAACTTCCATCTTTGAAAACTTACCAAAGTCTTCTCCTTCAACCTGGCGGTGTCTATAAACCACTGCCTGCTCGCCCTGATGATGACCGGCTTCTTGGTCCTCCAGTCCAGGGGGTAGGAATGGACATACACCCCTCGGTGTATCACTGCATCAGCCAGCCTGGATATGACCGCCTCCTGACCTTCAGCCAGGACTGGGAGGCCGTCGAGACCTGGATCCAGGTTACAGTACCTACCTGACTCGTCTACGTTGCATTCCTAGAGAAGATATATTGTCTTTGAATGGTGTCTTTGATCTTGCTATAAAAATCTAAGTATACTAATATTATAAACACGAAAGAAACTCTGTCTATTACACTTTCACGCCTCCTAAAACGTTGGACCAATTTGAATGATTTTGGCATTGATATAGCCTCGGAAAGGACATAGGAGAATTAATAAAAATATAAACAGGTAATAGTCGGTATGTTGGCGTAGGATTTTGGTTAGGACCCAACACGGCTAAGCGAAAAACTGTTCCACGCTCCGAGTTGGAATGCCAGAGACCCCAACATACCCCTTTCACCAAGGTACCTAAAGGGGAGCTTAAGGCGGTTTCCTATCAAAAAAAGGGTGAAAAAAAAGAGTGAATCAGGAGGCAGATACAGTGATTGCTTCCAAGGAATAGCATGAGAATGTAGATAATCCAAAATCGGGAATCGAATTAGCAAAATCAGAACTTCTCGGATGCTTTATCCACTTTATGACAGCCCCGTGGCGCAGTTGGCTAGACACCAGCTTGCGAAACGAGAGGCTGCGGGTTCGATCCCCGCACCGAAACAAATGTTTGTGTGATCCACAAATATTTGTTTCGGGTCTGGGTGTTTGTGAGACCGAAAAGTCTCTCGTTGTTTCTGATACCCACGACACAGGACTTGTATCCTAGTGTGGGGTCAGAACTATGTATGTGACATTTGGGTGTATTTATTTATTTATTACTTTACAAAAAGAATTTCGTCTCAATGCATGTATCATTGGAATGTTGCCCGGTATTTACTCCGGTTTTAATATTGTATAGTGATGCAGTAGTGACGTCACGCTGCTCCTACACTCCGCAAATTGGCCGCACACGTACAAGACTCGTTAGCTCAGTAGGTTAGAGCGCCGATATAAACATACGCTTGAACATCGGAGGGCGGAGGTTCAAATCCTTCACGAGTCAGTGCTTTTTATGAACCATTTTATACTTTTATCATTTTTAGTGTCTATTTTCGCTAATTCCTCTACTATGACTATTGACCTATGAAATTTCTGAGATTTTTTAGGTGTACCACTTTCCGTATGATGTCTTCCTTCACCGTTAAAATACGTAGTAATTCAATCTGAATACAGACATAACTGAAAAATCATAGGTGTGTGCCTGGGGTTTGAACCCGCGACCGCCGAGATTCTCGACCATGCGCCTAAGCCTCGTGGCCTACTGATTCTGATTAATTTTCATGTATAGACAGATAGACATACGGAAAAGGTCATGTGCTACTATTTATCAAATTAAATTTTAAGTCCACTCTAAATTTTATAACACAATATTTTTCATTTCAATCTTAATTTCCAAAGATATACACCATTAAAAGCAAAATATTTATAAATTACTTACGACAGTCATATTGTTCTTCAACGCGACGAGGAAGTCATCGGGTCCATGCGCAGGCGCTGTGTGGACCAGACCAGTGCCCTTGGCGTCTGTCACGTGGTCTCCGGCCAAGAACGGCAGAGAACCGTGGACTAGACTATTCCTGTATGTAGATCCTGCTATGTGATGACCTGGAGAGAAACAATGCTATTTGGTCAAGTGGCTCAAATTAATACGTGGGATCGGGAGTTTTAGAGTTCATTTCGTTTTAGAAAAAAAATATCAATTCTGGTAGAATTGAGTCTAGTAATATGCCAGGTAAACCAGTGGCGGTACTTCCATTGATGCCCAAAAGCCCATTTTGCCTTTTAAAATTCCGAATTGTAATTTTTAAGCTTGAAATCTTAACGTTTAGCATATTTGGGCTTCTATGGAAGTTCTGCCACTGAGGTAAACGTAAAGGTTCTCTCCCTTATATCATCATCATCATCAGCCCATCTGTTGGGCACGGGCCTCCTCTACAACTGAGGGTTTAAATAAATTAAATAGGCATAAATTACTAAAAGCATTGTTTTTAGAAACACACTTCTATCTACCATTTTGTGGATGCAAGTGAGAGTGAAATATGTGATGAATATTTTGAGTGATATTTTTTTTTGGCACAATTATATCTGAGATTTGATATCTGAGTTAGTCCATGAACACACCTTATAACTTAAAAAATTGGACACATACATATACATATACACAGGGCTGGGCAAAATACATGCTTTGCTTTAATTGAAATACAAATTACAAAATACTGTATAGCAAGTAATTAAAATACGAAATACAAAATACATTTAAGTAAGGTATTTGAAATACAAAATACAGTATTTTAGCTATTTGTAATTGAAATACAAAATACAAATTACAAAATACAAAATAATGCGTATTTATTTGTTTTGGAATAGTTTTTTTTTTGAAGGCGGTTTCTGTTTTGTTATTGCAGGTCCTGATGAGCACAAACTTAATACTAAATGAAGGCTAAATGTATTTTAATAAATGTATTTTGAAGCCTCGAGTATTTGAAATACTAATTACAAAATACTTCGGCTTAACGTATTTGAAATACAAATTACATTTTAAGAAAGTAATTAAAATACAAATACAAAATACGTATTTGTATTTCAATTACGTATTTCAATTACAAGTAATTCAAATACTGCCCAACCCTGCATATACATACATCACACATATACATACATATTACATAACCTCACACCTGTGATCCCAGAAGAGCTAGGCATTTCTTTACATCAGTCTGACATATTGGGTAAGCCTATTGACTTTGTGCTGCTACTGAGATTGGAAAAACCTAATAACACGTTGCCAGACCCGGGAATTGAACCTGGGACCCTTAATTCGCACGGCAGATACTTGAACCGTGAAACAATGAGACAGTACAAATATAACTTACCCTCAAACTCAACAACTTTGCTGATCTCCACTGAAAGCACTTTCTCCAGCTCTTCAATCAGAGGACTTCCCACAAGGAACAAGTCCCCAGGCTTATTGGAGAGAGTCACCACGGAGTACTTCATCTGTGGGTTGAAACAGACAGCCCGGTTGGCCACCAGGGTCCAGGGGGTTGTCGTCCAGATTATTGCTGATAGGGGTTTGCTTAAAATAAGAAATATTGATACAGTAATATCACTGGATATAAAGAATCATCTCACATCTTCACATTCAGCTTTAATCGGCATCGCACACACACACACACACACGCACAAAGCACAAATTATTTATTTATTTATAAACTAAGAAATAATGAATGAATAATGAATAATGTACACTAAGAAATAATGAACAAAACAATATACAAAAAGAATGAAGTACAATTGGCGGTCTTATCGCTCAAAGCGATCTTTTAGAGAGAACAATAAAGATGGACATAAACAAGTGATAGAAGGGAGGGTAGTTCATTATAATAATATGTTTGTGTTACATGGATATCAGAAAAACAAGAGGCTTTTTGTTTCATACCTTGTTGGTTCTGGGATGATTACTGTGTACACAATTTTTGGGTTGATCAGTGTTATTAAATTATTTATTAAAAGGTATTCCGAATACAGCCTTGGATTGATATTGGTGTGAATAGATATTTATGTATATGTTTTACTTTTTTACTTACCCATTCAACTTGTCACGCAACACATGTGGAGGTTTGTCCACAGAAAAAGTCACATACACTTCTGAACTTCTGTACTGTGGATCATATTCCAACTCGGCTTCAGCTAGAGCTGTTCTGAAAATTTAATTAATTTTTTGGTGGTTAACAAAACTAGACCAATGAATGAAGACATGGATATAAAAAAATGTAGGTAATGTTATATTTTATTGAAGTGTCAAGACTATGTGTAACACCGTTAATTTATGTACCATGTTTTTGGAACAAATAATAACATCACTATTACCATGTAAAGATTAAAGAGCTCTCAAGAATAATTAAGAATGCAATAGATTTTGGTATTTTACATTTAAATTTTTTACAAAGATTATAACACATTTTTTAAAGAACATTTAATAAAAAGATATATAATATTTATTCATCTTATCTTAAACTACACAATAAAAACGAATTGTTTTTTTTACATTGCACACTTACTTTGATGATGGTGACCAATACACCGGTTTCAGTGCTCGGTAAATGTACCCTTTATCATACATTTCGTAGAACAATCTCAACTGATTTTGCAAATAGCCTTTATTTAAAGTTAAATAACATTGGTTCTCCCAATCTGCCATCACACCCCAGCTTCTGAACGCATCTTTTTGCTTCTCAACCGTTTCTAAAGCAAATTGCCTTGCAATATTCCGTATGTTGACCGGATCAGTAACATTAGTAACTTTTGAAGTCTTTTTCACTTTTTGTAGTGCTTTTAACTCTATAGGAAGACCGTGACAGTCCCAACCTGGTACATAGTGGACTTTGTTGCCTTGTAGTACTTGGCTACGGTTACTTATGTCTTTTATTATCTGGAACCACAGGTTGTATGTTAATATTTTCCCTTTAAAACAATTTAGTTAGTTGCATGTTAATAAATAAAAATTTCTTGTTCTTGTTGTTAAATGAAATTGAGTTAATTAGAATGGAAGGACTGGGGAGCGGGGAGGGGGTGCAGGTCCTTCAGTTTTTTTTATATGAATTTTTGAAAATTTTGAGGTTATGACGCATTTTGCAATATATTTTGGGGGGACGGGGTGGGAGGATACCCATTACTGGGGGGGGCTCCCTGTTACTGAGCAGAATTGCTGCGGTTCCTCATTGATTTTGAGCCAGTAGACTCACTTCGTCGCCCCTTCAATACACTCACACACTCAGACTTCCGCTCTGTTTGGTATGTCACTGTGCTCCGGTCTGAGTGTGTGAGTGTAGTGGAGGATCTCCTTCGCAAGCCTTCTGGCTTCGCTTTATCTCTTCCCTAGCTTTTGTATTTGTATATGTATTTTATAAAGAAACTAAATTGGAATAAAATGAATAACAAAACGCCGAGAGGATTTCAAAATGTATTTTATTTAAAATTTCAAAAATTAATATCTCAAAAACTATGACTTTCTGCAAGTTGAAATTTTAGGAGTAGACTAACAAAAACAAGAAATATCCAAAAAAAATTTTCAGCTCTCAAATCAATTGTATGGATTGTACAGTTTAGCCATTAGAATGAAGCCAACGCTAATTATCAAGAAGAATTTAATTTTTGAATGTTTTTTTTTAATATTTATTAATAACTAGCTTTTGCCCGCGACTCCGCGTAGACTACAGGGTTGGGTTTAGTAAGAAAATAAGTTGTAGTCTATTTTACTCCACAGAGTCCCATTTATGTCCATATCAAAAATCATTTACATCGGTCAAATGATTTAGGCGTGAAAGCATAACAGACATATAGTTACAGTCGTCCACACGTCGTTTCATCATTCTAGCTTCAAAAATGACGAATTTCCACACAAATTTACACCCCTATTTTTATTTAACCCCCTTAAAGGTACATATTTTTTTACAAACTTTTAATGTCATATTTATTTATATCTAATCAACAGCCTAAAAAATAAGTTTCAAGCTTCTAGCTTTAAAAATGACAATACTTCCATATAACCTTTCATCCCCTCTTTCAACCCGGGATAAAAAGTAGCCTATGTCCTTTCTCAGGGTCTAAACTATCTGTGTGTACCAAATTTCATTTAAATCGGTTCAGTAGTTTTAGCAGGAAAGCGAGACAGACAGACAGACAGAGTTACTTTCGCATTTATAATATTAGTATGGATGAGTTTTATTCATATTTTTACCTTGTTTACAGCATGACCCATATGCAAATCTCCATTCGCGTACGGTGGTCCATCGTGTAGTATAAATTCTGGACCCTTTAAGTTTTCCCTTTGCCAGTTATAGAGCTCGGAAAATTGCGCAGTCTGAAGAAAACAAACTTTTCTTTAAAATAAAAACAAATGTATTTTTTAATTAAAACATTTTTTTATAGAATATAGAAATAGGTACTTTGAAAAGAAATCTTTTGTTTCTTTTATTTATGATAATATTTACATAATTACCTCAAATATACGCTCTTTCATAACATTGTTGGATCGAGCCGGAAAATTCGTCTTTGGAGTAAGAATTGTGTGTGAATATGTCTTCGTTTTCGGTTCAGCCGTACTCTTTGTTCGAACACAGTTGACGCACGTCCATTTTATTATACCATTACGGTTTTTAAAAATATAATTTTTAGAAATAAACATTTGTATAGGTTATGTTTTCGAATTTCTTTGACAGCAGACTAGGGATGGGTGTTGATTCAACGAACTAGTTGAATCAACCGTTGACGATGAAAAATCGAACTAACGGTTGATGGGTTGTGAAGTGAATTTGTAAACGGCCAAATTGAAAGTCCGGTACGGCGGTAGGTAAGGATCTTACGGACTGGCAACGCGATGACGAAATAAGATGTATGATGTTATGTACTTAGTTGGTTAATATCATTTGTTTGTTGCAACGTCTAGCAAATTTTGGACCCTATCCGACGGATTTTAGAGTTTAATTTTGTATGAAGTAAATAATGGTGATAGAACCTTGTGTTTTATAGGGAAAAAGGATGCCTTTAGAAAATTAGTAGGTAATTCTCAATGCGTAAAAGAGTAGAGAAATCGACTAACTGAACGCAGCCTTTAGTGTATTATCTATGAACGCAGCTAAGCAACTCATTGTTGTTTTAGAAAAGGGCGGGAAGTATTCGGATTGGGGGGCGAGTTTTTTGTTTTTCTCAGATATAATTTTTATTTTTTTCTAGATAATATGGTGAGCGGGGGATTAAGTGTTGCTTGTCGATGTTGTGTGTGGTGTGTTTGATTTAGTTTTCCCTTTTTTCTTCCCTGTCGCGCTGTATCTGGTGAGTCTTGTCTTTTCTGGTGATTGTTGGCGAGAGGATGGAGGAGCCTCCTGATCCAGGTGGGACGGTCCCACCGATGCGGTAGGACGGGGAGGGGAGAGGCGAGGGGTGAATCGGATGCGCTGTGTGCAATATCGACGAGTGGTGCTTGATTCTCTGTTCACTATTGTATGAGGGGATTGAGGGTTGTATGTGGGAGGGACGGGGGGCGCGCCTCCAGTTTGGAAATTTCCCGCCCTTTTTCTGTCATCATTCATCATCATCATCATTCATACTAATGAATTTATGTTAAACTTATCTATGGCGAAGCTGTATGGGCTAGAACCCTTTGCCTTCCCAAAAAAAATGGGAGAATGGATTAAAAAAAATATCATTGTTTTAAATTTTAATTTTTTAGTGATAACTGATAACAGATTTTTTTAGTTTTTCGTTTTTAATTAATATGTTAATATACAAGTTATTATAGAGTTGTTGAATTTGTGACTGTGTACAATAATTAAGTATCATATAAACAGTAATGTGTAAATATTTGTAATCAATGTAAATACAATCAGTTCACAGTTGATCTTCTAAATCTAAATACGACTGAATAGTATGAAACTGAAGACAAGAAATACTTATTTTATCAAGTGTTTGTAGAGTATACATATTGTTTTTAATAGTCAATACTATTCAGCCAGTCCTAAGCCTGGAATAATATGAAGGGAAGTTCAATTGATCCTAAACTACACTTAAAAAATACAATTAAAGTATTATAATCTTTTTTAACATTACCAGATAAAATAAATATGTACTTATTTTATCAAGTGTTTGTAGAGTGTACACTGTTTTGATTATAGTTCATATATAAACTACTCTTGAAAAACCTAAAAACACATTTAAAGTAATATAATTAACATTACTAATGTTATTATTTTTGGTCCATTATTATTTAACTTCCTTACTAATCATTTGATTTAGGTTTGAAGTGGTCTTAAACCTTTTATATGCTGATGACAATAAAATATTTAAGTTATAAAATTGTTTGATGTTTCAGTTACAGAATGACCTTAATAATTTATAAATGTAGGTATCTATTATAAATGTAAAAAATTGCCATTCCCCTTACCATTGTCATATAAATGTAAAAAAATGCATTTGACACACTCATAGAAAAAACGATTGATGTCACAGACAGATAAAAGGAATTGATTAACGTTATAATGAATGATAAAGGAGCTGCTGATTTAACAGCAGTTATGTTATAAAAGTTCATAAGTTTTTCTGGATATCTGAATAAAAATGATATTCCTATTGTTCAATAATATAGTTTAAATATTATAAATTATTCCATTATATTAATATTTATAATTTCTTATTGATCAGGTAAAAGGATTCCAAGTCCCGCCAGCAGAACTGGAAACCATTGTCAGAACTCATCCGAAAGTACGAAACTGTGTAGCTCTAGGCATCCCAGATCCTGTTACTGGGGAAATTCCGAAAGTGTTCGTAGTACCACAGGCAGGACAGAAAATGGAACCTGGAGAAATATTAGACTTTGTCAACAACCAAGTGGCTGTGTTCAAGAAGATTAAAGAATGCAATTCATGATGCAATCCCTAAGAACCCAGCAGGGAAGACCTTAAGAAAGGTATTGAAGGAGAAATACTGTTAGTACTTAAGTATATGTTGATTATTCAGTAGACCAGAATAGTTGTATTACTCCCAGATGAAGTACTTTAGTTGGTTTTGATTGACATAGAGATTTTGATGTAGACATATACAGATATGTATTAAGAAATCTTTAAGGAAGGTCGGATGATGAAGTATTAAAATACCATCATTTAGCTGTCTGTTATATGGTAATTAACCTTTATGGATAAGGTAACGATAATAAAATCTATTTTCGATTAAAATGGATACAAATATTACAAAAATATTGGTGATTCAATCACATACGAACTGTATTTGATAGCTGTTGTTTATAAAAATATAAAGGCCAATAGAACCGAAAAGGACGAGAGAAAAGGAAGTTATGGATTTACAACAGATTCTTAGCTAAATGATGGTATAAGTAATTAAAATTTGAAAGTATTATTATTTGCTGATATTTATACACATTACACATACATTTTCCAACACTCAAATTAACCACATGAAACATATCAAATCTAAAATTGTATTATCATAGTGACAAGGCGTTTCTTTTGTACCTAAACAAGTGTATGTAGAGTTATTAAGATTAATCCCCTTTTTTTACTCAAATTGGGGGTAGAAGGTTTTAGAAACTTCACCATATTATTCAGTGGTTTCAATTCAGGTTCGATATGGTCTGTTATTGCAGTCAAAATATTATTTTTATCTAATGTTTTAATGACTATATTTACGAATAAAGTATTTGGAACACTTAAACTTGAGTCTAATTATTTTCTATGAAGCTGGTTATGTATTTAATCTTCTAAATAATTAAAAAAGGACCAATAATATTTAAGCATTTGTTACTTAATATTAAATATGTTCAAGATTGTTTGAGAGAGAATAGTTTATACAAATATCATGTTAATGTTTTGATAGAATTTCATTGTTAACTGCATTTTATACTATACCTGTAGTATTAAATAAAGAATCATTATTGAATGTTAAGTGTGTATCTATGATTAATTAGTGACATCATGTATTATTAGAATAGTTTTTTGGTCATTCTTATGTTACATTTAACCCTTAAAAACCAGGCTCTTAACAGTTTATTAAAGATGCTCATTTAAAAAAATAAAAAATCGTGGCTCTCTTATAAAAACATAGAATTTTATTTGAAATCAATTGTAAGTAAATACACCTTGTATTGCATGTTACAATAAACCCAACATGATCTTCAACTATTTATTTAGTTATAAATTAACGAATGTAATATACATAAGTGGCCCTAAAGTAAACATGATTTTTAGTATGTACCTGAGTTGTACATAAAATGTATATAAAATCGTTGTATATAGTTTCCAGTAGGTATGTCTGTAGAATACTCTTTTTAAGTTAGACAGTATTTGTATGTGTTAGTGCTTAGTCTATTGCAATAAAGAGTGATGCAAGATGATTTTTTTTTTATAATTCATATATATTTTATGAACTGTTCAATGTCTGTTTTATTTATATGTGAAAATGAATCCTAATCTCCATCTGCAGGTCAATCCAACAAATCTACCAATTAACGACTGATTTTAATAGAAAAAATCCTTATCTAAATCTCCAGAACGATCCCAATAATGGTTTAAGTTTTAAGAGACGCTTTTGAATAAACTATTTTAATTGGTTTATGTATTCTTAAAATCAATTCGAAAATAGAAATCAAGATTGTCTGAAACGAGATATCAGTCTTTTTGTAAGTGTCTTCCATACAGTCGTCTGATTGGTGTGTTATTGCGATCTATCCGCAGATAGAAATTAAGATTGATTAATGATTTTAATTACAAGAGTCCTTTAACAATAAATATATAACGATTTAATATACGGTCTCCAATTAATTCTGATGAGTACAATATTATATAGAACGGTCTTCAGTCTTATACTGTCAGCACTGTAATTTCGCCCCAACAACTTTATGAATAGATCTCAGATATACAAAAAATCAATATGAGAACTTAGTTGGCTCTTCCTATAATTCTGACCAATATTCTATAACCTTTAAAGTAACTTTAAAATTGTTTTTGGTTTTATGAATCTGTCTGTTTTCTTTCATTATCTTTTTTAAAAATACATTCATTATTCGTTAAATAGTTAACTATGTTAAGCCATTATTTGGGTTATAATGTGTTGCTAACCCCTAAAAAATTGTGTATCAAATACTATGATATTATTTTAGTTGGTGAATGATTTATCATACAGATATTAAATAAACTCTGTCAATGAATACTTCTATAAAAATAGTTATTTTTTGATGAGCTTCTTCAGTCATTGCCAACTCTACCGGCCGGTCTAATGTATTGTTTTTTTTTATTTTTACTTTGTTTATAACATTTAGAAATAGTTGCATGGTCTTTAAAAAGATCAAAGCTATCTAACGACGCGTCTCATCATAGAAATACCAGTGGCAGCTTTTCAACATGCACCCTAAGTAGTAAGTACATTATTGCTTTTAACATTATTTGATAGATGGCGCTGATCATTTGCGTTAAAATGTCTACATCGCGATGTCAAGATTCTCCGGCGTTTATATATAATGCTCATTGAGCCTAGCATTGGTATCGCTTCTCGGCCTTTTGGCTAAGATCAGCCTCTAGGCTGAGGAGTTTACCTGGGGTGGACCGCCACCTTAGGTGGGTTTTGCCTACTCCAGGCAGTACAATTGTACTTGGATTTATTCCAAGTAATTATTATTAACTCTGTTCTTTTCAGCTTAATATCTGAAAGTTCCCGCATTGCGGGACCAGTATATTAAACTGATTTTTGTAAACTGACGGGATGTAAGGGGCTCGCTCCACTCCCGTCACGGGTCGGCCCGGCATTGCAGTGCCGCCGGGATCGGCCTATATAATACCTTGAAACTCTCCTGCTTCTTACTAGCTAGAACCAGCAGTTCATAGTCCTGGTGGAAACCGCGTGCCATGATTTGATCGCATGCATGAGGGATTCCATATAAATAATGGAATAAATTACCAATAAAAAATCTCAAATCAAAGTAAAGATCTCCTTAATAAATATTGACAAAACGCGACCTTTACTGAGCCAGTGAGCACTACTGATTGTCTCTCTTTATGAGAGATTATTAGATTATTTATATGTACGTAGCCTAAGTTACTCCTTATTACATCAGCTATCTGCCAGTGAAAGTCCCGTTAAAATCGGGCCACCCGTTTCAGAGATTAGCGGGAACAAACAGACAGACAGACAAAAATTGTAAAAAAATATATTTTGGTATATGTACCGTGTATACATTCATATGCATTTATCACATACATACATACATAAACTCACGCCTGTCTCCCGTTAGGGTAGGCAGAGACTATAGAGCGCCAAATGCCACGGTCCAAACACACCTCTTTCGCTTCCTCCACTGACATTATCCTCTTCATGCATGCACGTCGGTTTCGAGGACTCTTTATATTGCCCTTTTTCAGTAACTTACCTATATGGTCTTTATAGGTGCACCTGGGCCGTCCTCGACCGACTTCACCGTTCACTTCCGCACAGTAAATCTCTTTCGTCATTCTGCAAACATTCATCCTTTCAATGTGGCCAAACCATTTTAGCATCCCCCTTTCAATTTTAGTCACTACATCGACTTTCAATCCACATTTTTCCCTTATCACACTATTCCTCACTCTATCTACCAATTTCACCCCACACATGCTTCTCAACGCTCTCATTTCAACTGCATTAATTTTGCTTTCATGCTTCTTCTGCCATACCCAAGACTCACTTCCATACGTTAGTGTAGGCACCAGGACTCCTTGGTGAATCGCTAGCTTAGCGCGGTCCGATATATTTTTACTGGCCGCGATGGAGTACAAGGCGCCATTAACACTATTACCCAACTTTACCCTTCTTTCAATATCTCCTTCAAAAGCTGTTATATCAATATTACAAACAGACACTCCAATTTTATTTATTTGTATAGATGTATAGATTTGTTACTTAATATTTAATATGTTCAAGACTGTTTGAGAGAGAATAGTTTATACCAATATAATGTTAATGTTTTGATACTTATTTATTTATTTAGCACAACCACATCACATATATTAATACATTTATAGCTTAGTGATATTTGCTTAGGTACTACGTCTGATATACATGACACTTAAGGTGTGCATAGCATTCTCCGAAATAGTGTAAGAAATATAGCTAAGTGATACAATTGCATTGTTAACTGCATTTTATACTATACATAGTTTAATTGCATTGTTGTATTAAATAATCATTATTGAATGTTAAGTGTGTATCTATGATTAATTAGTGACATCATGTATTATTAAAATAGTTTTTTTTGGTCATTCTTATATTACATTTAACCCTTAAAAACCAGGCTCTTTACAGTTTATTAAAGATGCTCATTTAAAAAAATAAAAAATCGTGGCTCTCTTATAAAAACATAGAATTTTATTTGAAATCAATTGTAAGTAAATACACCTTGTATTGCATGTTACAATAAACCCAACATGATCTTCAACTATTTATTTAGTTATAAATTAACGAATGTAATATACATAAGTGGCCCTAAAGTAAACATGATTTTTAGTATGTACCTGAGTTGTACATAAAATGTATAATCAAATCAAATCAAATCAAATTATCTATATTCAAATAGACTTTTACAAGCTCTTTTGAATCGTCAATTTTACACTTCTTATTTTTTTTAAACTATTGCCGCTTCGAAACGTGTTATAGCTGTGGAGAAGAAACGGCAAGAAACTCCCTCAGCAACACGACTTGTCATTTTTTTTTTTCTTAAAAACAGCAATATTATTATTATTTTTTAATTCACATTGTTTCATTTTTACATAATAAATGTCATAACTATACATGTCATAGCGATACATGTCATAGCGATACAAACTGTAGCAACACGATACAACTCCGATCAATTTACTTACTCCCAAGGCTTATCTTCAATAAAATCTGAAATTTTATAGTATGCATTTTTGCAAAGTTTATCTTTAATTGATTCCTTAAACTTATTCAGGGGAAGCTCCCTAATAGCCTTCGGAAGTTTGTTATAGAAGCGTATACATTGCCCCATAAAAGAGTTATTAACTTTCCGGAGACGAGTTACGTGTTGTACAAGATTACATTTGTTCCTAGTATTTTTATTGTGTACATTACAAATTTTATTAAATTTATCAAGATTCTTTTGGACGTACATTAAGTTTTCGTATATAAACTGACAAGTGACGGTAAGAATATTTATTTCCTTAAATTTTTCTCTAAGTGAAGCCCTGGGACCTAAATTATAAATAGCCCTAATGGCTCTTTTTTGCAAAACAAAAATAGTGTTAATATCCGCAGCAGCTCCCCACAAAAGAATACCATACGACATAAGGCTATGGAAATAGCTAAAATAAACCATTCTTGCCGTTTCCTCGTCAGTCAGACGTCTGATCTTTTTAACTGCATATGCCGCTGAACTTAATTTGCTTGCCAATCGTAGAATGTGCGGTCCCCATTGGAGTTTTGCGTCTACCGTAATGCCCAGAAATGTAGTAGACGCAACAGGATCCAGTTCTTCACCGTTAATTTGTACAGTGGTTTTTAATTGCTTAACATTGGGCATTGTGAATTTTACACATTTAGTTTTTTTTGCATTTAAAAGTAAATTATTATTATCAAACCACTGAACAACTTTACGAAGTGCATTGTTTACTTCGTCAAAATTATCGAGACGTCTTTTTACATTAAATATAAGAGATGTATCATCCGCAAACAGCACTATATCGTTTTTATCCCCTACGTAGTAAGGCAAGTCATTAATGTACACGAGAAACAGAAACGGCCCAAGAATTGAACCCTGTGGGACTCCCATGGTAACCGACGATCCTGGAGAAAGTTTTCCATTAACGTCAACCCTCTGGACTCTATTATTCAAATACGAAGTCAGAAGATTGAGAGCTCCGTTTCTAATGCCATAATAATGAAGCTTCCTGACAAGAATGTCATGTTTGACGCAGTCAAAGGCTTTGGACAAGTCGCAGAAAATGCCAATAGCATCCCGCGACTCTTCCCATGCCCTGAACACAGTTTTTAAAAGTTCAACTCCTGCATCGATAGTTGATCTACCCTTAGTAAATCCGAACTGTTTCCGATGAAGTAAGTTATTTTTATTGAAAAAGTTCAGTAATTGATTAAGTATAATTTTTTCAAATAACTTACTAAGAGTTGGTAAAACAGAAACAGGTCGAAAATTTGAAGGGTCTGAGGTATCACCAGATTTAAAAAGTGGTATTACCTTACTAAGCTTCATCAGGTCAGGAAATACTCCAGATGCGACGCAACGATTGAACACAGCTGCCATGTGAGGTGCTATAATATTGATAATAGAGGATATAGTAACTACTGATATTCCCCACAAGTCTTTAGTCTTTTTTTTACTAATTTCTTTAAAGGCTTTTAAAATATCATAATGACTAATTGCTGTAAATTCAAACGATGCATCACATTGAGGAACATTATCTTCAAGAAGTAACACAGCAGACCTAGAAGACGACTGAAGATGTTGAGTAGTTACTATGGGAATATTTGTAAAAAATCTTTCAAATTCAGAGGCCACTTCAGTGTCTTTTGAAACAATATTATTATTAACTTGAATCCTAAATTCATTGTGGTGTGCTATGTGCCTTCCCGATTCAGAATTGATAATGTTCCAAGTGGCTTGTATTATATTTGGGGCTGATTTTATTTTATTTTTAAGGTACATTGATTTGGCAGCGGAACAAACTCGTTTAAAAACCTTAGAATATAATTTTACATAGGCAATAAATTCCGGATTTTGGTTATACATTCTTTCATTATATAAATCATACAATTTATTTCGGCTTTTAAATATACCAGTAGTTGCCCACTCACTAAATGTCAAACTGTTCTTCAAATTAATAGTTTTTGATTTAAAAACCTTATTGTGTTCCATATTTATATGACCAAATAAGGATGCATACATTTTGTTGGCATCTTGATGAGAAGACAACTTGGGTAGATTTTGTTCCATATTTGTTTTAAAATTATTTAAGCGGTTAGCAGTAATAGGAACAAATGTAATACTTTTGCTTGTTACTTTACATGTATGCAAAGGTAAAGACACCAACTGGCCACAGTGATCAGAATCAAAATTATTAATAATAACACTTGAAATTACTTTAACATTTGTAAAAATATTATCAAGACATGTTGCACTTGTGGCAGTGATTCTTGTTGGTTCAAAGAAAACATTATTCATATTATATGATTTAAAAAGATTTATTATGTTACTGGTTGCCTGAGAGTTTTCTAGAATATTTATATTAAAGTCTCCGCAAATAATCACACCTTTATTCGAATTACATATTTTGTGCAAAGCATCTTCCATGATTTCCATGAATGATAAAAGCAATGCACATGGTGGCCTGTATACACTTAGAACAATAAACTGATCAGATTCAATACAAGCTATTTCTGTAACACGTTCAACAGAAAGTCTCACTATATCAATTCTTTCTTTATACTTTATTAATTTATTCATAATTATTAAGGAGCCCCCATGTATCATATTTGTTCTGTTGAATGTGCTAACAACATGATGGTTATTAAAGTTAAACATCAACTGATGGGACTTCAGCCAATGTTCAGTTAAGCACAAAATATCAATATTATTTGAATTTAGAAAAAGTTCTACTTCCAATTCTTTATTGTTTAAACCTTGTATATTTTGATGAACCAAGTTAATAGCCTGCTTATTTTTGCTACAATTTATATAGGAGAAGGTGGTAATGTGACCCCCGCAGGTATATTGGCCCCCTTGAATATTAGTTAGTTCGCACAACGCCATCTAATATCTTTTTGGTGCAACGGGATCATTTCAGTATACTATTGATTTAGTACCCTAAAAATCCGCTTGGTGCGGTTACGTTCGTTCGTCATTTGAACAAGTCGAAACTCGTACCCCACAAACTTATTTTTTGGCTGTGAGTTTTATTCCATAATTTATAAAAAAATTGATAGTTTTTGCTGATGTTTTGAACATTGTGTTCCTGACACTGTCTTCTACGGGATATATAAGGTAAATATTCATTTTTTACATTTTTCAATTGTTTTAGGTTGTTTATCAAAATATTTTTAATAATTGTAATTTGGCCCCCTGACATTGGTTGTATCATGGCCCCGGGGGCCACATTACAAGTAAGACTTGTTTATCATTCACATATTTTTATTTTGTGGTTTCAGATGCCTAGACAAACTCTATCTTCGATGAAAAAACAGAAGACCTGGGACCCTGAACAAATGAAAAAAGCAATCGAGGCAGTGAGGCATAAGGTCATGGGATATAAAAAAGCTGAAAAACTGTTTTCTGTGCCCAGATCTACACTGAAACGGTTAGTAAAGGATCCACAAGAGTCTTTAGAGTTAATTGTACACAAACCACTAGGTCGGAAACCTATACTACCACTTAGCCTGGAAGAAAAGTTAGTGGAATATATTTTATTTATGGAGGCTAGGTACTATGGACTCACTAAGATAGATGTTAGAAAAATGGCTTATCAGCTGGCGGTGAAAAATAATATTCAGAATACTTTCAAGAATGGAGTAGCAGGGCGTGCTTGGTTGGATCACTTTTTAAGGCGACATAAAGATCAAATATCCTTGCGTAGACCAATGGGGACATCATATGCTCGTGCTCATGGCTTTAACCGTGAAGCAGTTAAAGAATTTTTTGATATTTTGGAAGCCGAAATGAGTAAAACGAACTATCCTGCCGACAGAATTTTTAATGTCGATGAGACTGGGTTAACTATCATACAATCAAAAGTACCACAAGTGTTAGGTAAAAAAGGGAAAAGGCAGATAGGAGCCCTGACTGCTGCTGAACGAGGGTCACTGTGTACTCTTGTCTGCTGCATGAGTGCATCAGGTATATTTGTGCCGCCTATGATGATTTTTCCAAGAAAAAACTTTACGGATATTTTGTTAAAAGGTGCACCTCCTGGAACGATTGGCAAAGTTCATCCATCTGGTTGGATTCAGTCCAATTTATTCACTGAATGGTTCAGGCATTTTATTGATAAAACTAGCCCTAGGGCCGAGTCTCCCATATTACTTATATTCGACGGTCATTATAGTCACACGCGCAACATAGAAATAATAGAGCTTGCTCGCGTAAACCATGTTACGATCATCAGTCTTCCACCTCACACAACTCATAAACTCCAACCTTTGGACAAGACTTTCATGGGCGCCTTGAAGAGTCACTACAGTGAGGAGATTCGCAAATTTCTTTTGCACTCTGATAGAATGCTAAAACCTTACGACATTGCTGAACTTTTCGGACGAGCATATCTCAAGAGCACGACAGGAGAAATCGCAGTGAATGGTTTCCGTGAAACAGGCATTTATCCATTTAATCCGCAAGTTTTCAGTGAAGTCGACTTTTTAACAGAAGAATCTCATAGTGCTCATGCATCTCCTGTTCCTGATAATCAAAATACAGGTCTCGTTGCTGCCCAGAGTACACGAGAAGTGAGCTCAAAAGTCCAAGAACCGCAAAATACTGTGATTCTCCCAGAACAAATTCAACCAAGCCCTAGGGCCAAGACTCGGACTTCTAATCGTGGAAGAAAGGCTACTAAAGCAAACGTTATCACATCATCACCATATAAAAACCAACTAATCGAATCATTGCACTTAGCAGAGACTCGTGTAAGAGGGCGCGGACGAGGACGTGGACGCAGACGTGGACAAGGTGTGAGACATAATCATGATGGAGGGAGTGCTAGTAGAGTTGGTGTTCGGCGCCAGAGAGATACGACACCGAGTAGTAGTTCCGACAGTGACGAAGAAAATACTGAAGCAGACATTGATTTTGACGACTCATATCCGAATAGGGTTCCTGACAACGCAAATGTACCTTGTATTTTCTGCGAAACCATTTATACTAATGACAGACCTGGAGAACAATGGATACAGTGTCAGAGTTGCGAATTATGGGCTCATATCGCCTGTGCAGGTTCGGAAGGTGACTATTATGTTTGTGACTTTTGCCGTTAGATTCCAATACATTTAATGTGACCCCCAGGGGGCCACATAACCATCAGTTGATCTCGAGATGCCAAATTTGATTACTTAAGAATAAATGATAATTTTGAATTTATTTAGCGAGTTTCTTTTGTTTCATAGTAAGATATGTACACACAAATAAATACGGAATCCAATAAAATATTTTCCTAATTTTTAATTCCTTTATTTTAGAAATAAACCCTCAAAAACAAAGTGGGGGGCCACATTCACACCTTCTCCATAATAATTTTACAAAAGAAATAATATCAAAATTTCCCGCCATCCCGCACTAGGCCAGCGTGGTGGACTAAGGCCTAAACCCTCTCAATGTTAGAGGAGACCCGTGCCCAGCAGTGTGACGTTTATGGGCTGATGATGATGATGAAGAAGAAGTTTGAAATTTTATGGATGCAATAAATATTATTTCATTTATTAGGATAAAATTGTATTCATTTCCACGTTATTTTAGTACATTGTTGTTTTTTGGCGCTAGTATATAACCACCATTAAATAAATAAATAATAACTTACCGTAAACACGTACTTTCTGTGGAGAATTTAGACGAGATATGTCTAATTATATTGAGTGTGCGATGTTTTTTCTATTTATTCTTGCAATTTTCAATAGATAACAATAGAGGAGAAGGTGGTAATGTGACCCCCGCAGGTATATTGCCCCCCTTGAATAATAGTTAGTTCGCATAACGCCGTCTTATATTATTTTGGTGCAACGGGAACATTTCAGTATACTATTGATTTATTACCCTACAAATCTGCTTGGGGCGGTTACGTTCGTTCGTCATTTGAACAAGTCGAAACTTGTACCCGACAAACTTATTTTTCGACTGTTAGTTTAATTCCATAATTTATAAAAAAAATGGATAGCTTTTGCTATTGTTTTGAATATTGTGTTCGTGACACTGTCTTCTACGGGATATATAAGGTAAATATATTTTTTTTACATTTTTTCAATTGTTTTAGGTTGTTTATCAAAAAATTTTTTTTTTTTATTTGGCCCCCTGACACTGGTTGTATCATGGCCCCGGGGGCACATAACAAGTATGACTTGCTTATCATTCACTTATTTTTATTTTGCGGTTTCAAATGCCTAGACAAACTGTGTTACCTCTATCTTCGATGAAGAAACCAAAGACGTGCATGCAAGAGTGCATCAGGTATATTTGAGCCGCCTACGATGATTTTTCCAAGGAAAAACTTTACGGATATTTTGTTAAAAAGTGGACCTCCTGGAACGATTGGCAAAGTTCATCCATCTGGTTGGATTAGATCCAATTCGTTCACTGAATGGTTCAGGCATTTTATTGATAAATATTATATTGATTCCAATACATTTAATGTGATCTCCCCCCGGGGGCCACATTACCATCAGTTGATCTCGAGATGCCAAATTTGATTACTTAAGAATAAATGATAATTTTGATTTTATTTAGCGAGTTTCTTTTGTTTCATAGTAAGATATGTACACACAAATAAATACGAAACCCAATAAAACATTTTCCATATTTTGAATTCCATTACTTTAGAAATAAACCCTCAAAAACAAAGTGGGGGGCCACATTACCACCTTCTCCTATATCTAATTCACTAACATAGCCAGAGTTTGTCTCTATTGTCTTATAACCTAATTTAAATGCAATGTCTTAATAAAATCGTTGTATATAGTTTCCAGTAGGTATGTCTGTAGAATACTCTTTTTAAGTTAGACAGTATTTGTATGTGTTAGTGCTTAGTCTATTGCAATAAAGAGTGATGCAAGATGATTTTTTTTTTATAATTCATATATATTTTATGAACTGTTCAATGTCTGTTTTATTTATATGTGAAAATGAATCCTAATCTCCATCTGCAGGTCAATCCAACAAATCTACCAATTAACGACTGATTTTAATAGAAAAAATCCTTATCTAAATCTCCAGAACGATCCCAATAATGGTTTAAGTTTTAAGAGACGCTTTTGAATAAACTATTTTAATTGGTTTATGTATTCTTAAAATCAATTCGAAAATAGAAATCAAGATTGTCTGAAACGAGATATCAGTCTTTTTGTAAGTGTCTTCCATACAGTCGTCTGATTGGTGTGTTATTGCGATCTATCCGCAGATAGAAATTAAGATTGATTAATGATTTTAATTACAAGAGTCCTTTAACAATAAATATATAACGATTTAATATACGGTCTCCAATTAATTCTGATGAGTACAATATTATATAGAACGGTCTTCAGTCTTATACTGTCAGCACTGTAATTTCGCCCCAACAACTTTATGAATAGATCTCAGATATACAAAAAATCAATATGAGAACTTAGTTGGCTCTTCCTATAATTCTGACCAATATTCTATAACCTTTAAAGTAACTTTAAAATTGTTTTTGGTTTTATGAATCTGTCTGTTTTCTTTCATTATCTTTTTTAAAAATACATTCATTATTCGTTAAATAGTTAACTATGTTAAGCCATTATTTGGGTTATAATGTGTTGCTAACCCCTAAAAAATTGTGTATCAAATACTATGATATTATTTTAGTTGGTGAATGATTTATCATACAGATATTAAATAAACTCTGTCAATGAATACTTCTATAAAAATAGTTATTTTTTGATGAGCTTCTTCAGTCATTGCCAACTCTACCGGCCGGTCTAATGTATTGTTTTTTTTTATTTTTACTTTGTTTATAACATTTAGAAATAGTTGCATGGTCTTTAAAAAGATCAAAGCTATCTAACGACGCGTCTCATCATAGAAATACCAGTGGCAGCTTTTCAACATGCACCCTAAGTAGTAAGTACATTATTGCTTTTAACATTATTTGATAGATGGCGCTGATCATTTGCGTTAAAATGTCTACATCGCGATGTCAAGATTCTCCGGCGTTTATATATAATGCTCATTGAGCCTAGCATTGGTATCGCTTCTCGGCCTTTTGGCTAAGATCAGCCTCTAGGCTGAGGAGTTTACCTGGGGTGGACCGCCACCTTAGGTGGGTTTTGCCTACTCCAGGCAGTACAATTGTACTTGGATTTATTCCAAGTAATTATTATTAACTCTGTTCTTTTCAGCTTAATATCTGAAAGTTCCCGCATTGCGGGACCAGTATATTAAACTGATTTTTGTAAACTGACGGGATGTAAGGGGCTCGCTCCACTCCCGTCACGGGTCGGCCCGGCATTGCAGTGCCGCCGGGATCGGCCTATATAATACCTTGAAACTCTCCTGCTTCTTACTAGCTAGAACCAGCAGTTCATAGTCCTGGTGGAAACCGCGTGCCATGATTTGATCGCATGCATGAGGGATTCCATATAAATAATGGAATAAATTACCAATAAAAAATCTCAAATCAAAGTAAAGATCTCCTTAATAAATATTGACAAAACGCGACCTTTACTGAGCCAGTGAGCACTACTGATTGTCTCTCTTTATGAGAGATTATTAGATTATTTATATGTACGTAGCCTAAGTTACTCCTTATTACATCAGCTATCTGCCAGTGAAAGTCCCGTTAAAATCGGGCCACCCGTTTCAGAGATTAGCGGGAACAAACAGACAGACAGACAAAAATTGTAAAAAAATATATTTTGGTATATGTACCGTGTATACATTCATATGCATTTATCACATACATACATACATAAACTCACGCCTGTCTCCCGTTAGGGTAGGCAGAGACTATAGAGCGCCAAATGCCACGGTCCAAACACACCTCTTTCGCTTCCTCCACTGACATTATCCTCTTCATGCATGCACGTCGGTTTCGAGGACTCTTTATATTGCCCTTTTTCAGTAACTTACCTATATGGTCTTTATAGGTGCACCTGGGCCGTCCTCGACCGACTTCACCGTTCACTTCCGCACAGTAAATCTCTTTCGTCATTCTGCAAACATTCATCCTTTCAATGTGGCCAAACCATTTTAGCATCCCCCTTTCAATTTTAGTCACTACATCGACTTTCAATCCACATTTTTCCCTTATCACACTATTCCTCACTCTATCTACCAATTTCACCCCACACATGCTTCTCAACGCTCTCATTTCAACTGCATTAATTTTGCTTTCATGCTTCTTCTGCCATACCCAAGACTCACTTCCATACGTTAGTGTAGGCACCAGGACTCCTTGGTGAATCGCTAGCTTAGCGCGGTCCGATATATTTTTACTGGCCGCGATGGAGTACAAGGCGCCATTAACACTATTACCCAACTTTACCCTTCTTTCAATATCTCCTTCAAAAAGCTGTTATATCAATATTACAAACAGACACTCCAATTTTATTTATTTGTATAGATGTATAGATTTGTTACTTAATATTTAATATGTTCAAGACTGTTTGAGAGAGAATAGTTTATACCAATATAATGTTAATGTTTTGATACTTATTTATTTATTTAGCACAACCACATCACATATATTAATACATTTATAGCTTAGTGATATTTGCTTAGGTACTACGTCTGATATACATGACACTTAAGGTGTGCATAGCATTCTCCGAAATAGTGTAAGAAATATAGCTAAGTGATACAATTGCATTGTTAACTGCATTTTATACTATACATAGTTTAATTGCATTGTTGTATTAAATAATCATTATTGAATGTTAAGTGTGTATCTATGATTAATTAGTGACATCATGTATTATTAAAATAGTTTTTTTTGGTCATTCTTATATTACATTTAACCCTTAAAAACCAGGCTCTTTACAGTTTATTAAAGATGCTCATTTAAAAAAATAAAAAATCGTGGCTCTCTTATAAAAACATAGAATTTTATTTGAAATCAATTGTAAGTAAATACACCTTGTATTGCATGTTACAATAAACCCAACATGATCTTCAACTATTTATTTAGTTATAAATTAACGAATGTAATATACATAAGTGGCCCTAAAGTAAACATGATTTTTTAGTATGTACATGAGTTATACATGAAAAGTAGGTATAAAATTGTTGTATACAGTTTCCAGTAGGTATGTGTGTAGAATACTCTATTAAGTTAGACAGTATTTGTATGTGTTAGTGCTTAGTCTATTGCAATAAAGAGTGATGCATGATGATTTTTATTTTATAATTAATATATTTTATGAATTACTGTTAAATGTCTGTTTTATTTAGATGTGATGAAAATGAATCCTAATCTCCATCTGCAGGTCAATCCAACAAATCTACCAATTAACGACTGATTTTAATAAAAAAAATATCCTTATCTGTATCTCCAGAACGATCCAAATAATGGTTGAAGTTTTAAGAGACGCTTTTGAATAAACTATTTTAATTGGTTTATGTATTCTTAAAATCAATTCGAAAATAGAAATCAAGATTGTCTGAAACGAGATATCAGTCTTTTTGTAAGTGTATTCCATACAGTCGTCTGATTGGTGTGTTATTGCGATCTATCCGCAGACAGGGTTGGGCAGTATTTGAATTACTTGTAATTGAAATACGTAATTGAAATACAAATACGTATTTTGTATTTGTATTTTAATTACTTTCTTAAAATGTAATTTGTATTTAAAATACGTGTAGCCGAAGTATTTTGTAATTAGTATTTCAAATACTCGAGGCTTCAAAATACATTTATTAAAATACATTTAGCCTTCATTTAGCGATCATGAGTGTGAGTGCGAGGCGAGAGTGCAATGATGGAAAAGCCTCGAAATTTACAGACTTTTATAATATTGGACATTAAATTTGTGCTCATCAGGACCTGCAATAACTAAACAAAAACCGCCTCAAAAAAAAACTATTCCAAAACAAATAAATATGCATTATTTTGTATTTTGTAATTTGTATTTTGTATTTCAATTACAAATAGCTAAAATACTGTATTTTGTATTTCAAATACCTTACTTAAATGTATTTTGTATTTCGTATTTTAATTACTTGCGATACAGTATTTTGTAATTTGTATTTCAATTAAAGCAAAGCATGTATTTTGCCCAGCCCTGTCCGCAGATAGAAATTAAGATTGATTAATGATTTTAATTACAAGAGTCCTTTAACAATAAATATATAACGATTTAATATACGGTCTCCAATGAATTCTGATGAGTACAATATTAGATAGAACGGTCTTCAGTCTTATACTGTCAGCAATGTAATTTCGCCCCAACAACTTTATGAATAGATCTCAGATATACAAAACATCGATAAGAGAACTTAGTTGGCTCTTCCTATAATTCTGACCAAAATTCTATAACCTTTAAAGTAACTATAAAGTTGTTTTTGGTTTTATGAATCTTTCTGTTTTCTTTCATTATCTTTTTTAAAAATACATTCATTATTCGTTAAATAGTTAACTATGTTAAGCCATTATTTGGGTTATAATGTGTTGCTAACCCCTAAAAAATTGTGTATCAAACACTATGATATTATTTTAGTTGGTGAATGATTTATCATACAGATATTAAATAAACTCTGTCAATGAATACTTCTATAAAAATAGTTATTTTTTGATGAGCTTCTTCAGTCATTGCCAACTCTACCGGCCGGTCTAATGTATTGTTTTTTTTTATTTTTACTTTGTTTATAACATTTAGAAATAGTTGCATGGTCTTTAAAAAGATCAAAGCTATCTAACGACGCGTCTCATCATAGAAATACCAGTGGCAGCTTTTCAACATGCACCCTAAGTAGTAAGTACATTATTGCTTTTAACATTATTTGATAGATGGCGCTGATCATTTGCGTTAAAATGTCTACATCGCGATGTCAAGATTCTCCGGCGTTTATATATAATGCTCATTGAGCCTAGCATTGGTATCGCTTCTCGGCCTTTTGGCTAAGATCAAAGTAGAATTAAGAATCATTATTATTATAATATTACATTACAATTACAATTTGCAATTACAATATCAATTTATTAGAATAAGAATGTTATTATTAGAAATTAGAAATAGAATTAAGAATTATTAGAATAAGAATATTATTATTAGAATTATAATTATTATTTATTGATTATTAATTATTAATTATGGAATATTATCAATCGTTATTGTAATTGTTATCTACTAGATGTAGTTATTGATTGTTAAATCGTAGATTACTGATTAAATTAGTAATTATTGATTATGAATTGAAAATTGTGAACTAATAATTATAAACTATAGATTATTGACTATTAATTGTTAAATATTGGCTGATTATTGTTAGTTATGGACTATTAATTGTTGATTCTTAATTATTATGAGGGCAGCTCTACAATTCTGACAATGTTATTGGTCTCAAAGAAAATGAAAAGGGTCGGCAGCAGGGCACTTGAGCATCCAAATATAAATAATTAACTGAATTTTTTTGCTCCGGAATGGGCCCAATCTCTTTTTTTATTTTTTTTTATTTTTTTTATTTTTTTTGTATTTAATTGACAAAATGGCGCCACTCACGGAGTTTACAGTTTCTTACCCCCTCGAGGGGCCACTCAAGTGCCCCTTTGCAGATTGCTCCACAAAGGGCAAAGTGGGCCGCCGCGTGGTTATGGACAAGACGTTTGAGAGACAGACAAACTTCGCCACTCACATTAGGCGGTATCACCCGGCTGTGAAGCTGCGTTATGTGTGCAGCCTGTGCGGTTTTGTTGGCACTTCACGCCAGGCCGTACAGGTAGTCAAGAAACATATTCTAAGAGAGCACCCGGGAGTCGACTTGGGGGAGACGATCAGTTCCTCTGCCTCTCAAACGAAGACCACATTTAATAGTCAATTGAAGAGAGTTAGTGGGACGGGAGTTTCTCCGGGCACAGAGCTGAGTGTTAGTCCACTGGACGGGAGCAGCTCCAGCTCCAATAATAGTAGCAGTATGCGCCAACAGCGAAGAGTGGCTCTGACGGTAGTGCAGAAAACAACGGGCAATGCTTCCACTCAGCAGAGGGCGGCAGTGACTAGGACAGCCGGCAGACCATCGCCACCAGCCACAACAACGAGTGGGGCCCCGCGGCGAATGACCAGGACATCTTTCAGGGGTCCCAGCGCCTCCACCCCCGCTCCCAGTAGCCTGACTTCACAAAGACGAGCCCCAAATACAACCAGCGCCAACCGTCCTTCCACCACCTCCAGACCTGTTAGCAGCCGAGACCCTGCTATCACCACCACTAGAAGCAGGGCAGCAACAACACCAGTAGCAGCTAGGGGTCCACAAAGGAACCACTCGGGAGGGTCCGAAAAGATCACGGCCACCACGAAGTCCAGGACGCCACCCGCGGCAGTGTCTACAACAACCAGAGCCACCGCCACCTTCAAGAACATCACGAAGAGGAATGTGACAGGATCAGGCTCTCAGCCAACATCTCAGAGAGCCTACAGCTTGCCACCCGAGCCATCAACACCACCAGCAGTGAACAACAGGTCCTGTTTAGCTCAGGTGAGGCCTGTCACATATGCAGAGACACTTCGTAGAGAGTACTCGTGGCCGCCAGGACCTTCCCTTGTAGCTGTGGAGTCAAAGACACCCCTCATGATAGCAACATCAATAGGGGCTACCCTCACCACAGCCACCATCACATCAACAACGTGTGGTAGGCCCATAATGACGCCGGCCATCACAACCTCAGGCAGTGCGGGGAGTGTCCAGCGACCCCCAAAGAATGCCATCGTCGGGGAAAGGCCCTTGGCCGCCTCGGACAGAGACCTGGACATTCCGGCAGGGGGCGGAATACCTTCTATCACCATCGAGCCTCCTGCCATTAAGGAATGGAGGACGGTACAGAGGAGAAAGAAGACCCGAGGGAGCCTGGACTCATCTTCGGGGAGCGAAGGCGAACAGACGGGGAGCCATCGCCTAGGGAGGAGAATGCGGCGCCCCTCACCATCATCTTCGTCGTCATCATCATCAGTTTGGCTGCCCCCACAAACTTCACCATCAGCTTCGCCTCCACAACCAACTGGGAACCAGTCACTGCTATGCCCTACATCACCTCTGGCAGCATCCACACAGCTGAGTGGACAGCGGGCCGGGCCATTGGAGCCACAGGTTAGTGATTGTTACCCTGCTATTTCCGAGGAGGATCGCGTGCCGCACCGTTCGCCGGGTGTTTCCGTCGCTGCCGGCTCCGACTGGCGCGATATCACGACCGCGTCTAATGCTCGGGTAAGTGTTCCCCCTACCGCATCCCGCCCCACCGTTGATACTGGTCGTTGGGCCGAACCCCTTCCGCCAGGCGCCTCCCGCCAACAGCAAGCACAGAGGAATAGGGTCCGAGCGAGAAACCGCAAGGACCTTATATCCAAAGCTGCAGCTGTTGAGTCGAGTGAGGACCTGGAGGAGCTAGCTACTCTTTTGCGAACTCTGATAGGGTCTTACAAGACTGCTGCTGAGCCCACCAGTCGACGCCGTAACTTCAAGAACAATAGAGATCGCAACCCCTCCGACTCAGAACATGAGGATCGCATCCGTGAGGCCACTAACATTCAGCGTCTCTATAGGAAGAACCGAAAAAGATGCATGCAGCGAGTTTTAAAAGGGCCCTCACCCCACTGTGAGGCTGATATCAACATTGTTGATAATTTCTTTCGCTGCATGTACTCTGACTCGGGGAAGCCCTATGAGCGCCCTCACGGACTGCCCGCGTGGAGTGCAAGTGCTGACGACCCTTTGTGCGACGCTGCGGTGAGACCTTTTTCGGCCGAGGAGGTATGCCGCCGACTCAAAAGGACTCATAACACGGCCCCCGGGCCGGACGGCATTACTTACTCGGACATCAAGAAGGCTGATCCAACAGGTCTCACACTGGCGTCGGTTTTCAATGCTTGCCTCCGAGTAAAGGAAATCCCCAAGTTATGGAAGTCTTCCAATACCGTGTTAATACACAAAAAGGGAGACAGAAATGACTTAAGTAATTGGCGACCCCTCGCGCTCGGCGATACAATTGCAAAACTGTTCGCCGGTTTGCTCGCGGACCGATTGGTGGACTTTGCAGTACAGGGCGAGCGCCTTCTTCGTCCCCAAAAGGGCTTCCTGAGGTATGAGGGTTGTCATGAACACAACTTCCTGCTTCGGAAAATACTGTTGGACAGTAGACGGCAAGGTAGAGAGGTGGTGATTGCGTGGCTGGATTTGACCAACGCGTTCGGATCTATACCCCACGTAGCCATTTTCGACGCCCTGAGAAGGATCGGTCTTCCACGGACACTAACCGACCTTCTCGAAGATATAAACACTGGGTGTACGACCAGGGTCCAAACCACCGGAGGTCTGACAGACCCCATTCCCCTCCTGGCGGGCGTTAGGCAGGGTTGCCCGTGTAGCCCAATTGCCTTTAACATAGCCATTGAGGGTATGCTCAACAAAGTTGAAACATTACCTGTTGGCTATGATTTAGGGAACCAAAAGTTCCGGGCATTGGCCTACGCGGATGACATTTGTTTAATAGCAGCGTCCCCGGAGGAAATGGAGCTCCTCCTATCAACTACCGTTGAGGCGGCGACTGGGTTAGGGCTGACTTTCAACCCCGCAAAGTGCGCGACCCTTCACCTCCAAGGTAAGGGCACAAAACGCACCGCCTTGTCGTCCACGTTCTCGCTCAACAGGGTGGAGCTACCAGCACTGAAGGCGGGAGAAGCTTATGAGTACCTCGGCATCCCAATAGGAATTTCAATAAACCAGACCCCTCTACGCACCATAGAGGGTATGATGGAGGACGCGAAGGCAATAGATGCGTCACTCTTAGCGCCGTGGCAGAAACTTGACGCTCTGCGTACATTTATACAGCCTCGGCTGGATTATATTTTACGGAGTGGTGAGGTCGACAAGACCCCCTTGTCCATGCTAGATAAGCTTATCAAAAAACTAGCCAAAAGTTGGCTGAACCTACCTCAGCGCGCAAGTGCCGAGGTTGTGTATCTTCCAACACGCTTAGGAGGTGCTGGGCTGATTCCCATGGCGGACTTGGCAGACATTCTCACGATAGCACATGGCTACAGGATGCTATCATGCAGAGACCGGGTAGTCGTGGAAGCTGCCAAGACCTCGCTGTGGGAAGCAGTTGAGCGGAAGGCCAGACGCCAGCCAACGCAGCCTGAGGTGGCTAAGTTTTTGTCTGGGTCTCTTGAAGAACCATTCAAAACCTCTGGCCAGGGTGACCCCGGACTGTGGACAAGGGTTCGACTTGCCTCTCGCAGACAAGCCCGCCGACTCGACCTGGCTTGGACCGTGAAGGAAGAATCTGGGGAATTACTGTTGGAATGCCGAGGTATCAGTAAGCATAGGACACTAGTGCGGCCGGGCCCTCAATCGCAGATCATCTCGCGTCTGAGGCTAGCTGTCCAAGGACACCACTTGGACAGTCTCCTGTCTAAAAAAGACCAAGGTAAGGTCTTTCAGGAGTCATCGCGGAATGCGGCTAGCAATAGCTTCTTGCGCGATGGTAGATACGTCCGGTTTGCTGAATGGCGCTTTATTCATCGCGCCCGTCTGAACGTATTGCCTCTTAACGGAGCAATGCGTTGGAAGGACGGCAACGACAAGCGATGCAGGCGGTGTGGACATGCGCAGGAAACCCTCCCGCACGTCATCTGTCACTGCCTGCCCCATTCGGCCGCACTACAACTTCGACACGATGCAGTCTTAAAACGCATCGCCAAAGCCAATCGGCTACCGGGAGAACTGCGTGTAAACCAAGTGGTCATGGACACCCACGGGGATCTGGCTCGCCTGCGTCCTGATCTTGTGATCAGGAACGAGCGAGCCAAGCTCATCACCATCATTGATGTGACTATACCCTTTGAGAACGGCGGCAAGAGTTTGTGGACTGCTCGACAAGCAAAAATTACCAAGTATTCCGCGCTCGCTGAGGGTCTCAGAGCCGGTGGTTACACGGTACACGTGGATGCGATCGTCGTCGGTGCACTGGGCACATGGGATCCGGACAATGATGCCGTGCTTAAGAGGCTGCAAGTTGGAGACAACTACGCGAATCTTATGCGTCGGATCATTGTTTCGGAGACCATACACTGGTCACGGGACATTTATGTCGAGCACGTCTCAGGCGTGAGGCAATACCGGCCGGACTCGGTAGCGCCGGGCACAGCACCGGCGGGGGACGCGGCGAGCGATCCTCATCAGCGGGGATAGGGACGCTGTTGGCGCCTGAAAGGTGAGTTATGAGAGAGGAATACAAATATTGTATTTCATTGCTTATTGTTAAAGCTGTTCCTCCATCTTCTAACCGCAACTGCTGCTAATGCAATTCCTTTTTTTATTTATCTTATTTTCTTTATATACATCATAAAAAGACCGGGATTCTCCACCCAATAGATATTATTTTTTGTACCTGAACGCCGGGAAGCGACATTTCTGTATTAAATATGTATGGCGGCAGGACACTCGACGGACAAATAAATATACTTGCCTCTATTTCTGTGATATCGGTGTCCAGCCGCACATACAAATATTATGTTTACTTCTATGTCTTGACTACATGTGTACATACTTATTGACTGTCCCCTGGACAATAAATTCACTGTACATAGCGCCAAAAAGGGCTATTTTATATATTTACCGACTGCCTTGTGGCTATAATTGTTGTTGACACACTGCCGGGGCTTGCCTCGACAGATGCTATTAGTTTTAGTGATTCAACAGTGTATTTTTTTTTTTTGTTTCCCCTCACAAGGGGTTCTATCTATACATTACGCTCTTATAATAACAGATGCGGCAATATTTTTTATTATAAATTGACTAATTTTACCTGATGTACGCACATTGTTTCGTGCGGCCGCCACCTGGGGTGGGTATTGTCCACTCCGGGCAGTTCAATGTATTTGAATTGTTTCAAATAAATTTCGTTAATCTGTTCTTTTCAGCTTAATATCTGAAAGTTCCCGCATTGCGGGACCAGTATATTAAACTGATTTTTGTAAACTGACGGGATGTAAGGGGCTCGCTCCACTCCCGTCACGGGTCGGCCCGGCATTGCAGTGCCGCCGGGATCGGCCTATATAATACCTTGAAACTCTCCTATTTCTTTCGAGAACCAGCAGTTCATATCATAGTCCTGGTGGAAACAGCGTGACATTATTTGATCGCATGCATGAGGGATTCCATATTATCCCAAAACAGACAAAGTAAAGACCGCCTTAATAAATATTGACAAAACGCGACCCTTACTGAGCGTGAGCACAACTGATTGTCTCTCTTAATGAAATACATTCGACAAGAATTATTAAAATCCGCACACAATTATCACAGTAAGGGATTAAGAAATTTTACTACTAAAATAGTAAAAAAATATTTTTTGCAACAATGCAATGGTATCACTGAAAGTGCGTTAAGCACGTGTTAAAAAATAAAAATAAATATATACAGTATATATATTGATAATATGAACATATTCAAGTTAAGTAGAAAAGCCTTTTGAATGATACACTCAGTAAGCTTAGTTTATATTTTTATTATATTATATACTTTGTCTCTGTTCTTATTTTCATTTAGTTTCATTGGACATAATAACACCGAAAAACATATTACAAGTATTAAATAATATACAATTATGTAACTCTTGTGAGGCATGACTAGTTAGTTATGTTTATGTGCATACAGCATAATATACACTTTATATATTATTCATTATTGTTATGTAAATAAGGATTAATATACTTGTCTTAATCATCTTACAATATTGCTCCATCCATGGCAACTACTAGACATGAACTGTGTGTAGTTCCGATCGAGCAACCCTTTATATGGACCGCCATCCCCACTAATTGCAACAGGTGGTTTACTTTGTTGGGTAGTTTACAATATATTTATTTAACAATATTTCAACTTTGACACATAAATCTATTCATAGAAAAGCAGTAAAAATTATATTTTATATTAATCTGGGTAACAATGGATAACAACAGCCCCGTGGCGCAGTTGGCTAGACACCAGCTTGCGAAACGAGAGGCCGCGGATTCGATTCCCGCACCGAGACAAATGTTTGTGTGATCCACAAATATTTGTTTCGGGTCTGGGTCAGTGGCGTAGCGTGGCTTTTCGCCGCCCGGGGCCGACCGAAAATCTGCCGCCCCCTATTTTAATTATAAGTCATTTAAAGCCTCGACTGCCTCGTGGTCTCGCGGTACAAGTATGTGCCGAGCGATCTAGAGGTCCTGGGTTCGATTCCCGGGTCGGGCAAAGTGTTATTGGGTTTTTTCCATTAAGAAATTCTCGGTAACAGCACGGAGTCTGGAAATGTGCCCGAAAAACGGCAATAGGCTCGCCCCCTATTACGTGGGACTGATACATACTTGGCGAAATGTGGGTGCAGAAATGCGCCTCTGCCTACCCCTTCGGGGAATACAGGCGTGAGTTTATGTATGTATGTATGTGTCATTTAAAGTTTTAATATTATATTGAATGGACCTAATGTACATCATACATCTTATTGCAAGTCAAGATAAACTACCACGCACTGCTTCAGAAGGAAAATACATCTATAAATAATAATAACAAATATTAGTGCTTTTTTTCCAATTGACTGTACAATAGTATCTTAAATTATACATAGTGCTCATTGAACTTAGAAGGAATAAAATATTTACGGGTGTTAAGTACAAGGTGCCTAATATTTTTTTATAAAATTAAAATTTCACTCAATAATTTTTAATTTAAATTATTTTTAAAAATTAATTATTAATAACTAAAGAAAATTAAATTAATCTTTGTATAACCGCGTTAAATATTTTTGTTACTATTAGTTTTAAAAAAAAAGATTAAAAATGTACTCTTCGTGTTTTTTTCGAAGCAAAAATCTTTTACACAATCGTCAATATAAAAATATATCTCATTTTCAATTGCCAGAATAGCTGGATTTGTTAGCCTCACCGTGGACATAGTCGATCTGAGATAACTTTTCATTAGCTTTACTTTAGAGAAGCTTCTATCGCAACTGGCATTGCTGACGGCAGATGTTAAAAAATATGCTTCCTCCTGATTTGTCTTGGTTCAAAAGAAATTCCGAAAGAGCTCCGTCTACAAATTCAGCTTGATTTTCTTCGAATAGGGTCTGTAAAGCACTAATTTTCTGAGCGCACTGATGTATGTTCAGTCCCTCTGTTTGCAAATACTTTTGAGTATCATTAACTTCACGTAGTATCGGTTGCCAGAAGCCTAAGTAACATAAAAATGAAATGAATAGAGCAAGTGAGTACCTACTTGCAGTCACTTATTGGTTCGTTCGCGTTCAGGACGACTCGCGCGCCACAGGCCGCCCGCCGGCCGGGCGGTTATCGTCCTCTCTTTCGCACGCTTGCGGTTTCGTTTCGCTTTCGGTAAAATATTGCGGACGTGATTTATTAATAAGATTTTTTTTTCTTAATCATGCAATGTAATATTTTCGTTATGTTCCTAATCCGCCGCCCCCTTTCGAATGGCGCCCGGGGCCATGGCCCCCTCTGCACCCCCCACGCTACGCCACTGGTCTGGGTGTATCATCATCATCATCATTATGATGGGTGTATGTGAGACCGAAAAGTCTCTCGTAGTTTCTGATACCCACGACACAAGACTTGTATCTTAGTGTGGGATCAGAACTATGTATGTGACTGTTGGGTGTATTTATTATTTATTTATTTATTATTTATTGGTTTATATGTTTTTTATAAATGGGTGTAACTGATGTAATAAAACCACTAATATCCAGTTTTGTCTTATATATTTTATAAAAAAAACAATAATCAGTCTATGACATTTGGCATTGTTATACATATTAGAGCATCAAAAAAACCTTTAAAAACACGTTTGAAGCAACATTTTTTGCAGAACTAAATAGAAAACAAGCTAAAATAATTTATTAGATTAAAAGAACAAAATTTTATTCATCCCACTCCATATACAGCAAATCGTCATCAATGATATAGATATTATATAGAAATATAATTGTTGTTCCAGGTGACAACTCAACATATTTTGAAGTGGAAGGTTCAGATACAAAGATATTTTGTTCTTTTTGCAAAATCACGACTTCTTCTGTGATTTCTGTTTCCATTTCTTCGCTTTCTGGTGGCAAATGGCAATTCATCTCACAATTTTTACGTTTATGGTGGCGATGGTGAGGTAACATTTTGTTCTTCTTTAAGTATTTAAAGTTTTTGTAAATTATGTTGGTAACATCCGGAAAAAACACCGAAACTAGTTCATGGTCCCGCTGTCAAAGTTACCCGAACCAATCGAAGTTACCCAGATTGACTGTATACAGGGTTGATACGACCGAAGAACTTTTCTTTAAACTGCATATACTAGGTAGCAGTAGTTTAGTCATAAATGATATTTAAGTTTTTGCCCAATACAATCAGTTGATCTTCTAAATACGCCTGAGTAGTATGAAACTGATGACATAAGAAATACATATGTTTTCAATACTATTCAGCCACTCCTAAGCCTGGAAAAGTATGTAGTAAGTATGAAGGGAAGTTGAATTGATCATAAATAAACTACACTTAAAAAACACAATTAAAGTAATATAATCTACATACATACACATACATAACCTCACGCCTGTGTTCCCCGAAGGGGTAGGCAGAGGTGCATTTCTGCACCCACATTTCGCCAAGTATGTGTTAGTCCCACGTGATAGGGGGCGAGCCTATTGCCGTTTTTCGGGCATATTTCCAGACTCCGTGCTGTTACTGAAAATTTCCTAATGGAAAAACAGAATAACACTGCCCGACCCGGGAATCGAACCCAGGACCTCTAAATCGCACGGCACATACTTGTACCGCGAGACCACTAGGCAGTCGCAATATAATCTTTTTTTTAACATTACCAGACAAATGAAATACGTACTTATTTTATCAACCGCAAGGACCTTATATAGAAAGCTGGTGCTGTTGAGTCGAGTGAGGACCTAGAGGAGCTAGCTACTCTTTTACGAACTTTGATAAGGTCTTACAAGACTGCTGCGAAGCCCACCAATCGAATCGTTGCATTGACAGTAGAGGCCATAATTACAAGAACAATAGAGATCGCAACCCTTCCGACTCAGAACATCAGAATCGCATCCGTGAGGCCACTAACATTCAGCGCCTCTACAGGAAGAACCGAAAGAGATGCATGCAGCGAGTTTTAAAAGGGCCTTCACCCCACTGTGAGGCTGATACCAACATTGTTGATAATTTTTTCCGCTGTATGTACACTGACTCGGGGAAGCCCTAAGAGCGCCCTCATGGACTGCCCGCGTGGAATACAAGTGCTCACAACCCTTTGTGTGACGCTGCGGTGAGGCCTTTTTGGGCTGAGGAGGTATCCCGCCGATACAAAAGGACTCATAATACGGCCCCCGGGCCGGACGGCATTACTTACTCGGACATCAAGGAGGCTGATCCAACAGGTCTCACCCTGGCGTCGGTTTTCAAAGCTTGCCTCCGAGTTAGGGAAATCCCCAAGTCATGGAAGTCTTCCAAAACTGTGTTAATTCACAAAAAGGGAGACAGAAATGACTTGGTAATTGGCGACCTCTCGCGCTCGGCGATACAGTTGCAAAACTACCAGCACTGACGGTGGAAGAGGGTTATGAGTACCTCGGCATCCCAATAGGCATCTTAATAAACCAGACCGCTCTACGCACCATAGATGGTATGATGGCGGACGCGAAGGCAATAGATGCGTCACTCCTAGCGCCGTGGCAGAAACTTGACGCTCTGCGTACGTTTATACTGCCTCGGCTGGACTATATTCTACGAGTGGCGAGGTCGATAAGACCCCCTTGTCCATGCTAAACAAGCTAATTAAAATTTACTAAAAGTTGGCTGAACCTCCCTCAGCGCGCAAGTGCCGAGGTTGTGTATCTTCCTAAACGCTTAGGAGGCGCTGGACTGATTCCCACGGTGGATTTGGCGGACATTCTCACGATAGCGCATGGCTACAGAATGCTATCCTGCAGAGACCGTGTGGTAGTGGAAGCGACCAAGACCTCGCCGTGGGAAGCAGTACAGAGGAAGGCTAGACGCCAGCCAATGCAGTCTGAGGTGTCTAAGCTTTTGTCTGGTTCTCTTGAAGAACCGTTCAAAACCTCGGGCCAGGGTGACACCGGACTGTGGACAGGGTTCGACTTGCCTCTCGCAGACAAACCCGCCGACTTGACCTAGCTTGGACGGTCAAGGAAGACTCTGAGGAGCTATTATTGGAATGCCGAGGTATCAATAAGCATAGGACACTAGTGCGCCCGGGCCCTCAATCGCAGATCATCTCGCGTCTGAGGCTATCTGTCCAAGGACACCACTTGGGCGGATGCGGGACCTTCCAGGAGGCCGCCGACCTCGCCGCGGTTGGAACTGGCAACGTGGCGAGGAGAATTCGGCGGTTGGACCTCACGGTGGCCCTCCACAAATCCGAGGCCATTTGCTTTCACCGGCCTCGGATGGGACCACCTGCTGGGGCCCACATCGAGGTTCAGGGCGTGCGAATTCCCATTGGCAAGCAGCTCAAATACTTGGGGCTGCTGCTGGACAGCGCCCATTTTGAGATGCTGCAGCCGAAGCTGCTGCGGGTGGCAGGCGCTCTGTAAGGCCTGCTGCCCAACCTGGAAGGTCCAGGTATCCCTTGCCGAAGGACATACATGGGAGTCGTGCGGTCTATGGCGTTGTATGGAAGCCCAGTATGGGCCGAGTCCCTGAACAGCCGCTGCGTCGCTCTTCTGCGCAAGCCTCAGCGTGCGAGGCGGCCTGCGTTTTGGCCTGGTCCCTGCCGTGGGATCTTGACGCCAAAATTACTCTCGCGTCGATACCGTCAGCAAAGGCGTCAAGTTGCGGGGACAGACTGGCCCCCAGAGAGGTTGAGGCAATAAAAGCCTCCCTCCGTACGGCCGCCGTGGAGGAATGGCGTACCAGGCTGGAGGATCCCAGTGCTGGTGCTGTCGACTGTCGAGGCAGTGCGTCCTGTCCTCTACCAGTGGATGGACAGGCGCCACGGTGCGGCGATGTTCCGTCTGACGCAGGTGTTGTCGGGGCACGGATGCTTCGGCCACTACCTGTGTTGGGTGGCTTTGAAAGAGGAGTCAGCCGTGTGTCACCACTGTGACAACTGCCCGGACTACACAACCCAGCACACACTACAAGAGTACCTATCTAACCTGGGAGGTGGTTGGTGGCGACCTCTCGCTGCCGGCCGTCGTCTATTCGATGGTCGGGAGTCCAAGGTCGTGGCGAGCGGTGCTCTTCTTCTGCGAGCACGTCATGTCGCAGAAGGAGAGCGCGGAGCGGGATCGAGAGATCAACGATCCCGCCCGCCAAAGACGTCAAAGAAGGAGGCGCCGGGTCAACAGAGATAATTAGACCCGGTGCCCTGCCCTGTGGCAAGGGGGCGTTAGAATAGCACCACGGTATCTCCTGCCTGTCGTAAAAGGCGACTCAAAGGGGCCTTTGGGGTCGCTGGACGCACTGCGTGGGCAGTGCGTCCTCACTGAAAGTGATCCCGAGAGGGACGGCGGCACTGTGGCCTGTGTACGTCGCGGGCGCCCATCCACAACCGGGGCGCCCGAACCAAGCTAGTGGGGGTGCAACTGCGCCCCCTACACCTCCGAGAAGGCCGAGACGTTTACGTCTCGGAGGCGCACCGGGCGGCTGCGGATTTACGGTGGGCGCTTCACGCTCACATACCGTGGTCGCCCCACTCGGCGCGGAGATGGACACCGGGGGTTTTGGTCGGTATGCCGGTTTAGGAAATTTGTTAGGGACCCAGCCCGGCACTAACATCTGCGCGGACACGACTTCGCCGCGCGCCAGGCTGGAAGACCGGTGACCCCGACATACGCTTCCCGCCCCCCTCCCCTAGGGCTGGCGGGAAGTAGAGCCATAAACAGCTTTCCCCTCGAGAACAAAAAAAAAGAAGAAAAAGGGTTGCCAACCCTTAAAACTACGATTTGAAGTTAAACAACCAAGAAGAAGTCACATAAGACACTGAACGCAGAAACAATAAAATTAAATAATCTAAAAATAACAATAATTTTAAAAATCTAAAAATTAAAAAAAACTGCTATTAACTAATAAAATTAAAATAACAATGAGTTGTTTTGCCGCGCTCATGCTCACATGCTTCCTGTATATCATTTAAATATGATCTACTTAAATGGTCTGCTACAACTAATTCTTTACCAGGTTTATAAGATACTAACTATAAGGTTGTAATGCTATTTTTATTCTTTGCAGTCGGTTTGGACATTTATCCAATTACTTTGCAAATATTGAGCCAAACTTACTTTTTCTATTTGACTATACATCATTTCTGTCTCTGATAATGCTCTAGAACCATAAGCTATAGCCTTATCATTTTGAAATATTACTGCTCTTAAACAATCCTTTGAAGTGATGCTTCAACACTGAGTACTATAGGTTTATCAACATCAAAATATGCTAAAACTGGTGGTTAACATAAAACTTTCTTTAATTTATCATATGCTACTTGTTGCGTCTGACTCCATATGAAAGGGACATCTCTTTTAGTAAGCTGTCTGAGAACTCCTGTAATCTGAGAATATTTTTTAATAAATCTAGATACATTATAATTAGTCATACCTAAAAATCTCATAAGTTCAGTCTTTGAAGTAGGTTTCATTTTTATAATAGTTTCTGTCCTATCTGGGTCCACTTCAATTCCTTTCTTTGATAAAATATGGCCTAAGTAATTAACTTGCTCAACTTGTATCTGACTTTTATTCTCATTTAACTTAATATATAAAATTCCCTAATTAATATTCCTTATATTTCAGAAAATATTTCTCTGAACAGTTTATGAAAGATCTCTGGACTTGAATTCAAACCATAAGACAATCGGTTGAACATACCATTAAATGTAGTGAGTTCTTTTGATTCTTCAGCTAAACAAACTTGCCAAAATGCTGTAGTAGCATCAAGAGTACTAAAATATCTAGAGCCCTTTAATTTACTTGTTATCTCATCTAACCTAGGCAATGGATATTGTTCTCGCAATATCTGATTATTTAAATGTTGTGGATCTAAACAAACCCTAATTGATCCATCTGGTTTTAATGTCATAACAAATGAATTTACATACTCTGTAGCTGTATTTACTTTGCTTATAATACCTTTATTCTCCATGCTATTTAACTCAATCTTTAATTTGTCTTTTAATTTAAATGGAACTTGCCTACAAGGTTCTATTTTTCCTACTGCTTCATGTTTTAATTTTATTTTATTCATATCCTTTTATTTTACCAATTCCTTTAAAAATATCTGCATACACACTTAATAATAATTATCTTGTCTTGAATAGATTCTACTTTAGATCTAGTTTGTTGAAGTAAATTAAACTTATTGATTGTTGGAAAACCTAACACTGGTTCACAGTCACCCTTTGATATATGAAATTCAAGATTACAATTTTTTCTTGCAATTTTACATTCACAATATATTTTACCTACTATTTCCAAACATGTATTATTATAGTTACTTCATTTTGAGGACGGGTAATATTCCTGTACTTTCAATATTTCTTTACAACAATTATGTGACATTACATTACAGTCTGCACCACTTCAATTGTATTATTTTACCATTACGGTCTTTAAATTTGACAGATTCATACCAACCATCTTCTCTACTTCTCATTTTATTCAACTTTACTCAACCCATGTTTGTAGACCACTGCTCTTTTTTCTACATCGAGTCTTGTTCTAGCTTGCTGACACTCTTTATTACAATATATTATTGGTGTGGAAAGAGTCCATACCTGATAGCAAAATGTCCTAGTTTTCCACATTTCAACCATTTCTTGCCATAAGCGAGAAAATTCGAGGACTTATGATTATAACCACATCTTGTACATGCTACTATCCTGTTTTCTTGAGCTTTGTTGTTGCTTCTATTTTCTGTTGGTATTGTGTATACTTTTTCTTTGTTCTGTATTTGTAATCCTTCTTGTCATATATATTTTCTTCTTTTCTCCTGTACTGTATCTTTTGTATTTCTAGTTTATTTTCCATTTTCTTTAATTCTTCTCTTGCTGTTTCTGCTGCCTTGCATGTTGCCACTGCTTTTTGGAATGTCAAGTCTTCCTCTCTTAACAATCTCTCCTTCAATCGGCTATCAGATATTCCTGCAACTATTCTATCTCTCAACATTATCTTTTTCAGCCCTCCGAAATTGCACTCTGTACTTAACCTTCTTAGTTCTGTTACAATACTGATCAATAGATTCTTCTGGATGATGATGCCTGCTATTAAACAAGTGAGTACTTATACTTTCATTACTTGCTGGGATGAAGTATTTGTCAAAACAGGCTATCACCTCACTATAATTATTTTGTTGTTCGCTAGACAACTCAAATGTGTTGTATATTTCAATACATCCTTCGCCCATGCAATGTAATAATAATGCGACTTGTACTTGCCCTGTGTTACAAATTGCACCTGACGCAATTCTATATATTTCAAACTGTTGCTTCCACCTTTTACAGGACTCTGCCGTAAGGTTCACTAATGGGTTTGGTGTTTTTAATCCGTATACACCTTCGACCTGTGGCATCTTGGTGGGCATACGTTTTTATATTTTTCTTCTTCTTGTTATTTTACAACTTTTACACCATATATTTTCATTAATTCTGTCAAAAGCGCCATGTTGTCAGTTGTATATTGTGTAATGTTTATTTACATAATTACATCCGAGTTATTTGATTATTGATAGTTAAACACAGGTGTCGTGTCTTACGTTAGGGATTAGGGATGTCGAATTCGATCTGAGCTGAGATCGATTAATCGAGAAATCTATTTTTCATGCCCAAAAAATCGATTTTTTAAAATCGATGTAAAGCACTAAATCGATTCAGTGGATTTCACCCTTGAAAATCGCCATTCGATTTTTTTCCCATAATATCTTAAAAGGCACCCCACCCTTGTACATTTTTTTTCTTATTTAGACTATTCTAAATTAAAATTTATTAAAATTTAAATTTCTATTTTTTGGTGGATTTTCTATAAAAGCGTGTTTTTTTTTATTGGTATTTACTTTTTTTGTTGGATTTTTCATAAAATAGATTTATATTTACATTAAAAATGAAAACGTGAAAAAAAAGAATCGATTTTTTGGAAATCGACAAATAAAGTAGTTATTTATTGAAATTGTCAACTACTTGTGTTGTACAAAATAATGTAGTAAATATTACCTTAAAGAGTTATTACTTATTATGAAAAAAGCGTGTAGCTAGAGTGATTTTATATCCTAAACTGTGAATAGTCCGTTTATTGATTTCCGATTTCTTTAAAATTTATGATGCTGATGCTAATGTGGCGCCTCCAATTTAATACATTTTGACGGACACTTTTGCATGTACTAGATGACACTCCTTACCTTTACCCTTCATATTAGGGATAAATTCATGTTGGTACTTGACACGTTCAGAATCTTAGAACACGTAATCTGCACGGATTGACATCATCATCATCAGCCCATATACGTCCCACAGCTGGGCACGGGCCTCCTCTACAATGATCCATCAACTTAAATTCTGAAGAATTTAAGAATATTAAAAATACTATTTTGCTCAGAATAAGGGTATAACCTATGTTGGTATTTTTATATGTTCTTCAGGATAAATATCACTATAGAAAGAAAGAAAGAAAGACGCTTTCTTTCTTTCTTTCTAAATATCACTATAATTCTACGACAGCAATAATTACCAACCTACTTAAGTATTCTCGTGATGGTTTGTCATCTTACATAATATAGGTACCTAGGTATTCAAATAATAAAAACTGTTTTTTTTTTACGAATCCTTTTTGTAAAAAAATCAATCCAATATACAGTTATAGATTTATTAATACTTTTTATTCGCGAAAATATTACAAATATACACAGATGTATAAACCTAGGACACGCATCACGTTTCAGAACGTTTTCTTTTTGACGTGCGCAATACACACAACAACACATGTTTTGAGTGCATAAAATAATTTTTGTGTTTACGTCTAAATATCTAAGAAAATTGTAGCAAAATGGTAAATAATACACATAAATCACACAAAATTATGCATACACAATTACTCGTACAGCGGTGTGACACTAACCTATATTTTATTTCAGCCGAAAGCAAAAAAGAAGTTTATCGACAAAAAGAAAGCTGTAACTTTCAACTTAGTACATAGATCGCAGAGGGATCCTCTAGCGGCTGACGAGACAGCTCCACAACGCGTTCTTGTCCCTGTAAACGCTGTTGTTCCGCCAAAAAAGGAGAAAGATCCTGTAAGTAGTATGCCTTCCAAACATTACTTATTCTAAATGAATAATTTGCAAAATGAGTAATAATGATATAAAAATTCGTTGTATAAACATCTACATTATTCCAGGAACTAACACCAGAACAGAGAAGAGAAGAACAAATCAAATATGGCATATATTTTGATGATGACTATAATTACCTGCAGCATCTTAAAGACACAAGAGAAGTTACGCTTGTATTACAACCGGTGAGTTGATTAAAGCAATATTATATTATGATTAATAATTGATTGTTGATGTTGGATGGTTAATGCAGTACAGTAAACAGAAAATAACTAAAAATATAAAAGTTTTGTAACTATGTTGAGTCTTCATAACCTTGTAATAACTGCTAGGTCAATTAACAATGGTTATTGTGGTGTGACATGTTGAATTAATTAAATTATTTTTATATTTAAAATTAGATTAGTAAATGTTATGCAATTTAGGTACAGTAGAGCATCGATTATCTGAACTAATTGGGGGACATGGGTGTTCGGATAAATGGTATTTTCGCCTAATCGATCTGTATTGATTCAGCCAAACATATTTACATACAACTGAATGAAAACCATGTTTAGATTTACCTCTTTAATGACGAATAGGAATTGAACAAAAATGGATCTTTTTTGACTAAACGATTTCTATGTAGCATCATTTAAAACCGTGTTTGAGGCAAGTTTCATCGTTTTACGATTCGTGAATCCAGTAAAAGTTCAAGTTGGCATACAAAGTTACTTATGCTCGTCTTTTGTTAGTTTATATCAGTAATGGTAACACAGACGAACTTTTGTATTAATTGGATAATTTGGTTACAGGTTCGCCTTCCCCAAACCGTTTATTAATATCTCATTTATCTTGCATAGTAAAGATAACATGTTTACGGTTAGGCTTTTAAAATTCAGATTTTACTTTAATGTGGCGAAATTTAGTTTACCTACCAGTGGCTACTTTTGTTACTAGAAGTAACAAATGAGTCGCGACTCGCGACAAGTGCGCGAGCGCCGAGCACTATAGCGCGGAATGCAAGAGGGGTAAGCACGCGCGAGTAGGGTGGCCTAGCAGTTCGAATAAGCGGTCGTTCGGTTAATCAACGTTCGGATAATCGACGCTCTACTGTATTATTTATGACATTTTTGCATTGAATGCATCATGATATTCAAATCCTTATTTTCTATTCATATTTAAAATATATAACTGCATGAACAAAATTTAGCCAACCTGTTTATAATAAAAATTTATGTACCATTGATAAAATAGATTATATTTCCTGTAATCAAACAGAAATCATCTCACAAAGGCAAGGCTAAAGTTCAAGACACGGAAGCAGAAAAAGATGATGAAGAACTTCCCATTCCGGTTACAGAGAAGTTGACTCTCCCTAGTTCAGTATTTGCGTCTGAAGTTGAAGAAGATGTAGGTTTACTGAATAAGGCAGCACCACAAGGTATGTTTGGCTTAATTACTCCCACAGCCTAGTTCTGTTTAGAATTGTACATGTTGAATATTTATATACCAAATATATAAGAAAATCTGATAGAGTTGTCCAAAAAATATATTAAAGAATTGTAATAAAAACAGTTTCATTCAATCCAGTTCTTCATTTTATTATTAGTCCTTTTTCTTATAATAAATATAGGTATTTGTTTATATTGTCAATCATATTTTTGTTTGTAATGAATGTAGGTATTGGTTTTCATCACCTTTTAACAATTTTAAAGATATCTATCTCTGCAGAAATACTCATCATCATCATCTCCCTGCCCTGTTCCCAATTTCATTTGGGGTCGGCGCAGTATGTTTTATTCTTCCACACATCCCAATCAGCCGTCATGTCTTTATTCACCCCTTTTTCTTTCATATCTTCAGTCACACACTCCATCCATCTTTTTTTTTCTTTGCAGAAATAATATGCTATTTAATACACAGTATATCCTTTATGACTACATACACAAAACTGATTTATATTTACACAAGTCAACATTATTTGGATCTATTGGTCTCAGATGGCAATGTATTTAGCATCTGATGCTGTAAATGCCACTTTCCCATGCCATTATAAAACAAATCCTACAAAGGGACAATGGATGTATTTTTTTTCCTACTTTCAGGCTTGTGTCTTGATCTGGATCCGGAAGTAGTGGCAGCCCTGGATGAAGACTTTGACTATGATGACCCAGACAACCAGCTGGAAGACAATTTTATTGAACTTGCAATGGGTGAAGGTAAGAATGAAATATCAGTCACCAAGTTTTACACTTAAAAAGTAGTAGTACATGAAGATTATTTAAAGTAAAGTAATGATGGCTTCGAAGTTTAGGTGCATAATCAAATCAAAGTTTGGAGGTTGCGGGTTCAAAACCCAGCGTATGTTTATATCGGCGCTCTAACCTACTGAGCTAACAAGTCTTGTATGTGTGGGGTGTAGGAGCAGCGTGACATCACTACTGCATCAACTTTTAAAACAATGATGTCATGTCATTTTTAGGGATTATTTATGACATTTTTGCATTGGATGCATCATGATATTCAAATCCTTATTTTCTATTGATAATTAAAATATATAACTGCATGAACAAAATTTATCTAACCTGTTTATAATAAAAATAAGCTACAAGAAGCCCAATTATTGTGATGGAGGTTTAGGAGCGCTGTTGAATATATTTCAGCGGTTGCTGGTTCAACCCCTGACTTTTCAAAGTTATGTGTGTTCGCAATGAATGAACATTATGTATCATGAAGTATGTGCTTTAACAGTGAAAGAAAACATTGTGAGGAAACCTGCACATTGTACATTTACATCACATCAGCATTTAAACAGAAAAAAATCATTAAAATGAGACCACTACATTTTTCACAATTTTTTTTGAATTAAATACTAACTTCATAAGTCTAATAACCAAACCTATATAAACCATAGTATTTTATTTATTTATTATGATGTGAGATTTTTTAAGGAATAAAATATCTTATAGGTGATGATGATGATGAATATGAAGATGAAGATGGTGATAGCATTTCCGGTGATGACAACTCAGACAAAGCTTTCGCGTCAGATCTCGATTCTGATGATGAATGTGATTCACAGGTATGTTTTTTCTAAAATGTACTTCTAATAGTAAATTGTTAATAAACTTTTAATGGAGAGGGCTATGTTGGGGGTTTCTCTGAAAGATAGGATCAGAAATGATGCCATCCGTCAGAGAACCAAAGTTATAGACATAGCCCAAAGGATTAGCGAGCTGAAGTAGCAGTGGGCAGGTCACATCTGTCGCAGAACCAACATCCCTTGGGGGAAACGAGTTCTGGAGTGGAGACCGCGACTCGGCAAACGTAGTGTACGGCGCCCTCTGGCTAGGTGGGGTGACGATATCCGCATGGTGGCTGGCAGCGGTTGGATGAGGAGGGCCGAAAATCGAGCCCCTTGGCGTGCCATAGGAGAGGCCTATGTCCAGCAGTGGACGTAAGAAAGGCTGCTGATGATGATGATGATGATGATGATGAAACTTTTAATATTTTTATAAAACCATTATAACATGAAACATCGACTGCCTCGTGGTCTCGCGGCACAAGTATGTGCCGTGCGATCTAGAGGGCCTGGATTCGATTCCCGGGTCGGGCAGTGTTATTGAGTTTTTCCATTAGGAAATTCTCAGTAGCCGCACGGAGTATCGATTTGTTCCCGAGAAACGGCAATAGGCTCGCTCCCTATTACGTGGGACTGACACATACCTGGCGAAATGTGGGTGCAGAAATGCACCTCCACCTACCTAGGGAATACAGGTGTGAGGTTATGTATGTATGTATGCTTTATAACATGCTCGATGACAGTGTTCGTAGCTCAGTTGAATAAACACCAGAGAAACGAGAGGCCAAGGGTTCGATCCCCATACTGAGAGGTCTGGGTGTTTATGAGAAGCGAATAGTCTCTTGTAGTTTCTGATACCCACGACACAGGACTTGTATCCAAGTGTGGGGTCAGAACTATGTATGTGACTGTTGGATGTATTTATTTATTTATTCTAGGATGGTGGACAGCGTGGCAGGATGCCCATGTGGGATGAACGCGACAAGGACGACACTAAATCCCGATTTTCGCAGTATTCAATGTCTTCAAGTGTTATGAAACGGAATCAAGGACTTACTTTACTGGACAATAGATTTGAAAAGGTAAAAAAAAATACTACAGTATTTGAGAAACAATTTGAGCAATGAAGTAAAAGGTGGATAGTGGTTCAAGGTTTGAGTCTAAAGTACAAGTCTAACTAAAATGTTGTGTGTTTTATATGTTCGGTGGTTCCCTAGTGGATTCAGCGTGCCATCTGGTGAGATACTAATGTCCATTTTGTGTTTAAGTCCATTGCTACAACCCAAAGATTTTGAAAATATGCATATAGCATGTATGTTTAAATGGCTAACAATATTATAAGTCATTAGAACTCGTGATGGCCTCGAGGTTCACACCCCAGGCACACACCTCTGACTAAGATATTTGTGTATTCACAAAGAATTATCACGTACTTTACGGTGAAGGAAAACGTCGTGAGGAAACCTGCACACCTAAAAGTTCTTAGGAATTTCTTAGTTGTGTAGTCCGCCAACCCGTACTAGGCCAGCGTGGTAAACTAAGGCCTAAACCCACTCGGTTGTAGAGGAGGCTCGTGCCCAGGAGTGGTAAGTATATGCGCTGATGATGATGATGATTATAAGTCAACTATCACACACTTGACCATTATGGTAGACTAAGATAACAACCTCTTCGGAGATGTATAGAAGAGTATGGATATACCTTATAGAAATATTTGGCATGATTTGATTTTGATGAATCTTGGTCATTTACAGATGTTCGCCGAGTATGACGACACAGAGCTTGGCGCGTTAGACCTTGAAGAAATCGATGGGTATCTACCAGAGTCCCATCGGATGCTGCTGCAAGCCGCTGAGGACTTTGAGAAGTCGCAGAAACGCTACCATCTGGACAAAGAGAAGGAAATAGCCAGGCAAGCATTCATATTCAAATTATTGGTTGTATATTCTTTCCCACTGGTGTTTTCCTAATAGTATCAAGTGGAGAAAATAAGGCATAAGTGTGTGCCGTGCGATCTAGAGGTCCTGGGTTCGATTTCCGGGTCGGGCAGTGTTATTGGGTTTTTCCATTAGGAAATTCTCAGTAGCAGCACGGAGTCTGGAATTGTGCCCGAAAAATGGCAATAGGCTCGCCCCCTATTACGTGGGACTGATACATACCTGAAGAAATGTGAGTGCAGAGATGTCTGCCTACCCCTTTGGGGAATACAGGCGTGAGGTTATGTATGTATATTTAATTTATGTGGTCATCAGATGAAATCTAAAGTTCTAAATGTGATTTAATGGCACTTAAAATTTTGCTTGCCCTGATGAGTAGATAAGCAATATCTACATCAATCAATCATACTTACAAACTTATGCTTATATAAATCTTGGTTGGCGACAGGTTGCAACATCTGCAAGAAATCGAGGAAGAATCTGAAGAAGAGATGGTGACGATGGAAGTGGACCCCAAGGAGAAATGGGACTGTGAGACCATACTCTCTACATACTCCAACCTATACAACCATCCCAAGATTATTGAAGAGCCTAAGGTGAGATTGTGTGTTTTTGTTGATGAATGAGCCATGGACTCTTAAATATAGGTTCCTTACAGAGAAATAATTATATGACTTATTTTATATTTTTATGGAATTGAAAAAAAGTTTGACATATTTTAAAATATGTCTTATCTTAGTAAATATCTACAACTTTGATACAAATGTTGATCGCTATGCTGTCTCCTAGAGGGTGATTAGTTTTATTGCTCATGCAATGATTATATTAGGTAGTGAGGCAATAAAAATGCATATAGTGTTGACTCCTATTAAAACAGGAAGGAACTAAGTCAGTTCTACCATTCTATTCTACCTGCAATATAATCTACCAGAGCATCAATTAGGTCTAGAGCAGGGTTTCACAAAGACTGCAGGGGGTTCGCTATAAGATTTACGTAATGGTGACTTGATCCCTAGCACGTGCGGGATACAGAGTGGCTACAACATACTTATGTGAGAGTGGGTTTTCACACCTGGTCATGATAAAAAGTAAATACAGAAATCAACTTGATACTGAGTCAGAATTAAGGTTTAAATTTTGCAAAATTACTTCTAAAATTGACTCCACTTGCGACAAGAAACAAGCTAACAGATGACATTAATATTTATCGTTCGCTGCCACATGGAAACATTAACAGGGTTAGTTACAAGTTTGAGAAACCCTGGTCTAGAGAAATGAAAATCAATAATAAACTAGCCTGCACGTAATTTACTAATTCTATTTCAGAAACCTAAGAAAATACAGATTAATCCCAAGACAGGGTTGCCCAAAGATACTCTAGGGAAGGACAACAAGCTAACAATCAAGTCACTGGCAAAGTTCAATGCTATGAACGTCTCCGCAGATCAGGAAGATGATGAAGACGGCAGGACACATGCGGAGTCAGTGCTTTCCACTCTCAGTGTGCTGTCACTCAGGTGAGGTCTAGGGATGGGAATCTTATCTTTATAAAATTAAGATGGTTTGATCAATTTAGGTCTTTTTAAGAGATAGTATTAATGGCTATTGTGCTTATCTTAAAAAAAAAACTTAGAACCTAAATGTCTGCCTAAAAGTTTTCAAGACATATTGCTACTGGTCATATACCTTGTCTATGGATTAGTTAAGGTTAAAATAATTCCTTTAACCTTATGTGCATAAAGAATTTATAAAGAAACATTTGTCCCCAGACCCAAAGATGAGTCAGCAGAAGAAAAGAAGGAACGGAAACGTCTTCTCAAAGAGTACAGAAAAGAGAGACGAGTTGAGAAGAAGGCGAACAAAGAAGCATTCAAAGAAGAGAAGAAGCGACAAGAGAAGATCATGATGAACAATAAAAACAACATACAAGGGAATAGAATACTTTAAGTACTACTTGTATTTAATAAGTTGTGTATGTATTGGTATATAGAATTTTCCAGAAACAGATCTTAAAAACATCTACAAGTTTGCTTTTGGAATAATTTATGTGTAAACTGTAAAATAAATAAATGTATTTTAAGTTAACTGCATTTCTTTTCTATTGCTATCACCTCCAAAATATTTCAATGGTGAATATATTGTCAGTAATTTTACCTTCTTTTGATTTTTGATAATTGTAATAGACTAAGATTCCTAAGGGATGTCTTTCAATGCGTGTTCTCCATTATTTTATGAACTTAATGATTTCATCATCATCATCAGTTCATATACGTCCCACTGCGGGGCACGGCCTCCTCTACAACCTAAAGGGTTTAGGCCTCAATCAACCACGCTGGCCTAGTGCGGGTTGGCGGACTTAACGATTTATTGGGCCGAAATACATATAGGCAAAGTAGATTAAGTATTTAAAATATTTTAAGAAGACCTTCAATTTCGATCTACTAACCTACACAAGTGTAATATAAGAGAATCATTTTTCAGGTATCAGTTTTAAAGAGCCAGTCTTCATTACAAAATTCGTATTAAAGTTTGGTGTATTACAGATATTTTGAAATAAAACTAAAAGTAAAACAAATACAGTAACATACCATATATTGTTCCTATAAATTTTCTAACATAACTTACAATTGCTTACGACTATTGATATAGTTCATCAACTATTTACATAATAAAAACGGTCGTGTGAGCGCCATTTATTCACTGAAATACTATAGCGCTCATTGACACGTACAGATCAAAATTAATAAAAAATAATCAAATAAATGTCATACAATTCGGAATGTGAATGGGTCATACATTACATTCCAAAGCTAGGCAAGATTGCCATATTACAAAATTGAAAGTTAATTATCCAGTACACTGTCCATTATACACGAGTCTTTTTGAAATAAACAAATAATATTTAGTAAGACAATCTATTTGTGAAGGGCGAACTAATTTTTATGTTGGACAAACTTATTTGTACGTTGGGCAAACTTATTTAGATGCAGGGCAAACTTATTTAGATGCAGGGCAAACTTATTTATATGCAGGGCAATCTTATTTATATGCAGAGCAAACTTATTTAATACTATACGTGTAGGACAATTGTACGCGGGGCATCTATAGTCTTGTTTGGATTTACGCACTGAGATTTTTTCATGTGGGCAATGTAACTTGAACACGGCAATCTCACTAGGACGTGGGCCACGCTCGGTGCGCCAGCACTAAGACAGCTCGAGGCCCTCGTAGCCCAGGCCGTCCGGGTCGGGACACTCCATGCGGTTCTTCAGATGCTGCAGCGTGTTGTGGAAATGCTTGGTGATTTGTTCCACTTCTTCGGATTGATCCAGGTTCGCGAGCTCTTCGCGTATTTTTTGGATGATCTGTGGAGAATAATCATACTAAAAGTGTGGCTAGTTTATGGGGTTATACGATTATTCAGAATTCATTTATTTTCGGTTTTCGATATGTTAATTCTCAAAATTTGTCGACGCTTCTAAATGCCTCCATATTTTTCAATTTCGATGGTTTAAAAAAGAAATTGAAGACTCCTAGATAGAAGCTTGTATACTAGCTAACTCAACGAGAAAATACTACAGATTTCTATCTACTTCTAGAAGATTCTATTATACAAAGACCTCACCACGAATCCTTTGTTGTTTCTTAAAACTCTCACATTATTCACCCCAACTAACCCACTTCGGATTTCTAGCTCCTTCTAGAAGGTTCTACACAGAATACATACCGTGTCGACGAAGTTGGTGTTCTATGATAAAACCCAGAGGATCTATGGATAACTCAAAAAGCTTTCACAATAGCCAGCTAAACGATAACCAAATCTAGCTAGCTAGAATACAATTCTAGCTCCTTCTAGAATTTTTTACATTTGTCATTTAATACTGCTCACTTCAAAAAGAAAGTCCTACAGATTCACTACTAATTCTAGATGGTTGTAGAAGGTACATACCGCGTCGATGAGTCCAGTGGTGGTGAAAATCCTACAGATTCACTACTGATTCTAGATGGTTCTAGAAGGTACGTACCGCGTCGATGAGTCCGGTGGTGGTGGCGGCGTTGCCCCGCTCCCGCAGCAGCGCGTACCGGCCCAGCAGCTCGGCCAGCAGCTGCGCCTGCACGCCGCCGTCCATGCACTGCTGCGCCACGCGCGCCGCCTTCTTCAGGCACTCCAGCGCGCGGGACGCTTCGTTCAGCGGCCACTGGCGGGGGGGGGGGGGGTTTATAGGTATAAAAAATTTGCAAAGTGTTATTGGCAGCACGGCTTCGGGAAATGTGCCCTAAAAACGGCAATAAACTCGTCTCCTATAACGTGGGACTGGCGAAATGTGGGTGCAGAAATGCATCTTGGCTACCCCCTTGGGAAATACAGACAGGTTATGTATGTAGATTGAATATTCTGTTTTTTTTTCTGTTTGGATTACACCGGTCAACAAAAAAAGTATTTTTTTTATGGGTATTGGGTATTTGTATGGGTATTTTAATTACTTAATATATTCTGATTATATAAGCACATGTATTGTATAAAAAAATGTGATTACAAATCGAAAATATTTGCTTTTTAAGAACTTAGAGCGATTTGTGGCAACAATTTAATACCCGTGTGAAGTTGCTACGGGCCGCTGGTACAATAGTGAAGTTACCTGCTTGCCGTCCTTGGCGCCCTTCCAGAAGAGATGTGCGCACAACGCCACGGCGCGGCTCTGGTCGGGCTTCTTCAGCAGCTTGCTCGCAGCCAGCGCGCACTGGGTACGCATTGGTTCCGCGTTTTCTGCACCTGAAATTATAATAATAACTTTATAATAATATATCCGTGTCAGCAGTCAAATGGTGAAATATGATTATTTTCCTACAGGTAGGTAATTCATATTCGCCAAAGTCAAGACCACAATATATAAAAAAAAGCACCCACAACCATCTTGTGTTCTTGGATCAGCCAGTACTACCGGCTTTAAACAAGACGACCTTTGATATCGACTTGAGAGAAATAACAGTCACAACAACCCATTTACCACCAGAGGCCCTAGACAAAGTGACATTCTACAATCGTAAGGCCAAATAAAGAACATCTTAATGTTTAGAATTGACATGATGTTTCTTTTCTTCCTTCCATCTCTTCCTATTTTTTTTTTTTTTTGTTTCCATCCTATGGTTGTCTCTAAAAGATCGCCTTGAGCGATAAGACCGCCAATTGTACTATTTTCTTTCTTGTGTGTTTTTTTTTTTAATTTTCTCCGTGTGTACAATAAAGTGTTAATAAATAAATAAATAATGATGTATAGGAAAACTACGTGATTTTTTTTTTACATTTTTGAACGAGACTTTGTGTAGCGCCCTCTGATCCTAGTAAAACTATAATACCCTGTCACTATAGAAATCATCATCACCATCATCAGCCCATATACGTCCCACTGCTGGGCCTTCTCTACAACTGAGTGGGATTAAGGCCTTAGTCCACCACGCTGGCCTAATGCGGGTTTGTGGACTACACACCTAAGAAATTCCTGAGACCTTTTAGGTCTGCAGCTTTCATCACGATGTTTTCCTTCACCGTTAAAGTAAATGATAATTCATTATGAATACACACATAACTTTGAAAAGTCAGAGGTGTGTGCCTGGGGTTTGAACGCGCGCCTAAACCTCGAGGCCATCACTACTTATGTATAGAAATAACACTCACCGAAGCAATTGATCTGTTCAAACGTAGCTATGATAAGCGTGATGGCCGCCAGCTGCGCTTTGCTGTCGGAGATCTCGTCTTCGTAGAGTGAGAAAGCCTGCGAGAGGTACTCGTACGCTATGGTCTCGTGGTTGGCGAAACCTATCTCGCTGATGGCCAGGGCTCCTTGGAGGTATAATCTGTGGAAAAATGGGCAAAAATATAGACACATACATTTTTGTAGCGAAATTACTGTAGCGGTAAAAGTAATAAAAATACTACCTGTTTTTTTAGTATTATATCTACAGATATCTTTAGAGGGTGACCTTAAAAAAAAGTGGCTGGCCCAGAATGGTGAGAATGGCTAGAGAAAGAGATACATGGAAAACTCTAGAGGAGGCCTATGTCGAAGGACAAGCTGTGGATTTAACCGACCGTCTATGATAAATTAAACAGCAATAAAGGCTTATTTTATTTTATCTACAGATATAACAACGACTATACCACTTTATGTGCACTCATACCTGAAGGGGTAGACAGGGGTGCATATCTAAGTTTTAGCACCCATTTAATAGGCGAACCAAAAGGTGTCACTCTGCACCTTTCTTGACCCAATGGCACTATTAATTGAAGTTATACTTCTTTGGGCGCGTTAGGGAAAAATGATGAGAGTAAATTTTTACGATGCGCGCGCACACCGTCACGAAAAACCGACACCATGAAGTTAGCTATAGTCAACATTTTAGTTTTTCAAAAAAAGTTTATATGTTGATTTTAGATTTAAAAGATGTATTGTAGAATAGTGACAGTAATAAAAAGGGATTGACATATTTATTGGTTGTCAAATATTTTTCCTACATACGTAGAATAAGGAGTTATACGTGTTGCTGAGGGAGTTTCTTGCCGTTTCTTCTCCACAGCGATAACACGTTTCGAAGCGGCAATAGTTTAAAAAAAACTTACTTGACGATTCAAAAGCACTTGTAAAAGTCTATTTGAATAAAGGTGATTTTGACTTTGACTTTAAGGAGAAAGATTAACAAAATTATATTTATATTATTAACAAAATTAAAAGATTTTATCTTGTTATGCCAAAGAACTTCTAACGCGTGTACATAACTACACACACACTTTTTTTTTATTTTTTATAAAATAGCCCAACAACCCGAGACAGACATCATATGATCATATCCAAGACGTTTAAATGGCACGACTCACCTCAACGGTAGTTCAGCCAACTCAGCCTTGACCAGCATGCTGATGGTCTGGTGGCAGAACTGGAATATCTTCTGACACTTCTTCTCCCACATCTCATCCTGAAAACATGAGCACATACATGTTTTTAGACCATAATATAATGGTTATTTTTTGTTTTAAGTTTTAAAGTTAAAGTATTGGTTTATTACCAATATCATAACAATCTCTTTTTCAGGATTACTGGCCAAGAGATTAGTTACCCAAATCTCTCTTCTAGTCCAGCATTTTACATAAGATGTCTATGGGGACTTAATTATTATTCTTTCTATATGCATAAGTCAATATCTAAATTAGTTTATTTACAGACTTCATCTAGATCCTCTTCTAAGAGGGGTTAGGCCTTACTCCACTCTAGTCCATGATTGGACAAACTCAGGTACCGAAAGGGGAGATTAAGGCGCTGTACTCTCGTTAAAAAAAGGCCTTACTCCACACTGGTTCAGTGCCATAGGTCTCTAAGGGATTGCTAGTTATATTTTTTAATTTTTTTTATACTGGCACGGCAAAGTGACTCCACTGTACCTGATGGTAAGCACTGTGGATTCCAAGAAAATAATACCGACCAGCGAGAAACGATATGGTCACCCGCTGGTCGACACAATCATGCCGGCCTGCACAAATGCTTCTTCACGCTTCGCTTAAAGGATCCAGGATCATAGGAAGGAGGGAACACGTGAGCCGGCAAACCATTCCACAGCTTGATGGTGCGGAAAAAGTAGGAGTTGGCGAACTTTTTAGTTCAGTAGTTAACAGCTATTTATTTAAGTACTCAAAAAATATTACTGCCTCGTGGTCTCGCGGCACTAGTATGTGCCATGCGATCTCGAGGTCCTGGGTTCGATTCCCGGGTCGGGCAAAGTGTTATTAGGTTTTTCCATTAAGAAATCCTCAGTAACAGCACGGAGTCTGGAAATGTGCCTGAAAAACGGCAATAGGCTCGCCCCCTATTACGTGGGACTGATACATACCTGGCGAAATGTGGGTGCAGAAATGCACCTCTGCCTACCCCTTCGGGGAATACAGGCGTGAGTTTATGTATGTATGTATGTGATGTAAAAAATATTATAAACAAAATGTTTTGAAAGCCCCACCTGGTCCTTAAGGTCCTTATACATGAAGGCGAGCCTGTAGGCGTGGAAGAGTATGGGCGGGAAGGTGTGCTGAATGCGTCGGGCGCCGCCGCCCTGCAGCGCCTTGCGAGCCGCGCTCAGGATCAGGTACTGCTGGTCCGCCGAGTCAGACTTGAAGTGGTGTATTAATCTGAAGAAAAGTACACCTTGTTGTAATTTTTTTTTTATGTAAGGAAAATATTGTGAAACTTGTGCATCTAAAATTTCAAAATGAGGAATTCCTTATACCCACACTAAACCAGCCGTGGACAACACCAGGTCTTCTCAACAACTGAGAAGGTTAGGGACTTAGTCCACCACGCTGCCTGAGTCCGGGCTAGAAACTAACACCTACCAAAGAAATTCCTTGTGAAGAGCTCTTAGATATGTAAGTTTTTAACGATGATTTCCTTCACCGTCAAAGTGCCTAGAATTTGAGCCTACGATATTATATTACCTGGCAAGCAATCCCTGCTCCTCTGTGAAGTCTTCCATATCGGGCTCTGAAGACGGTTGGTCAGACTGGTCCTTAACTAGGACATCCAACATGCCCAGTACGGATTCAACCTGAAATTCAGTAGATTTCAGTAAAAAATACTTGGTTTTGAGTCTTTTGAACCTCCCTCCACTTCTACTTTCCCAGATAATCCACTAAACACTAGACTATTTAAGTGAACAGCTGAAGATTTTACAAACATAACATTTATAATAATATTAACAATGAAATAATTATTAACGCAGTGAATATATTTACGAGCACAGTTTTATGGCATATAGAATGTGGATTCGACCAACCAACCAAGGAGCCAACCGTTTTAGAGGCTCTCAATAGATTAGTGGGTTAAAACCTAGGCATAGAAGGCGGTACGACACTTGGTTAAAGACATGCCATGGGTAACAAAACATCATCATCAGCCCTTATAGTTCCCACTCACAGCCCCGTGGCGCAGTTGGCTAGACACCAGCTTGCGAAATCAGAAACCCCTGGTTCTGTTCCCGCACCGAGACAAATGTTTGTGTGATCCGCAAATATTTGTTTCGGGTCTGGGTGTTTGTGAGACCGTAAAGACTCTCATAGTTTCTGATAACCACGACACAAGACTGGTATCTTAGTGTGGGATCAGAACTATGTATGTTGGTTGTATTTGCAGATGGGGAAGGGGACCAGCCATTCTAACGCTCAAGAGAGATAAGGCTATAGTGTATTCTTGAAATATAAAACTTTAATATCTACTTAAAAACTATAAAAAAAATTAGGAACTCACGTCTTCCGGAGTGGAGATCAAAGTATCACTTTCCAGCACATCATTGACCAAGTGTACGGCGATCATGATCCGTCCAGGATGGTTCAGATGCTTGATCAGAGGCGCGTAGTTCTGCAGCTTTATCAGCGTCAGGATGTTCTTGTAGTGGTCCGCCGGCAGCTTGAGGATCTTCATCAGCTCTTTGAAGACTGGTGTGTTGTGTTCCAAAGTCTGTTTTCCACTGGAGATTTGGGGTATGTAGTCAGTCTTTGGTATAACTTTCTTGTTTTGGAGGGGGTAAGATTTTAAGATATTATTTTTTTGGTATATCTTCTACAATTTTTTTTTAAATGTTTTATATTATCTTTGGTTTCCCATGGTTTGGAGGGGTAAGAGAATCTCAGCACTTTTATTTGGACATATCTCCCTCTCTTTTTGAAATTTGAAGTAAAGGTTTGAAGTAATATCGAGGGAATGTGAAAGGGACACTCACGCCTCTTTAACGGTATGGGGTAGGTAGAGCTATAATTATGTATCGAAATTTCACTAGCTAAGTTAGTTTTAAGGTCTAAAATAGAAGCCAACCTATTGCAGTCTTTGTGGTAAATTGGGGTCTATAGCTATGATTAATTTCAGACACGTTTAACGCGACCTAGGTATCAAACCTATATTGTGTTATTGCATATATAAATTTTTGCTCAAAGTCAAAAGTCTCATTTTTGCTTAAGTTACATTAGAATTTTTTTAATAACATAAAAAAATCTGAATTTAAAGCCGAATCCCTGCATAAAACAAGTAATAAGTTATTAATCTATAGAAATATACAGGGTGTATTCAGACCGTGATCGGAAACTAAGGCAGGTAATAGCTAAGGTGATTACAAACCCCCTGGCGTTAAAGAAAATTCTGACAAAAAATAAAAAATTTGACGTTTTCCATACAACCATCGGTATTAAATGTACGCGGTTTGTATGGAAAACGTCAAATTTTTTATTTTTTGTCAGAATTTTCTTTAACGCCAGGGGGTTTGTAATCACCTTAGCTATTACCTGCCTTAGTTTCCGATCACGGTCTGAATACACCCTGTATAAAGCTAAAATAGTTCAAAACCAAACAAGTAGAAAGATAATAGCTAGCATTCCTTTATCAAAAAGAAGAATGTAAGAAAATATAAGAAAAGATTTAATTACCATAAATGAACATGCAAATTGTAATTACGAATAGACTCAACCCTTACATGCTTTATAAAGAAATATTCTAAAGCTTTTTAGTTCTTCAGCATATAGTAGAAATAAATACAATTATCTCTCACCGTCAAATTTATTGCCTGTAATTTGCCTACCAACAGTTCTGATTAATTCCCATATTTATTTCGGCTTGACACAGAGGCCAGTTGCGGTACTTCTATAGAAGCCCAAAAGCCCAGCTTGCCTTACAAAATTCCGAATAATAATCTTTAATCTTTAAGACTTTATTTAACAGAAGCAATTTGACATATAAATGATAGTATGCTGACCCCACAATAAACAATTATAAACTAGACATTACACAATTAACGTGCAACGCTTTTAGGCTTCTATGGAAGTACCGCCACTGACACAGTTGCTCTTGTATGAGGCCTTACTTGTATGTATTATAGCCTAGTAAACATCTTTTAAGGAAGTTGCTATACGTACGGATACATACATATATCATACCATCAAAAAAATAATAATATCTAAAAATTACAGTAGCTATACCATAACATATATATTACATTTATACTGTAATAGCAGTGCAGTATCATCATCATCAGCAGCCCTTATATGTCCTACTGCTGGGCACTGGTCTCCTCTATATCTGAGGGTTAGACCTTTGACCACCACGCTGGCCTACTGCGTGTTGGCAGACTACACACCCATGAAATCCCTCAGAACTTTTAGGTGTGCAGGTTTCCTCACAATGTTGTTGTTCAAGGTTAAAGTATGTGATAATAGATTGTAAAATAGTGTCAATTTGCAAAAAACAACTATCTCTTGCCAGTTGCCAGAGTAATGTCGGCCTGAGTTACCATCAGCCACCAAATGTTACATAAGACATACAAGCTTTAACTTTAAACCATCACCAACAGACAATACCAGCAATACATCTACTTAATAATACCCCGGACAGAAGCTAAGCAAAAAGTTGTAACTTAACTGGCGCATGCACATACTTACTCTAGGGTTGCCAACATTTTCTTAGCGAAATATAGTATTTTTCAAAATAAGTTAAAAAATATAGTACACTTCTAAAAAAATTAGTACAATACTATATATTATAGTATTGGCAACCCTAACTTACTCCCAGTTAGCAGACTGATAAAATTAACAGTTATCTGCAGCCAAATCTATTTGTTATTAAATAAGCATAAATAAGAGATAGCTGTAAGTTGAAAAGTTGGGAAAGGCATCTAAAGATAATTTAGATTTTAGGGAGGGTAGAATGATAAATTTCTTCAATAAGAAAACAATTTACTGATATAAGACATTTGGAAAAATGTGGCCAAATTATTACAGAAGGTATAATATCGATAATATGACCGATTAATGTTTTTTTTTAATACAAAATAAACTTTTTAATATTGATTTGTTTTCGCCATCAATCATTGTTTATCTATCAAATCAAGTAAAAAAAATGGTAACAATTTCAAATTGACTGTGTAATAAAACAGCTGTACTAAAAGAACAAATGGTCAAATGGAATTTGGCCAGCATACTCCCATTTTTCGAGAACATTTCCAGACTCGCTACTGCTACTGAGAAATTCAAAATGGAAAAACCTAATAATACCGTGAAGCTAATGAGTCTGTCATGAAATTAATGAATTAAATGCTTACAACTTAGATTTGACTACAGATAAGTTAACAAAAATTCATCAGCTTTGAGAAACTGAGGCCAGACCTTGGAGACAATAACTTAGAAAGGAAAAAAAAACAATAAGAGTACTAAAACCCAGTCTTTTGTAATAAGACAGCATTGAAAGTCTAGATCTTTAGAAAGTCGAGAAAAAAGTAGTAAAATACTAAAATCCAGTATTCATAAGTGGATGCTGTTGAAAGTCTAGATCTTATGTAAAATTTTAGCAGGATAGTACTGATTATAATTTATTGTATATTTTTTTTAATATACTTGTAAAGGCACTTTTACAAGTTAAAAACATTATGGGCCTCTGCAATTATTTTTTCATCTCATCAATTTTCTTTCATCAAGATCAACCCATTGATAACATGACTATGGCTTATTATCCTCTGAGTTATTGCCATTTTATTTAGTGCCCCAAAATATTTTCTTTCAAGCTGTTCTTTTCTTTGTTATTTTATTTGTATAGTTAACATTACATTAAAATAGCAGTATATTAAATAATTTTGGACATGATTTATATACGAGACACACTTGTCTTACTTTTCCAAACCATAATATTTTACAGTAAGTTAGCTCCACTTTGTCTGTAATTTATTATCATATAGATATAACTTCATATAGTTATTAGGCCCCAGGTCTAGAAACTTAACAATAAAACTAAAAAAAGATAGAAATAATGCCACATACATACACTTTTTTAAAGATGTTCGAACTGTACCTAGCCTGGTGTATGTCAACGCATATCTTGTCTGTGTGGGCGAGCACTCGGTCCACGTAGTTCAGTTTGTCAGGGTGGCAGCGCTGGGCCAGCTTCAGTAGTGCCAACTGCAGGCTCAGCATGTCTTCGGGGGGCATGTCAGTGCGGCTCTGGGGGGTCCATGATTAATAAATCTTGCTTTTTAAGACAATGTAGATCTAGGCACTATAGGCATAGTTGAGGTATATTTATTTGGTAAACTTGTTTAACACAATTAAATCGTTTTTGTTTGCGATTTATTTTATAAAATGTCTACTCTTACGGAGTCTAGACCAATTGCTATCAACTTCACTTGAACTATAAGATTCGTCCGTTCCTATATTCACCGTCTATACTCTATGGTACATTCCATAGAATAATTTAAAACAAAATTACCTGAGTTATGGCAGCCACTTGGTCCGAGAATACTTCGAACAACTGTACCTCCTGTTCCTTACCATCTTCTAGAACCACGCTTAGATTTATGTTCCCTTCGTTTCTCTGCAAGAATGAAAAAATATTCACATACATACATAACCTCACACCTATATTCCCCGAAAGGGTACGCAGAGGTGCATTTCTGCACCCACGTTTCGTCAGGTTCCACGTAAGAGGAGGTGCACCTATCCCCGTTTTTCGGGCACAAATTTCCAGACTCCGTGTTACTATTGATTATTTCGTAATGGAAAATACCAAAAACACTTTACCCGACCCGGGAATTGAACTCTCTAGATCGCACGGCATATACTTCTGCCGCGGTACCACGAGTAAGTCAAGTCAGTTAAAATATTTATGCCCATAAACACATTACAAAACATAAACATGTAACATATTCTGAGAGCCTAGTCATAGTTACATGCATTCGATTCGACAGCCCCGTGGCGCAGTTGGCTAGACACCAGTTTGCGAAACGAGAGGCTGCGGGTTCGATCCCCGCACCGAGACAAATGTTTGTGTGATCCACAAATATTTGTTTCGGGTCTGGGTGTTTGTGAGACCGAAAAGTCTCTCGTAGTTTCTGATACCCACGACACAGGACTTGTATCCTAGTGTGGGGTCAGAACTATGTATGTGACTGTTGGGTGTATTTATTTATTTATTTATTTATTCAAATCTGTGGTCTCTGCCTACTCTCCTGGTGAGAATCTTACTTACTTCTTAAAAATACTTTACTCAATCTAAGAATTAATCCTATATACTTGGAATCATCATCATCATCAGCCCATATACATCCCAGCGCTGCGCACGGCCTCTTCTACAACTGAGAGAATTTAGGCCTTAGTCCACCACGCTGGTCTAGTACGGGTTGGCGGACTACACGGTGTGCAGTTTCCTCACGATGTTTTCCTTCACCGTAAAATTTCGTGATGATTCAATATGAATACACATACAATACATAACTTCGAAAAGTTAGAGGTGTATGCCCGGGGTTTGAACCCGCGACTGCCGATTCTCGACCGCACGCTTATCACTTATTTGGTTGTTTTGAGTCGCAGGTGTCATTTCCTAATAACAACAAAACGGTATTCTAAAATAGAAAAACTTTCTAGAATGTTCTACATGGTTGTATGTCCGTATTTACCTGGCTATAGGAGGCGAGTCTGTCTATGAGCGCTATGATGATGTTCTTGATGTTGACTCCTGGCTGCAGCTCCGCACACGACTTGAGGAACGGCTGCAGGTTGGCCAGGTGGAATTCATCGGGGAACACCTGTGAAATGGCGTAATACAAGTTTATATGTTGTTGCTTTGGCTCCATAAAAATACCCCCCGCCCCCCCTTGCCATACTATTTATAGCTTTACTTAGTACTTTAATTTAAGGCAAAAGCTAACAGCCAAAAATGTAACAATTAAAAATTTGCACTACGACATCCGTTGGGGGAAACGAGTTCTGGAGTGGAGACCGCGACTCGGCAATCGTAGTGTACGGCGCCCTCTGGCTAGGTGGGGTGACGATATCCGCAAGGTGGCTGGCAGCGGTTGGATGAGGAGAGCCGAAGATCGAGCCCAATGGCGTGCCATTGTCCAGCAGTGGACGTAAGAAAGGCTGCTGCTGATGATGATGATGACTACGACATCATCAAACAGGTCAACATCTTGGACTCCAGCGATAAATCGATTCAGCAAATGAATATCTCTAGCCATGGGAGCATTCCCATCGTGCAGAAAACGTGCTGAGTCCGGGGGAATAAATAGACTCAGTCGACGACGACACAGACGCACATAGTTGTCAGGAACGAAAAAGCGAATGCGTCAGGAGAATTCATCTTCCACCCTGTGAGGCGACTAACAGGGGCCCCTGGGGTGGCTGAGCGTACTGCGGGGGCGGTACACTATGATAACAACCCCGAGATTTGCAGCAGAGGGCGTGGCCTCTTGACTGTCGCGGACGTTCACAAAAGGTGAGCGTCCAAAATAGCGTAAGTGGAGGGCATCTAAAATTTTGAGGAGTCGCAAAAGAATAATTTAATGTCGCACCAGGGAAACCTTACGTCTAAGTTCAAGGGTATCAAAACCAATCACTCCTCATACAAAAATAGAGAAAGATAAGAGTGATTCCCATAAATTCTGCTGTAAATATACCTAGCAGATTTACGCTTAAGCTTCTCAATTAGAATTGAGTATTTGTCCTCACGCGGGTTCCAAACGTGAGAACCGAACTCAAGTTAGCTTCTACCATCTTTAGTAACTTTATACAGTCATATCATCATACATCCTCACGCTATCCAGAAAGGATCTATCATAGGAAGGTCTAATGACTATGGAATTCTGATATTCTTCCCACAATCGCTAAATAACTCCAAGCGTGTACAAAGGTTCCTAACCCTTGGTCATATATTATCCCACAACTAGTCTCAAAGTACCTGTATGATGCACTCCATGAGGTACTCCTGCGCGATGGCGTCCCGACAGCTGACCACCTGCTCCAGGATACCAGGCAACACCAGCCTCCTGTACTCATCCTCAGACACGGACTCCAGCTGCGACAGTCGCACCAGATTCGTCCCCACCAGGATCCGAAGCTCGGAACGCTCGCGCTCACGACGCTCTTTGTCTCTGATGGGAGACAGGATATGAAATGAAATGAAATGAAATTATATTTATTGAATCCATAAAATGACAAATACATCACTTATATTCAGTCATTTCAAAATAAGGTGTACCACCCTGTTCGGAAGGCAGTCATCACTAGAGAAGAACGGGCAAGAAACTCTAGTGTTGCTCTTTTCCAATCAAGAGATAGTTTACAATATTGATACAAATAATGAATTTCCCAAATTAGAGCAGCTCATTAATACAATTATTATTAATACATCATAGATAGACAACTCTTTATTGATTGACCCACATTTGTGGTCGTTCAAGTATGACGTAAGCAAATTTTTTATAATTGGGATATATTACTTTATAAAAAAATCTCATTTTATTTACCTTGAATGGCCTTGATGCTGCATTCTCACCCAGAGCTTGTTCATCTCAGCGAAGTTCATCAGAACGAAGTCAATAGCATCACGCACCTTCAAAAATAAAGCAATACCTTTTTAATACTCATTTAATTATTATAGATCAATATAAAAAAATATGTCTTTCATCATCAGTCCATATGTGTCCTACTGCTGGACACAGGCCTCCTCTACAACTGAGGGTTTAAACCTTAGTCCACCACGCTGGCCTAGTGAGGGTTAGCGGACCCTAGAAATTCCTAAGAACTTTTAGGTGTGTGGGTTTCCTCACGATGTTTTCTTTCGCCCTTAAAGTAATAATTCATTATGAATACACGTAACTTCGAAAAGTCAGAGGTGTGACCCTATGATTTGAACAGGCACCTAAACCTCGTGGTCATCACTACTTAAAGTAATGTCATCCACTAACATTTGTTTCAAGTGTAGATGTTTGTGAGACTAAAGCTCTCATACAGGGAAATACTTTTCATATAGGTATAGTCTGATCTCAGATACTGAAGTTAATTTCAAGAACAGTAGCCGATGACCTTCACCAAGGTCTCATGTATCCTGTTCAATGGTTAAGAGCGTAACACACGGATAGAATTACTTACTACATACATACTTGCATTTAAAGTATACTTATTAAGTAGTGATGGCCTCGAGGTTTAGGCGCGCGGTCGAGAATCTCGGCGGTCGCAAGTTCAAACCACGGTACACGCCTCTGACTTTTCGAAGATATGTGTGTATTCACAATGAATTATCATTTACTTTAACGCTAAAGGAAAACATCGTGATGAAACCTGCACACCTAAAAAGTTCTTCGGAATTTTCAGTTTGTAGTCCGCTAAATTGCACTACGCCAGCGTGGTGGACTAAGGCCTAAACCATCTCAGTTGTAGAGGAGGCCCGTGTCCAGCAGTAGGACGTATATGGGCAACATAATTATTATGATGATGATGAATATTTAATTACTAAGGAAAACTACAATTCGCAGTCTGTTCGCTTGCCGTATAAGACAGACATAGGTTTTTTTTCATGTATCTTTATTCCGATTACTATAGACGGATAGATGAAGTTGTTTTTAAACCGCTGAACTAAATATGATGAATTTTAACGCAGAGATAGATTGGTCCGTGTAGGCGTCTACATAAGTCTAATAGGCATATTTTTAGAAATAAATGGCTAAATCTGTAGTAACACAAGCTATGCTGCTTTCTTTCGTGATGTGAATTTAATGTAACTCCATAACCTAATGTTTCACTTACCGTCCCTTCGTTTTCATTCTGCGCCTCTATTGTGTCGGGGAGAACGTTCCTCGTGCACTGCAGCAAATAATTCCTCAGGAACAAACCGCGCAATGGATGCTGCACACCGCGGCACATCTCCACCAAATCCTGTGGAAGATATTAAAAAAATCAAAAACAACTCACGCCTATATCTCCGAAGATGCAAGCAAATGAATTTTTAGTGCATTGATAATGTTTTATATTTCGAATAAAATGGGGCAATAACACTTTGCCTGACCCGGGTATCAAACCTGGGACCTCTAGATCACACGACACATATCCTCTTATAATACATTAAGCAGCAACAAACTTTTCAATCCCACTTAAAATAGAAAAAACGACACATCATCATCATCATCATCAGCCAATGGAGGTCCACTGCTAGACATAGGCCTCTCCTAATGACTTCCACAGGGACCTGTTGGAAGCAGCTTGGATCCAGCGACGTCCCGCGACTAGGTCGTCCGACCATCTTGTCGGAGGACGTCCCACGCTGCGCTTTCCGGTACGTGGCCTCCATTCGAGAACTTTCTGGCCACATCGGCCATCAGTTCTCCGCGCTATGTGCTCGGCCCATTGCCACTTCAACATGCTAAAACGACACATACTACAGACAATTCAACCCAAAACTTATTCCACTATAAAACCTCACCTTCAACAAGTCCCTTCTGAGATTGGAGTTAGTCTTGATGTAGACCAGTCCCACGGTGATGAGAAGGTACAGCCTGGGCACGATGTTGCCAGCATACTGCACCAGCTCGTACAGGTCAGCCACTTTACGTCCCTTCTGGAACTCCTCCAGAAGATACAACTCTAGGTGTCGAAGCTCATCTGTTATTGCCATGTCTGGTGCAGAGTTAAGAAGTTGTTGGATGAAAAAATGAGATATACATATCATAAAAGGCAGTCCGCCAACCCGCACTAGTCCAACGTTGTGGAGGCCTAAACTCTCTTGGTTGTAGAGGAGGCCCGTGCCCAGCAGTGGGACGTATATGGGCTGATGATGATGATAAGGTACATAGATCTGACCCCACACGGCCACACTTAGATTAAAGTTTTTTAGTTATTAGCTAATACGACAGAATTTTATAGAGTTTAGCAAACATTTGTGGACAACACAATTTTTTCTTTTTCCAGATATAATATTTTTTTTTTAACACAAATAAAATCAATAGTAATCCAACAAATATTAATTTTATATTCAAGAAAATTGGAAAGAAATAATATGAGGAAAATTGATTGTTGGAGCTACCAAAGCCCCATCTCTTCACATTAATAAATATTGTGTAATAAACAGAAATATCATAATTATTATTAATTGTAAAGGATACAAAGTTCATAATAACTCTTTGGCGATAGGAACGAGGTCCTCAGCTCGCCGAGCATTGTCGACGCGTGTTTCAATGCGTCCATTAACTTTGATTTGTCCAGACATCTCTTCATCTGAAAAGCCTGTAGAAAACAGCAAATACATCCTTCAATGACAAGCAGAGATGAACTTCCAAATCCATATTTCATCACTAATATTTTAGACTAACTTGTTTAGAGAAGATATTGTTCAATTCTCTTTAACATACATACATAACCTCGCGCCTTTATTCCCCGAAGGAGAAGGCAGGGGTGCATTTCTGCACCCACATTTCGCCAGGTATGTATCAGTCCCACGTAATAGGGGGCGAGCCTATTGCCGTTTGTCGGGCACAATTCCAGACTCCGTGTTGCTACTGAGAATTTCCTAATGGAAAAACCCAATAAAACTTTGCCCGACCTGGGATTCGAACCCAGGACCTCTAGATCGCACGGCTCATATTTGTGCCGCGAGACCACGAGGCAATTCTCGTTACTAACTTGGTTTAATATTATACTTTTCTTTTTCGACAAAGTGACAGCATGGCAGGTAATTGTAAGTATAGAGCTGTCCAAACAGAGTACCAAGTTTTGAAAAGATTTGACTCTCATCACTTGAAACACATACCAGCCCACTTTACTACTTAATTGCTAATTACATTGCTTTTTTAATGGGATGTTATCTTACCTGGACTTTGACAATATTGAGCGCCTCCTCCAGGAGTTTCTCCTGCTCCTCCACCGGAGACACCTGGTTCGTCATTTGTGCCTGTTAAAAATACAGTGATTTTATAAATATTTTGTAAAAACAACTATATCAACCATCATATGACATGATTGTCCTTTACACTCAAGCAGAGTTTAGCTACAGTCAATCAAGCTGACATAGTGGTATAACTACAAAATTCCTAGAGAAAATCTTTCAACAATGTAATGTCTAACTATATTATATTTTAATTCACTATGAAACAGTCAATTATGTACAACATAATAGGAGACAAGCTTATTGCAAAAAACATTTAATTTCGAAATGGAAAACCCAATAACAATGTATCCTACTGGAAACTCTCAATCACATGCTGCAAAATCTACCAGTACATAGCATGGGCATCTGCCACCCAGGTTGGTAGATGATGCTGCCTTACTACTAAGCTATTTACATATATTAAAGAGTCTATAATATACAGTAATTCTGAATCTTTTGGGCAGAAACAGTCATGGATACTGTGAATTGTACAGCTGATAGACAAAAAAAACATATTTCTTTTATACTTGAATTCAGTGTTGTTACCAATATTTGTAATATATTATTAATACTTATTGTTATATCTTGCCATGCCCAGACCAGGTTGTCTTTTTGGCATTTTTGGCCATTGGAAACAAAAAGCTTTTTATTCTTAGTAACATTTTTGTATGTCAAATTCAAGGTCATTGAAAGTGTTCTGACAATATAACAACAAGAGTTTTAACAGCTATATTTAAGTTTATAACGTTATTAGTTATTATTATGAATAATACTCTTGGTAGACTGAATTGGTTAGTGACAGAATATATTAAATTATCTGAAAAATAGGAGCAAATAATAGCAGTCACATAAACTCACCACAGAGTTATTTATCTAATTTGAATACAGTCACAGAGTTATGATAATGCTTTTATTATGTCCCATCAACTTAATTGAATGAAATAAGCTACTTCCATTTCTGGTGTTTATTGAAATATTAAGTATGATTTATTTCTGCTAGACTCAATTATCTCAATGTAATTTTTTTTAGGACACCTGTAGATCGAAAATCTTTTAGTAATTTCTTAAGCCTGTAGTCTGCCAACCCACACTAAGTCAGCATGCTGGACTAAAGCCTAACCCCTCTCAGTTATAGAGGAAGCCCATGCTCAGCAGTAATGTTATTTGGGCTAATGAAGGACTCAATTTATCCCCCTTTTGAACTTTGACCTTTTATGATTGTTAACTTTAGGCTACCATGACAGAATAGTCTGCTCTAGTAATTTTTATAATCTCAAATGTTGATGTATTACAGCATGTTTAGATAATTTTGGAATTTAAGTCAATGTTTTATTCATCACGGTATGCTTGACACATAATCACTTTGTAGAAATATATATTATTTGTTTAAACATAAAGTACTCTTAAATTGTTTTTGTGCAATTTTAATTGCTCTGTAGCAATGTCTTTGCTCAGCAACGGACTTGAAAATGTTGATGATGATAAATATCTACTAAAAAAAAATACAATGGAGAAATATGTATGTACTTAAAATTTTATATAATAATTCGTGAATACTTTGATAAGCCCTTCATATTTGTAACAACATTGAGATTACTTATTGATGCTAATGCTGCTAGCTGTAGGTTTATTAAATAACATTCTTATAAGTTAAATAAGCTTTACTGTGCCGTTATCAGTGTTTGTATGAATAATAAGCAGAAGCAACAGTCACATATTTACATACTAAATACATAGCTTGTGTTGTGGGTTATCGAATATATTACAAAAGACTTCTTCCTTTTTGCCTGAAGCATTAAATCATTAAACCAAGTAATGTCTCTTAGAATCTATACACTGCTTGTCCAACTTTATCATTAATGTTTTAAAACTGGTGAATATTCAAAAACATCATGCATTCCACACTTTTATATTTCTTTTAATATGTCTGGATTATTTTCAAGGTCGAATTCAGAACATTGGCAATTTATGCAGAATCTGCAATTCAAAACCACAATTACTGCAACCACTGGATTTAGTAAAAAGAGATTACTTATTATTTCATGTTAATTTTATATTTACAAAATGCATAGCATAATAAGCCCTTATCCCTAACTAAGAAATGAATAATTTCAAATAACAATAAAAAAAATTGTTATTTTTGTAGTTACAGGAATAACTAATGCCATAAGTAATACCTAAAAATACTACGAAATTTGATTTAAATTAAATTGATTGCAGAAAATAGTTAAATAAAAAAGCAATCAATTTACACTTTGATTCAATGCAGGAAAAATATGTATCAAATGTAAATGTTTAAAAACACTACAGAGATTTTTACACTAATTAATTGGACTTTACATGAATGATGTAAGCCGAAAGTCAGTGAATGATACTAGTTTGAGTTATTAGTTAGATGAATATATTAACAGAATTACGTGTAACGCCTCCTCGTCACTTCCAAATTATATACATACAAAACTTAGGAACAACACACAATTTTCAAGATTAAAAGCACTAAACACATCTAAACTTCATTTCCGTCACTAAGGATAGTCGAAAACTATCACCAATTACCACAAACAGATAAAAACCAGATAATATTATCACAAACTCACTGTTGACCAAGTGTATAAAAACGGATGGCTTATTCCGGCCATATGTGCGTGGTGACTGGTGACATGTGTAATGCTAGAAGGATATTTCGCAACGCACCTGTGATACGTATCCGTTGCAATCAAAACGCCTGATAAGGTTTTTTTAAAGCAAAATTTGTTAAAATTGTCGTAGGTGTTTGCCGTAAACACTTTGACAGATACTCTGACAGCTGCTACACAAAGTTGCCCTAATATAAAATGTCATTTACATCTATTGCAGGCTGCTTCCAACAGGTCCCTGTGGAAGTTATTGGGAGAGGCCTATGTCCAGCGGTGGAATTCGATTGGCTGATGGATTGGATTGGATTTACATCTAATAGAAATTAAATTTCAGCCAAAAGACTTTCACTGCTGTTTAAGGTCTCTCATAAACATGTCTAGAGTATTTTTCCAAAAACGCCTTGCATCCAATGGTCATCCATTATTTGCCAGATCAACGTTTATTTTGCATATAGGTATGCTTTAGGAAAAGCAGCTATTTACCATACAATATTTTTAAAAGTTTTAAAATCTAATACCTAAACTGGAAAAGGTGTGTACCTATCATAAATACAGACTATCGTTGTCACAAATTAAAAGGTCCGTTTTGACATTTGTCTTTACCACGTAACTAGTGATGAACTATACGACTCGGTTGGTACTCAATACTCACGATAAATCAATTCAAGTTTACATGAGTATTTGATCGATTTGAATATGTATTGTGAAGTGCATTGGATTAGAAAATTTAACTTAAACTTTGAAAAACTTACGACGGTTTTTGAAATGTTACGACCAATTTTCTTTAATTTGATATACGAGTATTTGTTACAATAACATTCGCTCGATCACAAAAAAGAAGAGAAAAAGTCAATTTTCTTCAGATGATGAGCCAAAATTATCAGTTTCGCTATCGTCACCCGTATTTATAATAATTTCATTTTCAATTAGATTTATTTTATTAGGGCTTTGAGCTCCAAGCTGGTGAAATTCAGTAATTAACTCATTGGTCTAAACAATAGTCCTTAATGAAATAAAACCAGCAGAGTTCAAGTCGGCCTTAAAAAAATCTTGATCGATTTATTTTTTCCTTAACCGATTATTAATAGTCTGTGGACAATATGAAAAAATCGTTATACACAGCACTTGCCGAGTGGGCTGGGCGGTACCCATCAATGAAAAATGTGATTACTTACAGAGCAGAGCATTTTTCGATTAGTAAAAAATAGAGAACTTCATGGGCGTGATCTGTCTAAACGGGCCTTGTACAAAGGATGGCTTAATGTTTGAAGTTTGAATTGAACGTCACTGTCAAAATTACAGTCTGTGGCGAAATCGTCACTGATAACGTATGAATAAACAAAAATAAAATGGATAATAAACCATCACTTAGCCAATATTTCGGCGGTGCGGAAATACCTCCCGCCTCCCAGTTTTTTGACGAGATAGGAACATCGCCGTCCGATATGATACAAAGCATATATTTGGGTGATAGCGAAGGTGCACTTTGCAGCTTGATTTTAGCGTATTTTTCAGTTAAACTTACGTAATAACTGCTTTTATAGGCAAGGATAAGAGATTATTTATAATTTTCAGGTAGTCAAACAACAACAGCGAGTCTTTTTCCGCAAAATATGACTGCATCTTTTACGCAGCAGCGGGCTTCAGAGGAAGTGACTTTTTCTAATGTTGTGCCCACCGTAAGTGGTTCGACTGCATTACCAGCTACTAGCCTTCCGGATCCATCGACGTTTTTCGACACAATCGGACCAGAACCCCAAATTGGGCCCATCAAAAGTGGCATAGTTACTCCTGCGATCCTTACTGATGCAATGGATGGACTTAGTATCAAGGTATTGTCTGCAAAATATAATATTGGCTTTCAATTCCAATTTCCTTATCAAATCTACTTAATTGAAGAAATATTCATTATTTCACAAAAAAAATGTAGTATGCTTACTTTCTGCTTTAGATCAATGTATAATAAAACTCTCAGAAGAACCACAGAAGGTCCATGCCCAGCGGTACTGCAATAGATACAACAATCATTATATTAGTTTAGGTATATTATATATTATATTTGCCTTATTGTTTCAAATGTGCAGTGATTCTTGCATTTTCTTTCTCATACTTAATAGTTCAATCTATGTATACCAATAAATCACTACTTAAACATCCAAACTAGAATTATAAATAATAATAAGAACCCAAAACTTTAGAAAAATAATTATGTTAATAATACACAGAAAACAACTAAAATATGGGAAAGAAAGAAAGTAAGAACTTACCTCTCTCTCATCTCTTAGTTAAATCCACAAGCAAAAATGTTTTAAGTAAATTAAAAATAAAAAGCATTCAGGAGACTCCTAGCCCATATAGAGTATTTTAAACATAATTATTAAATGAATGTCATATGTAGTTGAAAATGATTCAAAAATGATAGACTGAACAGGCATATGGCTGACTTGATACCAGGAAGCAGTGTTTAAAGGACCATTGATGGCATGAGATTGTTTTGAATAAAACCTACTTAGCTGGTCTATGTGTAAAAGGTAAATAATATTGATCCTTTTGTTTTAGAATCAACCTGTAGATAAAGAAGCAGACAGAAGAAGAGATGCTTGGCTGCCAAATGAAGAAGCAAGGAAAACTTTAATGAAGGTTCAATTTTTTTTATTAAAAAGTTAGCAGTCTGTTTGACCTTTATTTTAAAGTTTATTTTAAAAAAATTGACATTTTTAATTTTTTATTGTTTATGAAATCTTAAAAACCTTGTATCAAAATTTTGAAATCTTAACTTAATTTCTTTAAAAAAAAAACTGGTTGTGATTAATTCCTCATTAATTGTGAGTTATTTAGGCATATAAATCATTTTATATGTATAATAAATATTTGTCTTTACAGGCACAATCATCTCCAAAGGGATCATTCTTTCCTGAAAGAGAAGTGTTAACAATGCCTGGTTTAGTGCTAGAAGAAGAACTTGTAAGTAATAGGCCAAGGACTTTGCAAATTTTAAGTGTAATTAATCAAAAAAATTATGACAAAATGTGTAAAATATATTGAAAATTCAATAATATATTGTAGGATATCCATGCTGCTGCTAAAAATTTCATGTCCTGGAAACCTGGAACCTAGCATATTTACCTATGCCACTGCCCAAATATGACACAAATAAAAAGAAATATGACTCACCAATAAATTATACAATATGCTCAACAGGCCGATGCCCTTCAAGAGGTGGCTGTGAAGTTTCTAGGCGTGAGTTGCGCAGGCAGCAGGGGCGTGGTGAGGGCAGAGCATGTGAGCCGAGATGAGGCTGGTCTGAGGGAGCTTTTGCGCACAGGATATCTCCGTGCCGCCATCAACCTCACTGCTGTACTCATCAGCGCTGCGGGACAAGGTAAATTCAATTGGAGTAAAAAGGACTGAAAGGACCTCAAGTGACTTTGTTATTTAGTTTTTCCATTACGGAGACTGAGTCTAGAAAGACGCCTTAAAAATAAGTCTCATAGTTGAGATAAAATCTCAGCAGTCACGGGTTAATTCCCAGGAACATGGCTTTTTGAAATTGTGTGTGCACCGTTAATTATCACGCCTTTAACTGTGAAAAGAAATACTGTGGGCAAGTTAGCTTAAGTTCTTTGGAATCTTCGAAGTACCTGTTGTATGCCAACCTGCACAAGGCCAGCGTCACAGACAAATGCCTTCCCACTTCAGTTGTAGAGGTAGGATAATTTTCAATTCATTATATAGGCCGCGACCCGTCGACTGATCGCTGCCCTTACAAGACAAAATATTTAAATTTGTAACCACAACCTTACATGTTACTGGAGAGTATATATAATTCACTAGGAAAATAATTATAGCGCGATCTAAATCTATCTTGGCGACATCTCTTGGCGCTGTTAAAAAACTTTAAAAATATCCATTTTTATCGTGGGTAGTTACACAATTCCTTCTGTCATTATCTATTTGTAAACAAATATAGATTCATGTTATTTGCGATTTGTCAAATGCAAAATTATGAAAAAAAATTGACGACTTATTATGCAGTTGTTCCTATGTGGGTATTTAAAAATTCTAACGTTTGACACTTCAATGAGTTTTAGTAATTTTTTGTTGAGTTTTTGAATTGGTTTATTAGAGTGACGATATAAATAGTATAAAAATAAAGATGTGTCTTTGTGTGTGCAAGATTAAATTGTTTTGTAATATTAATTTACATTGAAATGCGTGTTGTGTTTGTTGAGAACCTATCACAAAAGAAAATGTGTTTTACTCCAAGAAGACATCGAATATACAAAAAACAAAAACAAAAGGGTGTTACTTCCGCAGTCTTTATTTAGCTATATTCTTCATAATAAATTCTAAAACGCTGACAAAATGAAGTATATCAGTGAATATTATACCCGCTACTAGACCTTCGGATAGGTGGACCTCCAATATTTAAATAATGTTTCGCCAATTAAGTGTTTGTTCCACGCCATAAGGATCGAGTCTATTGCCATTTTAAGACATTTTCAGCCCATTTGCAGACTGAGTTGTGCTACTGAGAATTTCTTAATGGGAAAACCCAATAACATTGCCTAATCGGGGCATCTAGATCACAAACCACGAGGCAGTTTTAAGTAATGAAGATTTGGGTTAAATGCACTGTTTTATCACATCTTCATAGGCGTAGGTCGAATGCACCGTCCAACCAAGCACACGCCCCGCACTCTTCAGTTATGGCTGACTCGATTCGCCCTCATGCTGAGGATCAAACTCCACGAACCTCTGGCGAGGGAGGCGGAACCCTTTGGCGATCTCTCCAAGCCTGACATGTTTTATCAGGTCAGTGTTACAATGTAATGTTACTAATTATACGGATGTAAAAAGACAGTCGTGGTCGAAAAAGGCGGTCGCGGGTTCAAACCCCAGGCACACATCTCTGAATTTTCGAAGTAGTGTGTGTATCCACAATGAATTATCACTTTAACGGTGGAGTAAAAGATCGTGAGGAAACCTACACACTAAAAAAACTTCTTAGGTATGTAGTGCGCTAACCCGCACTAGGCTAAGATGGTGGGCTAAAGCCTAAACCCCCTCAGTTGTAGGCCCGTGCCCAGCTTTGGGACGTATATGGGCTGCTGATGATATCAATCATCAACTATACGGTTTTGTCTCAGTCGCAACGTCCGAGTTAATGAAATAGAACAAATCAAACTAACTCGAGGAAGCTCACATCTTCTTCCAGTTCTATCCGGAGATATACGAGAATCGAACCGGTTCCCTGGTGCCATTTTCTCTGAGGCTACTACTGGCTGAGCTGCCGGGGCACCTCGGCAAGCCGGAGGAAGCCATCGACAGATTGTATGCCATCCTAGATATTATACAAACGGTAAGATATGAATATTTTCAGTTTTCATTATAAAAGTCGAATTTATTTATATAATTATAGCTTTGGAAGTGTCGATATATTTGGTAATCAATTGTAGACTTGTAAATTCGCAAAGTCAAATTGTTGCTACCAAAAAACTGATTATTAACTGAACAAGGAGTGAATTTAAAAATAAATGAATACTTTGGGCGCTTTATTAGAATTTTTTGAAAATAAGTGATCACGTTTGACATATTTTGAGTTACAACATTATTTGTATCAGCTAATATGGAATTGCGACACTGGACACAAGAGTTTCCTTTTTTTTGTAGATGCTGTCGAACCTCCAAGATGGTAAGTCTGAAGATGGCACTGGTACGATATCGGAGCAGGATAAGGCAGAGTCCATGAGGCTTTGGACTGGACGTCAGACGAGGGTGATGCATTCTATAGTCAACTGTGCTATCGCTATGAAGGTATGTAAAAATATATGTTTTACACCTTTCCAAGTCTTGAAGTCCTTCCGCAGTGAGATTAATGTGAAGAACGAAATTACACTTATATTGTCATTTAATTACTTTTTTAACGTTTATAATCAAGGCTTGTATGACAGCCCCTGTGGTGTGTGTGTGGTGTGGTGCAGTTGGCTAGATACCAGCTTGCGAAACGAGAGGCCACGGGTTCGACCCGCACCAAGGCAAATGTTTATGTGATCCACGAATATTTGTTTCGGGTCTGGGTGTTTGTGCAGCAAGCAGTGATGGCCTCGAGGTTTAGGCGCGTGGTCGAGAATTTCGGCGGTCGCAGGTTCTAACCCAGGCACACACCTCTGACTTTTCGAAGTTATGTGTGTATTCAAAATGAATTATCACTTGCTTTAACGGTGAAGGAAAACATCGTGATAAAACCTGCACACCTAAAAGTTCTTAGGAATTTCTTAGGTGTGTAGTCCGCCAACCCGCAATAGGCCAGCGTGGTGGACTAAGGCCTAAACCCTCTCAGTTGTAGAGGAGGCCCGTGCCCAGCAGTGGGACGTATTTGGGCTGATGACAGACAGTGTTTGTGAGAATGAAAAGTCTCTCGTAGTTTCTGATACCCACGACACAGGACTTGTATCCTAGTGTGGGGTCAGAACTATGTATGTGACTGTTGGGTGTATTTATTTATTATGATGTTATGTCTTTGTAAACATCAGATGATTTCCCTCATACAGGAGTACCGTCACGCCGGCAAGATCCTGCTGTCGTTACAGCAGAGCGCACCGACTCCGGTGCAGCAGCGCGCGGCCGCCAGCGCGCTGTGCCGCGTGTGGCTGTGCGCCGGACACGTGCGCGCCGCCAGCACCAGCTTCGACGTAGCCAGGGACATCAGGCACCAGCTGTATGTATCCCACAACCGCGTGGGATTCGCTTATACCCACTTATAATAGACTAGAGACAAGATTCCGGGTTACCATGCACCAGATGTATGTATCCCACACTAGCGTGGGATTCGTTTATACCCTCTTATATTCCCTATAATGCCACGACAAATAGACTAGATGCTTGTACGCCACACAAATGCTGTCAGTATGTCCAAAACTTGCGTGGGATTCATTTATACACCCTAACCTAGTCCAGTATAGACATGTGTTTTCTATCACCAAAAAAAGTCTTACAATAAATAAAAGTCTTATAATACTTTTTCTCTCAGGTGTCCAACCCCAGACGTTCGAGAGTACATGGACTTGGGCCTCATCGACATAGCCCACGGGAAATACCAGGACGCGTACAACAACTTCGCCCGGGCTGCTGACCAGGAACCCACCAATATCATGGTTCGTTACCATTCATCATCAGACCATATACGACCTACTGCTGGGCCCGTGCCTCCTCTACAATTGAGAGGCTTTAGGCCTTAGTCCACCACTCTGGCCTAGGGTGGATTGGCGGTCTACACATCTAATGTCACTTTACTGTGTCAATATAAAACAAAAAATGACATATTTTAACGTGGAATCAAAAATGAGTATTTGACTGTTAGTAATTATTTTTTTTTACACAGGTAGCCAACAACCTATCTGTCTGTCTGCTGTACATGGGCAGGCTAAAGGAAGCTATAGCGGTTCTCCAAAAAGCAATCAACTCGGACCCAGAGAGAGGTCTGAACGAAAGCCTCCTAGTGAACCTCTGCACGCTGTATGAACTAGAGTCTTCTAAGACCAACGAGAAGAAGCTAAACTTGCTGCGAATGCTCTGCAAATACAAGAGCGATACTATACCTAACGTTATCGAGTGCTTGAAACTTGTTTAATTGTACTAGAGAGTAGACACATAAGGAATTGAAGTATGAGATTGCTTAAGAGAAGAAAAAGCATAAAATTGCCAATCTTTATTTGAGGGTCGATCCAAAAAATAAACCAGTCAAAAATCTTGTTGGCGTCTTTCAAACATTCGCTTGGTTGGTCTAGTAACACATTATATTCGCGGATAGATTAGAATTTATCAGTTATTTCAAAATTATGCAATTAATTTATCTAACGAATACACTGATCCAAGTATGTGCCGATTCCAGATTTCAGGATTTTCCCATTCCAGGTCCTATTGATCGAGGAGTGTTATTGGGTTTCTATATTAGGAAATTCTCACAGTAGCACGGGGTCTGGAAATGTGCCCGAGAAACGGCAATAGACCTGTACGTGGGACTGATATATAACTGAGGTAATGTGGATGCAGAAATGCACCTCGGCCTACCCCCACAGGGAATACAGGCGTTAGTTTAGGTTTGTGTGTATGTAGATTGATGATTCAGTTTTTTTCTGCTGCGATGGTAAACGTGTCATTATTGAAAAATCTCTGAAAAGCCTCTCAGTATATATCATGTATAATTTGTGAATTTGCGAGGCTGACTAAGTTTGGTCTTAGCTATAAAACGAGTAAGACTCGACCAATGATTGTAGAGAAAAATTCTGCATACCATTGATAGTAAGATATAAAAACCTTACTAGTTTTCTGATACAAAATTCTGTTATATATATATTAAATTATATTCAAATTTAATTGTAAATATTATGTTATCTGTATATAAGTGAATAAATAATTTGAGCACTATGTTTTTTTTTAAATTTGGTTAATCATGACTGATAAGATTGTTTTTGAATTCAATTACATAATATTAAAGATTGAAATGAAACTTGATTCTCAATACGCGCTATCAGGGCCAGGCAACAAAATTAAACTACAATATAAGATAAGAATTACTTGATATAATTATCGAAAATTACCATCCAAACTATTTTTTTTTCTTCATAATATTTTTCTTAGTTTTTGGAACCGATTTGCACAATTCATTACAAATGTAAAACGATACCAAAACAATGGACGTGCAGTGAGTAAAAAAATATTACCTCAAGTAATATTGCAGATTTGCGTGTGAATTTGTTATGTTGGCACAATCTGGCCAATTAAAATTCATCAGTGGTGTTAGTGTCGCTGCACCGTCTACGAGCCTGTTAATTGCGGGAGTTTTTATTGTAGATTTAACATTAATAGTCCTGTAAAATTTTGACATTTATTTTTTTACTTTTAGGTAGAAAAATATTGGACATGAAATTTGTGGACTCATAAGATAGTTGATATTATAGGTTTACCAAATTATGGCCGTGATTTTTTCAGAAGAACGTCCATAGAAATGACGTAACAAGGTTTCTAAAAACTATCTAGTAACTATAGACCAAACTTTTCAATTACACTATTAAAACGTTACAAGCCATATATTTTTTTGAGTCTATCTTTTTCCTTTACATTTTGATTGTTATATAACTCACTGCTATGAATTATAATTCTCTTAACTTTGATGTTTTAGGGCTCATTTTATATTAATAAAATAACAAATTCACACGCAAAAATACACATTGTAAGCTACATTAAAGTACAAAACAGATCGCTGTCAACGAATTATATAGTATGTGATTTTATACACGCCTACACTTACAGATCTATCTGTACAAGTCTGAAAGTTATGAATTATACGTAAAATGTTGCAAATAGTTTGCTTTTGTATCTTTTGACAAAAATAATATAAGAATTACTTTATTCAGTAAATTACTTTGAAAATTTTAAAAATGTTCTAGTATTTGCACTATTTTACGTAAGTCAATGGAACCTATTCTAAGTTATAGGCTCTCTTGAGAGATTTATCACGTACACTTAATCAAATCCATAGTTACAAAAAAAAATTAACCACAGGTTATGACAAGACTAGATTCTATGCATGCATGTTCTTAGGCCATTCCCATAGATCTGTAAATGCGAAGCGTCATTAGGAACGATACATGAATAATTTTCCATCGAAATCTTTTGGAACGAATAGTAAAATTGTTCTACACATGTCATCATAGAAAAGTTTGCTTATTGCTTTCGTGGACTGTACAAAATATAGTCTCATTTTGAATGAAAATTATTGTGAATGCAGTTTTTGTTCAACTAGAAAAATAGTCTAACCGATAACATTTGTACCATGGTAAAGTACACAATGACGAAAATCGAAATATTTTAGGTTTGATTCTAGCATACTACGTTAACTGGGCGTGAGAATTATGGGAAAATAAGTGTTTCAAATATTTTTTGTTTGAAAAATGAAATAATTAAAGACTGGAAAGCACATATCTGAGTCGCGTGGACTCTGGTATCACACCATTTATTTTTAAGAGTTCAGACAAATCAAGAAAATAACTATATGATAAGATCGTTATAATCTTTTCTTTTGTTGCTTACCACCCATGTTTAAACGAAATGCAAATGTGAACATCTATTCTGGACAAGAATCCCTGCCATAACAGAAAAACAACAATACTGTTTCAAGATCTGATTAAAGCAAGTATTATTAAACTTACGAGATATACAGTTTATTACGGTATTAGAACAGCTGATTTTTCAAATGTTTAAATTCGAAAAATTCCAACCCTAGATTCGCTGTTATAATACAACATTTTATTGCGCCTAAAACATTTACTAGTAAATCAAAAACTGCATTTAACAAACAGATACTGTGAACACACGACGACATCAAACCCGAAGTTGAATTATATTAGTGATCTGAACTTCATTGCTTATGGACGAATACACTAACCTAACCCCTTCCAGTTAACAGATTTTTGTGGCCTAATTAATAAGGTGGATTATAGAGAATTATGTCATTCCGACTTCTTCTAAAGTCTTGGCATCCATATATGAGTACCACTTCGTATTGATTCATCTGAAAACCCAATTTAAATCTTATTTTTCTGGCCATATTCCTACGGGAAATTACATTGCAGTTACAGCCCACACTTTTACAATTTTATTCATTATACTTATTGCTACATTGTGATATCTTTTATTCACGTTCAAATTTGATAATTCCTTATTAGTGTTAAGTCACACGAACTCTAATATCATTTTCGCTCAAGTTAGAGCGATTTACCATACGCATTTCGTACCACATTCATTATATAAACAAAATGATTGATTATATCGATTTATTCTCTGGCTGCAATAGCCATGACATTCGATACTGGAAGGAGTGACAACGTTACAAGTTCAGACCGCGAATAAAGCGTGCTCCGTTACCCCGATACACAAGTACCTAAATACACAACCATTACGCGCATACTCATACAAAAAAAAGAGACATTTCAAACACTTTACAAATTGTTCTTATTTACATAATCAGCTTCTATGTCTAGTTTTTGTTAGAGATGAAAATTTAAATTTACCAAAATCTAAGCGTAAGATTGTGTTGATAAATTTTAGCATAAGTTTTTTTTTACTGCGTTCTAGAGATTACAATCAATGACCACATTACAATGGCGATCGATAGCGATTAGACCACCACTAGAGGCCTTCACTACACTACCAGCTTACATTGTGGCTTCAATAACATACATTCATTCGCACAACTCTTAAACTACTACGATGTCCAATCTTAAATTTTCATCCCAAACATGTAATTGATTATTGGTTGTGTAACTATGCTAAATTCAGTGACTGCTTTAAATTTATAGGGAATACATTTTCTAAGATAAAATTACAAAGAAAAACATGATTTCTACGCATATACAAATGGCAAGCGAGACTGGCTTCGCGGTACATTTTCATATTAACACCATCTCCTAATAAATCTTACAAATGACTATCCAAGCTTATGACTTGCCAAAGAATGGCGTTGACACATTCACTGCGGCATATTTATAGACGCGAGTGAGGTCGCAAGGACCGATACAACTTGTAATAAATGGTACTTAGTCATATCAATGTGGATTTTGGATCTATGTCGCGACGGCACCGCACGGAAATTTAACATTTTAACAAGTAATAAAAGACGATCGTGACTCGTCACTATCGTTACGCCAAACTGAATTAGTAAATTGTTCTTCAATGCTTCGGTTAACAATTTATTAAGATTGCATTAATGCAATCAAGATATGATGGGGTTTAATTACGGAAATTATTACATTATGTAAATTTAATAACAGTTCTAAAAGCTCAGGATTATTCAATGGATTCCCAGAAAATATTACGAAAAGATGCGATTCCTTTGTCGATCTAAAGATAAGTCGGTCATTTCGCTCCGCAACCGCAGTGAAAATGTTTAAAGCATTTTTTTTCTAATGTCACAGCGCCAAATTGATTCTCTACCATTTTAAAATTATGTACCAAACGCATAACAACAACGGCAACCAGTCTTTTGTTATGATCTACTAAGGAAATATTTCGTTAAACCCAATTGTCTGCCTAATCGTGAGGTAGTAATGTTACTTAAGACATTTTTGTGCAATGAATGCAGCACCAATGGGGTTGATATTTGGTAGAAATCGAAGTGGTAAAATTAAAAAAATATATACATAAGTGTATAAATAGCCCCAATAGGACACAATCAACATATAATTTATGCTGTTTTAATCCCATTGAAAAAATAAATTCGCATGAACTTGATTTTTACCAAATACCATGGTGATAAAGGAACAAGTCCAAAAAGAATCTATCCAACTAAACTATGGTCTTTTATTAACAGAACACAAACAAAATACTGATTTGATCAATTGTAAAGAAAAAGAAATACCTTCGAATCATAATTAAATACTTGATCATTTAACCCTATATACACATAAGGAATTTTACACAGCTTATGTATCACTGAAAAAATTACATTCAATATATTTTTGACTGGCAGACAGGGGGATCAGTTTATCCAGGCATTATCTCCTCTGAAACTGGTTTGTCACTGGTCACTGTCCTAACTAACTATTGAGCCTGATCTAATGATAAATGAGTATTGACAATGATAAGCATTATCATTAAATGTTCAGCACTTAATTCTTAAAATGTACTTTACTAAATTAATCATACAGAGCTGCCTCAGCCTGTTAGTCTAACTTAAACCTTCTTGGTGCAGTTTTGCCTTTATATCAATTTGCACACAGCAATATATTTACAAAAAATACTCAATAACTCTAATGTTAATCATTTGCTACTTATTGCTAAGCCTCAAAAAATATCCGATGGAAAATATTAATGTATAATCTATACAATTGTCAATTGTGTCTGAAGCTCCGAGCTCAATGTAATTGGTCTCTGTTAAGAGACAAAACAATTTACCACTCTAAATATACAGCAAAATTCATAAGTATGATTGTCTATCAAATTGTTACGGAGCTCACTGGCTCAATGTCACAACATGGGAAACAGTCTGTTGCAAAAATATATTTTCAAAGTCCAAAACTGACACCAAAAAGTTATACAAAAGTTTCTTATTGCATGTTTCACTTAAAGGCATAATAAGTCATGATTTCAGCACTGTGATGTTGAAATAAATAAGTCCGCTTAACACTACTCAAGTCCGGAAGATAGTTCACAACCGATTGCGACGGTTCCTTATAGCCCTAAGGCGCGCTCGGCGCATCTTCGCGGATTATATGTCGCCATTTTGGCTAATTCCAATCCTCTTGATAAATTCCTCTTGCAACATCACTGTTTTAACCATATTTGGATGAGTTCCATATGCAAGGGTCTGATCTGGAGTTGAACAGTATTGTTGAGTCCCATCAGTCAGAATTACCTGTCCATTACTCAAGGTTGCCGTTGCATCAACTGAATTCCAGTAGGATTCACTGGGTGAGGTGTTGTTCACACCTGGCGGGGGTGCGGCTGGCGCTCCCGTATACCTGAAGTAGGGATTCTTCAGGTCTAAAGTGTTAGATGATGAGATATTAGTACCCTCTAAATTGACTTCCATTGTCACATCATAGCTCTGCCTTTTATTTGCCAGTAATAATACTCTCCCAGTTAATGCCTGTCCTTGTTTGGCAAAGATAGGTGTTTCAAGCAAACAACGGACTTGGTACCAATGTGTAAGAGGCTCCGTTGGCGCTGTGGATAGCCAAATATGCTGTGTAGCACCAGCAAATAACACATCAAACCAGAAAGCAAGTCCGTGGCATGTCCCAGATTGTGTCAGTTCAAATCTAAATGGAACTTCAATCCGATGTAAGTCTGTTTCATGTGCGTGAAGGAAGTCAACCACATGCCTCACAGATCTTGCCATGCAAATACGGACATCAAATGTATCTACAATAGGTTGTCTAAAGTATTCCTTCATGGCTGCAGTACGCAGTGCACTAAGGTCTACTCCATGGAAACAGGTCTGGTACCAAAAGTTTGCTTTGTTGTACTGTTCCATGAATAAAGCATCATCTGTAAATGGTGCTATATGAAGATCTCCTCTTGTAGGGTACATGTTACCGTTGGGTTTCAACCACTTCTTAGCATGAAGGTATGTTTCCAACATACGCTCATTATATAACATATAACCCATTGGCTCGGATATAATTATATCTACACTCTCGGGCAATTCAATTTCTTCAATCTTGCCTGCTATTACTGTGATGCGATCATGGAGCCCGTTGGCTCTGACTAGTGCCTGAGCGTGGTGAGCCATGTTGCTCGCTTCCACTGCATAAACCTTGCGCGCACCCGCCTGCGCTGCGAAGAAAGACAGGATGCCTGACCCTGCCCCTACATCCAAAACTACTTTATTTTTAAAATCGTTCACATTGGACAGTATGGCGCGTTGGTATGTGCTAGTCCTCACGTAATCCTGCATCATGTTTTGCTGCTGACTTAGGTACCCGTAGAACTGGAAGTATTGCATCGCCGACGAGTCCTCGGTTCGCACCGTGAACACTGACGAGGATCGTCCCGCCTTAATCTTACTGACGAGCAGATGAAAGTTCTGGCACTCAGCGTCTGACACGAACTTGAAGAACAACGTTTCATTGTCAATAGTGAAGATGTAAGATTGGCCGGCCACGCGGGAACACTCACTCTGGCTGTGCACAGGAAATTCGAGCACCTCCTGTGCGAGCACTGGGTCCGCACGTATCACTTTCACACTCAAGCCCTGCGGATCGTAGTCCACGTTTACATTTGTCGGAAAATTGAACCGAGGCGTCAACGCGCCATCACTGTTGACGGTCGACACCATCACCGCGCGAAACATGTTCGCCATTTTCGTTTAATCTCCGTAAGGACACGACTGTTTAGTTAATTGCACGCGTGTTTTGGCAAACAAAGAAAAATGCCGTTGGGAAGTTTATGTATGAGGCCGGCGTAAAATCGATCACTCACAAACTTCCTCCCTCTTTTTGTCTATGATAGGCAGCGTGCTACTGGTTATTTTTTTTATTGTATTTTTAAATTCAAATTTTGCTGTAAGAAAAGGCAAAGATAATCTGGCTCATTCGTCCCTAGTGGTTGTGATTATTCATTGTTTAGTTCATGGTTATTAGGATTTAGCGTTCTCCTTGTTAATTAAAATTGAATTAAGCGTTAGGTACCTACCTATAATATTTCTAAGGCTACAATAATACATTTTTCTTAATTTATTTATAAAGTCTATTTTAATGTTAAAATTCTAATATCTTATTTATTCAATAAGATACAAATCGTAATCATCTTTTTAATGAATAATAATAACGATTAAAGTTTATATTATGATGATTATACAAAAGTTCCACTATAGAGTGTAGAAGGTTATGTGATTAATTATTACTGATCACATTGAATGTATCCGTCAATTTCAATTTCATAAACATGTTCTAAGTGTCATAAACATGCTGTTTTTAGGTTAGAACTCATAATCATTAATCATAGTGAATTGTACAAATTTGCATTTTCAAGTAATTTATTTGTGAAACAATGAGTAAAAAACTGCACAATTTAAAGTGGGAGACTGTAGCCTTAGAAGGCTTCCCAGCATCCGTTACCGACAACCTCCAGGGCTTCGTGGGCTTAGAAGAATGTACCGATTATGGTACGGATAGAGAAAACAAAAGACCGAAAAAGGTATTACTCTATGTATCTCAATAAAAAATTAATTATTTCATTAACAGTTTCAATGAATATTTAGTTATGTATTAAAAAAACTGTAAAAAACATAGACACATCAAGAAAAAAAAAACATTTCATTGACCCTTATATGCTATGAATATATTCCCACATTGAGGACAGAAAAATAAGATTTTCCGTTATATTGCATTTGTATTATTATAATGTATGTATTTTATTAACCATTGGTGAACATTATTTCTAGGAAACCTCATTGAATATCTCAAAAAACATGTCAAGCCATATATGCTTTGTAACATAAATAAATGAACAGAGGATTTGTACTAAGTTGTTTAAAAATATATGTGTATATTATTCAATACTAATATATACGGAGACAAGTTTTAGTGCTATTGAAGTATAATGAAAAAACAAATATTTTATTGTTTTATAATAACTTTATTTGTAATTCAATGCAATCTATGATATTGTTTTCAGAAAAAGGAGAAAGAAAAGCAAAAGAAACGCAAAAATGTTGATGAAGAATCAGCTAAAATTCCTAATAAAAAAGTTAAACTGTCCAATGGATTTGTTGTAGAATCTTGTACTAAAATAAATCCATCAAAAACTAATGAAATTGAAGAAATAAAAAGCAAAAAGAATAAAAACAAAGAACAGAAAGATAATAAAAATATTAAAAAAGAAGGAAAAAATAAGAAAGCAGCCAAACCAAAATTAGGAGAGGATATCACACAAGTCCAGTCTAACTTGACACCAGAGGATATGTTGACATGGGCAGAGTTCAAATTACCAGAGAGTATAATGAAAGCATTAACTGAATTAGGATTTAAGAAACCAACAAAAATTCAAGAATTGACTCTTCCTGCAGCTATCCATGGTAACCATTTGTAATTATATTTGTAGCACCCAGCTTTCTGTATGTAATAAAAAAAAAAAGTCTCATACATAGTTATGACACCACATTCATTAAATATTGTGACATGGGTATCAGAAACTACAAGAAACTTTTCGGTCTCACAAACGCACAGATCTAAAAAAAAAATTTGTGGATCTCTCAATCATTTGTCTTAGTGCCGAGGTCAAACCAGGGGCCTCTCATTTCGCAAGTTGGTGTCTAGCCAACTTTGCCATGGGGTTTTCAAGGAATGATGTCAAGGTAATATCAATATGTTCTTAATTTTGTTTTTAGGTCGCAGAGATATCCTAGGTGCTGCTGAAACAGGCAGTGGTAAAACTTTAGCATTTGGATTACCAATATTGTCAGGAATATTGAAGCTTAAAGAAAAGGCTGAGGCAAAAGGACTAGATGTCTATGATATACCTTACAAAAAAACATCTGTCAAAAAGAAAACTATAGAACAGCCAAAAGAAAAAGAAGTTAAAAGCAAGAAAAATAGAGGTAAAAAGATGAATAAAACTGAAGCTAATAAAACAACAAAACAAAATGAGAAAGAATCTTCAGAAGATGGGTATGGCAGTGGTGATGAATCAGATGAAGATGATAACAGTAACCAAAAAGAAAGCAAGGGTGATAATAGTGATGAAGAATATTTGGAAGAAATTGAAGTGCCTTTGAGCAAAAAGAAAGATTTAGACGAAGAAGAGGATACTGATGATGATGAAAATTACACACACTTATCAGACATGCTTGATTCAGATGATTTGGCTGAGTCAAGTGATGAACAGTCAAATGTAGAAGATGATGGAATAGAGCCAGAAGACAGTGGTGAGGACAATGAAGAAATTGATAATGGAAATGAAGAAGACACTGATGATGCAGAAAGTGAACAGGAAGTTGATGAGGCAGAAAATGAACCAGAGTCTGCTACCAAAGACGATGATGGAGCAGAAGATAATAAGGGTAAGTTTTACTTCTTTATGTACTTCCGTGGTAAAATGAATAGATTGGCACCTGACGATAAGTATGGTCTAAATGGATTATTATTACGAAAAACCATTATACTTGGTATTTAAGGTTGGATGCAAAGAGCCTGCTTCAGAAACTTTAAAATTTACAAGAAGTTTACTTATCCACTGATGAAACTCTATTTTGACTGTAATTTCATACCATTATGTACTGAGAGGGTCAAGTTTACTTGTGATCTTGCGGCATAAGCATGTGCGGTGCTATATAAAGGTTCCGCTTCGATTCTCGGGTCGCGTAAAGTGTTATTAGGTTTTTCCAAGAAGCAACTCTCAGTAGCAACAAGGAGTATGGAGATCGGACCGTAAAACGGCATTAGGCTCGCCTCCTTATATGTGGTACTGATACATATCTGGCGAAATGTGGACCCAGAAATGCTCATCTGCCTACCCCTTCGACAAATACAGGCGTGAGGTTAAGTCTTAAAAACAACAATTGAAATGTAAAAACCATCTGAAGCTATAGTACAGATTTTTGCAATGATAAGTTTTATAAACAGTTGTTTTTATGTTTCCAGGTATAGGATTGGTAAAGGCCATGGATGATGTTGAAATACCTGGACATACAATGGTTAAGACTGGCAAGCCTCTGTATGCTTTGATTCTGACACCCACCAGGGAACTTGCCATACAAATTAGCAGACATATCATCGCAGCAGCAAAATACACAGGTATCATATTATTTTGATGATTTTTGTTTATTGTACACACATTCTTAACGGTGAAGGAAAACATCGTGATAAAACCTGCACACCTAAAAGTGCTTAGGAATTTCTTAGGTGTGTAGTCCGCCAACCCGCACTAGGCCAGCGTGGTGGACTAAGGCCTAAACCCTCTCAGTTGTAGAGGAGGCCCGTGCCCAGCAGTGGGATGTATATGGGCTGATGATATATACACACATTCTTGGCTGTATTCTTGAAGTAGTACATATAAGTAAAATTTAGTAGACTATGTTAAAGTAACATGTGGTTTAAGTAGTGATGGCCTCAAGGTTTAGGGGCGGGGTCGAGAATCTCAACGGTTATAGGTTCAAACCCCAGGCACACACCACTGACTTTTCGAAGTTATGTGTGTATTCAATGAATCATCACTTACTTTAGCGGTGAAGGGAAACATCATGAGGAAACCTGCACACCTAAAAGTTCTTAGGAATTACTAAGGCCACTCAGTTGTAGAGGAGGGCCGTGCCCAGCAGTGGGACGTATATGGGCTAATGATGGTAATAATGTGGCTTAATGCAATCTTTTTGCCTTGAGGCACATGTTCAGAGTCAGACAGATCTTGATCTTCAATAGGTATAAGGGTGGCGACCATAGTGGGCGGTATGGCGGCGGTGAAACAGGAGAGGGTGCTGCGCAGTGGTCCCGAGATCGTGGTGGCGACGCCGGGACGACTGTGGGAGCTCATCAACCAGGGACAACCGCATCTGCAACAGTTGGCGTCTGTCAAGTGAGTCCATTGACACATACACTAGATAATTTATTAAGGGGCATACTAATATAACGGTGAAGGAAAACATCGTGAGGAGACCTGCATGCCTAAATATTCGTAGAAATTTCTTCTCGCATTGGGCTAGCATGATAGACTAACGCCTAAACCCTCTCAGTTGTAGAGGAGGCCCGTTCCCAGCAGTGGGCTGATGATGATATTTATGTTGGTCTGTTTGAATTTATCCTCGACACCAATTCTGTCGTTAAGGCCTAGAGCGATATAGCAACTATTGCCCCCAGGTTCCTGGCGATAGACGAGACTGATCGTATGATTGAGCGAGGCCATTTCGAGGAGTTGCAGCCGCTTCTGGAGCGGTTGAACGTGGACGATGTTCAGCGCAGCAGCAGGCAGAACTTCGTCTTCTCCGCCACTCTCACCATGGTGCATGACCTGCCTACTCATATGAAGGGGAAGAAGGTAAATTTATTAAATTCTTGGATTAGTTCCATATAGGAGGGCTAAAGTAACGTTCCCTAGGAGAACTAAAGTAACCGACATATCCCAGCGGATTAGCAAGTTGATGTGGCAATAGGCCGGGCACTGATGGCCGATGGGGCCAAAAAGTTCTCCAGTGGAGGCCTCGTACCGGAAAGCTGAGCGTGGGACGTCCACCCACAAGGTGGTCTGACGACCTGGGGAAGGTCGCGGGTCGTCGCTGGATGCAGGCTGCCAACAAGTCACTATGGAAGTCATTGGGGCAGGCCTATGTTCAGCAGTGGAATTCTTTAGGCTGATGGATTGGATTGAGTCCCATATACTCACGCCAGCATCTCCGTAAGGTTAGGCAAATGTGTATTTGTACATCAATATTTCGATTGCTGTTAAGTATCAGGTAATAAAGAGTTAGTTTAGTGCTGTTTCTTGGGCATGTTATCAAAATCCGTATTACTTAATCATACAGTACCCTACCGGGCAATCAAACGGGACAGCCCCGTGGCGCAGTTGGCTAGAGACCAGCTTGCGAAACGAGAGGCCGCGGGTTCGATCCCCGCACCGAGACAAATATTTGTGTGATCCTCAAATATTTGTTTCGGGTCTGGGTGTTTGTGAGACCGAAAAAGTCTCTCGTAGTCTCTGATACCCACGACACAGGACTTGTATCCTAGTGTGGGGTCAGAACTATGTATGTGACTGTTGGGTGTATTTATTTATATGGTGATCGCAGGCTGCTTACTTATGTCGCTAGACTGGTGAGGCAGTTAACTAATATACTATAGTATTTTAATTACAAAATTTACTTTTCCAGGTGACGAAACGGGGCAAGATCATAAACAGAAAGATCGAGAAGATGACGCCGCAGCAGAAGATAGACAGGCTGGTCAAGATGATAGGCATGACCGACCCAAAAGTAGTGGATATAACCACCAAAAATTTGGGTAAGTATCCTTAAATGTCATACATACATGTGTACATACATAACCTCACACCTGAATAATACTGGCGTGAATATTGTATGTATGTATTTTTTTATATTACTGCCTCCTCTTCAACTGAGAGGCTTTAGGCCCTAGTCCATCACGCTGGCCTAGTTCAAGTTGGCGGACTACACACCTAAGAAATTCCCATGAACTTTTAGGTGTGCAGGTTTCCTGGTGTGATATTACCTTCACGTGATAATTCATTGTGAATACACAAATAGCTTCGAAAAGAGGTGAATGCCTGGGGTTGGAACCTACGAAACCTCGAGGCCATCACTAAGTACCAACCTTGGCACATTCTCATAATGTTCTTTTTTTATCTTTTTAGGTACCGCTGAAACGCTAACGGAGTGTCGAATTACCTGTTCCCTGGGCGATAAAGACCCGTATCTATACTACATACTGAAGAGGCACCCGGGAAGGACCATTGTCTTCTGCAATTCTATCGGGAGTGTTAAAAGGTACTTTGCAGCATCAGGCACTTTATGTGTTTTTCTTTTTAGTATTTTTTTTTACCGTTTTTCCCATCTATCCTACGGAAGTGTGATTTTAAAAGGAAAAAATATTTTATAATATTCTTAGATTAATACACAAAAAGACCGTTTGCTCAGTTTTTAAAAGAATTAAAGTATTATTATTACGATTCTAGGTTGGCCCAATTGTTGACCTCGTTGAAATGCAAGCCTTTACCGCTACACGCGAACATGCAACAACGACAGAGATTGAAGAATTTAGAGAGGTATAGTATTGGCGTTTTTTGTCTATAAATCATATAATAGTGTTTATTATTTTATTTATAAAAGCAGTGATGGCCTCGAGGTTTAGGCGCGCGGTCGAGAATTTCGGCGGTCGCAGGTTCTAACCCCAGGCACACACCTATGACTTTTCGAAGTTATGTGTGTATTCACAATGAATTATCACTTGCTTTAACGGTGAAGGAAAACATCGTGATAAAACCTGCACACCTAAAAGTTCTTAGGAATTTCTTAGGTGTGTAGTCCGCCAACCCGCACTAGGCCAGCGTGGTGGACTAAGGCCTAAACCCTCTCAGTTGTAGAGGGGAGGCCCGTGCCCAGCAGTGGGATGTATTTGGGCTGATGATGATTATTTTATTTGAAGGCAAAGGTTTCAGGCTCATACAGCCTTATCTATTGTATTTTATTTAATCATAAAAAAAATCAACAATATTTTTACATTCTTTGGGTCTAGTTCAAATTATGACTTTGCATCCGTCAATGAAGTAGTAGATTATCATTTTGAATTTTATTATTGTCAGTGCTATTTTGTATGTTAATATTTAATACATATCACCATCATCCCTTTGCCCTGTCTCCAATTTTATTTGAAGTTGGTGCAGTATGTTTTATCCTTCCAAACGTCCCTATCAGCCGTCATGTCTTCAGTCCCCCCCTTTTTATACATATACCGGGTGTATTCAGTCCGTGATCGGAAACTAAGGCAGATAATAGCTGCGCTGAAAACGTCAAAATTATTTTTTTTGTCGGTTTTTTTTTTAATGTTACGGTATTTGTAATCACCGTGGCTATTGCCTGTCTTAGTTTCCGATCACGGTCTGAATACGTCCTGTACATATGCATATATTTGTCAAAACTTGATATGGTACCCCACTAGCACTTATAAATGCAATGGGATCAAAACTTGAAGCAATTTGTCCACACCGCAGGTTCCGCGACGACCCCCATGGCGTGCTGGTGGCGACTGACGTAGCAGCGCGCGGACTCGACATCCCACACGTGGACCACGTGGTGCACTACCAGGTGCCGCGCACGGCTGAGAACTACGTGCACCGCAGCGGACGCACCGCCCGGGCCAATAACGAGGGTCTCACCATACTCATGATGGAACCGGCTGAGGCCTACCTCTATGCTAAACTGTGCAGGACTTTGAATAAGAGTGAGTTCATTTGACAACTGATTGGGATTAGGCCTTAGTCAGTTGATTTGACAATTGAGTAGAACTAGGTCTTAGTCAACCTAGCTAGCCTAGTGTGGGTAGGCGGACTACACAAGAAATTCCTTATGAATAACTTTTTAGTTCTGTAAGTCTTCATAATGATTTTCTTGGCCGTTAAAGTGCTTCAATTATAAATAAATTATTCATTGTGAATAGACACTGGGATTTGATGAGCAAAGTTGATATTTTGACTCAACTGCACACCTAAATCTTTATACTATCGCGGCTTCCTAAGATTCATCATCATCATCATCATCAACCCATATACATCCTACAGCTGGGCACGAGTCTCCTCTACAACTGAGAGGGTTTGAGCCTTAGTCCACTACACTAGCCTAGTGCGGGTTGGCGATTAAAAGAAAAAATATTTTTTAGATAGTAAAAATCGATTCATCGATTAATCGATCTCATGATTCATGACCCATTTACACACTCGCCTAATACACTCAATTCATGTCCTCATTCAGCGTCAGAAGTGCCAACTTTCCCTGTGCCGAGTCACAGCCTGGCCCCGCTGAAGGATATCGTGAAGCTGGCGCGAGACCTGGACGCGCTGGAGCTGCAGCGGCGCCGCGCCGCACAGTCCGTCGGATGGAGGGACAAGGTCGCGCGAGAGATGGACATCATCGTTGATGATGATGACTTGTATCCTTATTCAAACATACATACATTCAGGTGGTTCACTTGCTCGTTTGCCTCCTCTTACCATAAAAAAAAACAACATACATACATACATTACAAACAAACAAATTACCAATTAGTTCCTTAACCTCCAAATCAGACCTGTAAAGCAAGTAGACCCGGCCATAGACAAGGCTATACAGGTGAAGAAAAAACAACTGCAGTACATGCTGTCCAGACCAATGTTCCCCAGAGGTTTCTCGTTCAAGTACCCCACTTTGAACGATCCCAGTGCTTTGAACCAACCTGAAGAGAAGGCGTTGCAGGTAAGGAGAGGGAATTAATCGTGTAATATTATTTTTATATAGCTAAACAGTTTTACTGTTTGTTTGTATGCTAGGATCTCAAGAATAAGATGGGAATAGAAAAAATATTTTTGCATAACAACATATTTTTTTGCTCAACATATAAGCTACTTGTAATCATACCATGGTCATTGGAGGGGCGTAGCATGAAGTAAAGGTTAAAAAGGTGTTATTTAATTTTATATGGGGAATTATGTTCAATTAATGAGGAATTTCTAAATAGTATATATCACAAATATATCTATATGAAGCTGAGACGGACCAATAAATGCAAAATTAATAAGGTAACAAGAAAATATTGAATGAAGGTTATGTTACAGGTGTAACGGAAAAGCTATAGGGAAGGTGTATATGTGGTTGTCTAATGGTAGAATTATTATGCTAATGGAGTGTTAGTGTTGTCTTTATTTCAATTATAACGATGATCAACATATGAGTACACAGGTCATAAGGAACTTGCTAACATTGAATAGGACTTTGGTATTCTATTTTGGTACTTATTAATCTATCTAAGAGAATCTTTTATGTCTTTGTTTTAATAACTTATCTTTAAAACCACAGGTAATGAAGAACGCAATTGAGTCGGGTGCGCTCAAGAAAGAAAAGAGGAAGAGCAAAAACGAACCTCTTTTGAAACTGCAGAAGACTATTAGGAAAAATAAGAAAAAATAAATCATCTATTTTATGATAAATATTTTATTTCAGTTAATCCTTAACAAAGACATTAAGGGTATGTTCCGTGTACAGTGCTCATGCTGGAAAGAAATCGTTTATACGCCAACAGTATAATGACGCAGTGTTTTAGGGAAATATATGACGTCATTAATAGTGGCCATTTTTGTACTGTGAGCACTGATTGAGGTAAGGTGCTCTCAGTGCTTTGATCACGAGATCAACAGCTTCCAGAAATAACATGACATGGATGTCAAACCCCCCAACCCGCACTAGGCCAGCGTGGTGGACTAAGGCCTAAACCCTCATAGTTGTAGAGGAGGCCCATGCACAGTAGTGGGACGTATATGGGCTGATGATGTGGATGTGAAACGACAGTATACTGGACTGCGTTCCGTTTTAAACAGTAACCAGTATAGTTAACTTTAAAGAAACGCTTTCGCAGTTTACTAAACACGTCACACCTTACAGTGGTCGCTGCAGTGTTTAACGGAACATAATCTATTAACATCTGTCTATCAACACGGATTGACAGAGTGAGGAATGAATACGTTAGAGGAAGTTTACAATATAAATAAGGAAAGTACAGCGGTGACAGTTGGTTTGTTGGGTGTATTTCCATAATGCAAAAAAATAAATAGTTTATAATTATAACAAGTACGTAATAATAACTTTATTATTAATTACAACAAATTCAATAGTAATGTGATAGTCCGATGTCTAATTCGTACGAATAACACTACTTAACTAAAGTATTTCTAAACTGGAAGTGAATCTTGGGTATGGCAGAAGAAGCATGAAAGCAAAATTAATGCAGTTGAGATGAGAGCGCTGAGAAGCATGTGTGGGGTGAAATTGGTAGAGTGAGGAATAGCGTGATAAGGGACAAATGTGGATTGAAAGTCGATGTAGTGACCAAAATTGAAAGGGGGATGCTAAAATGGTTTGGCCACATTGAAAGGATGAATGTTTGCAGAATTACGAAAGAGATTTACTGTGCGGAAGTGAATGGTGAAGTCGGTCGAGGACGGCCCAGGTGCACCTATAAAGATCATATAGGTAATTTACTGAAAAAGGGTAATATAAAGAGTCCTCGAAACCGACGTGCAAGCATGAAGACGATAATGTCAGTGGAGGAAGCGAAAGTGGTGTGTTTGGACCGTGGCATTTGGCGCTCTATAGTCTCTGCCTACCCTAACGGGTGACAGGCATGAGTTTATGTACATGTATGTGTCTTTCTAAACCTCGTCACTCAACGAATGACGTTCTATGAGAGTCTTGTAGAACTGCGCGGATAGTTTCGGAGTCCGCTTTCTTTCCGGAGACGAGAAGTCCACTTGGTAAAGTCCAAACCTGGAGTTGTACCCGTCCATCCACTCGAAGTTATCCATGAGGCTCCACGCAGTGTAGCCTGTCACGTTCACTCCATCTTCTTTGATGGCCAAGAGGACCTGCATCAAAAAATATCAGGTATGTCTGTATCAGGGTTGATGTTTTTTTTTATTTTTGTAGTAAAACTTGTTTACGCACGTTTGCCTTGTGGCGTAAGCTGGTGAATGCGTGACGAGAGCGTTACGAAAAGTGTGATCGGGTGAGGCGAACGGTAGTTGAGAGGAAGATATAAGTTAGTGAAGATAGAAAGAGAGAGATTTACGTTTCGTATATCTAAGACATATACATATAGATAGAGCTAAATAAGTTTTACTCCAATAGTGTGTCACTCTTTTTTTATTCAAATTAATACAGAATCTATGACATAAAGAATTTGAGAGACTATACAGTAATTTAAAGTATAAAAAATCTAATAATATACAAGGTGTATTCAGACCGTGACCGGAAACTAAGGCAGGTAATAGCCAAGGTTATTACAAACCCCCTGGCGTTAAAGAAAATCCCGACAAAAAATAAAAATTTTGACATTTTCCTAACAACCACATACATTTTATACCTATGGTTGTACCATACCATAGTTACCAAGTTGACTGCCTTGTGGTCTCCCGGTACAAGTATGTGCCGTGCGATCTAGAGGTCCTGGGTTCGATTCCCGGGTCGGGCAAAGTGTTATTGGGTTTTTCCATTAGGAAATTCTCGGTAACAGCACGGAGTCTGGAAATGTGCCCGAAAAACGGCAATAGGCTCGCCCCTGTAGTGTACAACTGCATTATTGTACCTACCTATAGTTTTAAAATCGTAATACTGTGATCGTAATAATGAACTGTAATTTAAAATTAAAACAAACATATTTTAGTTTTATATAGTTGCACGCTAGTCGACTGACCGCTTCCAGCGACGCGCTGCCCACTCGTGGAAACGAGCGGGCTGCGCGGGGGCAGAGCGCGGCGCGGCGGCCGACCGACCGGCCTCCGCTCGCCAGTCAGAAACTTAACTTGACGCGGAGTGTATGTCGCATTGCTTACCGCTCGCCCGCCAGTCGGCTTACGCGCACCCTTTAAATTGCTTTATATAATATTTCATTCTTTCAACTATCCTACAAATCTATTGTCTTTTCGCTGATGTTTCCTACTTCTATCTTCAACGGACTGTAATTTCTGCCTGTGCTTGCCTTACTCCTTCTATGAACAATATAGTACGTGACTAGTGATTCTGTGGTTTGAATTCTACACCTACCTCAAACCAATACCATCCACAACTATATTGGTGACCCGCCTACTGAACACCATGGCAGAAAAGGAAGCTGGATTAGAAGCCGGAGGAAGACTCAATGTAATCGGAGTGAAGGTACCGCCATTTTACGCTAATAAACCGAGCTTGTGGTTTGCCTCGCTGGAAAGCCAGTTTGCTCTGTCCAACATAACACAAGACTCCACTAAATACCACCACGCAATCTCGAGGCTGGAACCCGAATATGCCGAGTTGGTGGAGGATATCATCGAAGCCCCGGCGTCAACCGACAAATACGCGAGGTTGAAAAGTGAACTCATTAAGCGGCTCACAGCTTCGCGCGAAAAGCAGGTGCAGCAGCTGCTAAACCACGAAGAGCTGGGTGACAGGAGGCCTTCTCAGTTCCTACGCCACCTGAAGAACTTGGCAGGCCCAGGAATCCCTGACGATTTCTTAAGGAGCGTCTGGTCCAGTCGCCTACCAACCAATATCCAAGCCATCGTGGCTTCTCAGGCGTCAAAGTCATCGCTTGCTGACCTATCCGCGCTCGCTGACCAGATCATGGACGTAGTGACGGCGACCCCCCAAGTAGCAGCAGCAACTTCACATCCCGGAGCGTCTTCAGAGGCAGGTCAAATAGCGGCCCTCACCAGGCAAGTGGAAATACTCTCTAAAAAGCTGGACAGAATGTCGCGCCCGAGGCAGCGGCAAAACTCACACGGCCGTGGACGCTCAGCTTCGACCAGGTCATCGTCCAGTTACAGAAAGTTCCCAAACTGCTGGTACCACAACAAGTTCGGTGCGAAGGCGCTTAAGTGCGTGAAGCCGTGCGACTACGCGGGAAAAGCCGGGGGCAGTCGGTAGATGCGACCGACGGCTGCCCAGGTACCGGTCGCTTGTTCGTGACGGATAGGCGCACTAAAATGCAGTTTTTAGTGGATACAGGAAGTGACTTGTGTGTATTCCCAAAATATTATCTGAAGGAACACCGTGTAAAGACTAATTACGAACTCAGTGCGGCTAATGGAACTGTTATCAGTACATTTGGTTACGTTCACATAGTGCTTAACTTAGGGTTGCGCCGCGACTTTGCTTGGCGATTTATTGTGGCCGATGTAACTAAGGCGATTATAGGCGTTGATTTTTTATCTCATTATAACCTTATTGTAGATGTTCGCCACCAACGCCTAATCGATGGTAGTACTATGCTCGCGGCCCCGGGTTCGCTCACATTTGATGAAAACGACATTCCTTCTGTAAAGGTAATATCTGGCAATACACCATACCACGACATTCTAGCCAAATACCCCGAGGTTACTCGACCTCCTGGTTTACACCGCACACCTTCACATAATACAGTGCATCACATCCGCACCACACCTGGACCACCGGTATCTTGTACCCCGCGCAGGCTCGGACCTGACAAGCTTCAAATCGCGAAGGCAGAGTTTGAAGCTATGTTACAGATTGGGACCTGTCGACCATCGGAATCAGCCTGGTCGTCACCACTACACCTCGCCCCAAAAAAGGACAACGGCTGGCGTCCCTGCGGTGACTACCGTATGCTCAACGCCCGGACAGTTCCCGACAGGTACCCAATCAAACATATACAGGACTTCTCGCACAGCTTGTCAGGTTGCAGTGTTTTCTCCACTATAGATCTGGTGAAGGCATACAACCAGATTCCCGTTCATCCAGACGACATCCCGAAAACCGCCATAACCACGCCGTTCGGATTATACGAATTCCCGTTCATGACGTTCGGGCTTCGTAACGCCGGGCAGACGTTCCAGCGCTTCGTGGATGAAATGTTACGGGGTCTGGATTTCACTTATGCCTACTTGGATGATTTTTTGGTATTCTCCAAGGATCACGAGACCCACCAAAAACACCTGCACCTTCTTTTCACCAGACTTAAAGAGTACGGTATGGTACTGAACACCGCCAAATGTGTGTTTGGTGCCCCTCAGGTAACTTTTTTAGGGTACCAGATCTCTGCAAAGGGGACCACTCCTCTCCCTTCCAAGGTTGAGGCCATCGCCAATTTCCCCGTTCCCAAAACAGTGCGGGAATTGCGTCGTTTTTTGGGGATGGTAAATTTTTACAGGCGTTTTATCCCCAACGCTGCTCAACACCAGGCGCCACTAAACGCACTACTCACAGGCTCTGTAAAGGGCTCACACCCTGTTGACATATCAGGTACAGAACTCCAGGCATTTCAGGCTTGTAAGGATGGTCTGTGTCAGGCCGCCTTACTGGCTCATCCTAAATGTGACGCCAAGCTGGCATTGGTCACAGACGCGTCGGACTCGGCCATCGGTGCAGTGCTTCAGCAATTTGATGGTAAAGAGTGGCAGCCATTGGCTTTTTACTCACACAAATTAAGTACCACGCAGCAGAAGTACTCACCATATGACCGAGAGCTCCTTGCCATTTACGAGAGCGTAAAATATTTTCGGCACATGATTGAGGCACGCGACTTTGTGATCTTCACGGATCACAAACCGCTAACCTTCGCCTTTCATAACCGAAAAGAAAACTGCTCTCCCAGGCAATTCCGACACCTGGACCTTATTGCCCAATTTACCACGGACATCCGCCATATATCGGGTAAGGACAATGTCGTAGCCGATACCCTCTCTCGAATTAACGAGATCGCACAACCCATAGATCTGGACCAGCTGGCAACAGCTCAGCAGTCCGATCCCGAGCTCAAGCGACTCATCGAGGGTGCTACATCTCTCCGGATTAAAAAAGTCTACTTCCCCGGTTCAAGACATGACATCTTTTGTGACGTCAGCAATGACTCTGTCAGACCTTTCGTTCCTGACGTATTGCGGAAGCAGGTCTTCGACAGCTTTCATTGTTACAGTCACCCAGGCACCAACGCCACAGCAAAGTTAATCTCGGACAGATACGTATGGCCCGGAGTCAGACGGGATTGTAGAGAGTGGGTACGCTCGTGTCAGGCATGCCAGCGTGCCAAAACAACGAGACATGTCAACGCACCACTCGCCTCTTTCAAACTTCCAGCGGCCCGATTCAGGTTCGTACATATAGATCTGATCGGACCGCTGCCAATCTCTCAGGGTTACCGGTATTGTCTCACAGCCGTTGACCGGTTTACCAGGTGGCCTGAGGCAATACCGATAGCAGACATTACCGCCGAGACCGTCGCAAAGGCCTTGGTAAGCGGATGGATATCCCGGTTCGGATGCCCAGCAGACATAGTCACAGACCGCGGTAGACAGTTCGAATCCGCGTTGTTTAAATGTCTATCGCAGATTGCTGGGTTCCAACATCGCCGAACCACCGCCTACCACCCCGCTTGCAATGGGCTCGTGGAAAGATTCCATCGGCAGTTAAAAGCTGCCATAATCTGCCACGAGACCATGAACTGGGTAGATACACTTCCGTTAGTGTTACTCGGGATACGGAGCGCGCTTAAGGAAGATTTACAGTGTTCTTCCGCCGAGTTAGTGTACGGCGAACCACTTCGCCTACCAGGGGAGTTTTTGGACGAAAAGGCCAACTCTGACTATACTCTAGACTTGACCGAGTTTTCGTCAAGACTACGTTCTATAGTTCAGAGCTTGCGACCTGTGTCCACCTCCCAACACACCAACAAAAGGACCACCTTTGTGTTCAGAGACTTAGCCACTTGCAGTCACGTCTTTCTGCGTGACTGTACTGTCGGCGGAGCTCTGAAACCCTCCTACATGGGTCCTTACGAAGTGGTTCAGCGCGGAGATAAGATCTTCACCATATTAGTCAATGGAAAGGCAGTGTCAGTATCGGTAGACCGCATTAAGCCGGCCTACATATTGTCCGATCCGAATGAATGCACTAAAACTGCTTACACACAATCCACACTAATACATCCCACACAAACAAACTTAACACCTAACCATTCAAACTTCCAGAACTTACCGAAACCAGAAAATCGAACTTTTACCACTCGATCAGGACGTAGGGTGAGATTTCCAGATTTTTATCGCCCTTAACCAGGTCTCTGGAGGGGGGTGATGTAGTGTACAACTGCATTATTGTACCTACCTATAGTTTTAAAATCGTAATACTGTGATCGTAATAATGAACTGTAATTTAAAATTAAAACAAACATATTTTAGTTTTATATAGTTGCACGCTAGTCGACTGACCGCTTCCAGCGACGCGCTGCCCACTCGTGGAAACGAGCGGGCTGCGCGGGGGCAGAGCGCGGCGCGGCGGCCGACCGACCGGCCTCCGCTCGCCAGTCAGAAACTTAACTTGACGCGGAGTGTATGTCGCATTGCTTACCGCTCGCCCGCCAGTCGGCTTACGCGCACCCTTTAAATTGCTTTATATAATATTTCATTCTTTCAACTATCCTACAAATCTATTGTCTTTTCGCTGATGTTTCCTACTTCTATCTTCAACGGACTGTAATTTCTGCCTGTGCTTTGCCTTACTCCTTCTATGAACAATATAGTACGTGACTAGTGATTCTGTGGTTTGAATTCTACACCTACCTCAAACCAATACCATCCACAACTATACCCCCTATTACGTGGGACTGATACATACTTGGCGAAATGTGGGTGCAGAAATGCACCTCTGCCTACCCCTTCGGTGAATACAGGCGTGAGTTTATGTATGTATGGTTGTACCAAATTTAAAATTATATAAAAAAAATCTACAACCATAACTCAAATGAAAAAGGAAATAATAAAGTTAAAAATTTCTATTTATTATATATCTAATGTTATCTATCTTTAAAAATTTTGCGTACATTCTTTTTTTTATTATTTCAATCATTTGCATAAATTTTGACCACCCATTCTATGCTTCCGATCTCTCCAGTCCATCTAACGGTTGCCTGGAAGAAATCGCTGACAGCGATAAGGCCGCCATTTGTGACACTACCTTATTTAGAGTTACTTATACCTATGTTGTTTTCTTATTATATGGTGTACAATAAAGAATATATAAATAAAAAAAAACGAAAAATACAAAAACAAGAAAAAAAAGTAAAGTAAAGATATATGTTGCAGTTCAGGATAAACAAATAATATTATATAGATACGTACCTACATAGATACTAACACAGATTTGATGTAGCACAACATTTTCGTTACCTGTTTCAAGTAATCTTTGTGGTAGTTCACACGCTCTATGTCATCCAAGCCGATTGTGCTTGAATAACCGTTTTCTGTGATCACAAATTTTATATCACCATACTTTTCTTTTAACCAGACCAATTTGTGGCGTATGCCTTCAGGGTATACCTGAAAGGAATCAAATATATAGAATTATCGTGTCTCGGTGTTTGTTGCCAAAACTCTTCCGAAACGGCTTGACCAATTTTTACGAAGTTTTATGTGCATATTGGGTAGGTTTAAGAATCGGTCAACATCCATTTTTGTCTAAATGTTAAGGGTGGTCCAACCCAAAAGATTTTGTTCAATTTTTCTTTTGATTTTTTTGTGATATAGCATTGAAAAATACATAAAAACGGTTGCCGGATGAGCTAGTTTCATTATAAATTGCACTATAGTTTGCCGACTCTCGCCTCCTGTCTTTATTTTTCAAGCATGAAGAAAGACAGAAGACAAAAGACCTTCTGTTGTAATAATCTGACAACAGTATATCCCACTATGTCCACCAACTTGCACTAGGCCAGCGTTGTTGACGAAGGCCTAAACCCTCTCAGTTGTAAAGGGAAGCCCGTGCCCAGCAGTGGGACGTATACATGCTGATGATGATGATGAAACCCACATTACGTAAAGTAAATCCAACACATTGCCGTTTCGCACCTACTTCAGACGCTCTTTGTGAATTGAACATATAAAAAACTTTGCACTTGGGTTAATATGGTAGTTAAACAAAAGCTGTAGTTATTCCTGCTGATTGAAAATTACAAATAGATTTGAAATTACCAAACAGAGCAATTATTAGAAATAAGCATACTTCAAAACATAATAACACTAAAGATGGTCTTCTCACAAGGCAAGCCTGTATCGAGGGCTCCGATATAAACGGATAATATTACAGAAGTTTATATAAAAAAAGATTAAATAAAATAAAAGGTATGTGACTAACATAAATCGCGGTAGAGGTTGTAATGGCCCAGTCTGGATGCCTTTCAAACTTAGCGCCGATGTCTGGTGCGTCTCCTAGTGGGTATGGCTCCAGAACCTCTCCTTCCGTCGCTTTTCGCACCATCCTGCTTGTGTAGTGGTTGAACGCGTAGAAATCGAAGGTTCCTGAAAATAACTAGCGGTATGGCCCAGCACAGCCCGGACGCAATTTTCAACGCCGTGCTCATCTTATTGGAATACAACATTTTTGTGGGATAAAAAGTAGCCTATGTCACTTCTTAATGTTCCATCTAAGTCGATGCAAAAAAACGGTTATGTAATTTTTAAATTAATTCGTTGAAACATACAAAAATACAAATCTTTCCTCTCTCTAAATAGATAAAATACACCCAGCAGTCGCATACATAATTCTGACTCCAGTCTAAGACAAGAGTCTTGTGTCGTGAGAATCATAAACTACGAGAGACTTTCGGTCTCACAACCACTCAAACCCGAAACATATATCTGTGGATCCCACAATCATTTGTCTCGTTGCGATGATCGTAAGTACTCATGGTATCTCCTTTCACAAGCCGGTGTCTAGCCAGAAGGTTGTCAAAATAATGAACACCTGATTCCCTGTAAATCTGATTTCACAACTCACCTCTTACTAGCTCAATTTCCTTATTGGTAAACGAAGGTAGGGTTGACTTCTTGAACCCTTTCTTCATGCTGGCTTCGGCTAAAGCGTTTTCAATGGATGGTGGCCAACCCCCTTCTTTGGAATAAATTGGGTGGGAGTAACGACCAGCCTAAAATAAGAAACAAATTCAGACTCACTATGTTTTAAAATCGCACATACTCGTACATGCAGACACGAAACAATTTGTCTTGTGTGGGGGATCGAATCAGCGGCCTCTCATCTTGCAGGTTCATATTAAACAGACTCCAAATATGAATATAAATAAAACTCCAAATATAATTGTAACGTACCATAAGCTCTCTAGCTAGTTCAGCCAAGTCTTCATCTGCAGGGCTGACAGCTTCGTACCACATCAAGTGATTGGACAGGGAAATTTCACCTGAAGTTAATTCTAAGTTTAGAATGAAGGAAAAACATCAGCGTCAATTTCTAGTCACTTGTCTCCTTCCACTGCCAGCATTGTGTGATGACGCCTATATCGATATTATTTTATAACTCATCATTCATCATCAACAGGCCATATACGTCCCACTGCTGGGCACGGGCGTCTTCTACAACTGAGAGGATTTTAGCCCTTAGTCCACTACGCTGGCCTAGTGCGGGTACGCGGACTACACACCTAAGAAATTGCTAAGAACTTTTTTTTAGGTGTGCAGATTTCATCACGATGTTTTCCTTCACCGTTTAAGTAATTGATAATTATTTGTGAATACACACATAGCTTCGAAAAGTCAGAGGTGTGTGCCTGGGGTTTGAACCCGCGACCGTCGAGATTCTCGACCGCGTGCCTAAACCTCGAGGCCATCACGACTTAAAAAAATATTTAAAGTAAGTATAATGAAATTATCAACCCTTATATTGCGTCAATATTGAAACTCAAAATAATCTTTATCCAATTAGATATCTTCAAATGGTTTTGAATCGTCACTTTTAAGATATCACCGCTTCGGAACGTTTTATCGCTGTGGTGGAAAAACGGCAAGAAACTCCCCTCAGCAACACGAAATGGTCTTTTTTATCTCTTTGAAATGTAACAAATTTTTAATTTTAAGTAGGGTATAAGTCTCTTGTCCGCACTAGGCCAGCGTGGTGGACTAAGGCCTAAGCCCTCTCAGTTGTAGAGGAGGCCCGTGCCCAGCAGTGGGACGTATTTGGGCTGATGATGATGAGGATGAGGATTTTATATTTTTTCTCAATTTTATTTACTACCTGCGGGGCCTATTCTTAATACCAACAACACTTACCGCTGACATTCCAGGCGCCCTCCACCTGGTAGGATGCTGATGCTGATCCGAACTTGAACCCTGGAGGGAAGTCAAGTTCGTCGAGACATGCTGTGGCACCGAGCAAGCTGGAAAAAAAATTCATGACATTAATTCTTAAGCAAGATTGCTTCGTTGATCCTGGTTTCTATTACTGGGTCGGGTGTTATTGTGTGTTTAGTTAGGATGATTTCAGTAGCAACGTGGAGGATGACATTGTGTCGTCTATTATGTGGGACTCGGAACGTGGGTCCAGAAATGCATCTCTACTTACCCTTTTTAGGAAACAGGAGGGTAGTGATTGATATTTGACAGATAGTTAGGCACAAGCAAATGAATCAAGAGATTGACGGTTCGATCCCCGCGCCGAGACGAATGATCTCATGTAGGTATGTAATTTTTTATCAAAATTGCTTAGCGTTGTTGTGAGAGCGAAATGTCGAAATGTAGTTCCTGATATCTACGACGGAAAACTTCTTTCTGAATTATTAAAACTATTTATATGATTATCTTCGCGCCAAAGAAAGCTACCGTGGTGTGTGGACAGGAAGCTCCACCATTATTCCGCAGTCACCTAGTGTTCCTTTTAGATGATATGCGCCTCGGCCGATTGGGAGATGTGAAGGGCGCAGTTGCACCCCCAATAGCTTAATTCGGGCGCCCTGCTTGCGAAGGATATAAGCCACCGTGCCGTCGGCCGTATCAACGTCACTTTCAGTGAGGACGTACTGCCCCCAAGGGCCTCAATGAATCGTCTATTACGACAGGCAGGGGATACCGTGGTGGGTTTCTATCGCCGCTTTGCCATAGCGCAGGCAGTATCTCCTGGGTATGACATGACTCTACTGGTCTGGTAAGAAAATAACATTAGATATAGGTTAAATATAACAATGCACACAATGTGCACTAATAATAAGACATTTCATGTAATTGACACTAACAAGTATGTTAGTAAATTATATTCTAAGACAAGAGATAATTTTTATCTCCCATTATACATAAAAAGACAGATAGCAGATGTGCTATCATATTATTTTAAAGTAACAGCCAAGAATTTGGCTAATAGACTATGCTCTATTGAGCGGATTGATATAAATTCGGATTATAGTAATCTGAATAATAAGACATTTAATTTAAATTAGTTCATAAGACAACAGAGACAAACTCTGGCTATATTAGTAAATTATATATAAATTGTAGCAATAATAAACAGGCTATTAACATGGTACACCAAAATATACAAGGACTAAAAAATAAAGAACTGGAAGTGGAATTATTTCTGAACTCAAACAACATTGATATTTTATGTATAACTGAACATTGGTTAAAATCCAATGAGTTGATGTTTAACTTTAACAACCATCATGTTGCTAGCACATTCAACAGAACAAATATGATACATGGAGGCTCCTTAATAATCTTGAATAAATCAATAAAATTTAAAGAAAGACTTGACATAGTGAGACTTTCTGTTGAACGTGTTGCAGAAATAGCTTGTATTGAATCTGGTCAGTTTATTGTTCTAAGTGTATACAGGCCACCTTGTGCATTGCTTTTATCATTTATGGAAATCATGGAAGACGCTTTGCACAAAACATGTAATTCAAATAAGGGAGTGATTATTTGTGGAGACTTTAATATAAATATACTTGAAAACTCACAGGCAACTATAAACATAATAAATCTTTTTAAATCATATAACATGAAAAATGTATTCTTTGAGCCAACAAGAATCACTGCCACAAGTGCAACATGTCTAGATAACATTTTTACCAACGTTAAAGTTATTGAAAGTACTATTATTAATAGTTTTGATTCTGATCACTGTGGCCAGTTGGTGTCTTTACCTTTGCATACATGTAAAGTATCAAGCAAAAGTATTACATTTGTTCCTATTACTGCTAGCCGCTTAAATTATTTTAAAACAAATATGGAACTAAACATACCTAAGTTGTCCTCTCATAAAGATCCCAACAAAATTTATGGTTCTTTATTTAGTCATATAAACATGGAACACAATAAAGTTTTTAAATCAAAAACAATTACTTTGAAGAACCGTCTGACATTTAGTGAGTGGGCAACTACTGGTATATTTAAAAGCCGAAATAAATTGTATGATTTATATAATCAAAGAATGTTTAACCAAAATCCGGCTTTTATTGCCTATGTAAAATTATATTCTAAGGTTTTTAAACGAGTTTGTTCCGCTGCCAAATCAATGCATCTTAAAAATAAAATTAAATCAGCCCCGAATGTAATACAAGCCACTTGGAGCATTATCAATTCTGAATCGGGAAGGCACACAGCACACCACAAAGAATTTAGTATAGAAGTTAATAATGACATTGTTTCAAAAGACACTGAAGTGGCCGCTGAATTTGAAAGATTTTTTGGCAATATTCCAATAGTAACTACTCAACATCTTCAGTCGTCTTCTAGGTCTGCTTTGTTACTTCTTGAAGATAATGTTCCTCAATGTGATGCATCGTTTGAATTTACAGCAATTAGTCATTATGATATTTTAAAGGCCTTTAAAGAAATTAATAAAAAAAAGACTAAAGATTTGTGGGGAATGTCAGTGGTTACTATATCCTCTATAATTGATATTATAGCACCTCACATGGCAGCTGTGTTCAATCGTTGCGTCGCATCTGGAGTGTTTCCTGACCTGATGAAGCTTAGTAAGGTAATACCACTTTTAAAATCTGGTGATACCACAGACCCTTCAAATTTTCGACCTGTTTCTGTTTTACCAACTCTTAGTAAGTTATTTGAAAAAATTATACTAAATCAATTATTGAACTTTTTCAATAAAAATAACTTACTTCATCGGAAACAGTTCGGATTTACTAAGGGTAGATCAACTATCGATGCAGGGGTTGAACTTTTAAAAACTGTGTTCAGGGCATGGGAAGAGTCGCGACTCGCGAGATGCTATTGGCATTTTCTGCGACTTGTCCAAAGCCTTTGACTGTGTCAAACATGACATTCTCGTCAGGAAACTTAACCATTATGGCATTAGAAACGGAGCTCTCAATCTTCTGACTTCGTATTTGAATAACAGAGTTCAGAGGGTTGACGTTAATGGAGAACTTTCTCCAGGATCGTCGGTTACCATGGGAGTCCCACAGGGTTCAATTCTTGGGCCGTTTCTGTTTCTTGTGTACATTAATGACTTGCCTTACTACGTAGGGGATAAAAACGATATAGTGCTGTTTGCGGATGATACATCTCTTATATTTAACGTAAAAAGACGTCTCGATAATTTTGACGAAGTAAACAATGCACTTCGTAAAGTTGTTCAGTGGTTTGATAATAATAATTTACTTTTAAATGCGAAAAAAACTAAATGTGTTAAATTCACAATGCCCAATGTTAAGCAATTAAAAACCACTGTACAAATTAACGGTGAAGAACTGGATCCTGTTGCGTCTACTACATTTCTGGGAATTACGGTAGACGCAAAACTCCAGTGGGGACCGCACATTCAACAATTGGCAAGCAAATTAAGTTCAGCGGCATATGCAGTGAAAAAGATCAGACGTCTGACTGACGAGGAAACGGCAAGAATGGTTTATTTCAGCTATTTCCATAGCCTTATGTCATATGGTATTCTTTTGTGGGGAGCCGCTGCGGATATTAACACTATTTTGTTTTGCAAAAAAGAGCCATTAGGGCTATTTATAATTTAGGTCCCAGGGCTTCACTTAGAGAAAAATTTAAGGAAATAAATATTCTTACCCTCACTTGTCAGTTTATATACGAAAACTTAATGTACGTCCAAAAGAATCTTGATAAATTTAATAAAATTTGTAATGTACACAATAAAAATACTAGGAACAAATGTAATCTCGTTCAACACGTAACTCGTCTCCGGAAAGTTAATAACTCTTTTATGGGGCAATGTATACGCTTCTATAACAAACTTCCGAAGGCTATTAGAGAGCTTCCCTTGACAATGTTTAAGAAATCAATTAAAGATAAGCTTTACAAAAAAGCATACTATAAAGTTTCAGATTTTATTGAAGATAATAAGCCCTGGGAGTAAGTAAATTGATCGGAGTTTTGTTTTGTTGCTACAGTTTGTATCGTTATGACATTTATAATGTAAAATTTAAATAATGTAATGAAAAAAAGACATAATTATATTGCTGCTTTTTTAAAGAAAAAATGACATGTCGTGTTGCTGAGGGAGTTTCTTGCCGTTTCTTCTCCACAGCTATAACACGTTTCGAAGCGGCAATAGTTTAAAAAATTAAGATGTGTAAAATTGACGATTCAAAAGAACTTGTAAAAGTCTATTTGAATAAAGATATTTTGACTTTGACTTTGACTTTGGTGACTTATTATAGTCATAATACTAATTAATCTATCTTGTTGATATTCTCTCTTATATTAATTAAGATACATGTATTTGTAGCGGCTGGGTTGTGCCCCTGGCATTACTTTAGTCCATGGGCGGCGGTAACCGCTTACCATCAGGCGGACCGCTTGCTCGTCTGCCTACTAAGGCAATAAAAAAAAAAAAAAAAATATTAAATTGTTAGTTCAAGTATTAGTTATACCCTAATTGGGTGCTTACAAGGAAGTCAAATTAGCCCCCTTGAGAATCATAATATCCATCATCATCAGCCCGTATACGATGCTGGGCACGGGCCTCCTCTATGGTTATTTTCAAGGTTATAATATCATCGGATCACTCGTGTGTCTGCCTGTCACTTGACTGATACCTAATATAAGTTAAAAATGTTAAATTTAAAAATTGGCTGCCTCCCAAGGCTGGTTGAATTCACAAGAACAAAATTAAGATGTGTAAAATTGACGATTCAAAAGAACTTGTAAAAGTCTATTTGAATAAAGATATTTTGACTTTGACTTTGACTTTGGTGTAAATAAATTAATTTCTTAATAATATTTATATACTAAAACAAATATATTGTAGTGTTGAAACAATTGAATAAATAAATTAACCAAATATATGAATGTTAATTAATAGAGAGTAAATAAAATTGGTATAGGAGAAGGTGGTAATGTGGCCCCCCACTTTGTTTTTGAGGGTTTATTTCTAAAGTAATGGAATTCAAAATATGGAAAATGTTTTATTGGGTTTCGTATTTATTTGTGTGTACATATCTTACTATGAAACAAAAGAAACTCGCTAAATAAAATCAAAATTATCATTTATTCTTAAGTAATCAAATTTGGCATCTCGAGATCAACTGATGGTAATGTGGCCCCCGGGGGGAGATCACATTAAATGTATTGGAATCAATATAATATTTATCAATAAAATGCCTGAACCATTCAGTGAACGAATTGGATCTAATCCAACCAGATGGATGAACTTTGCCAATCGTTCCAGGAGGTCCACTTTTTAACAAAATATCCGTAAAGTTTTTCCTTGGAAAAATCATCGTAGGCGGCTCAAATATACCTGATGCACTCTTGCATGCACGTCTTTGGTTTCTTCATCGAAGATAGAGGTAACACAGTTTGTCTAGGCATTTGAAACCGCAAAATAAAAATAAGTGAATGATAAGCAAGTCATACTTGTTATGTGCCCCCGGGGCCATGATACAACCAGTGTCAGGGGGCCAAATAAAAAAAAATTTTTTTTTGATAAACAACCTAAAACAATTGAAAAAATGTAAAAAAAATATATTTACCTTATATATCCCGTAGAAGACAGTGTCACGAACACAATATTCAAAACAATAGCAAAAGCTATCCATTTTTTTTATAAATTATGGAATTAAACTAACAGTCGAAAAATAAGTTTGTCGGGTACAAGTTTCGACTTGTTCAAATGACGAACGAACGTAACCGCCCCAAGCAGATTTGTAGGGTAATAAATCAATAGTATACTGAAATGTTCCCGTTGCACCAAAATATACCTGCGGGGGTCACATTACCACCTTCTCCTCTATTGTTATCTATTGAAAATTGCCAGAATAAATAGAAAAAACATCGCACACTCAATATAATTAGACATATCTCGTCTAAATTCTCCACAGAAAGTACGTGTTTACGGTAAGTTATTATTTATTTATTTAATGGTGGTTATATACTAGCGCCAAAAAACAACAATGTACTAAAATAACGTGGAAATGAATACAATTTTATCCTAATAAATGAAATAATATTTATTGCATCCATAAAATTTCAAACTTCTTCTTCATCATCATCATCAGCCCATAAACGTCACACTGCTGGGCACGGGCCTCCTCTAACATTGAGAGGGTTTAGGCCTTAGTCCACCACGCTGGCCTAGTGCGGGATGGCGGGAAATTTTGATATTATTTCTTTTGTAAAATTATTAGTAATTAATATTTTATTTACATTTTATTACACTTTTAATTTTGCAATGAGCCCACTTTGTGATAAACTTGGCCTTTGATTTTAAGCGTGGAATTAAATTGCTGGCCGTTTGCAGCAATATTTTGAACAATATCTGTTGCCCCGAACGATGCCGAGATACGATCAAAAATGGCATTTGCATCTGGCATTGCAGCAACTTTATTATATGGAGGCAGAACAGCTCATTCAGCATTTAAGCTGCTATTAAACATTAAAAATAACCCATACAGTATGCAACGTAAAAAAACAATTGAAAATCTAATTGATACTCATTTATATATATTATATGTTATATATATGTATATATAGAGGTGAAGAGGTTTTCGGCCGGCATGATTGTGTCGACCAACGGGAGATCATCATCTCTCGCTAGTGGGCACTTTTTCTGGACTCCATTACACTTACCATCAGGTGCAATGGGGTCACTTTGCCGTGCCAGTATAAAAAAAAAGTATATATTTATGTACCTACGAGTATTTATATCTATAAATATTATGTATGTTATATATAGGTATATAGGTATGCTTAAGTAATATCACCATCACACTACACCTACCAAGGTTAATCTCTGCACTCCCCTAAGGTAGACTGTCAGAGAATGCCTATGGCATTAAGTCCGCTTCTCAAGTATGGAAAGTTATAAAATAAAATAAAATAAAATAAAATAAAATTTATATAAAAAATAACGACAAACTATTGGGCGATACTCTGTTAGGTTTGATAAGTGGTTTCAGACAGACACTTCCCGTTATTCCACGTTCAACGAACGTACGTTCATATGCCGTCACGTAAACTAGGGATGAGGTGTAAGAACAATATGAGCGCCTGAAATTTTATTCTTAGCAAAAAGTTTGACGTCGACTTTGCTAAAATGTTATGAAATGATTCAAATCATATTCATTCATCATCAGCCCATATACGTCCCAATGTTGAGCACGGGTCTCCTCTACCTTTGAGAGGGTTTCGGCCTTACCACCACGCTGGCCTAGTGCGGGTTGGCGGACTACACACCTAAGAAATTCCTAAGAACTTTTAGGGGTGCAGGTTTCATCACGATGTTTTCCTTCACCGTTAAAACAAGTGATAATTCAATGTACACACATAACTTCGAAAAGTCAGAGGTGTGTGCCTGGGGGTTGAACTTGCGACCGTCGAGATTCTCGACCGCGCGCACCTAAACCTCGAGGCCATCACTGCTTATGATGAAATCAGCGCTTGCTTAAAATCATCGTGACTGTGACTTAATGTTGAAAAAGTACAACAGACAGTAAACATGCGCTTTCAAATGCTTCAGGATCAATCCGCCGAAACTTTCTCTTAACAATTGTTAGATATTGGCGATGGAAAAATTACTGTACATGAAAATACTGGATGCATAAAATTAGAGATAGATTTCTGCACAATCAATAACTCACAAAATACTCTGATCGATCACATATTTCCTACTTCCCTACACGCTTATGGTGTTAGTTATTTTTTATTGAACTAAAAAAATCCTAGAAACAATATATGTATGGCAAAAGAACGTTTGTCGGGTCAGCAATTTTTTTTTATATTTAGCGATTCAAAGAATGTGTCAGTATTACAGAAATGTATATTATACATTGTTAGTCGACTTGCGAACAAAAATGTTAGATCCATAATGAGTTCGAGGTATTGTATATAAAAACGTATTTTTTTACGCCCAGTTGTACGAGGACACTTAAAAGTCCATTGAAATGTTACATTTTTTTGGCCTTAGCGTGCGTTTGTCAGAGAACGCAATTTTAGATATGAAGGGTAGGGGGGGTTAGTGTTTGTTCCAAATAGAATATTATTTTTTTGCTGAGACTTTAATAAATATGTAGGTATATATTTTTATAATATTACATTAGGTACTTAATTTAATAAATGCATTTTCATTCGTAACAGAACTTATGGCTGGACTAGGTATCTTCTTTGGGCCGGAAAGCACTATATATAAAATGTATAAAATAAACTCTCGTGGTCTAGCGGTACAAGTATATGCCGAGCAATCTAGAGGTCCTTGGTTCGATTCCCGGGTCGGGCAAAGTGTTATTGGGTTTTTCCATTAGGAAATTCTCACGGAGTCTGGAATTGTGCCCGATAAACGGCAATAGGCTCGCCCCCTATTACGTGGGACTGATACATACCTGGCGAATTGTGGGTGCAGAAATGCACATCTGCCTACCCCTTCGGGGAATACAAACGTGAGTTTATGTATGTATGTATGTATAAAATAAATATTCTAAATCCGTTCAAGTCATGAGTGCATAATGTTTTTTACTTAGTTATGTGGTTTAATTTAATAGCATTATATCGGCATCACTTTAAATTGTGCTTTACGAAAAGGTGAATGGCTTTTTTCAATTGTTTTGTCAATGCACCTCAGTAAGGTGAACGGCCGGAATGGATCCCAAAATGTCAATTATTTGTAAACACACGTACATCTTGAGTGACTTCGGGGAAAAGGTTTCTAATGAATTTTAATTTTTTGTGTTATATATAACTATGTAACATAAATGTTACTTACAATAATCAAAATAAGGAGTTAGTTTTTTCCCCTTTATTATTATTTTTGGGGCTTACAATCAATTCATTATGCTAGCTTCATATTACCCTAATATAATTACGGCATGAAAAAGAGATATTACATTTTTAAACTATTGATATATTTGTATACTTTAATAGCATCTTCACTATAATATGATAATATGCTATGAAACGATCCTAATTCTATATTATTTATATTTAATTCTCTTAATAATGTTTGTCTTTCTGTCCTATAGCGAACACATTCTATTAATATGTGATGCACATTTTCTATACTACCAAATTCTTCACAATACTTATTCATAAAAAAAACTTTTTCAGTGGCATGAGTCCAGATCTTAATCTTTGTGCGATGACAATCAAACTTTTGCTTATTCTAGCGATACGAGGAGGTTCACATTGCATTGTTCTATAACAAATACCTTTTCTCTTTAAATTCTCATTACAATACTCCTTTATAACATATAGCATTAAACTGAGGTAAAACTTCGAAAAAAACAAGGCTTAAAATTTATAACTGAACCATTAATTGCAGCATTTCTCGCTAAAATGTCAACCTGCCGTTTCTAGTTCTAATTGAGGCTAAATACAATTTACGTAAGTGATTAGGATGAATGAATGTAGGACCTGATAAAAGTTTTAAAATATTTCGATTTTTTTGGATTTTCTTAATTATTTCATTTATATGCTTACCCCAACGTAATGATCTGTCAATTCACATCATCATCATCAGCCCATATACGTCCCACTGCTGGGCACGAGCTTCCTCTACAACAGAGGGTTTAGGCCTTAGTCCACCACGCTGGCCTAGTGCGGGTTGGCGGACTACACACCTAAGAAATTCCTAAGCACTTTTAGGTGTGCAGTTTTTATAACGATGTTTTCCTTCACCGTTAAAGTGCGTGATAATTATTTGTGAATACACACATAGCTTCGAAAATATCCACATGCTTAAATATTTGTTGTCTTGTATTTCTAGACATACATTGTTAATGTACAGTTTAGGTTGTTGTTTTTTATACCTTTGAGAAAAAATTAAATATTTTGATTTTTCCGGAGATAACTGCAGTCCGATATCAAATAACATTTTAAAAATAATATGTAACGCAATCTGCATTTTATTAACAATATCATTGCGTTTTTTATTACTAGTATACAGGACAAAATCATCTGCATACTGTAGTATTAAGTAAGATTTTTTATAATATTAAAAAATAACGGTTAGATGGGATCACCTTGACCAATTCCTTTGTTAGTCCAACGGCATACAGTATCAGGACCATTTTTGCCATGTATATAAATAGTCTTCTTTCGCTCAGATAAGACCATACGTACCGGGATACTTTAGCACAACATTCAATTCTTCTAGCGTAGAAGCAATTTGGTTTATAAAAAAATATTATACGCGTTATTGATATAATCAAAAAAACACGCTAGAGTCGATAGTTTTCTTGAAAAACCTATCTGAATATTACATATTAACCGTACTTGAGAGTCCATTGTTGAGTGTGATTGTCTAAATCAGATCGTTTTAGTTGACAAAATTTTGCAAACACATGTCAAAGTCAAAGTCAAATTATCTTTATTCAAATAGACTTTTACAAGTTCTTTTGAATCGTCAATTTTACACTTCTTAATATTTTTTTAAACTATTGCCGCTTCAAAACGTGTTATAGCTGTGGAGAAGAAACGGCAAGAAACTCCCTCAGCAACACTACATGTCATTTTTTTTTCTTTAAAAATACCAATAAATGTATTTTTTATTTCATTACATTATTTAAATTTTACATTGTAAATGTCATAACGATACAAACTATAGCAACAAAACAAAACTCCGATCAATTTACATTACTCCTAGGGCTTATTATCTTCAATAAAATCTGAAATTTTATAGTATGCTTTTTTGTAAAGCTTATCTTTAATTGATTTCTTAAACTTTGTCAAGGGAAGCTCCCTGACATCGACGTATTCGGGCGCAATTTGATTGGTGAGTTTGCAGATACACTTTGCTTAGGTATTGGATATATCTGGACGTTTCACCAATGCCACGGTATAGCGCTGGTGTTAAAAATATTATTGAAAATCTATACAAATAAATAAAATTGGAGTGTCTGTTTGTAATATTGAATAACCGCTTTTTGATAAATGCATATGGATGTAATTGTATACACAGTACATGTACCAAAATAACGTTTTATACAATTTTTGTCTGTTTGTCTGTCTGTTTGTTCCAACTAATCTCTGAAAGAGGTGGACCAATTTTAACGGAACTTTCACTGGCAGATAGCTGATGTAATAAAAAGTAACTTAGGCTACTTTTAGTTTATAAATTTTCTTATTAAAAATAATTTTTCCGCGCGGACGAAGTCGCGGGCACAGCTAGTATTTAATAAGTACAATTTGGCTGTGGATGGGAGATTTTATAAGATGGAATGGGTAATACGGTCATTTCCAGGAACCATATACATACAAGGGCATACATACATCCAAATCTATCGCTCAACGCCGTCTACATTAAAAAAAATCCTACTCCTATAAATATTTCCAAATTAGAAAAAACAATAGCTGAGACTACAGAATTAATAAAAATAACAAAGCCTAGAAGATGGCGCCAATTTTGTGATAACATTAAATAAATAAATACACCCAACAGTCACATACATAGTACTGATCCCACACTAGGATACAAGTCCTGTGTCGTGGGTATCAGAAACTACGAGAGACTTTTTCGGTCTCACAAACTTTGTGGATCAAACAAACATTTGTCTCGGTGCGGGGATGGAACCCGCGGCCTCTCGTTTCGCAAGCTGGTGTCTAGCCAACTGCGCCACGGGGCTGTCAAATTGCTTACATTGATGAGGTTGTTTCCATTTATCCATATCAAACGAACTCTTTCAGAAAGATGGGACCATTTTTATCCAGTGCCACCTTTGCAATTGACCCACACATATTTTGTAGTTTCACAATTTGAGTGAAGTCCTCAGCACTTTGGGCATCTAATTTTCTTTATAGGGCACTGGTTTTTCAAATGTCCATGTCGCCAATAACCCGAAGACGGGATTAACGGGAACACATAAGGTTCTGAACTGCCTCGTGGTTTCGCAGCACAAATATGTGCCGTGCGACCTACAGGTCCTGGTTTCGATTACCGGGTCGGGCAAAGTGTTGTTGTTTTTTTCCATTAAGAAATTCTCAGTGAATAAATAATGATCAGCACGGAGTCTGGAAATGTTCCCGAAAAATGGCAATAGGGTCGCCTCCTATTACGTGGGACTGATACATACCTGTAAAAATATTGGTGCAGAAATGCACCTCTGCCTGCCCCTTCGGGGAATACAGGCGTGAGGTTATGTATGCATAAACAGGTATCCGTTGCGAGCTTGGCTCAATTTTGACATATCATATTTCTAAGAAATAAAATCATTTAATTTATAACATTAGTAAGAATATGAAAAATTACGTAGTTATTCTCTACAATTGCTGAATCATTTTATGACTGCAACCTGCATAAGGACATATTGGATCTTACGAGCTCCTTCGGTTTCAGTGACCATCATGCTGTTCATCGGCTTGCTCGTCCTGTGGTGAGTTTATTTTAACTCTCATTTCTTATTACTAATCTGGACTAAAGCATGTGTTCAGCGTTCCAGGATTTGATTCCCAAGCCATATTGTTACCGTTTATTTATGTACATCAGTAATTTCACAGTTTTAAGTCGATGCATTCTCAGACTTAATCGTTTATTCTGAGGCATATAACATGATTTGATGTCGTGATGGCCTCGAGGTTTAGACACGCGGTCGAGAATCTCAACGGTCGCGGGTTCAAGCCCCAGGCCTCTGACTTTTCCAAGTTATAACTTACTTTAACGGTGAAGGAATACATCGTGATGAAACCTGCACACCTAAAAGTTCTTTGGAATTTCTTAGGCGTGTAGTCCGCCAACCCTAGTGCGGTGGACTAAGGCCTAAACCCTCTTAGTTGTAGCGGAGTCCCGTGCCTAGTAGTGGGACGTATATGGGCTGATGATGATGATAACATGATTTATAACATCATAACCATTTTCCAGTGCTGTAGCATCTGCCTCGCGATGTCCTGTATGTCCCAATTTCCCACCCTGGTTCAAGTTTGGCGTGGGGACTTCCTCCTACCAGATAGAAGGAGCTTGGAATGTCAGTGGTAAGTGTGATGGTAAATTCTATATTTAATAGGTAAATAAAATGACTGCCTGCGTGACCTCGCGGCTCAAGTATGTGCCGTGCGATCTAGAGGTCCTGGCTTCGATCCCCGGATCGGGCAAATTATTACTGGGTTTTTCCATTAGAAAATTCTCAGTAGCGGCACGGAGTCTGGAAATGTGCCCGAAATACGGCAATAGGCTCGCCCCGTATTACGTGGGACTGATACATAGCTGGCGAAATGTGGGTGCAGAAACGCACCTCTGCCTACCCCTTCGGGGACTACAGACGTGAGGTTATGTATGTGTGTAAATAAAATTAAAACGTCTGTTTGTAATATCAAAACATAAGATTTATAAAAAAAACAAACGGATGGAAATTCCTTTCCTTGATAGACAGCAGATTTTTTTAATATATAATTATTCTACTTTACCAGCTGTTCCTGTTGCTTCGATCGAGTTAAAAGACATGAGTTAGGTGTATATAGGTCTTAGTCTATGAGTATTTTGGCTGACTACACCCAAAACATCCCTGTGAAGGACTCTTATATGCAGGTTTCCTTACTGATAAAAATCATTGTGTACACATAATTTCAAAAGTCATAGATATCGAACGCATGCCTGATTCTGTAGACAATCATGAGTAAATAATAATAATTACATTACGAACATTTTCTTTCCTTTAGATAAAGGTCTAAGTATATACGATGTCTTTACTCACGAAAATTCTGGAGCTATAAAGGATAACAGCACAGGGGACGTGGCGTGTGACTCCTACCATCTTTGGAAGAGGGACGTTGAAATGGCGGCGGAAATGGGCTTGAACTTTTACAGGTATTTTTATCATAAATAAATTAATACACCCAACAGTCACATACATAGTTCTGACCCCACACTAGGATACAAGTCCTGTGTCGTGGGTATCAGAAACTACGAGAGACTTTTGGTCTCACAAACACCCAGACCCGAAACAAATATTTGTTGATCACACAAACATTTGTCTCGGTGCGGGGATCGAACCCGCAGCCTCTCGTTACGCAAGCTGGTGTCTAGGCAACTGCGCCACGGGGCTGTCAAATGTTAGCAGTAACTATCAATATCATCAGAGGCTTGGTCTATTACGCTCTCCTAGTGTGGGTTAGACTTCGCATACCAAAGACAACTCTTACGTATACAGTAGTCATTAGAATAATTTTCTTCATCAGCGGCTCGCCTGCTTTAGGAAATATTGATATTTTTTTTCTGGCCTAAAAAGCAAACTTGGGATTTTTTAATCGAGACATTCAAATGTTAATTTAATTTTCAGCACGAAAGCGAAAGTGTCTAATAATGGACTTGCCACTAGTGTAGACGTAAGTTGTGTAGCGAAATAAAATACACTCTTTGTCGTACATACATATTTAATGACCCCTAAGGCAGTGTGCATATACCTATTTAATGACCCAGCCCTCTTTAACATCTGCGCGGCCGTGACGTCGCCGCCAGCTAGGTTGTGAAGCCGCTGGCTGGCGGGAAGTATTAGGTATCGGCAAATGAAAAAAAAACATTGATAAATATCGTATCGATAATATTAAAAAATATCGATATACATATATCGTTACATTTAAAATATCGATATTTCGATATATTGATATTTTTACCTCACAACGCGATTTCATCAAGTAGTTCTAGTTTTTTTAAGAAATTTATTCTATATCTATATCTGAGCTTGATCAAATAAAATGTCCATATATAATAAGAATTGTCTATTTCTAGATTTTCAATATCTTGGCCCCGGTTGCTACCAAAAGGTTACGACTATTACATCAGTAAAGACGGCGTGGAATATTACAATAACCTTATTAATGGGCTGCTGAGCTGTGGTATTGAACCCTTGGTCACGTTGTACCACTGGGACTTGCCAGAAATATTTCAGGAGCTAGGTAATATCTTCTATATCCCCTATTATAATATTTTCATCCCTATCTTTCCATTTTGACATTCTCAGTAGCAGCAATTATTCTTCAAACATAAATAAAAGAAAGGTAAAGATACATCTCCGTCTGTGTGATCGGAGTTACAGAAGTGTGTGTTGAAAATCAATCATAATAGATGTAAGGTCTAAGCTATACGGATTTAAAAAACTAGATAACAATTATCACTTAACCAAAACAATATTGATGAATCTTTACTAAATATAAAACAATGTCTTTTAGACAATCTTGTAGACAATAAAGGAGATATGAATGTTGCAGCAGGACCACGTACAACAAAAAAGTAAAAAGGTTAAACAAAATAATAACAATGCAAAATAAAATAAATGAAATTGTGATAAAACACTGCTTATTGGCAGTTGATAACGTTTAAATATGTAATTTACTCACTAATCACTTTTTTTTACAACTTTAAGCATGAGCATATTGATTAGATTCTAGTTCCCTAGAATCTAGAAGCCTACAGTTAAAATACAATCTGCATTGTGTTCTAATTATTTTTGTAAATGTTGCTTCTGGGAGAAAATGTTTGAATATTGAGGTTTTCAAATAAACTGGAAAAATATGTGGTACAATTAGTTTACGTTCGTAGTAGCTTTATGTAGTATTTTATTTGACTATATTTACGTCCTTTATTTCAATTCCTTGTTTATTAGTCTGTAGCTATAAATAAATATTAACTTTTTAATATAATATGCTAGTGGTCCCGGCAGACGTCGTTCTGCCCGGAAAAGCTTTAAGCGATATGCCGACAGCAGCGCCACATACCCCGTCCGATTGTGTTTTGAAATCAACCAGGGATCCATTGGAATATACATAGAAAATTTCATCCCAGTCAGTCCAGCCGTTTGACACACCGACAACGACGCCATCTGTCAGGTCCAATTGTGAATCTAAACCATTCTCGAATACCCTCGAACACAAACAAAAATTATCATCCCAATCGGTCCAGCCATTTAAAAGAGGAGTTCGATGTCATACAAACAAACATTCATATTTATATAAACATATATACTTATATATTGGCTTTTTGTTAATGTTTTATTTTCTACTCTGGTAGTAATAAACAATTAAAAATTAAATCACTTACAGGTGGTTGGACTAACCCCCTCATCGCCGACTGGTTCGCGGACTACGCTCGCGTGGTCTTCTCCCTCTTCGGAGACAGGGTCAAGACCTGGATCACCATCAACGAGCCGATAGTCGTGTGCGATGTTCCTTATAACACCGGTATTTTGGCTCCCGGGATCATTGAGAAACATATGGGCGCCTTTCTTTGCACCAAGCATGTGTTACTCGCACATGCTAAAGCTTGGAGGATATATGATGAAGATTTCAAACCTATATTTGGAGGTATTATTGGTTTTACTGAACTTTTGTTCTTTGAATGACATTACAGTATTCTAAATAACACTTAAATATGTTATACTGTTGGCGGATTTTCTTTACAATTAATCATATGCAGGATATTATTTTAGGCGTATAGATTTCTTTTTTCATCGCTAACGTGGGTGATTTTATATTTAATTATTCAATTAGTAACTGTTATTCAAGTAGACTGCCTCGTGGTCTCGCGGCACAAGTATGTGCGATGCGATCTAGAGGTCCTGGGTTCGATTCCCGGGTCGGGCAAAGTGTTATTGTATTTTTCCATTAGGAATTTCTCAATAGCAGCACATAGTCTGGAATTGTGCCCGAAAAGCGGCAATAGGCTCGCCCCCTATTACGTGGGACTGATACATACCTGGTGAAATGTGGGTGCAGAAATGCACCTCTGCCTACCCCTTCGGGGAATACAGGCGTGAGTTTATGTATGTATGTTATTCAATTAGTACGTTGTTATACCAATTACACTAATCGATTGCTGCATAGTTATAAAATCTAAAATACAGCAGCAAAGAAAAATAACCTTTAAATTACAAAACAACACGTAACTAAGATAAATCATAGGTATTTATATCCACAATATTGACGCAATATAAGGGTTGATAATTTCATTATACTTACTTTAAATATTTTTTTAAGTCGTGATGGCCTCGAGGTTTAGGCACGCGGTCGAGAATCTCGACGGTCGCGGGTTCAAACCCCAGGCACACACCTCTGACTTTTCGAAGTTATGTGTGTATTCACAAAGAATTATCACGTACTTTAACGGTGAAGGAAAACATCGTGATGAAACCTGCACACCTGAATGTTCTTAGGAATTTCTGAGGTGTGTAGTCCGCCAACCTGCACTAGGCCAGCGTGGTGGACTAAGGCCTAAACCCTCTCAGTTGTAGAGGAGGCCCGTGCCCAGCAGTGGGACAAATATGGGCTGATGATGATACTTCATATTTTAATTTTAGGAAAAGTTTCGATATCAAACCACGTTGTGTGGTACGAGCCCCAGGCGCCAGGGAACGAAATGTTAGCCGAACTGGCCATGCAATTTGTTGTGAGTGAATATTTTTTTTGCTAGATTTTAAGATCACTACTTTATCTCCTTATTGCTCTTGCTCTTAGGAATAAAAGCTTAGCTTCTAATGCTTGAGATTTTGCGGATGCGATTCCAACAAACTATTTTTTGTTAAATACATTTATTTATATATATTGCCTCGTAGTGTCGTGGTACAAGTATGTGCCATGCGATCTTGAGGTCCCAGGTTCGATTCCCAGGTCAGGCAGGTAGTAGTCAGGTAGCAGCACGGAGTTATACGAGCCTAGTAAAAATCTGAGAAAATACTTTATATTTGTTTTTAATTTTCCAAAACATATTTAAATAAATAAAAAAAAATGGGTAAAACACAGTTTTATTTCCAATTTTATCTATTTCAGGTAGGAAGATTCTCCCACGCCATATACTCGAAAAGGGGGGGATGGAATCCTGCCTTAAAATTGCTTGTTGCTGCATCCAGCCAGAAGATGGGGTACCGTGAATCCAGACTCCCCCCCTTTACTGATTACGAGATAAACTTGATAAGAGGTACCTAATAGCGTTCTAGGGACTGCAATATGTAGGATTAACAGTATGATACATCATTGGCTGTAATTCCATGAATCACAATGAATTATCACTTGCTTTAATGGTGAAGGAAAACATCGTGATAAAACCTGCACACCTAAAAGTTCTTAGGAATTTCTTAGGTGTGTAGTCCGCCAACCCGCACTAAGCCAGCGTGGTGGACTAAGGTCTAAACTCTCTCAGTTGTAGAGGAGGCCCGTGCCCAGCAGTGGGACGTATATGGGCTGATGATGATGAGGATGATGTACTTCCATAGAAGCCCAAAAGCATTACACTTTATTGTGTAATGTCTAGTTTATATTTATTTATTGTGGGGGTCTTGATTTAACAAATTACTTATGTTAAAAAAAAATATAGCTTAAAGCTTTTCGGAGTTTTGAAAGACAAACTGGGCTTTTGGGCTTCTATGGAAGTACCGCCATTGGGATACATGTATAATAGACAGCCACGTTTTGCTAGCTATTTTTTAAACTGGACTTAATAGGGGGCGAGAAAATTGTCATTTATCGGACACAGTTTCCTTGCTGCCACAATTTTATTTATTTTTTATACTGGCACGGCAAAGTGACCCCATTGCACCTGATGGTAAGTGTAATGGAGTCCAGAAAAAGTGCCGACCAGCGAGAGATGATGATCTCCCGTTGGTCGACACAATCATGCCGGCCGAAAACCTCTTCACCTTACTTGTGAAGAAGTTTGGGGGACTGATACCATGGTGATCAAAGGACCGACCGCGACATACCGGCCAAAAAATGCCGGCACGGTCATCCTTTCACCATGATTGAAGCCCCCCCGAAAACCGGATATACACTGGCTGATCCCGGAACGCGGCACACTTGCATGTGCCACTATGGCGGGTTTTACGCCCTGTGTACGGTGGTCGCTATACGCGCGGATACGAATAGGATAATAATATACTAGGATTTATGATGGAATAACCCAAACACACTGGGTGACTAGGAATCGATCGATACCGCAGGCTCAAAGCCGCAAGATTTTTGAATAAGTATTTTTGTCATTTATAAGAACCGATAATTTACTTACAAAAGAATACGTTCCCGGAATCAGTAATATAACTTGAGAACTCTAGATATAGAAAATTACGAAAAGAGCTCAATAACAATTTACCCAAAATGGAAGTTCAAACTGAGACCCAATGATATAAAATCTAAGAAAGGAGATCAAATAATGTATGTGGAAGTATTTTTTTCTATAAGTTAGGCATAAAGAAAACTTATTTTAGCGTCGCTTTTCATAACACATCTGCCAAACTAGTCTACACTGGATGTGTATAAAATTGAATACAATCACTGCCTATATATGTATGTACATAAGTCGTGATGGTTTAGGCACGCGGTCGAGTATCTCGACAGTCGCGGGTTCAAACCCCAGGCACACATCTCTGAATTTTCGAAGTTATGTGTGTATTCAAAAATAATTATCACGTACTGTGACGGTGAAGGAAAACATCGTGATGAAACCGGCACACCTAAAAGTTCTTAGGAATTTCTTAGGTGTGTAGTCTAGGCCTGCACTAGGCCTGCGTGTTGGACTATGGCCTAAATCCTCTCAGTTGTAGAGGAGGCCCGGGCCCAGCAGTGGGACGTATATGAGCTGATGATGATGACAGTCTACACTGGGTGTGTATAAAATTGAATACAATCACTGCCTATATGTATGTATGTCTGAACAACGTTTTCGCAGGAACCTACGACTTCTACGCTTTGAATTATTACACGGGAGTGCAGGTCCGTCCAGCCAATCCTGGGGAGAAAATAAGTGATCAGTTTTTCATCGGCATTCCAGAACTTAACCTGGTCACGGAACCACCTCCTACGGCTACGTATGGTTTTGTACCCTTATCTGTGAGTACTACATTATTAATGTCAGATGCCAGATATAAGTTTATAGTTGTAGTTTTTCATTGATTAACATTGAACGATAGGTTCCCACCTTTATAGGCAATCTATATTCTGTTATCCACATACATGCATAACGTCACGCCTGTATTCCCTAATGAGGTAGGCAGAGGTGCATTTCTGCACCCACATTACGCCAGCTATGTATCAGTCCCACGTAATAGGTGGCGACCCTATTGCTGTTTTTCGGGGACATTTCCAGACTCAGTGCTGCTACTGAGAATTTTCTAATGGAAAAACCCAATAACACTTTGCCCGACCCGAGAATCGAACCCAGGACCTCTAGACCGCACGGCACATACTTGAACCGCGAGACCACGAGGCAGTCAATTCTGTTATCCATAGTTCTTATATTCTGTCTGTTACGCTTTCCTGGATTAACCGCTAGACCAATTTAGATGATTTTTGGTATGGAGGTAGACATAGGGTACTTCTAATTCTGAGAAAATGGTTTGTCTCCGGGTCTGAGCTCGGAATTCAAATTTGCGCAGCGATTCAACCATTTTTGTCGGAAAAAGCTATTTACGGCTTCACTTCCCGCCAATTTTCATGATGTGTTTATCTTTATACTATCTTATTGTTCTCCTTCTCTTCTCTTCTTTCCACAAATATTTTGAGGCAGTAAGAAGTTATATAAAACTAAAATTTCCAGATCTATCCCAAAGGTCTTCGCAATATGTTCAACTGGCTGAAGGCAAACTACGGAAACATTGAAATGGTGGTCACTGAGAATGGTTTCTCCACCCAGGGGTCTGATTTGAACGACACCGGCAGGATCACCTACATCAGAAATCATTTGGAGCAGGTGCGTTAGCATCGATCGATCATCGAAATACTGATGGCCTAGAGGTTTAGGCGCGCGGTCGCGGCTTAAAACTCCACGTATACACGTCTGACTTTTGGAAGTTATGTTTCAGAATTAATTATCACGTACTTTATTGGTGATGGAAAATTTCGTGAGAAAACCTGCACACCTATAAGTTTTTAAGAATTTCTTAGGAATGTAGTTCCTTAACCTAGCTTAAACCGGCGTTCTGTACTAAAGCCGAAACCCTCTCAGTTATAGAGGAGGCCCGTGCCCAGCAGTGGGTCGTTTGTATGGCATGATGATGATGATGTTATCACTGGGCGATATCCCATACCGCCTAAAACGCGTTTTAATTGGTATGCCGGCGTAGCTTTTAATGAACCCAACTAATCAAGCGCTTAATTCCACGCGCCGATTTCGAAGAGTGTAGACTGTGGCTAGTTGAACAATAAAAAAAAGGACTTAAAAACACGCTTATAGAGTTAATCAAAGTAAAAAGTATTTTATTTTCTCAACATAAGAATAGTCCGCCAACCCGCACTAGGCCAGCGTGGTGGAGTAAGGCATAAACCCTCTCAATGTTAAAGGAGGCCCGTGCTCAGCAGTAGGACATATGGGCTGATGATGATGATGAACATGACAATAAAATTACTGACGAAAAATGTAATGTCACTGTATAAGCGTGGGTAGTTTGTATGACATTTCACCAGATATTCCGAAATGCAGAGTTAGTTCAAAAATGTCAAGCAAATCGTGACACAGCCTTATCACGGAAAGTGACGGACTTCCATTGTATGTTTATACTAATTGTTCCATTTTATGTGCTATGATGGTTATCCCAGCGATGACGTCAAATGACAGTCCAATTGTTTTCAGCTTTAACATTTATTTATTTTTATCTTAGTCATGTATTGTCCAGGAAAATAGAAAATAAATACATGCATACATACATAAACTCACGCCTGTATTCCCCGAAGGGGTAGGCAGAGGTGCTTTTCTGCACCCACATTTCGCCAAGTATGTATCAGTCCCACGTAATAGGGGGCGAGCCTATTGCCGTTTTTCGGGCACATTTCCAGACTCAGTGCTGTTACCGAGAATTTCCTAATGGAAAAGCCCAATAACAATTCACACGACCCGGGAATCGAACCCAGGACCTCTAGATCGCACGGCACATACTTGTACCGCGAGACCACGAGGCAGTCAATAATACATATTTGCAATAATGTAGTGTTAGTATGAACTCGTGATGGCCTCGAGGTTAGGCACACGGTCGAGAATCTCGTCGGTCGCGGGTTCAAACCCCCAGGCACACACACCTGACTTTTCAAAGTTATGTGTGTATTCACAAATAATTGTCACGTACTTTAACGGTGATGGAAAACATAGTGAGGAAACCTGCACACCTAAAAGTTCTTAGTATTTTAGGTATGTAGTCACCCAAACCGCTTTAGACCAGCGTGGTGGACAAAGGCCTAAACCCTCTCAGTTGTAGAGGAGGCCCGTGCCCAGCAGTGGGGCGTGTATGGGCTGATGATGATTGCAATAAATATTGACAATAGAAAAATAGTCCTAAAATGTCTAAAGTTGGTCGGCGTAAGTATGCGGTGTACAATCGAAAGGTCTCGGGTTCAATTCCCAGACTGGCTGTTATGTAATGAAGTTTTTCTCTACATAAACAGTATGTGTTTAGAAGTACACCTCTATCACTTCGGAGATACAGGAATATGTGCATGTGTCTGTTTCTAATAGGGATGTTATGGATATGATATTTCGGATCTGGATACGGATAGGGATGTAGGAATAAAATTATATCGGTTACGGATATGTAATTATTTCGGATTATCCGTAATTTTCGGATAGTTTCGGTTACGGATATTAGATTAAAGTAAAATATAACTATTTTATAAAGGTGTAAGCTGTTTGGATGTTTTTGGTTTTGTTGTATATTTTGTTTCAACAATAACTGTTTTTTGTACTTATCACAGTGTTTTCATTTAAGATGAAGTTTCAGTGAAGTAGTGCTACTTAACACAAGACTTTCTTAAATTAAGAATCGACTCTTAAATAAGAAACTAATTAGTTATGAAAGAGGTTGTTATGACTAGAAATAACGAACAAACGGTGAAACAAAAACCTGTCGAAAGTCGAAACATGCCGTTTTTTTTAGACTCCACCCTTATACAAAACTATCCGAAACTATTCGAAACTTCTGAAACGGATACGGTTACGGATATATTTTTATTTCGGATATCCGATAGTTTCGGTTACGGTTACGGAGCTCCATAACATCCCTGGTTTCTAATAGTCCCATCTACGCAGAGAACTAACGATGTTTTGAAATCAAGCAGCTGATTGTAGTTCTAAGGTTTTTTCCAGATACTATTAGCAATACATAAAGATCGTGTCAAAGTCACAGGATATACTCATTGGTCTTTGATGGATAACTTTGAATGGGCAGACGGATATACGTAAGTATTTCATATTTAAATGAATGATGTCTAATCTGGTTATTTTATGGACACGTTGCTTATAGCGTCATCTAGTTGATTGTAGAGGCAATTACAAGCAGACCTTTACTATGGAGAAGAAGACATTAGTTCCACGCTGACTAGTACAAATGGTTGTCTTTAACTGCTTAAAAAAATCTTGATGGGCAGGTGACATCAAGACGACTTTACGATATACAAAAGATAGACTTATAATTAAAAAAATATATTGATGCATGAAAGAGGACTGACGACAAAGCAATTTTTCATGCATACTGCTCTCCTTATCCATCAGATATGAAAGAAAAAGGGCTGATAGGGATGTTTGGAAGGATAAAATTATCCATTATGACACATTAAACACCGGTTAAAAAAGGAAGCATTGAACTTTCTTAATTTTTAACCTTGGAAGGTGGCTTACAGTCCAAGAGAGTAGAAAACTATTTCATTTATTTCTTCTACATTTATTTCTTATCATAGTTTTATATGACTTTTTTGCTTTGAGTATGAAAGTTGAAGGACTTATAAAAGGACTTATAAAGACCCCAAATATGTAGAATTGGGTGTTCCCCTGTTGGGCTGGAGGATGACGATGACTTTCTTTACGGGCTAGTCAAGCTAAATCCCCACAGAGACTTGTTAGTTAGAGATCTTGGTAGGATAGTTCTAATTGGTTGAAGCCGTCTTAAATTTGGATTTTTTTTCTTTCAGAACAAAGTATGGCCTGTATGAAGTGAATTTCACGGATCCAAATCGGACGCGCACGCCTCGTGCCTCTGCTAAATATTACACAAGTCTTATTAAGCGACGGCAACTAGATTTATGTAATTGATTTAACAAGTGCTTGAATTTTTAATTACATTATTTTCTGACATTTGTCATCGGGTTCCATTTTAGTAATAAATAAACGAAAACTGTTACGTGTTCTTTTTGTGAGTACCTAACGGGACATAACATAATTGTAAATGGGTGGTACTGGGTTTGATGATCGGATGTAGTAATGTGTTATGTCTCTAGGATTTTCAATTTGAACATTCTCAATTTCTGTACAGTCTCTGGAAATATGCCCAGAAATTAAGAGAGCGCCTTATGTTCCCGTTTCGGAACCTCGGCGGTGGCCGGTCAGGGGTATGTGGGCCAGGTGTATCTGGCTTTCCAACTCGGCGCACGGAGCAGTTGTCCGCTTAGCTGAGTTGGGTCCCTAACAGCCATCAGCTTAACGGTAAAAACTGGAAAGTTACAACATTTGACAAGATATAGTCAAGTATGAATATGTATAATAATTTTTAAAATGACTAAGAAATGCATGTCTGTTATTTAATTACCCCTTCGGGAAATACAGGCGTAAGGTTATGTATGTATGCACAACGTACTTATATATAATATCCAGCAGGCGGGTACGAGATATTAGATCCCCTCGTTTAGATGAATAAAACAATATTAACGAAACCACTAGCCAAACATATAATTTTAATTCACAGAACAAATGAATAAGATTAGAAGGGAATAGTATCCACTCCGAGACGGCCGAGACAAATACGTCACGGAGGCGCACCGGGCGGCTGCGGCATTACGGTTGGCGCTTCTCGCTAACGTACCGTGGTCGCCCCACTCGGCGCGGAGATGGCCACCGGGGGGTTTTGGTCGGTATGCCGGTTTAGGGATATTGTTAGGGACCCAGCCCGGCACTAACACCTACGCGGACATGATGTCGCCGCGCGCTGGGCTGGAAGACCGGTGACCAGTGGCGGGACTTTCATAGAAGCCCAAAAGCGTTAAACGTAAATTGTGTAATATCTAGATTATATTTGCTTATTATAGGGTCTTTATTTAACAAATTACTTTAGTTAAATAAAGATTTTAAGCCTAAAAAATATTATTTGGAATTGTAAAAGGCAAACTGGGCTTTTGGGCTTCTATGGAAGTACCGCCACTGCCGGTGACCCCGACATACGCTTCCCGCCCGCCCCTCCCCTGGGGCTGGCGGGAAGTAGAGCCATAAACAGCTTTCCCCTCGAGAACAAAAAAAAAAAGGAAGGGAATAGTGTCGCCGCTTGTCTGTCACCTTTTCATTCTACTGCGATCACACGACCAATGGTAAAAATTCCAAACAAAAATGAAGGGCTGCTAGTGATTGTCACACATTTATAAAAGCCTTGATATTACACGCTACCCCAATTACTAAGAAGCAGCAGTGTCAAACATATGATAGTCTAATCGTAGGTTCGGCACGCTCAGCATGCTGACATTTCCTTATTCAACTGTTCTGTTAAATTATTTAAATTCCTATATCAAAATTACCCTTTGCGTAATACAAATAGTTTCAACGTCACTGGACAATGATAAAGCAAATGGTTTTCCGTATATTTTAGAACTACGAGTAAGACAATAGAATAATGACTCAATGAATGAATGGTAACATCATTTGACCATATAAGGCGACTGAACTGAACATTGCATTAGGCATGCAATAGTTTAAAAAAATATTAAAAAGTGTAAAATTGACGATTTAAAAGAACTTGTAAAAGTCTATTTGAATAAAGATATTTTGACTTTGACTTTGACTTTGCTACTCCTCTACATGTCAGTCTTAGTCCGCCACCTAGTGACAAGGACAAGACTGTACTGATGATGTATTATTGATAAGCACGATGATCTCCAAACAGAGCATCAAGCGACGAGAGACTTCCAACTCGCATACCAGCCAGCCATATATTATTTACATACATAACCTCATTAGGCACGCGGTCGAGAATCTCGGCGGTCGCGGGTTCAAACCCCAGGCTCACCTCTGTATAGTAATAACTTTTCGAAGTTATTTGTGTATTCATAATGATTAGTCACTTACTTTAGCGGTAAAGGAAAACAACGTGATGAAACCTGCACACCTAAAAGTTCTTAGGAATTTCTTAGCTGTGTAGTCCACCAACCCGCATTAGGCCAGCGTGGTAGACTAAGGCCTAACCCCTCTAAGTTGTAGAGGAGGCCCGTGCCCAGCAGTGGAACGTATATGGGCTGATGATGATGATGATGAATACATAATGCATTTCTGCACCCACATTTCGCCAATTGTGTTTTCGTCCCACGTAATGGGGCGAGACTATTGCCGTTTTTCGGGCTCCTTTCTGGACTCCGTGCTTCTACTGAGGATTTCTTAATGGAAAAACTCAATAACACTGCCAGACCCGGGAATGGAACCCAGGACCTCTAGATCGCACGGCACATACATACTTGTACCACGAGGCAGTCTATATTATTTGAGATGATAAACAAATACATACGCAGATAATAAACTGATCGGAAGCAATTAAAGTTATAAAATTGTTATTAATTTTATATTCATCACGAGTTGGGAATATTGGTCATATATCGCCAAATGCTTTTAAGTCCGCAAGATTGATTGAAATCATATAAGAGGAATGAATACAATAATTAATTTTGTTAACAAGGGTAGGTCTAGCTAGGCTAGTGTCCCGTTGACGTACGCTTCCCGCCCCCCTCCCCCAGGGCAGGCGAGAAGTAAAGCCATAACCAGCTTCCCCTTCGATAAAAGGTTATTGTCACTACTAAGGATGTCCTAATTGTAGAACAGCTGACTCGAGAAGCAACCGAGAATCTCTTGATTTCTACTTTAATTCTAACATCCGTCAACTAATCCGCACTTGGCCAGCATGGTGGACTAAGGCCTAAACCCTCTCAATGGTAGGTAGTATTAGTCATTGTGACAAACACTCACGTGTTACAATTTATGGCGTATACATATGTGTACATAGTATACATGTATATGTGTTCCCTCCTTCCTATGGTCCTGGATCCTTTAAGCGAGGCGTGAAGAAGCATTTGTGCGGGCCGGCATGATTGGGTCGACCAGCGGGTGACCATATCGTTTCTCGCTGGTCGGTATTATTTTTTTGGACTCCACTGTGCTTACCATCAGGTACAGTGGAGTCACTGCCGTGCCAGAATAGAAAACAAATAAAAAAAAACGAAACGTGTATGATGAGAGAAAAAAGATTTGTCACCAATTATATTTCATGTCTCCTGACGGAGTTCCCAATACATTGATAACACTATCAGCGTGTTTCCCCGTTAAAGTTACTATCCGTAAACAAAAACGGGGATTGAGGATAACGGCTGCCTCGTGGCACAAATGTGCGCGACCTTGAGGCCTCATAGGAGCAAAGTGTTATTTGATTTTTATATAAAGATAGCTCTACATCCATACATACTTACATACAGCTATCTGCTATATATACAACGTGGTGGACTAAGGCCTAAACCCTTTCAGTTGTAGAGGAGGCCCGTGCCCAGCAGTGGGACGTATGCGGTCTGAAGATGATGATACAGCTATAAGATCCCACCATATTACGTGGTAATTGAAACGTAATTTGTGAGAAGTGGATGTAGAAATGAATTCTCCCTTGGAAATACAGGCACGAGTGTGAATGGACTAATATCTTATTCATTCTAATTGTAGAAGAGATTCGTGTGTAAAGCGATGAAAAAACGGGTGGCACTCCGGGAGTGTCGGCAGAAGTGAAAACTTCAACATTAACGTTGTGCATTTTTGAATATTTTGGAATGGTTAGGGAATAATTTCGCACCGATTGCTTTATTTATCAGAATAAAATTACTATCATTTACGTGGTAAAATACAATATTTACTGCGCTATCGTACACAAACATGACAACGCGACAAAAACGCATGACAACAAATGTCTTACGCATTTTCGATCAGGGTCACGTGATCTGACGCGAGTTCAACATATTTTCCCCATCCCAAAAAGTGCACAGCGCCGTTAAAGAAGTTTTCACTTCAAAAATATTTAAATAAACACTATTGCATCACCCTCTCAGAGACCCTTGTGGAGGAGGCTTGTATATGGGCTGATGATGATGATGATGAACGTGAAGTATTGTAATATGACTGAAAAACGAAATAGATGAGGGTGAAATACACAAGTCTACCTATTTTGAGATAGAAATAAATGTGAACTAATTGTTTCATCATCACTCAGTTATTTACAACAATTACCGAATGACATTATAACTGCTACACGCTTATACCAATATATTAGAGCTTACAGAATGTTGGATTTTTAGTGATCATAATGAAGTGCTTCGGATTAGTAGTTTTGTGGTGAGTTTATTTTCATATGTGTATCATCGAGCTTGTATTCTCCAAGGGGTAGGCAAAGGTGTTTGTGACGGCTACCTTTCTCTAGTTGATTTAATTACGATTTGATTAGGCCTCATTGCCCTTTTCTGTACATTTGTAGAAGTGTATGTATTTGTATACGTGATTTTAAAAAAGCACGATTAAAAACCGTTCAAGTGATCTTTTAACATTGATTTTTCAGTGATTTCTAAATAGCAGCATGAAGTCTTAAAATGTGTCCAAATAACGGCAGACTCGACTTTTATTACGTAGGACTTAAACGTGGATGTAGAAATATCCTTGCCACCCCTTTAGCGATACAAGCTTATAAAAAAGTGTTAACCAATGCTAAGTGTGCTTCTAGTGCCTTTTCTATACCTAAAATATTTCGAAAGTATTAGAAGTAAGGGTATACGAATCTATTTGTCTTATACTTATTTCTTCACACTCTTCTAAAATTAGACTGCCTCGTGGCATGTGCCGTGCAATCTAGAGGTCCTGGGTTCAATTTCTGGGTCGGGCAAAGTGTTATTGGGTTTTTCCATGAGGAAATTCTCAGTATCAGCACGGAGTCTGGAAATGTGCCCGAAAAACGGCAATAGGCTCGCCCTCTATTACGTGGGACTGATACATACCTGGTGAAATGTGGGTGCAACACTGCACTTCTGCCTACCCCTTCGGGGAATACAGGCGTGAGGTTATGTATGTATATATGTCTTCTAAAATTATTTTCATCTATTCTCCGCGTCCTTCACCTTCAATCTTTCCTTTTCCAAAAACCAGCAGGAACAGGTTATATATGGACTCTAGCGTTCTTTTGCAGTTGGCTAGACACCAGCTTGCGATATGAACGGTGTGAAAATTATCTCGTAGTTTCTGTTACCCCCAACACTTGTTGATATATTTAATTGTAACCTTCCGAAATTCATTGAAGCCGCATATATGTGCATTGAAAAAAAATTGTAATATAGTTAAGTTAGTTATTAAGAACCTAAGATTATTGTTTATAGCATCGCATTAGTGTATACTGTAACTGATGTTATAAATTATTTCAATAAATAAATAAAAAAAAAAAAAAAAACACAAGACTTGTATCTTAGTTTGGGATCAGACTTTGTGACTGTTGAGTGTATTTTACTTTATCAGGGCTGTAGGGGCGGTGGCATTGAGGTGCTCCGTTCATCCCCGCTTCCCATCACGGTTCAAGTTTGGCGTGTCGACTTCCTCCTACCAGGTGGAAGGAGCGTGGAAAGACAGTGGTAAGTTATTTTGTTTATCGTTCATTTTGTTTAGTGTTTTCTGACCTCGAAGATTAAGCGCGGTCTACCGGTCCACATCTTGGCGTTCGTTGGTTCAGAACACGAATACTAACTTCTACAGCCACGTTTTACTATTAGTATAGTACCTGGGTCGAATATGGCCATATTAAGGTTTGTTATCCTTTTTTAATAACAATAAAGGTTAAATAATTATGCAGTTTTAGCGTAATTTGAGCAAAAACAGTACTTTTCGAACATCTTAAAATTGATAATAATCTCTTCGTATCAACATTTTTATCACCAATTATTTTAGAGAATATTGTGATCTAAATAGTTAATGAAGAACATTTTAAGATTTTTGTGTTATTTTTGGTAAATAACAAGACAACTGAACAAAGGTTTTCATAAATTCACTTTTAGGGTCATTTTCGAGGCTCAAAATTCGTATTTATTTATAACATATTTAATCTAAATAAAATATTGTTGAATCGGAAATATCCCCAAGCAACAAGTTAGTGAAAAACATTTTAAAATTTAGATCCCTTATTCAAGTAATAAAAAATCTAAGGCATTCGAAATATTGAGAAATTATTGTCAACGCAGTATTTTTTTTGACCCATATATGGTACCTAATTTAATAAAACAACAACTTTTAATAATATAAGAACATGTACTTAAAAACGTACAATTTTTATTTTGAAGAAATTTACCTTATTTATTTATTTATAAATATTTTAATATGTACTATAAAACGCTGCTCACAGCCCGGTGCAAATCAGTCCGCCGCAAGGCCCTACAGAGATAGAAAGTATCGCTTTGCGCTCCGTCGTATTTTGGTTTCGTTGATGTTTTCGCGGTTATCTGATTGCATTCCGAACAATGATGATGATCAGTGATGATATAAATGATGTATTTAACATTTTATAGACTCAATAAACATTGTTTCATTCATTTTCATTGCATATCATTTCATTAACTATCGACGCTCATATTTACCGAAATCGATTAGCCGCGTGGCGCGTAAACGCTCTTAAACTTTAAATAGTGTTTTCACCAGTTTAAAAAAAATATGGAAATTGACCTCATTTCCGACGGGGGGTGTTAATATGGCCACATTTACTATATGAATTTATGGTTTAAAAAACTTCTGTGCAAATTAATTCTCTTATTCAGGGTTAAAAAGTGGCTTTCGGCCTGAAATACGAGTAGATTTAGCCTTCTTTTTCATAAATAACGCCTTAGACTGCATGTTGGCACGTTATAATGCTTTGCAGCCGTATATACTTTCATCCTGCCGCTTTTGACTGCAAATATAGCTAGTTTTATTAATGGTTCTTACAAATTATCTCGTAACCCTTTAGTTTAATAGCCTACTAAGGTCTAAAACAAAAAAGAAAGTTTCGTTAATTTAGTACCTACCGTAAATATATCCAAACTGTGGCCATATTTCCATGTATATATACATATATCATAGTCACGAATGAAAAACATACAATTTCTTCGATAACACTGGTCAACATGACTTTTTGCCGTTAATCCAATTGTACTTTTTCGGTATCTTTTATGTATAAATATTAACGGAAAATAATAAAAAATATCCATTACATCGAAATATCTAAATATGTACAATTACATATTATGTACGATATATTTGGCTTAATTTTGTGAGGGTACATCGAAAAAGAGTATTGCAACAGCTGATCTTACTTACAAAGTTGTTGTTGGTAGTACACGAGGTATCCTTAAACCTGTATATTTTCAACTCGTTATTGTTCGTTCATTGATGTTTAATTTTTTAATATTACTTTAACAAGTACCATTACGTAATACGAGTATTGCTACGACGACGTGCAGTTTCTGGTGTTTATTCCAAAGTGTTGTTGATTAAATTGTGAAGTTTTTTTGACAATTTGAATACGTTTCGGTTTTGAAGAAGTGTACTAAATAGTAAATACATATGTATTCAAGATATTTTGGTTTCAAGATTTCTGAGAGTATTAATCAATCTTGGACACCAAGCTTTTTTTTGTTTAAGAAATGTATGTTATTTGAGAGGGTGGTTTAATGGTACCCACTGATTAATGCCTTTTTGTAAACCTGTAATTTGGAGGGAACAAAAGATCATGAAAATGGTTGTTATTTTTGTTTAAGGAAACTGAAGGGATATTCTTATAAAACAAGAAGTAAAATTACATATCCTGATGTGGAATCTGTAACTAAACCGATTCCTTATACTGAAGACAGCCCACCACCTCAGCCTACAAATAAATTTCAAATAATCTCTTTTTCTTAGAAAGTGGGTGTTTAATTTTTTTTTATGAACGTATTTTAACTAATCTCATGTTAAGGTATGGAAAAATACAAGTTTCAAATCGCGGCAAAAATTTTTTTTTTTGTTGACCAGTGTAATTAAATAAGGAAATATCAAATAACAATCGTCACACAATGTTGTAGGTAATGTGATTAACAAAGATTCTTATTTGAAAAATAACAAAATACAGGAGAATACTTACTTCATGTTTTTATAACTTCAACAGCATGTTTCACTTTATTGGACACTAGGCGGTTAGTGGGTCATAGGTACGCTGTTCGGATACATGTGACACTAGCGACAATTTATCAATATATATACTCAGCCTATCGCCGTCCACTGCTGAACGTAGGCCTCCCCAAGAAAGCGCCAACCATCCCGGTCTTGAGCAGTCCTCATCCATCCGTTACCCGCCACCTTTCTCAAGTCGTCGGACCATCGTGCTGCAGGACGTCCTACACTACGTTTGCCTAAGCTATTGTGCTATGGTGTTAAGGTTATTGCAAATTTTCGTATTTGAAATAATGGCACGTGGCCATATTTTCCGCCTGGCCATATTCGACCCAGGTACCTTACTTCAAGCTTTTAAGCTCCACTTAAGCAGAGAGAGATCCTATTCCGGTTTTTCGGGCACATTTACAGACGCCTAATGGTAAATTTTATTCATTGCAACTGTTCTAAAAATATAAAGGTTTGGTTTATGTATTTGTGTACGTTTATAAATCATTTTATTTGCATACCTGCTGTGTATAATCTCTGCACTACCCTAGGTTCGATTGGCAGTGAATGCCTTAGGCATTAAGTCCATCTTATACAGAGTGTATTCAGAACGTGATCGGAAACTAAGGCAGCTTATAGCTAAGGTGATTACAAACCCCCTGGCGTTAAAGAAAATTCCGATAAAAAATAAAAAAAATGAAGTTTACCTAACAACCATAGGTATAAAATATATATGGTTTCTTGATTTTCTTTTCGGGGTTTGTAATCACCTTAGCTATTATCTGCCCTAGTTTCCCATTACGGCCTGAATACATCCTTTATAATAAATAATTAAAAACTATCACCACAGAACAGCTGCATAATGATAACAAATTCAAACATAAATTAAGGGCTGCTATTGGTTGTCACACATTTATAAAAGTCTTGATATTACACGTAATGCCAATTACTAAGACGCGGCCGTGTCAAACATATGATAGTTTAATCGTAGGTTCGGCACGCTCGGCATGCTCACATTTCTTTGCTAGTCTTATTCAACTGTGACTATCACTGTATAAAGTCTAAATATATAAATTTAATTCTAAAGCTCTATGCTCTCTCTATGAAGTGGTCAACTCTTTGTTTTTCAACTGCTCCTATTTGTCTTTCTGATAAACTTCGTTGCAGGTTATGACAAATTTAGGTTCCCTTGGATTCGCTGAGCTTCATTGCTCGGCGTCAACACTATGCGTGCTGTTGATCCTGGAGCACAGGAGTTACAGTGGTTGGTGTGTTGTGGGATAGGGCCAATGTACTTATAAGCCATGCGTTTTTCTTTTGTTCCCTTTCAGATAAAGGAGTAAATATATACGACACTTTCACTCACAACACTCCTGGAGCTATAAAGGACAATAGCACTGGGGATGTGGCATGCGACTCCTATCATCTTTGGAAGAGGGATGCTCAATATATAATAGTCCTCAATATGCTACGAGTAGTATTTCAGACATCACCATGCTGTGTTTCAGTTTATTGGTTTTGTGGTAAGTTTTTCCTCTTATTACTAAAGCAACGCTTCAAGTTTTGGCGGTAGTTGCCATTAACATTACCCCGTGGATAACTAAAAACTTATTTATTTTATTTATTAAAGACTTCTTGGTCTTGGCTTCGATTCCCGAGCCGGACAAAGTGCATCCTGGAGCACAGGAGTTACAGTGGCGGGTGTGTGGTGGGACAGGGCAAATTACTTGGAATTTACAATTCAATTTGTTTGTTTGCACCGAAATGAATTTGCGTGGTCAAAAAATATTTGTTTCGGGTCTGGGTGCTACTGAGAGTGAAAAGTCTCTGGTAGTTTCTAATAGCCACGACGCAAGACTTGTATCTTAATACGGGTTAGATCTATGTATATGACTGTTGTGTGTGTATTTGTATTTTTATATCGTCATATTTTTTCTTTCCCAGCCTGTTAGGTTGAGCAGCATGCTTCGGCGAGCTGGACTTCCCCCCAGGGTTCAAGTTCGGCGCCGCGTCAGCTGCCTACCAGGTGGAAGGCGCTTGGAACGTCAGCGGTAAAATTTGATCATTCTTTTATCTTGCAGGACAAAATACGTACATAATAACTTGAGCATTGACTTCAAGATTTATGACGTGGAAAAACATTATTTAGTTCTTTTAATGGTTGCCTGTGTTTATGGGAGTTTATCGCGGTATTGCTGGAATTTTAATTTTATAACGTTTCGTGGATTTTCACCGAACTTTTTAATTCGTTAAACGTACGTTAAACGTTAAACGTTATTCGTAACTCGTTTAATTCCTGAGGATTTGAATCGGCGATTGAATATCGCGTTCTTTTCTTGAGCTGTCCTTGAAAATCTGGGACTAAATGTATTAAGTGGCATTACTATAAGTGAATATAAAATAAACATTTCATGAGGATAACGGTGAAACAGTAAAAATTGAAAAAATACGTCTGAATTTACTAGAGCTAGAATTTTAACCTATGGACCATATACCTTTAAAGAATCCCTGACATAAGATTTATAAATTTTCTGTAATCAATAAAAAGCTCATTTGTACTCTAGAAGAAAAAAGGAACCTACAAATTAGTTTTGAAGTTATGTGTGTATTCACTATGAATTATCACTTGCTTTAACGGTGAAGGAAAACATCGTGATAAAACCTGCACACCTAAAAGTTCTTAGGAATTTCTTAGGTGTGTGTCCGCCAACCTAACACTAGGCTAGCGTGGTGGACTAAGGCCTAAACCCTCTCAGTTGTAGAGGAGGCGCGTGCCCAGCAGTGGGACGTATTTGGGCCGATAATGAATTTTTTAAATAAAGATAAGCAAATATAAACTAGACATTACACAATTAACGTTCAACGCTTTTGGGCTTCTATGGAAGTCCCGCCACTGTGCAAGATCATCATCAGGGTAGATATGACTACTCTATTATAAGCACTGAGTCTTTGGCGATCTCACTTAACAAAGAACTATTGCGATTCCGACACCATCCTATCGCAATACAAGCTATGGTCACGGTAATACTATCATACAGTATGTTAACTCGGCCGCATTTTTGAAATAAATACCTACAGCCGCGCGGTACGTAAACATGCGATAGGGCTGCGAACCTGCAGAATTTTAATTCAATCTGCCTACTTTGATTTTCTATCTATTTTAGTGATTGTAAATTTTTTTTTTTTTATTTAAACAAATAAAATATTTTGTGAATGAAATAGGAAGTGTTCAATAAAAATTTATTTTATTTTTTTATTAGAAGATTTCAGGCAACCAAAAACGGCACAATAAATAAACACAATAGGTATATACTTGTCATATTAAATAGGCACTTGCACTTTGTTTGTATAAAAATCGCGCGTATTTCTGCTTAAAAAACAACACCGTCCGTTCGTGACTGCGGCACATTCGCGACTGCCTGCATGCCGAGTGCATGCCGCGATCGAGGCGCGTATGTATAACTCGCGATTCGCCCGTTTGTACGAAGTTAAAATACTGTATTATAGTATTACTGTGCTTAGCATTAGCAAAATTTCTAAATACATATTTGCTTTTTAGGGACATACGACTTTTTCGCGTTCAATTATTACACGATTAGAATGGTGCGAAAGCCGAAGGATGGTGAAGTTTTGAAACCGTACCCACTGGGAGATGCGCCAGAAATCGGCGCAAAGTTCGAAAAGCACCCGGCATGGGAAACTGCGGCCTCGGCCTGGCTATACGTAAGTACAAACCTGCCACTGTAACTCCTGTACACCAGAATCTATAGTATTCGGCGTTTTCTGGTTCATTGCGGGTTCAAGACAAATTAGGTTCCCATAGATTCGCTGAGCAGCAAATGTTCTTTACTAAGTTACCAGAATCTGAATCGCTAAAACAACTACGACTTCACCAGTCGATTCTGTGATCTTCATCAGCCCATATACGTCCTACTGCTGGGCTCGGGCATCCTCTACAACGGAGAGACACTAGGTCCTAGTTCACCTGTGGCCAAAATGCGTATTGATGAAAATTTGTTACCTTAAAGCTCAATCTGATATGTATTGACTGTGGACAACACGGCTAACCCTCCAATTTATTTCCAGGTGGACCCTGAAGGTCTTCGCCACCAACTGGTCTGGTTGAAGAAGAAGTACGGTAACATCAAATTCTTCATCACTGAAAACGGCTATTCTAGTAAATCCGGCTTAGACGACCAAAAGCGTGTGGACTATCACAAGGCCTACTTAAAACAGGTTGGTAATAGTAAGGAAATGCTTCATAAATTAGTTTCAAGGTTTTGAGGCCCTCGTTAAGTTCTTATTTTGAACGTACGGCATGGTGTCCAGAGATTTCGGGTTCGATTTCAGTGAGCAAAATGTGTTTCGTTAGGAAAATTTCAAGAGCAGCACAGGGTCCACAAGTATGCTTAGCAAACTGCAATAAGCTCCTGATACCGTAGCACTTAATGAGGTTGAAACGTGACTACGCCTTCAATATGTGGTTAAACATAAGTATGTTAAGCAAGTCATGGGCTCAGCACGACTTATTAAGGTCGAGAACCAGAAGTGGAGGAAATCATTTGATACATTTTATTTCGACAAAATCGTATATACTCCCAAGTGCTTTGTTGTCACTTTGCCAAGATAAAAAAAAATATACAGAGTGAACCCAGGGTCATGATATTCATGTAAATCATGTGTTCGTCAAGGTATCTTCTGACAATGTACAGAATTTGAGCAATAACTGCTTGGTAGTTTTGCAAAAAGTCGCGATTAAAGATCTTAAATTCTTCGTATCTAGGTCTACACCATGGGAAGCTTCGCCCCGCATTGTGGTGAATAATAAACTATAGAGCTATGGCGATTATATGACGTTGCAAGTAGAAAAATTGTATGTTAAAATTAATTCTTTTTTATCGACTTAAACATACATACACACAAACATAACCCCTCGCCTGTATTCCCGGAAGGAGTAGGCAGAGGCACAGACATTTCGCCAGGTATGTTTCAGTCCCACGTAATAGGGCGCGAGCCTATTGCCGTTTTTCGGGCACAATTCCAGACTCCGTGCTGCTACTGACTTAAACTTATTCACTTAAACTTGTGCGTAGTAATATAAGTGGCTTTATTTAATTGCATAATGTTTGCTTCATAAATTAAATAATGATTTTGTTCCAGCTTCTCTTAGCCATCAAAGAAGATGGCGTTGACGTGACCGGCTATAGTGCGTGGACTCTCATGGATAACTTTGAGTGGATGGACGGGTACAGCATGAAGTTTGGACTCTACCAAGTAGACTTCTCGTCTGCTGAAAGAAATCGGACAGCAAGACTATCCGCTCTGTTTTATAAGTCTCTTATTGAACGTCAGTTGTTAAAGAATGAAATTAGGGATGAACTCTAATGAAATCAAGTCAATTTATTGGAAGTTTTTACATCATGTTCAGATTCAGTCATTAATCCATAACTACCCGTTTCGAAAAGCAGAAAGAAACCTTAGTGTACCTATCTTTTTCGAATCGGTTTATAACACACATTTATGTAATAAAGTATGTTTTGAATTTGATATACAGAAGTTCATTTATTCGTTACAAGCCACTGTTTCATATAAACTGTGTCGTGGGTATCAGAAACTACGAGAGACTTTTCGGTCTCACAAACACCCAGACCCGAAACAAATATATGTGGATCGCGCAAACATTTGTCTCGGTGCGGAGATCGAACCCGCAGCCTCTCGTTTCGCAATCAGGTGTCTAGCCAACTGCGCCACGAGGCTGTAAAAAAAGTAACATAATTTAGTTTTTTTAAATTACATATATACATTCTCACTCATGCCTTCTGCACCCTTTTTCCCCAATTGGGTTTTCGTCCTGCGTAAAAGGGGGACGAGCCTACTGTTGTTTTTCAAACACATATCCAGACTTCGACCTTAAAAAAAACCAGTAACACTTTGCACCCGTGACCTCTAGATCGCACAGCATGTACCTACATTTACCGCGAGACCACGAGTCCACGAAGCAGTCATTTTTATTTAGTTATCCTAGTTATAGGAAAGCGCCTGATATATTGTTCTTAGCAAAGTTCGTGAAATTAATATTGCTCACAAGCTGTTGAAGGCGTCAATAAATATCCAAATTCGATGGAAATCGTTGTGGAATGAGAGTAGAAAAGAGAAGACGGGATTCAAGCTTAGTTCTTAGTGAGCTGCAATAGGTTTATTTATATTGTTCGACTGCTTCGTGGTCTCAAGGCATAAGTATGTATCGTGCAATCTAGATGTCCCAGTCTAGAAACTAGAGCGGTTTCAATACCCTGGTCGAGCAGTGTTATTGGGTTTTTTCTATTACGGATGCTCGCACCTTGCCATTCGTTTGTGTTGTACTCAAATGGGACACCGAAAAATCTCTCGTAATTCCTGATATTTACGACACAAGAAGTTAAATATATACACACAATTGTCACATACCTACATAGTTCTGACCCCACATCATCATCAGCCCAAATACGTCCCACTGCTGGGCACGGGCCTCCTCTACCATTGAGAGGGTTTAGGCCTTAGTCCACTACGCTGGCCTAGTGCGGGTTGGCAGACTACACACCTAATAAATTTCTAAGAACTTTTAGGTGTGCAGGTTTCATCACGATGTTTTCCTTCACCGTTAAAGTACGTGATAATTCATTGTGAATACACACATAACTTCGAAAAGTCAGAGGTGTGTGCCTGGGGTTTGAACCCGCGACCGTCGAGATTCTCGACCGCGTGCCCAAACCTCGAGGCCATCACTGACCCCACACTAGGATACAAATCTTGTGTCGTATCAGAAACTACGAGAGACTTTTCGCTCTCACAAACATTGAGACATGAAACAAACTTTTATGGATCATATAAACATTTGTCCTAGTGCGGGGATCGAACCCGCAGTCTCTCGCTTCACAAGCTGATAACTGCGCCACGGGCTGTCATCTTAATTTTGGGGTCAGAACTAAACATAGATACATATAATAAAGGTGAATCAGCAAGACCTTGGCACGGAAACTAAACATTAAACACATTACCATAACTACCAAAAGACACGGGTTTTACCGGCGTTTTTTTCACTTTCCCTATAAAATGTAAAGTAATATACGTAAAAAAATTAAGGGTTTGTTTGTTTGGATGAAGCCGTTACTTATACGTATTTGTAGCTTCGAGCTTCTGCCGCGGATTTAAGCCCCAGGCCCACAACTCGGGGCCGCCGACCCTACCTTGGCGGCACCCCAGGTGCTATTAATATATTTTTGGTGTGCCTCTTGGCACCGCGCAGAGGCGGTCCCGGTCCAATCCATAGCTCTGGCTTCAGGGTATACCGGGGCCATCTCGTTGAATGCGCTGATGGTGACCGTCGCGGGGTTTTTAGTCGGTATTACGGCACATTGATTTTGGTAGGGACCCGGCCCAGCGGCCGCCCGACACATCCACGGGCGGTAACATCCATGCTGGGTCGGAAGGCGCCGGTGAGTCCGAGACACCGTCAGTAAATAGGATTTTCCCAGCGGAAAAAAAAGGCCCACAACTCTGACTTTTCGAAGTTATGTGTATTCAAATTGAATCATCACTTACTTTATCAGTGAAAGAAAACATCTTGAGGAAACCTGCACACCTAAAAGTTCTTAGGAATTTCTTAGGTGTGTAGTCCGCCAACCCGCACTAGGCCAGCGTGGTCGTCTAAGGCCTAACCCTTTCAATGGTAGAGGAGGCTCGTGCCAAGCAGTGGAACGTTATTTTCACTTCTGATAAATAAAGATATAAGTATATGTATTTATGTGTTTTTTAATTTATATTTACAGAATCTTCTCACTCAAATGCATTTTAAAATTGGCTTTAAGACATATACTTTTTTACAATAAATTTCAGATAAACAATACTAGGTTATCACAAACCAGACAAAATAAATGGGAAAATGTAAACTTCAATTACAGTAATTGAAATATATAAGTAGAACTCATTGAATATATACTAATATGTATATACATATGTGATTTTAATTAGAGACTAGCTGTTTCTATGTATGTATGTATTCCTGCAACTTCGTATGCGAAACTACAGACGAAAAGGATTTTATCCCCCGTTTTTGCGACTATATTATAGCTGCTCCACTCTTATTGGGCGTAGCGTAATGATATATAACCTTCCTCGATAAATAGAATATTCAATACAAAAATATTTTTTCAATTTGCACCAGTAATTCTTGACATTAGTGCGTTTAACCAAACTAACTCTTCAACTTTATAACATAAGTACCTATAGATAGTAGGTAATTTATTAGACCTTGTATATATTTTTTAAATTCACGTGGAAAAATACGAGAAAAAGCGAAAACCTCACCTGAACAAGACTACTTTGAAGAGGAACATGACGCACTATGAAATATGAATTAAGATTAAGTGTGCGTTTTGAGTGTGCATTTTAAATACATACACACTCAAGGCATGTCAGTTTGTTTCAACTTTTGTTTATTATTATTAGATACTACGAGGGGTGATCCAAAAGTAATGATTATCGGATATTTGTAGAGCACATAAAAATATGAAAAAAAATGTTTCTGTTCCCGTATATACCTACAAGATCAGCATAAACAAAATCATATAAATAAGCCACGTTTACCAGGAGGCACATTCATTTGAATACGAAAAGTCGGAGAGTAAACATCAAAATGGAGAAAAACGAAATCAGAGCTGTCATCAAGTACCAGTAACCAAGTACCAGTAAGTGTTTGATAAAAAAAAGACCACCAAAGACATACACAGCGACCTAGTGGAAACATTGGGGGACTCTGCTCCTCCATATTCTACAATTGTGCGCTGGGCAAAGGAGTTCAAGCTGGGTAGATCATCCACAGAAGTTGAACATCGTGAGGGACGTTCATCCACGTCCGTCACTGCAGAAAGTGTCAAAAAAGTCCAAGATGCTGTATCGGCAGATCGAAGAGTGACCATAAGGAATGTAGCTGAGGTCACAGGGATCTCATATGGCAGTGTTCAAAGGATATTTGCGAACGAACTGCACATGAAAAAGGTCTCTGCGCGTTGGGTGCCGAGAATATCAACCGAGGAATAAAAAAAACAACGAGTCTACATTTCGAGGGCGAGTCTCGAAAAGTTCCAGACGGATCAGGATTTTTCTTGGATGCAGAAACCAAACAGTCAATGACTTGGAAACGCCGATGAAATTCAAGGTGTCAAGTTCGGCAGGAAAGGTTATGGCATCCGTTTTTTGGGACGCTGAATGAATTATAATGGTGGAACACTTGGAAAAAAGAGCCACTATTACAGGCTCTTACTACGCAGACCAAATAAGAAGATTGCGGGAGGCCATAAAAGACAAAGTTTTTAATCTCTGGTTATTTGTGAGACCGAAAAGTCTATCTCTTCATCATCATCATCATCATTAGCCCATATATATCCCACTGCTGGGCACGGGCCTCATCTACAACTTAGGTTTAGGCCTTAGTCCACAACGCTGGCCTAACGCGTGTTGGCGGACTACACACCTAAGAAATTCCTACGCATTTTTAGGTGTGCAGGTTTCCTCACGATGTTTTCCTTCACCGTTAAAGTACGTGATAATTCATTACGAATACGAATTTTATACTCTTAGCTATCAAGATTTGATAGACATACACGTTATTGAGCAAAACCGTGTGTAATTATATGTAGAATTGCTATCTGTCCTTATGGACATGCATGCGTTTATTATCAATAATAAAAATATATTTATCTTATTTGAATTTTTTCTTTCCACACTCTTATTCAAACATTACAAATCCGACAGTGTGTTTGTAACTAGTTACAATTTGATCCGATTTTATTTCGAACTGATTTTGTTGTTTTTTAGGGTTCCGTTCGTCCGAATAAAAAAAACGGAATCCTTATAGGATCATTCGTGTGTCAGTCTGTCCGTCGCTCACAGTCAAATATCTCCGAATCTACTAGACCGATTAAGTTGAAATTTGGTACACATATCAATTTCTATGACCCAAACGCAGAAGTGCGACGTGAATAGATAAAATCTGTATATGGGAGGTCATTTTTGGGAGGAAGGTGTGATATATCAAATGGAAGGTCTTATTGTGAAGATCTTAAATATATATTTTTTGTACACATACATACATATAAACTCACGCCTGTATTCCCCGAAGGGGTAGGCAGAGGTGCATTTCTGCACCCACATTTCGCCAGGTATGTATCAGTCCCACGTAATAGGGGGCGAGCGTATTGCCGTTTTTCGGGCACATTTCCAGACTCCGTGAGTCCTGAGGATTATTTTTTGTAATTTCAAAATAAATAGTTTTCAAGTTATTCAAGAAAATAGACGAAAAATGACCACCCCCCCCTTATCTCCGAAACTACTGAACCTAAAATAAAATAAAAAACCGAGAAATTAGTTTTCTACTTATAGATTATTTCCATTTATACATTCTCCTTAACAGTCCACGCTTGCACCTAAAGACATCTTGCACAGCCATCCAATTATTGCCTGTTAGAGATTACCTCGTGCGAGAACGCCCTCTTTTCACTGTTTGTATAACAGTTGAATAAGATTAGAAAGGTATTAGCCAGTATTGTGTATAGGGACGAGTGTCACTTCCACACAACACCTGAATAAGGTTTTATTCAATTGTTTTGTGCTTGTTTAGAGTAATACGAGTAATAAATAAATGTGTGCATTTACAATGAATTATCACGTACTTTAACGGTGAAGGAAAACATCGTGATGAAACCTGCATACCTAAACCCGCCAACCCGCACTAGGCCAGCGTGGTGGACTAAGACCTAAACCCTCTCAGTTGTAGAGGAGGCCCGTGCCCAGCAGTGGGACGTATATGGGCTGATGATGATGTTGATAAATAGAAGGAAAATTAAACATCGATTTTTACAAAAATCATTTTATTTAGAGGTAAGTTTTATACACAAAAATAATTTATTATACAACTATGAACGTATTAAACTCGTACAACCCTTAAGGGTTAATTAATGTTATGCTAGGCGTCTAAAAGACTGACAAGTTTTCTCTTGAAGCCAATGCACTTAAAACGTAGTTGGCGAAATTTGGGTGTAGAAATACAATTATGCAAACCCATTCGGGGATAAATATATATGTATGATAAACGTATGTATAAATGTATGATAAAATTAAAATTAAATTAAATAAACCCAACTGTTACCAGGGCTGGGCAAAATACATGCTTTGCTTTAATTGAAATACAAATTACAAAATACTGTATCGCAAGTAATTAAAATACGAAATACAAAATACATTTAAGTAAGGTATTTGAAATACAAAATACAATATTTTAGCTATTTTTAATTGAAATACAAAATACAAATTACAAAATAATGCTTATTTATTTGTTTTGGAATAGTTTTTTTTGAAGGCGGTTTTTGTTTTGTTATTGCAGGTCCTGATGAGCACAAACTTAATACTAAATGAAGGCTAAATTTATTTTGAAGCCTCGAGTATTTGAAATACTAATTACAAAATACTTCGGCTTCACGTATTTGAAATACAAATTACAAATTACATTTTAAGAAAGTAATTAAAATACAAATACAAAATACGTATTTGTATTTCAATTACGTATTTCAATTACAAGTAATTCAAATACTGCCCAACCCTGACTGTTACATACAAAGTTCTGACCCCACACTAAGAAGTAGTAGTAGAAGAAGTATGACGATGTTACAGTTCTTCATAAACTTTATCACTCAATGAATGACGTTCTATGAGAGTCTTGTAGAACTGTGCGGATAGTTTCGGAGTCCGCGTTCTTTCCGGAGACGAGAAGTCCACTTGGTAAAGTCCAAACCTGGAGTTGTACCCATCCATCCACTCGAAGTTGTCCATGAGGGTCCACGCAGTGTAACCTGTCACGTTCACACCGTCTTCTTTGATGGCTAAGAGAAGCTGGAATAAAATTGTTTCAAAATTTTATATTTCCTGTTATCTTCGACTTCGTACAAGAGGAATTGTTAAAACGAAGTTTTCGTTTATAAAAATTTTTATTTTTCGTTTAAATAAATCTTTACCAATTTCGTTTCTTTGAGCGCCTGTTCTAAATAAACGCCTCATATTAGAAGATTCATTGCATCAACATTGCTATTACATTTTTGTAGGCGTTAAAAAGGCGAGTAATTTTAGAACTAAAAATCATCATCATCATCCGCCTAATGCCTATATAGGTCCCACTGATGGGCACGGGCCTCCTCTATAACTAAGAGGTCACAACGCCTAGTCCACAACGCAGGCCTAGTCCCGGTTGGCGGATTACACACCTAAGAACTTTTAGGTGAGTAGATTTCCTCACGATGTTTTCCTTTACCTTATAGTTATAATTCAATGTGAATACACTGATAAACTAAAAATAGCATTATATATACATTAGTATCATAATAGTGGTAAACCAACAAAAATAATTTCTCGTCTGCTAGTTTTTAACCATTTGCAATAAAGTTTCACAAAATTTTATGTACGCACCTGCTCCAAGTAAGCTTTGTAATAATTCACACGATTTGTGTCATTCAAGCCCGTTCCGCTCGAATAACCATTTTCTGTGACGATGAATTTTATATCACCGTATTTTTCCTTTAACCAAACCAATTGACGACGGAAGCCTTCGGGGTGTACCTGAAAGTGGTAGGTACCATCGTTAATTGTGAGTTTTCATGCCATTCCTCTCTTCATATACCGAGGACCGGGAGTGTAATAAAGCTTTACCGAAGGTCAGTGTTTTGGCCAAAGATATTTTATCAATAATCACTGCCCAATTGGTCACGCGGCACGAAAGCGCCGTGCGTTTAAATGCCCTGTGTTTGCTGTAGATTGAGGCCGTTTTTTTTTTGTTTTTTTTTTCAGCAAAAAAATATCTAGCAGAAAGGAAACTGGAAAGGTGCCAGAAAATTGTCTTATAGCTGGCGAAATATAGTTCCATAAATACACAATACCTATCCCTCTGAGGATGCAAGCGTGGGTCTGTAAGCTATACCAATAAAGTGTGTGTGTACTTATGTACACGCGTTAGACGTTATACCACACCGCACACGACTGAAGTAAAACTTATAAATACGCCAACAGTCACATACATAGTTCTTAGTTTACACAACATATTACATTTCTCAACGCACTCACAAATATTTGACAACTAATAAATATGTCAATCCCTTTTTATTACTGTCACTATTCTACATTTTAAAATCTTAAACATATAAACTTTTTTAGAAATATATTCGATCCGAAACATATTAAAACCTTTCTGATCCATTTGACACTTAGATTTAACATAGGCAGCTTCAATATGTCAATTATATTGGAGCACATAGGCAACTTTAACGTCTTACTTTTGTGTTACAGTGTTTCGCGCGCATCTTAAAATTTCACTCTCATCATTTTTTCATAACGCGCCTAAAGAAGTATAGCTTCAAAAATAGGATGAGTTACTTACGTAAAACCAGAATGAGGTTGTAGTCTCCCAGTCTGGATGCTTTTCGAACTTAGCGCCGATGTCAGACGCGTCTCCCAGTGGGTAGGCGTTCAGAGTCTCTCCTTCATTCGCTTTACGGACCAGCCTACTTGTATATTGATTGAACGCATAGTAGTCGAATGTTCCTGAAATAATAATAATAAAAAACACTCGAAGTAGTGATGGCCTCGACGATTAGGCGCGCGGTCGATAATCTCGGCGGTCGCGGGTTGAAACTCCAGGCACACACCTCTGACTTTTCATAGTTGTGTGTGTATTTACAATCAATAATTATCACTTAATTTAACGGCGAAGAAAAAAATCGTGAGGAATACTGCACACTCTAAAAGTTCTTAGGAGTTTCTTAGGTGTGTAATCCGCCAACTCGCACTAGGCCAGCGTGGTGGACTAAGGCCTAAACCCACTCAGTTGTGGAGGAGGCCCGTGCCCACTGGCCCGTGGGACGTATATGATGATCATGATAAATTGAGAAGATAATAACAAAATTGACTCCTCGATTTATATTTGCGTGTGCGTGCACGTGTGCGTGCACGTGTGCGTTTGCGTAAGTGTGTATGTCCTTATAAGTGTGTTAAAGCCTAAATGTGGATATGTTATGCTCACCTCTGACTAATTCAATCTCTTTCTTGGTGAATGGTGGTAGAGTTGACCGCTTGATGAGCAAAGTTGATATTTTGACTCAACTGCACACCTAAATCTTTATACTATCGCGGCTTCCTAAGATTCATCATCATCATTATCATCAACCCATATACGTCCTACAGCTGAACACAAGTCTCCTCTACCACTGAGAGGGTTTGAGCCTTAGTCCACTACACTAGCCTAGTGCGGGTTGGCGATTAAAAGAAAAAATATTTTTTAGATAGTAAAAATCGATTCATCGATTAATCGATCTCATGATTCATGACCCATTTACACACTCGCCTAATACACTCAATTCATGTCCTCATTCAGCGTCAGAAGTGCCAACTTTCCCTGTGCCGAGTCACAGCCTGGCCCCGCTGAAGGATATCGTGAAGCTGGCGCGAGACCTGGACGCGCTGGAGCTGCAGCGGCGCCGCGCCGCACAGTCCGTCGGATGGAGGGACAAGGTCGCGCGAGAGATGGACATCATCGTTGATGATGATGACTTGTATCCTTATTCAAACATACATACATTCAGGTGGTTCACTTGCTCGTTTGCCTCCTCTTACCATAAAAAAAAAACAACATACATACATACATTACAAACAAACAAATTACCAATTAGTTCCTTAACCTCCAAATCAGACCTGTAAAGCAAGTAGACCCGGCCATAGACAAGGCTATACAGGTGAAGAAAAAACAACTGCAGTACATGCTGTCCAGACCAATGTTCCCCAGAGGTTTCTCGTTCAAGTACCCCACTTTGAACGATCCCAGTGCTTTGAACCAACCTGAAGAGAAGGCGTTGCAGGTAAGGAGAGGGAATTAATCGTGTAATATTATTTTTATATAGCTAAACAGTTTTACTGTTTGTTTGTATGCTAGGATCTCAAGAATAAGATGGGAATAGAAAAAATATTTTTGCATAACAACATATTTTTTTGCTCAACATATAAGCTACTTGTAATCATACCATGGTCATTGGAGGGGCGTAGCATGAAGTAAAGGTTAAAAAGGTGTTATTTAATTTTATATGGGGAATTATGTTCAATTAATGAGGAATTTCTAAATAGTATATATCACAAATATATCTATATGAAGCTGAGACGGACCAATAAATGCAAAATTAATAAGGTAACAAGAAAATATTGAATGAAGGTTATGTTACAGGTGTAACGGAAAAGCTATAGGGAAGGTGTATATGTGGTTGTCTAATGGTAGAATTATTATGCTAATGGAGTGTTAGTGTTGTCTTTATTTCAATTATAACGATGATCAACATATGAGTACACAGGTCATAAGGAACTTGCTAACATTGAATAGGACTTTGGTATTCTATTTTGGTACTTATTAATCTATCTAAGAGAATCTTTTATGTCTTTGTTTTAATAACTTATCTTTAAAACCACAGGTAATGAAGAACGCAATTGAGTCGGGTGCGCTCAAGAAAGAAAAGAGGAAGAGCAAAAACGAACCTCTTTTGAAACTGCAGAAGACTATTAGGAAAAATAAGAAAAAATAAATCATCTATTTTATGATAAATATTTTATTTCAGTTAATCCTTAACAAAGACATTAAGGGTATGTTCCGTGTACAGTGCTCATGCTGGAAAGAAGTCGTTTATACGCCAACAGTATAATGACGCAGTGTTTTAGGGAAATATATGACGTCATTAATAGTCGCCATTTTTGTACTGTGAGCACTGACTGAGGTAAGGTGCTCTCAGTGCTTTGATCACGAGATCTACAGCTTCCAGAAATAACATGACATGGATGTCAAACCCCCCAACCCGCACTAGGCCAGCATAGTGGACTAAGGCCTAAACCCTCATAGTTGTAGAGGAGGCCCATGCACAGTAGTGGGACGTATATGGGCTGATGATGTGGATGTGAAACGACAGTATACTGGACTTCGTTCCATTTCAAACAGTAACCAGTTATAGTTAACTTTAAAGAAACGCTTTCGCAGTTTACTAAACACGTCACACCTTACAGTGGTCGCAGTGTTTAACGGAACATAATCTATTAACATCTGTCTATCAACACGGATTGACAGAGTGAGGAATGAATACGTTAGAGGAAGTTTGCAATATAAATAAGGAAAATACAGCGGTGACGGTTGGTTTGTTGGGTGTATTTATTTAGTGCGAAAAACTTGTTATTTAGAAGTAGGTAATAATAACTTTATTATTAATTACAACAGTAATGCGATAGTCCGATGCCTAATTCGTACGGATAACACTACTTAACAAAGGCCTATCTAAACCTCGTCACTCAACGAATGACGTTCTATGAGAGTCTTGTAGAAATGTGCGGATAGTTTCGGAGTCCGCGTTCTTTCCGGAGACGAGAAGTCCACTTGGTAAAGTCCAAACCTGGAGTTGTACCCTTCCATCCACTCGAAGTTATCCATGAGGCTCCACGCAGTATAGCCTGTCACGTTCACTCCATCTTCTTTGATGGCCAAGAGGACCTGCATCAAAAAATATCAGGTATGTCTGTATCAGGGTTGATGATTTTTTTATTTTTGAAGTAAAACTTGTTTACGCACGCTTGCCTTGTGGCGCAAGCTGGTGAATGCGTGACGAGAGCGTTACGAAAAGTGTGATCGGGTGAGGCGAACGGAAGTTGAGAGGAAGATATAAGTTAGTGAAGATAGAAAGAGAGAGATTTACGTTTCGTATATCTAAGACATATACATATAGATAGAGCTAAATAAGTTTTACTCCAATAGTGTGTTCTCACACTCTTTTTTTATTCAAATTATTACAGAATCTATGACATAAAGAATTTGAGAGACTATACAGTAATTTAAAGTATAAAAAATCTAATAATATACACGGTGTATTCAGACCGTGACCGGAAACTAAGGCAGGTAATAGCCAAGGTTATTACAAACCCCCTGGCGTTAAAGAAAATCCCGCCAAAAAATAAAAATTTTGACATTTTCCTAACAACCACATACATTTTATACCTATGGTTGTACCAAATTTTAAATTATATAAAAAAAAATCTACAACAATAACTTAAATTAAAAAGGAAATAATAAAGTTAAAAATTTCTATTTATTAATGTTATCTATCTTTCAACATTTTGCGTACATTCTTTTTTTTTTTATTTATTTTTTCAATCATTTGCATAAATTTTGACGACCCACTCTATGCTTCCGATCTCTCCAGTCCATCTTAACGGTTGCCTGGAAGAAATCGCTGACAGCGATAAGGCCGCCATTTGTGACACTACCTTATTTAGAGTTACTTATACCTATGTTGTTTTCTTATTATATGGTGTACAATAAAGAATATATAAATAAAAAAAAAACGAAAAATACAAAAACAAGAAAAAAAAGTAAAGTAAAGATATATGTTGCAGTTCAGGATAAACAAATAATATTATATAGATACGTACCTACATAGATACTAACACAGATTTGATGTAGCACAACATTTTCGTTACCTGTTTCAAGTAATCTTTGTGGTAGTTCACACGCTCTATGTCATCCAAGCCGATTGTGCTTGAATAACCGTTTTCTGTGATCACAAATTTTAAATCACCATACTTTTCTTTTAACCAGACCAATTTGTGGCGTATGCCTTCAGGGTATACCTGAAAGGAATCAAATATATAGAATTATCGTGTCTCGGTGTTTGTTGCCAAAACTCTTCCGAAACGGCTTGACCAATTTTTACGAAGTTTTATGTGCATATTGGGTAGGTTTAAGAATCGGTCAACATCCATTTTTGTCTAAATGTTAAGGGTGGTCCAACCCAAAAGATTTTGTTCAATTTTTCTTTTGATTTTTTTGTGATATAGCATTGAAAAATACATAAAAACGGTTGCCGGATGAGCTAGTTTCATTATAAATTGCACTATAGTTTGCCGACTCTCGCCTCCTGTCTTTATTTTTCAAGCATGAAGAAAGAAGACAAAAGACCTTCTGTTGTAATAATCTGACAACAGTATATCCCACTATGTCCACCAACTTGCACTAGGCCAGCGTTGTTGACGAAGGCCTAAACCCTCTCAGTTGTAAAGGGAAGTCCGTGCCCAGCAGTGGGACGTATACATGCTGATGATGATGATGAAACCCACATTACGTAAAGTAAATCCAACACATTGCCGTTTCGCACCCACTTCAGACGCTCTTTGTGAATTGAGCTGTAGTTATTCCTGCTGATTGAAAATTACAAATAGATTTGAAATTTCCAAACAGAGCAATTATTAGAAATGAGCTTTACTTCAAAACATAATAACACTAAAGATGGTCTTCTCACAAGGCAAGCCTGTATCGAGGGCTCCGATATAAATGAATAATATTACAGAAGTTTATATAAAAAATTCATCATCATCATCATCATCATCAGCCCAAATACGTCCCACTGCTGGGCACGGGCCTCCTCTACAATTGAGAGGGTTTATATAAAAAAAGATTAAATAAAATAAAAGGTATGTGACTAACATAAATCGCGGTAGAGGTTGTAATGGCCCAGTCTGGATGCCTTTCAAACTTAGCGCCGATGTCTGGTGCGTCTCCTAGTGGGTATGGCTCCAGAACCTCTCCTTCCGTCGCTTTTCGCACCATCCTGCTTGTGTAGTGGTTGAACGCGTAGAAATCGAAGGTTCCTGAAAATAACTAGCGGTATGGCCCAGCACAGCCCGGACGCAATTTTCAACGCCGTGCTCATCTTATTGGAATACAACATTTTTGTGGGATAAAAAGTAGCCTATGTCACTTCTTAATGTTCCATCTATGTCCATGCAAAAAACGGTTATGTAATTTTTTTATTAATTCGTTGAAACATACAAAAATACAAATCTTTCCTCTCTCTAAATACTTAGATAAAATACACCCAGCAGTCGCTTACATAATTCTGACTCCAGTCTAAGACAAGAGTCTTGTGTCGTGAGAATCATAAACTACGAGAGACTTTCGGTCTCACAATCACTCAAACCCGAAACATATATCTGTGAATCCCACAATCATTTGTCTCGTTGCGATGATCGTAAGTACTCATGGTATCTCGTTTCACAAGCCGGTGTCTAGCCAGAAGGTTGTCAAAATAATGAACACCTGATTCCCTGTAAATCTGATTTCACAACTCACCTCTTACTAGCTCAATTTCCTTATTGGTAAACGAAGGTAGGGTTGACTTCTTGAACCCTTTCTTCATGCTGGCTTCGGCTAAAGCGTTTTCAATGGATGGTGGCCAACCCCCTTCTTTGGAATAAATTGGGTGGGAGTAACGACCAGCCTAAAATAAGAAACAAATTCAGACTCACTATTTTTTAATTGGGTGTTTATTTGTAATCGCCCACATGTCACACACGTAAGACATAGTGTAATATTAAAATAGCAGTCTTATGTTACGAATTAAAAGACATTTTACAATCACACGTACTCGTACATCCAGACACGAAACAATTTGTGCATTTGTCTTGTGTGGGGGATCGAATCAGCGGCCTCTCATCTTGCAGGTTCATATTAAACAGACTCCAAATATGAATATAAATAAAACTCCAAATATAATTGTAACGTACCATAAGCTCTCTAGCTAGTTCAGCCAAGTCTTCATCTGCAGGGCTGACAGCTTCGTACCACATTAAGTCATTGGACAGGGAAATTTCACCTGAAGTTTATTCTAAGTTTAGAATGAAGGAAAAACATCAGCGTCAATTTCTAGTCACTTGTCCCCTTCCACTGTCACCATTGTGTGATGCCTATGTCGATATTATTTTATAACTGATCATTCATCATCAACAGGCCATATACGTCCCACTGCTGGGCACGGGCGTCTTCTACAACTGGGAGGATTTTGAGGACTACACACCTAAGAAATTCCTAAGAACTTTTTTTTAGGTGTGCAGATTTCATCACGATGTTTTCCTTCACCGTTTAAGTAATTGATAATTATTTGTGAATACACACATAGCTTCGAAAAGTCAGAGGTGTGTGCCTGGGGTTTGATCCTGCGACCGTCGAGATTCTCGACCGCGTGCCTAAACCTCGAGGCCATCACGACTTTTAACTAGTATCAGCAATTATATACATCCACACTCCTAATCTTAAACTAGCCAAATTCACCCGGGCCAAGATTATAAGCATAACAGCTCCAAGAAATTGTATTATAACCCACCTGGATATTTATCCCTAAATTCCTCATCGAACACCCTCCAAGCCTTTGCGTGGGCCATCATCACGTGCTTGCTACACGCGTATGTGGCCACATCAGGATTCACAATACTTGGTGCCAACATCCCTGTATTGTATACCACGTCGCAAATAACCAGAGGTTCGTTGATGGTGATCCAGGTTTTCACCCTGTCTGCGAAGTGCGTGTAGACGACCCGAGCGTAGTCCGCGAACCAATCAGATATGAGGGGATTGGTCCAACCACCTGGAATTTTGGTTGAATTAGTAACGAACGTTGGGATATTTAAAAACTATTCAATTTATAGATATCATATAACTTTAAGTCTACGAGTGGATTGGTCTTCTTTATGACAAGTGAGGAACGGTAAGTTTTGCGTCATTAACTGTTTTTTTTAAATCGACAACACTTTTTAGCCTGTAATGTTTCTCCTAAAGTTTCATTCTTATTTTATACACACCAGTCGTTTATGCTCATCATTGCTTAATACTAAATGAATAAGATTAAAATTTCAGACGTTTAGTCACGATCCCAAAACAAGACATCTTGCGTTTTGAGTTTCTGAAGATTTTATTAATTTAAGCACATAATTGTTTTTTAAATCTATTAGATACCAAATCTCACCCAAGTCCTGAAGAGTTTGCGGCAGGTCCCAATGGTACAAAGTGACCATAGGCTCAATGCCTTTGTCCAGAAGACCGTCAATAAGGTTGTTGTAGTAGCGGAGTCCGTCTTCGCTGATCTTGTTGGCGAACCCGTTCGGCAGCAGCCGCGGCCAGGATATGGAGAAGCGGTAGAAGTGCAGGCCCAGCTCAGCGCACATCTCGATGTCTCGTCGCCATAGGTGGTAGGAGTCGCACGCCACGTCACCGGTAGATCCATTAGCGATAAGGTGGGGGTTTTCATGAACAAATCTGTCCCATGCGCTTTCACTTTTATCTGTGAAATATCACGATAGAAATATTATGGCCTGTTTAAGCGTATTTTTATATCAGCCCATTTGCTACGTGAAGCCATAGATAGAAAATGGTTTAGTCTGTTTCCATAATGCTAGCCTTATAACAGTTGGTTGAGTAAATACCTAAAATAATCCTGGAGGAAAAAGCTATACCTACTGGGTTTTTATAATGATTGCTTTCTACATGTCATGTGATGATTCATTGTGACTAGAGAGATGTAAGGAGAGGTTGTATGAGACCTTTCAGGTTTTATTAGGTTACTAGCTGACCCGGCGAACTTCGTTCCGCCTAACAGTCGATTCTTTAAATATATATATTTTGCCCAAGTTACTACTTATTACATCAGCTATCTGCCAGTGAAAGTCCCGTTAAAATTGGTCCACCCTTTTAAGAGATTAGCCGGAACAAACAGACAGACAGACAGACAAAAATTTTAAAAAACGTTATTTTGGTATATGTACCGTGTATATAATATACATCCATATACATTTATTAAAAAGCGGTTATTTTAATATCACAAACAGACACTCCAATTTTATTTATTTGTATAGATTTGTATAGATAGAAGATGTATAGATAATGTTATTATGAGTTGAATCAATGTGCATCAGGTGTCCAAAAGGAGAAGAAGAGTTGAGGGATAATTGCAGCCATTTTCGTTCCACAGAACATAGCGTCAAAGCAATTATAAATAGGAAAATGTCTACAATTATTGCGTTTGTTCATGTGTTACTAAAAGTTAATCTTTGCAACATCATCTTGAAAAACCATTTCTTTATCATAATTGTCACATAATTTCTAAAATATTTTGACAAGGTCTACAATAACTGACAAATTGATAAGGAATGATACCTGAAAATATTTAATACCTCCTTTGGACCTGTCAGACTGCCGCTATCTTTAACATTGATAAGTTTTTTGATACAGGTACTTATGTCAAGTAGGTACCTGTATCAAAAAAAAATATTTTTTTTCATTCGTTGGGGCTACGTTTAACCGCTAGGTGACAAAGTCAAATTGAAACTGAAAATAATCGTTATCCAATTAGATATCTTCAAATGGTTTTGAATCGTCAGTTTTAATATATTGCCGCTTCGGAACGTTTTATCGCTGTGGTGGAAAAACGGCAAAAAAACTCCCCTCAGCAACACGAAATGGCCTTTTTTATCTCTTTGAAATGTAACAATTTTTTTATTTTAAGTAGGGTATAGGTCTCTTGTCCGCACTAGGCCAGCGTGGTGGACTAAGGCCTAAGCCCTCTCAGTTGTAGAGGAGGCCCGTGCCCAACAGTGGGACGTATTTGGGCTGATGATGATGAGGATGAGGATTTTATATTTTTTCTCAATTTTATTTACTACCTGCGGGGCCTATTCTTAATACCAACAACACTTACCGCTGACATTCCAGGCGCCTTCAACCTGGTAGGATGCTGATGCGGATCCGAACTTGAACCCTGGAGGGAAGTCCAGTTCATCGAGACATGCTGTGGCACCGAGCAAGCTGGAAAAAACATCTTGACATTAATTCTTAAGCAAGATTGCTTCGTTGATCCTGGTTTCTATTTCTGGGTCGGGTGTTATTGTGTGTTTAGTTAGGATGCTTTCTGGTGACTTATTATAGTCATAATACTAATTAATCTATCTTGTTGATATTCTCTCTTATATTAATTAAGATACATGTATATTATTTTTTTTGTTCTAGTATAATTAGGGGTGTTTACAAAGTAGTCAAATTAGCATAATATCTATCATCAGCAGCCCGTCTACGATGCTGGGCACGGGCCTCCTCTATGGTTCTTTTCAAGGTTATAATATCATCAGATCACTCGTGTGTCTGCCTGTCACTTGACTGATAATATAAGTTAAAAATGTTAAATTTAAAAATTGGCTACCTCCCAAGGCTGGTTGAATTCACAAGAACTTTAGTCATCATCATCATGCTGGGCACGGGCCTCCACTACCATTGAGAGGGTTTAGGCCTTAGTCCACCACGCTGGCCTAGTGCGGGTTGGCAGACTACACACCTAATAAATTACTAAGAACTTTTAGGTGTGCAGGTTGTATCACGATGTTTTCCTTCACCGTTAAAGTACGTGATAATTCATTGTGAATACACATATAACTTCGAAAAGTCAGAGGTGTGTCCCTGGGGTTTGAACCCGCGACCGTCAAGATTCTCGACCGTGTGCCCAAACTTCGAGGCCATCACGACTCAAGAACTTTAGTAAATAAATTAATTTCTTAATAATATTTATATACTAAAACAAATATATTGTAGTGTTTAAACAACCTGAATAAATAAATTAACCAAATATACGAATGTTAATTAATAGAGAGTAAATAAAATTGGTACTATGTACATATTATGTGATTTTAATTAGAGACTAGCTGTTTCCTGCAACTTCGTATGCAAAACTTCAGACTTAAAAAGGATTTTTCCCCCGTTTTTGCGACTTTTTTATAGCTGCTCCACTCTTATTGGGCGTAGCGTGATGATATATAACCTTCCTCGATAAATAGAATATTCAATACAAAAAGAATTTTTCAATTTGCACCAGTAATTCTTGAGATTAGTGCGTTTAACCAAACTAACTCTTCAACTTTATAACATAAGTACCTATAGATAGTAGGTAATTTATTAGCCCTTGTATATTTTTTTAAATCCACGTGGAAAAATACGAGAAAAAGCGAAACCCTCACCTGAACAAGACTGCTTTGAAGAGGAACATGACGCACTATGAATTAAAATTAAGCGTGCGTTTTGAATGTGCATTTTATATACATACACATTCAAGGCATGTCAGTTTGTATCAACTTTTGTTTATTATTATTTGATACTAATAACGTGTATGTCTACCAAATCTTGATAGCTAAGAGTATAAAATTCGTATTCGTAATGAATTATCACGTACTTTAACGGTGAAGGAAAACATCGTGATGAAACCTGCATACCTAAAAGTTCTTAGGAATTTCTTAGGTGCGTAGCCCGCCAACCCGCACTAGGTCAGCGTGGTGGACTAAGGCCTAAACCCTCTCAAGTGTAGAGGAGGCCCGTGCCCAGCAGTGGGACGTATATGGGATGATGATGAAATAAATAAGCGCTTACCGTCGCCCATCGATTTCAGCAAATGACCAAATCGGCACCAACTAAGTACAGCATACCTACTTTCAGTCTACATACATACGTCCCACTGCTAGGAACTGGCCTCCTATAACTGATTAGGACTACACACCTGAAAAATTCATCATTTCTACAGGTTTTTTTTACCCTTTTACCGGAATGACGATGTAATATGTAGATATTTTACTAGCCAACAACTTTACGAGTAAAAAAATAAGAGTAATTAGAAGGAAAATTAAATATCAATTTTTATAATAAACATTTTATTTAGAGGTAAGTTTTATGCACAAAAATAATTTAATAAACAACTATCTACGTATTATAACCCTAAATGTTATGCTAGGCGTACAAAAAACTGACAAGTTTTCTCTTGAAGAACATAGTTGACGAAACGTGGGTATACATTTTTGCATACGCATTTGGAGATATTTGTTCTTCTGTATCTTTACATACACAGGTCTGACCCCATACTAAGAAACAAGTTTTGTGTCGAAACTACGGGAGACTCTTCTGTCCCACAAACATGTCCATGTAATTTGATTTAATATGTCTAATAAATTATCACAAGCAAAAGCTCATTTCAAAATGTACTTGTGTTACATTTCGAGAGCATTCTCTGGAGCTCACATAATAAGATTTTTAACTAGATCAAGACTATCTTCGAAAAGGCCTTACAGTTCTTCATAAACTGTCTCACTCAATGAATGACGTTCTATGAGAGTCTTGTAGAACTGTGCGGATAGTTTCGGAGTCCGCGTTCTTTCCGGAGACGAGAAGTCCACTTGGTAAAGTCCAAACCTGGAGTTGTACCCGTCCATCCACTCGAAGTTATCCATGAGGGTCCACGCAGTATAACCTGTCACGTTCACTCCATCTTCTTTGATGGCCAAGAGGACCTGCATCAAAAAATATCAAGTAAGTCTGTATCAGGGTTGGTGATTTTTTGATTTTTGAAGTAAAACTTGTTTACGCACGCTTGCCTTGTGGCGCAAGCTGGTGAATGCGTGACGAGAGCGTTACGAAAAGTGTGATCGGGTGAGGCGAACGGAAGTTGAGAGGAAGATATAAGTTAGTGAAGATAGAAAGAGAGAGATTTACGTTTCGTATATCTAAGACATATACATATAGATAGAGCTAAATAAGTTTTACTCCAATAGTGTGTTCTCACACTCTTTTTTATTCAAATTATTACAGAATCTATGACATAAAGAATTTGAGAGACTATACAGTAATTTAAAGTATAAAAAATCTAATAATATACACGGTGTATTCAGACCGTGACCGGAAACTAAGGCAGGTAATAGCCAAGGTTATTACAAACCCCCTGGCGTTAAAGAAAATCCCGCCAAAAAATAAAAATTTTGACATTTTCCTAACAACCACATACATTTTATACCTATGGTTGTACCAAATTTTAAATTATATAAAAAAAAATCTACAACAATAACTTAAATTAAAAAGGAAATAATAAAGTTAAAAATTTCTATTTATTAATGTTATCTATCTTTCAACATTTTGCGTACATTCTTTTTTTTTTTATTTATTTTTTCAATCATTTGCATAAATTTTGACGACCCACTCTATGCTTCCGATCTCTCCAGTCCATCTTAACGGTTGCCTGGAAGAAATCGCTGACAGCGATAAGGCCGCCATTTGTGACACTACCTTATTTAGAGTTACTTATACCTATGTTGTTTTCTTATTATATGGTGTACAATAAAGAATATATAAATAAAAAAAAAACGAAAAATACAAAAACAAGAAAAAAAAGTAAAGTAAAGATATATGTTGCAGTTCAGGATAAACAAATAATATTATATAGATACGTACCTACATAGATACTAACACAGATTTGATGTAGCACAACATTTTCGTTACCTGTTTCAAGTAATCTTTGTGGTAGTTCACACGCTCTATGTCATCCAAGCCGATTGTGCTTGAATAACCGTTTTCTGTGATCACAAATTTTAAATCACCATACTTTTCTTTTAACCAGACCAATTTGTGGCGTATGCCTTCAGGGTATACCTGAAAGGAATCAAATATATAGAATTATCGTGTCTCGGTGTTTGTTGCCAAAACTCTTCCGAAACGGCTTGACCAATTTTTACGAAGTTTTATGTGCATATTGGGTAGGTTTAAGAATCGGTCAACATCCATTTTTGTCTAAATGTTAAGGGTGGTCCAACCCAAAAGATTTTGTTCAATTTTTCTTTTGATTTTTTTGTGATATAGCATTGAAAAATACATAAAAACGGTTGCCGGATGAGCTAGTTTCATTATAAATTGCACTATAGTTTGCCGACTCTCGCCTCCTGTCTTTATTTTTCAAGCATGAAGAAAGAAGACAAAAGACCTTCTGTTGTAATAATCTGACAACAGTATATCCCACTATGTCCACCAACTTGCACTAGGCCAGCGTTGTTGACGAAGGCCTAAACCCTCTCAGTTGTAAAGGGAAGTCCGTGCCCAGCAGTGGGACGTATACATGCTGATGATGATGATGAAACCCACATTACGTAAAGTAAATCCAACACATTGCCGTTTCGCACCCACTTCAGACGCTCTTTGTGAATTGAGCTGTAGTTATTCCTGCTGATTGAAAATTACAAATAGATTTGAAATTTCCAAACAGAGCAATTATTAGAAATGAGCTTTACTTCAAAACATAATAACACTAAAGATGGTCTTCTCACAAGGCAAGCCTGTATCGAGGGCTCCGATATAAATGAATAATATTACAGAAGTTTATATAAAAAATTCATCATCATCATCATCATCATCAGCCCAAATACGTCCCACTGCTGGGCACGGGCCTCCTCTACAATTGAGAGGGTTTATATAAAAAAGATTAAATAAAATAAAAGGTATGTGACTAACATAAATCGCGGTAGAGGTTGTAATGGCCCAGTCTGGATGCCTTTCAAACTTAGCGCCGATGTCTGGTGCGTCTCCTAGTGGGTATGGCTCCAGAACCTCTCCTTCCGTCGCTTTTCGCACCATCCTGCTTGTGTAGTGGTTGAACGCGTAGAAATCGAAGGTTCCTGAAAATAACTAGCGGTATGGCCCAGCACAGCCCGGACGCAATTTTCAACGCCGTGCTCATCTTATTGGAATACAACATTTTTGTGGGATAAAAAGTAGCCTATGTCACTTCTTAATGTTCCATCTATGTCCATGCAAAAAACGGTTATGTAATTTTTTTATTAATTCGTTGAAACATACAAAAATACAAATCTTTCCTCTCTCTAAATACTTAGATAAAATACACCCAGCAGTCGCTTACATAATTCTGACTCCAGTCTAAGACAAGAGTCTTGTGTCGTGAGAATCATAAACTACGAGAGACTTTCGGTCTCACAATCACTCAAACCCGAAACATATATCTGTGAATCCCACAATCATTTGTCTCGTTGCGATGATCGTAAGTACTCATGGTATCTCGTTTCACAAGCCGGTGTCTAGCCAGAAGGTTGTCAAAATAATGAACACCTGATTCCCTGTAAATCTGATTTCACAACTCACCTCTTACTAGCTCAATTTCCTTATTGGTAAACGAAGGTAGGGTTGACTTCTTGAACCCTTTCTTCATGCTGGCTTCGGCTAAAGCGTTTTCAATGGATGGTGGCCAACCCCCTTCTTTGGAATAAATTGGGTGGGAGTAACGACCAGCCTAAAATAAGAAACAAATTCAGACTCACTATTTTTTAATTGGGTGTTTATTTGTAATCGCCCACATGTCACACACGTAAGACATAGTGTAATATTAAAATAGCAGTCTTATGTTACGAATTAAAAGACATTTTACAATCACACGTACTCGTACATCCAGACACGAAACAATTTGTGCATTTGTCTTGTGTGGGGGATCGAATCAGCGGCCTCTCATCTTGCAGGTTCATATTAAACAGACTCCAAATATGAATATAAATAAAACTCCAAATATAATTGTAACGTACCATAAGCTCTCTAGCTAGTTCAGCCAAGTCTTCATCTGCAGGGCTGACAGCTTCGTACCACATTAAGTCATTGGACAGGGAAATTTCACCTGAAGTTTATTCTAAGTTTAGAATGAAGGAAAAACATCAGCGTCAATTTCTAGTCACTTGTCCCCTTCCACTGTCACCATTGTGTGATGCCTATGTCGATATTATTTTATAACTGATCATTCATCATCAACAGGCCATATACGTCCCACTGCTGGGCACGGGCGTCTTCTACAACTGGGAGGATTTTGAGGACTACACACCTAAGAAATTCCTAAGAACTTTTTTTTAGGTGTGCAGATTTCATCACGATGTTTTCCTTCACCGTTTAAGTAATTGATAATTATTTGTGAATACACACATAGCTTCGAAAAGTCAGAGGTGTGTGCCTGGGGTTTGATCCTGCGACCGTCGAGATTCTCGACCGCGTGCCTAAACCTCGAGGCCATCACGACTTTTAACTAGTATCAGCAATTATATACATCCACACTCCTAATCTTAAACTAGCCAAATTCACCCGGGCCAAGATTATAAGCATAACAGCTCCAAGAAATTGTATTATAACCCACCTGGATATTTATCCCTAAATTCCTCATCGAACACCCTCCAAGCCTTTGCGTGGGCCATCATCACGTGCTTGCTACACGCGTATGTGGCCACATCAGGATTCACAATACTTGGTGCCAACATCCCTGTATTGTATACCACGTCGCAAATAACCAGAGGTTCGTTGATGGTGATCCAGGTTTTCACCCTGTCTGCGAAGTGCGTGTAGACGACCCGAGCGTAGTCCGCGAACCAATCAGATATGAGGGGATTGGTCCAACCACCTGGAATTTTGGTTGAATTAGTAACGAACGTTGGGATATTTAAAAACTATTCAATTTATAGATATCATATAACTTTAAGTCTACGAGTGGATTGGTCTTCTTTATGACAAGTGAGGAACGGTAAGTTTTGCGTCATTAACTGTTTTTTTTAAATCGACAACACTTTTTAGCCTGTAATGTTTCTCCTAAAGTTTCATTCTTATTTTATACACACCAGTCGTTTATGCTCATCATTGCTTAATACTAAATGAATAAGATTAAAATTTCAGACGTTTAGTCACGATCCCAAAACAAGACATCTTGCGTTTTGAGTTTCTGAAGATTTTATTAATTTAAGCACATAATTGTTTTTTAAATCTATTAGATACCAAATCTCACCCAAGTCCTGAAGAGTTTGCGGCAGGTCCCAATGGTACAAAGTGACCATAGGCTCAATGCCTTTGTCCAGAAGACCGTCAATAAGGTTGTTGTAGTAGCGGAGTCCGTCTTCGCTGATCTTGTTGGCGAACCCGTTCGGCAGCAGCCGCGGCCAGGATATGGAGAAGCGGTAGAAGTGCAGGCCCAGCTCAGCGCACATCTCGATGTCTCGTCGCCATAGGTGGTAGGAGTCGCACGCCACGTCACCGGTAGATCCATTAGCGATAAGGTGGGGGTTTTCATGAACAAATCTGTCCCATGCGCTTTCACTTTTATCTGTGAAATATCACGATAGAAATATTATGGCCTGTTTAAGCGTATTTTTATATCAGCCCATTTGCTACGTGAAGCCATAGATAGAAAATGGTTTAGTCTGTTTCCATAATGCTAGCCTTATAACAGTTGGTTGAGTAAATACCTAAAATAATCCTGGAGGAAAAAGCTATACCTACTGGGTTTTTATAATGATTGCTTTCTACATGTCATGTGATGATTCATTGTGACTAGAGAGATGTAAGGAGAGGTTGTATGAGACCTTTCAGGTTTTATTAGGTTACTAGCTGACCCGGCGAACTTCGTTCCGCCTAACAGTCGATTCTTTAAATATATATATTTTGCCCAAGTTACTACTTATTACATCAGCTATCTGCCAGTGAAAGTCCCGTTAAAATTGGTCCACCCTTTTAAGAGATTAGCCGGAACAAACAGACAGACAGACAGACAAAAATTTTAAAAAACGTTATTTTGGTATATGTACCGTGTATATAATATACATCCATATACATTTATTAAAAAGCGGTTATTTTAATATCACAAACAGACACTCCAATTTTATTTATTTGTATAGATTTGTATAGATAGAAGATGTATAGATAATGTTATTATGAGTTGAATCAATGTGCATCAGGTGTCCAAAAGGAGAAGAAGAGTTGAGGGATAATTGCAGCCATTTTCGTTCCACAGAACATAGCGTCAAAGCAATTATAAATAGGAAAATGTCTACAATTATTGCGTTTGTTCATGTGTTACTAAAAGTTAATCTTTGCAACATCATCTTGAAAAACCATTTCTTTATCATAATTGTCACATAATTTCTAAAATATTTTGACAAGGTCTACAATAACTGACAAATTGATAAGGAATGATACCTGAAAATATTTAATACCTCCTTTGGACCTGTCAGACTGCCGCTATCTTTAACATTGATAAGTTTTTTGATACAGGTACTTATGTCAAGTAGGTACCTGTATCAAAAAAAAATATTTTTTTTCATTCGTTGGGGCTACGTTTAACCGCTAGGTGACAAAGTCAAATTGAAACTGAAAATAATCGTTATCCAATTAGATATCTTCAAATGGTTTTGAATCGTCAGTTTTAATATATTGCCGCTTCGGAACGTTTTATCGCTGTGGTGGAAAAACGGCAAAAAACTCCCCTCAGCAACACGAAATGGCCTTTTTTATCTCTTTGAAATGTAACAATTTTTTTATTTTAAGTAGGGTATAGGTCTCTTGTCCGCACTAGGCCAGCGTGGTGGACTAAGGCCTAAGCCCTCTCAGTTGTAGAGGAGGCCCGTGCCCAACAGTGGGACGTATTTGGGCTGATGATGATGAGGATGAGGATTTTATATTTTTTCTCAATTTTATTTACTACCTGCGGGGCCTATTCTTAATACCAACAACACTTACCGCTGACATTCCAGGCGCCTTCAACCTGGTAGGATGCTGATGCGGATCCGAACTTGAACCCTGGAGGGAAGTCCAGTTCATCGAGACATGCTGTGGCACCGAGCAAGCTGGAAAAAACATCTTGACATTAATTCTTAAGCAAGATTGCTTCGTTGATCCTGGTTTCTATTTCTGGGTCGGGTGTTATTGTGTGTTTAGTTAGGATGCTTTCTGGTGACTTATTATAGTCATAATACTAATTAATCTATCTTGTTGATATTCTCTCTTATATTAATTAAGATACATGTATATTATTTTTTTTGTTCTAGTATAATTAGGGGTGTTTACAAAGTAGTCAAATTAGCATAATATCTATCATCAGCAGCCCGTCTACGATGCTGGGCACGGGCCTCCTCTATGGTTCTTTTCAAGGTTATAATATCATCAGATCACTCGTGTGTCTGCCTGTCACTTGACTGATAATATAAGTTAAAAATGTTAAATTTAAAAATTGGCTACCTCCCAAGGCTGGTTGAATTCACAAGAACTTTAGTCATCATCATCATGCTGGGCACGGGCCTCCACTACCATTGAGAGGGTTTAGGCCTTAGTCCACCACGCTGGCCTAGTGCGGGTTGGCAGACTACACACCTAATAAATTACTAAGAACTTTTAGGTGTGCAGGTTGTATCACGATGTTTTCCTTCACCGTTAAAGTACGTGATAATTCATTGTGAATACACATATAACTTCGAAAAGTCAGAGGTGTGTCCCTGGGGTTTGAACCCGCGACCGTCAAGATTCTCGACCGTGTGCCCAAACTTCGAGGCCATCACGACTCAAGAACTTTAGTAAATAAATTAATTTCTTAATAATATTTATATACTAAAACAAATATATTGTAGTGTTTAAACAACCTGAATAAATAAATTAACCAAATATACGAATGTTAATTAATAGAGAGTAAATAAAATTGGTACTATGTACATATTATGTGATTTTAATTAGAGACTAGCTGTTTCCTGCAACTTCGTATGCAAAACTTCAGACTTAAAAAGGATTTTTCCCCCGTTTTTGCGACTTTTTTATAGCTGCTCCACTCTTATTGGGCGTAGCGTGATGATATATAACCTTCCTCGATAAATAGAATATTCAATACAAAAAGAATTTTTCAATTTGCACCAGTAATTCTTGAGATTAGTGCGTTTAACCAAACTAACTCTTCAACTTTATAACATAAGTACCTATAGATAGTAGGTAATTTATTAGCCCTTGTATATTTTTTTAAATCCACGTGGAAAAATACGAGAAAAAGCGAAACCCTCACCTGAACAAGACTGCTTTGAAGAGGAACATGACGCACTATGAATTAAAATTAAGCGTGCGTTTTGAATGTGCATTTTATATACATACACATTCAAGGCATGTCAGTTTGTATCAACTTTTGTTTATTATTATTTGATACTAATAACGTGTATGTCTACCAAATCTTGATAGCTAAGAGTATAAAATTCGTATTCGTAATGAATTATCACGTACTTTAACGGTGAAGGAAAACATCGTGATGAAACCTGCATACCTAAAAGTTCTTAGGAATTTCTTAGGTGCGTAGCCCGCCAACCCGCACTAGGTCAGCGTGGTGGACTAAGGCCTAAACCCTCTCAAGTGTAGAGGAGGCCCGTGCCCAGCAGTGGGACGTATATGGGATGATGATGAAATAAATAAGCGCTTACCGTCGCCCATCGATTTCAGCAAATGACCAAATCGGCACCAACTAAGTACAGCATACCTACTTTCAGTCTACATACATACGTCCCACTGCTAGGAACTGGCCTCCTATAACTGATTAGGACTACACACCTGAAAAATTCATCATTTCTACAGGTTTTTTTTTACCCTTTTACCGGAATGACGATGTAATATGTAGATATTTTACTAGCCAACAACTTTACGAGTAAAAAAATAAGAGTAATTAGAAGGAAAATTAAATATCAATTTTTATAATAAACATTTTATTTAGAGGTAAGTTTTATGCACAAAAATAATTTAATAAACAACTATCTACGTATTATAACCCTAAATGTTATGCTAGGCGTACAAAAAACTGACAAGTTTTCTCTTGAAGAACATAGTTGACGAAACGTGGGTATACATTTTTGCATACGCATTTGGAGATATTTGTTCTTCTGTATCTTTACATACACAGGTCTGACCCCATACTAAGAAACAAGTTTTGTGTCGAAACTACGGGAGACTCTTCTGTCCCACAAACATGTCCATGTAATTTGATTTAATATGTCTAATAAATTATCACAAGCAAAAGCTCATTTCAAAATGTACTTGTGTTACATTTCGAGAGCATTCTCTGGAGCTCACATAATAAGATTTTTAACTAGATCAAGACTATCTTCGAAAAGGCCTTACAGTTCTTCATAAACTGTCTCACTCAATGAATGACGTTCTATGAGAGTCTTGTAGAACTGTGCGGATAGTTTCGGAGTCCGCGTTCTTTCCGGAGACGAGAAGTCCACTTGGTAAAGTCCAAACCTGGAGTTGTACCCGTCCATCCACTCGAAGTTATCCATGAGGGTCCACGCAGTATAACCTGTCACGTTCACTCCATCTTCTTTGATGGCCAAGAGGACCTGCATCAAAAAATATCAAGTAAGTCTGTATCAGGGTTGGTGATTTTTTGATTTTTGAAGTAAAACTTGTTTACGCACGCTTGCCTTGTGGCGCAAGCTGGTGAATGCGTGACGAGAGCGTTACGAAAAGTGTGATCGGGTGAGGCGAACGGAAGTTGAGAGGAAGATATAAGTTAGTGAAGATAGAAAGAGAGAGATTTACGTTTCGTATATCTAAGACATATACATATAGATAGAGCTAAATAAGTTTTACTCCAATAGTGTGTTCTCACACTCTTTTTTTATTCAAATTATTACAGAATCTATGACATAAAGAATTTGAGAGACTATACAGTAATTTAAAGTATAAAAAATCTAATAATATACACGGTGTATTCAGACCGTGACCGGAAACTAAGGCAGGTAATAGCCAAGGTTATTACAAACCCCCTGGCGTTAAAGAAAATCCCGACAAAAAATAAAAATTTTGACATTTTCCTAACAACCACATACATTTTATACCTATGGTTGTACCAAATTTAAAATTATATAAAAAAAATCTACAACAATAACTTAAATTAAAAAGGAAATAATAAAGTTAAAAATTTCTATTTATTAATGTTATCTATCTTTAAACATTTTGCGTACATTTTTTTTTTTTTTTATTTTTTTTTTCAATCATTTGCATAAATTTTGACCACCCATTCTATGCTTCCGATCTCTCCAGTCCATCTAACGGTTGCCTGGAAGAAATCGCTGACAGCGATAAGGCCGCCATTTGTGACACTACCTTATTTATAGTTACTTATACCTATGTTGTTTTCTTATTATATGGTGTAAAATAAAGAATATATAAATAATAAAAAAAGAAAAATTCAAAAACAAGAAAAAAAATAAAGTAAAGATATATGTTGCAGTTCAGGATACACAAATAATATTATATAGATACGTACATAGATACTAACACAGATTTGATGTAGCAAAACATTTTCGTTACCTGTTTCAAGTAATCTTTGTGGTAGTTCACACGCTCTATGTCATCCAAGCCGATTGTGCTTGAATAACCGTTTTCTGTGATCACAAATTTTAAATCACCATACTTTTCTTTTAACCAGACCAATTTGTGGCGTATGCCTTCAGGGTATACCTGAAAGGAATCAAATATATAGAATTATCGTGTCCCGGTGTTTGTTGCCAAACTCTTCCGAAACGGCTTGACCGATTTTTACGAAGTTTTATGTGCATATTGGGTAGGTTTAAGAATCGGTCAACATCAATTTTTGTCTAAATGTTAAGGGTGGTCCAACCAAAAAGATTTTGTTCAATTTTTCTTTTAATTTTTTTGTGATATAGCATTCAAAAATACATAAAAACGGTTGCCGGATGAGCTAGTTTCATTAGGTATACATTGCACTATAGTTTGCCGACTCTCGCCTCTTGTCTTTATTTTTCAAGCATGAAGAAAGACAGAAGACAAAAGACCTTCTGTTGTAATAATCTGACAACAGTATATCCCACTATGTCCACCAACTTGCACTAGGCCAGCGTTGTTGACTAAGGCCTAAACCCTCTCAGTTGTAAAGGGAAGCCCGTGCCCAGCAGTGTGACGTATACATGCTGCTGATGATGATGAAACCCACATTACGTAAAGTAAATCCAACACATTGCCGTTTCGCACCTACTTCAGACGCTCTTTGTGAGTTGAACATATAAAAAACTTTGCACTTGGCTTAATATGGTAGTTAAACAAAAGCTGTAGTTATTCCTGCTGATTGAAAATTACAAATAGATTTGAAATTTCCAAACAGAGCAATTATTAGAAATAAGCATACTTCAAAACATAATAACACTAACGATGGTCTTCTCACAAGGCAAGCCTGTATCGAGGGCTCCGATATAAATGGATAATATTACAGAAGTTTATATAAAAAAAGATTAAATAAAATAAAAGGTATGTGACTAACATAAATCGAGGTAGAGGTTGTAATGGCCCAGTCTGGATGCCTTTCAAACTTAGCGCCGATGTCTGGTGCGTCTCCTAGTGGGTATGCCTCCAGAACCTCTCCTTCCATCGCTTTTCGCACCATCCTGCTTGTGTAGTGGTTGAACGCGTAGAAATCGAAGGTTCCTGAAAATAACTAGCGGTATGGCCCAGCACAGCCCGGACGCAATTTTCAACGCCGTGCTCATCTTATTGGAATACAACATTTTTGTGGGATAAAAAGTAGCCTATGTCACTTCTTAATGTTCCATCTAAGTCGATGCAAAAAAACGGTTATGTAATTTTTTTATTAATTCGTTGAAACATACAAAAATACAAATCTTTCCTCTCTCTAAATAGATAAAATACACCCAGCAGTCGCATACATAATTCTGACTCCATTCTAAGACAAGAGTCTTGTGTCGTGAGAATCATAAACTACGAGAGACTTTCGGTCTCACAATCACTCAAACCCGAAACATAATTATCTGTGGATCCCACAATCATTTGTCTCGTTGCGATGATCGTAAGTACTCATGGTATCTCGTTTCACAAGCCGGTGTCTAGCCAGAAGGTTGTCAAAATAATGAACACCTGATTCCCTGTAAATCTGATTTCACAACTCACCTCTTACTAGCTCAATTTCCTTATTGGTAAACGAAGGTAGGGTTGACTTCTTGAACCCTTTCTTCTTGCTGGCTTCGGCTAAAGCGTTTTCAATGGATAGTGGCCAACCCCCTTCTTTGGAATAAATTGGGTGGGAGTAACGACCAGCCTAAAATAAGAAACAAATTCAGACTCACTATTTTTTAATTGGGTGTTTATCTGTAATCGCCCACATGTCACACACGTAAGACATAATGTAATATTAAAATAGCAATCTTATGTTACGAATTAAAAGACATTTTACAATCACACATACTCGTACATATAGACACGAAACAATTTGTGCATCTCACAACCATTTGTCTTGTGTCAGGGATCGAATCAGAGGCCTCTCATCTTGCAGGTTCATATTAAACAGACTCCAAATATGAATATAAATAAAACTCCAAATATAATTGTAACGTACCATAAGCTCTCTAGCTAGTTCAGCCAAGTCTTCATCTGCAGGGCTGACAGCTTCGTACCACATTAAGTGATTGGACAGGGAAATTTCACCTGAAGTTAATTCTAAGTTTAGAATGAAGGAAAAACATCAGCGTCAATTTCTAGTCACTTGTCTCCTTCCACTGCCACCATTGTGTGATGACGCCTATGTCGATATTATTTTATACCTCATCATTCATCATCAACAGGCCATATACGTCCCACTGCTGGGCACGGGCGTCTTCTACAACTGGGAGGATTTTAGCCCTTAATCCACTACGCTGGCCTAGTGCGGGTACGCGGACTACACACCTAAGAAATTCCTAAGAACTTTTTTTTAGGTGTGCAGATTTCATCACGATGTTTTCCTTCACCGTTTAAATACTTGATAATTATTTGTGAATACACACATAGCTTCGAAAAGTCAGAGGTGTGTGCCAGGGGTTTAAACCTGCGACCGTCGAGATTCTCGACCGCGTGCCTAAACCTCGAGGCCATCACGACTTTTAACTAGTATCAGCAATTATATACATCCACACTCCTAATCTTAAACTAGCCAAATTCACCCGGGCCAAGATTATAAGCATAACAGCTCCAAGAAATTGTATTATAACCCACCTGGATATTTATCCCTAAATTCCTCATCGAACACCCTCCAAGCCTTTGCGTGGGCCATCATCACGTGCTTGCTACACGCGTATGTGGCCACATCAGGATTCACAATACTTGGTGCCAACATCCCTGTATTGTATACCACGTCGCAAATAACCAGAGGTTCGTTGATGGTGATCCAGGTTTTCACCCTGTCTGCGAAGTGCGTGTAGACGACCCGAGCGTAGTCCGCGAACCAATCAGATATGAGGGGATTGGTCCAACCACCTGGAATTTTGGTTGAATTAGTAACGAACGTTGGGATATTTAAAAACTATTCAATTTATAAATATATCATATAATATAACTTTGAGTCTACTAGTGGTTTGGTCTTCTTTATGACAAGTGAGGAACAGTAAGTTTTGCGTCATTAACTGTTTTTTTTAAATCGACAACACTTTTTAGCCTGTAATGTTTCTCCTAAAGTTTCATTCTTATTTTATACACACCAATCGTTTATGCTCATCAATGCTTAATACTAAATGAATAAGATTAAAATTTCACACGTTTAGTCACGATCCCAAAACAAGACATCTTGCGTTTTGAGTTTTTGAAGATTTTATTAATGTAAGGACATAATTGTTTTTTAAATCTATTAGATACCAAATCTCACCCAAGTCCTGAAGAGTTTGCGGCAGGTCCCAGTGGTACAAAGTGACCATAGGGTCGATGCCTTTCTCCAGAAGACCGTCAATAAGGTTGTTGTAGTAGCGGAGTCCGTCTTCGCTGATCTTGTTGGCGAACCCGTTCGGCAGCAGCCGCGGCCAGGATATGGAGAAGCGGTAGTAGTGCAGGCCCAGCTCGGCGCACATCTCTACGTCTCGTCGCCACAGGTGGTAGGAGTCGGATGCCACGTCACCGGTAGATCCATCAGCGATAAGGTGGGGGTTTTCATGGACAAATCTGTCCCATACGCTTTCACTTTTATCTGTGAAATATCACGATAGAAATATTATGGCCTGTTTAAGCGTATTTTTATATCAGCCCATTTGCTACGTGAAGCCATAGATAGAAAATGGTTTAGTCTGTTTCCATAATGCTAGCCTTATAACAGTTGGTTGAGTAAATACCTAAAATAATCCTGGAGGAAAAAGCTATACCTACTGGGTTTTTATAATGATTGCTTTCTACATGTCATGTGATGATTCATTTTGACTAGAGATGTAAGGAGAGGTTGTATGAGACCTTTCAGGTTTTATTAGGTTACTAGCTGACCCGGCGAACTTCGTTCCGCCTAACAGTCGATTCTTTAAATATATATTTTTTGACCAAGTTACTACTTATTACATCAGCTATCTGCCAGTGAAAGTCCCGTTATAATTGGTCCACCCGTTTTAGAGATTAGCCAGAATAAACAAACAGACAGACAGACAAAAATTGTAAAAAACGTTATTTTGGTATATGTACCGTGTATACATCCATATACATTTATTAAAAAGCGGTTATTTCAATATCACAAACAGACACTCCAATTTTATTTATTTGTATAGATTTGTATAGATAGAAGATGTATAGATAATGTTATTATGAGTTGAATCAATGTGCATCAGCTGTCCAAAAGGAGAAGAAGAGTGGAGGGATAATTGCAGCCATTTTCGTTCCACAGCATATAGCGTCAAAGCAATTATAGATAGGAAAATGTCTACAATTATTGCGTTTGTTCATGTGTTATCTACTAAAAAGTTAATCTTTGCAACATCATCTTGAAAAGCCATTTCTTTATCATAATTGTCACATCATTTCTAAAATATTTTGACAAGGTCTCCAATAACTGACAAATTGATAAGGAATGATACCTGAAAATATTTAATACCGCCTTTGGACCTGTCATACTGCCGCTATCTTTTAACATTGATAAGTTTTTTGATACAGGTACTTGTGTGAAGTAGGTACCTGTATCAAAAAAAAATATTTTTTTTCATTCGTTGGGGCTACGTTTAACCGCTAGGTGACAAAGTCAAATTGAAACTGAAAATAAACGTTATCCAATTAGATATCTTCAAATGGTTTTGAATCGTCAGTTTTAATATATTGCCGCTTCGGATCGTTTTATCGCTGTGGTGGAAAAACGGCAAGAAACTCCCCTCAGCAACACGAAATGGCCTTTTTTAATCTCTTTGAAATGTAACAATTTTTTAATTTTAAGGAGGGTATGTCTCTTGTCCGCACTAGGCCAGCGTGGTGGACTAAGGCCTAAACCCTCTCAACTCTCAACCCTCTCAGAGTGCCCAGCAGTGGGACGTATTTGGGCTGATGATGATATGTCTCTTTTTATATTTTTTCTCAATTTTATTTACTACCTGCGGGGCCTATTCTTAATACCAACAACACTTACCGCTGACATTCCAGGCGCCTTCAATCTGGTAGGATGCTGATGCGGATCCGAACTTGAACCCTGGAGGGAAGTCAAGTTCGTCGAGACATGCTGTGGCACCGAGCAAGCTGGAAAAAAAATTCTTGACATTAATTCTTAAGCAAGATTGCTTCGTTGATCCTGGTTTCTATTACTGGGTCGGGTGTTATTGTGTGTTTAGTTAGGATGATTTCAGTAGCAACGTGGAGGATGACATTGTGTCGTCTATTACGTGGGACTCGGAACGTGGGTCCAGAAATGCATCTCTACTTACCCTTTTTGGGAAACAGGAGGGTAGTGATTGATATTTGACAGATAGTTAGGCACAAGCAAATGAATCAAGAGATTGACGGTTCGATCCCCGCGCCGAGACGAATGATCTCATGTAGGTATACATAATTTTTTATCAAAATTGCTTAGCGTTGTTGTGAGAGCGAAATGTCGAAATGTAGTTCCTGATATCTACGACGGAAAACTTCTTTCTGAATTATTAAAACTATTTATATGATTATCTTCGCGCCAAAGAAAGCTACCGTGGTGTGTGGACAGGAAGCTCCACCATTATTCCGCAGTCACCTAGTGTTCCTTTTAGATGATATGCGCCTCGGCCGATTGGGAGATGTGAAGGGCGCAGTTGCACCCCCAATAGCTTAATTCGGGCGCCCTGCTTGCGAAGGATACAAGCCACCGTGCCGCCGGCCGTATCAACGTCACTTTCAGTGAGGACGTACTGCCCCCAAGGGCCCCAATGAATCGTCTATTACGACAGGCAGGGGATACCGTGGTGGGTTTCTATCGCCGCTTTGCCATAGCGCAGACAGTATCTCCTGGGTATGACATGACTCTACAGGTGACTTATTATAGTCATAATACTAATTAATCTATCTTGTTGATATTCTCTCTTATATTAATTAAGATACATGTATTTGTAGCGGCTGGGTTGTGCCCCTGGCATTACTTTAGTCCATGGGCGGCGGTAACCGCTTACCATCAGGCGGACCGCTTGCTCGTCTGCCTACTAAGGCAATAAAAAAAATAAAAAAAAATTAAATTGTTAGTTCAAGTATTAGTTATACCCTAATTGGGTGCTTACAAGGAAGTCAAATTAGCCCCCTTGAGAATCATAATATCCATCATCATCAGCCCGTCTACGATGCTGGGCACGGGCCTCCTCTATGGTTCTTTTCAAGGTTATAATATCATCGGATCACTCGTGTGTCTGCCTGTCACTTGACTGATACCTAATATAAGTTAAAAATGTTAAATTTAAAAATTGGCTGCCTCCCAAGGCTGGTTGAATTCACAACAACTTTAGTAAATAAATTAATTTCTTAATAATATTTATATACTAAAACAAATATATTGTAGTGTTGAAACAATTGAATAAATAAATTAACCAAATATATGAATGTTAATTAATAGAGAGTAAATAAAATTGGTACTAATATGTATATACATATGTGATTTTAATTAAGAGACTAGCTGTTTCTATGTATGTATGTATTCCTGCAACTTCGTATGCGAAACTACAGACGAAAAGGATTTTATCCCCCGTTTTTGCGACTATATTATAGCTGCTCCACTCTTATTGGGCGTAGCGTAATGATATATAACCTTCCTCGATAAATAGAATATTCAATACAAAAATAATTTTTCAATTTGCACCAGTAATTCTTGAGATTAGTGCATTTAACCAAACTAACTCTTCAACTTTATAACATTAGTACCTATAGATAGTAGGTAATTTATTAGCCCTTGTATATTTTTTTAAATCCACGTGGAAAAATACGAGAAAAAGCGAAACCCTCACCTGAACAAGACTGCTTTGAAGAGGAACATGACGCACTATGAAATATGAATTAAGATTAAGCGTGCGTTTTGAGTGTGCATTTTAAATACATACACACTCAAGGCATGTCAGTTTGTTTCAACTTTTGTTTATTATTATTAGATACTACGAGGGGTGATCCAAAAGTAATGATTATCGGATATTTGTAGAGCACATAAAAATATGCAAAAAATTGTTTCTGTTCCCTTATATACCCACAAGATCAGCATAAACAAAATCATATAAATAAGCCACGTTTACCAGGAGGCACATTCATTTGAATACGAAAAGTCGGAGAGTAAACATCAAAATGGAGAAAAACGAAATCAGAGCTGTCATCAAGTACCAGTAACCAAGTACCAGTAAGTGTTTGATAAAAAAAATATCACCAAAGACATACACAGCGACCTAGTGGAAACATTGGGGGACTCTGCTCCTCCATATTCTACAGTTGCGCGCTGGGCAAAGGAGTTCAAGCTGGGTAGATCATCCACAGAAGATGAAAATGGCGAGGGACGTTCATCCACGTCCGTCACTGCAGAAAGTGTCAAAAAAGTCCAGGATGCTGTATCGGCAGATCGAAGAGTGACCATAAGGAATGTAGCTGAGGTCACAGGGATCTCATATGGCAGTGTTCAAAGGATATTTGCGAACGAACTGCACATGAAAAAGGTCTCTGCGCGTTGGGTGCCAAGAATATCAACCGACGAATAAAAAAAACAACGAGTCTACATTTCGAGGGCGAGTCTCGAAACGTTCCAGACGGATCAGGATTTTTTATTGATGCAGAAACCAAACAGTCAATGACTTGGAAACGCCGATGAAATTCAAGGTGTCGAGTTCGGCAGGAAAGGTTATGGCATCCGTTTTTTGGGACGCTGAATGAATTATAATGGTGGAACACTTGGAAAAAAGAGCCACTATTACAGGCTCTTACTACGCAGACCAAATAAGAAGATTGCGGGAGGCCATAAAAGACAAAGTTTTTAATCTCTGGTTATTTGTGAGACCGAAAAGTCTATCTCTTCATCATCATCATCATCATTAGCCCATATATATCCCACTGCTGGGCACGGGCCTCATCTACAACTTAGGTTTAGGCCTTAGTCCACAACGCTGGCCTAACGCGTGTTGGCGGACTACACACCTAAGAAATTCCTACGCATTTTTAGGTGTGCAGGTTTCCTCACGATGTTTTCCTTCACCGTTAAAGTACGTGATAATTCATTACGAATACGAATTTTATACTCTTAGCTATCAAGATTTGATAGACATACACGTTATTGAGCAAAACCGTGTGTAATTATATGTAGAATTGCTATCTGTCCTTATGGACATGCATGCGTTTATTATCAATAATAAAAATATATTTATCTTATTTGAATTTTTTCTTTCCACACTCTTATTCAAACATTACAAATCCGACAGTGTGTTTGTAACTAGTTACAATTTGATTCAATTTTATTTCGAACTGATTTTGTTGTTTTTTAGGGTTCCGTTCGTCCGAATAAAAAAACCGAATCCTTATAGGATCACTCGTGTGTCAGTCTGTCAGTCGCTCACAGTCAAATATCTCCGAATCTACTAGACCGATTAAGTTGAAATTTGGTACACATATCAATTTCTGTGACCCAAACGCAGAAGTGCGACGTGAATAGATAAAATCTGTATATGGGAGGTCATTTTTGGGAGGAAGGTGTGACATATCAAATGGAAGGTCTTATTGTGAAGATCTTAAATATATATTTTTTGTACACATACATACATAAACTCACGCCTGTATTCCCCGAAGGGGTAGGCAGAGGTGCATTTCTGCACCCACATTTCGCCAGGTATGTATCAGTCCCACGTAATAGGGGGCGAGCGTATTGCCGTTTTTCGGGCACATTTCCAGACTCCGTGCTGTTACTGAGGATTATTTTTTGTAATTTCAAAATAAATAGTTTTCAAGTTATTCAAGAAAATAGACGAAAAATGACCACCACCCCCCCCCTTATCTCCAAAACTACTGAACCTAAAATAAAATAAAAAACCGAGAAATTAGTTTTCTACTTATAGATTATTTCCATTTATACATTCTCCTTAACAGTCCACGCTTGCACCTAAAGACATCTTGCACAGCCATCCAATTATTGCCTGTTAGAGATTACCTCGTGCGAGAACGCCCTCTTTTCACTGTTTGTATAACAGTTGAATAAGATTAGAAAGGTAAGGCCAGTATTGTGTATCGGGACAAATGTCACTTCCACACAACACCTGAATAAGGTTTTATTCAATTGTTTTGTGCTTTGTTTTTTTGTTTAGAGTAATACGAGTAATAAATAAATGTGTGCATTCACAATGAATTATCACTTACTTTAACGGTGAAGGAAAACATCGTGATGAAACCTGCATACCTAAAAGTTTTTAGGAATTTCTTAGGTGCGTAGCCCGCCAACCCGCACTTGGCCAGCGTGGTGGACTAAGGCCTAAACCCTCTCAGTTGTAGAGGAGGCCCGTGCCCAGCAGTGGGACGTATATGGGCTGATGATGATGGTGATGCATAGAAGGAAAATTAAACATCGATTTTTACAATAATCATTTTATTTAGAGGTAAGTTTTGTACACAAAAATAATTTAATATACAACTATGTACGTATTAAACTCGTACAACCCTTAATGTTATGCTAGGCGTCCAAAAAACTCTGACAAGTTTTCTCTTGAAGCCAATGCACTTAAAACGTAGTTGGCGAAATTTGGGTGTAGAAATACAATTATGCAAACCCATTCGGGGATAAATATATATGTATGATAAACGTATGTATAAATGTATGATAAAATTAAAATTAAATTAAATAAACCCAACTGTTACCAGGGCTGGGCAAAATACATGCTTTGCTTTAATTGAAATACAAATTACAAAATACTGTATCGCAAGTAATTAAAATACGAAATACAAAATACATTTAAGTAAGGTATTTGAAATACAAAATACAAAATACAGTATTTTAGCTATTTTTAATTGAAATACAAAATACAAATTACAAAATAATGCTTATTTATTTGTTTTGGAATAGTTTTTTTTGAAGGCGGTTTTTGTTTTGTTATTGCAGGTCCTGATGAGCACAAACTTAATACTAAATGAAGGCTAAATGTATTTTAATAAATGTATTTTGAAGCCTCGAGTATTTGAAATACTAATTACAAAATACTTCGGCTTCACGTATTTGAAATACAAATTACAAATTACATTTTAAGAAAGTAATTAAAATACAAATACAAAATACGTATTTGTATTTCAATTACGTATTTCAATTACAAGTAATTCAAATACTGCCCAACCCTGACTGTTACATACAAAGTTCTGGCCCCACACTAAGAAGTAGTAGTAGAAGTAGTCTGACGATGTTACAGTTCTTCATAAACTTTATCACTCAATGAATGACGTTCTATTAGAGTCTTGTAGAACTGTGCGGATAGTTTCGGAGTCCGCGTTCTTTCCGGAGACGAGAAGTCCACTTGGTAAAGTCCAAACCTGGAGTTGTACCCGTCCATCCACTCGAAGTTGTCCATGAGGGTCCACGCAGTGTAACCTGTCACGTTCACACCATCTTCTTTGATGGCTAAGAGAAGCTGAAATAAAATTGTATAAAAAATTTTCAATTACCTGTTATCTTCGTCTTCGTACAAGAGGAATTATTAAAACGAAGTTTTCGTTCATAAAAATGTTTACTATTTTCTTTTAAATATTTTTACAAATGATACATTTGGTTTCTTTGAGCGCCTGTTCTAAATAAACTCCTAATATTAAAATATTCATTGCATTAACTTTGCTATTACATTCTTGTAGGCGTTAAAAAGACAAGTCATTTTAGAACTAAAAATCATCGTCATTATCATCAGCCTATATACGTCCCACAGATGGGCAAGAGCCTCCTCTATAACTAAGAGGTCACAACGCTTAGTCCACAACGCAGGCTAGTCCCGGTTGGCGGATTACACACCTAAGAACTTTTAGGTGAGTAGATTTCCTCACGATGTTTTGAATTACCTTATAAGTTATAATTCAATGTGAATACGCTGATGAACTAAAAATAGCATTATATATACATTAGTATCATATTGGTGGAAAACCAACAAAAATAATTTCTCGTCTGCTAGTTTTTAACCATTTGCAATCAAGTTTCACAAAATTTTATGTACGCACCTGCTCCAAGTAAGCTTTGTAATAATTCACACGATTTGTGTCATCCAAGCCCGTTCCGCTCGAATAACCATTTTCTGTGACGATGAATTTTATATCACCGTATTTTTCCTTTAACCAAACCAATTGACGACGGAAGCCTTCGGGGTGTACCTGAAAGTGGTAGGTACCATCGTTAATTGTGGAGTTTTCATGCCATTCCTCTCTTCATATACCGAGGACCGGGAGTGTAATAAAGCTTTACCGAAGGTCAGTGTTTTGGCCAAAGATATTTTATCAATAATCACTGCCCAATTGGTCACGCGGCACGAAAGCGCCGTGCGTTTAAATGCCCTGTGTTTGCTGTAGATTGAGGCCGTTTTTTTTGTTTTTATTTCAGCAAAAAAATATCTAGCAGAAAGGAAACTGTAAATATGCCCGAAAATTGTCTTATATAGTAGGTGCGGCCAATAAGGCCTGTCGGGTAATAAGGCCTAAGTAACAGAAATACAACTTAAAATAATCCCCGCCGCCCAAAGTCACTGTCATAGGTAGCTAACAAACCAAGATGACGCCCCAAACATGTCAAGACGCCCTAGCTCGCACGCCGCTACCAGTGCGGTGTCATTCATCGTGGCCGGCAGACGATCAGCTCGAATTATAATATAACTGTCAAATCAAACGTAAGTAATTTTTGTAATATCACACTTTTCTATATTATTTTTCAGTTTTATTGTCTATTAGTTCATGCTTAAGAGGTGCTGTGGTGTTGAAATATTATAACTTAGACCGAATAATGTTATTTTTTAATTTTCTTTACAAAGTGGTTTATTACTCTCCTTTTTTAGCATCATGAAGACTCTTTTACTGTTTATTTTATCCATTTACAAATGTAATTATAATTGTTTTCTAATTGGTTTATTGTTTAAGGAACTATTTATAACCACAATGACCCCCAAGCGAGCATTGTGGTCTGAAGACGAGCTGTTGACGGCAGTCCGAGCAGTACAGTGTGGACGACTAAGCACGTACAAAGCTACCGAAAGGTACAAAATGCCTAGAAGAACGATATACGAAACGACCTCAAGATCGGTAGTTTAAAAAACCTCAGGTCGAAAACCTTTACTTAAAGACGAACAAGAGGCTGAGCTTGTGAGCAGAATTGTTGACGATAATAATTTGGAGTGTTCAGATTGTTCCTAATCAAAAAAAAAAAAAAATTTTTAAGTCTTTACTGTGATTATTGCATTATTATGATTTATGGATCTCAATGACCAAATATAAGAAGTTTATTTTGTTTAATTTTGTAGATAAAGCCTTAGGCCTTATTAACCTACCATATTTTAATAAGGCCTAAATATAGTGTTTTTAAAAATGTTTTATTTTGACTATGTTTATGGCAGTAATTGCCGTTTTTTGCTTATAATTAATAGTAATTGACATAAATGTTTAATTAACATTAAAATTTGTTAATTCGTTAAAATAGTTTTTGATTTATTTTAATTCCCGCTTAGCTAGGCCTTATTGGCCGCACCTACCTTAGCTGGCGAAGTACAGGTCCATAAATAGGTACACAATGCCTATCCCAGTGGCGGTACTTCCATAGAAGCCTAGCTTGCCTTACAAAATTTAGAATAAAAATCTTTAAGCTTTAAATCTTTATTTAGCAAAAGTTACTTGAGATATAAATGAGAATATCTTGACCCCACAATAAACAATTATAAACTAGACATTACAAAATGACGTCTAACGCTTTTGGGCTTCTATGGAAGTACCGCCACTGCCTATCCCTCTGAGGCTGCAAGCGTCAGTCTGTAAGTTATACCCAAAAATAGGATGAGTTACTAACGTAAAACCAGAATGAGGCTGTAGTCTCCCAGTCTGGATGCTTTTCGAACTTAGCGCCGATGTCAGACGCGTCTCCCAGTGGGTAGGCGTTCAGAGTCTCTCCTTCATTCGCTTTACGGACCAGCCTACTTGTATATTGATTGAACGCATAGTAGTCGAATGTTCCTGAAATAATAATAATAAAAAACACTCGAAGTAGTGATGGCCTCGAGGATTAGGTGCGCTATCGATAATCTCGGCGGTCTCGGGTTCAAACTCCAGGCACACACCTCTGACTTTTCCACGTTATGTGTATATGTATTTACAATTAATTATCACTTAATTTAACGGCGAAGAAAAACATCGTGAGGAATACTGCACACTCTAAAAGTTCTTAGGAGTTTCTTAGGTGTGTAATCCGCTTACCCGCACTAGGCCAGCGTGGTGGAATAAGTCCTAAACCCACTCAGTTGTAGAGGAGGCCGTATATGGGCTGATGATGATGATGATGATTAATTGAGAAGATAACAAAATTGACTCCTTGATTTATATTTGCGTGTGCGTGCACGTATGCGTTTGCATAACTGTGTATGTCCTTATAAGTGTGTTAAAGCCTAAATGTGGATATGTTATGCTCACCTCTGACTAATTCAATCTCTTTCTTGGTGAATGGTGGTAGAGTTGACCGCTTGTATCCCTTCCTCTTACTAGCTTCAGCTATAGCTTTTTCAAGGGCTGGAGGCCAACCGCCTTCTTTGGAATATATTGGATGGGAGTAACGCCCAGCCTAAAACATGATTTATTTAATACATTAAATAAATAAATAGACCCAAAAGTCACATACGTAGTTCTGATCCAACACTAAAATACGAGTATTAAATCGTGGGTATCAGAAACTACGAGAGACTTTTCGGTCTCACAAACACCCAGACCCGAAACAAATATTTGTGGGTCCCACAAACATTTGTTTCGGTGCAGAAATCGAACCCGCAGCCTCTCGTTTCGCAAGCTGGTATTTAGTTGACTGCGCCACACTGTCTTATATAACAATCTTAAAAAATCACTTTTACCCGTGATCATTTGTAAATATTAAAAAAGTTATACCTGTTGGTAGTTTTTGATAGTCCTTCGGCACTCTCACAATCTACTAGGATTAAAAGTATCCTATAATTTTCTCCTGGGTCTATCAAAATCTATATAATTTGTAATGTGAAAACGTAAACTGACTTTTGAATTTAATACACGCTAGGATTCTTGTCTAATGTTGTCTCGTTAGACCTACCGCTACCCAGCGAGGCTAAGGCCTTAAACACTCTCAGTTGTAGAGGAGGCCCGTGCCCAGCAGTAAGACGTATTGATGATGTGAGTAGACCTTACCATAAGCTCTCTAGCCAGTTCAGCCACGTCTTCGTCTTCCGGAGTGATCGGGTCGTACCACATCAAATGATTTGCCAATGAAACTTCACCTGAAATTAATTGTGGAGTTAGTTATGCTTATGATTCTTCTATGTTTTTTATCGAGTGACAATATATGGACATACGTCTTGACTTTTTGAAGTTATGTGTGTATTCACAATGAATTATTATGTATTTTAACGGTGAATGAAAACATCGCGAGGAAACCTGCACACCTAAAAGTTCTTAGGAATTTCTTAGGTGCATTAGTCTGCCAACCCGCATTAGAACAGCGTGGTGGACAAAGGCCTCAACCCTCCCAGTTCTGGAGTAATCCCGTGCCCAGCAGTGGGACGTATATGGGCTTGTGATAATGATGATGGTATTTTAAAATACTTTTTGTCACAGATCCTGTAATGATTTGAATAAAATACGTCATATGAGCTGATGATGATGCTTGGACAGCACCGTATAAACCATCTGGTATGCTATTGTTTCTTAGCTGCATAAGTAGTAAAATAAAGCACTTACCGTGGTATTTCGCCCTAAATTCCTCATCGTATACCCTCCAAGCTTTCGCATGAGCCATTATCACATTCTTGGAGCACAAATACGCGGCTACATCAGGAAAATGGATTCCCGGTGCAAATATTCCCATTTCGTATGAAACATCGCAAATCACTAGAGGTTCGTTGATGGTGATCCAGGTCTTGACCCTGTCTCCGAAGTGGGTGAAGACCACGCGAGCGTAGTCCGCGAACCAATCGGCGATGACAGGGTTGATCCAACCACCTGGAATTTGGTAGCAAAGAAATGTGTGGAAGTGTTAACTAGTAGGGATCCCTATTTTGGCTAGGGATCGTTTAACTAACAGAAATATTGGCCTTAAAAGCATTATACTCAAGTGTGAGGTGGCTTTCCCCTCGACAAAAAAAGGTGGACTCAGTGATGGCTGCCATATCGTGACGGATAATTTCTTTCAAATGCGCCAGGAAGTCGGTTTATTGGCATAAACTTTAGATTAAAGATCATCATCATCATCAGCCCATATACGTCCCACTGCTTGGTACGGGCCTCCTCTACAACTGAGAGGGTTTAGGCCTTATTCCACCACGCTGGCCTAATGCGGGTTGGTAGATTAGATTAAAGATAGCCCCATAGAAAAAAGTCCATAGGGATTAAATCAGGACTGCATGGAGGTCAATTTATGTCACCTCTCCCGGAGACCAATTTGCTTTAGAAAATTTCACGAACTCGTGACAGAGTCGTATTGGACGTGTGTGACGTTGCTCCGCCGCCCTGCTGAAACCATGTTCTTTGGTTATAGTCAGAAAAGCTTTACAGTTCAAGGACCAAGAAGATTTGCCTGATGGAGTTGGCGTGTCATGATGGTGCGTGTGAGGTAGAACACAAATGATGAAGAACACTTGTATAAATGCATTATATTTTTGGGAGCATATTAGGTATGCACAGTACAACGTTCAGAGAGCGACTGCCCGCTTATTACGAATATTATTAATGATGAATCTAATATTGATTATTGCATCACCCAAAGTGGTGTGATTGCTTAGTGGTCAATTGTCTATAAAAGGTATGTAATATGTAGGCACAAAGACATTAACATCTCCACATTAACGCTCTGAATTCACTGAAACTGCACACTTTTCGTCTTCAAAAAAGTAATGGCCAATAATGAGTGCCGTATATAGCCTTTTCTGGGCCCCGTGGGATCTTCTATTTTTTTAAAAGATATTATAGGTCTGTACTACTGCGCCCCTAGTGCTCGATACTAGATTTATGGCCGAATACTGAAACGCTACTTAATCTGAGGGTGACTTATATTTATGTGGCTGTTATAATTTAAGCGGTATATATTAAGTATAATGTCATGTAAAAGAACTTTTTGTGGTAATGTTGCCATTTATGGAAATTTGAGTCGGCATTAGTTAATCACAGTTTTAAAACCGATAAATTATGTTTCAGTTTACCGCTTAAAATATAACAGCCACTTAAATATAAGTCGCCCTCAGATTAAGTACCGTTTCAGTATTCGGCCATTAATTAATTTGCAAGTAGTCGTTGTCACTAAACCATTAAACGATTTTTAACGACTCACCCAAGTCCTGAAGACTCTGCGGCAGGTCCCAGTGGTACAAAGTGACCATAGGCTCGATGCCTTTCTCCAGAAGACCGTCAATGAGGTCGTTGTAGTAGCGGAGTCCATCTTCGCTGATCTTGTTGGCGAACCCGTTCGGCAGCAGCCGCGGCCAGGATATGGAGAAGCGGTAGAAGTGCAGGCCCAGCTCAGCGCACATCTCTACGTCTCGTCGCCACAGGTGGTAGGAGTCGCATGCCACGTCACCGGTAGATCCATCAGCGATAAATTGAGGATTCTCATGGACAAATTTGTCCCATATGCTTTCGCCTTTATCTATTTAAAAGTATTTGGACTTTGTAGGTTGTATTACTTACATATAAATGAAAAGTGTGTTTAAACGTTAAGATCTCAGGCACTAACATATGGATTTGAAATAAAAAAAATTACAAGAATCGCCGTCGATGATGTACCTATATATTACACATTGTGTTTTTACATAGGTATATTAATCTAAGGTTACTCATATTTTATCAGTATTGTTTCAACTTATTTCTCTGGAAAATCCTTGGAATGTTTTGAAATACATATGAATTTACATGTCATCGCGGTAGTGCGCCGTCAACGCAAACCTTTTTGAAGAACGGCTCTATGGTTATCGTCAATCTAGCGGAGCGTCGTGTCTATGGCGGCCATCTTGGCGGCACAGTTCATTTGCCACGAATCGCTTTCAAATTAGAATTTAATAAAGTGGATTGTCTATCTAATTCGAATTACATGTAAAAGGAATGTTTGTTCTCTCTCTGTAATTGAAACTGATTTGTAACAAACTTAATATCAATCATTTGGCTCTGATTCCGGAAGACTCCCACTCTACCAAAGATGATTTGTAAAGAAGACGCCATCTTTTGCGTTTAGGTACATACATTTAAGAAAGAAATTTTTGTAAACGAAAAAAAAAAAGTTAATTTGTTGACGATTACGTAGTACCTAAACATTTTGACTTTCAAAAAGGATTCTTCCTTTGATTTTTAAATTGCTCTGAAGCCATGACTTATTTATAATTATAATTATCTTTAAATTGAACTGCATTCACGCTTATCATCAGATGCAAAAAATTTGTCAGAGGAAAAAAATGTATTTTGATTGACGAAATGCGTCAGCGTGTCGAATTATGATTCAAATTAAGTTTAATATTACATATGTACTTACTACATATAACATCATTAAGATTTACATTACAAGCATAAAAAATGTGTCATTTACCTTTCCACGTTTATTAATGGTATCTAAGGAATTTAGCCTTTATTTTCATTTAGCCTTCATTTAAAATTTTATAAAGATATTTAGCAAGTAATAACGTTAGTTTTTTAATAACTGTTTAAATAAAAATTAATCAGTCTTTCTTTGACTTACCTTGGGCAATAACTAAGCTTTAGTTATGAATCAGGACAAACAAGTACCGACTATCTATTTATGTCATATGTATAAAGCTAAAAAACACGTATTCCTCTATTTTAAACATTTCATTTCGTTATAATCATTAATAAACTTCGAGATTATTATGTCTAGGGTTGATGCAACAAATACTTACCGCTGGCGTTCCAAGCGCCTTCTACCTGGTAGGCAGCTGACGCGGCTCCGAACTTGAACCCTGGTGGGAAGTCCAGCTCGCCGAGACATGCTGCAGCACCCAGCAAGCTGAGAATGTAAATAGTTTATATTTATAGTCTCTGAATGTCCTTGGATTAATATTATTTCGACTCTCTCGTGATCCTACGTGTGACACTCTAGTACCAAGTGTTTGCCGTAGTATCTTAAGGTCCCAAGTTTGATATAAAATTACAATTAACGATTAGGCAAAGTGTAGAATAGAATAGAATAGAAATAAACTTTATTGTACATACACAGGAAGACAAAAGAAAAAAAGAAAAAAAATACATATTCAAAACACAGAATGCACGTACAAAGAGCGGTCTTATCGCTTTAAGCGATTGATTTTGGTGATAATTGGCAAGAAATTAGAAAGTCGCCTAAGGGAAACAGCCGATGCAAAACTTTTCGACTGATTTCTGAAACGTAGGTTCTCCACAATAGTTCTCTATCAAGGACAACACCCAGACTCTAAATTTGAAAAAGACTATAGAGTCTTGTTTAATCAAGCATGTATTAAAGTCTCCCATAATGATAGTTTGATCAAAGTTACCAGAGGAGTTCTCTAGTAGTTCTTCAAAAGAAGAAAAAAAATTGACATGCAATGACGGGCAATAATATACGCCCAGAAGAATTTTGGTGTGGGCGAGAGTCACTTCAATAAGAAGATGCTCTCCACCATTTGGCGGAGGGGGTTGCGCAGTCATACTTATAATAGAAAAAGGAATGTTACTACGAAGATAAATGGCTACACCACCACCTGCACCACTGGCCCGGTCATTACGTATCAATTGGAAACCTGGTAAAGAGTGAGACGTCGAAGGAAGACAAGGTTTCAACCACGATTCCGAAATCAATATGGCGTGGATATTTTTATGATTAAATGTTGCCAGCATATCGGAATAATGTGCCGGAATACTCTGAGCATTGATATGTAGTATATTAATTTTTTTAAGGCAACCGATAAACACAGAGTTAATTGAGTCTTCGAGAGAGGGTATACTGCTATAACTATCAATGCTTTCATCTGAGGTAACTGATGAGGAACAGGACAAATATTCATTGCTGTCATTTAAATTGCTGCTATGTAACATATAAATTGAAATATTTTTACGTTATTATAAATAAAATAAATAAAAATAAAAATATTTTAAAATTATTCAAGCTTATTCACCTGCCAGTTGTGTATAACATTTAAAAATTTAAAATAATAAAAATGTAACAAAACCACACAAAATCATAATAAAAATTAAAAAAACAAAAGAAAAATGCTTTTATACTGACCACTTAAAAAGAAAAAAACAAGAAATCAATAATGAATGCTTAGAAACTCACATTCACTAGTATTGGACATGAAACACAATTTTAATACAAACAGTCATAACTGAGGGTAAAATAAAAATTAATTTGTTGATATCAACAAGAAGTGTCAGATTCGCCAGTAATGCGATAAGTCAGTACGAGGTATCGCAAAGTATCTTAACAACAGATAAAACTTAAAATTAACAATACGCAACTATTTTTTAATTGTCGCACCTCGTCTGGTCTTCATTGGAGCTGTCATACGACCACCTGCTGCTTCCTTGGTTGCGGTTGTCGTCTTCACAGGCACAATGGCATCGAGTTCCTTCATAGTGTTGACGCGATGTCGCACATTGTCAGGCCCGAGAACATAAATGTTGCCCTCACGCGTCCAACATTTGGTGACTCCAAACATTTTTCTCGCCGACATAAAAATGTCATGTCGAGTTTTTGTGAGAAATTCCGATAATGTGATTCCTGAACCTTTGAGATTGGTTTTGGAAGACCACAATTTATCTCGAAGAAGCAAGTCATTTACTTTGAATAAGATTGGACGTGGTTGGCTCGCAGTGCTGCGGCCCAATCTATGACAACGAGTGAGTTTGTCTGCCGTGAATTCAGATAATCGAAGAGTCTCCGTGACGCATTTGACAACTTTGACTGCCTCGTGGTCTCGCGGTACAAGTATGTGCCGTGCGATCTAGAGGTCCTGGGTTCGATTCCCGGGTCGGGCAAAGTGTTATTGGGTTTTTCCATTAGGAAATTCTCGGTAACAGCACGGAGTCTGGAAATGTGCCCGAAAAACGGCAATGGGTTCGCCCCCTATTACGTGGGACTGATACATGCTTGGCGAGGTGTGTGTGCAGAAATGCACCTCTGCCTACCTCTTCGGGGAATACAGGCGTGAGTTTATGTATGTATGTGTATGTGTGATATCAGGAAACACTCACTGGCAGGTACTGTAACTTCTATTTACATTTACACATAATAAACACTTGCAAATACAGTAAAAAACAATATTAAATTTCAAAAACAACGTATGACACTTTAGCACCCAACGAGAAAAAAAATTATTATATGTATTTTTTTATTAAGAAATTTTCTACATCACGGAGACTGTATGTGTATATGATCCCAAAAATGGCAATACACTGGTGAGCAAAGGAGTCTTAAGTAGTATGTCTAGTCTTAGGACTTAAATCACTTTTGGCGACGCGTAGGTGCAGAAGTGCACCTTTGCTTACGCCTACATAGATGCAAGCATCTTTATCTGGGTGTAGTGTATGTGTATAAATTAATTAAGCAATGTATCATTTAGATCGACTTGTCTTCGCGTCGGCCAATTGACTGGATAAGTTTCAGCTACCGCCAACGCCCTGCGGCTAGTCACGTGACGAGCGCGGTCCCCCGCTTCCATCAGTCCACTCGCGAGGACAAACCCAATGATCGACACCGTATTTACGGGTCGCATAGATCCCCACTATAGAAGGGCTAAGGCCCAGTTTCTTGTTTTTATCACAGGGCCTCTTTTAGTAGAGGTTGTTCTGTGAGAGACCTTTCCGGTCATCGGCCCGACATGTCCTTGTCACTCCTTTATTCGAGGACAAGCGGGAAGGCGCACTGTAATTAACTAGCCTTCCCATACACAGTTGACAATCTACCGTAAAACTGTTTGTTTTGTTGTTGTTTTATCACCGTTTATCAATTTATCGCAATGCATTGATATTTATATCATTGTTCACGCAATTTTTTAGATAAATTTTATTTTTAGGCCAATGATAGGTACTTTATCGATAATCTTTGTGTAGTAACGTCTAATCAACTAATGTAATTGTTTTTCGTTGTTAATTAAATATTGGATGATACGGAAAAAACAATTTAGAGAACCAAGTCAAACCAAGGAACCAAGACTCGTAGTGTGGGGTCAGAACTATGTATGGATTATTATCAATAAAGAAAACATTCATCACTGACTTATCAAACATAATAGCGTTAAGAAAACGATAATCGCTAATTATTTCGCCAGTATGTAACAGGAATATTAAGAAGTGTCTCTGTTGTAATACAAACAGCCCTCAGGCACAACTGTAGTATATTCCAATTATAACAAAAATAGCTATTCACTTGCGCTCGCTCGTTTCTACTTTAATTCCCACTGGTCGTTTGAGTGACATTCGAATCAGTACACCTTCTTCATCATCATCATCATCATCAGCCCAAATACGTCCCACTGCTGGGCACGGGCCTCCTCTACAACTGAGAGGGTTTAGGCCTTAGTCCACCACGCTGGCCTAGTGCGGGTTGGCGGACTACACACCTAAGAAATTCCTAAGAACTTTTAGGTCTGCAGGTTTTATCACGATGTTTTCCTTCACCGTTAAAGTACGTGTTAATTCATTGTGAATACACACATTACTTCGAAAACCTTCTTCATATTTAACAGTAACAAAACAATAAAAAAGTCAATAGACCTCCTGAATAAACCATTGTTATTCAATTATATTTCACAAATATTTATACAAAATACTAAAAAAAACATTTGAATAAACCAAATTTATTACAAATAGTAGCCATTATTCAGTACTACTAAATGAATGAAAATTTAATACTTTTAATTTAATTTGTCAAGGAATGAATAATCCTTTTTTTTAAAGGAAATCTGACAATACTCAAAAATTTCTTTTCAAACCATTGATAAATATAATGCTATCCATTTGTAAAATGGCGAGCGCGCATAATCATACTTAGTAATTATGAAATCAATATTTGCTTAGACAATAGAATATGTTAGAACGCCTTGTTGTCTCGCGGCACAATCAAGATGGTTTCTTTCAATGTTATATATTAAATTCATTGTGAATACAAGCATAACGTCGATAAGGCAGAGGTGTGTCTGGGGTTTGCATCCGGGTCGGGTAATGTAAATTTCGGTTCTATGCTCTTCTGAACCGGAAAACTGTGAAAACCCTTTGTGTATAAACGTGTGTCTCCCCTTACCTAATGGTTTTAAAATAATATTTTATACGTAAAAAAAAACCGAGATCGAAAACTAAGACTGGTAATAGTTACGATGATTACACATCGACGTTAAAAAAACCCGACAAAAAAAAACCGACTGCCTCGTGGTCTCGCGGTACAAGTATGTGCCGTGCGATCTAGAGGTTCGATTCCCGGGTCGGGCAAAGTGTTCTTGGGTTTTACATTAGGAAATTCTCAGTAACAGCATGGAGTCTGGAAGTGCGCCCGAAAAGCGGCAATAGGCTCGCCCCCTATTACGTGGGACTGATACATACCTGGCGAAATGTGGGTGCAGAAATGCACCTCTGCCTACCCCTTCGGGGCATACAGGCGTGAGTTTATGTATGTATGTACTTGTGGTTGTTGGGAAAACGTCAAATTGTTTATTCTTTGTCTGGATTATTTTAACGTCAATATGTCAAAAAGCGTGTGCAATAAAAAATGTATTTAACAACACTTACGTCAATAACACTATATTTTGTGACACGTCCATTTTGTGTCACACACACACACACACACACACACTTGAATAAAAGTCTCACCTAAATAAGACTGCTTTGAAGAAAATCATGTCGATGAATGACCAATGATTCGGGTTTCGGGCGTACCTACCGTACACACGAATTTAATGGCGTGTCCGTTTGTTCCGACACTTTCAATCTTACTTATAAGCCTCGGGGTCTCGCGGTGCGTCTGCGCCGTGCAATCTAGAGATCTTAGGTTCGATTCCCGGGTCGAGCAAAGTGTACTTTTGGGTTTTTTCATTAGGAAATTCTCAGTAACAGTAACAATGTGCCCGAACAACGGCAAGGCTCGCCCCCTATTACGTGGGATGAAAAAACAATTGGCGAAATGTGGGTGCACAGATGCATCTCTTATCTCTCATCATCATAAGCCCATATACGTTCCACTGCTGGGCACGGGCCTCCTCTATTGGCGGACTACACACCTAAGAAATTCCTAAGAACTTTTAGGTTTTAGGAATACACACATAACTTAGACAAGTCAGAGGTGTGTACCTGGGGTTTGAACGCGCGACCGTCGAGATTTTCGACGGTGTGCCTTAAACTCGAGGCCATCACGACTTTTTTGTACACTTTGTTGCGGAGAAATTCCTAACTAAATGTCGTAATTACACCTGATCTTGGAATCAAATTTCGGACCTTTTGATCGCAATATAGTAGTCAGGCAGAATTAAACAAATGTACAAGTCAAGTCGTGTGCTGTGAGCATATTTTGTTATCAGCTCGTACCTCTGCAAACACATATTATTGACGACAATAGTTTTATCTAATATTTGGATATCTCTAGGACTTAAATATTAATGTAAACAGTAACAAGATTATAAATCACTATCACAAGATTTTACTATCACAAGACTTAGGTGGACTTTACAATTATATTCATTAGCGTATCTTGTTGTCACACATACATTTTACGAGTAAAACATTTTGCCTACATCATTTATTTTATAATTTCTACATTTACATTAATTTTGACCGCCCACTCTATTCTTTCTCTCCAGTCCATCTAACGGACTGCCTTGAGGTCTCGCGGTACAAGTATGTGCCTTGCGATCTAGAGGTCCTGGGTTCGATTCTTGGGTCGGGCAAAGTGTTTTTGGGTTTTTCCATTAGGAAATTCTCAGTAGCAGCACGGAGTCTGGAAATGTGCCCGAAAAACGGCAATAGGCTTGCCCTCTATTACGTGGGACTGATACATACCTCTGCCTACCCCTTCGGGGAATACAGGCATGAGTTTATGTATGTATGTATGTCGATCTAACGGTTGCCTGGAAGAAATCGCCGATAGCGATAAGGCCGCCAATTGTGACATTACCTTACTTATACTTATGTTGTTTTTATTATATGGTGTACAATAAAGAATATGTAAATAAATACATAGATATATAAATAACACCTGCATGTAAGTGGTAGGCAGGGATGCATATCTGCACCTACGTTTCGCCAATTGTAGTAAATTTAAAATCACATGACAATTTGCCGAACCTCTTGAACCACTAGATTTTAGATAAAATGTCGCACTCTATTTCCATAGGACCAACAAGCCAATATTTTCCTTCTTACATAACATAAACTCACGCCTGTATTCCCCGAAGGGGTAGGCAGAGGTGCATTTCATTACAAATTTACAAAAATACATTTCCTTTACTCTTGATAATAATAAACTATAGATGTAAAAAAAATAAGAATAAAAATACTGTCTTGTGGTCCCGCGGCGCAAGTATGTGCCGTGCGATCTAGAGGTCCTGGGTTCGATTCCCGCGTCGGGCAAAGTGTTATTGGGTTTTTCCATTAGGAAACTCTCAGTAGCAGCACGGAGTTTGGAAATGTGCCCGAAAAACCAGCGATAGGTTCGCCCGCTATTACTTGGGACTGATAAGTACCTACCTGGTGAAATGTGGATATGAATACAGGCGTGAGGCTATGTATGTATGTCATATAATATTTTAATATTTTAATTTTTAATGGTTTACTTTATAAAAAGAGTCTTGTGAAAGTTTTTTGCCATTTTGCAATACATTAATCAAAAGTTTAAAATGTTAAGGACATTACATAACATTTTTATTTATAAGATAATATTACACACATATTAACATCAATTATTTTAATTTCCACAGAAATGGCCTTGCATTTTTTTAAATTAATCAAAATGATTTTAGTTGATTTGAAACTTACATATATTTTTAATAGATTAATAGAGACATGCAAAAACAATTATTCAAATCTGATTGGTGTTTCTTTCTATCTCAAAGTTCCAATAAACAAATTGTTGACCTTTATATTAATCTTTATATTATGACCGCTGCAAAAAAGTGACTCATAATTTCGCAATCTTTCACTCATATACAGAAATTATAAGTTAACTCGTGCAATAAATAAATAAATAAATACACCCAACAGTCACATACATAGTTCTGACCCCACACTAGGATACAAGTCCTGTGTCGGGGGTATCAGAAACTACGAGAGACTTTTCACTCTCACAAACACCCATGATGAAATACTTGTAGATAACACAAACATTTGTCTCGATGCGGGGATCGAACCCGCGGCCTCTCGTTTCGCAAGCTGGTGTCTAGCCAACTGCGCCACGGGGCTGTCAATTACGGGCTGCTATTACGTGGGACTTATACATAGTTGGTGAAAATTGGGCGCAGAAATGCATCTCTGCCTTAGTTATTTAAGAGCGACTCTTATAAACACCCTAAATGGTCTATTATTGGAATAGATTTGGAAGAGAAGGATTGTTGGTTGAAATTAGTGTTAGGTTTTATTAAGTCTTAGGTCTTGGATTGTGCACAGCTTTGTTCCTGATAATACTCTTGTAGTAGTCCGCAGAAGCTCGGGGGCTACGGGTTCGTTCCGTCGAGTTGAAGTCCACGTGATAAAGTCCGAATTTGAGCCTGAAATTTTATGACCGTTAGTGTAATGAAGATTGTCCTAACGCAAAGATGTGAATTCTTCAAAGTGAGACTGAATTTTATCTATGTAGGTACCAAGATGTAAACTTTTTTGTAAGGTTTAAAGGTTGTGTCTTGAAAAACAAAGGCACCCAAGAGGCACACATTTAGAGAATTCTACTATAATCACGACAGTATCACCGAAAATGTTGGCAGAGGTGTATCAGTATAGCTATCTAGTCTAATTTCAGGCTCGTTTTCTAGTCCCGTTAAATATTGTCTGAATCAGTTAAATGTCAAATACATCACTTAGATTCCGTCGTTTTTAAATTTTTATCTACGACCCAGTTCGGAATGCAGACATTATTAGAGAAGAGCGGGCAAGAAACTCTAGTGTTGCTAAATATACAGAATTAATAAATATACAGAATTATTACAATATCCAAATCAGAGCAGTTCATTTATTGAAGCATAGCAATAAATTTAAAAAGTCGTGATGGCCTCGAGGTTTAGGCACGCGGTCGAGAATCACGACCGTCGCGGGTTCAAACCCCAGGCACACGCCTCGACTTTTTGAAGTTATGCGTGTATTCACAAAGAATTACCACGTATTTTAATGGTGAAGGAAAACATCGTGACGAAGCCTGCACACCCAAAAGTTCTTAGGAATTTCTTAGGTGTGTAGTCCGCCAACCCGTGGTGGATTAAGGCCTAAGATGTAGAGGAGGCTCCGTGCCCAGCATTGAGACGTATGTATATGGGCTGATGATGAATAAATATGATAATAGGTCAGTAGCATAAGATCGTCCACAACAAAGACATTGAAATATGGCTAAATGCTATTTTAAACAGGATATGCGAAGAAACAATACCAAAACTTTATAGCGCGGCAAAGATATGACTCCACAATAATCTTAAAAAATCAGAGGTTATGTATCGACAATACTCGCCCTTAATTCTTAAAGCCAGCACGCAATATCAAAATGTATTACCTAGTGTCATTCCATTCAAAAGAATCCATCAGAGACCAGTAGGAATATCCAGTGATATTGGCACCGTCTTCAAATATCGATAGCCATACCTGAAACATGAAATAATAATAAATAGAGGACAAATAATGAATAAGAATTCGTAATGAAGTGAAGAATGAATTAGCACGCTAATGTGGAAGTGGCTCGGCCATGTCTGCCGACGGACGGACGGCCGTTGGAGCAGACAAGTGTTGGAATGGAGACCGCGCTTAGGTAGACGTAGTTTAGGACGTCCTGCAGCACGATGGTCACTTGAGAAAGGTGGCGGGTAGCGGATGGATAAGGGCTGCTTAAGACCGGGATGGTTTGTCGCCTACTTGGGGAGGCCTTCGTTCAGCAGTGGACCGCGATAGGCTGAGAATAGAATAGAGGACAAATAAAGAGTTCTTGTGTGGAGCATGTATGAAGAAATTAATGTCAGTTGAGGATGCGAAATAGGTGTGTTCGGACCGTAGTAGCATTCGGCGCTCTATAGTCTGTTCCCACCCCTATGGAAGATAAGCGGGAAATACACCCATCAGAAACATATATACAGGGTGTATACAACCATCGGTATTAAATGTATGCGGTTTGTATGGAAAACGTCAAATTTTTTATTTTTTGTCAGAATTTTCTTTAACGCCAGGGGGTTTGTAATCACCTTAGCTTTTACCTGCCTTGGTTTCCGATCACGGTCTGAATACACCCTGTATAATTGAAACTCTGCAATAAAACCTTGTGTTTTTCCTTCTTGTGACGTAAATATCAAAATCAAGGAGAGTTTTTTATGTCTGAAAGTTAATTTTTCGAAGGTTGATGGTATTCTGTAACATTAACTACTGTTTATCCCGGGAATTGCTAGTTCATGAGGGATTATGTAAAAGCGAACAACAGGAATTGATTTTTGCCATTGGAATTAATTCTGAAGTGCAAGGAAAATAAAGAAAAAGTTTTTATTGTATAAATAGAACTTCAAGTGACGTGATACTCCTATCTCTTACTCGATACAGCCATGCCTTTCCACTCGAATGTTTCTTGACGCCATGCTTAAAGGACCCAAGGTATAAGAAAGATTGCGTGACGGCTTACTTGTTCCAAGTAACTGTAGATGTAATCCATTCTGTCGAAATCGTTCATAGCTCCTGATGTGGTGTATCCGTTCTCAATGATTATGAACTCCATATCTCCATATTTCTCACGCATCCAAGCTATTTGCCTGCGCAAGCCTTCAGGGTGTATCTGTGGACAAATAGAATTCACTTTTTGATATCTATATGAGATGCCTCGTTGGACTAATGGAATTTGTGTGTGAAGTGGGCTCAAGAGATGCCGTTGGAATAATAGTGTTATTAGTTTCGTTCGTAAGGAAATTATTAGTAGCAGCACGGAATTTGAAAATGTTTGTCGTAACGGCATTAAGCTATTTTTTGTGGAGTTTCAAATATAGCCGACGAAATGTGCTATAATACATCACTCATTCATTATCATCATAATCATCATCATTATCATCATCATCATCATCAACAACAACATTATCGGCTGACTTTTGAAGCGCTCTGTCAGAAGCGGCCTGTATCCAGCGGCTTCCCGTGATTTTCACTACATTGCCAGTCCATCTTGAGTGTGGATGTTTTGTCACTCTTTAGGTAAACTGAATGAATCTTTTGGTCAATATCATATAACCACGGTTAGAAGCGGTAGAACCAAGGCGTGGTCTGACGTTATTGCGATACGAAATGGCTGGCTTAACCAGCCTCGAACCACTGGCAGTCTCATTAGGAATGATTCATTCATAGTTTGGGATTTTTCTTTTTATATTTTTTCATCACGTACGGTCAAGATGCTGACGAAAAGTCTTACATAAAAAATTGGTGAGAAAGTGGATGGCCAGGCAGGGTTTACTTCAATAACTATGTCCAGCTCGACGATGCCATCCAAGTAGTGAGGGCTGACGTCCTCCCCAGGAGTGGCGTGACGAGCCAGGAGGCTGCAGTAGTGGTTAAAAGCATAGTAGTCGTAAGTGCCTAGAAAGGAAAAAGAGATTTCGTAAGTGAATTAAATGATTTATCGGTCACTTAATAAATTTGTGCAATCTAAGGGTTTGATTTTAGAGTTGGCCAAAAAGTCATTGTGGGTTTTCTCATAAGGAAATTATCAAGTCCTCTGGAACTTTGTCCCGCCTAACCGTCATAGCTTCGCTAGCTACTTGGGCCTTAAAATAAAGTTGACGAAATATAGTTGTGAAAATACATCTTTGCTTATCTCTTCGCAGATAAATGGCGTCAGAATGAAAAAAAAACAAATATATGAAAAGTTTTTTATCACCAAACAGCACATGTCGATTGAATTCAATTGCCATAGCAACATTCCAGTCAGTCACGAAACATTCTATAATTTTACGAGTAACAGATAATGCCAATCAAATTCTACTCGTATATGTTATCTGAACTAATCTGAAGCACTAGATTTTGGCATTTGAGCGATAAATTCCTGAGTATTTTATTTTAATATAGTTCTATACATATTGTGTTTCTCATTTATTTATTTATTTTTTTACACTTTATACAATTAAAGACATAATTGTAAAGGTGGACTTAATGCCTAAGGCATTCTCTGCCAGTCGAACCTTGGGTGATGCAGAGATGATGCATAGTAGGTGTGCAAATAAAATCATTTATAAACATACACATACATAAGTATATATATAAATACACAAATTACAAACCAATATACTTTGGTAAAGAAAAGAAGTAATGAATTTAACGTAATAGTAGTTATAATAGTAAATATATAAATATAATATGAATATAAATACATACCAAAATACTATAATACATACATAACAAATATCTACTATTATGAAGATTCTGAGATTCTCTTTAGCAGCAACTCGCGAACCTTTGACTTGAACGACAGACGAGTCTTACACATCCTCATCTCTATTGTTATTTTATATCTCTATTCTATCTCATTTGTACCTGCTTGCGATCTTGGGTCAGAAATGAAATGTATGTAACGTATCCGCACTACTTTACTGTCTCTGCGATACAAGCCATGCTTAGTGCAGAGACCGTACGATAATCTAATAAGTATGTAAATATGTAACTGTACAAATGAATAAATTTGGGATCAAGTTCTAAAGGTCATTTTATCGTTTGTTGAATGTATCTATTTGTGTATAGCTTTAAATAGATATGTTGATATATTATATTGATTTATTTGATTTATTTGATATATTTTATTTAGTTGTATACCTATAGATTAATGGGAGTCTTTGATTCTCTGTTTGGACAGAATTGCGCTCACCCTCAGGTAAGGTGTTGTCACTTTGTTTTGTCAGTATAAAATGACAACCTGTGTTTAATTATTAAAAACACGAGATTGTTGGAGGTAACTGGTAAGCTGTACTTAAAGAAATTGAACCCTGAAAGCGTGGAAGAGTGCGTAGCCTGTTACACGAAAATCTTGTACAATTATAAAAGCTTTGATTTTTTCTGTTTTAAAATGTAAATGACGCGAACTTTGTAAAGTTCTGTCTACCTATTCAAGCATAGTATGTACACTACCGACAAAAAGTTTGGAAGCACTTTTAATACTCTCAATTATTATATTCTCAGCCTATCGCCGTCCACTGCTGAACGAAGGCCTCCCCAAGTAGGCGCCAACCATCCCGGTGTTGAGCAGCCCTTATACATCCGCTACCCGCCACCTTTCTCAAGTCGTCGGACCATCGCGCTGCAGGACGTCCTACACTACGTCACTGACATTGCCCGCAGGATTAGCACGCTAAAGTGGAAGTGGGCCGGCCATGTCTGCCGACGGACGGACGGCCGTTGGAGCAGACAAGTGTTGGAGTGGAGACCGCGCTTAGGTTAACGTTTGTAAAGAATAATCGCAAAACTATTTGACGGATTTGAATTATTTTGGATATGGACATAGGTGAAAACTTCTGGAGTAACATAGGCTATATTTTTTTAATTACACGCGGGTAAGGAGTGCCCCGAATCGATATGAAACACATATACACTACCGACAAAAAGTTTGGAAGCACTTTTAATACTCTCAATTACTTTAGAAATAATATAAGATATAGTATTATTTAATGAAGAATGATTAGGTACTTAATTAAAACAACAATTAAACTATGAAACAAAACCATATTATTATTACTAAAATAATGTTATATTTTATTACAACATCGATAAAATTTATTATTATCAATTTGCTATTTGTTTTTACAAAAATTATAAGTGCTTCCAAACTTTTTGTCGGTAGTGTATGTAGTTTAAGATATTATCTTGGTTTTACTTACCCTTAACAAGTTCTCTCTCTTCTTCAGTGAAGGGGGGAAGTCTCGGTTGCCTGAAACCCAGACGAGCCCCGTACGCATTTACACCCTCTTCTATGGCTGGAGGCCAGCCTCCCTCTTTGGAGTATATAGGTTGAGTGTATTTCCCAACCTAAGGACATACAGAGTGTATTCAGATTCGGAAACTAAGGTAGGTAATAGCTAAGGTCATTACAAGCCTCCCGGCGTTAAAGAAAATCCCGACAAAAAAATAAAATTTTGACGTTTTCCTTATTTTATTAGGAACTATTTTATTAGGACTGCCTCGTGGTCTCGCGGTACAAGTATGTGCCGTGCGATCTAGAGGTCCGTGGTTCGATTCCCGGGTCGGGCAAAGTGTTATTGGATTTTTCCATTAGAAAATTCTCAGTAGCAGCACGGAGTCTGGAATTGTGCCCGAAAAACGGCAATAGGCTCGCCCCCTATTACGTGGCACTGATACATACCTGGCGAAATGTGGGTGCAGAAATGCACCTCTGCCTACCCCTTCGTGGAATACAGGTGTGAGTTTATGTATGTATGTTATGTCAAATTTTTTTATTTTCCCAAGCTATATCTCCGTAACGCTAATCTTGCCAATTGGTCCAATGGTATAGACGTCAAAGGGTTACAGAGAAAACTAAATTCTATTTTCAGCATTGGAACCCGATCGTAAATCGTTGCAGTCTGTATCCCCGAAAAAGAAGGCAAAGATATGATCTACACCAATGTGGGCGAATCTATCACCGTTTTTTGGATCACATTCTCCGTTTTGTTGATGAAAATTTTCTTGACTTATTTTTAGACTAGGTAGACTCATTTTTTCTCCATCCGGGAATCGAAAACAGATTTATTCTGCATGCTTTCCGCATACATTTGTTGTGGATTGATACCAATTTCTCCTGCGAGTATAAAAATAATGAAAACTTACAACATATTGTACAGAAAGTTCAGCTGCATCTACATCAGACTGCGTTTTTGGTTCATACCATATCCAATTGTTACATATGGACACCTTACCTGGAAAAGAGTAATTATTTAAAAAAATAAAAAAAAAATTGTCTTCAATTTTTTTTTTTTTTATTACAGTTTCAAAAAAGAGTCGTTGATAGTAAAATTAAAATATATAGTATCCAGTGGCGGTACTTCCATAGAAGCTCAAAAGCGTCACACGTTAATTGTGTAATGTCTAGCTTATAATTGTTTATTGTGGGGTCTTTAATTAAAAAATACTTTTGTTAAATAAAGATTTAAAGCTTAAGGAATATCATTCGGAATTTTTAAAGGCAAACTGGGCTTTAGGGCTTCTATGGAAGTACTGCAACTAATAGTATGGATTCATAGGCAGAAAGTACAATGATTTGTTTTAGCAGTTCATAAGTGATCCAACAATTAGTAACTACAGACATTACCCCGGCTAAGTCGGTCTATTCGCAAGCCAAGGTGTCCACCATTCACAAAATGAAATAATTTAAAATCTATTTTTTTTCTTAAAGTGCATTTTTTTCTATCTAGTATTAACGGTTTCGACTCCAAAGTCAGGTGGTTACTGGGTTTTACCTTTAAAAATTTAAATTCTCAGTTGCAGCTGTCGCAACATTGACTAATACACCTCTGCTTACTCTCAGTGATTTTGGCGTGTTTGTATCGTCTTACCGTGGTACAAAGACTTGTACTCCATATCGTAAACTCTCCAGGCTTTAGCATGAGCTAGAAGGACATGCTTCGAGCACAAGTGGAGGGAAACGTCAGGGTCGATGATTCCTGGGGCGAATAGAGCTACGGAGTACGCAGAATCGCAGATAGATGTGGGTTCATTGATCGTGATCCACCAATGGACCCTGTCCGCGTAGAGAGAGTAGACCACGCGCGCGTAGTCTTCAAACCATTCGACTATTAATGGGTTCGTCCAGCCACCTGTAAAAGGAATTACGACATTTTATCATCAGTCTATATACGTCCCACTGCTGGGCACGGGCCTCCCCTACAACTGAGAGGGTTTAGTCCACCATGCTGGCCTAGTGCAGTAACCTAAGAAATTCCTAAGAATATTTAGGTCACGATGTTTTCCTTCACCGTTAAAGTACGTGATAATTCATTGTGAATACACACATTATTTCGTAAAGTCAAAGGTGCCTGGGTTTGAACCCACGACCGCCGAGATTCTCGACCGCGCTCCTAAACTTTGCCATTACTACTCACAACATTATACATCAACTATTTCTTTCTTTGTGACAGTCTCCATCGCACAGTTAGTTTAAAACAAGCTAGTTACGGGTTCGATCTCCGCATCGAAATAACTGATTTATGTGTGGATGTTTCATCATCATCATCATCATCAGCCAAAATACGTCCCACTGCTGGGCACGGGCCTCCTCTACAACTGAGATGGTTTAGGCCTTAGTCCACCACGCTGGCCTAGTGCGGGTTGGCGGACTACACACCTAAGAAATTCCTAAGAACTTTTGGGTGTGCAGGTTTTATCAAGATGTTTTCCTTCACCGTTAAAGCAAGTGATAATTCATTGTGAATACACACATAACTTCGAAAAGTCAGAGGTGTGTGCCAGGGGTTTGAACTTGCGACCGCCGAAATTCTCGACCGCGCGCCTAAACCTCGAGGCCATCAATGGTGTGGATGTTTGCGAGACCAAAAAGTCAGGCAGTTGTTAATACCCACGACACAAAAACTTTATCTTATTATGAAGTCAAAATCATGTATAAGACTGTTGGGTGTGTATTTGTGTACGTATTTTCTGTCAACGTATGCATTCTTCTTCATCAGTACACCAGCTTAGTTGAGAAGTCAAGCCTCACTTTTACAGGTTGTTGGACTAATCTTATCCTTAGTAATGCAGTTTGTTTGGCATTTGTGAGTGTTCAAGTCTTTCGTAGTTTTTGATGCCTGCCATGAACGTGACTGTTGGTGTATTAATGAAAAAAAAAATGAGTCCAATGCGGGTTTACTTACCAAGGTCTTGTAAGCTCTGAGGCAAATCCCAATGGAATATAGTAACCAGAGGTTGTATACCTCGTTCTAGCAAGGCGTCAATTAAGTTGTTGTAGTAGTTTTTGCCGTCTTCGCTGATTTGATTGGCAAAACCGGTTGGTAGAAGTCTCGGCCAGGATATTGAGAACCTTAAATAATATATTGGCCTTAGTTCATACAACTCAACATATTTGTTTATATAAAGAATAGTTTAGGTAGTACAGCTATGTAAAATATTAAGTCACGTCTATTATGAAATCTTATATCTTTAAATGAGCAATTCTTGTATATATATAATTGGAATCTCGGAATCGGCTCCAACGATTTTCATAAAATTTAGTATATAGGGGGTTTCGGGGGCGATAAATCGATCTAGCTAAAAATCATTTTTAGAAAATGTCATTTGGAAGAAAAATAACAAAAAGGAGGCGTTTGAGTAGTCTCAACTGAAAAATATGACTCTTCCTGACATCTATTGGCGAATAATAATACTATTTTTTGTGATTGCTTTATCGACACAACAGCAGATGGCGTTGTTAAGTAACATTATTCATATTTCATCATTTTATTAGTAATTCGTACTTAAATATAATTTCCAAAAAACACAATAAAAAATAAAAAAAATCCGAGCAAAGCTCGGTCATCCTGGTACTACAATACTTAACCAAAAAATAGTCATAGTGACCCTGACACAAAAAAATCGTAATAAACACGTATAATAAATAAATAAAGACACCCAACAGTCACGTACATAGTTGACTGACTCCACATTAAGACACGAGTCTTGTGTCGTGGGTATTAGAGATTGCGAGAGACTTTTCGGTCTCACAAACAGCCAGACCCGAAACAAATATTTGTGGATCACACAATCGGGGATCGAACCCGTGGCTTCTCGATTCGCAAGCACCAGTCTAGCCAACTGCGCCACGAAGCTGTCAAATAATAAGAGAAAGGAAGAAAATTCTGTGCAATATTCGAGTGCATCGTTCACTCCATCACAATTATATAAGTGAGAAAGAGACAAAAAATATCCATTGTTATAAACAAAAAACAAATGAAAACCTGTAGAAATGCAGTCCCAGTTCAACGGCCATCTCGACGTCGCGCCGCCATTGATGGTAGGAGTCACAGGCCACGTCACCATTCGTACCATCCGTGCTCCAGGTCCGCGAGTGCAGGACTCGATCCCAGATGCTCTCCGATTTATCTGAAAGGTGAAAAAAGTGTACTAAAACCAGATTGTCCCATATATAGTTATCGTTCTAAAAATAAGTATGCAATGAAAAGGGAGCTATTTAGTAGCGGTACTTCCATAGAAGCCCAAAAGCGTTAACTGTGTAATGTCTAGTTTATAATTGTTTATTGTGGGGTCTGGATGTTCTCATTTATATGTCAAATTGTTGTTGTTAAATAAACATTTAAAGCTTAAAGATTTTTATTCGGAGTACTGTAAGGCAAGCTGGGCTTTTGGGCTTCTATATCAGCACTGGTCCTATTTCGACTTAAAAATCACATAATGCTACTGAGATTTCCTAACGTTAAAACCCAATAACAATTTGCTCGACCTGAGAATCAAACCCGGCACCTCTAGAGCGCACGGCACTTACTTGAACTACGAGGCAGTCAAATAGTTTAGTGGTTTAGGTGTGAAAGTGTAACAGACAGATGAAGGTTCTCGTTTTTTTATACCCGACAAAGTGACCGTACCTGATGGCTGTCCAAATACATGATATCCTCATGCCGGCCTGCTTAAACGTAGAGCGTTTTAGGCCTTAGTTCACCACGCTGGTCTAGTGCGGGTTGGCGGACTACACACCTAAGAGAGAAGAGCTTTTAGGTGTGCAAGTTTCATCGCGATATTTTCCTTCACCGTTAAGTACGTGATAATTCTTTGTGAATACACACATAACTTCGAAAAGTCAGAGGGGTGTGCCTGGGGTTTGAACCCGCGACTGTCGAGATTCTCGACCGCGTGCCTAAACCTCGAGGCCATCATGACTTATTTCCAGGTCATCACGGCTAATTTCGAGGCCATCACGAGTTTTTAGGTATGAACCGCACTACACTTATCGTGTAAGCGGTTGTCACTTTGCCTTTCCAGTATAAAAGCTAAGTTTAATAATATAAGTTTGATGATGATGCCCATACCACTTATATTCCAGGCACCTTCCACCTGATACGCAGATGTTGCGGAACCAAACATGAACCCAGTCGGGAAGACCAGGTCTTCAACACACCACACAGCCGTCAGTAATGCGCTGAAAAGTACATACATACATACATAACCTCACGCCTTTATGCCCCGAGGGGTAGGCAGAGGTGCATTTCTGCACCCACATTTCGCCATTATGTATCAGTTCCATGTAATAGGGGGCGAGCCTATTGCCGCTTTTGGGGCACATCTCCAGACTCCGGGCTGTTACTGAGAATTTCTTAATGGAAAAATGTAATATCACCTTGCCCGACCCGGGAATCGAACCCGGGACCTCTAGATCGCACAGTACACACTTGACCACGAGGAGTAAAAAAACATAAAGAAATTAGGCCTGTCAAAAATAATATGAGTAATCTTCGATTCTCAGCTGATTCACGAAAACCGAAGGTCGTCGACCTTATCACGACATTATCAATTTCGTAACACGATATATTTACTGATACCTGAACACGACCGCTTTTCTTGAACACATTTTTGCGACTGCCACCATATTCAATCTACGTACTTTAAAATTACCTGTTATACAATCACATCTAGGTTGGTACACAAAGCTTATATGCACTCACGACTGTTTCTAAAGGGTAGGGAGAGTTATATATCTGCATTCATATTTCACAAACTTAAATATTTTGTTCTTTTCTACAACCAATTTTCACAAACAAAACTCTTGCGGATTAAAGGTGAGCCTATTTTTCGGATACTTATGCTTTGTGCTTATGAGTTTCCTAAAGACACTTGTCCCGAACCGCGAATCGAACTCGGGATCGCTTGATTGCACATCGTCCAGCCATAAAACAATTGACTACATTTCATTATTCTAACATACATATTTTTTAGACTTATTTTTTTTGTAGAAATTTTGTTATTTTCACTATTAAATTGATGCATATATGATTTAAATCTATTAAAACTAAAAATGGATGTCGCGCCATTTTTCTTTTTATACAAACATAAATTGACAACACTTGATGGTAAGCCCGATACAGCTCAGACTAATCGTCAAGTAGCAAAAGAATACAGCCAAGCTAACCTTGATATACGAGTACTCGTATTATTGACTCAGGTGTAGTGCCAATTGTCATATTGCCGTCACATGAAAACATCTGCAAAGTAAAATTAGGCATCGTATATTTACAACACGTAATAGTGTACGAACTGAAAGATCCCTGATTCGATTTCCAACTCGGAAATAAAAAAAAAACGTGTTATAGAATTTTTTTTTTCCGGTAATTCTCAACAGCACATTACCCTATTTCGTGGAAAATAAATCCCTTGAAATAGGCCCCAGTCTACCTTTTGGAAAATATAGGAGTGTGTGTGTAATTAAAACTGCGATATAAAATATCAAAACAATAATTTAATAACAAATAATATGGTACAGAATAGATTTAATGATGGCCGGATGATTGTACTGCTCGAAGGTTTGATGTGATTCTGTAGAAAAACAAATGAAATGACAATAAAAAAATAAATAAAAAAAAACCTAGTCCCTTTCGCAAACTTCGTTCCATAAATTAAATTGACCTAATTCAAATAATTTTATACACACATCAAAGAAGCTATCAGCTTATTTAAATTGACGATTCAACAGTACTCGTAACAGTCTAATATAAAGATTATTTTTAGTCGCTAATGCTATATTATAAGATGACAAAAATACTATAGTTTTTTGAAATATTTGACAGTCTAAACTTATTCGCGATAAGCCAAAACTGTCACACAGAATTGCGCAATAATTTTAGTTTTTTCAAGCATGTTAAGATAAAATATATTGTCAGATATTTAAAATAATAATAAATACACCCAACAGTCACATACATATGTAGTTCTGACCCCAAACTAGGACACAAGTCGTGTCTGTGTTGTGAGTATCAGAAACTACGAGAGACTTTTCGGTCTCACAAACAGCCAGACCCGAAACAAATATTTGTGGATCACAAAAACATTTGTCTCGGTGCGGGGATCGCACCCGCGGCCTCTAGTTTTGCAAGCTGGTATCTAGCCGACTTCGCCATGGGGCTGTCAAAATTACGAGAAATCTTAAGTTTTGTATACACCCAGACTAGGTACAAACATTACTTTCCTACGGGTATCGAACCGGCTGCATAGCACTTAAGTTTCTTATCTAGACTAAGACTACCGATGGTATAATTTTTTTGCAAAAAAATAAGTCATAAATAAATTGTCAGTTGTTACATTATTCCTGGCCTTACTTACATGTGGTTTAGGAACATCTAAGGAGTGAGCCTTTATGATTCTTCGGTAATAATGCGCAGATGCTCGAGGCGTCCGCGTCTTCTCAGGAGATTTGAAGTCTACTTGGAAAAGACCGAAGGTGGACCTGAAAACAATAACAACCATTTTGAGTCTGAAGTCACATTCAGAAGTAGATATTAGTAAATCTGGTATGAGTTCTGAATTTTCTTAAGAATTTTACTAGACTGCCTGGTGAACTTAAGGCATAAGCGGGTCAGAAGTTCCAAGTTCGATTCTTTGATAGGACAAATTTTCGTAAGGTTTTTCCATTAAATTCTCAGTAGCAGCACGGAATCTAGAATTATGCCCGAAAAACGGCAATAGGCTTCTATCGTGTGGAGCTTAAAACACAACTCGTAAATTGTGGATGTAGAAATGAAGAAAACCTCACCCACCTCACTCACCCTTATGTGGATGATGGCGTGTTGGTATGTATAAATATGTGGTGATTACTCCCTTTTTTATGTCCCTATCCCACCACACACCCGCCACTGTAACTCCTGTGCTCCAGGATCAACAGCACGCACAGTATTGTCGCCGAGCAATGAAGCTCAGCGGATCTAAGGGGACCTAAATTTGTCATAATCCCGCAACGAAGTTAATCAGAAAGACAAATAAAGGAGGAGTTGGAAAACAAAGAGTTGTCCACTCCCCTTCACAGCAAAGCGGGAGACAAAACATTGAACTATGAGGTTTCACCCTCACATAAAAAAAATTACTCACTTGTATCCGTCCATCCATTCAAAGCTATCCATAAGGCTCCATGCTGTGTATGCTGCTATATTAATACCATCTTCTCTAATGGCAAGCAAGACCTGAAATTATTATCATTATCATCATCAGCCCATATACGTCCCACTGCTGGGCACGGGCCTCCTCTACAACTGAGAGAGTTTAGGCCTTAGTCAACCACGCTGGCCTAGTGCGGGTTGGCGGACTACACACCTAAGAAATTCCTAAGAACTTTTCCTTCACCGTTAAAGCAAGTGAAAATTCATTGTGACACACATAACTTCGAAAAGTCAGAGGTGTGTGCCTAGGGTTTGAACCTGCGACTGCCGAAATTCTCAACCGCGCGCCTAAACCTCGAGGCCATCACTGCTTCTTGAAATTATTATCATTTAATTTAATTTTATCTATACAAATAAATAAAATAAGAATGTCTATAATATTAGACATGAGACAAATGTTTGTGTGATCCACAAATATTTGTTTCGGGTCTGGGTGTTTGTGAGACCGAAAAGTCTCTCGTAGTTTCTGATACCCACGACACAGGACTTGTATCTTAGTGTGGGGTCAGAACTATGTATGTGACTGTTGGGTGTATTTATTTATTTATTAAAATAACCACTATTTACTAAATGAATTAAATATAACATTTTTTACAATTTTCGTTTGTCTGCCTGTCTGTTAGTTTGTTCCGGCTAAAATATGAAATGGCTGGACCGATGTTGACGGGACTTTCGCTGGCAGATAGCTGATGTAATAAGGAGTAATTTAGGCTAGTTTTATCGTTAACTCAGCGAACTGAACAATGTCTTGTTTTGTTAACTCCAAGCGGACGAAGCGACTTTGAGCGACTTTTCTGTTTCACTAATTTATATAAAACTAGCTGTGCCCGCGACTTCGTCCACGCGGAAAATTAATTTTTAATAAGAAAATTTATAAACTAAAAGTAGCCTAAGTTACTCCTTATTACATCAGCTATCTGCCAGTGAAAGTCCCGTTAAAATCGGTCCACCCGTTTCAGAGATTAGCGGGAACAAACAGACAGACAGACAGACCGACAAAAAATTAAAAAAATGATATTTTGGTATTTGTACCGTGTATACATCCATATACATTTATTAAAAAGCAGTTACTTCAATATTACAAACAGACATTCCAATTTTATTTATTTGTATATTTGTATAGATTTGAGGTTAAAGAAAAAACTCCTAATACAAATATTAAGACTTACAAGAACTTTTGAATCGTCTAATAAAGTACTAAAACACTTGTTTCGGAAAGGGTAAATTATATTTTCCTATATAAAATAAGATTTCCTGGGTTCAATTCCCGGGTCGGGCAAAGTGTTATTGGGTTTTTCCATTAGGAAATTCTCAAAAAACGCCCATAGGCGAAATTTGGGTGCAGAAATGCACCTCTGCCTACCCCATCAGGGAATACAGGCGTGAGTTGTTAACTATAGGTATAGTATTATCGTGCGTATTAAATGCTTGCCTGTTCTAAGTTATCGTGAAGGTACGCCATTCTCTCGGGGTCATAAAGTTCTTTGCTATTTGTAGGGTATCCGTTTTCAGCGATGATGAATTTCATGTCTCCGTAGCGCTTCTTCAGCCAGACTAGTTGCTTGCGTATTCCCGGGGGATTCACCTGGAATAAACAATGTCATTACATTTAGTTTATAACATTCAAAATTGCAGAATTTCGACTGGTCGAAAATATTTATTTAATTATTTAATACAATTACACACGTACAGGACATACAAGTAGTAAAAAGTATACAATGATAACGTATGCAATCAATTATTGAACTACAAGTAACAGTCTAACATAGTCCTCTCACTAGGCAAGTCTGTATCGTATATTATTCTACTTAAGACAACTATTCCGGCATAAAAGTGACTGAAAATACACGGGTATACTGCACAACTCAGTAATCTTCTATTAGTCACTACAGCTTCATGGTTAAGAAGGTTTTAGTTATGGGTGCCTGATACATAGAATGTAAAGCATGCTACCCTTCTTAGGGTCACGTTCACACCCAGTGACCCCAAATTATATTGATTACTTTTACATTAAGCAGTGGTCATGTAATAAAAACCATATTTGAAAACCTCAGGGCTGATCTAAGGTCATAGACCTTCGTCTGTTACCCCTACAAGACCTCGATGAAATACAATACAAATTACACATGCCTGTTACAGATTTTGTAAAATTATATCTATACTAATACTGTTTGACATCCCCGTGGCGCAGTTGGCTAGATACCAGATTGCATAACGAGAGGCCGCGGGTTCGATCCCCGCACTGAAACGAATGTTCGTGTGATCAACAAGTATTTGTTTCGGGTCTGGATGTTTGTGAGACTGAAAAGTCTCTCGTAGTATCTACTTGTATCTTAGTGTGGGGTCAGAACTATGTATGTGACTGTTGGGTGTATTTATTTATTTATTATGTTATGCTGAAGAGATTGTTTGGTTTGACGCGCTAACCATAGGGACTACTGATTCAAATTAAAAAAAATCTTCAATGTAGTCTAAAGTCTACATAACATCACGCTTAAATAGGAGCGGAGCAACAATGAAAACTATGGCAAACGCCATGAAAAACACTCCTTTTATAGTTAAAAAATTCGCACTTCGAATTCTGGCAACAGTTAGTTTACTCATAAGATACAAAGCCTTTAAACCAAAAGTCAATTTGGATATCATATTACTCTGTATGTGATAACGGTTGTTTTTACGCCGTATTTGACTTTGGAGTGTGACCTATCTTGTGACCAGGGCTGCCAGCAAATAAATCGCAGCTATACGTTTTAGTATCTGCAATTATACGAAATTTGATCGCATTAGGTATACATAACCATTCTGTAATTTAGCTCTTGATTTTTTTTTAGTATTTTACTTAGCTAGATAAATGTTCGAAAAGTCGAGACTGGACGGTACCTCTTGCTTTTTTTTAAATTTTAGTGACCCTACTTTTTACAGTTTAGACAGTTTGATTTCATCCCGTATGTTTTTGTAACGTATTATACGAAATGGTCATGGATACAATACACCATCCGATTATACATATTTTGTATCCAATTATACAATCTGGCAGCCCTGCTTGTGACCTATCTTTATCTAGGTCGAAAGGATAAAATGGCTATTTATATACACGTGTACATATATACTGAAGCGTCGTGATGGCCTCGAGAATCTCGACGGTCGCGGGTTCAAACTTCAGGCACACACCTCTGACTTTTCCAAGTTATGTGTGTATTCACAAAGAATTATCACGTGCTTTAGCGGGAAGGAAAACATCGTGATGAAACCTGCACACCTAAAACTTCTTAGGAATTTCTTAGGTGTGTAATCAGCTGAGCCGCACTAGGCCAGCGTGGTTGACTAAGACCTAAACCCTCTCAATGGTAGAGGAGACCCGTGCCTTGCAGTGGGACGTATATGGGCTGATGATAATTATGACTTAAAAACTAGTGTACATTTTGATTAATCAATGTTCTACTCACTCCGAACCACCACGATGCAACCTTCCACTCAGGTGCCAATGACAACTTGATATCCAAATCTGGGCCGTCGAAAATAGGCCAAGACCCCAACTTCTCACCAGGTTTCCTTCTCCGAACTTGCCGGCTGGAGTAGTGATTCATTGCGTAGAAGTCGTACGTGCCTGGAATTTTATAAATAAATAAACCCAACAGTCACTTACGCAGTGCTTATCCTACTCCTGTCAGAATTAGATATGTTTTGTGAATCCTGGAGCTAACCAGGTGAAGTGGTTAAGCTAACATGAAAACCAGTAAAGTAATAAATACACCTAACAGTCATAATTCTAACCCCAAAGATTCCAGTCCTGTGTCGTGGGTATCAGAAACTACGAGAGACTTCTCCGTCCAACCAGACCCGAAGCAAACATTTGTGCATCACACAAATATTTGTTTCGTTGCGGAGATGGCAACCGCGGTCTCGCATTTCACAAGCTGTTGTCTAAACAACTGTGCCATGAGGCAAACTGTGCCAAAACCATGCCCATATTACGAGCTTTTCCAAGGGCCTATTATTTACACAACGACCGTTTGTTGACATTAAAAATATGTTATGCGGTTTGAAACTAGAATTATAAATAATATAAACAACGAAGCACATACTTATAAAACGTAAAAAACGCAATTGGACGATAAGTTTATTAAACTTAAAAAAGGTGCTAGACTCACAAATGATAAAAATAATATAATTGATTGACAATAAACAAAAACCGAATAAAAATGTTGTTTTTTCGTAATATCAATTTGTGAAAAGATCAATGTCTTCTTAATGACCATATTTTTATGCTAATGACACAGGTCTTACGGTACTGCCTAGAAGACTCGAAGCACAAGAGTTTGTTGTGCGATTTCTCTAAATTGATTGCCATTTTTTGGACACATTTCCAGCCAAACGACTTCGGCGGCCGTGTTCCGGCGCGATGCCAGGTGAAGCCATACTAAAGGACGGGTCTGGGTAGTTGCGGCGTTCTGCGTAACCGAATGTGACTGCTGAATGGCGCTGCATCGGGTGCCTGGCTTCGGAGGGCAGCGGGATCCGAAGCACGGTGCCGCCGCTGGCCGACCGTAGGAAGATGGGGGCCCAATTAGCAGACTAGCTACCTGCGAAAGGCTGCCCCGCCACCTCACGAAAAATCCCAGAATGCTCTACCCTGCCGATTAGCGACCGGATGGGAGGACCAGGTAGCCATTCTGGGGGGGTTCGGGCGTCCCCGCGGTCTCCGCGCCAGGCTCCTATCCGTGCAGCGGTATTGAGTTTGGCATGTGGTGGGCAGAGCTCCGTCTCGCCCAACTGCCGTCCTTTTATGCCTATTCACTTTTTTTAAATAATTATAATGATTAATACAACAAGACGGAAAAAGATTTCACAGCGGCTGCACTTCCTCCCACTCAAAGTGCACCTCTCCAACATCCGAGGTCTGCACTCTAATCTCCAATCAGTCCACCACCATCTAGAAACTGAGAAACCGCAGCTGCTGTTCCTCACCGAGACGCAGATCAGATGTCCTGCTGACACGGCGTACCTCAGCTACCCTGGGTATTCTCTGGAGCATAGGTTCCTACCTCGTGCCGGAGTCTGTGTGTACGTTCGTGATGACATCTGTGTCAGGCGTCTCAAAAACCTTGAGTCGTCCAGTCATTCCGTTTTATGGCTCCTGGTGGACACTGGCCAAGAGCAAATCCTCTATGCCTGTGTCTACCGTTCGCACAAAGGCGATCAGGAGACAACTCATCTGTGTGACCAACTTAGTCAGTGGGCGGATGAGGGTCGGGGTCGCTATCCTTCGGCACAGTTAGTCATCCTGGGAGACTTCAATGCCCACCATAGAGAGTGGCTGTTCCCATACCAGTTGACCGATCATGCTGGGAGAGAGACACGCAAACTTGCTCTAACGCAAGACCTCACCCAGCTTGTAAACTGTGCAACGAGGATACCCGATGCTGACTCTCACACTGCCAATTGCTTAGACCTTCTGCTGACAACAGATCCAGACAGATACTCGGTGAGCGTTTCAGCCCCCCTGGGTACGTCCGACCACTGTCTGGTGAAGTCTGTGTCATGTTATTCCCCACCTGAAAAATCCCCCTGCGGCCCCAGACGGGTATGGAAATACAGGTCAGCAGACTGGGATGAAATGCGCCACTTCTTTGCGTCCTACCCTTGGCGTGGGGTATGCTTCAATTCAGGAGATCCGTCGAGATGTGCTGAATCCGTAACATCAGTCATACGGCAGGGTATGGAATATTTTATCCCATTCACTGACGTAACGTCGGACTCAAAAGCTCGCCCGTGGTATAATGCTGACTGTAAACGTGCTGAGGCGCAGAAACAGTCGGCTTATTCTGCATGGGCTGCAGCTCGAGCACACAAATCTCCAGATACTCGAGCACTGAAGAGAGCCTTTAACCTAGCCGCCAAGGCGTCCAAGAGAACAATACGCCGAGCTCGATTCAACCACATAAGCCGGATTGGGGCCAAGTTAGCCTCTCACCCTCCGGGCAGTAGAGCCTTTTGGTCCCTGGCAAAAGCGGCTGAATCAAACTTTAGTCGACCCTCCCTACCGCCATTGCTGAAGCCCGATGGAACCCTAGCTCATGCTGCGGAAGAGAAGGCAAATTTATTAGCTTCTCTTTTTGCGGAGAATTCACGTCTAGATACCTCAGGAAAAAATCCACCTATCTCATCACGTGCTGACAGCTTTATGCCAGAAGTACGCATTCGCCAAAAAGAGATCCTAAAAATCTTGCGGACCCTGGACGTGAACAAAGCTAGTGGACCCGACGGTATTCCAGCAATAGTTCTGCGTAATTGTGCTCCCGAGTTGTCTCCCCATCTCACACGCCTGTATCGTCTCTCACTTGAGACCGGTCATGTTCCCAGATCTTGGAAGTTGGCTAACGTGCAACCTGTGCCCAAAAAGGGCAGTCGTGCTGACCCTGCCAATTATCGTCCCATTTCGGTCACGTCCATACTCTGCAAGATTATGGAGCGTGCACTGAACAATAAACTCCTGGCTCACCTAGAAGGTAACGATCTCCTCAGTGATCGTCAGTACGGATTCCGCCGAGGCCGTTCGACTGGGGACCTTCTGGTGTACGCCACACATTTATGGAGTGAAGCTATCGAGAGACACGGCGAGGCTCTTGCGGTGTCTCTCGATATTTCAAAAGCCTTTGACAGGGTTTGGCACCAAAGCCTTATAAGTAAGCTTCCAGCTTATGGTATCCCAGCCGGATTTTGCGCTTGGATTGCAGACTTCCTGAGGGAACGTTCAATACGGGTTGTCCTAGATGGATACTCGTCGGATCAAATGGCTATCGATGCCGGTGTACCTCAGGGGTCAGTCTTGTCCGCAACACTTTTCCTGCTGCACATTAATGATATGCTTGTACCCGGTACCTTGGGCTATGCAGATGACAGCACTGTCTCGGACAGGTATTTTTCACGCGCAAATGCCGGCAGGGATGGCATCGAGTCTTGTCGAGAGACGATGGTTAACCGGCTGAACGTGGCCCTTCAAGCAGTCTCGGAATGGGGTGATACCAATCTGGTCACGTTCAACGCTACCAAAACACAGGCGTGCTTGTTCTCAGCCAAACGGAGCCCTTTCCACCTGGCTCCGACTTTCCGGAATATTCCTGTAGTTATGACTGACAGCCTCCAGCTCCTAGGAGTTGAGCTATCGTCAGATCTTAACTTTGGTCAATACATTGAGTCCAAAGCAAAAATCGCAGCCAAAAAACTTGGAATCCTCTCAAAGGTTAGACGGTATTTTACTCCAGAACAGCTGCTTCAATTATACCAAGCACAGGTTCGATCTTGTATGGAGTACTGTTGCCACCTTTGGGATGGTTCAGCCAAATACCAACTGGCAACTTTGGACTCGATTGAAAAGCGAGCTAAGAGACTTATAGGTGACCCCACGCTGGTAGACGCTAAGCTGCAGTCTCTTGATCATCGGCGTAGGGTAGCTCGTCTGTCGGTCTTCTATAGGATATATTTCGGGGAGTGTGCGAAGGAACTGCACGAACTAGTTCCGCCGAGCACTTTCCGTCATCGGGAAACAAGAAGCGGGCGGTCGTGCCATTCCTTTGTTGTTAATATGCCATCTTGCCGCACACGCCGATTTGGGTCTACTTTTTTAATGCGCACTGCAAAGGAGTGGAACGCCCTGCCCGCTGAAGTGTTTCCCGTACGATACAACCTGGATAAATTTAAATCGAATGTGAATAGGCTGCTACTAGGCAGGCATGCTCCATCGTCGACCGCATCGTCACTTAACACCAGGTGAGATCGTGGTCAAATGCCTGCACTAGATTAAAAAAAAAAAAAAAAAAAAAAAAAAAAAAGACTACGTGCTGCTAATGAGAATTTCGTAATGGAAAACCCAACAAAACTTTACCCAACTAAGGCTTCAATCCCTGGATATTTATTATTTCTGGAGTCAACGAGGTACTTAAATAATTATATTTACCTCTCATAAGTTCAATCTCGTCCTGAGTTAGAGGAGGGAAGTTGGATTTGAGGAACCCTTTTCTTCTGCTGTTTAGCGCCATCGCCTCGACTATACTGGGAGGCCACCCGCCCTCCTTCGAGAATATTGGGTGGGAGTACCGACCAGCCTGTAATGAGTAAAAATTTAATACACCCAACAGTTCAATACAAATCAGGAATGCCACAACCACGAAACCAGCTTAATTTACTTCGTTTTTCTATGAGCTAGTGGTATCATACAGAGCCGATGCATCGCCGCCGCAAGTGCTCGCGACTACGGCGTGGCGCACATCATCATTCATCATCAGCCCATAATATACGTCCCACTGCTGGGCACGGGCCTCCTCCACAACTGAGAGGGTGTAGGCCACGCTGGCCTAGTGCGGATTGGCGGACTACACACCTAAGAAATTCCTAAGAACTTTTAGGTGTGCAGGTTTCATCACGATGTTTTCCTTCACCGTTAAAGTACGTGATAATTCTTTCTGAATACACACATAACTTCGAAAATTCAGAGGTGTGTGCCTGGGGTTTGAACCCGCGACCGTTGTGATTCTCGACCGCGTGCCCAAACCTCGAGGCCATCACGACTTAATCATCAAATCTACATGCTAGGTTTCATCCTGTCATTTGGATTCTAATCCTAACACTTATTTATTTATTATTAGCCTTATTGCTGATACTAAACAACTTATTCTACAAATTATTTTACATGGGTAAAAAATTGCTTCAACTTAAAAAACTAGTATATCGGGTTTCCCGGTTCAGTGGTCAGCGTGTCCAGTGACACATAGGCCTCTTCCAGCTACTTCCATTCTTCTCTATTAAAAGCTTTTCTAGACCAAATTGTCCTTCCAATAATCCTGATATCATCTATCCATCTTTTTGGTTGTCTGCCTAACACTTAGTCTTCCCTTAATGGAGAAAAGTCTTAAGAAAACGGTGGGAAGAATTACTTACGGAGTTTTCTTGCGCCAGCTCAGTGAGTTCTTCATCTTCCTGCGCATATGGTTCGTACCAAAACATGTGGTTGACTAGAGACACTTCTCCTGTAAAAAAAATACTGAATTAATTCTAGATCTAACCAAAAATATCGTGATCGTACAATATCGTTCAAAATCTCTTTTAGGAGACATAAATAAATAAATACACCCAACAGTCACATACATAGTTCTGACCCCACATTGAGATACAAGTCTTGTGTCGTGAGTATCAGAAACTACGAGAGACTTTTTGGTTTCACAAACACCCAGACCCGAAACAAATATTTGTGTATCACACAAACATTTGTCTCGGTGCGGGGATCGAACCCGCGGCCTCTCGTTTCGCAAGCTGGTGTCTAGCCAACTTTGCCTACTTTGCCTTTTATTTAACAACTATTTTGATTCGATATTTAGATTATATAATATCAAGCAATATAAGTACAAAGGCGCGGGTGTCTTCTAAAATATTTATGTAAGTGTATCTGTTCACGTGGAGTCACCGATGTACGTGAATCTGTGATACACGTGTAAGTTGTGTAAGTAGGGTAAATGAAACGACGTAAATGAAACGACCGGTCTTGATGCGTGCTTATAGATGACTCAGTGCATATCAAACCTTTATTGCCTTATATACTAAATTTTGGCATACTTCGAGTTCATCGACTATGCTGACGATGCTCCCACATTAGTTCCCCCCTTTTTAAAAAAAAGTAAATGTATAACAATAATAATAAAATAAAATAAAAAATGTAAATGTATATGACACAAATAAACTAATTATAGGTTCTTGCTTTTCCGCTGATCAGGCTCTATAGCGAATCGTACAACAGGGCGTATGACGCGACCCGAACGTGTTGTCGTCAGCGTGGCCTTGTTCTTTTCCGCGAGCTCAGCACTGTTGCGGTCGTTGACGTTGTTGCTGCATGTGCTTTTTAAGTGTGCCAAAGGTTCGTTCGCCTTGTCTTCATTTACCATGTAAGCAGGTTTCAATCTGTCCACTGTTACTATGGAAGTTTTTTCTGGCATTTGTATTTTGAAATATTTTTCGTATTTCTCTAACACTTTATATGGTCCTTTGTATGATGGTGTTAGGGGCTTCTTTACAGCATCTGTTCTGACGAATACGTATTCACAATCTTTCATGTCCGGGTGTATATATGGTTTATGGTTTGTAGCGTGGTGACTGTTGTTAAACGGGCTTAGATTGGCCATTGTCCTTTGTAGTGTCCGTGTAAAAATTTCTGGTGATGTATTTTGCTTTTTCGGCTCGATAAACATACCAGGTAGACGTATATTTGTTCCGTATAACATTTGTGCTGGGCTGATGTTTTCTTTCAGTCGTAAGGCGCCTCGCAACCCTAATAGGACTAGGGGTAACTCATTTGACCAGTTAGTTGTATTACCACGCGCAATTAGTGCGGTTTTCATTGATCTATGCCAGCGTTCAACTAATCCATTTGATTGTGGGTGATAGCTGGTAGTTCTAGTTTTCTTGATACCGAGTGCTTTAGTTAAGGCGATAAATAAGTCTGACTCAAACTGTCGTCCTTGGTCTGATGTAATGGTAGTCGGGCATCCAAATCTTGCTATCCAGGTATTCAGGAGAACTTCTGCTACAACTTTTGCTGTTACTTCTGGTACTGGTACGGCTTCAGGCCATCTTGTTGCTCTGTCGATCATTGACACGATGTATCTGTTTCCATTGGATTCTGGCAATGGACCGACGATATCTATGTGCACGTGGTCTAAACGTGCTGTTGGCGTGAAACTTCCAATTGGGGCTGAGTTGTGCCTGTATGTTTTACTTGTCTGGCATGACTCGCATGTTTTCGCCCATGTGCCTACGTCTGTATTCATGCCTGGCCAGAAGTAGTGTTCAGAGATCATTTTCTTTGATGATCTTACACCAGGATGCGTAACGTTGTGCATAGAGTCAAATATTTGTTTTCGAAGCGACTTCGGTATGTACGGTCGTGAATTTGTTCTTGAATTTTCGCACCATAATTGTCTCGTTCCCGGTAACTGGATACTTTTCCAGCTGAGATTGTTTTTATTTAACAGCTGAGAGAGTTCATTATCACTGCGTTGCAAATCTGCTATGTCATTCCAATCCACAGGTGTGGGGCAATCTATTTGTTCGACTCGTGATAATGCATCGGCCACTGGGTTCATATTACCGGCGAGGTGGCGTATGTTTGTCGTGAATTGTGCAATGAACTCTAGATGACGTAGTCGTCTTGGGGATATCCTTTTACTTGAACTGTCTTGTTTAGTAGTAAAGGCGTGACATAATGGCTTATGATCGGTGTATATTATCAATTCTCGTCCCTCGATATAAGGTTGAAAATGCGTTACAGCCATGTAAACTGCCAGCAATTCTCGATCATATGTACTGTATTTAGTTTGTGCTTCACTTAGTGCCTTTGAAAAAAATGCAAGTGGCTTCCACGTGTCGTTTTCGTACTGTTGTAAAACGGCGCCAATACAAGTTTGCGAAGCATCTGTCATGAGTGATAATGGAGAATGCGGATCTGGAGACGTCAATGTAACAGCGTCGCTTAGACTTTCTTTACATTGATCGAATGCTTCTAGTGCTTCGGAAGTCCATTGTATTTTAGTTTTGTCGTTTTTCTTTGAGCCTATGAGATATTTGTTCAAAAGAGCTTGATGTCGGGCTGCCTGTGGTATGTTATTGCGGTAAAAATTTATCATGCCCAAAAATCTGCGTAGCTCTTGCACCGTTGTTGGAGTCGGGTATTTTTTGATTGCTTCAACCTTTTCAGGTAATGGTTTGATACCCTCTGGACTAATTAAATATCCGAGGAATTCTAATTGGGGTTGTCCAAATACACACTTGGCGCGATTTATTGTGATGCCATGCTCGTTGAGTCGTTTAAACACTTCATGTAGATGCTGTCTATGTTCACCGGGTGACGATGACCTCACTAATATGTCATCGATATATACAAAAATGAAGTCTAATCCTGCTAGTACTGTGTTCAGGAATCGGACAAAGGTTTGGCCCGCGTTTCGTAAACCGAACGGCATTCTAGTGAATTCGAATAGACCGAACGGGGTAATTACTGCGGTTTTTTCAACATCTTTGACGGGTATTTGGTTGTAAGCTCGTTTTAAATCAATTTTTGAGTATATAGTAGCTCCAGGCAACAGGTATGTGAAATCTAATACCCTCGGGATCGGATATCTATCCGGTACAGTGATGGCGTTTAATTTTCTGTAGTCGCCACATAGTCGTAATTCGCCGTTTTTCTTCTTTGTCACCAGTAGTGGACTAGCCCAGGGACTCTTGGAAGGCCTGCATATGCCTGTCTGTAACATGTCCTCTATTTCTTTTTTCACCTTTAGGTACTTGTCGGCCGGCAAAGGTCTTGACTTGGAGTACACAGGATGTCCCTCCGTGATAATGTGGTGAACCACGTTGTGTTTTGGTGGTGACAGAGTATCGAGCGGTTTTAAAATATTTGGATATTCTGCTAAAATATCTGCGTAATCTTCGGCTAAATCAACGGTCCGAAGTGTTGGTGTGCTTGACTTCATCAACTTTGCGTTTCTTTGAAGTCCAGTCGTACCATCTATCAAACGCTTGTTTTTAATGTCGACCAAAATGTTGTGTTTTTCCAAAAAATCAGCTCCAAGTATTGGTTGTGTAATATCAGCGACGATAAAAGTTCAACGGTACGGTCGTCTCAAATTCAGATTTAACGTCAGCGTTTTGTCGCCGTATGTTTTTATTGGAGTGCCGTTTGCGGCATATATTTTGTAAGTCTCGTCGGTTTTTATTTTGTTACTTCTTCTCGGTATTGCTGAGATGTTAGCGCCAGTATCAACCAAAAAACGATACCCACTTTTTCGGTCGGTAACGCATAGGCGGTTTGATGGTACAATAGCGCTGACGACCGCCTCTGTCAACGCTGATTCTAGTTTTCCGACGGCTTTCTCCAATTGCACGGTTGTTCACAATTCCAAGCTCGATCCTTATAGCGCAAGTGATATTTACATAACCATTGAGGACTTTCCGGCGTGATTCTTGTTCGCGATCGGGATCTTTGACGCGTTAGGCTTCGATTGCGTCTATGGTGACGATGTCCGTTTCTAAATGAGCTTGATTTTAGTGCTGCGACTTCCATGGTGAGCTTACTCATTTGGTTCATTAGCTGTATCATGAGCTGTGGATGACTACTGGATAGCTCTGACACCTCGCCCGACTTTCCTTCTAAAATTTTATCAGCTTTTGCGGCGAGATTGTCGAGATTTTGATCTTGGCTCACCATTAATACAGCTCGAACGTGGTCTGGGAGTCTTGACGTCCAGAGGTTGTGAAGGGTTTTTTCGGTTATCTGACTGTTGCGTGCTAATTCCTTCATTCGTCTTAGCAGCTGGGACGGCTTTTGATCACCTAGCTCAACCTCACTAACGAGTTTTTGGAATTGACGCTCCTCCGATTCTTCGTAAACCTCTAGGAGTCTTTTCTTGATGGCGTCATATTTATTGGTCTCGGGGGGTGAGATTATTATGTCAGTTACTTGCCTAACTGCTTCCTTGCCGAGTTTGGAGAGTACAAGGCCATACTTCGCTTCGTCACCCTGTTTTTGGGGAGCAATTACGGTTTCAAATTGGGCGAACCACACTCTGGGCATTTCGTTCCAAAATTCCGGGATCTTTGAGGAAACACTCAGCGCTGCGATGTCGATGCTACTGACGTCCGTTATTCCATATTTGGATTTAGCGTGCTCACAACCTGCGTTTGGGTCCATTTTCTGAATAACTATAATGTGCCTCTTGAAAGCCAAATCAGGGAGATCCGCTGGTGGAAGGCTGATAAGGCTGTGCAGTACAGTTATCACAATTTAATGAAGTTTGCTTCGAACTTTTGTTTTGCGTCGGGGTATTTTTTCGTCGGTTTTGCGTCGGGTATATCTTTTCGTCGGGGTCACCAGTTGTAAGTGTATCTGTTCACGTGGAGTCACCGATGTACGTGAACCTGTGATACACGTGTATAGTTGTGTAAGTAGGGTAAATGAAACGACGTAAATGAAACGACCGGTCTTGATGCGTGCTTATAGATGACTCAGTGCATATCAAACCTTTATTGCCTTATATACTAAATTTTGGCATACTTCGAGTTCATCGACTATGCTGACGATGCTCCCACATTTACAACAGTTAGGCCTCAAAGACGTTTATATAAGACGGAAAAATCTTCTAGAGTCACTTTGTTCAGCTCTAAATAGGGAATAGTCTATCAATATCACAGCCCCAGTTTGACAGTTGGTTAGATACCAGCTTGCGCTACGAGAGGCCGCAGGTTCGATTCCCGCACTGAGACAAATGTTTGTGTGATTCATAAATATTAGTTTCGGGTCTGGGTCTTTGTGATAGGTACCGAAAAGTCTCTCGTAGTTTCTGATACCCACGGCACTGGACTTGTATCCTAATGTGGGGTCAGAACTATGTATGTGACTACTATTTGCTGTGATTTTAACAGTCACAGTGACTCCTGCAGTGACACAACCCTTATAATAATTTCAAAATAGACATATATGAACAGGGTCCGCGATGTTTGTCCATTTCGTGCAAGCATTATAGTAGACTGCCTCGTGGTCGCGCGGAACAAGTATGTGCCGTGCAATCTAGAGGTCCAGGGTTCGATTCCCGGGTCGGGCAAAGTGTTATTCGGTTTTTCCATTAGGAAATTCTCAGTAGCAGAGTCTGGAAATGTTCCCGAGAAACGGCAATAGGCTCGCCCCCTATTACGTGGGACTGATACATAGCTGGCGAAATGTGGGTGCAGAAATGCACCTCTGCCTACCCTTTCGGGGAATACAGGCGTGTGGTTATGTATGTATGCATTATAGCATACATTAAAATCCACCTTAGTATAAGATAAGACACGTACCATGAAACTTATGGCGAAACTCCTTGTCGTACATTCTCCAGGCCTTCGCATGGGCCATGAGCGTGTGTTTATTGCACAGATAAGTTCCCAATTCAGGACTGACGATGCCGGGAGCCATGGTACCATCATTGTACGACATCTCACACATTATCAGCGGCTCGTTGATGGTGATCCAGGTCTTGACCCTGTCTCCGAAGAGGGAGAAGACCACGCGAGCGTAGTCCGCGAACCAGTCTGATATTAAAGGGTTTGTCCATCCACCTGCGAAATTGAAATATATATACCCAACAGTTATATATGTACAAAGTTTTGAACCCACACTGGGATACGAGTACAAGTCTTGCCGTGGGTATCAGAAACTACAAGAGACTTTTCGGTCCCACAAACACCTAGACCCGATCAAACATTTGTCTCGGTGCGGGGATCTTACCCGCGGCCTCCCGTTTCGCAAGCTGGTATCTAGCCAACTGCGCCACGGGGCTGTCAAATTCGAGGATAGTCTCTTTTTTAAGGGCAGAATAGACTTGATAATTCAAAAACTTTCGAGGCTGTGTGTATTCATAATGAATTACCACGTTCTGTTCTGATAAAGGAAAATATGATGAGGATGCATACGAGTATTTCTAATAGCCAAATGCTGTAAGAGTTTACTATTTTATATATGATTCTGATAAATAATTTTGAAGTAATTACGGGCATTTCGTGCTACTACTGAGATTACCTAATGGAAAAACCGAATAACACACTCCCACCCGGAAATCGAACCCGGGACCTCTAGATCGCACGGCATATACTTGAACTGCAAGACCACGAGGCAGTCGCTTGGGCTACTTACCTAACTCCTGTATCCTCTGCGGTAAGTCCCAATGGTATATGGTGATTAGTGGTTTTATGCCCTTTTCTAGAAGACCGTCTATCAGATTGTTGTAGTACTGCTTTCCAGTCTTACTGATGTGGTTGTGGAAGCCAGTTGCCATGAGACGCGGCCAGGATATTGAAAATCTGGAAATAGGAATGCGTAATGATTTATTTATTTATTTAACACACACAGTCATTACAGGTTTAGGTACCCAAGTCGAACTGGCGGGACTATAACACAAATTTATACAAAATAAAACAAAACAAAACATAATAACAATCACACTTCTACTAATAAATTAAGCTAACTCAATGATTTGACAAGGACTAAGGCCCAAACCCTCTCAGTGGTGGTAGTGGCACATTATGGGCTGATGATGAATGATTTAACAATAAAATTAAATGAATACACCCAACAGTCACGTACATTCTGACCCCACTAAGATACGAGTCTTGTACCGTGAGTATTAGAAACTACGAGAGACTTTTCGCTCTCACAAACACCCAGACCCGAAACAAATTTGTGAAACAAAAATGTGTACCCGCAGTCTATCGTTTCATAATCAGCCCATATACGTCCCACTGCTGGGCACGGGCCTCCTCTACAACTGAGAGGGTTTAGGCCTTAGTCCACCACGCTGGCCTAGTGCGGGTTGGCGGACTACACACCTAAGAAATACCTAAGAACTTTTAGGTGTGCAGGTTTCATTACGATGTTTTAATTCACCGTTAAAGTACGTGATTATTCTTTGTGAATAAACACATAACTTCGAATACTCAGAAGTGTGTGCCTGGGGTTTGAACCCGCGACCGTTGATCATTAATGATTTAACTTGAAATTTTGAATAATTTTAGTCAAGCAATAGATGATAGTTATGGCCTGGAGGATGTCGTGTGGTTCAGACAAAGTTTCGGCTGTCCAAGATTCAGACGCCAAGCGCACACCTCTGACTTTTTAAAGTTTTGTGCGTATTCAATGAATTATTACGCACTCTAAGATACATCAGGTCGACAAAATTGTATCGAGTAATGATTGTAATCGTTTCTTTAGTCGGAGGATTATTTAGCACTTACCATGAGGTCCTGGTTGTAAAAAAAAAGTGTTTGTGTACTTATGTACCCGCGTTAAAGTTATACCACACGACTGAAGTAAAACTTATAAATACGCCCAACAGTCACATACATAGTTCTTAGTTTACACAACATATTACATTTCCGAACGCACTCATAAATATTTGACAACTAATAAATATGTCAATCCCTTTTTATTACTATTCTATAACACATGTTTAATCTAAAACATATAAACTTTTTTTAAATAACTTCATGGTGTCGGTTTTTCGTGACGGTGTGCGCGCGCATTTTTAAAATTTACCCTCATCTTTTTTTCCTAACGCGCCAAAAGAAATATAACTTTAAAAATTATAAAAAAATCGAGTTTTTAATAGTATTTCTTACCTGTAGAAATGCACTCCCAACTCGTGTACCATTTGTATGTCCCTCTTCCAGAAGTGGTAGGAGTCGCAAGCCACGTTCCCGGTGGAGTGGTCCGATATCTTCTCGGGATGACTGTGGGTGAAATGGTCCCAGATGCTCACACCCTTATCTGCACCATTAATCAATTTATTTATTACAATTGTATGTTATACAATGACATGACAGTTTTGATTACTGGGCTGGGAAAAAATTACCGAGGTTGCCTAATAGAAATTCTCTGTCTGTCGTTGTAAGTCGTGATGGCCTTGAGGGTTAGGCACGCGGTCGAGAATCTCGACGGTCGCGGGTTCAAAACCCAGGCACACACCTCTGACTTTTCGAAGTTATGTGTGTATTCACAATGAATGATCAAGTACTTTAACGGTGAAGGAAAACATCGTGATGAAACCTGCACACCTAAAAGTGCTTAGGAACTTCTTAGGTGTGTAGTCCGTCAACCCGCACTACGCCAGCGTGGTGGACTAAGGCCTAAACCCTCTCAGTTGTAGAGGAGGCCCGTGCCCAGCAGTGGGACGTATATGGGCTGATGATGATGATGATGACATATACCTAACACACAGTTTGTAATATGTAGGTGCATTTCTTTATCGAAAAATCCTGACCTGAGAATCAAACCCAGGATTTCAGGATCGGATGGCACACACTTGCACTACGAGATTACTAGACGTTGACTTTCAATCAACTGATGTACGGATCTATTTTACTTTTCGCAAAATTGCATGGTAATGGTCAATTGTAATTTTTTTATTACGTACCCGATGCATTCCATCCGCCTTCGATCTGGTACGCTGAGGATGCTATCCCAAACTTGAACCCTGGAGGGAATGACAGGTCCTTGAAGCACCATGATGAAGTCAAAATGACGCTGGAAAGACCAAAATCAAAAAGGGATTTTTATATAAATCCATAATCTCACGCTTATATTCCTCGACGAGGAAGCAAAGGTACATTTTAGGTAAAACGGATTGCGTTTTACTTAAAACTAAGAAACTTTGACAGCCTAGATGGCTTTTGAAACAAGAGGCATTCAATCCCCATTCAAAGTCAAAAGTCAAATTATCTTTATTCAAGTAGACTTTTACAAGTTCTTTTGAATCGTCAATTTTACACTTCTTAATATTTTTTTAAACTATTGCCGCTTCGAAACGTGTTATAGCTGTGAAGAAGAAACGGCAAGAAACTCCCTCAGCAACACGACATGTCATTTTTTTCTTTAAAAAATAGCAATAAATGTCTTTTTTTTCATTACATTATTTAAATTTTACATTGTAAATGTCATAACGATACAAACTATAGCAACAAAACAAAACTCCGATCAATTTACATTACTCCCAGGGCTTATTATCTTCAATAAAATCTGAAATTTTATAGTATGCTTTTTTGTAAAAGTTTCGAGTCTCCGTGTTTGTGAGTGCAGTGTAGTATTATTCAACTGTTTTGTTCTTTTAACCAAGCTTTGTACCAATAAAAAATCCATATATTAATTAATCCACACGTAACATTTACAGAAAATATGTAATATTTATCATAAACAATATTTAAAAAGGCGTGTTTTCATTATGATCATTTTTTTGTAGCTAAGAAGGTAAACGAGAATCCCAACGCACTCGGTAACTTTAATTTAAATATTACTTTAAAATCTGTTCATTTTTACGATTTTTTAAGTGTTATTGGTGTAATAACTTAATTATGAGGTTAAAATGCTCCTTTCTCGTCAATTTATAAAAAGTCACGACTTTTTTGTGTTGATCGTGTGATGGTATTTTTAAGGCGTGCGAACCTTCTTTGAACGCTGTTGTCAATAAGACAGTAATGGACCGCCTTTATAAACTTGGATGTTAAATATTATGTACTGAGAGTACTTGATCCCAGACAAAATAGGTAGTGATTTTTTTCTACACACTCGTTTAGGTAGCTTTAGTACCAAGTATTAGAGAGCAAGCCTATTGCCGTTAAATTTCAAAAATATGTGCTATTAGTAGTTTACTATTACCCAACCCAGGAACTAAACCCGGAATCTCTAGATCAAACAGTCAGTTCGTCCAACCTATACGACTTGTTGCAGCTATTAGAAATTCTCCAATGGCACTATTTCCAACTCGGGGACTCAAATACGGGGCGTGTAGGTCGAATTCTATGTATGTTGTTAAATAATAATTACATAATGAATGATTAAGTAGATAAATAACATCACATTCTAGGACTCAATTTCGATCACAGCGAAAAAAAAAGGTATATAACATCATGCTGTGGTCATAAGAAGTGGAGCATATTGATGATTGAAAATTGTAGCAAGAACTGTTTTGAAAGCTCTCGCTGCGGGTGATGCGTAAACGGTTAAAGTAATATGAAAATGTAATGCTTTGACTGCTATAGATATTTCTCCATGGTCCCAAGTCGTGTGTCTCATACGGAATTCCAATCAACAACTAACCTTAAACTTGCATAAACAAATAAATAAGTAGATAGTGTAACTTGTTTTGTACCATAAAGGAAACAACATTACATGCCGTAATTCAGGGTTTCTCAAAATGGGGTTCGCGAACCCCTTGGGGCTCGACGGCAGGGGGTTCGCGACACGACTTACGTAATGGTGACGTGATGCCTAGCAGCCACGTGCGGCACACATAGTGGCTACAACATACTTATGTGAGAGTGGGTTTTCACACCTGGTCATGATAAAATGTAAATACAGAAATCGACTTGATACCGAGTCAGCATTAAGGTTAAAATTACTTCTAAAATTTACTCCATTTGCGACAAGAAACAAGCTAATGACATTAATTTTAAAAAGATATTTCTTTTGTAATAAAAGTCTTATTTTCTTCAACAGATAATTTTATTATTTTGTTGGGGGGGGGGGGGGGGCTTAATTAGTTACTTAAGACTTAAGGGGTTCGTGAAACCTAAAGTTTGAGAAACCCTGCCGTAACTTGATGAAGGCTGTTCTTAATGTCATGTACTTACACGTCCATTATTACTTACATGCATTATCTTATCTCTACAGATTATCGCTTAATAAGGATTATTTATTTATTATTCAGACCTCGGTTAAACTTACCTATCTATACTGATATTGATTGAATGAGGAAAAGTTTTTGTACGTTTGTAAAGAATAATCGCAAAACTATTTGACGGATTTGAATTATTTTGGATATGGGTATAGATGAAAACTTCTGGAGTAACATAGGCTATATTTTTTTAATTACGCGCGGGTAAGGAGTGCCCCGAATCGATATGAAACACATATACACTACCGACAAAAAGTTTGGAAGCACTTTTAATACTCTCAATTACTTTAGAAATAATATAATTTAGTATTATTTAATTAAGAATGATTAGGTACTTAAATAAAACAACAATTAAATTATGAAACAAAACCATATTCTTATTACTAAAATAATATTATATTTTATTACAACATCGATAATATTTGTTATTATCAATTTGCTATTTGTTTTTACAAAAGTTATAGGTGCTTCCAAACTTTTTGTCGGTAGTGTACATACCAGTGGTGGTACTTCCATAGACGCCCAAAAGCCCAGTTTGCCTTTCAAAACTTCGAATAATGCTTTAAATATTTATTTAACAAAAGCAATTGGATATATAAATGAGAACACCCTACTCCACAATTAACAATTATAAACTAGACATTACACGGTTAACTTGTAACGCTTTTGGGCTTCTATGGAAGTACCGCCACTGATACAAACACATATTGCTCAGAAAGTAATGACAGGCGTTTTGTGTTTTTGTATTAAGTGTTCTCACATGAGCACGGGGTTCAATATTGCGCCTGGGCGGATCTGGGACTCACCGCTAGGTTTAATAGACTGTGCCTTCTGGAATCAGCCTGTAATTCCGGTTGGAAATGACAGTCGCTAACCTTCGCAGTTGGCTGGAAACCAGCTTGATAAACGAGAGGCCGCGTGCTCGATCCCGCACCGAGACAACTGTTTGTACATCCAGACATACATACATACCAGTGGTCTCTCGCTAGGGCAAGCCCAAATTTTTATTACGGTACCTACAGTGTAATTTTTGGTCCAGAAAGTCGGAGAACTTATAAATAATCCTCGTATACCTACCGCAAATTATTCAAATTCACGATTTTGGCATATTTTGTATAGTACTGGCACAGTCGTGATGGCTTCGAGGTTTGGGCACGCGGTCGAAAATCTCGACGGTCGCGGGTTCAAACCTCAGGCACACACCTCTGACTTTTCGAAGTTATGTGTTTATTCACAAAGAATAATCACGTACTTTAACGGTGAAGGAAAACATCGTGATGAAACCTGCACACCTAAAAGTTCTTAGGAATTTCTTAGGTGTGTAGTCCGCCAACCCGCACTAGGCCAGCGTGGTGGACTAAGGCCTAAACCCTCTCAATAGTAGAGTAGGCCCGTGCCCAGCAGTGGGACGTATATGGGCTGATGATTATGATGATGATGTATTAATCTTAGAAATAATACGATTAAGATCAACGCGAGAGTTAACGTTTTCGTCACATTATTAACGAGAAATAATATTTAAATGCGTTGTTTACAATATTTATAAAAAGCAATCAAAGTATGTGGTTTTGTAAATTTGCATGCATTCTACTAATTCTAAGAACCAGATATATTACTTAAAATAATTAAACAAATATTTTTGACTTCATCACCCTCTCAATTGTAAAGGAGGCCCGTGCCCAGCAGTGGGACGAATAAGGGCTGATGATGAACACATAACTTATGTCATAAGTGTGTACCTGGGGTTTGAACCCGCGGCCGCCCGTTGTTTGTTCTTTAACACGGAAAGTTTATTTCAAGGCGTTTCACCATATACGATGTACGCTAGGTATGACCTTACTGATCTATGATTAAATAATAATTGCAACAGGAAGATTGTCATTTGAATTTACATACATACATAGCCTCACGCCTGTATTTCCTGGAGGGGTAGACAGAGGTGCATTTCTGCACCTGCATTTTGCCAGGTATCAGGTTTCACGTAGGTAATAGAGGGCGAGCCTATTGTTGTTTTTCGGGCACATTTCCAGACTCCGTGCTGCTACTGAGAATTTCTTTATTGAAAAAGTAGTAGCGTTTTGTCAAAATCAAGTTTTAATAGGGCATTTTTAAAATAATTAATGATATTGAATAACTGTTTTATAGAAATATAAAACAGTTATTCAATATATAACTGTGTTATTGTTAAAATCTATTGCCCTCAACTGCGTAAACAAAATTTTTAAATCCAACAGTTTTATTTTTTCACATTTCTCGTTGCTGTCCTGCTCTTGGTCGTAACATCATAACTAATATTATAATCATAACTAATATTATAAATGCGATTGTAACTCTGTCTGTCTGTCTCGCTTTCTTGCTAAAACTACTGAACCGATTTAAATGAAATTTGGTACACAGATAGTTTGGAGCCTGAGAAAGAACATAGGCTACTTTTTATTGCGGAAAAGGGGTTTTAAGGGGTTGAAAGGGGGGATGAAAGGTTGTATGGAAATATTGTAATTTTTAAAGCTAGAAGCTTGAAACTTATTTTGTAGGCTGTTGATTAGATATAAATAAATATGTCATTAAAAGTTTGTAAAAAAATACCTCTAAGGGGGTAAATAAAAATAGGGGTAAAAATTTGTGTGGAAATTCGTGATTTTTGAAACTAGAATGATGAAACGACGTGTAGACGACTGTAACTATGTATATGTAACTATATGTCTGTTATGCTTTCACGCCTAAATCATTTGACCGATGTAAACGATTTTTGATATGGACATAAATGGAACTCTGTGGCGTAAAATAGACTACAACTTATTTTCATTCTGAACCCAACCCTGTAGTCTACGCGGACGGAGTCGCGGGCAAAAGCTAGTACGAATATAATATGTAGTATATTTGTTTATTTTATTATCTAATGACTGATATTTTCATCTATACTAATATAGAAAAAGAGATATTTTTTTTGGTTGATACGATTCAACTTAAAAATTACCTTAACTGATTTCAATAGTTTTTGGTATGGGCATACATAGACGGGGTCCTGGGAAGTAACAGGACGGCGACGGAAGTAACGGAAGGCTATTAGGGAGCTTCCCTTGAATAAGTTTAAAGTATTAATAAAAGATAAACTTTACCAAAAAGCATACTATAAAATTTCAGATTTTATTGAAGATAGTAAGCCCTGGGAGTAAGTAAATTGATCGGAGTTTTATTGTGTTGCTACAGTTTGTATCGTTATGAAATGTATCATTATGACATGTATCGTTATGACATTTAACGTTATGACATTTATCATGTAAAATTGAAACTGTTTATTAAAAAAAAATATGCGATTTTCTATTTTAAAAAAATTGACATTTCGTGTTGCTGAGGGAGTTTCTTGCCGTTTCTTCTCCACAGCTATAACACGTTTAGAAGCGGCAATAGTTTAATAGTTTAAAAATATTAAAAAGTGTAAAATTGACGATTCAAAAGAACTTGTAAAAGTCTATTTGAATAAAGATAATTTGACTTTGAAAAACCTTTGCTTCATTTTATTCCGGGAAAATGTGTTCCCGTGGAATGAGCACGGAATTCGAGATTGCGACCAGGCGCAGCAGGGCCTCGACATTATTAATTTACATTTATCATTTCAAAATTTCCTTGAGTTTCAATTGTCGGGGTGTTCTTTCGATCTTTGACGTTTATCAGCGTTTTGTGACCGACAAGAATGATATTAATTTCAATTTGAAAAAATGCTTGTTCGCGTGCGGCGTAGTTGGTTGGATGATCTATTTGATCTTGTTAAACAAATACCACGACCTACATCCAAACATTATTTCTGATTTCCCACTAAGATACAACAGTCTGGTGTCGTGGGTATTAGAAACTACGTAACAGCTTTCAGAATACTCCAGAAACAAATATTCGTACATACAAACAATAAAAAAAATAGTCTTAGGGCGGAATACTGAAACGCTACTTAATCTGAGGGCGACTTATATTCAAGTGGCTGTTATAATTTAAGCGGTATACTGAAACATGATTTATCGGTTTTAAGACTGTGATTAACTAATGCCCACTTAAATTTCCATAAATGGCAACAATACCACAATACCTTTTACATGACATTTTTAAGTATATACCGCTTAAATATAAGTCGCCCTCAGATTAAGTAGCGTTTCAGTATTCGGCCGTCTGAGAATAGTTCGGCCAAGATTATTAACTGCGAAAAATATGGCTGACAGTTTTAATAACCTCCTTTTAAATAATCCACAACCAAGTTTAACAGGACATTTTAAAAAAATGAATGATATTGAGGAATTGTTTTATAGAACTTCGTGTTATTGTTAAAAGCTATTGCCCGCAACTGCGTCAATAAAACTTTAAAATCCAACAGTTTTTTTTTGTTTATTCGTTTTTTCACATTTCTGGTTGCTGTCCTGCTCTTGGTCGTAACATGACTATATATAGCCTACAGCATTCCTCGATATATGGACTATTCAACGCAATAATAATTATTCAAGCTCAAGTTCAATTTCAAATGCAAATCAAGTTCCTAAGATTAGCGTTTACATCCAAACAAGCTCTTCAACTTTACATATTACTTTAGATTTATTAGCTGCATAAAAGGTACAGTTAATAGACGGGTAGTATGACTGGCGCATCTTTTCGATAAAAAAAACAAGTCATCATGAAATTTGACATTTCTATTGGCTTTCTAATGACGTCACTATTGATAAAATTTGGGTTACGCCTTGCAAATTTTTTACACGTTATATAACAACTTTTATTGTTGTTATTAATTCATAAGAGTGGGTGAAAGTATAACATTTAGCGTGATATGAGCAGATCGGAATTAATAAAAAAATAAAATTAATTATTTATCATAAAATTTTAGGTAACACAAAAAATTTAAATTTGAATAAACATGTATATAATTTTTATTTTAAACAATTTAATAATGTGATTTAATAAATTAAAACAAATACAATTAATGTTTATTTATAACATAAAAATAAACAATTAAAAATCTAGCGATAAGAATTAGTACAAACATGTTTTTGAACACACAAGGGACTTACCTGAACACAACCGCTCGCAATGTTGACATCTCGACAACTAACTGTAGTGTGCACGTTAATGTCCAGCATCAATTTGTTATAAGCGGAGGTTCCCAAAGCTTTGCCAAGTTACATTGAGGAAAAAGAAGATTCTGTGATAAAGCAATGATTTTGATGACGATTGCGTTTGTTGTGCGTCATAGAGCCGGATTTATTGCGAAATAAATAATAGATACACCTAACAGTCAGGATACAAGTCTTGTGTCGTGGGTATCAGAAATAGGGATGTTATGGATATGATATTTCGGATCTGGATACGGATATGGATATAGGAATTAAATTATATCGGTTTCGGATACGGTTACGGATATGTAATTATTTCGGATTATCCGTTAGCTTCGGATAGTTTCGGTTACGGATATCAAATAGTATATAAAATATAACTGTTTTCGACACTCTCGTAAGAAAAGTTTTTATCACAATATTTACATTTTGCACAATCTACATTATTACTCTTATAAAAAAAAATCCAAATTAAAGTCGATATTGGTCGTTTTTTGTCTACTCATATAAAAATCAATTGAGTACTTAACAACAAGACTTTCTTAAACTATCCGAAACTTCTGAAACGGATACGGTTACGGTTACGGATATATTTTTATGTATGTACACATATATATGTGTGTTTATAAATACACTTAGTTAATTTTGTAAAATAAAGTTAGTTCTTGGTAAGACTCTAATGTGTCGGCATTAACCTGTGTATCTATGTAAGAGGGAACGAGTCTACTGCAGTGTATCGGATGGATTTACAAATTAACCAGAAATCGAATAACGGACCTCATGATCGCACGACTTATGGGTGTGCAGCAGAACCATCTTAGTCTTATTAATTATAAAAAAGGGGTTTTCAAAGGTCGTGAACTTTGACAGCGCATAGCGGCCATCTTGGTAAAGTGATAGCTGTCAAATTAATCATGAACATGTATTTAGTCGTGACATTTCACCATGGAACGCTACACGCTTCAAAAATGCGTAGAAATTGTTAAAAGTTATTATCAAAATCAGTGCTCTATTCGCCTTATGTTCCGTGCATAGCGTCCAATTACTCTCTTACTCCTTATTACATCAACTATCTGCCAGTGAAAGTCCCGTTAAAATTGGTCCACCCGTTTCAGAGATTAGCCGGAACAAACAGACAGACAGACAAAAATTGTAAAAAACGTTATTTTGGTACATGTACTGTGTATACATCTATATGCATTTATTAAAAAGCGGTTACTTCAATATTACAAACAGAAACTCCAATTTTATTTATATGTATAGATTGTGTGTATTTGTTAATAAACAAAATTGCCGGATTTGAAGCGACGAAAATCCACCGGAGATTCATCAGGTGCTTCTACACTCTGAAAAAGTCACTGTTTGGTGTGGATTTTTGTCGGCCCTTATTTCTTCGAACGATGATAACTATTTGTTTTTGTGGCCTAGGATGGATAGTATGGATTTCACAAGCATGTGGTTCGAACAAGAGGGCGCCACTTGCCATACAGCACGGAAAACATAAAAATTATTGGATGAGAAATTCGAAAGTTTCGTCATCTTGCGTGGTGGCGACATCAACTGGCCACCGAGATCGTGTAACTTAACACCGCTCGACTACTTTCTGTGGGGTTCCGTGAAATCTCTAGTCTATGAAGACAAACCACAGTCAATTGCTGCCCTGTAGGCTAACATAACTCGCGCTCTTCGTGAAATTAGGCGCCATTTATGCGAAGATGTCATCCAAAATTAATCCTCCAGGATACACCACCTACAGCGAAAATTAATTATAATATTATATTATTATAATTAATTATAATAAAAAGAAATTATATGCCATGCATAATGTCATCGAATATCCTTTAAACTAAAATAAAATTAATGACAATATCACTTAAACAAGTTTTTGTATTTTATTTTTAAGTTGGAGCGCTTATGCGAGCGTTGGAGTTATAATAAAAATATTACAATAAAAGTTACGACTAGACTATGGTCAACGACCTCATGTCGTGAATTATTGTATGCTCTACATTGCTGGCTTTTGAATTAGGTCCACAGTGATAAAAGGAGCTATGATGTCCAGCTCCGCACGAGCGCAGTTTGATAAAATTTACTTTGTCTTTTCCCAAGGTCCCGGGTTCGATTCCCGGGCTGGGAAAATTGCTATTGGATTTTTCTATTAATTCTTAATAGCAGTATGGAGTTTAGAATTGTGACATTTATTTCGGACTCCAATGTTACTGAAGCGAAAGGTTTCTCTAAGTTTCTGATCAGGGATGTTATGGAGCTCCGTAACCGTAACCGAAACTATCGGATATCCGAAATAAAAATATATAATATGTATGTTTAACACTTAAAAATACAAAAAAGCGAAATAGCCTGTAAAAAATGTCCCTATCAGATAAAAGGATATTCCAGAGATTGTGGTTGGAAAGCGCTGTACGGCACACTTGTCACTTAGACTGAATTGTTTGATATGCGTAAATAATTATACCAATCAAGTTCAATAAGTTAGAACTTCAGGAAAACCCGGGTGACGTCACCGAGTAACAAGTCCAAGGAACACATCTGCCTTACCCGTCGGGTAGTTCTTATTAGGTAAGAGATTAAAAAAAAAATTGACTGTCTCGTGGTCTCGCTGTACAAGTATGTGCCGTGCGGTCTCGAGGTCCTGGCTTCGAATCCCGGGTCGGGCAAAGTGTTATTGGGTTTTTCCATTAGGAAATTCTCAGTAACAGCACGGAGTCTGGAAATGTGCCCAAAAACGGCAATAGGCTCGCCCTCTATTACGTGGGACTGATACATACCTGGCGAAATGTGGGTGCAGAAATGCACTTCTGCCTACCCCTTCGGGGAATACAGGCGTGAGTTTATGTATGAGTGTATAAAAAAGTCTTCTGGGTAAAAAGTTTTAAAAAAGTTGAGAGTAAGTCATTCTTACGTATACTACTCGTATACAGGGTTTTAAAATGATCACAAACACATTGGTGCTAAAATAAATACCGAAAAAAAAAAAAAAAAAAGATGTTTTCCTAACTTCATCATCTCCTTGCCCTGTTCCCAATTTCATTTGGGGTCGGCGCAGTATGTTTTATCCTTCCACACATCCCTATCAGCCGTCATGTCGTAAGTCTGTATTTTTTTATTTATTTATATTTATTCTGGCACGGCACAGTGACTCCACTGTACCTGATGGTAAGCACAGTGGAGTCCAAAAAAATAATACCGACCAGCGAGAAACGATATTATATGGTTATTTTTTACTTCATTACTTTTGACTGAGTGAACCGATTTTGATGATTCTTTTTTTATTTGAAAGCTGGTGCTTCCAGTTTGGTATCATTTTAATTTGGTCCATTTGTGACAATGGCATCCATAAAAAAAACATAAAAGTCTTAAATTTGCACTTATGTGCGCGACAAATCGTCCAATAACTCAATATCATGCCAACCGATTTTGATGATCCATTTTTTATTGGAAAGGATGTGCTTCTAGCGTAATTTGATGAGAGTTTGGTTAAGTTTTGATTATGCGATCCAGGATAAATTAACGGAACTCTTCAATTCTTTGGAGCAAACTAACGATACTCGGCCGAATCTTTATAAGGTAAAAGCACCAGTAGATGACCACTTAAGGACACAGAAATTTCTTTTTTAATGTCTAACTTTAATCATCATTCGAATTCAATGAGTGTTTTGTTTTGTTAACTCTGTGCAAGTCTTTTAACGAAACGAGCTAGTATTTTTTCTTGTACAATGGCTGAATTCAAGTAAAAAAATGAAAATAAAACTTTATATAAGAGATTTAGTAGTTGACCACCTAAACACTAGTAATTGACCATGTTTTGCATCAGTAGTTGACCATTCAAATTTTTTAATTATTTGTTAAATAAGAAGCCAAATTAAGACAACTTTGCGTTTTATTTGAAATATAATAACAATAACATCCCCCGCTCGTTAATAAATGTTCTGGCCATTTCCACAATCAACCATTTGCTTTCATCGATGATATTGTACCTTTTTTTTATAGCTTTAAGTATTTTTCCGGGATAAAAGTTATTATCGTACTTCATCATCATCATCATCATCATCAGCCCATATACGTCCCACTGTTGGGCACGGGCCTAGTCTACAATTGAGAGGGTTTAGGCCTTAGTCCACCACGCTGGCCTAGTGCGGGTTGGCGGACTACACACCTAAGAAATTCCTAAGAACTTTTAGGTGTGCAAGGTTTTATCACGATGTTTTCCTTCACCGTTAAAGCAAGTGATAATTCATTGTGAATACACACATAACTTCGAAAAGTCAGTGGTGTGTGCCTGGGGTTTGAACCTGCGACCGCCGAAATTCTCGACCGCGCGCCTAAACCTCGGGGCCATCACTGCTTTGCATCACAATTGATGTCATAAACTGTACTGACGAATCAGTAACGTAATTAAATTTTTATTCTATTGTCTCAGAAAATTTTAAGTTAATTAACCGAAATTTATTTACAATTTACTCGTTTCTTGGTTCCCGTAATTAGCTACTCTTTATTGTATTAATGTTTTTGATGTTTCATTTTTAAGTAATTGTGATGTCGATATTTTTTTTCCTGTATATGCTTCTCGGTCGTGGCACGCGTGTTGGTCTAATTTCGATTTGTTTGTAGGTTCTTTTAGAAAATTCACAGTAATTTGCTGGTGGTAGGATATTCGTATCCGCCCGGATAGTGACCACCGTACACAGGGCGTAAAACCCGCCATAGTGGCACATGCAAGTGTGCCGCGTTCCGGGATCAGCCAGTGTATATCCGGTTTTCGGGGGGCTTCAGTCATGGTGAAAGGATGACCGTGCCGGCATTTTTTGGCCGGTTTGTCGCGGTCGGTCCTTTGATTACCATGGCATTAGTCCCCCAAACTTCTTCACAAAGTGAAGAGGTTTTCGGCCGGCATGATTGCGTCGAACAACGGGAGATCATCTCTCGCTGATCGGCACTTTTTCTGGACCCCATTACGATTACCATCAGGTGCAATGAGGTCACTTTGCCGTGCCAGTATAAAAAAAAAAAAAACAGCTCGGGGTCTGTATTGTATGGCGGGTTTTACGCCCTGTGTACGGTGGTCGCTATCCGGGCGGATACGAAAATCCTACCACCAGCAAAGTCTTTGAAATAACCAAATAATACAGATAATTTTGGTGGAGTACTTCATTTATCCATTGTGCGGGTTTCCTAATGATGTTTTCCTTCACCCTAAAGTGCGATAGTAATCTTTTACTGACGATGAAAAAGGTTGTAAAAGACATACTTACATAGCCTTCCACCTGTATTTTAACGTGACATAACCTAAACTATTAATTCGTTTCTATGCATTTTCTGACAACATTTGCGATAGTAATGTATTATTTTTTTTACACCATCAGAAAGTAGAGATTTCAAAGAACAAAAAGCCCACCGACTTTTAAAAAAAGCTAAATTTTGACGCGAGATTTTTCGATTGAAAATGAGGGTGGTTTTTACGATATTAAGTCAAATAATGTGAAAATTTAAAAATATCAAATCAAATAAATTAGTGTGTTTGGTACATGAAAAGGTAAGTTTTTACAAATTTCGTGAAAAACAAATTCTATTTGTAAAAGATAAAAATTAAAAACCGAAAACTTGGTTATTTGAGTTTTTCACATAAATTTTGAGGTTATATGGAAAAAGTGTGAATACAAAAGTTGTAGATCTTTTTATTACCTACAATTTTGCCATTTAACTTTTTTGCATAGGAATTGTAGTTTTGCAGGAAATCGAGATAAACCGTTTTTTCCCCTTAAAACCACCCCCGCACTCTTTCCCGACCTCAGATCGCCCGTAATTTATTTTTTGTTATATGCTCTTCCTTTTCCAATACGTTCCTAATTCTACTATAATTTTATTTCGCTTTTCACTATTTTTAAAAGCTTCGGCACTGGTCTTCTCACGTAATCTGCATATTTTTGTATTTTAATTAAATTTCGTCTATTTTATTCCATGGAAACTATATTTGGTATATTTTTTGTACACTTCTATCTATTGTTCTCTTAAATTTTTGATAAATTAGTACATGTTAATGAAGAATATTTTATTCAATGTTATGTAATCTGTTTCCATGTTTCCGTCGTGGTTACTAATCAGTGAACTTATTTCTTTTTTTAAATACACCCAACAGTCATATACATGGTTTTGACCCCACATTAAGATGTTCCGTACTAAGTTTATGAAACTACCTCCAAAGAAGTTTTACTGTCACTATGTTAAAAAAAAAACAATAACGCACAAGACTCTCCGACATATATATGAAAAAAAAATACAAACTGGCTATTGTATACACCAGTTATTGCCCGGAGATCCGTATGAAACTTTAAGACGTCAGAAAAAAACATTTTAACCACAGTTTTCATTTCTGCTCGGCTTCTATTGGCAGTTGTGTGATGATATTCTTCCAATAGCCTTTCTCGATAAATGGAATATTCAAGAAGAATTTTCCAATTCGAACAAGCAGTTCCTGAGATTAGCGCGTTCAACCAAACAAGCAAACTTTTCTGCTTTATATATTAGTGTCGATTTGCGTCATACAATGAGAGAATCGTATAAATTAAATAAGCTATTGTGATTTGTGTTTAAATATATATTCAGTGATCGCCTGGAAGTATAGGCGCGCGGTCAAGAATTTCTGCGGTCGCAGGTTCAAACCCCAGGCACACACCTCTGACTTTTAGAAGGTATGTGTGTATTCACAATGAATTATCACTTGCTTGCTGAAGGGAAAACATCGTGATAAAACCTGCACACCTAAAAAGTTCTTAGGAATTTCTTAGCTGTATAGTCCGCCAACCCGCACTAGGCCAGCGTGGTGGACTAAGGCCTAAACCCTCTCAGTTGTAGAGGAGGCCCGTTCCCAGCAGTAGGACGTATTTCGGCTAATGATGATGATATCGTTACTTGTCTCATACGTAGGTACATACTTGGCGAAATGTGGGTGCAGAAATGCACCTCTGCCTACCCCTTCTCTGTATCCCACTGCGGTAAAGTGACCAAAAATAATGCTAAATACAGAACTAACGAATTAACTGCTTAATTATTTACCCAACTGCCTCGTGGTCTCGCGGTACAAGGATGTGCCGTGCGATCTAGAGGTCCTGGGTTCGATTCCCGGGTCGGGCAAAGTGTTATTGGGTTTTTCCATTAGTAAATTCTCGGTAACAGCACGGAGTCTGGAAATGTGCCTGAAAAACGGCAATAGGCTCGCCCCCTATTACGTGGGACTGATAAATACTCGGCGAAATGTGGTTGCAGAAATGCACCTCTGCCTACCCCTTCGGGGAATACAGGCATGAGTTTATGTATGTATGTATGTATTTTCCCAAAAATGTTAAAATCAAGGTAAGGTCCAAAAACTATTAGGACACTTTTCTTTTTAAAAATAGTGTTATTGTTTTCATACAAATATAAAGAATCAAATTAATTATGTCATTAATTTATATGAATGTGAATTATATAGTGTTCTCTCTTTAATTTGTACATAAATATGTGTTTAATTCAAATTAACAATTATGAATTTAAAATCATAAAATGTATCTTGCGTCGTTAAATGTCGCATATTATTGCGACCGCAAATGGGACAAAATTAATAAACCACGCAAGTTGTAGTCGTGTTATATTTCAGATTTTTCTGGTATAGTCTAGATCTTTATCAGTCGAAGTCGAAGGAATTTTATAATGGAAAAACTCGATAGCACTTTACCCAACATCTAGACCGCACGGCTCATACTTGTGCTGCGAGATCTCGAGCCAGTCGATTTTTTTTTGTTTTTTTTAAATCTAGTGCAGGCATTTAACCACGATCTCACCTGTTAAGTTATGTAAGGCAAATATGCAGCGAACATCCCATCATCCATCAGCCAAAGGAAGTCTACTGCTGATCATAGGCCTCCCCCAATGATTTCCATAGTGACCTGTTGGAGGCAGCCTGCATCCAGCGACGTCCCGCGACCTTTACCAGGTTGTCTTGGTCGGACGTCCAATGGATGATGATTATTTTCATTCTGACACAGTAAAACGCCCATTCTTGACAGTTGAAGTCGTGATGGCCTCGAGGTTTAGGCACGCGGTCGAGAATCTCGACGGCCGCGGGTTCAAACCCTAGGCACACACCTCTGACTTTTCCAAGTTATGTGTGTATTCACAATGAATATTCAAGTACTTTAATGGTGAAGAAAAACATCGTGATAAAACCTGCACACCTAAAAGTTCTTAGGAACTTCTTAGGTGTGTAGTCCGTCAACCCGCACTAGGCCAGCGTGGTGGACTAAGGCCTAAACCCTCTCAATGGTCGAAGAGGCCCGTGCCCAGCAGTGGGACGTATATGGGCTGATGATGATTGACAGTAATTACAGCGCGATGCAAAAACTTCGATTGGCAAAATGGATTACGACTTACTAGTCGACGCAATTATGGTGGTTCGTTAGTAGGTATACAGAGACCGATTATAAAAATTTAAAAATAGCACATGAACATACATACATACATACATAAACTCACGCCTGTATTCCCCGAAGGGGTAGGCAGAGGTGCATTTCTGCACCCACATTTCGCCAGGTATATATCAGTCCCACGTAATAGGGGGCGAGCCTATTGCCGTTTTTCGGGCACATTTCCAGACTCCGTGCTGTTACTGAGAATTTCCTAATAGAAAAACCCAATAACACTTTGCCCGACCCGGGAATCGAACCCAGGACCTTTAGATCGCACAGCACATACTTGTACCGCAAGACCACGAGGCAGTCCGAACATAACATATAGCACATGAACTTCAGGAAATTTCACTAAATATATGATACCACAATCTACTCGTGGCATGAACATAATTTTCGAAATTTTAACACAAGCGTTAAAGTTATTTAGAGTCGAAGTTATCGTGTAGAAGTTATTGACACAATTATGCCGTTGAAGTAGATAAGTCAATTCTGAAATTATTGTTTTGTAGCAATTTGGGTCTTAAGCAATCTTGCTCTTCCAACAAGACGAAATCTTAACTGCTTGCTTAACGTCAATTTCCGGATTAACAAAAAAAACCGTAAAAAAACACTAAAAAGTATAAAATAACTGCGTAGTCTTCTATACCTTAATAATTAACTTACTTATTCTACTCATCAATATGTACTGTACGATCTATGTATGTGTTTGATAATATGAAAAATATTAGACTACTTAAAAGTCAATCAAGTTATTACGATAATTTAATTTAGTTAAAATTATATTGTTATATTTGGAGTATTGATATACAGAGTGTATAAAGACCATGATCGAAAAATAAAAATTTACGGTGTGTTTTAACAGATTTTTTTTAACGTCACGGTGATTACAAACACCGTGACATTAAAAAAAATCTCGACAAAAAAAAAGTTTTATCTTCAACCACGAATATTAAATGCATGTAGTTGTTTTTTTGACGGGATTTTTATACTTCATCACGCTACGAGACGCTACAACAATGAAAAATGTGACAAGAACGGGAAAAAATATTTTTAAGTATAAAGCTTCGCATATGGAGTTGCGGGCAACAGTTAATATAGAAATGATCATCAGCCCAAATTCGTCCCACTGCTGGGCACGGGCCTCCTCTACAACTGGAGGGTTTAGGCCTTAGTCCACCACGCTGGCCTAGTGCGGGTTGGCGGACTATAGAAATAATTTAAATTATATGTTACTTAATATATTTATTGAATAAATAACTTATTTACATTTACTAATTATAATTTACATATATCTAGTCTACGTGTCTTGATGAGACTGGAGTAATACTGAGCGGAGGCGCGCGGCGTGCGCGTCCTCTTTGGATCCGTGAAATTTACCTCGTACAAGCCGAATTTGGGTCTGAAAAAAAAAACAAAAAAAAATTAGATACATAGACCAGCTCACAAATAAGTCTTGTATCACGAAATGGAAGTGGCTTTTCGGTATTACTAACAACCACAATAGAAACATATAAATGGTGCGAGGATCGTACCTTTTGTTAAATTACGTCATGAAGACTATCTATTTGCCATCACACTTCCTAAATACACTGCCCGTCCCGGGAATTGAACCCGGGACCTCTAGATCGCACGGCACATACTAGTATGTGCCGGCACTAGTGCCGCGAGACCACGAGGTAGCCAAGATCATGAGGCTGATTATGAGTTTATGCCGCACAAAGAGATAAACAGGCGGGGAGTCAGTTTTATAAGACGTAGAGAAGTATATCTTACTCATATCCTTCAATCCACTCGAAGTTATCCATCAATGACCAATACGTGTAGCCTGTGACTTGCAGGTTGTCTATCCTTATTGCTAATAAAACCTGCAAACAAAAAAAAAAGTTATATGTATAATCCAAATTACGTTGAATGTATTTACCAGTTAAGGTGTGATTCGCGAGACAACGAGTTTTTTCATTTTTGTCTAGGGGAAAGCTAATTATGGCTCTACCACCACCACCCAATATATTACAAGAAAGTTTTTTTTTTGTTAATACTGACGGTATTTTAAGCCAAATTAATTAGGGGGCAAGACATTTGTCATTCTTTTGAACACAACTACAGATTTAATACTGTTACTTGACACTTGCTTCACCGGGGAACCCGAGGCGTCTCGATACTTCATAAAATTAACGTAGACTTCTTAATCTATACTAATATATAAAGCTGAAGAGTTTGTTTGTTTGTTTGTTTGGTTGAACGCGCTAATCTCAGGAACTACTGAACCGATTTAAAAATTCTTTCAGCGTTACAAAGCCCATTTATCGGGGAAGGCTATAGGCTATATAACATCACGCTACGACCAATAGGAGCGGAGCACCAATAAATAATGTTTCAAAATCGGGAGTATTTTTTTCCTTTTGAGAACTTCTGCTGCGTGCGATGCGGAAACGGTTAAAGTTTCGCTAAAATAATGTATGACAGAATTGTTCCCCTTTAAAAGTTCTAAAAAAAAGTCCGCGACAGCATATGTCTATCTTTTAAGGTTGGCTCACTATAACCTTTTTTATTCTAACCAAATTAGTTCTAAAATAAAGCATTATTTGTGAAGGTGTTTTCATAAAGATGATATTAATCCTTATCCAACTAAATACGTTATTCATCACAAGTATTTAATTTAAAAGAAGTTTGCCCTTTACATCATTTGATTTCAATGAGTATCTTAGAAGATATCGCAGTTTTAAAATAACACCGCAGCGAAAAAATTATCAAGCGCGCAATTATGATACGAGACGCCGCGCCGGTCGGCCGGTGACGTCTAAACCATTTGACCGATTTGAATGATTTTTGGTATGGACATAAATGGGAGTCTGTGGAGTAAAATAGGCTACAACTTATTTTCTTTCTGAACTCAACCCTGTAGTCTACGCGGACGGAGTCGCGAGCAAAAGCTAGTCTCAAAATAAATGTCCTTCGTTTTTGATGCTCTATTGTGCATACTATCAGGTACTATTTTATCACTTTGCCGTGCCAGTATAAAAATAATAAAGTCCAGTCCAGAAGACATTGGTGGAAATTTGCTGAACATAGACCTCAAAAATGACTACGGTCTGTTACAATAGGTCTTTTCAGTGACATTCAGTGTCATCTTACTCCCCTAAGCGACTCATATACTCAGCCTATCGCCGTCCACTGTTGAACGAAGGCCTCCCAAGTAGGCGCCAACCATCCCGGTCTTGAGCAGCCCTCATCCATCCGCTACCCGCCGCCTTTCTCAAGTCGTCGGACCATCGTGCTGCAGGATGTCCCACACTACGTCTGCCTAAGCGCGGTCTCCACTCCAACACTTGTCTACTCCACCGGCCCTCGGATCGTCGGCAAACATGGCCGGCCCACATCCACTTTAGGATGCTAATCTAAAGCGACTCGGTTCACTAAAATAGATAGTAATGAAAAAAAGTACTTTGCAACATACCTGTTCCAAATGATTTCTGATATAATCTATCCTGCTTTTATCGTTCAAATTAGACCCTTTTGTAGATAATCCATTCTCAGTGACCACCATTTCAATGTCCCCATAACTCGCAGCCAACCAATTGAAAATCTTCCGAAGGCCTTTAGGGTAGTTCTGAAGAAGTAAAAAGAAAGGGTTAGCTTTTTATTCTCACAATTATGTAAATTCGAAACCTTCCGTTGCGCAGCTGACAAATGTTTGTATTCCACAAATATTTGTTCTTGGTCTGAGTGTTTCTGAGACTCAAAACTCGATCATAGTTTTTGATACCCACGACAAAAGTCATAAAACACAGTGATGGCCTTGAGGTATAGGCGCGCGGCCGAGAATTTCGGCGGTCGCAGGTTCAAACCCCAGGCACATACCTCTGACTTTTCGAAGTTATGTGTGTATTCATAATGAATCATCACTTGCTTTAACGGTGAAGGAAAACATCGTGATAAAACCTGCACACCTGAAATTTCTTAGGAATTTCTTAGATGTGTAGTCCGCCAACCCGCACTAGGCCAGCGTGGTGGACTAAGGCCTAAAAACCCTCTCAGTTGCAGAGGAGGCCCGTGCCCAGCAGTGGGGCGTGTATGGGCTGATGATGATGATGACAAAAGTCTTGCATCTTAGTGAGGTCTATTTATATGATTGTTGGATGATAGACGACTTACAAAAGCAATATATAGCGAGAATGTATTAGATTCGTGATGTTCTCCGTAAAGGTCAAGTTACAAGCACCTATAACCGACGTATGAGTAGATGTATGGATGTTGCAAAAGCAAAAGAGATTTGTCGGGATCATAACTTGTGGCATTTAATAGTCTGTGCGTGTTTCACATTCCGGAATCACTCTGGGTATATCCGTCACAATTTTATATTCGCGAAAGATCTTAGTGGTTTTTTGCCATTCACAAATCTATTAACAACGCATTGCACTCAAGTTTTGTCACCGTGCCAAGAAAGTACTCGCAACTGTCACCGTGCAAAAAAAATACTCACAACCAAATTAGGATGGCAGCCGTAAGTAGCGTCTGGTGGCGGTTCCATGACCAAATTCATTTCCGGTATTCCAGAGAAGAACAAGGGTTTGATTTCTTCACCATAGTTAGCTGGTCGCACCACAAATCCAGAGTAATAATTGAAAGCGTAAAAATCGTAGGTTCCTGAAAAAAATAATAGCTAGAACGCATATGATGGCACGCCTCTATCCTCAGGGAGACAGATATACTATAAGCATGTTTCACTAACTATGTACATACATATGTCTTTTTCACGTAAAACTGAAGAACCCACAAACACTTTTTCGAGGGGGAATCGAATCTATAAAATTTCTATCAGATGAAGCAAACCTATGCTGCGGATATTCAGACCTCTAGTGCAATAGAATTCCTTTTGGATTCCTATGTATCATATAAATAATCCTTAATGGAATAGTTTATTTTCATTTACTCTACTAGACTAGATATCATTTTATTACTGAGAGATTTGTTAAAATTGCATCTTAAAATAAATTAGACAGCGATGATAAAGATTGTAGAGCGGTTTGACTTTTTCTGACATTTTTAACCATTATCGTCATATTTCAACTTAGTTGCATTAAACCTTACCCTTATACATCTAACCATTTCTCATGAATCGTTCTATCTATTAGTCAAAACCGCATGTAAATCTGTTCAGCAGTTCTTTTATTGCAAACAGATGCGATGGGGGACTTTGTTTACAGAGTCTCTTACGTTTGCTCAAATATCGGCCTAAATATGGTCTGTGTCGCTTCATCTAATGCCACAGATGTAACAACAGAACAAGACAATGCATATGAAAATTATGTATCGTTTAGCAATCTATAATAGTTAGTGATTTACAAATACCAAATATTAACCTCTTATCAAGTCTATCTCGTGATCAGTAAAAGAGGGTAGTCTGGAGATTGAGTATCCCATCTTCTTGCTAGCTTTGTCAATAGCATCCTCCAAGTCAGGATGCCATCCACCATAATCCGAATATATGGCATGGGAGAATCTTCCATTCTGAAATTAGTATGTAAAGGTATCAAGTTACTCGTATTTCTTAATTATGATACTAGAAACTAAGTTTCGACTAGATGAAATAATTATTCTGTATTTTCAGTCCGTCCTTCGATTACTTCAAATCAATCTCTTCAATACTTCAATAGCCCTCACTTTGTTTTTCATTTCATAGTTACTATTGCCCCGAAAGGTTAAATCGTGATTTGGTTTTACATTACTTTTGTCTTTTGTGCAATATCTTTTTGTACACTGTTCTTTCCGTTTTCTAATGAATTCAACATGTTTTGCCCTAGAATAAAATAACTCTTGCTTTGCTCTTAATTTTATTTACTACTACCCTCCATAGCATGCCCAACCTGGCCTAACATGAAACCTAGGCTAACATGAAAAAAAAAAACATAGTACTAAGGAACTACAAGCGTCAAACATACTCTTTAGTTTCATATATCTAGTAAGTAATGTGATTTGGCAAATCTTAGGGCTTTCGTGTTTAAGAATCGGAAAATCATTAAGAAATGACGAGATAAAATAACCATCAAAGCAAGGACAATCTAAGCTCATGTATTAATGATTGATCTTTATTTAGAGAAATACTAACCACGAATTGCATAGCGAGTTCAGCCAAATCTTCGTGTTTGGGTGACTTGGGTTCGTACCACACTAATTGGTTGGATATTGAAATTTTACCTGCAAGTAAATCATAGGTTTAACTTCCTCCTTAAAATGATTAATTAGAGAGTTTGTTACTTACTTACTAAACCTGATGGAAAATTTTATGAAATAATTAAATTTTTAACCTCATTATAAGAATGTACTCTTTAAAATCCTGAAGACCATCTTATTTTAAAAGTTGTCACTAATTTTAGACATTCAATCGAATATCTAAAGTACTCAAAGATTAATTTAGCTTTAAAATATAAAATATTCAACTATGAGGTGTCACCCTGACATCAAAGATAAATACAATTGGTGAAGTTAAACGCAAAGATAGCACCACGGGTAAATAACTAGATGATATTAAATAATTAATGGGATTTTAAGTGCATGTTAGCTTCCATTAATAGGTATGGCAGAAACGCTGAAAAGCACGGAAATTTTTCCTAGATTCATACATACATACATAAACTCACACCTGTATTCCCCGAAGGGGTAGGCAGAGGTGCATTTCTGCACCCACATTTCGCCAAGTATGTATCAGTCCCACGTAATAGGGGGCGAGCCTATTGCCGTTTTTCGGGCACATTTCCAGACTCCGTGCTGTTACCGAGAATTTCCTAATGGAAAAACCCAATAACACTTGGCCCGACCCGGGAATCGAACCCAGGACCTCTAGATCGCACGGCACATACTTGTACCGCAAGACCACGAGGCAGTCTCCTAGATTCAACGAGGTCTCTATAATAAACAACACCAGACGTTACGTGTATATTGTGACGCTCATCCGACCAAAGATTGTACACCCCAGGGATATGAAATAGATTAAACGTACCATCATACATATCCCTGAACTCCTCATCATATAGCCTCCAGGCTTTAGCATGAGCGAGTAGCACGTTCTTCGTGCAAAGGAATGCAGCAGCATACGGTTCCTTGATTCCTGGCGGAAGTATTCCAGTGTTGTAAGCCAAATCGCACATGACTATGGGCTCGTTGATGGTGATCCAGGTCTTGACCCTGTCTCCGAAGAGGGAGAAGACCACGCGAGCGTAGTCCTCGAACCAGTCAGCGATGAGGGGATTAGTCCAACCACCTATAAATATTGTAATAATGTAACTCTGCTTTGGGACCAAACATTATAAGCTATACTAATATCCTCATCATTATCATAATGAGCTCATATACATACATACGTCCCACTGCTGGGCACGGGCCACCTCTACAACTAAGAGGGTTTAGACCTTAGTCCGACGCGCTGGCCTAGTGCGGGTTGGCGGACTACACACCTATGAATTTCCTAAGAAATTTTAGGTGTGCAGGTTTCATCACGATGTCTTCCTTCACCGTTAAATTACGTGATAATCATTTGTGAATACCCACATCGAAAAGTCAGAGGTCTGTGCCAGGGGTTTGAACCTTCGACCGTCGAGATTCTCGACCGCGCGCCTAAGCCTTGAGGCCATCACGACTTACATTATACATACTAATATACATACATAGGTAATATTATAAAGAGAAATAATTGGTATGTTTGAAACGGATAAACGCAAAAACTACTTGACGGATTTGAATAATTTTGGTATCGATATACACGGGAACTTCTGAAGTAACATAGGCTACTTTTTGGTATAAAATTTCGCTTGGGCGGAGCGGGGCCGAAAACAATAAAATACATTTACGAAGCATATTGCTCAGAAAGTTTTGACAGGCGTTTTATATTTTTTTTATTTAGTGGTCCCATAATATACTGATATACTGATTACTATTACGCAGAACTTGGTTGGAAAACGTTGGTCAAACATAAAATTGTATATCTGTACCTCAGTCCCTAACTACATAAGCAAAGTAAAGCGTATTAATAACACCCGGCACTCACATATACACTTCTAACCAGCCAAATGACTAATATAAGTCATTCAAAACACACCACATGTTACTTTTTGAAGTACAAGAATCGCAATCGAGTAGAATCTGTGTGAGTTCGCTTCGACTTATAATTTACCTCTAAATTTTCCGTACTAATTTCCGCAAACCTGGCTGGTATCGAGTGTAAAGTATAACGTAAAAAATACATTATCATAAAATTATAACCAGAATATAATCATATATTTATATATTACTAGCTTTTGCCCGCGACTCCGTCCGCATAGACTGCAGGGTTGGGTGCAGAAAGATTATAATAAGTAAATCTATCAAATGTCTCCCAAGTGCCCAAATTACACTTAATGAATTAAAAAAAAGTAACCTATGTCCCTTTTTATGTTTCCGTTTTTATCCATAACAAAAATCAGCCAAATAACTTAAATATTTTAGGTGTGTTATAACACAGTAGTGTTACTTTCGCATTGACAATATATGCTAAAATCAAAGGGTATATCCGTTGGGATCAGTGAAATCATTATTTAGATTACGAAGCGTGATGACTACCGAGCCTGCATTCGTTTGTAAATTTTAAACCACATACAACCAAGGAGTTTAAAAATAAATTTCTGAACGCTCGCATACATTTTTGTCAACTAATAAATATGTCACTCATTTTTCATTACTGATTATTCTGCATTTTTAAAATGAAAAATATGCCATTGTTCGAATATTGTGGATATATGTTGTCGATTCAAAACCTTTATTTAAATACGTTCTTTAATTTGAGGGGACCATTATCCGTATTCACGGGATAAACATAAAATGTTTGACAGGAAATTAGGCAGAACAGTTTATATGAGAAAATGAAATTGTTGTTTTTACCATATTCCTCGTAATTTTAAAGATAGTTATATGCTGTCGCGGACTTTTTTGTAGGACTTATTCAGATAAACATTTCTCTTATACATTATATACGTGTTAACTCTACACTTATTGCAGCGTACGCAGGAATAGCTCGCAGATGCAGTTTTTCCCTACTTACTTGACAATTATCGTTATATTTTGGACAATTCACACACTATCTTAAAAATGTGTTATGTATTATGCCTATGTGTTATTCTGATGTATAAGCTATATTATTGTAAACTTTCATTGAAATCCATTCGGTAGTTTTTGCGTGAAAGAGCAACAAACATCCAGACATCCAGACATCCATAAATCCAGACATCCAGACATACAAACTTTCGCGTTTATAATATTAGTAAGATTTGAGCTGCAACAATTAGACGTTTTTATGACGCGGCTGACAATTTTTTGCACAGACCTAACTAAATTTGTTATAGTTCATCAAGAAATAAGTAGATGGCGCTATTTTTTCAGGAAAATTAATGCTTCTAATCCACAGTATTGTAATTAAAATAATTATATAAAAAATGACATTTCTGGTTGCTGATGGATTTTCTTGACGTTTCTTCTCCACAGCGATAACACGTTTCAAAGCGGCAATAGTTAAAACTTAATTGACGATTCAAAAGCACTTTGACTTTGACCGATAATACAATAAACTACAAGGGACTTTCAGAGCGGGGATAAAAAACTTCGAAAGATTTTCAATCTATGTAACCCCGACTCGAAAAATAGGTAAAGATAGACGAAAAATAATTGTAAAAATTACCCAATTGCTGCAATATTTCTGGCAAGTCCCAATGGTACAACGTAACCATCGGCTCCACGCCATTCTTTAGGAGCTCATTAATAAGATTATTGTAGTATTTCTTTCCGTTCTCACTTATGTAATAGTCGAAGCCCTTTGGCAACAAACGAGACCAGGAAATCGAGAATCTGAAACAATTGATTGAAATAAAATATTTTGATACGGTCTTACTTACAAACGTTAGTTAAATATACATTTTTAACAAGCTATAGCTGATCTGTGATATGAGGGATAGTTGAATAGTTTAAAATTTTAACATGCTTTGTCCTGCTCTTTTAATTGACCTGTTATTTGAGACAAAACGAGACAAAATTTGTTCATGTTTTTATATACATACATACATACATACGTAGCCTCATGCCTATGTTTCCCGAAGGCATAGGTGGAGGTGCATTTCGCCAGTCCCAAGTAGGGCAGTAGGGCGCGAGCCTATTGCCTTTTTTTGGGCACATTTCCTGACGCCGTGCTATACTGAGAATTTCCTAATTAAAAACCCAATGTCACTTTACTCGACCCGGGAATCGAACCCAGAAGCTCCAGATCCCAAGGCACCTACATATGCCGCGAGACCACGAGGCAGTCAGATGTTTACCTAGCGTTATGGTCAACTTGGTCAGCGAAAAAGAAATACATCCGCCCCTCCCTTCGTTGGTACAAGCGTTATATTTACCTGTAGAAATCCACGCCTAATTCCCTCGTCATTTCAGCATCCCTCTTCCAAAGATGATAGGAGTCGCATGCCACATCCCCAGTGCTATTGTCCTTTACACCTCCAGGAGTGTTGTGGGTGAAAGTGTCGTATATATTTACTCCTTTATCTGATAGAGAACAAAAGAAAAACGCATGGCTTAGGTATAAGTACAGTAAGTTTTTTTTTATATACTGGCACGGCAAAGTGACCCCATTGCACCTGATGGTAGGCGTAATGGAGTCCAGAAAAAGTGCCGACCAGCGAGAGATGATGATCTCCCGTTGGTCGACACAATCATGCCGGCCGAATACATCTTCATCTTTCTTGTGAAGAAATTTGGGGGACTAATACCACGGTGATCAAAGGACCGACCGCGACAAATCGGCCAAAGATGCAGGTACGGTCATCCTTTCACCATGATTGAAGCCCCCCCGAAAACCGGATATACACTGGCTGATCCCGGAACGCGGCACACTTGCATGTGCCACTATGGTATCAACATGGTGTCGCGGTACAAGTGTGTGCCCTGGGATCTATACGGGTGTGATTCAAGTCAAGCATAGAGCTATTTGGCCCTATCCACACATCCGCCACTGTAACTCCTGTGCTCCAGGATCAACAGCGGCACGCGCAGTATTGACGCCGAGCAATGAAGCTCAGCGGATCCAAGGGGACCTAAATTTGTCATAACCTGCAACGAACTTTATCAAAAAGGCAAATAAAGGAGGAGTTGAAAACCAAAGAGTACCACTTCATAGAGAGAGCATAGAGCTTTAGTATTTTATTTATATATTTACACTTTATACAGTGATAGTCACAGTTGAATAAGACTAGCAAAGAAATGTGAGCATGCCGAGCGTGCCGAACCTACGATTAAACTATCATATGTTTGACACGGCCGCGTCTTAGTAATTGGCATTGCGTGTTATATCAAGACTTTTATAAATGTAGGACAACCAATAGCAGCCCTTAATTTTTGTTTGAATTTGTTATCATTATGCAGCTGTTTTGTAGTGATCGTTTTTAATTATTTATTATACAGGATGTATTTAGAGCAGGGGACTAATCGATTATCGGGATTTTCTTTTCGGGGTTTGTAATAACATTAGCATTAGCTGCCTTAGTTTCCGATCACGATCTGAATATATTCTGTATAAGATGGACTTAATGCCTAAGGCATTCTCTGTTAATCGAACCTAGGGTAGTGCAGAGATTATACATAGCAGGTATGCAAATAAAATGATTTATAAACGTACACGGATACATAAACAGAACCTTTATATTTTTAGAAAAGTTGCAATGAATAAAATTTACCATTAGGCGTCTGTAATTGTGCCCGAAAAACGAGAAAAGTTTCTCTCTCTGCTTAAGTGGAGCTTAAAAGCTTGAAGTAAGGTAGCTGGGTCGAATATAGCCAGGCGGAAAATATGGCCACATGTCATTATTTCAAGTACGAAAATTTGCAATAACCATTATAAATTGTCGCTAGAGTCACATATATCCGAACAGCGTACCTATCACCTTTACTGCGCACCCACTAACCGCCTAGTGTCCAATAAAGTGAAACATGCTGTTGAAGTTATAAATACATGAAGTAAGTATTCTCCTGTATTTTGTTATTATTCAGCTAAGAATCTTTGTTAATCACATTACAACATTGTGTGACGATTATTATTTGACATTTCCTTATTTAATTATCAAAGAAATTGTATGTTTTTCATTCGTGTCTATGATATATATACATGGAAATATGGCCACAGTTCGGATTTTACGGTAGGTACTAAATTAACGAAACTTTCTTTTTTGCTTTAGACCTTAGTAGGCTATTAAACTAAAGGGTTACGAGATAATTTGTAAGAACCTTTAATAAAACTAGCTATATTTGCAGTCAAAAGCGGCAGGATGAAAGTATATACGGCTGCAAAGCATTATAACGTGCCAACGTGCAGTCTAAGGCGTTATTTATGAAAAACAAAGGCTAAATCTACTCGTATTTCAGGCCGAAAGCCACTTCTTAACTCTGAACAAGAGAATTAATTTGCACTGAATTGTTTTAAACCATAAATTCATATAGTAAATGTGGCCATATTTACACCCCCCGGCGGAAATATGGCCAATTTCCATACTTTTTTAAACTGGTGAAAACACTATTTAAAGTTTAAGAGCGTTTACGCGCCACGCGGCTCTTCGATTTCGGTAAATATGAGCGTCGATAGTTAATGATATGCAATGAAAATGAATGAAACAATGTTTATTGAGTGTATAAAATGTTCAATACATCACTTATATCATCACTGATCATCATCATTGTTCGGAATGCAATCAGATAACCGCGAAAACATCGACGAAACCAAAATACGACGGAGCGTAAAGCGATACTTTCTATCTCTGTAGGGCCTTGCGGCGGACAGATTTGTACCTTGCTTTGAGCAGCGTTTTATAGTACATATTAAAATATTTATAAATAAATAAAAAAGGGAAATTTGTTCGAAAAAAAATTGTACGTTTTTAAGTTCTTATATTATTAAAAGTTGTTGTTTTATTAAATTAAGTATCATATATGGGTCAAAAAAATACTGCGTTGACAGTAATTTCTCAATATTTCGAATGCCTTAGATTTTTTATTACTTGAATAAGGGATCTAAATCTTAAAATGTTTTTCACTAACTTGTTGCTTGGGGATATTTCCGATTCAACAATATTTTATTTAGATTAAATATGTTATAAATAAATACGAATTTTGAGCCTCGAAAATGAGCCTAAAAGTGAATTTATGAAAACCTTTGTTGAGTTGTCTTGTTATTTATCAAAATTAACACAAAAATCTCAACATGTTCTTCACTAACTATTTAGTTCACAATATTCTCTAAAATAATTGGTGATTAAAATGTTAATACGAAGAGATTTTTATCAATTTTAAGATGTTCGAAAAGTACTGTTTTTGCTCAAATTACGCTAAAATTGCATAACCGCTCTTAATGTCTGTATTTTTTGCCTTTATTGTAAATTGTTATTAAAAAAGGATAACAAACCTTAAGGTGGCCATATTCGACCCACGTACTATATTAATAGTAAAACGTAGCTGTAGAAGTTAGTATTCGTGTTCTGAACGCCAAGATGTAGACCGGTAGACCGCGTTTAATCTTCGAGGTCAGAAAACACTAAACAAAATGAACGATAAACAAAATAACTTACCACTGTCTTTCCACGCTCCTTCCACCTGGTAGGAGGCAGTCGACACGCCAAACTTGAACCGTGATGGGAAGCGGGGATGAACGGAGCACCTTAATGCCACCGCCCCTACAGCCCTGATAAAGTAAAATACACTCCACAGTCACAAAATCTGATCCCAAACTAAAATACAAGTCTTGAGGGTAACAGGAACTACGAGATAATTTTCACACCGCTCATATCGCAAGCTGGTGTCTAGCCAACTGCAAAAGAATGCTAGAGTCTATATAACCTGTTCCTGCCGGTTTTTGTAAAAGGAAAGATTGGAGGTGAAGGGAGCTGAGAATAGATGAAAATAATTTTAGAAGACATACATACATACATAACCTCACGCCTGTATTCCCCGAAGGGGTAGGCAGAAGTGCAGTTCTGCACCCACATTTCGCCAGGTATGTATCAGTCCCACGTAATAGGGGGCGAGCCTATTGTCGTTTTTCGGGTATATTTCCAGACTCCGTGCTGATACTGAGAATTTTCTAATGGAAAATCCCAATAACACTTTGCCCGACCCAGAAATTGAACCCAGGACCTCTAGATTGCACGGCACATGCTTGTGCCGCAAGACCACGAGGCAGTCTGATTTTAGAAGAGTGTGAAGAAATAAGTATTACTTCTAATACTTTCGAAATGTTTTAGGTATAGAAAATGCACTAGAAGCACACTTAGCATTGGCTATCACTTTGTTATAAGCTTGTATCGCTAAAACCACGTTTAAGTCCTGCGCAATAGAAGTCGAGTCTGCCGTTATTTGGACACATTTCAAGACTTCATGCTGCTATTTAGAAATCACTGAAAAATCAATGTTAAAAGATCACTTGAAGACACTTCTACAAATTTACAAAAAAGGGCAATGAGGTCTAATCACATCGTAATTAAATCAACTCGAGAAAGGTACCCGTCACAAACACCTTTGCCTACCCCTTGGAGAATACAAGCTGGATGATACACATATGAAAATAAACTCACCACAAAACTACTAATCCGAAGTACTTCATTGTGATCACTAAAAATCCAACATTCTGTAAGCTCTAATATATTGGTATAAGCGTGTAGCAGTTATAACGTCATTCGGTAATTGTGGTAAATAACTGAGTGATGATGAAACAATTAGTTTACATTTATTTCTATCACAAAATAGGTAGACTTGTGTATTCCACCCTCATCTATTTCGTTTTTCAGTCATATTACAATACTTCACGTTCATCATCATCATCATCAGCCCATATACAAGCCTCCTCCACAAGGGTCTCTGAGAGGGTGATGCAATAAAGTGTTTATTTAAATATTTTTGAAGTGAAAACTTATTTAGCGGCGCTGTGCACTTTTTGGGATGGGGAAAAAATGTTGAACTCGCGTCAGATCACGTGACCCTGATCGAAAATGCGTAAGACATTTGTTGTCATGCGTTGTTGTCGCGTTGTCATGTTTGTGTACGATAGCGCAGTAAATATTGTATTTTACCACGTAAATGATAGTATTTTTATACTGATAAATAAAGCAAGTGGTGCGAAATTATTCCCTAACCATTCCAAAATATTCAAAAATGCACAACGTTAATGTTGAAGTTTTCACTTCTGCCGACACTCCCGGAGTGCCACCCGTTTTTTCATTGCTTTATGCACGAATCTCTTCTACAATTCGAATGAATAAGATATTAGTCCATTCACACTCGTGCCTGTATTTCCAAGGGAGAATTCATTTCTACATCCACATCTCGCAAATTACGTTTCAATTACCACGTAATCTCCTCTACAACTGAGAGGGTTTAGGCCTTAGTCCACCACGCTGAATATATGTAGCAGATAGCTGTTTGTAAGTATGTATGGATGTAGAGCCATCTTTATATAAAAATGAGATGAGGCCTCAAGGTCGCGCACATTTGTGCCAAGAGGCAGCCGTTATCCTCAATCCCCGTTTTTGTTTACGGATAGTAACGTTAACGGGGAAACACGCTGATAGTGTTATCAGTCTATTGGGAACTCCGTCAGGATACATGAAATTTAATTGTTGACAAATCTTTTTTCTCTCATCATACACGTTTCGTATTTACTATGTACATATATGTATACGTCACAAATTGTAACACGTAAGTGTGTTTGACACAATGACGCATAAACCACTGCTGGGCACATTGAGAGGGTTTAGGCCTTAGACCACCATGCGGACAGTGCGGATTAGTTGACGGATGTTAGAATTAAAGTCGAAATCAAGAGATTCTCGGTTGATTCTCGAGTCAGCTGTTCTACAATTAGGACATCCTTAGTAGCGACACTAACCTTTTATCGAAGGGAAAGCTGGTTATGGCTCTACTTCTCGCCAGCGCTGGGGGAGGGGGGCGGGAAGCGTACGTTAACGGGACACTAGCCTAGCTAGACCTACCCTTGTTAACAAAATTATTTATTGTATTCATTCCTCTTATATGATTTCAATCTTGCGACTTAAAAACATTTGGCGATTTATGACCAATATTCCCAACTCGTGATGAATATAATTAATGATAATAATTTTATCACATTTAAATTGCTTCTGATCAGTTTATTATCTGCGTATGTATTTGTTTATCATCTCAAATAATATAGACTGCCTCGTGGTCTCGCGGTTCAAGTATGTGCCGTGCGATCTAGAGGTCCTAGGTTCTATTTCCGGGTCTGGCAGTGTTATTGAGTTTTGCCATTAAGAAAGCCTCAGTAGAAGCACCAAGTCCAGAAAGGAGCTCCTATTACGTGGGACGAAAACACAATTGGCGTAATGTGGGTGCAGAAATGCATTTTGTATTCATCATCATCATCATCAGTCCATATACGATCCACTGCTGGGCACGGGCCTTCTCTACAACTTACAGGGGTTAGGCCTTAGTCTACCACGCTGGCCTAATGCGGGTTGGTGGACTACACACCTAAGAAATTCCTAAGAACTTTTAGGTGTGCAGATTTCATCACGTTGTTTTTAATTTCAAGTTTAATTCATTATGAATACATCATCAGTGCAGTCTTGTCCTTGTCAGTAGGTGGCGGACTAAGACTGACCTGTAGAAGAGTAGCAAAGTGAAAGTCAAAGTCAAAATATCTTTATTCAAATAGACTTTTACAAGTTCTTTTAAATCGACAATTTTACACTTTTTAATATATTTTTTAACTCTTGCATGCCTAATGCAATGCCTAGCATGACCAATAGTCGCCTTATATGGTCAAATGATGTTACCATTCATTTATTGAGCCATTATTTATGGTCTATTGTCTTAGTTCTAAAATATACGGAAAACCATATGGTTTATCATTGTCCAGTGACGTTGAAACTATTTGTATTACGCAAAGGGGAATTTTGATATAAGAATTTAAATAATTTAATAGAACAGTTGAATAAGGAAATGTCAGCGTGCCGAGCGTCTGCCCTGTGGCAAGGGGGCTTTAGAATCCCACCACGGTATACCCTTTTTTTTTTTTTTTTTTTTTTTTTTTCGAGGGGAAAGCTGTTTATGGCTCTACCCCCCGCCAGCCTTGGGGGGAGGGGGCGGGAAGCGTATGTCGGGGTCACCGGCCTTCCAGCCCGGCGCGCGTACCGCGCAGATGTTAGAGCCGGGCTGGGTCCCTAACAAAATCCCTATGCCGGCATACCGACCAAAACCCCCCGGTGGCCATCTTCGCGCTGAGTGGGGCGACTACGGTGCGTGGGCGAGAAGCGCCCACAATGAATCCGCAGCCGCCCAGTGCGCCTCCGAGACGAGAGCGTCTCGGCCCTCTCGGTTTTTAAGGGGTGCAATTGCACCCCCACTATATTCATTCGGGCGCCCCTATTTTGGGCGCCCGCGACGGACACAGGCCACGGTGCCGCCGCCCTTCTCGGGGTCACATTCTGTGTGGACGCACTGCCCCCGCAGCGCGTCCAGCGACCCCAAGGGCCCCAATGAGTCGCCTTTTACGACAGGCAGGGGATACCGTGGTGGGATTCTAACGCCCCACCACGGTATACCCTGCCTGTCGTAAAAGGCGACTCAAAGGGGCCCTTGGGGTCGTTGGGCGCGCTGCGGGGGCGGCGCGTCCTCACTGAAAGTGACCCCGAGAGGGGCGGCGGCACTGTGGCCTGTGTACGTCGCGGGCGCCCATCCACAACCGGGGCGCCCGAACCAAGATAGTGGGGGTGCAACTGCGCCCCCTACAACTCCGAGACGGCCGAGACGTTTACGTCTCGGAGGCGCACCGGGCGGCTGCGGCATTACGGTGGGCGCTTCTCGTTCACGTACCGTGGTCGCCCCACTCAGCGCGGAAATGGCCACCGGGGGGTTTTGGTCGGTATGCCGGTTTAGGGAATTTGTTAGGGACCCAGCCCGGCAATAACATCTGCGCGGACATGACGTCGCCGCGCGCCGGGCTGGAAGACCGGTGACCCCGACATACGCTTTCCGCCCCCCTCCCCACTGGGCTGGCGGGAAGTAGAGCCATAAACAGCTTTCCCCTCGAATACAAAAAAAAAAGCATGCCGAGCGTGCCGAACCTACGATTAGACTGTCATATGTTTGACACGGCCGCTTTTTAGTAATTGGGGTAGCGTGTAATATCAAGACTTATAAATGTGTGACAATCAATAGCAGCCCTTCATTTTTGTTAGATTTTTTTTATCATTGGTCGTGTGATCGTAGTAGAATGAACAGGTGACAGACAACCGGCGACACTCGTCCCCATACAAAATACTGTATATTTCCCTTCTAATCTTATTCATTTGTTCTGTGAATTAAAATTATATCTTTGACTAGTGGTTGTGTTATTCATCTAAACGAGAGGATTCCATCTCTCTTACCGGCCCGCTGGATATTATACAATATATATAAGTACGTTGTACATACATAACCTTACGCCTGTATTTCCCGAAAGGGTACGCAGACATGCATTTCTTAGCCATTTTATCCTATTTAAATTAACACCTAATTTTATTCTAGTATAAAGTTCCTGTGTTTTTGTTTTTCCTTTTTGTTATTTTGTTTTATTTGTTATTTAATTTAAAACTTACAACTTATTTATTACATTGTAAACGAGTAACTGAAAAACATCTCACGATACAGGCTCTGCCTAGTGTGAGATGTCTCTTAGAAAACTTGTCAACAGTATTTATATAATATGGTATAGATTTTAAGAATTACTTTTATTGTAACACATCATATTGAAATAAATAAATTATTATAATTCTCTGGCCTGCCTCGTGACTGCCTGGTGGACTCGCGGTACAAGTATGTGCCGTGCGAACTAGAGGTCCTGGGTTCGATTTCCGGGTCGGGCAAAGTGTTATTGGGTTTTTCCATTAGGAAATTCTCGGTAACAGCACGGAGTCTGGAAATGTGCCCGAAAAACGGCAATAGGCTCGCCCCCTATTACGTGGGCCCGATACATACTTGGCGAAATGTGGGTGCAGAAATGCACCTCTGCCTACTCCTTCGGGGAATACAGGCGTAAGTTTATGTATGTATGTGGATGTATGTATTATAATTATTATTTTTATTTTGTATAATAATTATTCTCCCGTAGAGGGCTAATATTTCATAGTAGCGAGCTTTTGGCCAAAGTACTATGAAAGCTTATTTTACTAAGAAAAACTATTCAAGCGAAAGGATTTTTCTGACAATTCTACAGGTGTTGAGGATTGCTGCTTTCTGTAATAGTGTGTATGTGATTGGATGAATTTTTAGGGCTTTAAGGCTCCATGCAAAGTGTTTTGGGTACAACTCCTGTGCTGTAAACGATGATTGGGACTGTTTTTACTGAGTTTTTCTCCACTGGGTTTTAAGTACTATGCTTAAGTCGGCGTATTTTGATAGTTTGTTAGTATGTATTGATTTGAGATTGTGTGTGTTAGGGACGGAGATATCTATAAGGTATACTACTTATTAAAAGCAGTGATGGCCTCGAGGTTTAGGCACGCGGTCGAGAATCTCAGCGGTCGCGGGTTCAAACCCCAGGCACACACCTCTGTCTTTTCGGAGTTATGTGTGTATTCACAATGAATTATCACTTGCTTTAACGGTGAAGGAAAATATCGTGATGAAACCTGCACGTCTAAAAAAGTTTTTAGGAATTTCTTAGGTGTGTAGTCCGCCAACCCGCACTAGGCTAGCGTGGTGGACTAAGTCCCAAAACCCTCTCAGTTGTAAGGGAGGCCCGTGCTCAGCAGTGGGACGTATATGGGCTGATGATGATGATGATACTACTTATTATGTTTGTCATTGAGTGTAAAGTCGGGTCTGTTATGATGTACTGTCTGTCAGTATAGTACGGTCCCAATACAGTTTGTAGTCTTGTGATTCTAGTACCACTTGTGGTGTGTATTTATAATAGGTTTTTTTTTCGGTGATAAGGTCGTGTTATAAAATACCTAAACTAAACTAACACTTACACTAGAAAAAAGTTTTTCTTTTATAATTATCTAGCGACTCAGAAAATATTTATTTATTTATTTATGCTTTTTACACATTGCGTATAAAGGCGGACTTAATGCCTAAGGCATTCTCTAACAGTCAACCTTTGGGTGATGCAGAGATAAATATGTCGATGTCGGAGAAATGTATATAATAATTATTAGTCGACCTGCGAACAAACATGTTTTTTTTTTTTTTAGGTCTTTATTTATTATAGAGGGTTTAATCAAAATGATAATGTCACCCTCGAAATGTCACTTAACTAAGCACTAACTATACTTAACAACTAACACACTTAAAAGTAACAAAACTTAACTTAATTTTAACACACTTACGATCTACGTTTAATACATATAATTGCAATTTTGACTTACATTTTTGCCTCATCTGATAGTGGAAAAGCCAGAATGTGATTGCATATTCCAACCGTAAATAAATTGCCGCCAAATTTCATTACATATTCCGTTCTTTCCACTTCGTTTCTTACACATTCCACTAAAATATGATAAACGTCTTCTACTACTTGACATTCGGCACAGTTCGGAGAATTAACTTTACCCATAAGATAACCAAAGCTGTTTAGTGGAATGTGTCCAGAACGTAATCTCATTAGAGTAATTGTATCGGTTCTAGACATATTGGATCCCACAAACCATGGAAATGTACTTATTTCAGGCTGTATAGTTTTATACCATATTCCTTTACATAAAGATCTTTCGTCGAAGTACTGTTTCCAAATCAACTTACATCTGTCTTTCAGTCGGGGCAACAGATCACTGCTATATGGAAGCCAGGTCATTTCAATACTGTCCACATGGGCTTCTTTTGCTAGTCTATCTACTGTTTCATTGCCATATATCCCAATATGCGACGGTAACCATTGTAAAATTATAAGTTTGTTCCCTTTTCTTATGTCGGCTAGTGTTTCCAATATTTGATAAGCTATTGGCGCGCCTTGGAAATTCGTTGTGCATTTGGCTAGATGTTGTAGCGCACTTTTCGAGTCTGTCAAAATGACGCATCTGCCTGCTTCACAGGATGAGATATATGACAGTGCTTCTGCAATTGCAATGAGTTCCGTATACATGATGCGTATATCAGCCTCTATTTTGATTTTTATTGCAACCTTCGTTTGGGGATCAAATATGCCTACGCCCGATACGTTTCCCTCTTTAGAACCGTCCGTATATAATTTATAATAATTACAATATTGGCCCGTTAAGTATTCCTGACATATTTTTTTAAGATGACCTGAGTCATAGCTGTGCTTGGGGTGGCTAATAAGAGAGATATGTGGCTTTATATTGGATATATCTACACTACTAATCCATTTACTTAATAAAAATCTTTTATTTAGAGGATTATAATATAAGGGTATATCCTTAAAACAAACATGTTAGATCCAAAATTAGTTCGAGGTATTGCGGACTGAAACGTAATTTGTTTACGCCCAGAGATACGAGGACACTTAAACGATATTCGACTCAGGAGTTGTGGAGAGTCAATGTGGCCATTAACAATCTTATAAGGAAACAATTGATCACTTAATAGTCTACGTTCTGCAAGAGAAAAAATTACTAAATTTTGCAGTTCCTCTTGGTTAGAACGATATCTCAAATGTCTAAGATAAATATTCTGAATCCTTTCAAGTTGGTAAATATACGTTTGATAATGTGGATTCCACACTACAGAACCATATTCCAAAACTGATCGCACATAAGAATTATATATTTATTTATTTATTTACACTGTACACATGTATGATGTATAGTTGGACTTAATGCCTAAGGCATTCTCTTACAGTCGAACCTTGGGTGATGCAGAGATGAGATGTGGCAGGTGTGTAAATGTAATCACAATCCTATGAACAAAATACATACATATGTATAATACATATACATCAATATATACAAAATACATACACATACATATATTCAAAATACATATAAATATAGACTAGATATATATAATACAAAAATAATCACAAAATTACAGTTGTGAAGATTCTGCAATTTCACTAAGTAGCAGTTCACGAACCTTTTGCTTATATAGTAGCTGAATTGTGGAATTTTTCTTAAAATCTTTACCTACTCTCAATATGAAGCCTAGCAAACATAAAGCTTTAGCAACTGTATTCTCTACATGTGCATCAAATAATAATTTTGAGTCTAAATATACACCTAAATCTTTGACAACCGTTACTCTTTCGAGCTCTTGATTATTAAAATTATATTTATAAAGAACATTGGTTTTTTTACGAGAATAGGTGATAATGTTGCATTTTTTTACATTTAAAGATAATAAATTAATTTGGCAATAAGTATATAAATTATATATTAATGTCATTCTGTAATTGTATACAATCATCAAAGGACTTTTTAATTCTATATATTTCATTATATCATCAGCATATAATATTTTAGAGCACTTAAAACAAAAATACACATCATTAATAAAAATGTTAACTAGTAATGGACCAAGATGTGATCCCTGAGGCACCCCAGATGGAACGGGAATAAAACTTGAGCAAAAACCTTTGACTGTAACAGCCTGACTGCGTTCGCGAAGGTAGGAATCTAACCAACGCAAAAGATCACTATGTATACCAAAATCGTAAAGTTTAGCTATTATTATATTATGACTTATTCTATCGAACGCCTTAGAGTAGTCAGTGTAAATGGTGTCGACTTGGTACCCATCCTCTATGGCGCAACAAAATCCACGAATTCGCAGAGATTAGAATCTGTCGACTTTTTGCTAAGAAAACCATGTTGCTCGTTAATTATAAACGGCCGAACAAGTGGACAGATTTTGTCATAAATCATCATCATCATCATCATCAGCCCATATACGTCCCACTGCTGAGCACGGGCCTCCTCTACCACTGAGAGGGTTTAGGCCTTAGTCCACCACGCTGGCCTAGTGCGGGTTGGCGGACTACACACCTAAGAAATTCCTAAAAACTCTTAGGTGTGCAGGTTTCATCACGATGTTTTCCTTCACCGTTAAAGGACGTGATAATTCATTGTAAATACACACATAACTTCGAAAAGTCAGAGGTGTGTGCCTGGGTTTGAACCCGCGACCGTCGAGATTCTCGACCGCATGCCCAAACCTCAAGGTCATCACGACTTCACAACACTGCAAACACTTCTGGAAATTTGTGAAATCCAAAAAGAGAACTGGTGATTTGCCTGAGAGTTTATTTTTTTTTTTTAAAACACATCTACTGATGGGAGAATAATTTGTAACCTTTTTAATAGTCATTTCAGCTCTGCATTTCAAACTACCCAGAATACTCCTAGCACTATAACTTATAATAACAGTAAAAATACTACTAAGGCCTAAACCCTCTCAATGGTAGAGGAGGCCCGTGCCCAGCAGTGGGGCGTATATGGGCTGATGATGATGATGATGTTTGCTACAATTTAATATATTGTTGGCAATAAAAACACTCCGAGGGTAGCTGTTGGGCGTCATTACGCCGGCTGCCTATATAACGGGCGCTGCTGAGCATCAGAACACTCACTCATCGGCCGGTTTATAGTGCGGAAGCTCTGTCCGAACGTTAACGCTTATCTTGTGTTTTAAATTCACCCTCATTAATGTTAACATTTTGTTATTTCAAATTCATGTTAAATGTCATGTCAATTTATGTTTGTTACGATCCGTGATCGAATAAATCTTTATGTAAAATCAATTATATAATATTCTTATTTTCCAATAATATTATTTTCTGAGTAAATAATGAAACTGTTATAACACTCAGTTTCTAACTTCTTATGCCTTTCACGTAACATAGAATATGTACGATAATCAGCATAGCGACCATAACACTTCCATCTTCTATGAAATTTAAGTTTCTCTTTTACAATTTTAATCAGTGCAGGAGAGTACCAGGCTGGAAAGCTGTTGGACTGTTCTCGCAAATGCCGTGACGGAATATGATCGGAAATGATTTTTTATTTCGTAAAAGCTCATAACTGAAGACTCTATATTCATATTATTTAAACAAAAATCCCAATCTGTTTAAGGCTTCATTTATTGCTGAGTAGTCTCCGCGTCGAAATAACCTGGTCAAACGAGATGGAGTACGTAGGGTTTTAGGACAAGAGTAGTTAAATTCTATGTCAAGTGACGGATGATAGTTATCCTCTTTAACTAAAGGAGACTACATACATACATAAACTCACGCCTGTATTCCCCGAAGGGGTAGGCAGAGGTGCATTTCTGCACCCACATTTCGCCAGGTATGTATCAGTCCCACGTAATAGGGGGCGAGCCTATTGCCGTTTTTCGGGCACAATTCCAGACTCCGTGCTGCTATTGAGAATTTCCTAATGGAAAAACCCAATAACACTTTGCCCGACCCGGGAATCGAACCCAGGACCTCTAGATCGCTCGGCACATACTTGTACCGCGAGACACGAGGCAGTAAAGGAGACTTTGATCTTCCAATAGAACATTGACAACTTCCCATTACTAAATCCAAGCACCTGTTATTACAATTGGCAATTGAATTATTTTGATTAAATCCAGTAATGGACAAAAAGTTGTATAATAACACTACAAGTGTATCATAACGCTCATTGTTCAAGTGTAATTGATTCTTTTCGGCAACGGTCCAAGATGCATTACTGATATTAAAGTCTCCTATAATTATATATTCGTCCTCAGAATGGCGTAAGGGATAATCCGATACATTTTCAAAAAATAACGCCTCCTCATTTAATTGGGTGGAACAATGAGGAAAATAGCAACAGTATAAATGAATTATATTGTTCCTAGAATTAGAGTTAAGGCAAGACAAAGTTATGGAAATTACATCACTTGACTGCTTATTATTAGATGGGTATTTATTAACCGCAGTGACCACTATTTCATTACCACCCATGGAATCATTCCTAGACGAATAATCCCGATCACAGCGGTACACGACATAACGTTCATCAAAAAGTTCGGAGTCATAAATACCTGGTAATAGCCATGTCTCGCTTAAGAATATAGTATCACAGTCACATAAAAGTAAATTTAAAAAAAACTATTGGTTTTACTACGTAAACCACGAGTGTTTTGATAAAATATTTTAATATTAGACATTATAACAAAAAGTCCCGATAAAGCTAATTGAATAATATTTTTTAGGAGAAATGACCAATTCAGTCCAACAATACCTCGAACAAAACATAGCATTATAACAAAACGGCAAGTAAATGTGATTTAACAGTAACTGTAAGTTGCAAGTCGCTCCAACAGTAAAATATCCAATTTTAAACTTCATTACCACAATAATAAAAATGATATGCTACAAAAATACAAAGAACAGTGAAAAACAAATATATACCATTGATATCTTAAGGAATAAAATGAACGTTGCGCAAGAAATAAAGCAAAAATATATGGCGCAAGAACACTAATTAACAAAGGTATCACAATGCCAGGAATACAACAATTATCCCCTACAGTATATTTTTTAAATCATCTTGGCAACCTATATGAATGACAGGGCTCGTATCAGTTTTACGCACCATAATGCGACAGTTGCGTACCCAAACGTATTTAAATAGTGACAATAAAACTTCTGGAGGTAATTTCAAAAACTTAGTACAGAACTCCGTTCGGTGCGCCGTTCCGAGCGAGAATGAATCATTCTTCATCGGGCGGCTGTATTTATACCCTACGTTGGACGCAAAGTGGGGATGCGTCGACGCTTTGACACGGCCATCCTGATGATCACACGTCCTCGTGTGAAGTACCTGGAATGAAAGAAAATTCTCGAGCAGTACTCATTCCAGTCGCTCGGCCATTCCTGGCCCAAATGGGTGGGAATAAAAGACACTCTGATCAAAATCATACAATCATACAATACAGGTTCCAATGAAAATCATAACAAACTCTTTCTCTCAAAGCTGACATAATGAACAACACCCATAATCATTCAAATAATAGGAAACTCATTAAAATATCACAGTGCTCATAGCGATAGCAACTCATGCCACTTCCATCGAGTGACGATAACCTTGCCACCTCCCTCGAGTGACTCTTAGATTACACATATTGAACAACACCCATAATCATTCAAATACTCAATAAATACTAGGAAACTCATTAAAATATCACAGTGCTCATACTCTGACCTCGCAAAAACTGTCGTTGCTATCAACCTATATCGAGCAATAGCAACTCATGCCACCTCCATCGAGTGACGATAACCCATGTCACCTCCCTCGAGTGACTCTTAGATTACACATATTGAACAACACCCATAATCATTCAAATAATAGGAAACTCATTAAAATATCACAGTGCTCATACTCTGACCTCGCAAAAAGTGTCGTTGCTATCACCTATATCGAGCAATAGCAACTCATGCCACTTCCATCGAGTGACGATAACCTTGCCACCTCCATCGAGTGACGATAACCTTGCCACCTCCATCGAGTAACTCTTAGATTACACATATTGAACAACACCCATAATCATTCAAATAATAGGAAACTCATTAAAATATCACAGTGCTCATACTCTGACCTCGCAAAAAGTGTCGTTGCTATCACCTATATCGAGCAATAGCAACTCATGCCACTTCCATCGAGTGACGATAACCTTGCCACCTCCATCGAGTAACTCTTAGATTACACATATTGAACAACACCCATAATCATTCAAATAATAGGAAACTCATTAAAATATCACAGTGCTCATACTCTGACCTCGCAAAAAGTGTCGTTGCTATCATCTATATCGAGCAATAGCAACTCATGCCACTTCCATCGAGTGACGATAACCTTGCCACCTCCATCGAGTGACGATAACCTTGCCACCTCCATCGAGTGACGATAATCCATGTCACCTCCCTCGAGTGACTCTTAGGTTACTTATTGCCTCCAACGAGCAATACAACGAACACATCACCTAAATCGAGCGATATGCTCCATTACCAGCTAAGTAATGATACCAATTACTGTTCACTAATCGGAGTGACGTTCCAACAAACGCATCCATTTTTTTATCACTAGCGTCTAGGGATGGGCGTTTTTTCAACGAACTAGTTGAATCAACCGTTGACGATGAAGTAACGAACGAACGGTTGATGGGTTGTGAAAAAACTAGTTGAATTTGTAAACCGCCAAATTCAAAAGTCCGATAGGGTCTTACGGACTGACAATGCGACGACGACATCTTAACTTAGTTGGTTAATGTGTTCATTTGTTTTTTGCAAATACTAGCAAATTTTGGACCCTAACAAAGGGACTTTAGAGTTGAATTTTGTATGAAGTAAATAATGGTGATATAACCTTGTGTTGTATAGGGTAAAAGGATGCCTATAGAAAAGTGGTGAATCTGAATGCGTAAAGAGTAGAGAAATCGACTAACTGAACGCAGCCTATAGTGTATTATCTATGAACGCAGCAAAGCAACTCATTAATCATTCATTAGTCTCATACCGGTTCATGCTTTATTGTTGTTGTTTCAATTAAAATGTTTGACCGGAACTAGGTGAAGCATAGACGGCGTGATTAAGTGAGACGGAATTTTACTATTAAATTTTTTGAATTCATTTGCTAACATTTTTCAACAAGTTGACCAATTCAACTAGTTTTTTAACAAGTTAACCAACGCAAAAAAACGTAAGTTTCGTTGACGCAAAAAAAACGTCAACGACCCATCCCTACGCTAGTAGCGTCTTCATTTTGAACACGTGGGTCGTCGTGGTCCATCCCAATTCTGATGTAAGAGGAGCTTGAGCGTTATTGATTTTTAAAATAGTGACAGTAAAACTTCTGGAGGTAATTTCAAAAACCGAGCGAGAATGAATCATTCTCGATCGAGCAGCTGTATTTATACCCTACGTTGGACGCAAAGTGGGGATGCGTCGACGCTTTGACATATTTGAATTGCGTCAAATTCCATTTGTGGTATATTTTTAAATTTATCTTTGTCTCGCTCTACACATTGATTTATATTGTGTTGAACAGGTTTAGACCAAATATCCGACCAGAATAAATGTAATGCTTCAGGAGTGATCTGATGGTGTATTTTTTTGCACTGAAAGTTTTCTGTAAAAGAGTTTTTGATTGTTGGAGAATAATTTATTTTGTGTCTCTATTAGTTGTTTCTTTGTATCTTCTTAATCTATTAGCAAGTGTATTCAACTTTTATTTTAAGGTATCTAAGTTGTGTGTTATATCGGTGTTTTGAGTTTCGTGTTGTGAATGAATTTTGTATTTCTGTTTTATTTTATTTATATGTTTTTCTAACTTTGTGACCTAACTCCTCTAGCATATTCAGTAACTCTTCCTATGTCGATTTTGAGACTATTAATTCTTTTTTCTAAGCGTCTTTGCCACCTAGGTACTCTAGAATTCTACCACCATTAGATTTAACTGCAGTTTAGGTCCCACAATAGATAATGGCTTGGATGGTGTTGAAATCAGTATCAGTCGATAGGAATTTAGGAAGTATATCAGAATTAAGATGATTTACGATCACAACATTTTTTTTCGAGGGTTTTTGTTTTGGCAACTTAGGTCGGGATGTCGGTTCGGTGTTTAGATATTTATTATACGTCTCTGAGAACATAACTTATAATTCTTGCTGAATATGTGTAGGTAGTTTTGATGTACTGTTGTGTTCAGGGGAAGTGTTAAGTTGATTAGTTTCAATTTCTATCGGGTTTAAACTGATTGGTGGTGGCGGAAGCTCTGTAACACTTGAATCTGTTGTGTTATCTGTGGGGTGAATGTTTCGCACTTCGTCTAAAATTTTATTTATATGCTCAGGGGACAAGAGTTGATTATTGATTATGGATCTGCGTTGGTCAGATATTCTCTGTGCTGACAGTGAAGGATATTCAGAGGTGATTTCTTGATGTAGCAGTGGTCTATACGATGTTAAGTCGGTTTCTAGTTTAGTTAGTCGGTAATAACTTCTTAATATGGCTTCGTTTAATTCGGTTGACCATCTCATTCGGGACTATTTATATTCTGTATGTATGTTAATCAGTAGGTGATTGGTTATGGAGTAATTTTTCTACGTCTTCTTTTATGTTTTTAATCTCTCTTCCCGAAAGAAATTTATGTTGAATGATAGCTTGGCGTTGATCTCCGACCCTTTGCTTACCCACTTGCATTTCGGGATACTGTGCAGAAAATCTTTCATGTAGAGGTGCGAGATACTGTCTTGTATTAGATTCAAGGTGAGTATGAAGTAGAGGCGCATTATGAAAACATTCATATCCTTCGTCCATTTTTGCGCCGTCCGTTTTTGGCGGGTGCAGTAACTTCGGCTGAAATAGCCGCCTGCACAACGGAATGAGGTGATAATGACAATGGTGGTGATGACTCTCGCAGTCTATCGAGATATAATGGTGGAGATGAAGGAATTGATGAGAACAATGATGATGTTGGTGGAGAGCATGATCTTGGTTGATCTTGTTGACGTACAACAGTCTGAGACTGGGCAGGTTTGCGCGATACGGTGCCCTCCACAGAATACGTAGGGCAGCCCGAGCTGTGAGGCTCAGGGCGGGATTCTCCGTCGCAGTTGGCTTCGGTACCCGTCTGGGGTATTGTCCTGTTTCTTAGTCGCATCGCATCTGGGTTATTACTAGTGCTTTGTTGGTCATTGGTGAGTGTGTATCTTTAAGCTGCCAATGTCCGCCCCTCACGTGGCATCTGATGGTCGAGCCGGACGTGAAGTTAGATTTATTAGGGGCTAAATTATTATTATTATTTAAAAACACAAATTATTATATTACATACTTGACTATATCTTGTCAAATGTTGTAATTTTTCAGTTTTTACCGTTAAGCTGATTGGCTGTTAGGGATCCAACTTATCTAAGAGGACAACTGCTCCGCGCGCCGAGTTGGAATTGGAATACCAGATACCCTGGCCTCCCCCGGGGCTCCGAAAGGAGAACTTAAGGCTCTATCCTCTCGTTAAAAAAGCTGATGATGATATTTCCAGAGTATGTACTACAATTGATAATCCTAGAGATTCCACATCCACATTGCTAGATCTGGAGATCACACCACTCAATTGCAAGTATGTTATGTCGCGCTAGGTACTCACGAAAAGAACACGTAACAGTTTTCGAATATTATTATTACTAATGGAACCCGATCACAAATGACAGAAAATAATGTAGTTAAATATGTATTGTTTATTTAATCACTTATTAATTCAATTACATAAATCTAGTTGCCGTTGCTTTATAAGACTGGTGTAATATTCAGCAGAGACGCGGGGCGTGCGCGTCCGATTTGGATCCGTGAAATTTACTTCATATAGGCCATACTTTGTTCTGAAAGAAAAAAAAATCTAATTAAGACAGCTCCAAACAATTAGAACTATCCTACCACGAACTCACAACTATATCTTGATGTACTAGATCGACAGCAACACAGAAATCCGATCGAGCGGTGAAGCTAAAAAGTATCTGTGGGGATTTAGCTTGTCTAGCCCGCAAAGAAAGTCATCTTCATCCTCTAGACCTGTTCCCAATTCTACATATTTGGGGTCATAGCAGTATGTTTTTTCCATCCATCAGCCGTCATGTCTTCATTCACCCCTTTTTCTTTCATATCTGCTCTCACGCCATCCATCTGTTCTTTGGCCTTCCTCTGCTTGTCCGTCCTTCAACTTTCATACTCAAAGCAAAAACGTCATTAGAAAAAAAACTATGAGAAGAAATATGTAGAAGAAATAAATGAAATAGTTTTCTTCTCCGTAGAATATTGGACTATAAGCCACCTTCCAAGGTTAAAAATTAAGAAAGTTCAATGCTTCCTTTTTAACCGGTGTTTAATGTGTCTAAATGGATAATTTTATCCTTCCAAACATCCCTATCAGCCCTTTTTCTTTCATATCTGATGGATAAGAAGAGCAGTGCACTCCATGAAAAATTGCTTTCTCGTCAGTCCTCTTCCATGCATCAATATATTTTTTTAACCATGAGTCTATCTTTTGTATATCGTAAAGTCGTCTTGATGTCACCTGCCCAACAAGTTCTTTTTAAGCATTTAAAGACAACCATTTGTGCTAAGTCAGCGTGGTGAACTAATGTCTTCTTCTCCGTAGTAAAGGTCTGCTTGTAATTGCCTCTACAATCAACTAGATGACGCTGCAACGTGTCCATAAAAGTACCAGATTAGACATCATTCATTTAAATATGAAATACTTACGTATATCCGTCCGCCCATTCAAAGTTGTCCATCAAAGACCAATGCGTATATCCTGTGACTTTGACACGATCTTTATGTATTGCTAATAGAACCTGAAAAAAACCTTAGAACTACAATCAGCTGCTTGATTTCAAAACATCGTTAGTTTTCCGCGTAGATCGGACTATTAGAAACAGACACATACACCTATTCCTGTATCTCCGAAGTGATAGAGGTGTACTTCTAAACACATACTGTTTATGTAGAGAAAAACTTCATTACATAACAGCTAGTCTGGGAATTGAACCCGAGACCTTTCGATTGTACGCCGCATACTTACGCCGACGTCGGTCGAAAGTTGTTTAGACATTTTAGGAAACTATTTTTCTATTGTCAATATTTATTGCAATCATCATCAACCCATACACGCCCCACTGCTGGGCACGGGCCTCCTCTACAACTGCGAGGGTTTAGGCCTTTGTCCACCACGCAGCTCAGGTCTAAAGCGGTTTGGGTGACTACATACTTAAAATACTAAGAACTTTTAGGTGTGCAGGTTTCCTCACTATGTTTTCCATCACCGTTAAAGTACGTGACAATTATTTGTGAATACACACATAACTTTGAAAAGTCAGGTGTGTGTGCCTGGAGTTTGAACCCGCGACCGTTGAGATTCTCGACCGTGTGCCTAACCTCGAGGCCATCACGAGTTCTTACTAACACTATATATTGCAAATATGTATTTACTTTCTATTTTCCTGGACAAATACCAATGACAATACATGACTAAGATAAAAATAAATAAATGATAAGCTGAAAACAACGTCATTTGACGTCATCGCTGGGATTACCATCATAGCACAGAAAATGGAACAATTAGTACAGACATACAATGGAAGTGTATCACTTTCCGTGATAAGGCTGTGTCACGACTTGCTTGACATTTTTGAGCTGACTCTGTATTTCGGAATATCTGGTGAAATGTCATACAAACCACCCACGCTTATACAGTGACATTACATTTTTCGTCAGTAATTTTATTCTTATGTTCATCATCATCATCAGCCCATATATGTTCTACTGCTGAGCACGGGCCTCCTTTAACATTGAGAGGGTTTATGCCTTAAGCAGTGATGGCCTCGAGGTTAGGCGCGCGGTCAAACGGTTCAAACCCCAGGACACACACCTCTGACTTTTCGAAGTTATGTGTGTATTCACAATGAATATCACTTGCTTTGACAGTGAAGGAAAACATCGTGATGAAACCTGCACACCTAAAAGTTCTTAGGAATTTCTTAGGTGTGTAGTCTGCCAACCCGCACTAGGCCAGCGTGGTGGACTAAGGCTTAAACCCTCTCAGTTGTAGAGGAGGCCCGTGCCCAGCAGTGGGACGTATTTGGGCTGATGATGATGATGCCTTACTCCACCACGCTGGCCTAGTGCGGGTTGGCGGACTATTCTTATGTTAAGAAAAAAAAATACTTTTTACTTTGATTAACTCTATAAGCGTGTTCATAAAGTCCTTTTTTTTCGACTGTTCAACTAGCCACAGTCTCCACTCTTCGAAATCGGCGCGTGGAATTAAGCGCTTGATTAGTTGGGTTCATTAAACGCTACGCCGGCATACCAATTAAAACGCGTTTTAGGCGGTATGGGATATCGCCCAGCGATAACATCATCATCATCACGCCATACAAACGACCCACTGCTGGGCACGGGCCTCTTCTATAACTGAGAGGGCTTTAGTACAGAACGCCGGCTTAAGCTAGGTTGAGGAATTCCTAAGAAATTCTTAAAAACTTATAGGTGTGCAGGTTTCCTCACGAAATATTCCATCACAAATAAAGTTCGTGATAATTCATTCTGAAACATAGCTTCGAAAAGTCAGAGGGGTATACGTGGAGTTTTAAGACGCGACCGCGCGCCTAAACCTCTAGGCCATCAGTATTTCGATGATCCATCGATGCTAACGCACCTGCTCCAAATGATTTCTGATGTAGTTGATCCTGCCGGTGTCGTTCAAATCAGACCCCTGGGTAGAGAATCCGTTCTCAGTGACCACCATTTCAATGTTTCCGTAGTTTGCCTTCAGCCAGTTGAACATCTTGCGAAGACCTTCGGGATAGATCTGGAAATTTTAGTTTTATATAACTTCTTACTGCCTCAAAATATTTGTAGAAAGAAGAGAAGAGAAGGAGAACAATAAAATAGTATATAAATAAACACATCATGAAAATTGGCGGGAAGTGAAGCCGTATATAGCTTTTTCCGACAAAAATGGTTGAATCGCTGCGCAAATTTGAATTCCGAGCTCAGACCCGGAGACAAACCATTTTCTCAGAATAGGAAGTACCCTATGTCCATTCCCAAGGTCCTGTCTACCTCCATACCAAAATTCATCTAAATTGGTCTAGCGGTTAATCCAGGAAAGCGTAACAGACAGATTATAAGAACTATGGATAACAGAATTGACTGCCTCGTGGTCTCGCGGTTCAAGTATGTGCCGTGCGGTCTAGAGGTCCTAGGTTCGATTCCCGGGTCGGGCAAGGTGTTATTGGGTTTTTCCATTAGAAAATTCTCAGTAGCAGCACGGAGTCTGGAAATGTGCCCAAAAAACGGAAATAGGCTCGCCCCCTATTACGTGGGACTGATACATAGCTGGCGAAGTGTGGGTGCAGAAATTCACCACTGCCTACCCCATCAGGGAATACAGGCGTGAGGTTATGTATCATATGTATGTGGATAACGGAATATAGATAGCCTATAAAGGTGGGAACTAACGGTTCAATCTGGCATCTGACATAAATAATGTAGTCCAATCTAATCCATCAGCCAATCGAAGTCCACTGCTGGACATAGGCCTCTCCCAATGACTTCCACAGGGACCTGTTGGAAGCAGCTTGCATCCAGCGACGTCCCGCGACCTTTACTAGGTCGTCCGATCATCTTGTCGGAGGACGTCCCACGCTGCGCTTTCCGGTACGTGGCCTCCACTCGAGAACTTTTTGGCCCCATCGGCCATCAGTTCTCCGCGCTATGTGCCCGGCCCATTGCCACTTCAACTTGCTAATCCGCTGGGCTATGTCGATGGGCTATGCTCGGGGTTTCCCTAGGAGATCGATTCAGAAATGAGGAGATCCGTAGGAGAACTAAAGTAACCGACATAGCCCAGCGGAATAATGGAGTACTCACAGATAAATTTGGTACAAAACCATACGTAGCCGTAGGAGGTGGTTCCGTGACCAGGTTAAGTTCTGGAATGCCGACGAAAAACAGATCACCTATTTCCTCCCCAGGATTAGCTGGACGGACCTGCACTCCCGTGTAATAGTTCAAAGCGTAGAAGTCGTAGGTTCCTGCGAAAACGTTGTTCAGACATACATACATATAGGCAGTGATTGTATTCAATTTTATACACACCCAGTGTAGACTCTCATCATCATCAGCTCATATACGTCCCACTGCTAGGCACGGGCCTCCTCTACAACTGAGAGGATTTAGGCCATAGTCCGCCACGCAGGCCTAGTGCGGGTTGGCGGACTACACACCTAAGAAATTTCTAAGAACTTTTAGGTGTGCAGGTTTCATCACGATGTTTTCCTTCACCGTTAAAGCAAGTGATAATTCATTGTGATTCATGGAAGTACAGCCACTGATGTATCATACTGTTTATCCTACATATTGCAGTCCCGAGTACGCTATTACCTCTTATCAAGTTTATCTCGTAATCAGTAAAGGGGGGGAGTCTGGATTCACGGTACCCCATCTTCTGGCTGGATGCAGCAACAAGCAATTTCAAGGCAGGATTCCATCCCCCCCTTTTCGAGTATATGGCGTGGGAGAATCTTCCTACCTGAAATAGATAAAATTGGAAATAGAACTGTTTTACCCAATTTTTTATTTATTTAAATATGTTTTGGCAAATTAAAAACAAATATAAAGTATTTTCTCAGATTTTTACTAGGCTCGTATAACTCCGTGCTGCTACCTGACTACTACCTACCTGACCTGGGAATCGAACCTGGGACCTCTAGATCGCATGGCACGTACTTGTACCACGACACCACGAGGCAATATAAATAAATGTATTTTACAAAAAATTGTTTGTTGGAATCGCATCCGCAAAATCTCAAGCATTAGAAGCTAAGCCTTTATTCCTAAAAGCAATAAGGAGATAAAGTAGTGATCTTAAAATCTAGAAAAAAAAACCACTCACAACAAATTGCATGGCTAGTTCGGCTAACATTTCGTTCCCTGACGCCTGGGGCTCGTACCACACAACGTGGTTTGATATCGAAACTTTTCCTAAAATTAAAATATGAAGTATCATCATCAGCCCATATATGTCCCACTGCTGGGCACGGGCCTCCTCTACAACTGAGAGGGTTTAGGCCTTAGTCCTCCACGCTGGCCTAGTGCGGGTTGGCGCACTACACACCTCAGAAATTCCTAAGAACATTTAGGTGTGCAGGTTTCATCACGATGTTTTCCTTCACCGTTAAAGTACGTGACAATTCATTGTGAATACACACATCACTTCGAAAAGTCAGAGGTGTGTGCCTGGGGTTTGAACCCGCGACCGTCGAGATTCTCGACCGCGTGCCTAAACCTCGAGGCCATCATGACTTAAAAAAATATATATGAAGTATAATGAAATTGAAAATGAAATATATGTATTAGCTTTAATATCGTGTGTAGTATATCATAATTTAATTTACACCTTTCTTTTCATCTCTGCACCATCTAAGGTTCGACTGGAAAAGAATGCCTCAGGCATTAAGTCCACCTTTACATCATGTATGTATAAAGTGTAAATAAATAAATAAATTATCAACTCTTATATTGCGTCAATATTGTGATGATTATGATGATACGATTTTTCTTAGTTACGTGTTGTTTTGTAATTTGTTTGTAAATTGTTGTTTTAAAGTTATTTTTCTTTGCTGCTGTATTTTAGATTTTATAACTAAGCAGCAATCGATTAGTGTAATTGGTATAACAACTTACTAATTGAATAACATACATACATAACCTCACGCCTGTATACCCCGAAGGGGTAGGCAGAGGTGCATTTCTGCACCCACATTTTGCCAGGTATGTATCAGTCCCACGTAATAGGGGGCGAGCCTATTGCCGCTTTTCGGGCACAATTCCAGACTCCGTGCTGCTATTGAGAAATTCCTAATGGAAAAATCCAATAACACTTTGCCCGACCCGGGAATCGAACCCAGGACCTCTAGATCGCACGGCACATACTTGTGCCGCGAGACCACGAGGCAGTCTACTTGAATAACACTTACTAATTGAATAAATAAATATAAAATCACCCACGTTAGCGGTGAAAAAAGAAATCTATACGCTTAAAATAATATCCTGCATATGATTAATTGTAAAGAAAGTCCGCAAACAGAATAACATATAAGTGTTGTTATAGAATACTGTTATGTCATTCAAAGGACAACATACATACATACATAAACTCACGCCTGTATTCCCCGAAGGGGTAGGCAGAGGTGCATTTCTGCACCCACATTTCGCCAAGTATGTATCAGTCCCACGTAATAGGGGGCGAGCCTATTGCCGTTTTCAAAGGACAAAAATTCAATAAAAACAATAATACCTCCAAATAAAGGTTTGAAATCTTCATCATATATCCTCCAAGCTTTAGCATGTGCGAGTAACACATGCTTGGTGCAAAGAAAGGCGCCCATATGTCTCTCAATGATCCCGGGAGCCAAAACACCGGTGTTATAAGGAACATCGCACATCACTATCGGCTCGTTGATAGTGAGCCAGGTCTTAACCCTGTCTCCGAAGAGGGAGTAGACCACGCGAGCGTAGTCCGCGAACCAGTCGGCGATGAGGGGGTTAGTCCAACCACCTGTAAGTGATTTAATTTTCAATTATAGAGGCGATTTTTTAAACGGCTGGACCGATTGGGATGAAAATCTTTGTTTGTGTTCGAGGGTATTCAAGAATGGTTTAGATTTACAATTGGACCTGACAGATGGCGTCGTTTTCGGTATGTCAAAAGGCTGGACTGATTGGGATGAAATTTTCAATATATATTCCAATGGATCCCTGGATGATTTCAAAACACAATCGGACCCTGTATGAGGCGCTGCTGTCGGCATTTCGCTTAAAGCTTTTCCGGGCAGGACGACGTCTGCCGGGACCACTAGTATATTATATTAAAAAGTTAATATTAAATTCTTGCTACAGACTAATAAACAAAAAAGTGTGCAATTAAAAAAAGTAAATATAGTCATATAAAATACAACATAAAGCTACTACGAACGTAAACTAATTGTAACACATATTTTTCCAGTTTATTTGAAAACCTCAATTTCCTCGCAGAAGCAACATTTACAGAAAAATTTAGATAACAATGCTGATTGTATTTTAACTGTAGGCTTCTAGATTCTAGGGAACTAGAATCTAATCAATATGCTCATGCTTAAAGTAGCTCATATTTAAACGCTATCAACTGCCAATAAGCAATGTTTTATCACAATTCCATTTATTTTATTTTGCAATGTTATTATTTTGTTTAACCTTTTTCCTTTTTTGTTGTACGTGCTCCTGCTGCAACATTCATATCTACTTTATTGTCTAAAAGACATTGTTTTATATTTAGTAAAGATTCATCAATATTGTTTTGGTTAAGTGATAATTGTTATCTAGTGTTTTAAATCCGTACGGCTTAGACCTTACATCTATTTTGATTGATTTTCAACACACACTTCACACAGACAGAGATGTATCTTCACCTTTCTTTTATTTATGTTTAAAGAATAATTGCTGCTACTGAGAATGTCAAAATGGAAAGATAGGGATGAAGATGTTATAATAGGGGATATAGAATATTACCTAGCTCCTGAAATATTTGTGGCAAGTCCCAGTGGTACAACGTGACCAAGGGTTCAATTCCACAGCTCAGCAGCCCATTTATAAGGTTATTGTAATATTCCACGCCGTCTTTACTGATGTAATAGTCGTAACCTTTTGGTAGCAACCGGGGCCAAGATATTGAGAATCTAGAAATACAAAATTCTTATTATATATGGAAACATTTTATTGAGGGGAAAGCTTGATATGGCTCTACTTCCCGCCAGCCCTGGGGGAGGGGGCGGTAAGCGTATGACGCGTGGCGATGTAACTGCTGCACAGATTTTAAAGCTGGATGACCCATCATTAAATATATCTACACTACCTTAGGGGTCATTAAATATGTAGATACGTCATAGGACCAAACACCCAAAGAGTGTATTTTTCATCCTCATTGCGCCACACATCTTAGGTACATCACTAACGACAAGTTCATTATACTTTCACTTCCGTACTGAAAATATTCTAACTTCAAATGTTAATTACATTTGAATGTCTCGATTAAAAAATTCCAAGTTTGATTTCTAGGTCGGAAAAAAATATAATTTTCAATATTTTCCTAAAGCAGGCGAGCCGCTGATGAAGAAAATCATTCTAATGACTACTGTATACGTAAGAGTTGTCTTTGGTATGCGCAGTCTAACCCACACCAGGAGAATGTAATGGGCCAAGCCTCTGATGATATTATATAGATACTACTAACATAAAAGTACCTGTAAAAGTTCAAGCCCATTTCTGTCGCCATTTCAATGTCCCTCTTCCAAAGATGGTAGGAGTCGCACGCCACGTCCCCTGTGCTGTTGTCCCTTATGGCTCCAGGATTATCGTGAGTAAAGACATCGTATATACTTAGACCTTTATCTAAAAGAAAGAAAATCTTCGTAATGTAATTATATTATTTACTCGTGATTGTCTTGAGAATTAGGCGCGTGATGGATATCTACGACTTTCGAAATTATATGTTCATAATGATTTTTTATCAGTAAAGAAGCAAGAGTCGTTCACAGGGAATTTTTGGGTGTAGTCAGCCAAAATACTCTTAGACTTGTGACCTAATCCCTATCTGCACGTAACTCGAGTCTCTAAACTCGATCGAAGCAAAACGAACAGGTGGTAAAGTTGAAAATTATCTACTTACGAAATCAGCTGTCTATCAAGGAAAGCAATTTCCATCTGTTTGTTTTTTTTTTATAAATCTTATGTTTTTATATTACAAACAGACGTTTCAATTTTATTTACATAGATAGATAACTTCACGTCTGTATTCCCCGAAGGGGTAGGCAGAGGTGCGTTTCTGCACCCACATTCGCCAGCTATGTATCAGTCCCACGTAATAGGGGGCGAGCCTTTAGCCGTATTTCGGGCACATTTCCAGACTCCGTGCCGCTACTGAGAATTTTCTAATGGAAAAACCCAATAACAATTTGCCCGACCCGGGGATCGAACCCAGGACATGTAGATCGCACGGCACATACTTGAGCCGCGAGGTCAAGGCAGTCATTTTATTTATCTATTAAGTATATAATTTACCACCACACTTACCACTGACATTCCAAGCTCCTTCTATCTGGTAGGCGGCAGTCGACACGCCAAACTTGAACCAGGGTGGGAAATTGGGGCATACAGGACATCGCGAGGCAGCTGCTACAGTACTGGAAAATGGTTATGATGTTATAAATCATGTTATCATCATCATCAGCCCATATACGTCCCACTACTGGGCACGGGCCTCCGCTACAACTGAGAGGGTTTAGGCCTTAGTCCACCTCGCTGTCCTAGTGCGGGATGGCGGACTTCACACCTAAGAAATTCTAAAGAACTTTTAGGTGTGCAGGTTTCATCACGATGTATTCCTTCACCGTTAAAGTAAGTTATAACTTGGAAAAGTCAGAGGCCTGGGGCTTGAACCCGCGACCGTCGAGATTCTCGACCGCGTGCCTACACCTCGAGGCCATCACGACATCAAATCATGTTAAATGCCTCAGAATAAAGGATTAAGTTTGAGAATGCATAGACTTAAAACTGTGAACTTACTGATGTAAACAAACGGTAACAATTTGGCTTGGGAATCAAACCGTGGAACGCGAAACACATGCTTTAGTCCAGATTAGTAATAAGAAATTAGAGTAAAAATAAACTCACCACAGGACGAGCAAGCCGATGAACAGCATGATGGTCACTGAAATCAAAGGAGCTCGTAAGATCCAATATGTCCTTATGCAGGTTGCAGTCATAAAATGATTCAGCAATTGTAGAGAATAACTAAGTAATTTTTCATATTCTTACTAATGTCACAAGACCATGGATAATCTGCCCTGTGGCAAGGGGGCGTTAGAATCCCACCACGGTATCCCCTGCCTGTCGTAAAAGACGACTCAAAGGGGCCCTTAGGATCGCTGGGCGCGCTGCGGGGGCGGCGCGTCCTCACTGAAAGTGACCCCAAGAGGGGCGGCGGCACTGTGGCCTGTGTACGTCGCGGGCGCCCATCCACAACCGGGGCGCCCGAACCAAGCTAGTGGGAGGGAAACTGCGCCACCTACAACTCCGAGACGGCCGGGACGTTTACGTCTCGGAGGCGCACCGGGCGGCTACGGCATTATTCTGGGTGCCTCTTATCTACACACCGTGGTCGCCCCATTCGGTGCGAAGATGGCCACCGGGGGGTTTTGGTCGGTATGCCGGCATAGGGATTTTGTTAGGGACCCAGCCCGGCACTAACATCTGCGCGGACATGACGTCGCCGCGCGCCGGGCTGGAAGACCGGTGACCCCGACATACGCTTCCCGCCGCCCCTCCCTCGGGGCTGGCTTATTCGGGCACATTTCCAGACTCCGTGCTGAGACTTATTTATCCACTGAGAATTTCTTGATGGAAAAAAAACAATAACACTTTGCCCGACCAACGAATAAACAATACGAATAACGAATAACGAGGCAGTCTAGAAGGCACTGGATAAAAATTGTCCCATGTTTCTGAAAGAGTTCGTTTGATATGGATAAATGGAAAGAACCTCATCAATGTAAGCAATTTGACAGCTCCGTGGCGTAGTGGGCTAGACACAAGCTTGCGAAACGAGAGGCCGCGGGTTCGATCCCGAGACAAATGTTTGTGTGATCCACAAATATTTGTTTCCGGTCCGGGTGTTTGTGAGAGCGAAAAAGTCTCTCATAGTTTCTGATACCCACGACACAGGACTTGTATCCTAGTGTGGGGTCAGAACTATGTGTACTATCACAAAATTGGCGCCATCTTCTAGGCTTTGTGGTTTTTTTTTTTATTAACTCTGTAGTCTCAGCTATTGTTTGTTCTAATTTCGAAATATTTACAGGAGTGGGATTTTGTTTAAGCGACAGATTTGGATGTATGTATGCCCTTGTATGTATATGGCTTCTGGAAATGACCGTATTACCTATTCCATTTAATAAAATCTCCCATCCACAGCCAAATTGTACTTATTAAATACTAGCTGTGCCCGCGACTTCGTCCGCGCGGAAAAAATATTTTTAATAAGAAAATTTATAAACTAAAAGTAGCCTAAGGGGCATTTCACGTGAAGCGGACATGAAAAAAAAGTGAGGTCTTCAATTTTGTTTATATTGCGGTCATTTATAGTGTTAATAGATGTAAACATGCATACACATTTTTATTCTCGTGTGATGCTTATTTGCCCAGTTATGGGCTTCTGAAAATTTGACAAAATTTGAGACAAGCCATTTTTGGACGTTGAGGTTGGTATCAAGAAATTAAAATGGAATTGTTTCAAATAGTAAAAAGGATGCTCTTTCATAGTTTTTAGGATTATTTTTTTTAGTATAGAAAACCGGAAGTCAACATTTCATATAAGATTTTGACAAACTTCAACCCTTGTATTTTTTTATATTTTAACTTTAAATGAAAGCGTCACGATTATACATTATTCACCAAAACTTGTAGAATGGGATCACCATTAGTTTAGAAGTTACAACAAATAAAGTACCATCATAGAGGTGTAATACGTACGATGCGCCCTATCCAGAGCTCACTAAAGTGAGCCAGTATACACAATAAAATAAAACAATGCCGGATATGAGGTTCTATACATAAATATACACATGGACTGCATGAATCGAAATTGATTTTGAAAAAAAAAATTACATGTATTGTTTATTTTCAAATTTTTACAATTTCATTATAGGAAACAACACTTGTCATTTTTACCATATGCTTACTTTTTATAGAAGACTAGCGTGAACACTTAGTCCCAAGAATGGTAATCGTAATCGTCGTCATCGTCATCAGCCCATATGTACGTCCCACTGCTGGGCACGGGCCTCCTCTACAATTGAGAGGGTTTAGGCCTTAGTCTACCACGCTGGCCTAGTGCGGGTTGGTGGACTACACACCTAAGAAATTCCTAAGAACTCTTAGGTGTGCAGGTTTCATCACGATGTTGTCCTTCACCGATAAAACAAGTGATAATTCATTATGAATACCCACATAACTTAGAAAAGTCAGAAGTGTGTGCCTGGGGTCTGAACCCGCGACCGCCGAGATTCTCGAGCGTGGGCCTAAACCTCGAGGCTATCACTGCTGGTAATAGCAGAATCAAAACATTTTATTTGAATAATTAGCGTAATTATACGAGTAGAGTTTCAGTCAGCGATGATTTTGCTAATATCCATACTGTATATACATACATAATAATTATTGTAGGTGAATGTAAAGTTGCACAGGATGCTAAACGTTTCAGACTGCTTTTTAACCGACTTCAAAAAAAGGAGGAGGTTATCAAGTCGTCTGTATTTTTTTTTTTTTTTTTTAATGTTTGTTACCTCAGAACTTTTGACTGTGTGGACCGATTTTGACGATTCTTTTTTTAATTGAAAGCTGGTGCTTCCAGATTGGTCCCATTTAAATTTGGTCCAGTTGTGATAATAACTTCCATTAGAAAATCACAAAAACCTAAATTTTCACCAATATGCGTGACAAATCGACGAATAACTTAATATCATGCCAACCGATTTTGATGAATCCTTTTTTTTTATTGGTTAGGATGTACTTATTTGGGTATATGTACTGTGTATCCATATGCATTTATCAAAAAGCGGTTATTTCAATATTACAAACAGACACTCCAATTTTATTTATTTGTATAGATTTTCAATAATATTTTTAACACCAGCGCTATACCGTGGCTTTGGTGAAATGTCCAGATATAACCAATACCTAAGCAAAGTGTATCTACAAACTCACCAATCAAATTGCGCCCGATTACGTTGATGTCATGTGTTTGCAAAATTTTTCACGCAAAGCTAACGAAACGAGTTTGTGGAAAAAAATAATAATATTGTCAACTAAAACAATTGGATTTAGACAAGCACACTCAACAATGGGCTCTCCAGTACGGTTACTATGTTGTATTCAGATAGGGTTTTCAAGAAAACTATCGACTCTAGCGTGTTTTTTTGATTATATCAATAACGCGTATAATACATACATACATAAACTCACGCCTGTATTCCCCGAAGGGGTAGGCAGAGGTGCATTTCTGCATCCACATTTCGCCAAGTATGTATCAGTCCCATGTAATAGGGGGCGAGCCTATTGCCGTTTTTCGGGCACATTTCTAGACTCCGTGCTGTTGCCGAGAATTCCCTAATGGAAAAACCCAATAACACTTTGCCCGATCCGGGAATCGAACCCAGGACCTCTAGATCGCACGGCACATACTTGTACCGCGAGACCACGAGGCAGTCACGCGTATAATATTTTTTTTATAAACCAAATTGCTTCTACGCTTGAAGAAATGAATGTAGTGCTAAAGTATCCCGGTACATATAGTCTTATCTGAGCGAAAGAAGACTATTTATATACACGACAAAAATGGTCCAGATACTATAAGCCGTTGGACTAACAAAAGAATTGGTCAAGGTGATCCTCTCTAACCGTTATTTTTTAATATTATAAAAAATCTGCAGATATTGCAATACTACAGTATGCAGATGATTTTGTCCTGTATTCTAGTAATAAAAAACTAAATGATAGTGTTAATAAAATGCAGATTGCGTTACATATTATTTTTTAAATTTTATTTGATATCGGACTGCAGTTATCTCCGAAAAAATCAAAATATTTAATTTTTAGTCGAGGGTATAAAAAACAAAAGCTAAACTGTACATTAACAATGTATGTCTAGAAATACAATTTAAGCATGTGGATCTTTTCCAAGTTATGTGTGTATTTTTTTTTTCTTTTTTTTTTCAAGGGAAAAATAATCTTGGATCCCCGTTTCCAGAAGGCTAACGGGGTATGCCGGACTCTTACTGGCTAAAAACCCCATGGTAGTCTCCACTTCAGCCCAAATACGTCCCACTGCTGGGCACGGGCCTCCTCCTCTCTGAGAGGGTTTAGGCCTTAGTCCGCCACGCTGGCCTAGTGCGGGTTGGCGAACTACACACCTAAGAAATTCCTAAAAAACTTTTAGGTGTACAGGTTTTATCACGATGTTTTCCTTCATCGTTAAAGCAAGTGATAATTCATTGTGAATACACACATAACTTCGAAAAGTCAGAGGTGTGTGCCTAGGGTTTGAACATGCGACCGCCGAAATTCTTGACCGCGCGCCTGAACTGCACTCACTGCCGCCAAATAGTTTGTCGTAATTTTTTACATTCATTTTTAATTGTTTTTTTTTATGTTGCATACTGTATGGGTTATTTTTAATGTTTAATAGCAGCTTAAATGCTGAATGAGCTGTTCTGGCTCCATATAATAAAGTTGTTGCAATGCCAGATGCAAAGGCCATTTTTGATCGTATCTCGGCATCGTTCGGAGCAACAGAAATTGTTCAAAATATTGCTGCAAACGGTCAGCAATTTAATTCCACGTTCAAAATCAAAGGCCATGTTTGTCATAAAGTGGGCTCATTGTAAAATTAAAAGTGTAATAAAATGTAAATAAAATATTATAATTACTATTTATATTTTAAAATTTGCAAATTAAAATGGCCAGTAAAAAATAGGGGTTGATCGTAGAAAAGTGAAAATTTTGGGTCGTATATATTTTTTAATGTAAAATAAAAAAAAATGTCCTCTAAATAATGAAATTAAATTTGGGGTGGACCACTCTTATCACTTAGGGGTATAACTATATAATAAATAGATAATAACCTATTCTTAGACTTACTAAATATATGTACATATAAAAAATCATCAAGATCGGTCAAGCCGTTTCGGAGGAGCATGATAACTAAAACTGTGACACGAGAATTTTGTATATTAGATACCTACTTATTTCTAGTATAAGTGGTTTAAGTGATATTGTGTAAATGCTTTTATTTATTACTTCTTTATATAATCTTATTTATATTTATTTGTGACATAGCTTTTTTTATTGGTCGTTCACTTCTTCTATGTATCTATGTGTTTACTGTTAGTGGAAACTGTTTTAGATGATGAACTATTTGTATCCCAAATAAATAAAATAAAAACACAAAGCTAAAGAATTTGTTTGACCGTGCTAGTCAAGAATTACTAGTTCAAAATTAATTTATTTTTCTGTGTTGAATAGTCCATTTATCCCCCATCGCATCCATTCGTTTAGCGGAGCAGTAATGAAAAACGTGGCAAAAAATATTCCTAGTCTATGTCTAGTTTTGCAAATGCTGTTGCAGGCAATAGCAATTAATAATATTAAATAACAATTTATTTATTTCAAAAAGATTCAGTTTTACACTATTTACAATTTTAATTTTCATTTCATTTATTTGACATAAGATCAGAGACCCTGTACTAAGCTAAGCTTGTGTCGCAGTGGTCTAATTTACAGATCTAGGTCATAAATGGGTTACAACGATTGGCGTACCGTACAAACAGCCCCGTGGCGCAGTTGGCTAGACACCAGCTTGCGAAACGAGAGGCCGCGGGTTCGATCCCCGCACCGAGACAAATGTTTGTGTGATCCACAAATGTTTGTTTCTGGTCTGGGTGTTTTTGAGATCGAAAACTCCCTCGTAGTTTCTGATACTCACGACACAGGACTTGTATCCTAGTGTGGGGTCAGAACTATGTATGTGACTGTTGGGTGTATTTAATAATTATTATTAAACCAATAACAAGTATATTAAAGAGAATAAAGTAATAACAAAAACAAAATTAAAATCCATAATATAATATTATAAATGCGAAAGTAACTGTCTGTCTGTCTCGCTTTCATGCTAAAACTACTGAACCGATTTAAATGAAATTTGGTACACAGATAGTTTAGAGCCTAAGAAAAGACTATGGTTACTTTTTATTCCGGAAAAAAGGTTTTAAGGGCTTGAAAGGGGGGATGAAAGGTTGTATGGAAGTATTGTCATTTTTAAAGCTCGAAGCTAGAAACTTATTTTTTAGGCTGTTGATTAGATATAAATAAATATGACATTCAAAGTTTGTAAGAAAAAATAATTATATATTAGATAAATAGACTACAACTTATTTTATTTCTGAACCCAACCCTGTAGTCTACGCGGACGGAGTCGCGGGTAAAAGCTAGTTAGTGTACATATAATTGTTCCTATCATCCGCTTTAGAATTGGGATTTTTTATACTGAAACGGGCAAAATATGTCCTCGATTAACGTGAAATGACATATGAATCTGTATACACAAGATATATTTCTACAGGGCTATTTTTCGACAGCCAGTTCTGGGAAGCACCAGACCAGCAGCGTGGTGAACGAAGGCCCTAATCTCTGTCAGTTGTAGAGGAGGCCCGTGTCCAGCAGCTGACGGATGGATGATGATTTTTGACACACATCTGACGTTTCAAGTTATGTGTGTATTCATAATGAATTATCACTTACTTTCACGTAGGAAAACAGTGATGAAACCTGCACTCCTAAAAGTTCTTAGGTGTGTAGTCCGCTATCACCGCACTAGGTCAGCTTGGCGGACTACGGCCTAAACATTATTATTAGGATGCAATAAATATTTCATTTATTTGAACATCAGGTCCTTTGTTCACCATGGTATTAGTCCCCTAAACTTCTTCACAACATAGGTGAAGAGGTTTTCGGCCGGCATGATTGCGTCGACTAACGGGAGATCATCATCTCTCGCTGGTCGGCACTTTTTCTGGACTCCATTACACTTACCATCAGGTGCAATGGGGTCACTTTACCGTGCCAGTATAAAAAAAAAAATTGTGTACATTTACACGTTATTTTAGTACATTGTTGTTTTTTGGTGCTAGTATATAAAAACCTTTAAATAAATAAATTATTACTTACCGAAAACACGTACTTTCTGTCTAGAATTTAGACGAGATATCTTTATATATTGAGTGTGCGGTGTTTTTTCTTTAAATTCTCGCCATTTTCAACAGATAACAATATTCAATGAGTTCTACTTATATATTTCAATTACTGTAATTGGAATTTACATTTTCCCATTTATTTTGTCTGGTTTGTGATAACCTAGTATTGTTTAGCCGAAATTAATTGTAAAAAAGTATATGTTTGTATATGTTCTTAGCACGAAAGTCTTAAAGCCAATTTTAAAATGCATGCATGAGTGAAATGATTCTATAAAAATAAATAAAAATCACATGTATGTAAGTATCTTTATTTCAACATCAGCCCATATACGTCCCACTGCTGGGCACGGGCCTCCTCTACAACTGAGACGGTTAAGGCTTTAGACGACCACGCTGGCCTAGTGCGGGTTGGCGGACTACACACCTAAGAAATTCCTAAGAACTTTTAGGTGTGCAGGTTTTATCACGATGTTTTCCTTCGCCCTTAAAGCAAGTGATAATTCATTGTGAATACACACATAACTTCGAAAAGTCAGAGGTGTGTGCCTGGGGTTTGAACCTGCGACCGCCGAAATTCTCGACCGCGCGCCTAAACCTTGAGGCCAACACTGCTTTTTTTGAAGTATCTTTATTTATCAGAAGTGAAAATAACGTTCCAGTGCTTGGCACGAGCCTCCTCTACCATTGAAAGGCCTTAGTCCACCACGCTGGCCTAGTGCGGGTTGGCGGACTACACACCTGAGAAATTCCTAAGAACTTTTAGGTGTGCAGGTTTCCTCACGACGTTTTCATTCACCGACAAAGTAAGTGATGATTCATTGTGTGCCTGGGGTTTGAACCCGCGACCGCCGAGATTCTCGACCGCGCGCCTAAACATCGACCTTACTACTAGTAGTGATAGCTTCGTCCAAACAAACAAACCCTTTATTTTTTTATGTATATTACTTTAGATTTTATAGGGAAAGTGAAAAAACTCCGGTAAAACCCATGTCTTTTGGTAGTTATGGTAGCGTGTTTAATGTTTAGTTTCCGTGCCAAGGTCTTGCTGATTCACATTTATTATATGTATCTACGTTTAGTCCCGACCCCAAGATATGATGACATCCCCGTGGCGCAGTTAGCTAGACACCGGCTGTGGCTCGTTTGCCTCCTTTTTCCATAAAAAAACGAACTTATGTTGATTGTTATTAACCATTGTTTATTCAGGAATAAAGCAAAATAAAATTAGATAATTCATGCTAGGGTACACAGGCGCCTTAACCTATTCATTGCCACTTCAATTGTAGAAACATTATTCGGGTGCCACTTATTATTTTTTCAGATTACAATAGAAATAGTGTAATTGAATATGCCGTAAAGTTTCAAAAACACGATAAGTAATAAAATCACATAAAAAACGTTAACATAATATATGCGTTGGTGGCATAAGTATGAGAATTTTAATGGTATGATATATGTAGTTATCTCGATCAACGCAAACGGTGCGTTGTTGGCAATGAAAGGGTTAAAATACATAATAGAATATGTAACGCCATATGATAAAATCGAAATTCATACATACTAATATTATAAAGCTGAAGAGTTTATTTGTTTTCTTGAAAGCGCTTATCTCGGGAAATACTGGACAGATTAAAAAAAAACAGGGTTAGATAGCCTATTTATCGAGGAAGGCTATGGGCTATATATCACCAAGCTACGGTCAAAAAGAGCGGAACAACATTGAAAAAGTGTGGTAAGAACGGAAAAAAATACTTGTTTCGAAGTAGACGTAAACGAAGTTACGGGCAAGTCATGTCAGACAAAGAAATCTATACAAATAAATAAAATTGGAGTGTCTGTTTGTAATATTGAAATAACTGCTTTTTAATAAATGTATATGGATGTATACACGGTACATATACCAAAATGAGGTTTTTTAATTTTTTTGTCTGTCAGTCTGTTTGTTCGCGCTAATCTCTGAAACGGGTGGATCAATTTTAACGGGACTTTCACTGGCAGATAGCTGATGTAATAAGGAATAACTTAGGCTACGTTCATATAAATAAAATTGGAGTGTCTGTTTGTAATATTGAAATAACCGTTTTTTACTACAAGTATATATATGATATATATATGTATGTATACGGTACTGACACCAAAATAACATTTTTTACAATTTTTGTCTGTCTGTCTATCCTGTTTGTTTCGGCATAACTCTGAAATAGCTGGGTAGCTGATGTAATAAGGAGTAACTTAGGCAAAAAAAAGGAAAAAAAATAGAATCTACTGTTAGGCCGAACAAAGTTTGCCGGGTCAGCTAGTATTAAATATAAAACAATGACTAGTAACGAATAAATGAAATTTTTTGTCAAATTAAAACATACTTTATTATATTAATACATATGTGTGTTGTAAACCGTTTCGATAAAAGACACTAAAGTTACTTGACAATTGTCTACTTTACAATTAAAACGTTGTCTTCTCTACAACGAGTAGTTATGGAAATATATCTGAATATAATATAAAAACTTTCAATAAATTAACTTGATTTCATTAAAATTCATCCCTAATTTCATTCTTTAACAACTGTCGTTCAATAAGGGACTTATAAAACAGAGCGGATAATTTTGCTGTCCGATTTCTTTCATCAGACGAGAAGTCCACTTGGTAGAGTCCAAACTTGATGCTGTACCCGTCCATCCACTCAAAGTTATCCATGAGAGTCCACGCACTGTAGCCAGTCACGTCGACGCCATCTTCTTTGATGGCTAAGAGAAGCTGGAACAAAAAGTATCAAAAATTTATCTATGTATAACAGTAGTAATTGCTATGGGTAAAGTATCTGTCATATATATTTTCCTAAGAAACTTAATGTATTTGTAATGATTGACAAGTAATAAATAGTGACTAAAGATATGAAAGAAAAAGGGGTGAATGAAGACATGACGGCTGATAGGGATGTTTGGAAGGATAAAACATACTGCGCCGACCCCAAATGAAATTGGGAGCAGGGCAAGGCAATGACGATGATGATTGACAAGTAATAAATAACATTGAATTACTGTATTTTCCAGCACATCAAAAGCCATAATATCTGCAGCTGGTGTGCCAATAGTAAGAGGGTACCATGGGGAAGATCAAAGTATTGAAATGCTCAAAGAAGAGGCCCAAAGAATAGGCTTTCCGCTCATAATCAAAGCAGTCCGAGGTGGTGGTGGAAAGGTAATAAACAAGCCTCTACAGTTTAATATATGATCCAAAGATCACGCAATAAAAGAAAATACATTACTGCGCAAAAGATAGCATATACGCTTTTTGTTATACAAGCAAAAAGATTAAAGTTTAAGTTAATAAAACAAGAATTAATTTTAATATACAACATTTCCATTGTAATCGTCGCGGCAACGTCATATAATCGATATATCTTTATAGTTTATTATTCACCTACAAAGGGGCGAAGCCTCCCATGGTATGGACATACATGGTACGAAGAATATAAGATCTTTAATAGCGATTTTTTGCAAAACTACCGAGCAGTTTTTGCTCAAATATTGTACATTGTTAGGAGATGCCTTGACGAACACGTGATTTAAATTAATGCCATAATGTCGATTTTACTCTGTATTTTTTTATCTTGACAAAGTGACAACAAAGCACGATTTTGTCGAATTAAAATGTATTAAATGTTTTCCTCTACTTCTGGTTCTCGACCTTAATAAGTCGTGCTGAGCTCATGTCGATATGACTTGCTTAACATACTTATGTTTAACCACATATTGAAGGCGTAGTCACGTTTCAACCCCATTAATTGCTACGGTATCAGGAGTTTATTGCAGTTTTAAGCATACTTGCGGACCCTGTGCTGCTATTGAAATTTTCCTAGCCAAAAACATTTTGCCCACTGAAATCGAACCCGAAGTCTCTGGACTCCATGCCGTACATTCAAATTAAGAACTTAACGAGGGCCTCAAAACCTTGTGATTAATTTATGAAGCATTTCCTTACTATTACCAACCTGTTTTAAGTAGGCCTTGTGATAGTCCACACGCTGTTGGTCGTCTAAGCCGGATTTACTAGAATAGCCGTTTTCAGTGACGAAGAATTTGATGTTACCGTACTTCTTCTTCAACCAGACCAGTTGGTGGCGAAAACCTTCAGGGTCCACCTGGAAATAAATTCAAACACAGTCACTACATACATATCAGATTGAGCTTTAAGAGACAAATTTTCATCAATACGCACTTTGGCCAGCCTGGTGAACTAGGATCTAATGTCTCTCAGTTGTGGAGGAGGCCCGAGCCCAGCAGTAGGACGTATATGGGCTGATGAAGATCACAGAATCGACTGGTGAAGTCGTAGTTGTTTTAGCGATTCAGATGCTGGTAACTTAGTGAAAAACATTTGCTGCTCAGCGAATCTATGGGAACCTAAATTGTATTTAACCCGCAACGAACCAGAAAACGCCGATAAATACTATAGATTCTGGTGTACAGGAGTTACAGTGGCAGGTTTGTACTTACGTACAACCAGTCCGAGGCCGCAGTTTCCCATGCCGGGTGCTTTTCGAACTTTGCGCCGATTTCTGGCGCATCTCCCAGTGGGTACGGTTTCAAAACTTCACCGTCTTTCGGCTTTCGCACCATTCTACTCGTGTAATAATTGAATGCGAAATAGTCGTATGTCCCTAAAAAGCAAATATGTATTTAGAATTTTTGCTAATGCTAAACCATAGCACGGTAATACTATCATAAGAGTATTTTAACTTCATACAAACGGGCAAAACGCGAGTTATACCTATGCGCCTCAATCTCGGCATGCGCTCGGCATGCAGGCACTTGCCAATGTGCCGCAGTGACGAACGGACGGAGTTGTTTTTAAGCAGAAATACGCGCGATTTTTATACAAAATAAGTGCAAGTGCCTATTTAATATGACAAGTATATATTGTGTTTATTTATTGTGCCGTTTTTGGTTGTATGAAATCTTTTAATAAAAAAATTACACGATTTTTTTATTGAACACTTCCTATTCCATTCACAAAATATTTTATTTGTTTAAATAAAAATAAAAAATATTTACAATCACAAAAATAGATAGAAAGTCAATGTAGGCAGATTTAATTAAAATTCTGCAGGTTCGCAGCCCTATCGCATGTTTACGTACCGCGCGGCTGTAGGTATTTATTTCAAAAATGCGGCCGAGTTAACATAATTTAAGATAGTATTACCGTGACCATAGCTTGTATTGCGATAGGATGGTGCTGGAATCGCAATAGTTCTTTGTTGAGTGAGATCGCCAAAGACTCAGTGCTGATAATAGAGATATACATATCTTGATAGATGATGATCTTGCACAGTGGCGGTACTTCCATAGAAGCCCAAAAGCGTTGAACGTTAATTGTGTAATGTCTAGTTTATATTTGCTTATTTTGGGGTCTTTATTTAACAAATTCATCATCAGCCCAAATACGTCCCACTGCTGGGCACGGGCCTCCTCTACAACTGAGAGGGTTTAGGCCTTAGTCCACCACGCTGGCCTAGTGCGGGTTGGCGGACTACACACCTAAGAAATTCCTAATAACTTTTAGGTGTGCAGGTTTTATCACGATGTTTTCCTTCACCGTTAAAGCAAGTGATAATTCATAGTGAATACACACATAACTTCGAAAAGTCAGAGGTGTGTGCTTGGGGTTTGAACCTGCGACCGCCGAAATTCTCGACCGCGCGCCTAAACCTCGAGGCCATCACTGCTTCACAAATTGCTTTCATTAAATAAAGTTTTCAAGCTTAAAAATGATTATTTGGAATTTGAAAAGGCAAAATGGGCTTTTGGGCTTCTTTGGAAGTACCGCCATTGTTCTTGCAGGAGATTTAAAACAAGTCACAGTGACACAGACACACATTTTGTGTTTCAGAATCAGCTGTTGGGTAACAAACAGAACTATATTATCTCAACTAACTTGAAATAATCGTAACCGTTTCTTCTTTATAAATGGAATTGGTACAGCAACCTCCATGGCGCAGTTGGCTAGACACCAGGTTGTAAAACGAGAGGCCGCGGGTTCGATCACCGCACCGAGACAAATTGTATGAACCACAAGTATTTGTTGTGTGTGCTCTGATACCCACGACACGAGACTTGTATCTTAGTGTGGGGTCAGAACTATGTTCATGACTGTTGGGTGTATTTATTTAAGGGGCTTCATGTCATCGTTTTACCCCAAAGACCCTTAAGAGCTTGAAGCCTTTGATGTATTAATATTTATTCTCACAACTTACCTCTGACAAGTTTAATTTCTTCCTCAGAGAAAGGAGGTAGGGGTAATACTTGGGATCCGCCCTTCTTGCTTGCAAACGCTTTTTCAATTGCTGGTGACCATCCGCCATTCTCCGAATAAATTGGGTGGGTGTACAGACCAGCCTAGGGACATATTTATTTATTACTAGCATACGAGTATTCAGCGGCTTTACCCAAGCCAAATTTATTTTTAACTTTGAAGGAATTCCTAAGAATTTATGTTGTGCATCCTCACGATCCCCAAGAAAGCGCCAACCATCCCGGTCTTGAATAGGTGTTGCGATTTGGGGGATTTGCCTTAGTCACCACGCTTGGCAAGCAGGTTGGTGACCGCAGTAGTTGGAATGTTTTAACCGACGGCGCTGCTGCCCACCGAAGGTTTGGGTATTTTAGGCACTCCAACTAATAGGAGTGGTTACGCCGCCACTCGTCAGCCGCCAGAGCCACATCCGTTATCTAGCAGGGTGTACCGCGTGCGCAGTTGGGGACGTGACATTATATTTGCCCCCCTTACACCCTCTTGGGGAGGCCTACGTTCAGCAGTGGACGGCGATAGGCTGAGTATATATATATATCCTCACGATGTTTTCCTTCGCCGTAATAATGAATTACCACCTGCTAATTCTGTGTGTGCCTCGGGTTTGAGCTCGCGACTGTCGAGCTTTGCCTCCACCGCGCGCCTAAATCTCGAGACCATTACGACTTACTTACTTGAAGTTGATCACTGTACACAGCCAACACTTTACGATCTTATTTCCAAACAAACAATGACGGGATGTCAAAAAAGAATATAATAGGATCTGGTGATACACAAACTTAATTTTCGTATAAAACAATCTTAGAACGAGGGTTTAGAGCTATGAGCCTCTTGTATCTTATTTATTTATTAATACTTTCTTGTATATATACAAAATTATATAAATAAACTTAGGTAATAAGAAAGAAAACAAGAGGCGGCCCTATCGCTCTAGGCAATTTCTTCCAGGCAACCTTAGGATGGATAATAAAAGAGGAAAAATAAATAGGGTAGAACAAAGTGTATAGAAAGAAGTAAAAGAGAGAAAATAAAACAACTATAATAAAATAAATAATATTAATAACTGAGTAAATAAAAATAATATAAATATATATAAACCACAAACAAAATTAACAGAAACAACAGGCGTTAGACTGAGTGATTTATATGCTTTACTGGCTGTCGAGCCCGTCTCCGCCCGGGCGCAACTTTGAATTCTGTGCTCATTCCACGGAAAACTGGATGATTTCGAACTTAAAAGTGTCTTATGTTTTTCCCAAGGTCCTATCTATCGCCATATCCTAAATCATCCAAATCGGTCCAGTGATTCAGGCGTCAAAGCGTAACAGAGAGGCAGACTTTCGCGTTTATGATATAACTATAGATTGTTAGTTTAAAACTCGCCTGGCCTCAACAACAACCAAATAAAGGTAATTCAACATACCATTAACTCCCTAGCTAGTTCTGTCAGGTCTTCATCCTCTGGGGCGACTGGCTCCAACCACATCATGACATTGGACAATGAAACTTTACCTGAAATAATCCTAAACTTAGTCGCACACAAGAAATCATCATCATCATCAGCCCATATATGTCCCACTGCTGGGCACGGGCCTCCTCTACAACTGAGAGGGTTTAAGCCTTGGTTCACCACGCTGGCCTAGTGCGGGTTGGCGGACTATACAACTAAGAAATTCCTAAGAACTTTTAGCTATGCAGGTTTCATCACGATGTTTTCCTTCACCGTTAAAGTAAGTGATAATTCAGTGTGAATACACACATAACTTCGAAAAGTCAGAGGTGTGTGCCTGGGATTTGAACCCGCGGCAGCCGAAATTCTCAACCGCACGCCTAAAACCTCGAGGCCATCACACAAAAAAATATTATGTAATAATACATACAACTGCTACCCGCATTAGACCAACGTGGTGGACTAAGGACTAAACCTTCTCAATTGTAGAAGAGACTATGCCCAGCAGTGGAAAGTGCATGGGATGAGGATGATGATACACACAGAAACTCCAGAGTTCCCAAAAGAGTATATTTAACAACCACAGCTCACAAACTGTTTTTAAGCTCTACTCTTTCGGATATATTTTTAGACTTCGTGCTACTATGGTGAGAATTTTCAAACGCGAAAACTTAATAGCACTTTACTCTAGGACCTCTCGATCGTAAGCCTCACACTAATGATTGAAATGGCATTTCCTTGGGCAAAGCAAATGACTATAAAGCTTTACTTTTTTTTAATAAACTCGTCCTTATTACATACACTTAAAACGTAGCCAGCGAAATGTTGATTAAGATATTCTGTCCTCTATTTTTGGGATACATGCAAGACGAAATATATGTCGGGTTGGTCATTAGTACGGGACTTCAACTGACAGCGAAACGAAGTGTGCAGATAGCACGCTTCGACAGAGTCTAGCTCGCTTCCGTGCGGAGTCGAAGAGTGGGGGCGTCAAGCGATGTCGACGAGTGGGAGTGGCAGCTTGAACGTCGTCAATTCTCATCGAACCACTGAGCGGACAATAAGTGCCTAGAAACTGTCTCACATTTCGTTGTACTATAATTTGTCAAGTTTTATTGGAAATATAATCTCTAAATGTCTTAAATGTTTTCACTCGGCCTATGTTTCCGACATATATATCAAAAATCATTTCAAGCTTCCTTTATCCATTTAAGGGTAACACTATTCACTATATCAACTGCGGCTGATTCATAATATAGTACAATTATATAATATATAACTCACCATCTTGCTTCTTCCTGAATTCCGAATCGTACACCCTCCAGGCTTTAGCATGGGCCATTATCACGTGCTTGGAGCATAAAAATCTCCCCACATCGGGGTCTAGGATTCCTGGTGCTAATACCCCCGACCCGTATGCTAAATCGCAAATCGATAGAGGTTCGTTGATGGTGATCCAAGTTTTGACCTTGTCTCCGAAGTTGGTGAAGACGACTCGAGCGTAGTCCGCGAACCAATCAGAAATTAGGGGGTTGGTCCAACCTCCTGGAATTTTTGATTGCAAGAAATAGATAAAGAAAAAGACTTTGACACTATTAAATGTAAAATTGTTATCGTGTAACGGAAACAGTGACAGAAAATTAACCCTTTCTATAACAAAATTACGTGCGCTGGCTTATGAAGCCAACATCACATTCCAATGTGACACTTTTTGCGGGATAAAAATGTTTTATTATGCTTATGTTACTTGTTCAAAGTCCCATCTATGTCCATAGCAAAAAATATTACAATCGGCTAAATAGTTTTGGGTTAAGTCGTAAAAAACAAATCAATCAAATCTTTCCTCTTTATAATACATACATACATAAACTCACGCCTGTATTCCCTGAAGGGGTAGGCAGAGGTGCATTTCTGCACCCACATTTCGCCAAGTGTGTATCAGTCATAGGGGGCGAAACTCCGTGCTGCTACTGAGAATTTCCTAATGGAAAAACCCAGTAACACTTTGCCCGACCCGGGAATCGAACCCAGGACCTCTAGATCGCATGGCACATACTTGTACTGCGAGACCACGAGGCAGTCTTTATAATAGTTGTAACTATATAACCCGAATGCCATCTGGTAGATTACGGCTCAGGTATTGAGGCCGCCTTTACACAAAAGGATGTATTAAGTGATTAGCCAAAGGCTAATAAACATTTATGTTTATATAATAGGCTCACCTAAATTCTGAAGTCTCTGCGGTAGGTCCCAATGATACAAAGTTATCACCGGCTCAATTTTCTTCTCCAAAAGACCATCAATAAGATTTTTGTAGTAGCGGAGTCCGTCTTCGCTGATTTTGTTAGGGAAGCCATTAGGGAGCAGCCGCGGCCAGGATATGGAGAAGCGGTAGAAGTGCAGGCCCAGCTTTTCACATATCGCTATGTCTCGTCTCCAGAAATGGTAGGAGTTGCAGGCCACGTCCCCGGTATCATTACCGACAATGGCCTGCGGATTCTCATGAACGAATCGGTCCCATATGCTTTCACCTTTATCTGCACGATACATTTTTTAATATAAGTCATCATCATCATCAGCCCATATACGTCCCACTGCTGGGCACGGACCTCCTCTACAACTGAGAGGGTTTAGACCTTAGTCCACCACGCTGGCCTAGTGCGGGTTGGCGGACTACACACCTAAGAAATTCCTAAGAACTATTTATGTAGGTGTGCAGGTTTTATCACGATGTTTTCCTTCACCGTTAAAGCAAGTGATAATTCATTGTGAATACACACATAACTCCGAAAAGTCAGAGGTGTGTGCCTGGGGTTTGAACCTGCGACCGCCGAAATTCTCGACCGCGCGCCTAAACCTCGAGGCCATCACTGCTTAATATAAGTATTGTAAGTAAATAATAACCAAGCCGTTAACATTGTCATTAACAATAACTGACTTCATCATCATCATCATCATCATCAGCCCATATACGCCCACTGCTGAGCACGGGCCTCCTCTACAACTGAGAGGGTTAACTGACTTACAGGACTAATAAAATACATCCAGGGCCTTTAAAACTAATTTGTAGGTTCCTTTTTTTTCTAGAGTACAAATAAGCTTTTTATTGATTACAGATAATTTATAAACCTTGTCAGGGATTCTTTAAAGGTATATGGTCCATAGGTTAAAATTCTAGCTCTACTAAATTCAGACGTATTTTTTTACTTTTACTGTTTCACCGTTATCCTCATGATATGTCGTACAAATACTATTTATCCATTTTATTTTATATTCACTTATAGTAACACCACTTAATACATTTATCTTTAGTCCCAGATTGGCAAAGACAGCTCAAAAAAAGTACGCTATATTCAATTGCCGATTCAAATTCTCAGGAAATAAACAAAGTTCGGTGAAAATCCACGAAACGTAATTAAATTAAAATTCCAGCAATACCGCGATAAACTCCGCAGGCAACCATTAAAAGAACTAAATAATGCTTTTCCACGTCATAAATCTTGAAGTCAATGCTCAAGCTATTATTTACGTATTTGGTCCTGCAAGATAAAAGAATGATCAAATTTTACCGCTGACGTTCCAGGCGCCTTCCACCTGGTAGGCAGCTGACGCGGCTCCAAACTTGAACCCTGGGGGGAAGTCCAGCTCGCCGAAGCATGCTGCTGAACCTAGCAGGCTGGGAAAGCAAAAACATGACGATATACAGGATGTCCCAGAAGTCGACGATAACCCGGAAACGGGGAATAGCCCAAGTCGTAATAGTTATCAGAAAAATATTTAAAAAAATATAAGTTAGGTATTCTAGAAAAATATAGGGATTTTTTTTTTGTTATGTAATCCTGAATAATGCCTCTGCAAACTGTTATCCAACATTTAGAGCGACGTTGCTATACTTCGTAAGAAAATGACATTGTTTACCAAACCGCATATTTAAAATTAATCATACGACCAAATTTAACTGACTGTCCTGAAAAAAAAATAGACTACGCGAGTTTGGCAAGTAACTTTAAAAGTTGGCGCATTTAATAAAGAATCCAAAATGGTATAACACTTGCTACATTATTTTTTAAATGTGGCACATTTTTTTTATTTTGCGAAGAAACCCATTTGATCAAATTTTCTTATTAACTAAAGATGTTTCTATTCGGCTCTTCGAGACAGCAATTTTAAGATACTATTTGAGTGAGATGGAAAGAATCGTTTTACGATGTGTGAGCGAGACAGGTAGCGACGCTAGTTCAGTTAGAGAATATTTCGATGAGGGATACCCGATTAAATGAATAGGACGAGCTGGCACCATCAAATAGATGGTGTAGATTTTCTAGTTTTTTTTTGAAATCCCTATATTTTTCTAAATACCTAACTTATATTTTTTTTATATTTTTCTGATAACTATTACGAATTGGGCTATTCCCCGTTTCTGGGTTATCGTCGACTTCTGGGACACCCTGTATAAATACAAATAAACATCCAACAGTCATATAAATAGTTTTAACCCATACTACATATAATACAAGTCTTGCGTCGTGCCTATTAGAAACTACGAGAGACTTTTCTGTAGCACCCAGACCCGAAAAAAATATTTTTTTTACCAGGCAAATTCATTTCGTTGCAAACAAACAAATTGAATTGTAAATTCCAAGTAATTTGCCCTGTGCTACCACACACCCGCCACTGTAACTCCTGTGCTCCAGGATCAACAGCGGCACGCACAGTATAGACGCCGAGCAACGAAGCTCAAAGAAACTAAGGGGATCTCATTTTTCATAATCCCGCAACGAAGTTAACCAGAAAGACAATATAAAGGAGGAGTTGGAAAACAAAGTGTTATCCACTTCCCTCCACAGCGAAGCGGGTGACAAAAAATTGACCTATGAGATTTCACCCTCACATAAAAAGACAATTACAGTAAGTGAAATTAGACGCAATTGACGCACCACGGATAAATAACTATATGAGGTTTATTAAATAAATTGGACCTAAAGAGCGAGCTATTATGTCGACTTCCATTAATAGGCATGGCAAAAACGCTGAAAAGCACTGAAATTCTTCCTAGATTCAACGAGATCTGTAACATGAATTCCAAGTAATAAAAGGCGAGTCTATAACCGTTTATGTACATTTCCAGGCTGCTACTTGGAATTTCCTTATGGAAAACCCTCATAGCACTTTGTCCGGCTCGGGAATCGAAGCCAAGACCAAGCAGTCTTTAATAAATAAAATAAATAAGTTTTTAGTTATCCACGGGGTAATGTTAATGGCAACTACCGCCCAAACTTGACGCGTTGCTTTAGTAATAAGAGGAAAAACTTACCACAAAACTAATAAACTGAAACACAGCATGGTGATATCTGAAATACCACTCGTAGCAGATTGAGGACTGTTATATATACTACATCAGATACGTTGCAGTAATAAAAAAATGTTGTTCTACAAAACAACTAAGTATTATATTACCTTTTGTTTTGGACTCAGTCTCATTGGTTCTAGGGCTTAGGAGAGCACTATGCGATCGACAGACAAGACTTGGGTTCGATTCTCAGTAAATAATATTATTTGCGTTTTTCGAAAAATATATTCTCTTTAACAGCATGAAATATGGAATTAAGCTCGGAAAACGATAAAAGACTCGGTCCCATCTCCTGGCAACGAAAATTGGATGCAAAAATACTCATCTACCAATCGACTTCGACGAACATTCTGAATTGAAACATAATGAGATTATCTCATAGAACACGAGGCATGGTATCAAAACAATACATAAAGCTGAAAAGATTTTTGTTTCGTTAAACGCGCTACTGGAACTACAGGAATTACTGGTTCGAATTTAAAAAATATTTTTGTGTTGAATAGCTGATTTATTAAGACGGACTTTAGGTTATTTATCATCACGATAAGACCAATAAGAACGGAGCATAAATCACAAATGTTGCTAAAATAAGGAAAAAACATTTTGAGGTGTAAAGTTTCGCAAATGGAGTTACTAACAGCTAGTACTAAATAAATTGTTCCTAATTCCTTATTTTCTTTATAAACTGCAACATCATAAGGCAGGAACGCTGATAATATTTACGCAATACATATCATTAAAATTAATTCGGAATATGGTCACAATACGGAAAATAACGTCTTTATCTATAAAAAAAATATTTTGGTCCCATTTGATGAGGTAAATAGCTTGATTTCGCGAGGCAACTAACATTAATTAAACAATATTTAAAAGGAGGTTTAGCCTACAATCAATATACCACAACCGTTTGACGTCAATTGGAATTTATAACAAAAATATCTGGCTAAAAATGAGCTTGCTCCGCGACAGACTAGATACTAGAGACGGATTATAACTATTATTTATTTTATTATGTATTAATTATTTTTATTATAACGTTTATTTAAGTAGTGATTGCATAGTTATAGAATAAATACGTTAGAGGAAGTCTGAAAGTATCCCCTGTGATAGAAAAGCTGAAAGGAAACCGTCTGTCGTGGTATGGGCATTCCTAATGGAAAAAACCCAATAACACTTTGCCCGAACCGGGAATCGAACCCAGGACCTCTAGATCGCACGGCACATACTTGTACCGCGAGACCACGAGGCAGGCACTGAAGATATGAAGGAAAAAGGGGTGAATGAAGACATGACGGCTGATAGGGATGTGTGGAAGGATAAAACATACTGCGCCGACCCCAAATTAAATTGGGAACAGGGCAGGGAGATGATGATGTATTCGTAAGTAGTGATGACCTCGAGATTTAGGTGCGCGAGTCGTGAATCTCGGCGGTTGCGGGTTCATACCCCAAGCACACACCTCTGATTTCTCGAAGTATGTCTGTATTCACAATGAATTATTACTTATTTTAACGGTGAAGACAAACATCGTTATGAAACCTGCACACTTAAAAGTTCTTAGGAATTTCTTAGGTGCGTAGTCTAGCAACCTGCACTAGGCCAGCGTGGCGGACTATAAGGCCTAAGCCCTCTCAGTTGTAGAGGAAGCCCGTGCCCAGCAGTGGGACGTGTATGGGCTGATGATGACACACATCCACGCCTGTATTCCCCGAAGGGGTAAGCAGAGGTGGATTTCCGCAATTGTTCGCCAATTATGATTTCGTCTCACCTAATAATGGGCGAGCTTATTGCCGTTTCTTGGGCACATTTCCAAACTCCGTGCTTTTACTGAGAATTTCCTCACAGAAAAACCCGATAACACTTTGTCCGACCCAAATCGAACCCGGGACCTCTAGACCCCACGGCACATAATTGTCCCGAAGAACTACGTGGAAGTTTGTAAATTTTAGCATGAAATAAATAAATCTTATTTTTTATTACAATATTAGGTAGGTATATTAGCATATATTTCCTGTTCCAGCAATTGTCCGCAATTTGGGATTTCCCGTACGGATATAAGTATTTTTCCACAAGTATTTTAGTTTACATACTTTACTCTTGTCATCTACATAATATTTTGAAATTGAAATTAAATTTATTACAGAACAATTTATTACATACCTATTGTAACTGTTACCTAAGTATATTGCAAAATATCTTGATGAAACCTGTACACCTAAAAGTTTTTAGGAATTTCTAAGGTGTGTAATCCGCCAACCCGCACTAGGCCAGCGTGGTGGACTAAGGCCTAAACCCTCTTAGTTGTAGAGGAGGCCTGTGCCTAGCAGTGGGACGTATATTGACTGATAATGAATGAATATGTTTTGAATCCTTTCATAATATTTTAGCAAAGTCGACGTCAAACTTTTTGCTAAGAATAAAATTTCAGGCGCTCATATTGTTCTTACACCTCAACCCTAGTTTACGTGACGGCATAAATATCACTTGAAGAACTATCACATGCTTCGATTGACATTAAAAAATAATAAATTCAAAAACTACTGGGCATAGGCCTCTCTTCTAGTATGCCATTCGCCTCTGTTCCGCCAAGTCGTGGTCTCCACTCAAGAACCAGTTTCCCCCAACGGTTGTCGGTTCTGCGACAGATGTGACCTGCCCACTGCCACTTGAGCTCGCTAATCCTTTGGGCTATGTCGATAACTTTGGATCTCAGACCGATGGCATAATTTCTGATCGTATCTTTCAGAGAAACCCCCAACATAGCCCTCTCCATAGCTCGCTGAGCGACCTTAGGTAAATTAGTTGATTAGTCGCATCATCAGTGTCCACAATTCGGCTCCGTAAGTCATGACTAGAACGACGCACTCATAAGACTTTTGTCTTTAGGCTTTGTGGTATGGGTGACGAAAAGACTCGACGAAGTTTTTTAAACGCTGCCCAACCTAGCTGTATTCTTCTTTGTGTCTCCTTCTCGAAGTTTCTTCTACCTACTGGTATCGTTATTCCGAGGTAAATGTAGGTACTCCTGAACAACTTCGAGAGTTACACCCTTTGGTGCAATAGGTTCCAGAATAACAACACGAACAACACAGTACCTGATGTTAAACACAGTGCGATCCAAGTTACTGACAATAAATAAACGCAATATTTTACTTAATCTATACTATACTTAATCTCAAAACTGATGGCACCTTAATTAATTACTACTATAATTAGGTATTATCTTTCGTGTTATTGGCATGCTACACCTTTCATTATCCGTTTATACTTAATACCCTTTTTTATACGAGAGGAAAGCGCCTTAAGCTCCCCTTTTGGTACGTCGGAGGAGGCTGAAAGAGGTATTTCGAGATCTCTGGCCTCCCAACTGGGCGCACGCAACAATTGTCTGCTTAACTGAGTTGGGTCCCTAACAAAAATCCTACACCAGCATACCAACCAAAAGCTTTCGACCATACCACGCATTTGAGGCGGTTTTACGGCATCTCAGGGCGAGAAGCGTCCTAAATTAGTCCGCTACCGCCCAGCGCACCGTCCAATTACGGAATTGAAAATTGGGAGGGCTTGAGAAGCCCTCCACTCACGCTAATTTGGGCGCTCACCTTTTGTGAATATCCGCGAAAGTCAAGAGACCATTCCCTCTGCTGCACATCTCAGGGTTTCTTAAAATCACGCGGCACCGCCCCCGTAGTACGCCCAGCCACCCCGCACTTACCCTACATTGGATCTCCAGCAATGTAACTCACTAAACGAAGCTTTGTTCAATAAGATGCTTGTTCTGTTGTAGGAGGACATAAGTACGTCTGCCCTGTGGCAAGGGGGCGTTAGAATCCCACCACGGTATCCCCTGCCTGTCGTAAAAGACGACTCAAAGGGGCCCTTGGGGTCGCTGGGCACGCTGCGGGGGCGGCGCGCCCTCACTGAAAGTGACCCCCAGAGGGGCGGCGGCACTGTGGCCTGTGTACGTCGCGGGCGCCCATCAACAACCCGGGCGCCCGAACCAAGCTAGTGGGGGTGCAACTGCGTCCCCTACACACTCCGAGACGGCCGAGACAAATACGTCTCGGAGGCGCACCGGGCGGCTGCGGCATTACGGTTGGCGCTTCTCGCTAACGTACCGTGGTCGCCCCACTCGGCGCGGAGATGGCCACCGGGGGGTTTTGGTCGGTATGTCGGTTTAGGGATATTGTTAGGGACCCAGCCCGGCACTAACATCTGCATCACATCGAGAACAAAAAAAAAAGAAAAAAAAAAGGTACATAAGTACGTATGGTGAAGAAAAAATTATGAAACATGACAGCTTAAAAATTATTAGAAACTTAGGTGCGTAGTCCACCAACCCGCACTAGGCTAGCGTGGTGGACTAAGGCCTAAGCCTCAGTAGTAGAGGAGGTCCGTGTAATGGGTCTGACGATGATGATGAAAGCTTATTTAGATTATAAGTAATGTTACCAATTCTCAGCCCTACTTTTATTCTTTACCATAATTACCTTTTTAGATTAGGCACATACATACATATGTATGTCGGAGGGTCTTGAGCGTTATTGTTTTTTTTTAAATAGTGACAGTAAAACTTCTGGAGGTAATTTTAAAAACTTAGTACTGAGCTCCGTTCGGTCCGGCGTTCCGAGCGAGAATGAATCATTTCCGATCGGGCGGCTGTATTTATACCCTACGTTGAACGCACAGTGGGGATGCGTCGACGCTTCGACACATACATAACCTCACGCCTGTATTCCCTGAAGGGGTAGGCAGAAGTGCATTTCTACACCCACATTTCGCCAAGTATGTATCAGTCCCACGTAATGGGGGGCGAGCCTATTGCCGTTTTTCGGGTACATTTCCAGACTCCGTGCTGCTACTGAGAATTTCCTAATGGAAAAACCCAATAACACTTTACCCGACCCAGGAATCGAACGCAGGAATTCCAGATCGCACGGCACATCCTTGTGCCGGGAGACCACGAGGCAGTCAAGATTTTAGATTAGGCTCACCAGCATTCCCTCCCATCCTAGCGCGGGGAATCTTTACATCCATGATATTGACAGTTCTAGGCTGGGCTCTTAGCCAAAATATGAACTAACAATTTACTATACTTTCTATAACAGTTTTAGTAAACGACCATTCACTCATATAAATAAAATATTCCTTAAATTTATCTATCGAAACCTGTGGTCACCGGAACTCGATAGTTAATAAGTTGTTACAAAACGGTCTGGTTGAGCTTCTAGTTAGTTGCGCAAAGTTAAAATAGCCGCTTAATTTGTCACTGATGTGACGTACGATGAAGTTTTTGTGTTGTATTTGGAAGTGATAATTGAATATATAGTAAGGTCACCAAATAAGGCCTACCTTAATTTTATTATTACGTAACTAGCAGGTTTATAACAAAAATGCACTAGTAATTTGAAATAAGTATATTTATTTATTAAACTTTGTAATAAATGAAACAAAATTACTTTAGAAACAAAAATCACACTTTTGTGAACACAAATAAATAAAATGTCACTTTGGCCTTATTGGGAACCCTGTGTCTTAAAAAAGCCTTAATAAAAACAAGTAAGCGTTTAACTTCTTAATAAATACAAAACGTTGTCAATACTTATATTCAATCTAATGAGATCTTATTAATTACTTTTTGTAATTTTAGATCAGACTTAACGAGTTTCTTATCATGTTAAAGTTTTGAAGTCATCGGCATTCCAACATCAGCAAAACGTATGATTCTTCTGACAAGTCCAGCTTCTTGTTCTGTAGTCAATATAGCCGACCGACCTAGCTTTCGTGTAGTCGAACCACTCTCTAGATGGTTGCGTAGGGTTCTTCTTGGGATATTGTATCTAGCTGCAGCAGCATAATATGTAGACAATATACCTCTTTCTACCATTTTAACAGCTTTTTCCATCTGTTGCGAAGTCTATTGAGCCCTTTTTTTCCTTATGGTAAAAGCTGATGATTCTTTTTCCATGATATTACTGAAAACAAAGGTTGTCTATTTTGTTGTGATACTTTTCTAACTGACATAAATCATTGTCCTAATAAGGCCTGTACCTGTGCCGTTATAAGGCCTATACATTATTTTTATAGGCTTTATTAGGGCATGGCACATGGGTAAACAAAACAACAAATATTTGGAATACACCGATATTACAGCTTTTTCACTTATGTGAGGGGATAGCTAAACGTATAATTATCCTATAGACGAAACACAGCACACCGTGTAGGAATAAAAATAAAAATACTTACTGTTTACTCTGCCAGAATTTTGTAAAACTAAGCGTGCGCTATTCGTCGTAGTTGTTTTCAACTGCAGAATCCAACATATTCGCCGCACGGGCCGCTTGCTGTGCTTGTTTGCATTAGTTAATGTACACGCACACTTATACAAACATTGGCGGCCATTTGAAATCGTGAAGCCAGAAATTTTAAAAATAGGCCTTATTAGGACATAGGCCTTATTTGGGTCACCTACTATACTTCGTGGTCGCGTGAAAAAAAGTGTGTCGTGCGCTTTAGAGTCTTCTTTCTTTTATTTATTCTTCTTTCTTTTATTCTCGTGTCGATCAATGTATATATGGTTAGTATAACTATAATGTATCATTTTTTAGCTTTTATAATAAATGTATGTTTATGTGTATGTAAGTGTTTAGTATAAAGTGTTGTGCCTAAGACTATCTTATATTGTATTAATTTTTCACATATGTATATAAGTAACACAAGGGCTCCAAAGTATTCGCTAAGGCCCACACCTCCGGTTGTCACCTGACGAAACTTAGAACACAACAAGGCACCACCGTCACCTCAATTCCAGAAATTCTCAGAGAGGTCGAAACGTACTACGGCAATTTGTATGCTCAAAGAGCAGTTCCACCTGTGGCCTGCAACGCGGATGATCCGCGAGCCAGACTGACTCGCATTTACAAGTCTAAAGTTTAGTTAAATAGTTGCTACCTAATTCTGTATGCAAATAATGTATTTTATATTGGCAATTTACTTATTATGCGAACAGTTAATTATTTCAAATAGGTACATCATGTTTTTTCAAACAAAACTGTGAGATAGAAAAATTGACGCTAAAAACAATGGCATGCACAGATGGATTTAGATAAAAATCGCACAATTGAACATATTTTTGCTAATTTTAACAATAATAATAATAACTTATTATTTATTTGATACCACATGTACAGACTAAGCATATAAAATAAATTATAGTTAGTGACATAAATTGGCGGCCTTATCGCTAAAGGCGATCTCTACCAGTCAACCTTGCAGGGAGAGGAAAAAGCAAACTAGTATGGATGGTGCTATATCTTAATAAACTTACATAAAAATATGTACTTATATACATATTCATTCTCAGCCTATCGCCGTCCACTGCTGAACGAAGGCCTCCCCAAGTAGGCGCCAACATCCCGGTCTTGAGCAGCCCTTATCCATCCGCTACCCGCCACCTTTCTCAAGTCGTCGGACCATCGTGCTGCAGGACGTCCTACACTACGTCTACCTAAGCGCGGTCTCCACTCCAACACTTGTCTGCTCCAACGGCCATCCGTCCGTCGGCAGACATGGCCGGCCCACTTCCACTTTAGCGTGCTAATCCTGCGGGCAATGTCAATGACTCCGGGTTAGTAACAAATAAATAAATGAATACCTACACCCAACAGTCACATATATAGTTCTGACTCCACATTAAGATACGAGTCTTGTGTCGTGGGTACCAGAAACTACTAGAGACTTTTCGCTCCCACAAACACCTAGACCCGAAGCATACATTTGTGGATCACACAAACATTTGTCTCGGTGCGTGGATCGAACCCGCGGTCTCTCGTTTCGCAAGCTGGAATCTAGCCTATCTGGTATGGTATTTTTTTGTTTTGTCTTCCTGTGTGTGTACAAAAAAGTTTATTCTATTCTAGCCAACTGCGCCACGGAGCTGTCAAACAAATAACTGAACCTTAAACAAGCTTTGCTGGTGGTAGGATATTCGTATCCGCCCGGATAGCGACCACCGTACACAGGGCGTAAAACCCGCCATAGTGGCACATGCAAGTGTGCCACGTTCCGGGATCAGCCAGTGTATATCCGGTTTTCTGGGGGCTTCAATCATGGTGAAAGGATGACCGTGCCGGCATTTTTTTGGCCGGTTTGTCGCGGTCGGTCCTTTGATCACCATGGTATTAGTCCCCAAACTTCTTCACAATAAGGTGAAGAGGTATTCGGCCGGCATGATTGTGTCGACCAACGGGAGACCTCTCGCTGGTCGGCACTTTTTCTGGACTCCATTGCGCTTACCATAAGGTGCAATGGGGTCACTTTGCCGTGCCAGTATAAAAAAAAAGCTGCAAACGCGTCAATTTCATTCATGACGCGTTGAAACCAATGAACTTTGCTCAATATACGCATGTCTTTTACATAGTATAACCACTTCAATTGACCGGTTCCATCTCAAGCGTCAGTTGCAATTATGTGTCACTTGAGTGTGGTCGTGTTCGGGTATGTACTGAATACTTTAATCAGATTTTATATCGAGGTTACTGAGCACTATAAGCCACGACAAAAATAATTAATTTAATCTGATAAATTATTTCAAAAGAATCATATTTATTATTTTTACTATCAGAATGTATTGTATTAGGCCGAAATGGAATTAAATAAAGCTTATTATTATTTAGTAAGCCGAGATTTAGGATAGGCGCGCAGTCGAGAATTTCGGCGGTCACAGGTTCAAACCCCAGGCACACACCTCTGACTTTTCGAAGTTATGTGTGTATTCACAATGAATTATCACTTGCTTTAACGGTGAAGGAAAACATCGTGTTAAAACCTGCACACCTAAAAGTTCTTAGGAATTTCTGAGGTGTGTAGTCCGCCAATACTGTTAAATACTTTGTCCGCCCAACCGCACTAGGCCAGCGTGGGGGACAAAAGCCTGAACTTTATCAGTGTTAGAGGAGGCCCGTGCCCAGCAGTGGGACGTATAAAATACCTATATGAGCTGATGATGATGATGAATGTAAGCGATAAGGCCGCCATTTGAGACACTATCTTATTTAGACAAACTAAAACATATGTTGTTTTTGTTATATGATGCACAATAAAGAATAAATTAAAAAAATGTACTAATAGGCAATCATACGTACTCACATAAAGATACTAGAGGCGACTTTTAAGTACCTGAAACCCTTGAACTTATTAAAGATTTATTAATAAATTTGCGAATCAAGCCTAATGTATTTGACCAACATTTTACATTTAATTCTATACTAACACTATACATGCGAAGGTAACTCTGACTGTCTGTGAGTTACGTTTTCACGCCAAAACCACTCGACCGATTTGAATGATGTTTAGAATGGACATACATAGGACCATGAGAGAGGGTAAAGGATACTTTTTATCCCGATAAAATGTTGTGTTCTCCAGGAATGAGCACGGAATTCAAAATTATGCCCATTAACTCGAAAACTTTAAATAGTTTAGGTATAAACGAGATGTAACATAGAAAACTCTTGCTTAACTTGATTTTTTTTTTCGCGATAGTTAATCTTAACGGTCGTGTGAAAAACCATTAAATTTTATCATTGTTTATTAATGTTAATTGTTTGTATAATAAAGGTATGTGGGTAAGTGTAGGTATAATGCTATGTTCTGCCCTGTGGCAAGGGGGCGTTAGAATCCCACCACGGTATCCCCTGCCTGTCGTAAAAGACGACTCAAAGGGGCCCTTGGAGTCCCGGGGCGCGCTGCGGGGGCGGCGCGTCCTCACTGAAAGTGACCACGAGAGGGGCGGCGGCACTGTGGCCTGTGTACGCCGCGGGCGCCCATCCACAACCGGGGCACCCGAACCAAGCTAGTGGGGGTGCAACTGCGCCCCCTACAACTCCGAGATGGCCGGGACGTTTACGTCTCGGAGGCGCACCGGGCGGCTGCGGCATTACGGTGGGCGCTTCTCGCTCACGTACCGTAGTCGCCCCACTCGGCGCGGAGATGGCCACGGGGGGTTTTAATCGGTATGCCGATTTAGGGATTTTTGTTAGGGACCCAGCCCGGCACTAACATCTGCGCGGACATGACGTCGCCGCGCGCCGGTCTGGAAGACCGGTGACCCCGACATACGCTTCCCCCCTGCCCCTACCCCGGGGCTGGCGGGAAATAGAGCCATAAACAGGTTTCCCCTCGAGAACAAAAAAAAAGTATAATGCACGCTAACATATAGCGTGTTGTTCACGTCACAAATGTTACGTCACGAGCGGTTTCTTCGATCTTTAATTTTTCGTTCGATATGTATTTTTATTCATCATAATCAGCCCAAATACGTCCCACTGCTGGGCACGGGCCTCCTCTACAACTGAGAGGGTTTTAGGCCTTAGTCCACCACGCTGGCCTAGTGCGGGTTGGCGGACTACACACCTAAGAACTTTTAGATGTGCAGGTTTTATCACGATGTTTTCCTTCACCGTTAAAGCAAGTGATAATTCATTGTGAATACACACATAACTTCAAAAAGTGAGAGGTGTGTGCCAGGGGTATGAACCTGCGACTGCCGAAACTCTCCACCGCGCGCCTCAACCTCGAGGCCATCACTGCTTATTACACACACCGAATTCTGACTCAAAAAAATAAATAGATACACCCAGCAGACACACATAGAAACCCTACACTAAGATAAAAATTGCTAAGTAAAATTAATGAAACCGGGAATCGAACCCGAGAGAAATCGTGCGAACCCATCTATGATAGCCCCCGTGGCGCAGTGGCTAGATATCAGCTTGTGAAACGAGTTACGGCGGGTTCAACGCCCGCACACAATTTTTTTTCGTGTACAGTCTCTTGTAAATTCTGATACCTATGATACAGGGCTTGTATCTTAGTGTGGGGTCAGGACTATGTATGTATGTCTGTAGGTGATCGTTGGGTGTATTTATTGTTTATTAATGGCGCGATTCCAGTGCCGTTTATAAAATAACTACTGTTTTTTATAGGATTTAAAACAAGTCTGACGACTTCGTGGTCTCGCTTTACGAGTATATAGGTAATTTTATTTTATTCAATATTGCCTGTCCCGGCAGTCGTCGTCCTGTCCGGAAAATCTTTAAGCCATACGCCGCCAGCAGCGCCACCTACCGGGTCCAATTGTGTTTTGAAATCATGATAAATAAGATGATAAATAATAAATAAATAAATACATCTCAATCTTGTGTCGTGGGTATCAGAAACTACGAGAGGCTTTTCGGTCTCACATACACCCAGACCCGAAACAAATATTTGTGGATCACACAAACATTTGTCTTGGTGCGGGGATCGAACCCGCGGCCTCTCGTTTCGCAAGCTGGTGTTTAGCCAACTGCGCCACGGGGCTGTCATCATCATCAAATCATCTAGGGACCCATTGGAATATAAGTACATGGAAAACTTCATCCCTATCGGTCCAGCCGTTACCGACAACGGCGCCATCTGTCAGGTCCAATTGTGAATCTAGACCATTCTCGAATCCCCTCGAACACACACAAAAATTTCCATCCCAATCGGTCCAGCCGTTTAAGAGGTGTTGGATGGTATACAGACCAACATTCATTTTTATATAAATAGTGGTTCGATGCCCGAGTCGCGCAAAGTTATTAGGTTTTCCATCAGGAAGCATGAAGTCTGGAAATATGCTCGAAAAAAGCTATAGACTTGCTCTCTTATTACGTGGGACGAAAAAACAATTGGCAAAATGTGGGCGCAGAATTGCACCTCTGCCTACCCCTTCGGGGAATACAGGCGTGAGTTTATGTATGAGTATCTCAAAGACAAGTTTTTTATTCTGCATTAAGGACAACGAAGCGGAAAAAAGTAGTTTAAAGATAAAATAAAGTAATTGCCTGAAATTAAACATTAATTAGTTATCGAATTTAATTTGGACCAGCACAGCAGTTGGTACGGCTGTAAGCCAAATTGAGGTGGTGATAAAAAATTATGTTTCAAACAGAAAGTACATTCGAGTTTTAAGAGTGGTTCTGTTTTAAAAGGTGTTGGGCGTTCATTCATTTTTAGCGATCACTAAATCGCGGAATTAAAACCACTTTACGAAATCATGTGTTCATTTTAACACGCTCTTATTAAAACCTGTACGCATGTGTTTGACACTTTTAAACTAACTCTACATACATACCAGTGGCGGTACTGCCATAGAAGCCCAAAAGCGTTAATTGTGTAATGTCTAGTTTACATTTGTTTGATGTGGGGTCAGGATATTCTCATTTATATGTCAATTGCTTTTGTTAATTAGAGATTTAAAGCTTAAAGATTTATCGGAATTTTGTAAGACAAGCTGGGCTTTTAGGCTTCTATGGAAGTACCGTCACTGCTATGAAAGTACCGTCAATGACGCAACCGTCAAATTTTCTACCTGGCGCCCTCATTGACCTAATTTTAAATTAAAAAGCTGATAAAAGTGGCGAAGGCGAAATTCACTTTTTTTTTTTTTAATATTCTTTATTGGACACCACAAAAACGAGAATAACATATAATAAAACTAAAATAAATTCTAAAAGTGCCACAAAGGGCGGTCTTATCGCTATTAGCGAATTCTTATACGGAACCTGTAACTTACTTCTTCGTTCTTCGCCCTGTACATAATTAATTAATTATATATTTCATACGGCTCTTAAACATATGACATGTATAATAACAAAAACATAAACACATATAAATATGGGTCAGAACTTTTTATGGATTATAATTAAATACATTACATCATGAAGCAGTGATGGCCTCGAGGTTTAGGCGCGCGGTCGAGAATTTCGGCGGTCGCAGGTTCAAACTCCAGGCACATACCTCTGACTTTTATAAGTTATTTTGTGTATTCACAATGAATTATCACGTACTTTAACGGTGGTAACTTTGCCTAGACAGGCATACGAGCAATCAATTTAGGTCTTCCATAGGTCTTCTTGTGAGGATGGACAGTAATTACTGACATTTCTGCCGAGCTCTTCCCATAAAAGCTCAATTGGGTTGACATCTGGGCTTTGAGGCGGCCACACCATGTTTTTTAACACTCCACCTGTCTATCTTCTCTAAATAGCCCCTGCATAATTTTGAGCTATGCTTTAGATCATTACCCTGTTGGAAAATGAATCCATTTCCAATTAGCCGAAACCCGGAGGGAACAGCAATTTGTTCCAGAATCACTTTGTACTGCTCCATTTTCATTATTCCTGGGACTCGAACCAAATCTCAAAATCCATAGCTTGAGAAACAAACTATCGACGCTCATATTTACGCGAGACATATTTACCGAAGCGACTAGCCGCTTTATTAAGTATCATATATGGGTCAAAAAAAATACTGTATTGACAGTAATTTCTCAATATTTCGAATGCCTGAGATTTTTTATTACTTGAATAAGAAATCTAAATTTAAAAATGTTTTCCACTAACTATTTGCTTGGGGATACTTCCAATTCAACAACATTTAATTGGGTCTGGGTGCTTGTGAGAGCGAAAAGTCTCTCATAGTTTCTGATACCCACGACACAAGACTTGTATCTTAGTGTGGGATCAGAACTATGTATGTGACTGTTGGGTGTATTTATTATTTATTTTATTTTGATCAAGTATATTATAAATAAACGCGAATTTTGAGCCTTGAAAATGACTCTAAAAGTGAATTTATGAAAACCTTCGTTTAGTTATCTTGTTATTTATCAAAATTTAAACAAAAAACTTAAAATGTTCTTCACTAACTATTTACATGACAATATTCCCTAAAATAATTGGTAATTAACATGTTTCTACGATGAGTCTTTGATAAATTTTAAGGGGTTCGAAAAGTACTGTTTTTGCTCAAATTACGCTAAAACTGCGTAAACGCTCTTAAATATACTATTTTACATAAACATCATATTACAAAATTATTTTACGCACATTTTAAATTCTCATGCAATTCAATACAATTCAGCATACATACATAAATAAACCCACGCCTGTATCCCCGAAGGGGTAGGCAGAGGTGCATTTCTGCACCCACATTTCGGCAAAAAAAAAAAAAAAAAAAAAAAGTATGTAGCAGTCCCACGTAATAGGGGGCGAGCCTATTGCCGTTTTTCGGGCACATTTCCAGAGTCCGTGCTGTTACTGAGAATTTCCTAATGGAAAAACCCAATAACATTTTGCCCGACCCGGGAATCGAACCCAGGACCTCTAGAACCCACGGCACATACTTGTACCGCGAGACCTTAAGCTTCAGCTTTATTGTTAATTATAATTAACTAAATATATTACATATATATTTTAATTATTGTTAATTAACGATGAATTACCTACATTCTGACTCTCACGACCTTTAAATGAATTCAAAAGATAATTAAAATTGTGACCACAGTGACCTCTATGTATTCCCTCGCTATGTAAACCTATTTTCATCAGAATGTGGGACTGAAAAAATAAAATTATTTTAATAATTTATTGTTATAAATCAGTTATAGTATAGACCAGAGTTTCTCAAATTTGTTTCACGAACCCCTGTTAAAGCTTTTAGGCAGAACCCCCTAAATGCTAAGTAACTAATTAAATACCTAGTATAGGCCAATACGATGCTGTAAATAGTACAATATTCGTAGGTTCCTAATACGAGTCAATAATTATATTACAAGTAAAAAAAAATTGTTTAAATTTTGCACATTTGCAGTGTGCTGATCAGCGGGGCGTGGTGTGACAAGCTACTGAATTTTCCACACGGGTTCAAGTTCGGAGCATCTACGTCTGCGTACCAGGTGGAAGGAGCCTGGAATGTCAGCGGTAAGACTCATCTATACTAAACTAATAAATAAATACTCCCAACAACAACTGCCTCGTGGTCTCGCGGTGCAATCACGAGTTGGTTGGATCCCCAGGTCGGGCAATGGATTTTGCCACTAGGAAATTCTCTTTAACATTACGGAGGATAAGACCGTCATTTATACTTATTACATGAAGTCGTATTTATACATGAAGTCGTGATGGCCTCGAAGTTTAGGCGCGCGGTCGAGAATTTGGACGGTCGCGGGTTCAAACCCCAGGCACACACCTCTGACTTGTCCAAGTTATGTGTGTATTCACAATGAATTATCACGTACTTTAACAGTGAAGGAAAACATCGTGATAAAACCTGCACACCTAAAACTTCTTAGGAATTTCTTAGGTGTGTAGTCCGCCATCCCGCACTAGGCCAGCGTGGTGGACTAAGGCCTAAACCCTGTCAATGGTAGAGGAGGCCCGTGCCCAGCAGTGGGACGTATATGGGCTGGTGATGATTATACTTATTTAGTCTACTGTACTCTTTTAAATAAAGAAATAAAAAGTAGCGCATAAGTACTCGTATGTATTTTGCAATCAAGATGTCCCAAACTCGAATTTTATAGCGCACTTTTTTACAGTAAAAAACAAATGCGCCACCTTGCTTCAACATAAACTTTAAGTAAACGAGATTACAGCTTTGGAAAATTACCGTGAACCATGACAAACATCGATTATAATAATCACTAGTTTCTGTATAACTTATAAACGTAAAAATGTACCTAATCTTGGCTCTATAAAGTTTACTATGAGATGTAATTGCATCTGATAGTAAATACTTTACAGTTCAAAACGAGTGCCGAGCGGCAAGAAACAGCTGGTGCCTATTTCCTAATGAAAAAACCTAATCCAACCCAGGACCTCTTTTTTTGTTTTCTTTTTTTTAACGAGAGGAAAGCGCCTTAAGCTCCCCTTTCGGTACCTCGGGGGAGGCTGAAAGGGGTATGTCGGGGTCTCTGGCCTTCCAACTCGGCGCGCGGAACTATTGTCCGTTTACCTGAGTTGGGTCCCTAACCATAATCCTACGCCAGCATACCGACTAAAACCTCTCGGTGGCCGTCACGCGCATTTGGGGCGGTACTACGGCATCGCAGGGCTAGAAACCCTGCATTAATTTCCGCTGCCGCCCGGCGCTTTGTCCAATCATGGACTCCTCAAAATTGGGAGGGCTTGAGATGCCCTCCACTCACCCTATTTTGGACGCTCACTTATTGTGAACGTCCGCGACAGTCAGAAGGCCATGCTCTCTGCCGCACATCTCGGGGTTGCTTTTCGTCATGGCGCACCGCCCCCGCAGTACGCCCGGCTACCCCTGGGCCCCTGTTAGTCGCCTCTCAATCTCGCGGCACAACCTTATGCCGTAAGACACGACTTCCACCTTATATAGTCAGCCTATTGTCCACTGCTAAAAAGTAGACCTCCCCTAGCAAGCGCTATCCCAGTCTTGAGCAGCCGAATCCGCTACCCGCCACCTTTTTAAGACTTCAAGCTGCATTACTGTTATTTATCCAGATAAAGGAGAAAGCATTTGGGACCGGTTGCTCAATGAGCGTCCTGATGCTTCTATGGACCACAGCAATGGGAAGGTGGCCTGCGACTCCTACCATCAATGGAGACGGGATATCGACATGGTGGCTGAGCTGGGTCTGCACTTCTACAGGTATTCTGAGATATCTTTAATTAAATCATCATCATCATCAGCCCAAATACGTCCCACTGCTGGGCACGGGCCTCCTCTACAACTGAGAGGGTTTAGGCCTTAGTCCACCACGCTGGCCTAGTGCGGGTTGGCGGACTACACACCTAAGAAATTCCTAAGAACTTTTTACGTGTGCAGGTTTTTTCACGATGTTTTCCTTCACCGTACACCGTACCTTTAATTAAATATTGTCTTTATACATTCTTTTCAAGGTTAAGTTTAATGTACCGTTTTCGTGTTAGACATACACGCTTTCACTATTGTGAGCAAAAAGAGTAGGCGAAAAAAGATAAAAAATAATAATAATATGTATTACTTTAGAGATACATTGTGTTTCAAGTCAATCTATTTATGTAAAACACAAAATATTTTTAATATGGATATTGTCACTATAAGATGTTGTTAGGTAAGCTAATAACGTAATGACTTAAGGCAGAAGGTCCCTTAAGTAGAGACTGAATAAGTTAACCGACTTAGTATTACATGGATCTCAAAACTTGGAATTTCTTAGGTGTGTAGTCCACCAACCCGCACTAGGCCAGCGTGGTGAACTCAGGCCTAAACCCTCTCAGTTGTAGAGGAGGCCCGTGCCCAGCAGTGGGACGTATATGGGCTGATGATGATGAACAACACTTTTTACGCTTTAAGAGCTGAGTTTCGTGACGTTTTTTTACAAGTTATGCATCACGGCATATATATTTCTGTACCTACGTTTCGCCAGTAATAAGGCGAAGCTTAGGTATAGCGATTTTTCTGGCACATTTTTTACACAGTGCGATTAAAATAGAATATCAACTAGCAAGATACGATTTCAACAATTATACCCGATTGATGCAAACAGAATGTACATCGGTTAATCCCGGAAATTGCGTCTTGCGTTCACTATGGCGGGTGATCGACATTAACCTGGCCGTTGAGAACATTCACTAAAGTAAAATTGGACTACAGTTATCTCACTAACGAACGAAACCAAAAAATATCCATCCCCTTTAACAAAGACAATAGAACCATCACATTAAAGAACCAAAGTAGTGATGGCCTCGAAATTTAGGCGCGCGATCAAAAATCTCTGCGGTCGCGGGTTCAAACCCCAGACCCACACCTCTGACTTTTCGAAGTTATGTGTGTATTCTCAATGAATTATCACTTACTTTAACGGTCAAGGAAAACGTCGTGAGGAAACCTGCACACCTAAAAAGTTGTAAGGAATTTCTTAGGTGTGTAGTCCACCAACCAGCACTACGTCAGCGTGGTGGACTCAGGCCTAAACCCTCTCAGTTGTAGAGGAGGCACGTGCCCAGCAGTGGGACGTATATGGGCTGATGATGAGAGATGAAATAACCAAAGAGTGACCATTTTCATACATCTTTATAACCTTGAATATAACCGGCTTTTTCCTCTTTAGATTCTCAATATCCTGGACGCGTCTCCTTCCAACTGGATTCGATAACTACATCAGTGAAACGGGAAAGAATTACTACAACAACCTAATAGACGGGCTTCTGGCGAGAAATATAGAGCCCTACGTGACCCTGTTTCATTTTGACCTACCGCAGTCGATACAAGATTTAGGTAAGTGGGGTGTATATGATTGTAGGATTGCTTTAGTTTGCTCTAATTCGGGAAATTTAGTCTTTGTATCAATTAGGAAATTTTGTATTTTATCTATCTCTGCCTCGTGGTCTCGCGGTACAAGTATGTGCCGTGTGATCTAGAGGTCCTGGGTTCGATTCCCGGGTCGGGTAAAGTGTTATTGGGTTTTTCCATTAGGAAATTCTCGGTAACAGCACGGAGTCTGGAAATGTGCCCGAAAAACGGCAATAGGCTGGCCCCCTATTACGTGGGACTGATACATACTTGGCGAAATGTGGGTGCAGAAATGCACCTCTGCCTACCCCTTCGGGGAATACAGGCGTGAGTTTATGTATGTATGTATGTAGTCTTTGTATCAATATTGTAAACTATCTCTTGATTGGAAAAGAGCAACACTAGAGTTTCTTGTCCGTTCTTCTCTAGTGATGACTGCCTTCCGAACAGAGTGGTACACCATTTTTTTTTAAATGACTGAATCTAAGTGATGTATTTGACATTTTATAGATTCAATAAATAAAATAAAAATAATTTTCATAAAATTTTCACAAGTCAATACAAAAAACTTATGTTTTACTTTAAAAAAAATATTAAGAAAACACGTGCGTTATTTATCTGCACTTAAATGCATGTGTAAGCTCAATATATATTTCTGAAACGTCACTTAGTTTTCTTGGAATTACAACTGGATCCTTACGCGGTTTTACCTGAGAGGACCCCAAAAATCAAACTTTGATATGGGATTTCATTGTATTTTTAGTAGGAAAAGTATTTAATAAGAATATAATGACCTTAATAAAAATAATCAGACCTTTACTTCTAAAAGGGTAGGCAGAATTTTCTACACCGATATTTCCTTAGCTGTGATAGTTTTAATCTGTGTTGCTACTGAGAAATTCCTATTAAAAAATAACACTAATCCCACCTTCGTAATGGAAACATCTAGATCGCCCGTCCTCCATCTATACTATGGGACCAAAGAGCTGCCTTTTTGGTCCCACCGTATATACAATATAAAAAAATTATATTAAACGCAGGTGGATGGGCAAATCCTTTAATAGCCGACTGGTTCGCGGACTACGCCAGGGTTGTGTACTCTCTTTTCGGGGACAGGATAAAGTACTGGATCACGATCAACGAGCCCCTGGCTATATGTGACGCGGGGTACGACGACCTCCTCGCTCCAAAGATAAAAGACCCAGACGTAGGTCTGTTCCTGTGCACCAAGAATATTGTGATGGCACACGCGAAGGCCTGGAGAGTGTACGATCAGGATTTTAAGCCGAAGTATCACGGTTAGTTTTAAAGTTGTATTTATTTGATATTAAAGTAACATCTGAAAGAATCACTAGATTTTTTATATATATCTTAAACGGTAGTGCATCCGCCAAGAAGAGCCAAGCGAAGCGCAAGGCAACTACTATTTTTTTTAACCCTCATAGCTTGGTTTTAAATCTTATATCTTTAAATGAGCAATTCTTGTATATATATATATATATATATATATATATATATATATATATATATATATATATAAGTCGTGATGGCTTCGAGGTTTGGGCACGCGGTCGAGAATCTCGACGGTCGCGGGTTCAAACCCCAGGCACACACCTCTGACTTTTCGAAGTTATGTGTGTATTCACAATGAATTATCACGTACTTTAACGGTGAAGGAAAAACATCGTGATGAAACCTGCACACCTAAAAGTTCTTAGAAATGTAATAGGTGTGTAGTCTGCCAACCCGCAGTAGGCCAGCGTGGTGGACTAAGGCCTAAACCCTCTCAGTTGTAGAGGAGGCCCGTGCCCAGCAGTGGGACGTATATGGGCTGATGCTGCTTATTTGATATTAAAGTAACATCTGAAAGAATCACTAGTTTTTTTATATAAATCTTAAACGGTAGTGCATCCGCCAAGAAGAGCCGAGCGAAGCGCAAGGCAACTACTATTTTTTTGACCCTCATAGCTTGGTTTTGAATTATAAATTATACTAGATAATAATTTATCGGGATATAATGTCAATAATAGACTCAACGTATATAACGTTAGATTGTTTTAGTATGTTAAGAGAGAACAGACAACGTTCAGTATACTTCTCTTCAAAATAACAAGAATTCCACCTGAAAATATACATTATATGGATGTAGGTTTTTCAGGATACTGAAATAGATAGATTGTTTCGAGTATTTTTTCTAGGATCCCTTGTAAGCTAAATAACAAAATAAGTGATGATCGTACAAATAAAATAAAAAAACAATTATCTGTAGAATTAAACATTTATTTTCGGGTTTATAGATTTGGTGAATAAAAGAGGGAATTTTAGCGAAGTTCAGTAAACTCCAATAATCTTACAAGGTATGTGTATGTTAATCATTGTATATCTAATGCAATTTTTCAGGTAAAATGGCTCTAACAAACCTGTTCTTCTGGTTCGAGCCTGTGTCCGAGGAAGACGCAGAGACTACTGAACTTATGCTGGAATATTGTGTGAGTTTAACATCATTTTCTACCTTTAATAGCTTTTTTAATACCTACCTCGTGGTTTCGCGGTACACTTATGTGCCGTGCGATCTAGGGGTCCTGGGATCGATTCCCGGGTCGGGCAAAGTGTTATTGGGTTTTTCCATTAGGAATTTCTCGGTAACAGCACGGAGTCTGGAAATGTGCCCGAAAAACGGCAATAGGCTCGCCCCCTATTACGTGAGACTGATACATACTTGGCGAAACGTGGGTGCAGAAATGCACCTCTGCCTACCCCTTCGGGGAATACAGGCGTGAGTTTATGTGTGTATGTAATACCTACCCTTTTGACAATTTTAGAGTTAAGGTATGCTGAAGAATTAACGAAGTAAAATCCAATTTCTATGAAGAATGTCTCAGCATTCATAAATCTATTGTAATATAAAGCTGAAGTTTGTTTGTTTGTTTGAACGCGCTTTTCTTAGGAACTATTGGTCCGATTAGAAAAAATAATACAGTGTTAGATAGCCCATTTATTGAGGAAGGCTATGCGCTATATATCATCACGCTACGACCAATAGGGGCGGGGCAGCAATGGAAAATGTGGCAAAAACAGGAAAAAAATAATTCTTTTTTTTATTAAATCTTATGTTTCGCAAACAGAGTTGCGGGCAACAACTACTATCAATTTATATTTGTGTCTGATGTGTAAAATGCATAAATATAAGTTTTCATATACCTTCCAGCGAAGCACTTTTTTGTTATATTGCCAACAACAATGCTTGTTTCTTTACAAGTCTAATGCATTAATGATGTATTTAAAAAATGATTTATTTGGATTGAAAATAAACAAAGAAATATGGGCGTGGGAATTTCCATACTGCGTTTATATGAAAACTTTTTATACAAAGTCAACGAACTAAAATTATTGTTTGACATCGAATATCTTTGAGACAGTGGTATACTCAAACTATTATCCCTCACGAGGCCAGCAGACATCTATTTGACAGCCCCGTGGCGCAGTTGGCTAGACACCAGATTGTGAAGCGAGAGGCCGCGGGTTCGATCCCCGCACCGAGACAAATGTTTGTGTGATCCACAAATATTTGTTTCGGGTCTGGGTGTATGTGAGACCGAAAAATCTCTCGTAGTTTCTGATACCCACGACACAAGACTTGTATCTTAGTGTGGGATCAGAACTATGTATGTGACTGTTGGGTGTATTTATTTATTTATTTCTACAACGACGTGAAAATGCCAATAGATGTCATTTTTAATAATTGTTGCTGCAGTTTGTATCATTATGTAAAGAAAAAAATTGCTATTTTTTAAAGAAAAAAAAATGACATGTGTTGCTAAGGGAGTTTCTTGCCGTTTCTTCTCCACAGCTATAACACGTTGCGAAGCGGCAATTGTTTTAAAAAAGTGTAAAATTGGTGATTCAAAAAAACTTGTAAAAGTCTATTTGAATAAAGATAATTTGACTTTGACTTTGAAAAATAGTAAAATTAATAACACTATCCTCGGGAATCTAGTCCTGAATATAATTTTGCCATTTTATCATGTAAAAAAAATGAATAAGTCCATAAAAAGATTTGATAGACAATTTTTTTTTATCATAATCACTATCATCAGCCCATATACGTCCCACTACTGGGCACGGGCCTCCTCTACAGCTGAGAGGGTTTAGGCCTTAGTCCACTACGCTGACCTAATGCGGGTTGGCGGACTACACACTTAAGAAATTCCTAAAAATTTTAGGAGTGCAGGTTTCATCACGATGTTTTCCTTTACATAACTTCGATAAGTCAGAGTCAGAGAGTAAGTTTGAACCCGCGACCGTCGAGATTCTCGACCGCGTGCTTAAACCTTGAGGCCATCTCGACTTTTTATAATATTTTTAGGAAGGTCGATTTTCCCATCCTATATATTCTAAAGAAGGAGGGTGGCCCAGCAAGTTGGAGAAATTGATAACAAAGCAAAGTTATGAGGAGGGATATTTGAAGCCAAAAATGCCAACGTTTACTGAAGAAGAAATTGAACTTGTGAAAGGTAAATTATTTATAGACTTTTGACATCTATTTTGGTAAGTTAATCACGCAAAAGGAGTAGGCAGAGATGTCAGCACTCACTTTTGGCCAATTGTGTTTCCGTCCCACGAAATTGGGTATAAGTTTATTGTCATTTTTGAGGACATTTCCAACGTGCGTACAGTGCCGTAAATAGCCTTTTTTGCGCCCTGTGCGAGCTTTATAACAGCGCCCTTATGTTATTTAGATATTACCTATAGGTACACTAGCTAGATAAATGTTATGTAAAGCCTTACTTTATTTCATTCAGGGTGTGAAAAAAACACAAGGTTCATTGGTTATGGTGAATCAATTATTTAATATTTTGGAAGGAAAATCTATTTTTATTCGAAATAAAACTGATATGGGCAAACAAACAGACGAGCATGTAGGTACGTATGTGTTGGAAAAGTTCCCGCTGCGCCCCTAGTGCTCAATACTAGGCTGGCTGGCTAATACTGGCACCGCCCTTTTCACGGCCTTGCATGCGTGCTGCTACCTGCTACTAAAAATCCCCTAATAAAAAACCCAATTAAACTTGGTCGGACGTGCGCAACGGTGACCTCTGGATAATACAGCACACACTTGTGGGGCAACATCAACAAGGCAGTTAGCAGGAAGAGGGCAGTGTTTATGATACGTAAAACGTGACTTCACTAGATCTTATATCTTTAAATGAGCAATTCTTGTATATATATATTGGAATCTCGGCATCGGCTCCAACGATTTTCATAAAATTTAGTATATAGGGGGTTTCGGGGGCGATAAATCGATCTAGCTAGGAATCATTTTTAGAAAATGTCATTTGGAAGAAAAGTAACAAAAAGGAGGCGTTTGAGTAGTCTCAACTGAAAAATATGACTCTTCCTGACATCTATTGGCGAATAATAATACTATTTTTGTGAGCAACTAATTGCTTTAACGACACAACAGCAGATGGCGTTGTTAAGTAACATTATTCATATTTCGTCGTTCGGCATACAAAACCGCGAATTCGACATTTTTTGCCAAATTAAGATTTTTATACCATTTGATTCCTAACACTCGATTACGCTAATTTACTATATAAAAAAATTGCTTAATAGTGAGGTAACAACTTCAGTAACTAAACTAAAAACCCATACTTATGAAATAAAATAAATGTACAGCATAATTTATAAAGTTATTGTTGTCCTCTGTAATGTTTTGTGAATGTTGCATTCGCGGTTTTGTATGCCGAACGACGATTTCATCATTTTATTAGTAATTCGTACTTAAATATAATTTCCAAAAAACACAATTTAAAAAAAAATCCGAGCAAAGCTCGGTCATCCAGGTACTTTTATTTAATACCTGTAATTTAGTATTACTACTTAGATAATTGTTTCACGCTTTCTCTAGGTACTTACGACTACTACGCTTTGAACCACTACACAACGTACCTAGTGCGGAAAGCGAAGCCTGGGGAGAAAATTGGTAAATGGCCATTTGAAGGGCAGCCGTTAATCGGCGCTATCTTCCAGAAAGGGGAAGGATGGAAGACAGCAGCGCCATCTTGGTTTGGAGTAAGTAATAATAAAGTAATGCTTTTAGTATTAAAATTATGATTAGTATTTATAAAAGTTTATCTTATGACAAAGGGCGTTAGAGTATTTAACTTTAAAACATAAGACATCTATTCAACTGCAAGCATTATTTAATCAGTGAGAAATCTGAAAAACAAAAATCGACAATTACTGATCATTAGAGATGTATCAGAACTCAGCTTAGTTTACTACGAGAGGCTACTTATGTTGTGTATTATGACTTAATAACTGAATATAATATTTGAACGGAAACAAATTTGAGCAATTTTGTAAGCGCTCTCCTGTACGTCTATCGAGTTTTTATTCGCTGGAAACCAGTTCTTTAGCCCAGCGATCTAAATTCATTCATCCATTGAAACTTTAAAAATAAACTTCCTCCAGATATATCCCGAAGGACTTCGCCACCAGTTGAACTGGGTCAGAGAGCACTACGGAGACAAGAGCATCTTCATCACTGAGAATGGGTACGCCGACGATGACGCAGGCCTCAGGGACCAGGAGAGGGTCGACTTTATTCGAGATAACTTAGAACAGGTGAGATTCAGCTTATATTATTTAAATCCTCATTACAGGGCGCAGCGCAGCGACTCATCGAATCAACAAGGTGAATACAGTCAGTGTTGCTCTCGATGACTTTAATAATTTTGTAATACCTACCCGACAAAAATTTAAATAATTTCCTAGTAGGTACCTGTAACACATTTAATATTGTAATTTATAAAACATGTATTGTAGGTATGGCTGGCAATTAATGTTGATGGTTTGGATGTCATCGGATACACAGCGTGGGCGCTCATGGACAATTTTGAATGGATAGGCGGATATCTGTAAGTAATCAAAGAATCAAATTAGCCAATGTTCTTATCTTACTTCTTAGGTTGTAAAGCGAGAGCCCGTGTTCGATCTGCGCACCGAGATAACTGTTTGTATTATCCACAATTATCTGCTTCGAGTGTACGAAAAGTCTCTCGTAGTTTCTGATACCCACGACACAAGACCTCTATTTTAGTAACTCTTGAATTTCTATGCAGTCAGGCGTTGTTAACCTTAAAGACACATGTTATCAATTATTCAAATTGTTTTAGTTTTATATCGTTGAGGGTTAACGATAAAATATCACATCGAATCTTGCTAAGCTTCGGTACAGATCTCATTTTTGTGCAGAAGATATTCTCTAAAAATATTGTTTTTAATTTTTTAAATATACACCATTTTAAGTAATTTTTAATCTGTTTCCAGAGTTAAATACGGTCTGTATGCAGTGGATTTCAACTCAACACAACTAACTCGCACACCACGCGAGTCAGCTAAATATTACGAGCGAGTGGTCAGAACAGGATCCATCCTCGTCCATTCTAATAGCCACGAAAATTATTTGGAGTTGTAATTAATTTATATTATTGAGTGTTATGATTATATATGTTTTATTATATTGTAATTTTCTAATATACGTCAATGACAAAATATCATTTAAAAAGTATATTTTATTTTATTTTTATTTATTCGGAAGTCCTACGTGTATTAGTAATTAGAAATTTGTATCTGTTAATAATAAATGTACTCGCCATGACATTTTTTATTAATATCCGTTGATAAGTAAATCGTCTCTATTATTATGTAGATACCTATCTTGTTCCATTATTTTAATTAAAACAAATTATATTATTATAAGTATCGTATGGGTTTAATTTAATAGGCTACTGTATATATACGCCCCATTAATGGGCCTGACCTCCTTTACTATTTATAAAGGTTGGTTTATACTGGCTTTCTGTATTAGTATCTACATATTTTTAATCAATACGATATCTTAGAAACGCTAAAGATATCGGCTTGGGATACTACGGGCCACTACCGATTTATCGCTTGCTCAAACCGTACCTACACCAAATCATCGAATACGAACCTGCATTTTTTTTCTTTTCTTTCTACATTATTTGTTTTATAAGTATCGTCGCATAACAGTTCAGCACCTTACCCCCTTGCGCTTGTGGGTTAGTTATAGCTCCAGTGATTCCTAAAACAGGCCATTATCGAATTACATATAAAAGAATCCGTATTAAAAGGATATACTGACTGAAATGACTGAATCTAAGTGATGTAATTGACATTTTATGGATTCAATAATTATAATTTCATTTCATTTCATTACTTAAACCTGCAATTAAATTAATAAAAAAAATTAACCGCATGAAAATTAGAAAAAATTAAAAATCTACAAAACACGTCTTTATGAGCTAAAATAACCAGAGACTTGGGTCTTCGTTAACTTATTTATTAATGCCTCTAAACATGGAACTGATATTTTCGTTAGTGCTGCCATCTATAAAAGAAGCAATGTAATATAATAATTTCTAAAAAATATATTTTAAGCAATAGAAAGTCCCCAATGTTTATTTATAAACAGTTTATTTATCGTAAATCGGCATGCTAAAATTCCGAATAAAGCGATGGAACACAATTATGACATTACCAACAATGACAATGATTTTGACAATCGAGTTGGAACTATCCTGCACAGCTGATATTTACCATTTGTAGCAAATAGTGTTTTTTCCACTATCACCTTCAAAATACTCCCATATGTTGAACAGCACTCATTACAAAACTAAATTAAAGCGTTTACATAACCGTTTGCCGACTTAAACTATAGAAAATTTATATTTTGTCTGTTAGAGATGTCAAAAATTAAAAAGTTGACTGGCTCATTCCGCTATACGCAATGGGACCCTTGTTTAATCATATCGCAGATAGTGGCAATGCAGTCTGTTCTCTACCTCTCCCTGAGCCTCCTCGTGGCTATCATGCAAGACCTGACAGGCTCCACGAGAACTTTGGATCATATATTCGAATATCACGTAAGTATTGAAACTGTACATCAACACGAGAAATTTATTCGTTATTTGAAGTAAACTTATGAAAAGCTTTTATATGTATTTTAACCCAACTAATATAGAGAAAAGAGATGCAATACAAATAATGACATCATCATTGGATATATGAAGTTCTAGTGTTAACAATTTATGGTAAAATAACTGTTAAATTTATTGCACATCAACTCAGTCTACCTAGTAAGTTTACCCACATGGTTATCCCTTACAGAAAGTATTAGCATTTTAGCTTGTAAAGGGACACATTACCTTACAGATTGTTACACAAAAACTATTAATATCAATTGAAACCTTGAGTTTACTCTTATTATTAGCTATTCTTACATGCAGCATTACTTGAAAAGCCATAAAAGTTTAACTTGACTGATTGCATACCGTATGTAACTGTACATTACTGTGTTTTTATTATTAAATTTCATTGGTGATGATATTTTTTTCTACATGTCTGAAATTTCTCCAATCTTTTACACCCTCAATTGAGCATTCAACCATAAATTTTCCTTTTTTTTAACTCATTTGGTCAGCCAGTCAATTCTCTATTTAAAGTCCTACTTATTGTCAGGTATAAATGTGATCACTTAGCAGTTCCAAAACAAAAATGCAATTAATAATTGAGAATACCCATGCACTCCACAACTTTAATGGACAATATTTTTACTGCTAAGGCCATTTTGTTGCGGAATGCCCTCTCAGCTGAGGTAAGAAGTGTACAATCACTGTCACAAATCAAAAGATTTGTTAAAGAACACTACTCCTGTCAGCCATTCTTAAAATATATGAGCTTCATGTTGCACACTTTGACTACCAATGGTACTGTTTTCCCTGTGTTTCTTTTTTATGTCCGTGTGTACAATAAAGTATTAATAATAAATAAAATGTATTTTTGATGATTAAATTATTAGTAAATTGTGTATTGTGCACGTCATGTATCTTATGTAGTATTATGTATCTATCTCTATATGTAACATTATAGGTTTTTTTTTTCAGGAACTACATGTACGCGACAATGAAGGCAGAGCAGTGATTCTTGCATTTGTTTTCAATGCAATATTTGGAGCATTCGTTTTGTGGACCGTTGTTGGAAGGACAAAACTGTGCTTGGACTTTAGGTATGACAAATTATTACTTAAACAAAGATAGTCTTATCTCTATATGTTGTTCTTAATTGTTTATATGCCCATGAAAATATTCCTAAGGTACCATCTAATTATAATTATTGTGATTAGTAACATTAGTCCCCCATAATAAATTACATGCAATTTAGAATTCCCAAGTGTGATTCCCAAGTTGGACAATGTATTATTAAAGTTTTCCATTATGAAATTCTCAGTTTAAAAATTAGCCTAATATATGGCAATAAGATAATAATCCTTTAAGAGTAACTTTGATAAACCAATGGCACACTTGGCTAGATAAATAAATAAATAAAATAAAAATGCCTTTTATTTCTTGCTTTTAGGTACGACTAACAGTTTAAATAACAATGTGCATGCAAAATTATACAATAATTCTATTATTTAAAACAAAAAGTTAAAATATACACAAAGATTTAAAATAAAAGTAATAATACATATTGATTTAGTTAATCTATAACAATCAAGAACCCTCTCAATGAAAGGTAAAGGCCTCCTCCAGATATGCCCAGTACTCTCTATTCTCTGCCGCTTGTGGCCAATGAATACCTGCTACCTTTATGATGTCGTCTACCCAGCGTGCGTTTGGTCTTCCTCTTTTTCTCTGTCCTAGTGGACCTGCCCATGTTGTTGTCTTTTTAGTCCAACGATTATCGCTAAGTCTCGCAACATGTCCAGCCCATCGCCATTTAAGCTTTTGTGAATAGCTGAGAGTGTCAATGGCTCTAGTTTTTTGTCTTATATTGGTATGGCGGATCTTTTGTATTTTCTTAATTTTCAAGATGCTTCTGTCCATGCTCCTTTGGCAGGATGTAATGTAATAATAATGTGTTGGCTAGATACCAGTATGCAAAATGAGGGGGTGCGTGTTCTATCCCTGCACCAAGACAAAAGTTTGTGTGATTCATAAATATTTATTTTTAGGCTGTTTGTAAGATCAAAAAGTCTCATAGTTTCAGATACCCACAACCAGAGTTGGGCATTAATCAATTAACTTTTAATTGAACTAATCAATTGACTAAAAAATTAATTGCAATTAAATTAATTGCAATTGAATTAATTGCAATTAACCATTTCATCGCGCGTTACAATTAAATTATTTAAATTAATGCACATCAATTGTAGCTCACAATTAAAATAATTGCAATTAATTTTTTTAATTGTTTAATATAACAATTAAAACTAACAATTAATTTTTTGGAAAACGGTTCAGAAGGGTGGTCCGAAAACGTAGAAGTTTAACGCTAATTGTTTCATATACCCTTTATAACTAGGTAGGGATACTAAACTTAGTTAATAAAATCTCTCAAAATCTGCTATTTTCAAAGCTGTGGGGGTTAAAATGGGGACGAATAACCGAATATCTGCAAATATATTCGAGTGGAGTGTCAAATGAAAGCGCACTGGAGGGGAATATTGATCTGACTGACTTAATCGTAAGTGAAAAATTAAGATTAGATTATTATTTTTTTACTTTTTAAATGGAGTTTAGGTTTTGTGTCGGGGGGGTTTTTAATTACAAGCTTTTATTTAGTTTCACCTGTCTCATTGTGTGTCTGTAATCAAATCTTGCAAGTTTCATTTTATCAACTTTCCGGTTTCCGGTTGAGCTAAAATTATGCATGGTCTGATGATGGAGCTGGAAGGTGGCCATAGGAACTTCTTAATAAAACGACGCAACCCCATCGAGTTTGGGCTCATTTTAATCGTCTTGACGAGCACTTTGTTACTAGATGGTAAACAGTGTCTGAGGATGGAGCTGGAAGGTGGCCATAGGAACTTCTAAATAAAACGACGCAACCCCATCGAGTTTGGGCTCATTTTAATCGTCTTGACGAGCACTTTGTTACTAGATGGTAAACAGTGTCTGAGGATGGAGCTGGAAGGTGGCCATAGGAACTTCGTAATAAAACGACGCAACTCCATCGAGTTTGGGCTCGTTTTAATCGGCTTGACGAGTACTTTGATACTAAATGGTAAACAGGGTCTGAGGATGGAGCTGGAAGGTGGCCATAGGAACTTCGTAATAAAACGATGCAACCCCATCGAGTTTGGGCTCGTTTTAATCGTCTTGACTAGTACTTTGATACTAGATGGTAACCAGGGTCTGAAGATGGAGCTGGAAGGTTGCCATAGGAACTTCGTAATAAAACGACGCAACCCCATCGAGTTTGGGCTCGTTTTAATCGTCTTGACTAGTACTTCGATACTAGATGGTAATCAGGTTCTGAGGATGAAGCCTGAAGGTGGCCATAGGAACTTCTAAATAAAACGACGCAATCCCATCGAGTTTGGGCTCGTTTTAATCGGCTTGACAAGTACTTTGATACTAAATGGTAAACAGGGTCTGAGGATGGATCTGGAAGGTGGCCATAGGAACTTCGTAATAAAACGACGCAACCCCATCGAGTTTGGGCTCGTTTTAATCGGCTTGACGAGTACTTTGATACCAAATGATAAACAGGGTCTGAGGATGGAGCTGGAAGGTGGCCATAGGAACTTCGTAATTAAACGACGCAACCCCATCGAGTTTGGGCTCGTTTTAATCGTCTTGACTAGTACTTTGATACTAGATGGTAACCAGGTTCTGAGGATGAAGCCTGAAGGTGGCCATAGGAACTTCTTAATAAAACGACGCAATCCCATCGAGTTTGGGTTCGTTTTAATCGTCTTGACGAGTACTTTGATACTAGATGGTAACCAGGGTCTGAGGATGGAGCTGGAAGGTGGCCATATTAACTTCGTAATAAAACGACGCAACCCCACCGAGGTTGGGATCGTTTGATTCGTCTTGATGAGTATCTTGGTTGCAGTGAATATGTAACTCCAATAAAGAGCAATGCCCAATTGACTATAGAACTTAGTATCGGCACAAATATTTTTGTGCCACAATAAAAACTTGTGCATAGTGTTATAATTAACATACCCTATCAATAAAACCCTCCTAATAACATAACCTCTCAGTTGTAGAGGAGGCCCGTGCCCAGCAGTGGGACGTGTATGGGCTGTAGTAGTAGTAGTAGTAGTAGTATCAATCAAACTAAATAGTACTTGCATAATTTGCGGGGTTTTATGGTAACTATAAGGTCAAAGTATAATAAAACCACATAAGTAGGCAGTCAAAGTAAAGTTTTATTATCATTATTATACCATGTTCTCTTCTTCAAAAATAATGTCTAGGAATGGCGCTGGTTGTAGTAATATTATTATGCCATCCCAACTCAAGTACCAAGCAATAGTCATTATGTGGGCACAACAGCCCACTGTGCATTTGCCCACTAAGCAGCTACAATAGTAACCAGAGATAGCCCTTAGTGTATTGGCTGTATTGACATATAAAAACTGGCACATCTTCTATTATTGGAGCATCTTCAGCATGAACTAAATGATTAGCATCATACTGTAATTGTCGCTGTAGTGTTCTCCTAGCTGCCATCCAACAAGCTTTGCACACACTTTCTAGATGTGAGATCTGGAAAATGGATATAATTGTTAGTAATGTGTAATGTGAAATTATGTATGTGGTGCACAATAAAGCATATTAAATAAAATAAATAATATTTCATAAAAGTTAAAAACAGGGATTCTCCTTTAACATTGAGAAAGAAAATCCCTTGAGACATTAGTTATTTTTAACACAATATTATAATTACTTACCAAGTGAGGAGATATCCAATTAAGAATAATGTTCCTTTCTTGACAATTGGGAGGTACTCTTGATGATTGTATGCATAATACAGATATTCCACATACAAAACATACATTTCAATGTCCTAATATAGGAGCTTGAAATGAGTCAAATTGAAGAACAGCATATACTGATAAACCAATTTATAATTTCTTTACTTATAAATTACTTCTATAAATATTCCTTGCTATTTTTTTCATGCCATCTACTTGGTCAAAGAAAATATATTTGGTACCGTAAAATCCGCACACGCACGTACCCAATACTAACACTAATACTTGGTAAAAAAAAATTAATTGTTAATTGTTAATTATTTTCCGTAAAAATAACTAACAATTGATCAATTGTTAATTGTATAAAACCACGATTAACAATTAATCAATTGTTAATTGCTGCTACTGCAATTAACAATTAATTAATTGTTAATTGTCATTTTCACAATTACAATTGATCAATTGTTAATTGTTTAATTGTTAGTTCAATTAAAATTTGCCCAACACTGCCCACAACACAACACTTGTATCTTAGTATGTGTCAGGGCAATGTATGCGACTGTATGGTGTATTAATATATATATTTATTTAAGAGTATAGGCATGATTGTCTGTATGTACCTCATAATTTTATATTGCTTTCATTTTCAGCTGCACATACCACTGCATCCATCTACTGAACTGTTGGATATACAATGGCAGTTTCCCCACAACATTCTCCTGGTGGACTTTAAACGTAGCTTGTGCTGCTATTACATGTGTAACTGGAGAGTTCCTCTGCCTTAGGACTGAACTACAGGCAATTCCACTTAGCAATATAGGTGCCAAAGTTGATTTATGAGATTAAAAATATTGTCTTTGGTTGTCCATCATATGTTTCTTTGTTGGGAAGTGGTGATAAAACTGTCACTTGTTTTTCTATTATAGTGAGAGAACAATAATGCTATTCCTTGCATAGCAGCGTTAGAAGTATTGTTGAATAATGAATTATATTGTCTGCATATTAAAGTGATTCTGTTGAAAAGTCTTGAATGTCACATTTTTTCAAATTTAATTATTATTTTGTTATTTCGAAAGTTGATTTAATTTGAAAGATTGAATTTGAAATTGTATCAGAATTTTCAACAGTAATACCGATTTACTAAAACCTAGGCTATGGATCAGTTATCTGATGACTGAAAGTAGGAGTGTATTAGTAATTTTATTTTATGTGCTGTTATTTTTTTGTTTTCATTGTTTTAGCTAAATGCACCTAACTTACCGACTTATTGCTGAGATAAGTCAGTACATAATTAAAAAACTGACATCATAATGATAAAATTATTAATGTTTAAAACTGGAGACACAAAAATATGGAAATTACGAGCTTAATAATATCTGTGTTCCAGTTTTCAAGAACTGATTTCATTTTGTTTTGGTAATTGGAGATTTAAAAAAAATATAAATGCACTTTTTGGCCTTTTATGAATGAAATTAAAAGTAGAAGATTTGTACTTTCTCAATCATGTCATGATATATTTAGTTTAAGATTTTTAAATTGCTCACAATTTGAAATATCCATGTCACCTATGCTATAGTTTTGTCGCTCATTTCAACTCAAACTCAATAGAATTGATTTTTATAGTTTCTTTTTAAATACAACTATGTTTGCGAAAAGTTATCGTTTTCAAATTTGTTAATCCATAACTGAAACTTATTGAAAATATAATTGATTTGTATGTACATATACTGTGATGAAAGAAAACATTGTTCGATATTTATTAGTTCGTCGTTAAGTGTAAATAAATAAATTTTATTACTCGTACTTTTATTTAAAATATTTTTATTATAATACCTATATGAGGTATATAAATAACTGAAGCACAAATGATGCAAGCAAAGCAATGATGCGACTATAAGCAGTGATGGCCTCGAGATTTAGGCGCGCGGTCTAGAATATCGGCGGTCGCAGGTTCAAACCCCAGGCACACACCTCTGACTTTTCGATGTGTATTCACAATGAATTATCACTTGCTTTAACGGTGAAGGAAAACATCGTGATAAAACCTGCACAACTAAAAGTTCTTAGGAATTTCTTAGGTGTGTAGTCCGTCAACCCGCACTAGGACAGCGTGGTGGACTAAGGTCTAAAACCCTCTCAGTTGTAGAGGGGGCCCGTGCCCAGCAGTGGGACGTACTTGGGCTGATAATGATGACCTAACTGAAGAAGCCGTTAAAGAAATACAAATAAATATTTACATGGATCCTAAATCCTGAATTTTCGAGTAGTGGGTATTTAGTATTGACACACATGCTATTAGAGAACAGGTTACCGAAGATATCGCATAGTTAAGGAAACTGAAAAGATGTCGAGTGGTCGAGTTGACTGGTGGCAGTCAAACCACGAGTAGGTACTTGCCTAACCTTTCACAAACGGGTCTCAAGTTATTTCCTCATCGACGAAAAGATCTTATCGGTTAACACACAAGTAATTCGTCCATTTGTAATTGTAAAGAAAAAAAAACAATTATAACAACAATCTATATATTTAGTTTATGCAAAATAAATATTTAATTAATTGTATAACAAGTTCAGATCAACACATAAAATAGCCACAGTTGACCTGTTACGTTATTTCCTGTCGTTATCATGTTTAACAGCGAACATCTGGAATACACATTAGTTCTTTATATACTTGTACCTACATTATACATATGGAAAATAATGTTAGAATGTTTTAAATGGGTTTTGCGGTCCAAATTTACTTATATGACTATTTTAAACCGAAGTAAATATACTTATACACATCTCCTATAGTATGTTGGAGGCCTCAGTAAAACAATATAAAGATATCTATTTCCTACCTACCTGCCTATAATAAAAATGTAAAAAAAACTTATCGAAATCTTAAAGTAATAGCAATAAACATTGTAAAAAAGATATGGCACAATTGTCAGTAAAAAATATAGGTAGGTATTGTAATAATTTAGCTTACATAATTTTCTGTAATTATAATAATATTTAACCCTCTAAATTCTCAAGTACATTAAACTTAACATCACCATAAAAAAATACTTATTCTAAAAAGCCCCAATCAATATTATTAGTAAGTCCACAGATCCTAAAGGCAACTGTAAGAAACTGAGCATATTTAGATTTAAGAGAAGCTTAGGCAAAAAACACCAACATAGATTTGCTCCATCTTATGCCTACCTTATTTTAAAAATATTATACAACTCAAACACAACATTAAAAATGCAACTAGACATTTAAGATCCTCTATCAAACATATAACATATACATAAGTAATGAAGCCACATAATATTGGCACCGTTTGAGTCTATACAGACAGAAGTTGACCATGAGTGAGTATTTATTAAAGAGCCTAGAAATGTCAATACCAAAGAAGATAACCCATTTTTAAGACTTGAAACAGGAAAACCAAAAAGCTAAATAGTTGTCCATCTCTACTAACGAGACACAGTAGAAAAATACTTTGGATTTACCTTTCAAAACCTTTAAAGGAAATCCACAGTGATATGTATTATGTTTTATGAAAACAGTATAAGTGTAAAACCCAAGTAAGCATCAGACACAGAATATGATAATAGAAAGATGGAGAATATTCACAGGCCTATGGTCAACAGTAAACCTGTAACTAACAAAATTTAGAAATGATCTAAATACCTCGTTAATCTATTAAAAAACATGCATGGAGAGTCTAGACATCATATTAGTATGCACAATAAAATATATTTACATCTCAAACATGAATTTTCACTTCACAGCCAATAAATACAATGCACCATACCATTGATTCAGTCCTGTAGATAGGTTATTCATATACACTGGCTTATAACATTCCTACAAAAGCCATTCTTGCCATTAAAAATAGGCCCTATTTTCTAAGCTCAGACAAATCTGCCACAGTATTTTCTTGTTCTAACTAATTACATACATTTACATTTATATACATTTTTAATTTATATCTAATTGTCAAGATATTATGTAATTACACTAGATTTTTTATCTTAATAGTTCAATATTAGGCCAGCCAGTTATTGGCAGTAAATTATATGTCCATTATCTGTAATGTCTACTCTTGTGGTGATATTTCCCGTGTATTTGGCAATTTGAGGTAAACAATTTATTTGTTTTGGTGACATATAATGTGTATTTTGGAATATAAGATTGAAATATTGCTGAACATGCTAATAAATAAAAGAAAATTGCAAAGATCTTTATACACATAGTATACAAAATAATAAATCTTTTGGCCTTAAAAATTAGTTTGTATGTTAGAATTAGAAGTATACTACAATTAATAATATTAATTGCCTACATCTTTTTTAAGTTTGGGTTACAATCAGATTGAGAAAATTAATAAAAAAAAGTACATACATCATACATAAACTCACGCCTGTATTCCCCGAAGGGGTAGGCAGAGGTGCATTTCTGCACCCACATTTCGCCAGGTATGTATCAGTCCCACGTGATAGGAGAGCCTATTGCCGTTTTTCGGGCACAATTACAGACTCCGTGCTGCTACTGAGAATTTCCTAATGGAAAAACCCAATAACACTTTGCCCGACCTGGGAATCGAACCCAGGACCCCTAGATCGCTCGGCACATACTTGTACCGCGAGACCACGAGGCAGTCAAAAAAGTACTAAAATTAATAATCAACTTTTGTGACTATGGTAGAATTGATTGTAAAATTGTTTTTACAAAACAAATATTATCCTTCAGTGAGTACAAATTACAACATTTGAAATTTGGATTTGGAAGACCAGAAATTGTATGTTATGTTAGTTGTTGATTATACATTGAAATAAATCATCATCCTCAAACAAATAACACTAATTACATACATTGATGGCCAAACATATCCGTATCATACTGGTCTAGTTATTACAATATTTTTCTTTTATGTTACCCAGTAAAATACTATGAACACTTGTATTGACAAACAAACATAAATAAGCATAATTGTCTAGTCCGGTTTGTAAAACAATCAATTTGATTGAGTTTGAGATATTAATACTATGGCCTCAATGAGTCATTCTTAATATTGTGTTCATAAAAGTCTGGAACACTGTGAGTAATCTAATAAAAATAGTCTGAATATGATGTCAAGTCCCAAAGCTGACTGTTCGTAGTTTAACTACATCAGTTGTGTAAGTAGGTACCACATTAGAAACATGCACCAAAACACGAATATAATTATACCATATATGTTATAATATCAGCCAATTTGATGCTGAGGCGTTGACTCGCCCATCTGAGCTCTGCACTCCCGAAGGTCCCGTGCTAGCTCTCTAGGAAGTTCTAGGATGTCCACACTGGCCTCATCAGGGAGCATAGAAGCTATAGCTAATATTGTTGTATGACGAAGTGTTCTAACTGGCACTGTAATATTCCAATTTGTTCTATACCTCATGTCCGCGATGCTAGTAGGCGCACGAAACACCGTTTTGTTATTAATAACAAAAGATTCTTTTGTTTTTTGGTCAACGAATTCCCATGGATGTGTCAAAAAAGTATTTACATCGAAATGTTTTCCTGGGTTTAAGAACACGTAATGTTGTTTTTTACCTTCAAAGTCTCTCCAAAAGATATCTACTCGTCTGGATGTACAATTTGTGAAGCGCAAGTATGCGCGGCGAGCTGATTCCACTGATTTAACTAGAACCCTCTCGCCTCTTTCGTTTTCTTCATACAATAAGTCGCCTCCATAAGCCATATTCACTGTACTCAATATAACTAAACACACTTCAATAAGTTCAATAATGTTATCCTTTTCTCTTTATTGAAACACTTAATGGATTTTATATTTTGTATGTCCCATTTGAAATGTTCCCGCCACACAAACGTCAATACCGTATGATTACCAACAGTTACACTGTATTGATCCACGATTCCACGATGGCTGTTTGTGTCGCGGTTATCGGGAAAGATGTAAGTTTCTCATTTTATTTATAGCTTCATTGAATTCAAGCTTGAAGAATTGAATACTGTCAAAGCCTTGAAATCATTATAACGTTGTATAAGATAACACATCACTACTCATTGCATTAAAATAAAAATTTAATGATTGTGTGACGTAATTTGTTTTGTTTGTCATCATATCGTTACACATCACTCTATGCCATAGACTAAGATCTAAAACAATTAATTTTGCATAAATTTTGCATACATATCAAGATATCAAATAATCATTAATCTAATCTAATTATAAACAGTAATTACTAAGACTTTTTTTTCAGAAAATAATACGTTTTGTCTACCACTTTATATATGACTAAGTAAAATTATTTCATCAACCACAAATTAACCGACAGCCTGTGTGATAGTCTATAATACAAGGAAATACATATTGAGAAAATATTATTTATTTAGAGAGGGCAGCACCAGTCATTGAATTCTCTTCATCTCTCTTTTTTTCCTTTGTTCCGCAAGGAACCCGCTATGGTCGAAGACTATGCTGCCAATCTTCATCTCTCAGTTCTCACACCAGTTTTTGTTTCGTACTACAAAATTCATAGGGATAGCCAGAAGTATTTCTACATCCACGTTTCGTCTTTCGATTACCAAATCATAAAAGTTGATATCGTCGTTTTCTTGCTCACTCGCTAGGATTAAAACATTTTCGAGCAATTATTGCTTCTACTAAAACAAGACTATCTGTAAAGCCAATAATTTGGTTACAGGTTAAAGGTTACAGGGTTGCTCTTCATACATAAAAATACAGTGTAAAATTTAAAATTGAAGTGTTAAAAGAAAGATTATCGGCCTTATAATATTTGATGTTTAACCTACCTAAAATACTTTAAAAGAACCCTATAACAGCGCTTTGTATTTATTATGCTTATAAAACATATTTCAGAACTCCCCACTGTACATCGGCGGTGTAGGCAACGATACGAGCACAGACAACGAGCTCTCTCGCCAATGGCTTGTTCACACTGCCCTCGACGCGTTGGAAGAGAGGCTCGCAACTACCAACACAGGGAATGCTGGCGCTAATGCGAATACTGCTCGCACTGACCTCAGGGATTTGTATCTGGGATTGCTGTACTCGACTGATACGCATAAAATGTATGTACCAAATCACTTCTGACTTTTTATCACATCTGTTTTTTTTTTTCATTCTAAAGGGTTTACACAGATCGTGACCAAAAACTAAGGCAGGAAACAATTACGGTGATTACAAACACATTAACGCTAAAAATACCACCATCAGTATTATCTGGCTCAGTTTTCTATCACGGTGTGTTTTCACATTCTACGAGTATAAAGCCTAAAGAATAAATTTAATTAATCTTTTGTAATTTTATACAGGCTGTAAACAGACCGTGTCAAAAATTAAGACGGGTAACAGTTATGTTTATTAAGAAAACTTTATTTTTTCTTTTCGTTCATTTTGGGATTTTTTTTAGCGTCCATGTGTTTACAATCAGCATTACTATTATCTGTCTCAGGTTTCGAATACGGGCTGTTTAGACCTTATTGGTAAGTGCTGTCGGAATTAAGAGGTTTGGAAGAACAATAAAACCTTGTCCGTTTTACTAGTACTATTATAGACATCTATATTATTAAAATTCTATGGGTATTTTGTATTGAACCGCGCTGCGCATACAAGCAATAGTGCGGTCACTTTGAAATGTCAATATGACTCACAAGTATGAAAGAGAATAATAATATTTGCCTTAGTAATGTCATGTATGCTAAAAATCTTATCAAATTATCTACACTAATCTCTATCTGTCTTGTATGTTTTGATAAGTATCGTATAAAAAAAATTGTTTGTATCACATACAAATATATTCTTCGGATAACGAAATTCCTTATCTCGCAATCAGATTATTTTTATAAATTGAACGCTTCGTTGGCATTGCTGCGAGTGATAAATAAATACAAGGTTCGATTCTCGGTTGGAACACAGTGTTCTAATTTCAAATTGGCTAAAAGTAGTGGCTTCAATTCTCATTGCTATGTTAATAGTAATACGATCTCTCGAGTTTAAAGTATCCACTGTTCAGGGCTGATATCAACTCATAATGTATGGAGTCGGGCCTATGTGTGTGCCTGTTAAGTAGTCTGAATGTTTTGTTTTAATATTAGATGAGATTTGAAATGTTTCTAAGATTAAAAGCCAGGGCTCTTCTCACCAAATAATAGCACTATTTATCTCCAGATTGACAACGGCTGTGTAAAAATAATTCAAGCCATAACATATTGATTACTAGTTTAAAAATTTCAGATATGGCTATGTAACAAACACTCGTATAAAGCTGGTTCTTGTGACGAGCTCCACTTCGCCAAGCGGCAGCAACATCAGGGATGCTGAAGTCAGGACTGCCCTCCGCAGACTCCACGCATTGTATGCCGACGCGATATGCAACCCATTCCATCTGCCTGGAGACCAAATTACTTCGCTGTAAGAAAATCACTCAGAATTTATATTACATTTAAAAACCTTATACGGTTTGTTTAATAATATATAGACTGAAATTAAATAGCGTAATTGATACTATATACATAACTTTACGCCTGTATGGGAATTACATACGCCCGTATGAGGTAGACAGAAGTGCATTACTGCACCTACATTTCGCCAGGTAAGTATGTATGAAACCCGCGTACAATAGCGAGCCTATTGCCGTGTTTCGGGCACATTCCTAGATTGCTATTGAGAATATCCTAATGGAAAAATCCAACAATACTTTGGCCCGACCCGGAACCTCTAGATCGCACGCACGGCACATACTCGTGCTGCCAGACCACGATAATAGAAAAATAATATGATAATTATTTCGAAGTTTATTAAATATTTATTCTGGAAGGGCAGAGTGATCGCACGAGTATGATTTTAAATGTAGAATTTTAATGTGTTTGGGAGGAATTGGTTCCACCCACGCCTAGCTGACACAATCCATAAGTTATAATTTTTTTTTTTTAATGATTATTTTTTGTTGCAGGAAATTTGACAAGCAGGTTAAAAATATAATGATGAATAATGTTTAATTAGACGAGCAACTTTTATCACATAGTTCTCATATTTTAGTTAGTCTTCGAAATCGAAGATGAGTATTATTTTATGTTTCAAGTCGTTACAAAGTGGTTATTCTGATTTATGTTAATAAAACCGATTTTTTGTTACTAAGAAGTGTTAATAAAGTGTATAAATTAATATTGGTTTTATTGTTATCGGGGTAGAAAGCGTTATACACATTGTGCTATCCTCTAATAAAAAAAATATAATATTAATGACTGTTTATGGTAAAGAAAAAAGGGCGGGAAGTGTTCGGAATGGAGGACGCGTTTTTTGTTTTTCTCACATATAATTTTTATTTTTTTCTTGATAGTGGTGAACAGGGGATTAAGTGTTGCTTGTCGATGTTGTGTGTGGTGTGTTTGATTTAGTTTTCCCTTTTTTCTTCCCTGTCGCGCTGTATCTAGTAAGTCTTGTCTTTTCTGGTGATTGTTGGCGAGAGGAATAGAGGATGGAGGAGCCTCCTGATCCAGGTGGGACGGTCCCACCGATGCGGTAGGACGGGGATGGGGGAGGCGAGGGCTGAATCGGATGCGATGTGTGCAATATCGACGAGTGGTGCTTGATTCTCTGTTCACTATTGTAGTGAAGGGATTAAGGGTTGTATGTGGGAGGGACGGGGGGCGCGCCTCCAGTTTGAGAATTTCCCGCCCTTTTTCTTTCATCATTCATCATAATCATCATTCATAATTCATACTTATTTATGTTAAACTTAACTATGACGAGGCTGTATGGGCTGGAACCCTTTGCCTTCCCAAAAAAAAATATGGGAGAATTAGAAAAAAAAAATGTTTATGGTTAAACTCTACTTATCGAAAACACGATTAATAGAGGGCGCTGCAATACATTATTTTTTGTTGAATGCCAAGCTATATGTCATGTTAAGGATGTCGGAAATCTAATAAATTATAGAGATATATCGCATCGATATATAAAATAAATCTATATATCGATATATGTTTAAAAAATATCGATTATCGGTATAATTTGAGTACGTACTCAAGAATACGCGCGCGCCGCGCGTTGAGAGATTGTCTATAAAAATAAATAAAAATAAAGGATAATGGTTATTGTTACAAAGAAAAATGTTAATATATGAAGGATTCCTTTTTAGCATATATAATCATAAAAAAAAACGATTTTGATACCTTTTCGATACTTGGAATTTTATATCGATATATCGCTCAAAAATATCGATATATCGAAAAAATTATATCGATATTTTATCAACAAGCCTATGTCTAATGTCATGTATGTCAGTACTCAGTAGAAAAAAATCCATTCTCTTTCTTTTATGAAGTGAATTGCGAAGCTGTACTCCGGTTCAGCGCTGAGCAATTTTTGATTGGAAAGTTGTTTATCTCGACCGGATTATCGCAACAATATGGTAAGTAAAACAGTTATTACTTAAATTAACTATATTTATACTTTTTAATTGCTCCACTAACTTGTCGGAAAAGTTTTGGCGCCGCCATTAGAGGTTATGTTCACACGTGTTTGTTTTTTCTCTTATATTTACCTTTCTAAAGCCTAAAATACAAAAGTAGAATGAGAAAAGGTTCCTACTGTTCCAGCTTACTAAATAGATCCAGTAGTAGTCTTAAAAAAATCAACGGCGCGCAATCAGTCAAACCAAATCAACAAGTCGTTAATTCTACGTTTCGATGGTTACAGGCAGCCGCCGTCGTGTCAGGCAAGGACATCGAGAAGCCCCAGGCTGAGATCTCGCCCATCCACCGCATCAGGATCACCCTCACATCCCGCAACGTGCGTTCTCTGGAGAAGGTGTGCGCCGACCTCATCAATGGCGCCAAGAAACAGAAGCTGCGTGTGAAGGTAAAATATCTATTTTTTCGTACAAATACTAGTATAGTCTTTTGTTTCACCAAACAGACCATTTCTTTGAGACAATTGGGATGTAATGTTGGATTAAAAATTATGGTCTTGGACATCCACCATGATATTTATATATCGGCTAAACTGGTCTTATTATTAAAAGAGCTAACAAACTAGAAATCAAGAATAGCTACTCTATTAATCTATACTGATTTTAATTTTCTGTAAATGTTAAATGTTTTTCGTTCTATTCAGACTGAGAGACAAATTAATCCAACATCATACAGGGGGTCAAAATCATGTCAAAAAATTCGGTTACATACTACCATACATACATATGAAGCTAATGAGAGTATGTAAATGATTAAATACTTTATATTGTGCTTTAGCAAAGACCACACATTTAGATCAATGGCGGTACTTCCATAGAAGCTCAAAAGAGTTCAAACAGTAATTGTGTAATGTCTTGTTTATATTTGCTTATTGTGAGGTCTTTATTTAACAAATTGCTATTGTTAAATAAAGATTTAAAGCTTAAAAATTATTATTCGAATTGTGAAAGGCAAACTGGGCTTTTGGGCTTCTATGGAAGTACGGCCACTGATTTAGATATATTGCTCATCTGATAGGACAGTGACACATTTGCAAAAAATTGTAAAACTGACTTAATTATATCAAGCTAACTAAATTCATATTCATTCTACGCTCATGGTGAAAACGTCACATTTATTAGTTCACAAGACGCCCTCTAAAGAGCTTAAAGTCGTTTCACAAAGATAACAATCTTCAGATATGTCAAAAAATATCTTAAAACTGGCATAGTGTAAAATTTACAAATTTGCAGTTGTCACTGTTGCACCAGATGAGCGATACATAGAAGTAATATAGCGCCTCGATGAAGACATGTCATTTGATTAGTGTCATGTTCACCAAACTGGCGCAACATTGCTACTTCTCAAAGTGCAGTGTGGGAGTGACACAAGCTGCACTCTGCTCATAGGGAAGTGACACTCAAATTTTAAGAATTACACAAATCTTTATGAAAATTATAAGACAAAAAGTTCAGACGGCTTTGAATTATGTGTAAATTGATTTCCGTCTGTATTGGGACAATCCAATTCATCACTGATGGACATAGGCCTCACCCAATGACTTCCACAGGGACCTGTGGGAAGCAGTAGTTGGAAGTTGTATTGGGACAGAATGTACTCAATTCATAACTGCTAGGTACACCCAACATGTTACACAATGGGATCTGTAGTATCAATACAACTGTTTTTTAAAATTGGTATTGAGGATATATCTCAAACATTCTATAATAATGATATGGAAGTATAAGCAAACACCATTCCTTCAAGCTTTTAATATGGGATCAGAATATATAGAACTTTCACCACTGCTGATTATTCGTGTACTGTTATGCCAATATTATTGATATTCCTCCATTCTTTGACACACATACATACATGCATAATCTCAGGCCTGTCTCCTGTTGCCAAATGCTACAGTCCAAAGACACTCCTTTTGCTTCCTCAACTGATATTATCCTCTTTGAACCATTCGTAAATAGATAAATATCAACTAAACAAAACTTTCCTTGGTTCCAGGGCCCAGTCCGCATGCCAACCAAGATCCTGCGCATCACCACCCGTAAGACTCCTTGTGGTGAAGGTTCCAAAACATGGGACAGATTCCAGATGCGCATCCACAAGCGTGTGATCGACCTGCACTCGCCCTCTGAGATTGTCAAGCAGATCACTTCCATCAACATTGAGCCCGGTGTAGAGGTTGAGGTCACCATCGCCGACGCGTAGGCACAGCCGCCAATAAATTTATAACGTATTTCTGTCTTTTATTTTGGCACAATTCTTAAATTACATAAATCAGTATGCCTAACTTTGAAACCAGAAGTAATGAGTGAAAGATAATACTCTTTTTTTTATAAAAAATCTCGTTATGAGTTGAATAACACATGACAGTAGTTTTTTTTGTTTCTGAAAATAGTTATGTTTACATTCTTAGTTCTTAAAATAGTAGTCTCATAGCTGCAGCCTTTCTAGACCTCAACTTTTGTGTAGGGAATTAGGTCACTAAGATTATGTAGTGAAGTGTTATTGGTGAATATTTTGCAACATAAGTAGAATGTCCACATTGTAGCTGCTACGATGTAGCATGTTGACTCAAGGTGAAAAAAAAAGACTAGAAATTCCGCACATCAAAATACCTGTTTCCATCGTCGTTACAAAATAGATAAATTTATTATAAACTGCAGTTGTAGAGGGGTGAAGGAAAAAATATTTCCTATGATTAATAATTCGATATTTATAGCTTCATCATCATCAGCCCATATAAGTCACACTGCTGAGCACGGGCCTCCTCCACAACTGAGAGGGTTTACAACTTATTCCACCACACTGGCCTAGTGCAGGTTGGCGGACTACCCACCTAAGAACTTTAAGGTGTGCAGGTTTCATCACGATGTTTTCCTTCACCGTTAAAGTACGTGATAATTCTTTGTGAATACACACATAACTCGTGATGGCCTCGAGGCTTAGCCACGCGGTCGAGAATCTCGACGTTCGCGGGTTCAAACCTCAGGCACACACCTCTGACTTCGAAGTTGTGTGTGTATTCACAAAGAATTGATAGCTTAAGGAAGTTAATATTGCTTGATAAGAAAGTCAAATTATGCTAGCAATAGATGCCTTTCTTTCAATTGTCAACAACTAAGTATGCGATATTGTAGCGTTAATTTACGAGCTATACTCGTATGAGCTAATATAGATTTTTGAGCTTAAATTTATTGTGCCTTCATAAATACAATAGCATCCTTAATATCGTTATTATGTTTTATAACCAGTAATGTGATAATACTTTAAAAATACATAGCCTTGAGTATTAGACGCGAGATCTTTCATCACATAATTTCGGCAGCCGCGGGTTCGAATTCCATATACACTTTAAATTTACGTCTGGAACTTTAATGAATATGTTTTATCGTGAGGGAACCTGCGTATTTGAGACTTTTCCACAAGAAATCTCGTTAATTGTGCGCAATGCCGCAATCTACAAATCCGTACTAAGCCAATGTGGTGATCTAAGGTCCTACCCATCCCATTTTTTTTTTATACTGGCACGGCAAAGTGACCCCATTGCACCTGATGGTAAGTGTAATGGAGTCCAGAAAAAGTGCCGACCAGCGAGAGATGATGATCTCCCGTTGGTCGACGCAATCATGCCGGCCGAAAACCTCTTCACCTATCTTGTGAAGAAGTTTGGGGGACTAATAACACAACGGTGAACAAAGGACCGACCACGAGAAACCGGCCAAAAAATGCCGGCACGGTCATCCTTTCACCATGATTGAAGCCCCCCCGAAAACCGGATATACACTGGCTGATCCCGGAACGCGGCACACTTGCATGTGCCACTATGGCGGGTTTTACGCCATAATCATCATTATCATATATCATCATTGATTACTTAATAAATTCCATGCCCAACTGTGGGACAGTGGGACGTATAAGGCCTAATGAAAAAAGTCAATACTCAAAATCTTTTCAACATACATTCATTTGTTTGCAGAACAGTTTCAACACAAAAAATGTATTCATGTCACGACTCGGTCATGTTTCACATTTCATAATTACAGTCGTACGATGGCAATAATTTTATTTCGACTTGCTCGGCGGTGAGTCGCAAATGGCTCACGACATCACGAAACGTACCGGGAAATGGTAGAGGTTACGGTAGCTTTTATGTATAACTGAACCATTGTAATCTAATTACTTTTAAATACAACATATTCCTTATAAAAGTGCTCACATTTTTTTAAGAGGACCAAGCTTTATTATAGAATTCATCATTTCAACATCATGCTGAGCACGGACGTCCTCTACAACTGAGAGGGTTTAGGCCTTAGTCCACCACACTGGCCTAGTGCGAGTTGACGGACTACACATCTAAGAAATTCCTAATTCCTTTTAGGTGTGCAGGTTTCATCACGATGTTTTCCTTCACCGTTAAAGTATGTGATAATTCTTTGTGAATACACACATAACTTCGAAAAGTCAGAGGTGTATGCCTGGGGTTTGAACCCGCGACCGTCGAGATTTTCGACCGCGTGCCCATACCTCGAGGCCATCATGACTTTTTTTTATACATATAGGTAAAAGTACATCTTTACCAGTGCACTACAGACTACAGTGCATCTCGCCGACCTAGAACTGGTTGACTGGTGTACCTAGTCCACACATACCGATTACCGATACCGTTTTTGATGAGTTTTAGTAGAAATTTTGTGCCCGATTGAAACCGGGATTTGTCGCTAATTATTTCAGCAGGATACGACGCAAATTTTTTGCCAAATTAATTTACATACATACATAAACTCACGCCTGTATTCCCCGAAGGGGTAGGCAGAGGTGCATTTCTGCACCCACATTTCGCAAGGTATGTATCAGTCCCACGTAATAGGGGGCGAGCCTATTGCCGTTTTTCGGGCACATTTCCAGACTCCGTGCTGTTACCGAGAATTTCCTAATGGAAAACCCCAATGACACTTTGCCCGACCCGGGAATCGAATCCAGGACCTCTAGATCGCACGAGACCACGAGGCAGTTAATTAATTTAATTGAATTAAAATATCCCTCTCCTGTATAAACCGATCCAAACAAACTGGCCCAGTATTTTCCATATTATTCTGCGTGCAATTGCCTTCTGATAAAGTAAATATCAAAGTCACGCAACATTTCCCATTTCACTACACACAATTTGGCAGCCATTATTTCTTCGCCCTTTTTACGTAGTTTTTATACCTTTTGCGTTTGTATTACATAATTTATAATAAAAATGTAGGTTAAACTTTGTATTTATGTACCAATGTGAAAACAATTTATCGAATGTATGTACCGAAGTCGTCGCAGTCAAAAAATAAAAATAAAGTCAGTCAAAATCAGCTTTAGTTAAATTATTCATCAGTCACAAATGACTTTGACACCAATGCGTGAATTAAATCCTGTTTGTGGATATCAAATAGACTACGTATATTCGCTGCTCATATAAAAGCTTTTCTTGATGCGTAAAATGAACCTGCGGCGTCACTTTTCAAAAACGGCAAGAAGGATGTAATTTGTAAAAAAAAACTGTATATTAAAAAAATAGACAACTTTTCTCTTATCATACCCTTGGCCTTGTATGCGTTGAATTATTGTCTAAAGTCAAAGATTTATGACTGCAACATGTAATTATTTAATAAAAACAAAATCTTGAGCGCAATAATAATAATTTCGCATTGTGCTCCTACAGACATTAAAGTCATTACACACTATCCGATATGATCACAGCTTAAAATTAGTGTTCTGCTAACTTATTTATAGATATAAGCGATATGTTGCTTATATTTTTTTACTATACTGCTATTTAACTTTATAAGGAACTTAGATCCAATTATATAGGGCACAACTTACGTTAACAAAAGATTTATCTGAAGCAAGCAAAGTAAATTAATAAGCCTTTGATTACGAATTATAGGTACATAAATGCATGTTTATCCAAATAATATGTATGTATATGTGTATAACAATTTTTACGTCTTAAACGTTTCAAATTCACGATAACAGATGGCGCCCTGAGACATGTTAATAACACGTCAAGTACAAAGACTTTTTATCCACCAATGTAGCGAGCGGTAGCTCTTAAAATTTCGAAGATTAATGGTGTAGTGTTAAATCGATACTAGTATACATTACTACTATTTACGTAATAACTTGTACACAATTGTATTCTCGAGGTAGAGATGTAGAGAGAAAGGTCCGCGTAAAAAAAGATGAGCGCATTTCTGTTTACCAGCTATATTGCCAGATTCTACACTAACTAAAAATTGTTTTTTTTTCATCCACCCTTATGCTAATTGACATCTCGATTGTACGAGTAGGTACGCTGTACATTTGTTTGTTGTCACCAGATTAAAAAGACAATAAAAAATATATAATGTTTCAAATTATACTCATCAATGACAATTGACAGCCCCGTGGCGCAGTTGGTTAGACACCAGCTTGCGAAACGAGAGGCCGCGGGTTCGATCCCCGCACCGAGATAAATGTTTGTGTGATCCACAAATATTTGTTTCGGGTCTGGGTGTATGTGAGACCGAAAAGTCTCTCGTAGTTACTGATACCCACGACACAAGACTTGTATCTTAGTGTGGGATCAGAACTGTGTATGTGACTGTTGGGTGTATTTATTTATTTAATTTGAAGGCGTACCTACAGTTGCTTGGAATATTCACACATAAACCTGCGTCCACGACGGAGTAGGCAGAACATTTTAGACATTACCAGATATTTCGCAAACTTAGTTTTAAGTCCTAAGTTATAGGAATCTATTGCCGTTTTTCGGACTCATTTCCAGACGTTGTACTATTATTGATAATTATTTGCTAATGGAATAATGGAAATACCCGGTAACTTTGCCCGAACACGAAAGATCGCGTGGAACACACTTACACCGTGGGACCAATGAGGATTATAATTATAAATAAAATAAATACACCCAACAGTCACACACACTTCTGACCCCAGACTAGGATACCTACAAGTTTTGTGTCGTGGGTATCAGAAACTACGAGAGTCTTTTCGTCTCACAAACCCTCAGACCCGAAACAAATATTAGTGAAATAAAACTCACAGTTATTATTAATATAGTACAAATCAAAAGGTCATAATAATAATTTCACGAAAAGATTCTTAAATATTAAACAATTCCCCGATGTACAAGCACCGTTAATTAAGCGAGACAAGATTTATAGGGATGATGTAATGTTTGCCATAAAGTTCATAATGTCGTCTCCGGCCGGCACCGCGCTCCGTTGCCCAGAGACAATCGCTGTGTCTATGGCCTTGTTGGATTACGTATTGATTTATTTCATTGAAGAAATTGGAGCAGATTTTCGTTTAATATTCGTGTATGTTTGGGCGTTAGACGGAATATATTATTGCTTAGCTGGTTACTTGAAATGTGGGCGTTGAAACAAGAAAGACACCTTCGCTACACCTTCAGAGATATGAGGCTGTTAGTTTAATGATTTTTTATTCTATTTCCAAAATGCGTTTAAGTGCACCCAAAGTTTATTACCTATCCTCATCATCATCATCAGCAGCAGCTTTTATTACGTCCACTGCTGGACATAGACCTCTCCTATGGCACGCCACTGGGCTCGATCTTCGACCCTCGTCATCAAACCGCTGCCAGCCACCCTGCGAATATCTATCCTCAGTTTTGAATTAGTATCACTAGTCGCCCTATTTATGAGTCAGTCTATTTGTACAATAGAACACTGTGCATGAGACTCTTCGGCTTAGTGGTGACTTTACATAGCTAAGAAAAAGAAAACCATTTTTCTTGGACCCTTAAAAAAATATTTTAGTACAAATAGACCATTTGTCATATTGATGAAATGGTGATGGTCTCGAGGTTTCGCGGTCGAGAATCTTGACGTTCGCGGGTTCAAACCCAAGGCACACACCTCTGACTTTTCGAAGTTATGTGTGTATTCACAAAGAATTATTACGCACTTTAACGGTGAAGGAAAACATCGTGATGAAACCTGCAAACCTAAAAGTTCTTAGGAATTTCTTAGGTGTGTAGTCCGCCAACCCTCACTAGGCCAGCGTGGTGGACTAAGGCCTAAACCCTCTCAATTGTAGAGAAGGCTATTGCCCAGCAGTGGGACGTAGGTATATGGGCTGATGATGATGATGATTTGTCATATTAATATTATTGGTTATTTCGTACACATTTACACTAATTGGCAAACTATTCATTAGCTTGACGATATCTACCGCAATACTAAACCAATCCTTTTAGTTTGCACTGAGTTGGTAGTTAAGAGTTAAAACTCAGTCAGCTCGCGATGTTCTGTTACAAAAACAAGTCAGAAATATGAAAACAAATAATGTGTTTCATTATGACTCATGTGAGCACAAAAAGAGAGACCTAGATGTAAACAGGTAGCCAAAGGAGTTACCCAATCGGCTACTCGATAACCCCGCGGTTCACCACAAAAGTTATGTAATGCGTCCGCTGAAATACAGGCTAGTTTGGACACAAAATTAGAACGAATCTAATGTCTGAGTATTTTTCGCTGCTTGGTTATTTTGGAATTGGTTTAATGATTCAGTCAAATGTGACTGTTTTGTTTGACCCTTTTTTATCGAGGGAAAAGCTGGTTGCTTTATTGGACATGCGTCGGGAATTATCTAGAAGTCGCGCAGTGTTATTGGGTTTTCATATTAGGATTTTGCTGCTAAAGCTAAATACTTCGGAGACAGAAAAACACGAAAAACGGTAAAAACTCCACTCGAAAAATATTCAAGTTCATATTTGTTTGAATTAATAATCATTTATTGAATAATTTTACCGTTAAATTTTTGATAATAAATACAAAATAAATCAAGGAAAATTATTGAACTTTAGCATACTACAGCGTCTTGCTTCTTCTAGCTCCCCGTGGGACAAGACAAATATTGAATTGGTATAACAATGAAGAATGAAATGTCGAAAAAGGCTGCTCCTATCGTTTTCAGTGATTACTGCAGCAGGATTTCAAGTTACATAACGCACCGCAACGGCGGGTCTGTTCGTATTCTTCTAGGTAGTATACATTTACTCGTAATATAGGTATGTATGTCGAGTGTTTGGGGAGATATGAATATCGCGGGCTCAAACCCCAGGCACACACCTCTGCCTTATCGAAGTTATGTGTTTATTCACAATGAATTATCACTTACTTTAACGGTGAAGGAAAACATCGCCAGGAAGCCTGCATACCTAAAAAAAGTTCTTAGGAATTTCTTTGGTATGTAGTCCGCCAACCTGCATTAGGCCAGCGTGGTGATGGTGAACATCGACCCGAGCCGTCTGCTTAAAGGCAGAGAGAAGAGGCTTAGCTTAGGACAGTGATTGCACTCTCCGCAATGAGGGCTTTTTAGCAACGCACTGGAGTTACTCTGGCGTGTTCATTTTTGAGGTCCCGGAGTATCTCCCTAGTGTAGATGAAGACGTACATGGGGTTTTTTAGCCGGTAAAAATCCGGCATACCCCGTCTATCTCATTAGACGGGAATCCAAGAGGATTTTCCCCATGCTAAAAAAAAAAAAAAAAAAGGCCAGCGTGGTGGACTAAGGCCTAAACCCTTTCAGTTGTAGAGGAGGCCCATGCCCAGCAATGGGACGTATATGGGCTGATGATGATGAATATTAACACAAGAGTACTGGGCCTTCGGCAATCAATATTCCTTTACGTCAATGGTCTATAAAACAATGGTGCAGTGTCGTATAACAGGTAATTCCAATTTGAGATGATGATGATGAACCGTAATTTCATTTGAACACTGATCAATACTGCGACGACCCCTTTTTTTTTTTTTTTTTTTTTTTTTTTTTTTTTTTGTTATCGAGGGGAAAGCTGTTTATGGCTCTACTTCCCGCCAGCCCCGGGGGAGGGGGGGGCGGGAAGCGTATGTCGGGGTCACCGGTCTTCCAGCCCGGCGCGCGGCGACGTCATGTCCGCACAGGTGTTAGTGCCGAGCTGGGTCCCTAACAATATCCCTAAACCGGCATACCGACCAAAACCCCCCGGTGGCCATCTCCGCGCCAAGTGGGACGACCACGGTACGTGGGCGAGAAGCGCCCACCGTAAATCCACAGCCGCCCGTTGCGCCTCCGAGACGTAATTGTCTCGGCCGTCTCGGAGTTTTAGGGGGCGCAGTTGCACCCCCACTAGCTTGGTTCGGGCGCCCCAGTTATGGATAGGCGCCCGCGACGGACACAGGCCACAGTGCCGCCGCCCCTCTCGGGGTCACTTTCAGTGAGGACGCGCTGCCCCCGTAGCGCGTCCAGCGACCCCAAAGGCCCCTTTTAGTCGCCTTTTACGACAGGCAGGGGATACCGTGGTGAGATTCTAACGCCCCCTTGCCACAGGGCAGACTGCGACGACCCCTAGTAAAATGATGATGTACAGTTAGGAGTATAGGTAGAGGATGTTTTATTTCTGTAAAAATTGGGTTCCTGTCAGATTTTTATAGCTTCGATTAATAAATTCGATTGCCTCGTGGTCTCGCGGCACAAGTATGTGCCGTGCGATCTAGAGGTCCTGGGTTCGATTCCCGGGTCGGGCAGTGTTATTGGGTTTTTCTATTACGAAATTCTCAGTAGCAGCACGGAGTCTGGAATTGTGCACGAAAAACGGCAATAGGCTCGCCTCCTATTACGTGGAACTGATACATACCTGGCGAAATGTGGGTGCAGAAATGCACCTCTGCCTACCCCTTCGGGGAATACAGGCGTGAGGTTATGTATGTATGTATGTAATAAATTCTAATGCCAAGAACAAACCACTATTATGTAAATCTAGAGTAATACTGGATAATCAAAAACTAAATGATATTATTCCACAAATATTATGCATCATGAAGCCATTATAATAATGTTTTACCACGATGTAATTCCCTTCCCTTAGTTTGATACGTACCTAGACTCTTGAAGCAAATATATTAAAAATTGTACGGAGAATTATATAAAAACCCTTAACATTTAAAATATACCATGCAATTAAATTCACCGTACCGTAACTCGAGAGCTTTCGACGTCCGCATTTGCTTTTCAAATTGAATTTCAAACTAGCTTACATAGGGGGCGCTGACAAGCCGGCGAGGGGGGTCGACGAACTAAAAAATCGATAATGTCTGGATGGCTGCCAGGGTGGGTGCCACCCTGCGCTAGATTTATTACGCAACTTTATCTAGACGATCGTGGATAATATTGCGGTACTTTTTTGCTCATTTTTGTTGGAAGAAACGAGAGAAAAATTACAAAGCGGACACCATATAGACAGAGTTTATTCAGACCGTGATCGGAAACTTAGGCAGGTATACCTATGGTTGTTAGGTAAACTTCAAATTTTTTATTATTTGTCGGGATTTTCTTTATCGCCCGGAGGTTTGTAATCCCCTTAGCTATTACCTGCCTTTGTTTCCGATCACGGTCTGAATACACTGTATAATACTTTCCTAATTTTCGAACATTCGTGATCATCATAAGATAATCAAAATTTCAAATCTACCCTCTTTATTATATAGATGAAATATGGCGCCACTAATCATTCGTATCTTGTAAAAGTAGCTTCTTCTGGAGTGCCTCATTACTCATTTAACTTCTATTTTAGCGTTTAGATGTATACTTGACCTAGTTTTAATAGAAATGGATAAGTAACGCTAATTATAACAATTTAATCGGTGATCTGGTCTTAAGGATTATTATAAATTATAACATAGTACATACTATAAATGCGCTTTGGACTCCCTCGTTATGTCCGTTGTATCGTGAGTACCTTGGTTCGATACCCAGAGCAGTATTATTGAATTTGACATCAGGAAATCATCAATAGGATTTTGGAAATATGACCAAATACAAGTTTCATAACACAACTGGCGAAATATTTCTGCTTATTCCTTCGGGGAATAGGCGTGAATTAGTTTTAAAAAATAGTTTAATATTGACGATTCAAAAGAACTTGTAAATGTCTATTTGAATAAAGATGATTTTGAATTTGAATGCATATGTTTGTTTTGCTGGGAATTATTTCTTTACGCCTACAATTTGTCTTAGAGTAAAAACCATACCAGAATCCATTTGTGGTTAACGCCTTAAGTTATATTATCTCTCCATTATCTTGAGTTTCCGAGTGAATAGACGATAAGATAAATCTCCTTAAAGGGTGCGTTAAGGATGTGCATTGTTAAAGCTGGATAGATTATTATTTTTAAAATATATTATTTCTTAAAACCTATAGACGCCGTCCCCTTGGCCTGATGGCCTTTTTGGCTTCTATGGAAGTACCACTACCAGTAACTATTATCAATCCACTTAAACCCACTAAGTTATCTGTTATTTGATCGATAGTTAATCTATCCCTATACAACTCGCCTAGCTTAGTGCTTATACAGCGAGCCTAGGGGCGGAGTCCCGGTCTGAATCCTACGGGGAGGGGAGGCGCCTCCCTCATACCCAGGGGAATGGGACATCGCCCGTTGTCATGGCAACGGACGGAACGACACTCCATTTTTCCGATAATTCTGATTGCGAATGTATGTTTCGCCGATGTTGGGAATATGTTATTACGTTTTGTGGTTTCATAATAAGTAACGGTTTTTTGGAAATTCTTAATAGGTTATATAACGTTTAAAATATTAATTAATTTATTTAAAATGCTTTATTGAACACCACATAATCAGAAATAAAATATAAAGCAATGCTAAGCTATAAACTATTGTGGTACAAAGGGCGGTCTTATCGCTATTAGCGATCTCTTCCAGACAACCCAGAAAATAAATGTGAATAAATAAAAAAAGGTGGTCTCCGTATGTACATATTGTTAGCTCCAGTAGCGAAGGTGATAAGAGAACGGTTTAAGAAAACCGCGTAAACGCCCTTAATGTAAATGAATAAACAAGTGAATATTAATCATTTTACCTACCTCAATACTTACCACAGATATTGATTCTCCTCTGTTGTTGTGAGACTTTGATAACAGTTCTGGGCCCAAAAGTTCTGGGCCAAAAAGTTCTGGGGCCAAAAAGTTCTCGAGTGGACGCCACGTACTGGAAAGCTCAGCGTAGGACGTCCTCCGACAAGGTGGTCAGACGACCTAGTAAAGGTCGCGGGACGTCGCTGGTTCCAACAGGTCCCTGTGGAAGTCATTGGGAGAGGCCTATGTGACTATGTCCAGCAGTGGATTGGATTGATTGGATTTGATAACAGTCGGTTTTAGGTAGTGTATCTTACATTAGCGCCATTCACTTATCGACACGATCAACACTATATCATCCAGTTAGCCAAGGCTACGAAGGTATTAACCAAAAGTGGGCGGTAGTAGGCGACCGCAGATTAAGCGTGCCATATCACACTTTAACACTGGATATTCCTGCACAAAATATAGAAGTTTTTAGAGATTTTATTTGAAAGCAAGAAATGGACAAAACTCTCTAGGTATAAAGTACGTTAAATTTAGAGAACATCCTTTGCATCTTATACTAGGTTATGTTTCTGAGTATCAGAAACTACGAGAGACTTCGGTATCTAATGCATCCAGTCCCGAAACACTCAAATTATTTCGGGACTGGGACTATATGGTTGGGACAAGTTGGTTGACGATAGCCTTACTCCTCCTGATTGTAGAGGAAACCCATGACCAGCTGTGTGACGTATACATTAAAATATTTTTTTAAAGTTCGATATAAAAGATAGATAGGTACGAGTGAAATAACAATGTGAAACACTATTAAAAAAAGGGAATATATTAAGCTGATACTTTGTCACAGAAGCAACATTCGTCATGACGAGGTAGTCTCCAATTTGTCGATAAGTCTAAACGGCAGTTTCTACAAGGCCGACGTTACAAGTTAAGCCACGTGTACTTTACGTAACCACTTAAGTCGTGTAGGAAGCCTTAGCAGTTCAGATTCGGCTGTTGACCTACAATATGCCTAGACTATGTCTACGGATTTGCCACCACCTGTCTGTTGCCTAGTGACCAAATAGTGGCTAATCTGGAAGTCTTAATAAAGAGATTAAATAGAATTAAACTAAAAACGTGATCTGTGAAAGTAATTAAATAGTCTCTACCTTAATCGGGGATATCGAAGGGTAGGCACGGAAATTTTGCACCCACGGTCCGCTACTTGTATTTTAAGAGTTTATAATAATAAATAATAATACAACTGAGAGGGTTTAGGCCGTAGTTCATCACGCTGGCCTAGTGCGGGTTGGCCTGGCCTAGTGCGGGTCGGCCTGGCCTAGTGCGGGTTGGCAAGTCTACGATTGCTACTGAGAATTTCATAATGGCAATTCAATATGATGATGATGATTTGCAGGTCGGAGAATCAGATAATAAGAAAGAATAAGACGAACGAGGCCATTAATGCTTTTCTAGATAAGATATTTTACGCGATCTTTACCATTAAAACTACTTATTAATTTATTAATGCTTTTTATACAATTGCGTACAAAGGCGGACTTAACGCCTAATAAATTTTCTATTTAGGTGATGGATAGATAAAAAGTAGGTGCATAAACAACAATCCTGATTAAACGAAATTCATTGTGACACTCACGTAGTAACCCACACTGCAAATTCTACAAAATTTCAACCACGCGCCACAAACATCCTTAATACAGTAAACATAACCTCGACTTTTCCTTAGCACGCCCGCAAAACTACACACAAGGATATAAAAGTCAATTGTACAAGAGATTCGTCTCAATTTACGTTCTTCAGATTAGATCACATTGCCCGGGAGTTAAAATACACGAAACAGATCAAAGACAATCTTGAATAAACTTTAGGGCGTCCGTTTATTTTGTTTTGTTTATGGTACGAGTAAATTTGTGTACATACATACATACATAAACTCACGCCTGTATTCCCCGAAGGGGTAGGCAGAGGTGCATTTCTGCACCCACATTTCGCCAGGTATGTATCAGTCCCACGTAGTAGGGGGCGAGCCTATTGCCGTTTTTTGGGCACATTTTCCAGACTCCGTGCTGTTACTGAGAATTTCCTTATAGAAAAACCCAATAACACTTTACCCGACCCGGGAATCGAACCCAGGACCTCTAGATCGCACGGCACATACTTGTACCGCGAGACCACGAGGCAGTCAAATTAAATTTGTGTGTAAGATGCTTTTAAAGCTGTAAAATGGTGACTGTCTTAAGTAAATTATTAATTATGTCGAACTTGCTTTTATATCTTTAATATGACCATGAAATATGGTTAAGTAACTTATTCATATTAGCATTTTAAAAATACAGTCAATTTGGATAAGGAGGGCCGAAGATCGAGCCCAGTGGCGTGCCATAAGAGATAGGCCTATGACCAGCAGTGGACGTAAGAAAGGCTGCTGATGATGATAATGATGATGACAGCCAATCTTAATTTACATTACTTCTATTAATAAGATGTGTATCGTAGATTTGGGGATTAGGTTAGTATCTTGGTCCCCCTTCTTTCGGACCCTTATTGTAAACAAATATTTGTATCGAAGCAGGGATAGACCCCATTGCTTTTCTCTTTCCGCAATTGGCTGTTCGGCTAAGCAACTTTGGTTAGTATTCTAAGGTGATGACAAAATCAAAACCATTGTTTATTATTTATCTTTTCTTGATATTATTTACAAGTATCTGCGTAGAACACATAGATTATTAAATTTTATTCAAATTTAAAGATATTTCGACTACTGTACAGTGTTTAAATAAATAAATGCACCCAACAGTCACATAATATATAGTTCTGACCCACACTAATAAACATGGGCGTACCCAGCTTCTGGCCTAGGGGGGGGCAAGTCAGATCGTCCGCGGCTGTTTTGTCATACACACTACACAAACACATCTACATAAAACATAAGGTATATGCATATGTAGTACCTATGCATATATTGCATTATGTAGGGCAAACAGCCGGAAATGATCCTGCTTTATAGGTAGTTAAATAAATAAAAGTAGGTAAATTTGACTACTAATGCATTTTTATTTTATTTAAATTATTTAGTTAGACTTCTACTTTAAAAGTAATTTTCGAGGATTTTCAGCATAACGGTTAATGACATCTTCCGTGAAGGAATTGCCCTTACTGTTAACTAGATTTTTATGTACACTGAGCATACAAAGTCCATTTAACCTGTCTTCGATCATTGTTGATCTCAGCCACGTTTTCACGCGTCTGAGTGTACTGAAAGACCTTTCAATTGTAGCCGTAGAATAAGGCATTGCCAGTAAACTTTCTAGAGCCGTTTTTACTTTAGGATAAAAGGTTCTGCTTGTTGGATTAATAAATTTTAATCACCTACGTTTGACTTAGCTGTTTCAAAACAATAACATGTCAAATAAAATGAATGAATACGATCGCTCAGCTAGATTCGATAATCTTCGTCCGCCATTGTAGCGACGGCGCACAGTGAATCGCCTAGAACAAGCTAGCTGCTACCTGGAGAAAACTCACTCAAAATTCTTAGAAATAACATTAATTAGTGGTAAACAACCCCTCATAGGCTTGAATTCCAGGAAATGTTTAGGTCACACATTACAAATCGATGAGTCATCTGACGTTAAATGTAAGTGATAATTTATTTTCATTTGCAGTTCTTTATCAGTTGCATTTTTGCTGCACTTATGAAAACATCTCCTAAAGTTAAAAATATTTAGCTACAGTGACATTTTTTGTGATGGATATTTCTCTTAAAGGTGTGAATTTTGATAAAAAAAATATTTCAACCAAATGTTTACCTCAGATTTAAGAAATTCGTTTTCGAATAATGTGTAAAATTTAAGTAACATTTTAGATTTTTCTTTCTATTTCAAAGAGTGTAACTTTTTGTACCCACGTGTACCCGCTCTGATATTTTTTCTATATTGTAGCTCAATTAATATATACAGCTAGCTTGTTCTAGGCGATTCACTGTGCGGCGGCTACTAGCGACTGTAGCGTTTGCTCACTAGGGATGTTAAAAAATAATCTATTTTTATTTAAATCTATTATTGTTTTCTTATAATCGATTTTTTAGTAATATTAATCGATTAGGTACGTTAATTAAACTGCGCGGTTTTTTTTATGACAATTGCACCGTCCATTTTGCCAGTGTCTACTGCGCGGTTTATTTAAAAGTTAGCACATAAGGCCCCGTTTACACTTTGACTAGTATAATTAGGCGAGTCCATACATTTTCTGCGAGATTTCCAGGGGGGGGGGGGGGGGCAGCTGCCCCGGGTACGCCCATGCTAATATACGAGTCTTGTGTGGCGAGTACCAGAAACTACGAGAGAATGTCGGTGTTGCAATTTAATCAGTGACTAAAATATTTTGTACTCTTTCATATATATATTTTTTTTTAATTTTATAAATCACAATCTGTAACTGGGATTTGAATACGCATCGCCATATGTAGACATCCGGGAAACACTTATGTTTAACCTTTTAACAACGGACGTAAATGCAATAAATTTTATAATATTTACCAAATTCAAAGCAAATATAATTTTGGTAAGGTGCCTTATTATAAACGTAACGATGATTGGCCTTATGCAGGGGTCACTTCACCCCTCAAATTGAAAACGGCTATGACATAATGAACTAAAAATATAAATGGACACAGACTAATTTGAGATGTTCGTGTCTGATCTCCTATTTGCAATTTTTATACATTTTGTTATTAGTCCTGAACTGGTTTTGTAGTAACAATTCATAATAATCTTTGATTTGTATAAGTCTATTTGCTCAAATTATATAAGAGTTGAAACATACCTACCGATACATTGCTACCGATATAATGAAAAAGGTTTTTTTTGTAATAACATTATTTAAATCAAGACAATTATAAATAAATACACCCAACAGTCATATACACAGTTCTGACCCCACACTAGGATACAAGTCCTGCGTCGTGGGTTTCAGAGACTAGGTACGAGAGACTTTTTCGGTCTCAATATTTGTGGATCACACAAACATTTACCTCGGTGCGGGAATCGAACCCGCCGCGTCTCGTTGTCGTCGCAAGGTGTCTAACCAACTGCGCCACGGTACTGTCAATGGTTTCGCTATTTCTGTGTCAATGGCTGTTTAGAAGCGAAATTAAAACAGCTATGTTGTTGCTATATGAAGTAAGACAAAAAACTTATTGCCGATGCAGATTTGGAAGTAGATGCAGGGCCCAGCCCACGTGTTCATTCATAGCGAGTCTCCTTGAACGACCCACTCTCGTGACTTCAGAAACGCTTACTCACCGGCGCCTACACACTCGCCTTATGTAATACCCAATTTTGAGTTTAATGTACTAGTTATTGACAGTCTTAAGCCAATTGGGTTACAAATAATTACTGAGGCAGTTGGCGTATTTAAAAAAAAAATGCTATTAAGATGTTAAGTTACGATAGTCTTGAGGATAAGACCGTTAGAGACAAAATTTCGACGCTCAAAAAGTGAAAAAATAAAGAAAAAAGTTTGGACAACACCTTTATTAGGGACCTAGTTCGGCTGAGCGATACTGCTGTAGGAACCAGTGTGACCTAGAAAATCCCGAAATGCCCCTTCAGTCGTCTCACAAAATATGTAAAGGACACCATAAGCTGCTTTCCCGACGAGAAAGAAAAGGCATTTATCTACAAAGTTGATGTGCTATTAGGATATAATACTAACTGAAATAAAATGGTCTAGAATTTCCAGGGTTGTTCTTTGGATTGTTGCCAATTATTAAATTACAGCGCTAATACGTTTTGGCACTCGTCCAAGGGGAATTTGGGGCACACTTAATAACTCTCCGAAGCTATTCATTAAGGCGCTAATATGTCTTCATAATACCTTAATCTACTTTATTATCTAAATCTTTAACTACGAAACTTTAGACTTTAAAATGAATATTTTTCCTAGTTTACGCCATATTTTTTATTACTGCTCCGCTCCTATTGGTCGTAGCATGATGATATATAGCCTATAGCCTTTCTCGATAATAAGCTATGAAACACTGAAATATTTTTTCAAATTGGACCAGAAGTTTATGAGATTAGCGCTTTCAAGCAAACAAACAAACTCTTCAGCTTTAAAATTTGGTATAGATATAAATAAGTTATTGCTGGGCGTGGACTTCATACAAAAAAAAATCCAACTAGTGTCCATACAACCCACATTAATTCAGCGTGGTAAGTAAGTCCTTGCCCCTTTTAGTTGTAGAGGGTGGTCTAAAGCCAGCCGTGGGTCAAAAATTAGCTAATTTAGATATGAAGCAAAAGATTTACTTACGACACGATACAAAATTCTATTGACGCATCAATGTTCTCTGAAGTCAACAAACAATCATTGAAATTCCCATAGAAACAGGATATTTTGTATCTAGCCTACAGATTGGGCTGTTACATCGCATAAGGAAAGCTCAGGGCTATATAAGGAGCGAGTGTGGCTCCATCGATCGGGCGTGGGTGAGCGCGCCTGCTCGCTGTGACTCCGTGTCTCAGTATTATTATTACTTTTGCTGAAGAATACAGCAATATGGATTTTATTACCCTTCATACTTATCTTTATATAATCCTTATTATATAAAACGAAGTTACGTCTGTCTCAAATCTACTGAACAAGAATAAGGTTACGCAATTTGTTAATTTTAAGAGTAAATTGTTTGATGATGATAATTATTCTGCTTTAATTGAAGCGTAAAATTGATTTAGGTGACATTATTAGGGTTCAATGGGGCGCTAATTGCGAAATTTTATGGCGGTAGGGCTTGACCGAAAAATAATAAAGTGCAAAAATCGCTGAGTCGAAGTTTGCATAGGAATCATCCCCCATAGAGGTCCCCGAAGAGATAAACAGGTTTATTTCAACGTAAACGTTTTGCCTAATATTTTGATGCACGTCATAAGGATAGTAACTGCAAAATTACGTATTTATCTAGCCCGCCCATGTGCTCCCGCAAATTATGTATCAGGTATTGAGTAACAATAAATAAATAAATACGCCCAACAGTCGCATACATAGTTCTGACGCCATACTTAGATACAAGTCTTGTGTCGTGGCTATCAGAAACTACGAGAGATTTTGCAGTCAACGTAAAAACAAATATTTGTTGTCAGTGGTTAGCGCCGTTTCGGAATATGTTATTGGAGTTTTGTGTGTGGAGTTTATCTTTACTTAATTTCTGGAAGTTTTTTAACTTACTTAGCTGCGGTAGCGATAACTTTTCCGGACATACTATAAATATTCGATCTCCATCTTGAAAGTTAAGTTGGTTCTAAAAACTTATAAATTTCGTTCAACTTTTTATAAAACACCATATTAAGATCACCCACGAAAACATCAACTATTTTCGTCTTTAATGATAGATGGTTAACCAAATTCACCAAACATTAATCTAAATTGAAACAGCCAAGCGTAGGCAGAGAGATCTGGTAAGTTTTGTTATGTGTGCATATTTGTACGAGTATAAACTTAACTTATTGTTAGTTATTTAAACTGTGTATTTTTTACTTGTTAATGGGTTCGGTCGGCTAGTTGGTTGGCATATATTAGCCCTGGCGATTGAGAGGTCCCGGATTCCCGGAGCATTCAAAGTAATGTTAAGATTTTCTGTCAAGAAATTCTCAACAGCTCTCTTCTTATTGGAGAAAAATAATTAGAAGAGTAATAATGTTGAAATATGTTAGAATCAGCGTGTTTAGTTACGGAAGATTCATTAATCATTTATCATCAGCCCATATACGTCCCACTACTGGGCACGGGCCTCCTCTACAGCTGAGGGGATTTAGGCCTGAAGCCTTTTACGCGCGCGGAACCTGCACGATGTTTTCCTGCACCGTTAAAGTACGTGTTAATTAATTATAAGAATACATAACTTTTTATCCGCTTAATAAGCCCAAAAGCCCAGTTTGCCTTACAAAATTTCGAATAATAATCTTTAAGCTTTAAATCTTTATTTAACAAAAGCAATTTGACATATAAATGAGAATATCCTGGCCCCACAATAAACAATTATAAACTAGACATTACATAATTAACGTGTAACGCTTTTGGGCTTCTATAGAAGTACCGCCACTGTTAGTAACACAAGACTCAGAAACGGTCGTATCGATTGTAAAGTGACACCGAGCCCTATTCGGGGGTGAGTCAGCGGATGACGTCACCGGCGCACCCCTCGCCTGTTCGGGGCTCGAATTTAATTTGGTTAATACACAGGGGTGGTCAGACGAGAAATGCATTCAGCTATAAAGGTTTTAGTAGTATTAAAAATATTCCACAATTCTTATAGCGGTTAGTTACAACAGTCTTCAAACCAAAAACCCAATAGCGATTTGCCCGACCCGAGTATCGAACCTTGTGAAACGACACATTCTTGTACCGCAAGACCTAGAGGTATTCATATATAATACTTCCTCATATTTTACTATGCTATTAGCTCTACTTATGCGTTGCTATATTGTGGTTAAAATGCGACAAATTTTCAGTTCTACATTCCTACCGAGGCTATTGCTCATATTGTATTAATTAATTTTTTAGCACGCCCTCGTTAGCGTGAGTAATAAAAATCTTTAGGGATTCACGCGTATTCCACGAATATATTATTAACATTTATATACTATTAGTGGAAACTATTTTGGACTGTGAACTATATTTTTGACTGTAATTGTTCTGTTTGTTTCCAAAATAAATAAATACCTACTTATACCTATAAATACAAATATAAATACGCCCAACAGTCACATACATAGATCTGACCCCACATTAAGATACAAGTCTTGTGTCGTGTATCAGAAACCACGAGAGACTTTTCGCTGTCACAAACACCCAGACCCGAAACAAATACTTGTGGATCACACAAACATTTGTCTCGGTGCGGGGATCGAACCCGTGGCCTCTCGTTTCGCAAGCTGGTATCTAGCCAACTGCGCCACGGGGCTGTCTCTATGTACATACATTATTCTGTTAAGGTCTGAATATTTTTTTAGTTAGTCAGAGACATTCTTCTCTAGTTATGTATTTTAAAACTGACGTAATAGCGACTAGTTGATTGCCATTTACAATCCACACTTTTATACAAAGTGCTATTGAGGATTTCTTAATGAAAGAAACAATAATTTTCCCCGTCTGGGGAATCGATCCAGAGACATCTTCGCCGCCGATAGCACATGTAGATTCGCTAATCTATATTTTTTTGTCATCATCATTAGCCCATATACGTTCCTTTACAATTGAGAGTCTTAGTAAGGCCTTAGTCAACCACGTTAGCCTAGTGCAGGTTAACGGACTACACACTTAAGAAATTCTTAAAAAATTAGGTGTGCAGGTTTTCTCACGATGTTTTCCTTCACCGTTAAAGTACGTGATAATATAATTAATTGTGAAGACAATTTTAACTTCGAAAAATCTTAGGTTTGAACCCGAGACCGCCGAGATTCTAGACCACCCGCTTAAACCTCGAGGCCATCACTACTTATATTTATTACACACTTAGAATGTTTTTTTATTCCATTCTTGCGTGTAACTTGTCTCGTCTTGTATGTTGCCGAGGGTTTGAGCCCTTCGCGCCGTTTCCTTGGGGACGGGGCCCTAGCCAACCTACAAAAGCATTTATAGTCCGGACCGTGGGATAAGATGTTTTTAACTTATTCAATGCTGGAAAAAAAATTGTCGATTCATTATTTGTTTCAAAGATTTTGGCTAGGTGGGGTGACGATATCCGCAAGGTGGCTGGCTAGAGGTTAAGCTGGGTACTCACTTAGCAGTGTAGCATGTAACGTATCAGATACAGTATCAAGGGAGTACGTAGGCTCGAGCCCGCTGCGAGCCGCTCGCGCGTGGAGCGCTGTAAGTTCGCAGTGACCCGCCGCCGCCGAGGAGGGCCGAACATCGAGCCCAGTGGCGTGCCATAGGAGAGGCCTATGTCCAGTGGACGTGAAAGAGGCTGATGATGATAATGATACACGAAGAACATGTTTTTTTAATACTTGATTGGTATAGTGCTTGCTCTGCAGTGAATTCTAGATTGATTATAATTAATCAATTGGGCAAAAATAAATCCGATCATGCTTCAAAATTGTACTATCCTTATTCTGCCCCGACAGTGTGGCGCAGTTGGCTGAACACCAGATTGCGAAACGAGAGGCCGCGGGTTCGATCTCCGCACCGGGACAAATGTTTGTGTGACCCTCAAATATTTGTTTCGGGTCTGGGTGTTTGTGAGACCGAAAAGTCTCTCGTAGTTTCTGTTAGCTACAAGACAAGACTTGTAACAGTGTGAGGTCGGAACTATGTATGTGACTGTTGTTTGTATTTATTTGTTCTAACTGAATGAGCTCAGATTGGATACAAAGTTTGTGGTCTACAAATATTTGCTCCTTGTCTCACTATTCCTGACACTAAGCAGGCCTTCAGGTGGTACTGATGAATTTAGCCCAATTTCTCCTCGTTTAATAAACAGTGTGAGTATTTTCAATGAATTATAGGAAATCTGCACACCTAAATTTTAGGAATTTCTTAGGTTGGTAGTCCGACAACCTGCACTGGGCCAGCGTGTTGGACTATGGCTTCACTCCTCTAAGTTGTAAAGGCGGCCCGTGCCCAGCATTAGGCATAGGCTAAAGATGAAAAAAATGGTTTACATAAGACGGACAAAGTCTCTCTTAGTTACTATTACATCACACAAGACTTTCTAACGTGGGGTCAGAATTATATATATACTATGTTTTTGTTAAGTGTATTTAAATGAAAATAAGTCACGATCTTAGCTTACATGAGAGTGAGATCATTTCATTCATTTACTCGGTAACCCTGGTATGAGGCCGTCAAGTAATTCAAATTATTTTCGCTACACCTACATACTTATATGTATGAAGCTTTTTTCCTCCATATGTACAAGGTTTATAAAACAACGGTTTATAAAAGTTTCCAGGTGACAACGAACACCTTAAGTCTTAAATAACTAATTAAATACACACCCCTCCCCCGCCCCCAAAGAAAATAATAAAATTGGATGTTGAAGAAAATCAGATTTTTATGTCAAAAGAAATATCTTTTTAATATAAATGTCATACGGAAATACGCCTGCGCGCGACTTTTCCCCCGTGGCAGCACAGATCTAATTTACTGAACCCCGACAAAGGCAGGAAAATTGTATCAAATAGCGAGATCCTGCCTTTTGCCGGGCCCCCCCATTAAACCACACCACTCACCAGCGACACACATAACGCACAGCATTTATATAGTTAATAAAAAAAATAAAAAAAAATAAAAAAAAAATATAAATGTCATGGGTTAGCACGTTTTTTGTCGCAAATGGAGTCAATTTAGAAGTAATTTTGGAAAATTTTAACCTTAATTCTGACTCGGTATCAAGTCGATTTCTGTATTTACTTTTTATCATGACCAAGCGTGAAAACCCACTCTCAGATAAGTATGTTAACTATGTGTCCCGCACGTGCCTGCTAGGCATCAAGTCGCCATTACGTAAATCTTGTCGCGAACCCCCTGCCGTCGAATGGCGAACCCCTAGAAACCCTGCTCTATTTGGACAGCATCTTGCTTATCATCAGGTACGGTGGTGTCACTATGTCGTGACAACCCTTAGGTATGACTGACAAAGAATACTGCATTAAATGAAGCTTTACATAACTCTGTGTAAAGTGTAAATAAATAAATAAACTTCTATAAAAAAATAGTTTGCTCGAGTCTCTGCCCCTTATTTTTAGGTTTACCTACATAAAATTTGTCCTTTAAACTAGCACAACAAACTAGTTTAGTAATTTAGGTTCCGCGACGGCAAGTTATAATTTTAAAAATGCCGATTATTTATTTTAAATTCATGGTGGAATAATTTTAAACAAAAGTAGACTGAAATTTCGCCTTAATATCATGGTTCAATTTGGATTTAGGATAAAAGTTCACTGGCTTGCTGACATTACCACACCAGACCTGATGTTAAGTATGCCGCTATTAATTTAGTACCTTAGATATAGCAGCTACAAAATGGAATGCAAATAACTTTGTCATAAAACTAATGTTTAGGGAAATATTCGCGTCTTCTGCTTGATTTTAACTTCGTCTTTTCACACATAACTTTGAAATGTCAGAGGTGTGCCTGGGGTTTGAACCCGCGACCGCCGAGATTCCCGACAACGTGCCTAAACCTCGAGGCCATCACTACTTTCTGGACAATAGCCTGGTGATTACCAATAGTAGACGAAGCATGTGTCCAGATTGGGAAGTATATGCTGATGAAACGAATAATCTACTACAAGGCCCTGTGTAAGTGTTTTGCTCGCCTCGAGAATGACTCGTATTGCGAATCAAGAATAGCTGGGTCAGCGCAGGCTGCCATATTTGGCATTGTGCATGTAATTCAAAATTGTTTTATGGAAACTTGTTGAGCCGTTTATTCATTCACCAAGTTGGTTGAATACGGATTTGTACAAGTATTTGCTAGGAAAATGCTGATTATATTACTGGCGTTGTTATGCGACAAAGTATGGAGATGAATTAAAATTTAATAAGTTACTAGCTTATTCAATAAATCTCATATAGTTATTTACCCTTGGTTCGTTAATTGCGTCTAATTTCACTAATTGTAATTGTCTTTTTTTATGGGATGGTGAAACCTGTTCAATATTTTGTCACCCGCTTTGCTGTGGAGGGAAGTGGACAACTCTTTGTTTTCCAACTCCTCCTTTATATTGTCTTTCTGATTAACTTCGTTGCGGGATTATGTCCAATTAGGTTCCCATAGTTTCGCTGAGAGGGTGAGAGGGTTTAGGCCTTAGTCCACCACGCTGGCCTAGTGCGGGTTGGCGGACTACTCACCCAAGAAATTCCTAAGAACTTTTAGGTGTGCAGGTTTTAGAGGACAGTTTTGCACCCTCCCAGTTGTAGAGGAGGCCCGTGCCCAGCAGTGGGACGTATATGGGCTGATGATGATGATGATGATGAGATTCGCTGAGCTTCATTGCTTGGCGTCAATACGGTTGATCCTGAAGCACAGGAGTTGCAGTGGCGGAAGTGTAGTGGAATAGGGTAATTAAAAAGTTACTAGCTGTTGCTCACAAGTATGCAAAACATTAGACTGCAAAGGGATAATTTTTTCGCCGTTTTTGCTACATTTTCGATTGCTGCTCCGCTCCTATTGGTCGTAGCGTGATTATATGTAGCTTATAGCCTTCCTCGATGAATAGGCTAACAGTGAAGGATTTTTTCTAACCTGACCTGAGATTCCTGAGATTAGCGCGTTCAAACAAACAAACAAACTCTTCAGCTTATAATATTGGTGTAGAAATAAATTCACTCAGAGATATTAAGTAAGTTTGCGTCAGTGCCCAGTCTCATTAATTTTGGCGTAATCATGATTGACGTTTGAATTTTAAGACTATGACATATTTAATTAACAACTACACACTTAATATTTTTTGTCGATTTTATTGTTAAAATTGATAGCTTCCGAGGCGCAGTTGGCTAAATACCAGCTTGCGAAACGAAGGCCGCGGGTTCGATCCCCGCACCGAGACAAATGTTTGTGTGATCCGCAAATATATGTTTCGGTTCTGGGTGTTTGTGAGACCGTAAAGGCTCTCGTAGTTTCTGATACCCACGACACAAGACTCGTATCTTAATGTGGGGTCAGAACTATGTATGTGACTGTTGGGTGTATTTTATATTATTTATTTCAGTCTATCGTCTCTATGTCCTATGAGCCACGTGTGCTGTTTATTTGCCTATTTTATTCAAGAAGGCATTATGAATGAAGTTCTTTCAACTTATAAATAGGCATTATGCAAACTTCGTGACCGCATTGACACAATGTTTCTAAGAATCGTTGTAACCGCAGTGGACACAGGAGAGACTCCTTGAATCAGCTAATACACAAATGTCTGAATAAACTGTGTTTGTTCGTATTATGACCAATATGTGGGTCGTAGGTAATTCTCTAAGCATTATAGCCTCATTCCATTTTTGTTATCTGCGGTTTTCTTGCCTAGACCAATAGCATGTTTAATGTTATTCCAGCGCTATTGGTCGACATAAATATTGGTAAGAAAAATGAGCGAATCAAAAACCACAGGAGTATAACGGTAGTAGAAATAAAATGATAAAAAATACACCCAAAAGTCACATATATAGTTCTGACTCCACACTAAGATACAAGTCTTGTGTCGTGGGTATCGGAAACTACGAGAGACTTTTGGGTCCCACATACACCCAGACCCGAAACAAATATTTATGGATCACACAAACATTTGTCTCGGTGCGGGGATCGAACCCGCGGCCTCTCGTTTCGCAAGCTGGTATCTAGCCAACTGCGCCACGGGGCTGTCAAATACATTACACCCAGGCCCGAAACAAATGTTTGGGGATCACAAACAAAAAATGTTTCACAAGGTGGTGTTTAGCCAACTGCGCCACTGGACTGTCTTATTGCTAGTTAAGAGATCAATTCGTAAAATGGACTTTTGTAAAGCCTGGTTATGGACATATTGGATGAAAGTATAAATAATAAATAAATAAATAAATACACCCAACAGTCACATACATAGTTCTGACTCCACACTAAGATACAAGTCTTGTGTCGTGTGTATCGGAAACTACGAGAGACTTTTGGGTTCCACATACACCCAGACCCGAAACAAATGTTTGGGGATCACAAACAAAAAATGTTTCCCAAGGTGGTGTTTAGCCAACTGCGCCACTGGACTGTCAAATTGCTAGTTAAGAAATCAATTCGTAAAATGGACTTTTGTAAAGCCTGGTTATGGACATATTGGATGAAAATATTTTTTTCTTATATCAGTTTCACGCTGCTAAAACTATATTAAGTTGTTAAATCCTCTTCATTATGATTATGGTTTAAAATATTGTCCTTAATCTATAACTAATCGTGAAATATTTCGCGTATGCCAATTCCAAACATTATGGAGCACCGTTAGAAAACCATAGAGCGATTGGGTCAACAACCTGCCGCTACGGATTTGAGCTCTCTACTAATAAATAATTCTCAATATGGAATGGCTTTTAATGAACAAATCGCTGTGAATCATAAAAAAAAATTGTGTCTCCTAATTTCTTAATTTAAAATCGAGGCACGTGTTTTAGATTTAAAGAAATTAAGCCGCATAAAAAACAAATGAAAGTTGTATTTTTTTTGCTTGTTGAAGTTGTTGAATGAAGGCTTGTTGTTGTCACCGAACTAATAGCAAATATGGCGCCCACGCTCATTACACCGGTTTTGGAACTTGGATCTCTACCAAGTACCTACCTTAAATATTTCCGATTGAATCTACAGATTTGAGGAACGTCCACGTCGGAATATGTGACAGGCCACAGTAATAAAAAAAAATAGCGTTGTAATTAATCAAAAAAGTCGTGATGACCTCGAGGTTTAGGCGGTCGAGAATCTCGACGGTCGCGGGTCCAAACCCCAGGCATACACATCTAACTTTTCGAAGTTATGTGTGTATTCACAAAGAATTATCACGTACTTTAACGGCGAAGGAAAACATCGTGATGAAACCTGCACACCTGAAAGTTCTTAGGAATTTATTAGGTGTCATTACATTCATTGATGATGAATCATCATCAATGAATGAATGTAATTAATCATAAATGTAATAAGAAAAGAAGCAAAGGAAGCTTTACCGTACAGACCGATTACAGTAAAACAAAATAATTATTCAATACCTTTTATCATGATAAAACCCTATTAAACAGGTAATTTAATACCATTTCATGCCCCCGGGTATTAGGGGTACGGTTGAATGGTTGAAACTAGCCCAAACACGTGTCAAATGTCGCAATACTGTTATGTAAGAGCGAACCAAACCTGTTTTTATATTATGAAAATTACGTTTTTTTTTTTTTATAATTGTAATTGAAAGATAGGTTATAATATTCTTGTATTAATGCTCTACGTGACTAAAAACTTACTATGTCATAATTATTTCTATATACTGGAAGGAGTCCATTTAATGAAATTGAATTAAAGTGACTAATAAACTTGATTGACCACAACACATTTTTATGGTATACAATACACACTCACGGTTTTAAGCCCGAAGGGTTGGGCAGAGTTGTATTTCTACAAATACGTTTCACCACCAATGCTTTTAGGCTCACGATGTACCTATATTTAAACCAATTTTAGTTAAAAGTAAAATTAAAGAGTAGTTTTAGGATACCATGTTAGTATTGAGAATTATATATGTAAATAAAAAAACACAAAAAAACTTTATTCGACTCAGGAATCGAACAGCGATCTCTATGTAGTACAAGGCAATTTAAGCCACAGGACATATAAGATACATTTTCAGACTTTACGATTATTACTTAAATTTTTATTTAAACAAAGTTTTCCGCAATTCCAATATTTTTATTATAATCATAATTAGATAAAATATTTAGCTTGCAGAACTTACATTTTTATTAGTAAGACCAAAAAATATTAAAAGCTCATTTTTCAAGTACGTCATAATATATTATGAATAGGTATAGGAAAGACCTCTATAGGTGTATAGGTAATTAAGTATACTGCCTGGTGATTTAACTTACAATAACATTTTTTTCTGTAGAATTTATCCTTATTTGAATAATATATGACATTGAGCGCTTATTTTGTTTTCGTTTTAATATCTGACTCATCTCTGAAGAACCAGATTTAAATAAAAAAAACTAGGGCGTATGACAATACCGAGATACAAAAAGTAACGAAAAATGTTTAATGTGTAAAATAATCTCGATAGTTGTCATTACATAATCCTAGTTTGAATCGAAATACGTGGCCGCCCGTAAACCCAAAATGTCTAGCCCACCAGGCCGACAACTAAATGAAATCATCGACTATCAATCAAATGAAAAACTCACTCAGCCTTCACCAAAACAGAGACAAAAAAACATAATTCCGTAATATTACAAAGTATTGTATGCGGACGGAAATTATTCGAAGTAACTTGCACCGTATTGATTTTTTTCATATACGCATACAGCAGCGCCACACCCAACCGCAAACGTAACTTTGCCGCAGCGCTACTTGTAATAAATGACAACATCCATGTATAGAAATGTGGAATCAGTCCATTTGGGTAGAGTGATAAGCCTCCCGTATTGCAGTGAAGTTAGCGACACGCTAACGGCGCGGACCAATCAGAGCGCTCGACTCGGACGCTGCGCGGAGGCGAGTTGTGCCTCAAAAATCCCCACCGGGCCGGCCGGCGGATCAAACCATCGAGCAGTGTTGTGCGAGAGTCGCGTATAGTGATAAGTAACTTATTTTACAATTTTTAATAAATCAACATGAGGGAAATCGTACATATCCAGGCCGGCCAATGCGGCAACCAGATTGGAGCAAAGGTAAGTTTATCGTACAGCCAACTAGTGCCTACATTGCAACGATTTCTGGAATTTGCTAGATAAAAGGTTGACCGGCGTTCGCATTGTCAATTTTCTGTGGAATTATCACATAAAATAAGTATATACGCGTCGTGTTGCATTACTCCTTTCCTTTCAAACCAAGAATATTTAAAACCATAATATGTCACGCATGACAGCTCAGGGGGTGGGGGTTGTCACACCCTGAATACGCATGCCCCGGTTTATGTTGACTTGTTTACTGTTTTACCGAGAAATATCCTTTAAAGGCATGTACATCATGTCCGAAAATGGATAATGTCGTAATGACTCATTTATCTTATGTCACACCGTCGACTGTGTGGCACAATTTCATTGGTCCATTACCTACGTTTTGTTGTCAAGGACTGTGTTGTGAATACTCGTAATACCCAAAACCAGTTTAGAATCGGATGTTACACGTACTAATTTTCTTGTTTTGACAGTTGTTAGCGTTATTTTTTTAATGACAGCGGCCGGCTGCGTTAGATCACCGAATACACAGCTTTACCGCTTTCTTGTTGGAATTTCACACATCCGTATAAAGCTGTTTGAGTTTTACATTTATTTACGAATAAAAACATAAAGATTACTATAATATTAAAGATATATTTAAACTAGGCGCCTTCTTAACTATTAAGCTATTTGACATTAGTAGGAATAATCAATTAGAACATGAAATTAGGCCAGTATTGCGGATACGTACTTCAGAAGTAGAAAAATCTCAAGCTCTAACCAAGCTGTTTCTTTCAACGCAACATTGTAATAGACTACTTTTTACGATCTATTGAAGAAGGACTGCACAATGTTAATGTATGCAAATACAAATTAAAAATCAGTTAACGATCTCGCAAAATGAGCGCAATTATATACTATCCTATCAAATCTAGCGGGTGAAAATGGCCGATGTCGGTGGTGCATGAATAGCATGCAATGTACTTGCATCCGCTCACCTGTCCCGGTCTTATCTGCATATAATATCATGGCACTTTCTAAACTGCACACTTACATACTCTAAAACTTCTTTATAAAGGAGAGCTGGATATTGGTCCCTCAGCCCGGATGGGTACCAAAACCAATCAAGAATATTCGACATTATAGATTGATGACGGTACTATAAATACATGAATAAGGAAATAGACAAAATTAGAATAACTTGGAATACACCTATTTTCATTATATGATTAAATAAATCGTAAAAGTTTGATTAACAAACGAACATCAAACACGATGTTAACTCGCCAATCAGCTGTTTACTGGCACATTAGTCAGCAAAAAAGTGACCGCTATTTGATTAAAAGTAGGTCATTGCTTTCAATTGATTATAAGGAATAATAAATGCAATTATGCACTCAAAAACGAAGTAATACGATTTTAAGAAAATAGTCAGATTAATTCGACTAGAAAACATGATAATGTTTCACATGAAGCTGCAATATTCGGATGCCTTAGTCTAGGTGAATTTCTCAAAGAATAGTTTTGTTTTCGCCAACCATTCCTTCTGTTGCTAAGCAAAGATTTAATGTAAATGAAAAGCGCAAGGCGCCGTGTCGTACGTGAATCTCTTATACATTATCTCATTAAAAAGTTCATTCAACCTATGCGATTAGGATGAGGTTGGAAAATAAAGCTAAAGAAGAATTTGTTTGTAGACTTCTCCATGATAAAAAAGGCAATGTCAAGCATAGATTATAAAATGACATACAATGAAAAGGACACGAGTTATACCATGAAGTCATAAAGTACTAAAAATAAACATGACGTAATCAAATTTTAAAAACATCAGACTATGACGACCTTAAGTGAAGGTCTTCGGGTTATATCTTTTATATTATGAAAAAAATATTTTGTAAAATCACCTGTTCGGTGGGATAGCTACAGATTAAATATGGTAAAAGTAAAATTGTATAACAGCTATTTATCATGTTTATGTAAGACTTGTTTATATTTGAATTGTACAATAGCCCCAGATAAGATCATCACTTTTGTCAATTTTAAATAAAACTTGTATAACAACAAATCAATTATTAAATAATGTACTTTCAAATAGGACCGTAGATAGCTTAGAGAAACTTAAGTAACTTGGATGAATACAAAGATATTAAAGGTTTTAATTAAAAATATTTATCTATGTTTTGTGAATAATTTAGGAGTAAAAAGTATTTAAGCACTTAATACTTTAGTTTGAGGACAAAAAATTAATAACGAATTCAAACTAATCGAATTTATTCAAAAGTAAGTAAGAATAGTCATAAAAATTAAAAAGAAAAAACAGAGACGATATCAAACTAGTTTGAAACAATTTTTTTAATAACTACAAATAAATCCAGGCTTGTTAGTGCTCTGTCATGCAAAAAATCTGTGGCACAGATTGAAAATTAATGAATGATTACTTTTTATACGCTTACGGCTAGCAAAAAAGACGAACGATCAAATAATCGAATTCTTTTCTACGCTTCTTCACCGTGAGAAAACTGCAACAAATGTAGGCTAAGATTTTAAACGGCTTGATATTTCCTATGAAATCGGATCGGTTTTTTAACTTTAATAAAAGATTTGCTCGTGATTTCAATCGAGCTATCTTCATATTTATTTAGATAAAAACAATCTAGTTAATAACATTAAAGTAAAATTACTAGAATCATAACTTATATATTATATTAATTTTATTATATTTGTAGCAGTCATATCTGTGACAATCTTCTAATCAATTCTACTCACTTGGAGCCTTCAATCATGGCTACAGAACCGATAAAAAATCCTTTGAATTGCTATTTATAAACTCATTTTATGCATCTTCGAAACATTTCCAAAAATATACCATCAAAAAACATGACTATCGAGTTTCTTAAAAAGAAAATGATAATAGAGCCACGCACAGATCGTTTATGTTACACAATGAATCAGCCAGGAATTTGGTTGCACAGATTTTGAAGTATTTTTTTTATTACGTAGTAAAAAATGCCATTACTACTTTCTTTGTAATACTCGTAATACATTAGAGTTAGTCAATTATGTTACATTTTCGCTTCATCAATTTCTGCCATAACTTTTTGCGGTCTGTTCTTGATTAAGTTATTAAGACTTTTTTCACATTTTTACCGTATGCTTTCATTTGAGACATTAATGTTACGACGGTTATTAAAAACAATGTTTCTATATGTTATTAATCGTTTCCGCAATATTTGGGAACATCAATTCTGAAAGGTGGAAAGCGTAGACTGTCGTTATGGTTAACAAAACTATTCAGAAATATTTCTTGATTGAATCATTGTTCGTGTAATTGGTTTTACTTATTCAGTACTTTAGTAATGTTTAATGACGTAGCTAGAAGTGATCAATAATTAATCATTGTTTTATTCTTCGATGGGCATCGCCTGAGCAAGTTTTATAAATATCATGACAGTTAGTTCTATATCATGAATTTCACAATAATTAACGCATAATAAGTTCATTGATCTCAAAATAGGCGCAATACGAACTGCATGATCTCGACTTTCTCCGTCGTGAGTGAAGTCCATAGAATACGAGTTAATTTTACGACCTTTGCGAGTTTCGGAACCATTTGTCTGGTAATGTCACGCGAAGTTGCCTGCCAACTAAATACCAGTTAGAAAATATCAGTACGTTGTATCCTTTATGCGAAGCGTAAACAATCATTTTAAAGGTCGTCTGACGAGGACTGTGTTCTGTCGTTTGTTTAGAATATATCCATTGCCTACCGCTGTAGCTTTGGTAAAATATTTAGTGAAATAAATAATTATAGATTTTTTGGTAAGCGATGTCAATTAAATGATGTGCAGGTTTTAATACTCAATTAAACGCAGAAGATCTTAGATACGTAAACAGTTATAGTACAAGAAAACAATCTTGCACAGATCTAAATTAACCCTCACTTCATTATAATAACTTTTTGTTTAACAACCGCTTAATTCTTTAAAGCGACGTGATTCCATTAACGCACCTGTCAAACGCTTATCACAATGACGTTTGTAAAATCTGTAAAAATGATTTTTAATAAGACAAAAAGTGAAAGGCGGGAAAGGCACATTTCATCGTAACTGGATAACTAAAGAAAGTGCCGTGTGAATAGAGAATGGAACGATTGTAAATGTGAAACCATGGCTACCTGTACTTGCAAATTTCTCTTACCTAGTGCTTACGCCCCGGTTCCGATATCTAACATAAATATATATGTACCTTATTGAGGTTACAACTTTTTAAATATAGATTAAGCCCTTTGGGTCATTTAACCTCATTTGATTCTTTCCCCTGCTTCTATGACAATTTAAGTGTACCTATCATGCATTTTAATTGTCTCGGATTTTCATGTTCTAAAAGTTTCGTCTAGCTTTTGTAATTAAACTGTGATAGCAATTAAATTAGGTACTTATTATAACATTATTAAGATTCTGAAATATTAAATTAAGAAATAAAAAGAATGTACACGATTTTTTGCCCTAGATATATTGAAATAATTGTAGCAACGTTTACGTTTCGTAACTATTAAAAATTTCATATTTTTTCGTCATGGTCCACTTTCTAACTTGGTACGTAGATTGATACAAATAAATTGCAATTGGTGTTAATTACACCTCTAGGTTATCTAAATTATATTTTTGTATCGATTAAGAGTTCAATAAGCCGTACATGAAACAAAATTGTATACACTCCTTTCAAATCGATTGAGATGGTATCAGAAAGTAACTTGCGCCAGACATGCTTTCAAAAGTATTTATTTTAGTTAAAGCATTGAGTCGATTCACCATCGATAAAACGAAGCTTTGTTTAAGTGAAATGAATCATGGTTTTAAAATGGTGAAGTTGTTGAGTGCACTGGATGGTATGGCGCGATCACTATTTTTAACCGGCCATCGACCGTCTGCCCGTACGTTGAACCGTACACTAATAGCAAACTGTGATAAGATACGTCTGGGCGGGTTTTGTATAGCTAAGGGCTGATTGGGTTTGAGCGAAGCTAAATTGTTTTTAAACGTTATCAAAGTAAGTGATAACACCGAATAACAACAAGAGGCTCCATTTGTGTTTGAAATTCGTCATCAACAATGGTTCTATAACAAAACTGTAGTCGATAATATCATAATAGGTACTACATAAATCGATCGATTTAATTAAATAGTTTATTTTTTACTACAAATCCAAATTTAAATGTTAATCTATGAAGCTATTAAGTTACAAATACCCAACAAAACGAATAGGCCACGTAATATTTTTCGTAGAAACAGCGGTCTACGTGTATTGCCTTATATGTACACGGCTGTCAAACACCTACTGAGAGAATGACATCATCGTACCGTGCAAGGACTTCATTACGTAATTGTTTTTAAATTGAGGTACAAACAGGTCGTCGATACAGTCAATAGCGGTTATATATTTGCAGATAAACTTGCTGAAGACTCTAGGTACTTAACTTGTATGACGCGTATGCATCGTAGTTATACTATCACAATAGTATATTCTTAATCAACAATTGTTCTTTAAATCACTTTAAACGAATGACGTAGCACAGTCTCTGTCGTGATCATGAATTTCACACGATTGTTACATAAAAAAACGAGAAATTCGGACCATATGGCGCACGAGTATGTACACAAATTGAATGGTAATTTGCGAAATAAACTCGACTTTTATGGATGGATAAACCGAATATGGGATGGACGTGGGCGGCGCCATTACGCTCAGCTGTCGACTTTTGTTGCGCAACGTCGCCGAGGCAACGACTCGACATGAAATATGGATCCTGTCTGCGTGACGGCTCATTGGCTTTTATTATAATTTGAATAGGATGAATGCAATGAACTTTCCAACCTTACGCCTACAGACCGGTTAGATAGCAAACTCCAGACATCGTTAAGCTTTCTTAAAGGCATTTAAATAAAATAAAATAAAAAAAAACACCCAACAGTCACATACATAGTTCTGATCCCACACTAAGATACAATTCTTGTGTCGTGGGTATCAGAAACTACGAGAGACTTCTCGGTCTCACATACACCCAGACCCGAAACAAATATTTGTGGATCACACAAACATTTGTCTCGATGCGGGGATCGAACCCGCGGCCTCTCGTTTCGCAAGCTGGTGTCTAGCCAACTGCGCCACGGGGCTGTCAAATTCTCGTGAACTTTACGATGTTTTCGTGTATCTAATGATAATTGTACTTGTTGTAGTTCTGGGAGATCATCTCCGACGAGCACGGCATCGACCCCACCGGTGCCTACCACGGCGACTCGGACCTGCAGCTTGAGCGCATCAACGTTTACTACAATGAGGCCTCCGGCGGCAAGTACGTGCCCCGCGCCATCCTCGTGGACCTCGAGCCCGGCACCATGGACTCTGTCCGCTCTGGACCTTTCGGACAGATCTTCCGTCCGGACAACTTCGTCTTCGGACAGTCCGGCGCCGGCAACAACTGGGCCAAGGGACACTACACAGAGGGCGCTGAGCTCGTGGATTCAGTTCTTGACGTAGTACGCAAAGAATCCGAATCATGCGATTGCCTACAGGGCTTCCAGCTCACACACTCCCTTGGCGGTGGTACCGGCTCCGGTATGGGCACTCTTCTCATCTCAAAGATCCGCGAGGAGTACCCCGACAGAATCATGAACACATACTCAGTCGTCCCCTCACCCAAAGTATCAGACACAGTCGTTGAACCCTACAACGCGACTCTCTCAGTTCACCAGCTCGTAGAAAACACAGACGAAACATACTGCATCGACAACGAGGCTTTATATGACATCTGCTTCCGCACGCTCAAACTGTCCACTCCCACCTATGGTGATCTCAACCACTTGGTATCCCTCACAATGTCTGGTGTCACCACCTGCCTCAGGTTCCCTGGTCAGTTGAACGCTGATCTCCGTAAACTGGCCGTCAACATGGTTCCCTTCCCCCGTCTCCACTTCTTCATGCCCGGTTTCGCTCCTCTCACATCCCGCGGAAGCAGACAATACCGCGCGCTCACCGTGCCCGAGCTCACGCAACAGATGTTCGACGCCAAGAACATGATGGCGGCGTGCGACCCGCGCCACGGCCGCTACCTCACCGTCGCCGCCATCTTCCGCGGCCGCATGTCCATGAAGGAGGTAGACGAGCAGATGCTCAACATCCAGAACAAGAACTCGTCGTACTTCGTGGAATGGATCCCCAACAACGTGAAGACCGCCGTGTGCGACATCCCCCCGCGCGGCCTCAAGATGGCGGCCACGTTCATCGGCAACTCGACCGCGATCCAAGAGCTGTTCAAGCGCATCTCGGAGCAGTTCACCGCCATGTTCAGGCGCAAGGCTTTCTTGCATTGGTACACTGGCGAGGGCATGGACGAGATGGAGTTCACCGAGGCCGAGAGCAACATGAACGACTTGGTGTCCGAGTACCAGCAGTACCAGGAGGCCACCGCCGACGAGGACGCCGAGTTCGACGAGGAGCAGGAGCAGGAGATCGAAGACCACCACTAGATGGGCGCAGGGCCTCGCCCGCAACTTAGTACATGCCATTAAAATAAGAGTTACTTTTCGTTCGAGTAACATTGTTGAATCCCGTACTGTGTCACGAGACATGCTTCCTAACGTCTTAACAGATCGCACGACTAAACTACTGCCGTTTATTATCGTACAATGTACATTCCGCGCTATTCCACGCCTCGTCGAGAGCAAGATCTGAACATTTACAAAGGCTGAACTAATATAGACAATCTTTATGTACGAATAAAGTATGAAAGTCTCCACGTGTGGCCAAACGTGAATATGTGACGGCTTCAGTAACCGAAGTTCTTTTTTTATGATCGATTAAAATTGTTTTGAACAATAATTTAATGTATATAATAAATATTTTTTATTTATAACACTCTATTTTCTTTACCTATCTACGCCAAGGAAACACAACACAAATCGATTAATTACTTTAATTTCTCGAAGTAGGTTATCAAACAATTGATTACATTTAAATGCAACTTTATCTGCAACAAGAATATTATCACAATATATATTATAAATACAGTATACATGGACATAACAAAAATAGAAATTATGTCATATCCAGTTACCTTGAACACTATCTAATCGGAACAGTATAGACATACGGATTTCATTGCACTTTTTACGTAAGCTTCGATAACATTTCATGACATTCAAAACAGGTAACAAGATAATATCAAAAACTTAGCGGAATAATGCATTTATACCAGTCCAACAAGTAATTCTGAATTAATTATAATGGAGTGAATAGGTAATATACAAATATTACATAAAACCTTCGAAGTAGAATAAGTGGGATAATTTAATAACGTAATACAAATAAATAAATTGAAACAAAAAACAAAACAGTAGTATCACAATAGAATTTCGACAAGTTACTGAAAACTCGAAATAACCTGCAAATTTGACTAATTGAGCTAAATACTGTTGTAAAAAGTAACAACACCATTACAGTTTTGTGCATGCATGACATCACGGCAGAAAAACATTTCAAAAACTTCATACACACAGCATTGTCATACATAGTAAATGAAGGAAGACCTCGGAACAAATCACTTATTATTTCAAAGCAACAATACTTAAACTGATTTACTAAGCAAAAGTCTTAGCCACGCACCTGACATCATTCTCCTTGGCTAAAAATAGCATTGCACTTACACCGACCAGCGGATAGACCCCCGTCGGGTCCCGTTATGACCTCTATTTGGTCATTATTGTGCGAGAACGGGGTGGCGCGACGGTCACCTTGCGCTGGTCGATGATAACTGCATGATGTCATGCATAAATACAAGCGTGTGTCATGACAATTTGAAATATATAGATCATGATGCAGTTGTATGGAATTGTAGCTTGATGACACGCTGAGGTAATTTTTTTGTTTAGTTAAAAACCTAGTTTAGGTATAGGTTAGCTTAGGAATGTTTTTGTAATTATGATATCACTTCATTTTTATCTTAACAATATTCAATTATAAGTAGGTACCTACTATTCAAATTCAAAAATGCTATAATTCAAAAATTATAGCAGTGATGGCCTCGAGGTTTAGGTGCGCGGTCGAGAATTTCGGCGATCGCAGGTTCAAACCCCAGGCACACACCTCTGACTTTTCGAAGTTATGTGTGTATTCATAATGAATTATCACTAGCTTTAACGGTGAAAGAAAACATCGTGATAAAACCTGCACACCTAAAAGTTCTTAGGAATTTCTTAGGTGTGTAGTCCGCCAACCCGCACTAGGCCAGCGTGGTGGAATAAGGCCTAAACCCTCTCAGTTGTAGAGGAGGCTCGTTCCCAGCAGTGGGACGTATTTGGGCTGATGATGATGATGACTATTCAAAACAAAATTTTATATTGCCTTAAATATTAACAGAATGCGTGCAAATAAATACCCAAAATGGGCGGGAGAAACTTGTTCTATTTATCTATGGTCAAAATAAGTAAAAAAGGTTGTTAAAATTATTCATTCTGCCAGCACAAAATTTAACAAAAAAACAATTGCCTAAGCAACGTTATGTTAAATGTTTACAAATTCATATACATATTTTAGTGTCTTATTAGTTATTGATAAATACCATAAGTCGTGATGGCCTCGAGGTTTGGGCACGCGGTCGAGAATCTCGACGTTCGCGGGTTCAAACCCCAGGCACACACCTCTGACTTTTCGAAGTCATGTGTGTATTCACAATGAATTATCACGTACTTTAACGGTGAAGGAAAACATCGTGATGAAACCTGCACACCTAAAAAAGTTCTTAGGAATTTCTTAGGTGTGTAGTCTGCCAACCCGCACTAGGCCAGCGTGGTGGACTAAGGCCTAAACCCTCTCAATGGTAGAGGAGGCCCGTGCCCAGCAGTGGGACGTATATGGGCTGATGATGATGATGATGATGATGATAATATTTAATAGAAATAGAAATCAACACGGATTCCAGTAATAAATTCTGAAAATAACCTTGTGTTGTTATTGTTCCTGTCCTTGTTATTCACCTCTGCATAAAATCATTACCAAAATTACAGAAGTAGGACATTTCGATCCTAAAAACTGAACCTCTTGGACCAATAAGACTCAGAGACAACTAACATTAAGTTTTGCACAGTATTTTGTTTGTTAAAAAAAATTGTGTTAGTCCATTAATTTTAGGAAAACATTCTAACAACCAAAAAGTATAAAATAGTATTTGAAACTGGGTCGACCACTTTTATTAAAAAAATTAATTACTTTGATATACTTTTAAAAGAGGTTTTATTTGCTGCCAGGCTCAAATTTTAAAAATTTTACCTATTGTTCGCATGAACCAGAGACAATTTATTATTAAATCTAAAATTAAAATGCATGCATAATTTAACCTTGACACAGAACGTGTTATTGGCAATAACTGTGAACGTACATATGACGTGTGGTCAGATAAACAAATTATTCACGAGTCCGCAGAACGAGTATGTCATCGATGCTCACTCGAGAGTCGAAATACGCGCTAATTATGTTTCTAATAAAACACGCCATATGTCCGCCAGCCGGCACTGTGCCACCGCGGCTTAAGGCCTAAAGACTAAACCCTCTCAGTTGTAGAGGAGGTCCGTGCCTAGCAGTGGGACATTTGGCTGATGATGAATACACGCATATACTTAAAGTAATTTAGCAATATCTATTTAAAATGGTGAAGGAAAACATCATGAGGAAACTTGCACACCTAAAAATTCTTGACAAGGAATTAGCTCAACGTGGACTAAGATCTAAGCCTTGGCCCCAACAAAAATCCACCAGACAGAAAAAGGGACCAAGCTTATAATCCCAGACAGACTCCGTTCTGCCACTAAGAATTGCCGCTTTTGGCTTTATCCCACCACACACCTGCCACTGTAACTCCTGTGCTCCAGGAGCATCAGCACGCACAGTATTGATGCCCAGCACTGAAGCACAGCAAATCTAAAGGAATTAGTCTTGAACCCGCAAAGAAATCAATCAGCAGGAGATAGAGGAGTCGGAGAAGAATTTCCTTACGGAAAATTCTAACATCATGACGTATGCATTTCTTATCAATCTTCTCACATTACCGTCTGAACTGTGGTTTACCTGTCATTATCGGTGCTACAAAGTACAGGTAAATGCTATTATTATAACAAGCTGTTATGAATTTGCCACGTGCACTATGGCACGTAAAGGTGGAGTCACCATATCTTGGAGATAAAGATGAACTTTGTCGCATTGTGATAACATTTATTGTGTAAACGCCTTTCATATCTATCAAATGTAATAAATGAATGTGACCTCTACATGATGGTGGAAAGTTGGGAAATCTGAAATCCGATGGTCTGGGGTTCGTACCCAGAGTACCCTACTATTCTATAAAGGCACTTAATGTAACGCATCTAATAAGTATGTATAATACATAATTACATACATCACTTCACGCCTGTATTACCCGAAGGGGTAGGCAGTGGTACATTTCTTCACCCATATTTCGCCAATTATGTTTTCGTCTCACGTAATAGGGGGCGAACCTATTGCCGTTTTTCGGGCACATTTCCAGACTCCGTGCTGCTACTGAGAATTTCCTAATGGAAAACCCAATAACACTGCCCGACCCGGGACCTCTAAATGGCACGGCACAGACTTGACAGACACCCTTTCTTAATTCCAATCCAATCCATCAGCCAATAGAAGTCCACTGCTGGACATATCCACAGGGACCTGTTGGAAGTAGCCTATCTTAATTAGTGCAATTAAATACAGTCATCATAATCATCATCATCATCATCAGCCCAGACACGTCCCACTGCTGGGCACGGGCCTCCTCTACAACTGAGAGGGTTTAGGCCTTAGTCCACCACGCTGGCCTAGTGCGGGTTGGCGGACTACACACCTAAGAAATTTTAGGTGTGCAGGTTTTATCACGATGATTTCCTTCACCGTTAAAGCAAGTGATAATTCATTGTGAATACACACATAACTTCGAAAAGTCAGAGGTGTGTGCCTGGGGTTTGAACCTGCGACCGCCGAAATTTTCGACCGCGCGCCTAAACCTCGAGGCTATCACTGCTTAATTAAATAGAGTAACTTAAGATTTTTTCCCTAATTGACATCATCTAATTTCTCAATAGGTGATTATGTGACTTCGATGTTTATAAATAAATTTTTAAACACAATCAGTACTTAGATTACTATCGGTACTCTAAAATATGACTAAAATCCTTCAACACTTTAAGTACCATTAAAACTTATTATTGAGTACAATAATACTCGTAACAAACTTCTTTAAGTATTCTTGATATGTATGTCATTAAACAGGTAAATGCTATAATACCCGTGGCCCCAAAAGGGTAAGTAAAAGTACATTATCACACCAACATTTCGCCATGCATTTTGCTCTAGCCCTACCACTCTCTAAAGTACCATATATCTGGCATTGCCACGTATTTCCGACTGACTTTAAATAAAACGATTCAATTTCTCTGTCGATTGGCTTCTGAAGTCAGAGAAAACGATGCGAAAATTCGTATTTGAGAATTGTTTTTGCAACTATCATAACTATTTGAAAAACCCTTAAAAAAAGAATGGCGGTAAGGTAGACCTCCACAAAATTGTTTTTTGTATGTAATTGCAACCCTCTTAATGTTAGAAGAGGCCCGTGCCCAGCAGTGGGACATATATGGGCTGATTATGATGATGATGATGTAATTGCATGTGTATATTCATTCAAGCCTGTATTCCCAAGAGTTGTATTTCTGTAATCTACTTTTGTAATAATGGCCTCGAGGCTTAGGCGCGCAATCGGGTTTTTAAATTTTTGCGATTTTTAAATCGCGGCGGTTGCAGGTTCAAACCCTGGCACGCACCTGACTTTTCGAAGTTCCGAGTGTATTTACAATGAATTATCACGTACTTTAACGCTTAAAGAAAATATCATAAGAAAACCTGCAAACCTAAAAGGCCTAACCCCACTCAGTTGTAGAGGAGTGCCCAGCGGTTGGACGTACATATGTGGGCTGATGATGGACTCTACGTTTCAGCAACTATTACAAGTGACAAGTAATAAGGGACGAGTCTAATATGTATAGGCATATATTCTGACTCCGTGCTGCTACAAAGTATTACCTAATGGAAAAATGTGACTCTTATCCTGACTGCATATTCCTTGCCAATACCTTTCAGTCGAACACTCATACGGAAGGGCTAACAAGGCAATGTAATAATCGTTTTAATATTCTAAATGCTGTTTACCATGCAGTGTATAATATTACTATTATGTCACTGCCACCCCCTCAAAGTGTAGGCGTGTTGGAAAGCATTTTAGACAAGGTGAGTTTAGTTGACGTGTTTTGTCGACCTATTTCCCTGTTACCAGGCTAACAAAACAACATGGCGGAATGTGCTGTCAATTCCTTTTTCCTTGTAATAGCTGTTGACTATTTGTTTGGAAAATTTGTTGTTATGTGGTTTTCGAATATATTTTTAAAGACTGAATGCTAATCTGTCAATATTTTTTTCGAAGTTGGGAAAAAATTATAATGATTGAATCGATAAATTGTTTAAGATATTATATAAGTACGTTTCATTTATTAATTAAGTGCATGATTGTCAAAAAATGTTCTAATATTTTTATCGGGCTTTGTTTATTTATTTATTTTTAGTAAGTGCTTGGCACATTTCCTAGTTTGTTTTATTTCCTTAAAAATAATTTTAAATTTCAAATCTTTGAAGTTTCTTCGATTGGCGCCTAAGGATTTGCAACTTTAGATCTTTGCAATATATATTTTAGTTGTGTTAAAAAAAAATTACCTTATTTGTTCACAAATTTCTGTAATCCTCGATCATTTAAGTGTATCGCGATAAGGCATCTCAGTAGGCCGAGTAACAAAAATGATAGCACTGTTCTTGTTATCAAATGCAGCTCTGTTAATTTACCACGCTGCTGGTATAAAAATAATATCTTTTTAAATAGATTATTTCATACCTGTATTAACAAGCATTCTTATTTTATCTCTACATAACAGAATTACATTGAATTCTGTTATCAGATAAGTATCTGTAGAACAACAATGTCTCTTTACACATCAAAACAAAATTATCGGAAGTTAATTGATATGGGGCTTAAATATAATCACATATATATAATTGACCATAGAACATATTTCTCGAACAATCCAGCCCTTTGTACTATAGTAACGAGAAAAACATGTCTTATTCGCGGATGCCTAAATCGCCGTCATCCGCGTGTCCAAGGCCCTAAAAATAGACATTTATTGTTCAATCTAGTCATCAGCTAAAGTGACATTACGGAAGACAAAATGATTGCGTGTGTAATTGACAAGAATGCAACAGGAATCCGACAATATCCTTTGTAATGAAAAACATATTTTTATTAGAATTTCAAATGTAGTGTCGTTGTGTTACCTCTTTGGTCAATCTTGAAAGAAAAAAACTAAAATTTTGAATATGGAATTCAATGACAATTAACAAAATAGGTGGGAACTTTTAATTATGAATCTTATCTTTCCATGCAAGAACCTGTATTTTCTTATATAATTTTAAATAGAGATAATTATCAGTGTGTTAAATATGTGGATTGTAACAAGTTAGCCATTTTAGGCGTAATGTGACTGAGCTGTAGAAAGCACATGACTCACGGGCTCAGTGGCGCGTCTTGCGAAATCAGACATTACGATTTATCGGTGTTGCCGCGTAAATCTTGTTATATTTGCTTGTATTTGTGCGAGTTTTTATTTTAATTGGCTTGACTGCGAGCTGGCAGCGATATTTTTCCGAGATGAATGAGTCTTTTAACTTGTGATTTTTATCAATGTGCAATGTCTCGAAAGCATATCTAATGTTGCATAACGACTCTGAACTAGAGGAATGAATCAGGCGTTCCGCTTGATCGAGTTCAATAACCTATGATAAGAATGTTAATAATTACAGCGGTCGAATGAGCATAAGACATTTTGAGGCTAACTGCATTGTAACGCTGTACATATGTAGGTATATTAATTATGGCTTTGTTGGAACTGTGGAAAATTGATTACAGACCGCAAAATGCTTGGTTCGAATCCCGGGTCGAGATATATCCGTTACATGAGTTATTTTAAATCAATATCCTAATTTTGGAATTATTTAGGAGACTATCCAATCCAATCCATCAGCCTAAAGAAGTTCATTGCTGAACTTAGCCCTTCCCCAATGACTTCCTCAGGGGCCTGTTGGAGGCAGCCTGCATCCAGTGACGTCCCGCGACCTTTACCATGTCGTCTGACCACCTTGTGGGTGGACGTCCTACGCTGCGCTTTCCGCTACGTGGCCTCCATTCGAGAACTTTTTGGCCCCATCGGCCATCAGTTCTCCGCGCTATGTGCCCCGCCCATTGCCACTTCAACTTGCTAATCCGCTGGGCTATGTTGGTTACTTAAGTTCTCCTACGGATCTCCTCATTCCTGGTTCGATCTCGTAGAGAATCCCCGAGCATAGCCCTCTCAATAAATCTTTGAGTGACTTTGAGCCAATACTATAAAGTAGGAGACTATAGGTGATAGTAATAAAAAGTTTCTTTCTTGACGCTGAAAATGATCGTAAAAGTAGCAATTCATTAATGACATACTAATCTCTGTAAGTCAGCATACTAATATGCTTAACAACTGGGCACAGGTCTACTCTACTATTAAGATAGACTAGGCGTTGGTACACGCTGGTCTAATACGGGATATATTGTACATAGCAAAGTAGTTCTCTCTAAAGTAACTTATTTTTTACGTAATAATGTATGAGGAAAACATTTAAAGGTTTGCCTAGACCTCACACGCGTCTTACAAAGTAACGACTCAGTCGATCGAACGCCTATTTTTCGAAACCAAAACATTATTAATATATTAAAAATTATATACATGTATTATTTGTTCAGGAAAAATAATACGTCTGGCAACCTTGTCGTATTAACTACGTATATAGGCGGATGAGATGTTGCGGACTTTAACGTAAGTACGGAATACATTACTGGTAGAAAATTCTTCGCCAATCCTTATAAATTCTTATAACCTAGTACTGTCCATTCTAGGTACTACTCTACACTACATAATTTAAGAAAATTTTCGGTCTTATAATGTATATTGTGTGTATATCGGGAGAGGGACTAAAAGTTATAAAAGCCTGGTAACACGTATGAGAGTCAATAATTTCTCATACGAACTACTTACTGGTAAAAAGTATTTAATCATATATTGGCCCTTTTTTACGCCTGTAATAAATAATAAACCGGTATTAAGATTTGAAACAAGTTCAGTAAATGTAGTTCCAATTCACTTTGAATTTATAATGTACAAAAGTTCAAGACATTTAACGATCCATTTTGCAATTTGGAAATCTAAATAGCAAAACTAGTTTTCGATTTGTTGTTTACCTTTCCATCACACGAACAGGTTGGAAAATACCCTGTTTACTTTTACACAGGATGACATGAAAAATTGTCAAACACGACAACTGTTAATTGTTAAATCTCCAACACTTGTTGTGGGACTTGACTAGAAAAGCTAGCTTAGGTTATTTGTTTTACAATATATAAATTATCTTTACAAAATACGGAGGGGGATAAGTTAGTGATCAATCAAGTTATATCTACTAACATATTTCGCGGATTCGTGCTAAGAAAGCATCAACATTTCTTTTCACTGTTGCATTAATAACCAATAATCACATTTATATAAGAAAATTTGCATGAATGAGAGCTCTCTTTAAAAAGCTTTAGAAAAACACAACAGATCAAGATTTTTTGTGATTTGCCATGTCCTTCGGCAAACTATTACTCTCTCTTAGTCTTTTGTGGGACAATGTAACTTAACTGCCCCGGCCTGAACATCCATAAAATGCTATAACACTTGATAAAATTTCCTTGGCTGTAATGCCTTCTAGGTCTCCTTTAAGTCTATTATTTTGACGTGTTTTTTTTATAAGTTTCTTAGTTATAAGACAGCAATGTACACTGCCCACTTACTAACAGTCGCCAGACATGAAGTGTTGTAGAAGCGGCCTACCTACGTACCTATAAACATCGAACAGATGGTCTCGCATTTAAATATCACTATGGGCTTTGCAAATACGGAGAAAGTCAACTTGTAACCTCCTTTAGCAAGTGATGCCATATGTTTTAATCAGGACCTTTAAATCTTATAGTTTATTTATTTATTTACATAATAATTAAATTACCCAGCACCTTCTAACATTTGCAATGTAATTAATAGACTAGAGATGATCTTTTATCATCCAGCCCCAGCTTTTTGTAGTTTAATTTGTCTCGCCAGTATGAAAAATTAATTTCTAGGACACTCATATAACTGGTCATTTGGATCGTCCTGCGCATTTTTTTTGGCTTATCCAACAACACACCCGCCACTGTAACTCCTGAGCTCCAGGATCAACAGCACGCACAGTATTGACACCGAGCATTGAAGCTCAACGAATATAAGGGATTGTAATTTGTCATTATCCCAAAATTTGATCAGAAAAAGTTACAAAAGAGGAAACAAAGAGTCGTCCATTTCCCTCCACAGCGAAGCGCAAGACAAAATATTTAACTATGAGTTTTCACCCTCACATAAAAGATAAAATTGGTGAAACTAGACGCCATTATCGCACCACGGGTAAATAACTATGTATACAGGGTGTGTTCAGACCGTGATCGGAAACTGAGGCAGGTAATAGCTACGGTCATTATGATTTAGACGTTTTCCTAACAACTATAGATATAAAATGTAGTTGTTAGGAAAACGTAAATTATTTTTATTTTTTGTCGGGATTTTCTTTAACGCCAGAGGGTTTGTAATCACCGTAGCTATTACCTGCCTTAGTTTCCGATCACGGTCTGAATACACCCTGTATGATATTTAATAAATACATGGAATCTAAGGAGCACTGCGCACTGCGCTTATGATCAGTTGCCAGAACAGTTTACCGTGCCACTTGCCAGTAGACATGCTTATTTACTAAACGAACATTAAATTAATTAGAGCTAAACGTAGACTCGACGGTCGCGGGTTCAACTTCAAACCCCAGGCACACACCTCTGACTTTTCGAAGTTATGTATATGTATATATATTCACGAAGAATTTTCACGTACTTTAACGGTGAAGGAAAACATCGTGATGAAACCTCCACACCTAAAAGAGGAATTTTTAGGCGTGTAGTCCGCCAACCCGCCCTCCTAACCCGGCCTAAATCCTCTCAGTTTTAGAGGAGGCCTTAAGTGAGTAATAATTAAGTGAATTAACATAATATCTTACCTTACTTATCATTAACCACACTCCACTGAAACATGAGGTGCATCATCAGCCCATATACGTCCACAGCTGGCCACGAGCCCCCTCCACAACTGAGAGAGATTAGGCCTTAGTCCAATGAAACATAAAGTTATCGAGAGACAATTGATTGGAGACTTTCGCCCCTTAACGTTACATTTGGACAGCATCGTGGTTACCATCAAGTACATCGTCGTAAAGAAAATAACCCTTAAAAACCATAATTTTACTCCATATATTACGTCAGCCTTCAATATCTAGCCAAATATGGAGTCAACAACCGGGTGCGGTATCGGCCGCGCCTACATCGTGTTCCCGGGGCGCGCCGCCGCTCGCATTGCAGGCGCGTCGGGAGCCTAAGTACTTATTACAAGCACTGCGGTACACGGCAATGCGGATTTTAGACCGCATAATGACAGCTTGTATCTAAAAAGTGTTTGTGTACTTATGTACACGCGTTAGAAGTTATACCACACGACTGAAGTAAAACTTATAAATACGCCCAACGGTCACATACATAGTTCTTAATTTACACAACAAAATTAAAATTCACTCTCATCATTTTTTCATAACGCGCCTAAAGAAGTATAACTTCAAAAACTTGAAGTTTAAGCTATTGCAGCAGTTTAGATGTGTGTAGCAGTAGCGGTAACTTCTACGGAGAAGCCCAAAAGCCCAGTTTTTCGTACAAAATTCTCAGAAATACCTTTAAATCTTTATCAATTTGACATATAAATGAGAATATCTTGACCCCGCAATAAGCAATTATAAACTAAAAATTACATAATTAACGTGTAACGCGTTTGGACTTATATGGAAGTAACGCCACTGGTCTTTAGGAACTTGTAGGTTTTCCTGTGAAATTTACTGTAAATGATATTTTGGTATGGTTTAATTTTCTTTGGATCTTCTATTTGGTTGACCGATAGGTAATGCCTTTGGAGTTATGTCCTTTTATACAATTTGTATATGGTTTTTAATCAATCTACCTATATTTAATTGTAGTTTTGCTAATACCAAAACGGTTTACGAAACAAAATGTTAATTTCGCTTGTTAAGGAATACTTACTTACCAATTCTTTGATAGCGTCCATGGGATAGTCGGTTAAAACTTAAAACCCTGTGAAAAAATATGCTACAGGTACAGGATCGATTCCGCAACGCAACAAATATGGTTCCCATTATTATATTTGTGTCAAAACTTATTTGAGAATTATTTTAAACATTATCGAGGCTTAAAGACGAAGATATTGTATCGAGACTTTTCAGAATTGAAACCCGAAAAAGTACTCGTAGATAAGATTTGCATTTCAACAAGTACCTATCAATACAAAGTTGATGTTTTCCCCCTTTCTTCATGAAGTCATTTAAGACTGCCTCGTCGTCTCGCGGCACAAGTATGTGCCGTGCGATCTAGAGGTCCTGGGTTCGATTCCCGGGTCGGGCAAAGTGTTATTGGGTTTTTCCATTAGGAAATTCTCAGTAGCAGCACGGAGTCTGGAATTGTGCCCGAAAAGCGGCAATAGGCTCGCCCCCTACATTAAAAAATTAAATCGAAACAAGAAACGCAAATACTTCTCAATAATAAATACTAGGTAATGGATTTTGTAACTCACTCCGGTGAAAAGGCGACAGTTAAACCGATGAGCTTCCTCAACTTACGGCAAAAAACATCGCTGGTTTTGGCGTGAGCGCTTCACGATCCAAGAGCAGTTTCACTGACCATCTTCGGCGCATCCCTTGTACGGGTATCTCGTCGAAATTTGCACCGTCCATATTTGTCACAAGCGTCGCGACCTACTTTAGACTCTCTTCAGATGTGTTGCTTTGCGGTTTTCGAATATTCTTTAAAGCTCCGTTCCAATAGACAAACAGAGCTTGAACCTATGTTTCTATACATACATATATACATGACCTCACGCCTGTATTCCCCAAAGGGGTAGACAGAGGTGCATTTTTGCACCCACATTTCGCCAGGTATGTATCAGTCCCACGTAATATGGGGCGAACCTATTGCCATTTTTCGGGCACATTTCCAGATTCTGTGCACGGGCCTCCCTTACAACTGAAAGGGTTTAGGCCTTAGCGTGGTGGACCTACGCTGGCCTAGTGCGGGTTGGCGGACTACACACCTAGAAAATTCCTAAGAACTACTAGGTGTGCAGGTTTCATCACGATGTTTTCCTTCACCGTTTAAGCACGTGATATTTTTTGTGAACACACGGAACTCCGAAAAGTCATAGGTGTGTACCTGGAGTTTGAACCCGCGACCGTCGAGATTCTCGACCGCGTGCCTAAACCTCGAGACCATCACGACTTCGTTTTTCATTAATTTCACACAACAATGATGTATACTGTTTTCACGTGGCGAAACACAAATGAAAATGAACTCATGATTTTAATCATTAATTCCTCGAGAGATATTATGTCGCATATTTTAAAATAAAAATACCTGAAAGTCTTACATGATTGAAATATTCATATTAGTAGACATTTGACACTGACGTTTTTTTCGAACGTACGGAAGAGAGAATAAATTGCCTTGAACTACTCCAAGACAATGAAGGTCGTTAAAAAGTTAACTAACACCCACAGCTTCTGTCAAATAAAATAGCTTAAGCTCGTGGGCGGGCGCTGAGGCCTTTACGTAGATGAATGTGCTTGTTACAGCCTGTTTTCACGATCATTAATCAATCGAACAATTATACAATTACAGTAATTACGCATTCAAATCAGACTTTCATTATTTATTTCAAATTGAATGCATCAAAATATAAAGATATATTATATATTTTATGAAGCGCCTGATTTTAGAACTTGATCAATCTATGTTTGCTAGTACACAATTTGCTATTAACTTTATGGCAGGGACTAAATATGTTGTTCCATACTAAATCAATAATTGACAAGTAATTTTCTCTTGAGAATAAAATCAAATAGCACTATCGAGATAACATACATATAGAAGTTAACTTGTGCTTCATTTATTAAACCCCCTCTAATATCAATAATTACTATTTCACACTGTACTTAAACGAATCCATAAGATGACTCTAACAAAGACTATGCAAGTATAATTGAATTAAGTTAAAATTAGTTATAATACTAAATGATTCTGCAGTATGATTCAATTTAAGTATTTAACTGGAACAATTTGATAGAATATAAACAAAACACGAACAAAATAAATATGAAATAACACTTCTTCGAAAATGAATCATAGTATGATTGCAAGGTTATAAATGTTGACAATTATTGGCTAAGAATAATTTTCCTTGCCAAATAAGCCTATGATTAAGTCAGTGTTACTTTACTCAGTGGTTTTAAATCGATAAAACAGTTTAGATAAATATTAGAAATCAGTATACTATAGGTACGTACATACAATACAATTAAGGCTTATAGATGCCGCTGTCAGAATGACTGGTCCTATATTAAAATACGTTTTTGGAATAGAATTAATTATTCAAAACAAACCTTTGATGTCAATATGAAAACAAGTTACATGAATATTGTTTCAAGGAAACAGTAGTTAGCTTTACACAGCTGACCCATATGTTAATTATTTATTACTAATTCTGAGGTATTTGCGCTGTTTATGAATGATACATTTGTATTTTTGAATCGATACTTCGAAATTCTGTACAGAGACTAATAGTTTATGTTTATTTAGAAGTTTTATATGGAATTTAGTTGCCGGCCGGCGCAGACATAATAATATCGGCCATCGTCGCAAATTGATTGCTAATACCAACATGACGGAAGAAACATCTGCACTGTGGAGTAAAAACTGTTTCGTCCTTACTAAGAAAATAGAACCATCTACTCAATATAATCATTTAATAAATTATAAAAATATTAAATATTGGATTTTTGTAATGAAAATATAACGTTAAGTGATATTTAAGTTAAATAGTACTAAAACGATTTGGCCGACATTGTTGTAATGTTGGCTGCACTGGTTACGTCGATATGGCGGCGTCGACCAATAGGAGTAAGTCTACGAAATTGTGTTGGAAGTATATCGATATCGATAAGCGTGGTATTAATTTTAGCTTTAAATGTATAATATTTTTATAAGACGTTTTTATATTTTTTAATAAATTATATGGAATCAAAATAAATTTAGTTAAAAAATAAATGTATTTACACGAATTAACTATTTTATATTGTGTGTAATGACCCGGTTGGTTATAAGCGCAGATTTAAACGTACACCTTTGCGCTTTCAAAATTATGTATATGCGTATTCATAATATTTTTATATATAATAACTCTTAGATATACAATCTCCCTCATATTAATTATATGAAGTTCATTACTATAAACCAGGCAAGTATGATTATTATCATAATCAAGTACATATCGTCCAGTTCTTACATTCAATATGAATTTTCCAAAGATTTGTAGAATAATGTGTCTTTCTCCTTTCTTTTTCACCTTTCCTGTCTATTTTAGCATGGCAACAATGCAAATATGGTCTTTAAGCGTATTCTAAGTCTCCATGACATAGCTGGGCATTAACTCGTTAATCCGTTAATCGTTAATTAACGAAGTTAACATTTTGATTAACGGATTAACTTTTAAAAATGTTAACGGACACGTTAACTTCCGTTAATATGCAGAAGTCCGTTATTCGTTAATAATAATGCCTACTATTTACCGCACAGCACCGCGGTGCGTTCTATTCCTTAAATACAATACTGCTATACGCTCAAGTGCTGCAGTTGAACGTCTGTTTTCCACGTAAAGATATTTTAACACCAAAATGAGCCTCGCTTTCAGTCGAGAACATCAACATGTTAATGTTCATGAAGGGGAATACAAGTATTTTGTTTTGTTCCTAATCTGTTAACTTCCAGAACCTAAACCACTAGGTTTTATTAGTTCACTAACGCAACGATATAAAAATGTGATTTTACACATATAAACGGATTAACGATTAACGTTAACTTGCGTTAATTCTTTCGAAATGTAACGCTTTAACGTTTAACGAAGCTAACTTTTTTGTAGCGGATTAACGATTAACGAAGTTAACTATTTGATTAACGGTGCCCATAGCTGGGCATCCATGAGCAGTTGTTAGATAATTAATTTAAGTGACCTTTGTATTCAGTAGTTTATAATAGAAATATCAATAGCCATTGCTACAAAAAACATAGTAATGATTTTTTAAATCTATTAGTAATTTGATTCCATATTTTCATGTAAAAAGTAACTAAGTACTGTGTAATTTCAATAAATAATAAAAAAAGACATTCTAGACTTTTAAAATAAATGCTGGTATTACTGATGCCTAAAATTAGTGGTCACACCCACTAAATCTACAATGTGACGCATTGCGGCAAATTTTATCGACATCGCCAACGCGCAATCGGCTACATCACTACCCTCTCCGTACCTTTGGTAGTCCGCACAGAGCGAGCTGAAATTATTCTTCAACCAACCACGACAGTACGTGGTGCGTGCGGAGCAGAATTTATTTAGTGTTAAGTAATTTATTAAGTTCATATACCACAAAATGAGGGAAATCGTGCACATCCAGGCTGGCCAATGCGGCAACCAGATCGGAGCTAAGGTAATTTCTTTACTCTTTTGTTTCTGTTACGTGTAATTTTAGACTTTCATACGGCGGAATTTGTGGCCGGCATTTTGTGTGACGCTCGTGTGCCCATCATGAAATACTGACTTTATGCATGTTTTCTTCAATATTTCTCGCCAATATTATTCAAAACATGTTTATATAGCACTATTCGCACATTATGAGACATGGGTGTGGTCACGTAGATAAAATTCTTGCAGTTCGAATACCTACTGCAAATCTAGTTTTAGTAACGCGGTAACGGTATTTTGTGAGCATACGTCATAAATTACACGTTTCATAGTCGAAAAATATGTTTTTTGTCGTCGGCCCCACCTACATTGCGCGGTATCGATCGATAGTTGAACACGGGAACTGAATTTCGCACGTGTTCCGTCGCCATTTGGTGACTGCTCTTACTCATTGATGCATCGATTCACGACTTTTTTCCGCCGTCTGACGCAAATGTAGTATTGAAGCAGAAGCATTCACGGAATTCTGAGACAATGTACTAAAACCGGTTTTCGGGTGAAACTTCAACCTTAAAGGTTGCTATTAGGACTAAAGCGAAAATTAACCGTTTTTTTTCCCGACATAATTAAAATTACCGTTACACAAAGGGCACGCGTGTTTTGAATCGCGCTCAAGGTTGTCCAGCGCGTCCCTTGATAACAAACCGACCAATCAGGGGCCGCGGTTTGTAACGTTCGAGTTGTACAAAAACTGATTTGAACGCCAACTGCTGTACAGCTGTTAGCTTGATCCTGCCTATAATTAAATAACAGATGTGTTTTGGGAATCGTTTTGATATTTTAAAAAAAATGCTTTACGTTATGTACGTTAGTTAATAATTACGGATAAAAAAATACAATATACTGGCTGTATAGATTTAACTTTAGAATATTTTTCGACAAGTTTTACCGTACCTACATTGAAAATGTAACATCACTTGGTTATTGGTTAAAAAAATGGAATAAATCAAATAAAATAGAATTAATTCAAAGACTATGTAGTTACATTTTTTTAGCGCCTCCATTGCTGTAAGCCTATAAAACATGTTTCATCGGAGAATGCGCCGTGGATGGTGGAACGCATGTCCAAGTAATTCCACGCGCAGACGCGACGCGCAAAAAGCTAATCATTTTAAATAGGAAGGAAGGGGCGGTTCGTTGACCGACCGCCTTCCGCGTACGCTGAAATAGCATCGCACATGGTTAAAAAAACTGTTTCTCTTACGAAATTCACCTTCTTTCTCCGCGTCTGATGTTTATATCTTTTGACAGCCGGGTTTTAAAATAGCCTGGTTTAAGTTTTAAATTAAATTTGTAGGTTCGTAAAAACGTTGACACTTCATGATTCAATTTAGATTGGTTTTATAGAAAACTTTAATATTTTGCAAAAAAAAAGGCGACCATATCATCGGGGATTTAGAAAAACTACTTAGGACTTGCTTACTTTCTTGGTATGCACAAAATTATTTTTAGGTATGTTTCCTCAAACTGTACTGGGGCAGTAAGTTAAAATAAGTCTGAACTTTTCATCTTTGAGGTCTGTGCTCAATTTTAAATATTTAAATGGTCGGAAAACCTAAGCCTTTTTGATTCAGCTAAATTTAACCAAGGCAGAATCAATGTTAGGTTGTCGTAAGTTAGCTGCTTTCTCCGAATCTATAAAATGCGTTTCCTCAGGCTGCAGAATGTATAGTCTCGAGAAAAGTTAAAGTTGTCTTTCATGTATGGTTTATAGTTCCAAGTATAATTTCCTTTCAGTTTACTTAAAGCAAAATATGCAATAAAACAACTGTTACTCGATACTGATTTATGGTTAAATAGAAATTTCAAATTAAATAGGCAGCAATATCTTCGACTTATACTTCGACAATGACGTATAGACCATAAATCAAGTAGTTTTTATTGAAATTTCTTGATTGCTCAATTGTTGGTGATCTTCTTGTTTATTGTTTCTAATAATGGTTACTTTGATTATCGTCTTTGTTCATTGCAAGTAAGAAAGGAATTTCAATCGGTCATTTCAATACATAACTTACAAGGACACAATGCTTTTCTATTTATCAGACAATATAGGATTAATTAACTTTTAGGCCAGTTGATTAGTCCCGGATGATATGATTGTGGTCACTTAATTAAGACCTTCGCTTACGCATTACTCAATTAGTTGCTGCCATCAAAGATTTACGATGTTTTTTAATTAATGAATTCAGTTATCTAAGGAAGTATTTTTTTTTGTTTCTCCATGCTAAACAAACAGCTTTATCGAATATATAGGAAAAATATGGCTCGATAAGTGCTTGGTATTATCATTAGATAATCTTTATCTTGTATGCAAGTTCTGATAGGCAATCTTACCTGTGAATTCGAAAAATAGTCATAAAAACATAACGAACCAATTTACATCTAAATTTTTTTTTGCATTTGTAACCGCAATTTTCAATAAAAAGTAATTTCTTTGAATTTTCCTACAAATATAATTATATAAGGAATGCAGTTATTTGAGAATTTTGTGTTCATATGAATTGATTCTTTTTAAAGTTACAAGTCCATCAAAATTTTTAAAACTGCGTGTGTTTATATATCTTTAGTTGCCCAAATTAATCTTTCTTCCACGAATAACATAATGACAAGATTTTTAAATCCTTTCGAAGTCTTGTGTTCATTTGTAAAGTTCGAGGAACTGTATCTAAGTACGTGCTGAAGATATCAATAAATTATTAGGGTGTTAAATCTTTGCATACTTCAGCGCACTGGCATGTTGCCCGACGTGCTCAAATCCAAATTGGAAAGTGAGATCACCTTAGATTCATTACAGACACGTAAACGTTTTAAAAAATTATCGTGGCATTCCGTGCGTTTAGAAAAATATTTATCAGAATCTTAGTTTCATGTGTCATTTTTAGTAGGGAATTAACTGTTAAGTCAGTTACGTTGATGCAAGCATTTATGAAACGTCAAATTAAAAAAAAAATTACAACTTATATTTAAAATATTTTTATGCTCATGTTTTATGACCACTGATTGTAATATCTACAGGAATCGGTTTGATGAAATATTTCAACACCTATCCATTCCGTCTTAGAACATAGCCGCTTTCTCGTCTATATACTTAATTTACATAAGCTTCTTTACCATGTCATTTTGTCACGCTTAGTGGCTTTGACAAACAGAAAAGCGGATTATTTTAATACGCGCCAGGGCCTTTAATATCTTCTTAAATAATGAAATATATCAAAAGATGTTACATATTCGTGGCCATTTAAATATGGACTACTTATCTAAAATCATTATCTAAAATATACATAGTAACTGCATGAGTCAAATTCATGACGAATCCATTTGCATACGAAATTTGGTAGGTATCTGACAAATCTCAAGATGGCGGCGCGTAATTTATGGCGTAGGCTCACCCAACAAATTCAACTAAACAACCTATTGTTTTCGATTCGGTTCATCGCGTGCCTCGCCTCGCATTATTAAATACAGCAACCAATTTAATGTTTTCACAATCTTTAAATCTTTCGTCGGCCATGACTTGCTGATGTTATCTTACACTAAAACATTGGCCGTGATTAATTTCACTTAGAAATTCGATAAAATCTTTAAAATATTTATGCTAGTTTCATGAATTATAAATTTTTCAGAAATACTTTAGGCTCAATCTTGCGCTGCATTGAATTTTGCTATAAAAAAATGTTTTATCAGTTGAGATAAGTTTAACATTTGTTTTACGATTTTATTTTTAGGTAGACTCGAACTTTCGTCTATAAGACGTCAGTTTTAAACAAGCAAAATGCATAATTAAATCGTGAGTTTACATATTAGCAGATGACGCCATGACCTGTTCGTTTTATAGTCCGAGCCTTCAATCTATAAGCTATGAGACCATTTAAGGCGTTGACTAGATGACGATTTTTTACAACGACTGTTTGAGGCCATTTAAATTGTAGATTGTGGGTGCTAGGATCGATAAAGGCGGCCTTACGTATATGCTAATGTGGCTATACGCCGCGGGAGTAGTTTGTTTGCGGGCTCCGTCGCCAAGGCGATGGTGAGTCATGACCCATCCGCCAACGCTCGGACGAGAACCGCCATATGACGCTCTCTCCGCCCCACTAAAACCTTGAATTGAATTTTGTAGTTGTGAAAACCTTACAAATTTATAAATCTGCCTTTATAATATTGATTCTTTCGAGACATGGGAAAAATATAAAAGTATAATGATTCTTTACCGTTGTCCTGAAGTGTTTTCCGGAATATTAAGTTCTAGTTCTTTTTTATTAAAATATTCTTTCAATTTATTTGGAATCAATTTTTTTAAGCATTTAGGACGATTTTTAAAAGTAATGTAAATTTTCTTTGTTTTTTAAATTGCATCTATTTATGAATATTTTCTGTTGTAGTTCTGGGAGATCATCTCCGACGAGCACGGCATCGACCCCACCGGTGCCTACCACGGCGACTCGGACCTGCAGCTTGAGCGCATCAACGTTTACTACAATGAGGCCTCCGGCGGCAAGTACGTGCCCCGCGCCATCCTCGTGGACCTCGAGCCCGGCACCATGGACTCTGTCCGCTCTGGACCTTTCGGACAGATCTTCCGTCCGGACAACTTCGTCTTCGGACAGTCCGGCGCCGGCAACAACTGGGCCAAGGGACACTACACAGAGGGCGCTGAACTCGTCGACTCGGTTCTTGACGTAGTACGCAAAGAAGCAGAGTCATGCGACTGTCTTCAAGGATTCCAGCTCACACACTCACTCGGCGGCGGTACCGGCTCCGGCATGGGCACCCTCCTTATCTCCAAAATCAGAGAAGAATACCCCGACAGAATCATGAACACATATTCAGTTGTACCATCCCCCAAAGTGTCTGACACAGTAGTTGAACCTTACAATGCCACACTCTCAGTCCACCAGCTGGTAGAAAACACCGATGAAACCTACTGTATCGACAACGAGGCTCTCTATGACATCTGCTTCCGCACGCTCAAACTGTCCACACCCACATACGGCGACCTCAACCACCTGGTGTCGCTCACCATGTCCGGCGTGACCACCTGCCTGCGGTTCCCCGGCCAGCTGAATGCGGATCTCCGCAAGCTGGCGGTGAACATGGTGCCGTTCCCGCGTCTGCACTTCTTCATGCCGGGCTTCGCGCCGCTCACGTCCCGCGGCAGCCAGCAGTACCGCGCGCTCACCGTGCCCGAGCTCACGCAACAGATGTTCGACGCCAAGAACATGATGGCGGCGTGCGACCCGCGCCACGGCCGCTACCTCACCGTCGCCGCCATCTTCCGCGGCCGCATGTCCATGAAGGAGGTGGACGAGCAGATGCTCAATATCCAGAACAAGAACTCGTCGTACTTCGTTGAATGGATCCCCAACAACGTGAAAACCGCCGTGTGCGACATCCCCCCGCGCGGACTCAAGATGGCGGCCACGTTCATCGGCAACTCGACCGCGATCCAAGAGCTGTTCAAGCGCATCTCGGAGCAGTTCACCGCCATGTTCAGGCGCAAGGCTTTCTTGCATTGGTACACTGGCGAGGGCATGGACGAGATGGAGTTCACCGAGGCCGAGAGCAACATGAACGACTTGGTGTCCGAGTACCAGCAGTACCAGGAGGCCACCGCCGACGAGGACGCCGAGTTCGACGAGGAGCAGGAGCAGGAGATCGAAGACAACTAGGTCTTCTCGCTGCTGCAGCTCTAGTATACGTCACACTCGTAACCTCTCCCCCAACCCCCCCTCTCGCGCCCCACCTGCTGGGACGTTTGCATTTCTTCGCTTAGTACTCGTAACCTTACAGTTCTGGACGTGATTTATTGTATGGCAAACTAGGGAGTTGCGTTAACAAGTTGCGTTTACATTCCCCAGTGTTTTTCCTTGTCGACGAAGGGCAGCTCTCGGATGTTTATTGCAATAAACAGGTACCTCATGCGACGTGAGCCCTTCGAGCGAACATCTGCGCGGTGCTGTGACACACATGACACAAAAAAGGAAAAGATCTTTTTTTTGATAAGGCTGAACTTGATTTTTTTTAATACCTAAGTTTAATTTTAATACTTCGTTTGTAACCAGTGTGATGAGTTAATAAGTAGGCTTTTTTTTGTAAAAAGCCACTGTATGTCGTACAATATTTTCGAAGTCGATCAAACGTTTTTTAATTATAATATTCCAGCTGGTGAGTAATAAAGTATAATGATTTTATTTTTTTGGTTTTATTGTGTATTGTCCCAGTATTGCGTAATAATTGCCTTCAGATTGGCTAAACCTAGTCATGGGTATATTTCCTAGCTACTTATAAAGGCACCAGTGACAAACTAGAAGTCATTTTATTAATTACCTACAATTTATTATTTTAACTTCTTGACCAATCTAATGGTTCAAAAAAGAAACCTGTAACCACACAATTGATAACATCAAATATTGGCATTCACTTTTAACTCTCCACTTGCTTCACAATTTATCTACTTGGGCAGAATAGAATAAATTTCAGAATTTAATATAATAAATAAATACACCCAACAGTCACATACATAGTTCTGATCCCACACTAAGATACAAGTCTTGTGTCGTGGGTATCAGAAACTACGAGACTTTTCGGTCTCACACCCAGACCCGAAACAAATATTTGTGGGTCACACAAACATTTGTCTCGGTGCGGGGATCGAACCCACGGCCTCTCGTTTCGGAAGCTGGTGTCCAGCCAACTGCGCCACGGGGCTGTCAAAGATTAGGTAGGTACTAGTACAACCAACCATATATTTTATATTGTCCGTTTCTTAAATTGTATTTCGGTGATCAATTGCCCGAAATATGGTGTCATACAGTGCAAATTACATAATTCGTGGCCGAATACTGAAACGCTACTTAATCTGAGGGCGACTTATATTTATGTGGCTGTCATAATTTAAGCGGTATATACCTACTTAAAAAAATGTCATGTAAAAGAACTTTTTGTGGTAATGTTGCCATTAATGGAAATTTAAATGGGCATTAGTTAATCACAGTCTTAAAACCAATAAATGATGTTTCAGTACACTGCTTCAATTATAACAGCCACTTAAATATAAGTCGCCCTCAGATTAAGTAGCGTTTCAGTATTCGGCCAAGATGGCCATAATACTTGACCTAGATGGTTGGGTACGCTACAATAGCAGAGTTTTAAATTGATGATTTAACAGTGCCAGGCCGAAATGCTGATACATGGTCAAAATAAAGAAGCAGGGCCTTTTTGAGAACTACAATTTATTACTTGAGTCAAAATCGTCCCCCCAAAAGATTTAACATACTTTACAAACATCAATCCTTTACACACACATTTTTAATGTTTCAACACCATTAAAAACATTTTTAATTAGTAAGTACTGACAGAAAATGGCGCGATATCTACACTACATCTTACTTAATTATAACTCTATTTCAAAATTCACACTCTACCGTTTTCTAATGTGCAAAACAACATTATTATTCCACACCAACATCAATTTCCTGTACTGATAATGTTATTTACGTAGCAGAGCGTACTTTACTTATATATGGCGGATTACTAAGTCTTTTTCTTTCAGCTGTCTTTTTGACCTGTAGGGCTACTCAACTCTTATTGCGATTCATTTTAAAACCGAAACTGAACTGAGTCGTTATTTAGTACCATATTCTATTATTCTTTATGAACATACATACACGTAGTAAAATAAGATACCTACTACATTCACCAATGGTTTAACTTTTGAACGAGAGATATTTTTGTCTGTTTCTTTTTTGTAAAGCGAATGTATTAAAACTACAATTTATTTGTTAAGTTTTAACATATTTTTATTTTCTGTTACATTCCAGTCCATCCTACGGTTGTCTGGAACAAATCGCATTCAGCGATAAGACCGCCATTTGTTGCACTCTTTTTTTTTTTTAATTTACTATTTTTAATCATGTTTTGTAATTTTTTGTGGTGTACAATAAAGTGTTATAAATATACATATAAAAAATATATATATATAGGTATAAAAAATATTTTTATTTACCACAAGAACTGTCTTGTTATGACTAGAAATATACATAGAACTAAGATAAATTAGTACATTCCCCAATGGCTTAACTTTTAAACGAGTGATTAGATTTTTTGTGTTTATTTTTGTAAATACATAGAGGTTGTAATCAGGTTTAGAAAGTTTTAATCACAATTTCAAAGTTGGCCGAGCGCTGTCGCCCATGCTATGCAGTGGCTATGCAAATAATTATAATTTACATACAACCGGGACGGACGTAACGCGTTTCCTCATTAGAGTAACGGATAGTCCTAAGCACACAGAATATAACGCTATTTAATTCGTAATAAAGGGCTTTGCAATCGGGCCGGGTAAGTGTTGCTTTTATATTGGTGGTTTATGGGCCCGTTTGAATCAATCGATGGGTACGCCCACGTTTGAACAGCTATAATTTAGGTTTTATTTCCAACATAAACTGCGTGGAATCACGAATTACCTTAATTAGATTTGTATAAAATTAAAGAACCCTTCTTTGTTCATTACGTAGAGGAAAATAAATTTGCATTGCTAATAAGTGAGAGTACATATCTGCTACGTTATACTATTTATCATAACGATGTATGAACTAGAGATTTTAAAATGTTGGAACATTCTACTAAAAACTTTTAAAAACTATCAATGGCTGTCAAAATGTAGGTAATAGATAGTTTTAGTTACCTACTATTATTTGGTACACTCGTACAGTGTCTTTGCGTTCTACTAATTTAAACTAATATTGCGAAAGTAGATTTGCGCTTTTACGCTTAAATTGTGTTCCTTATAAGATATAAAGAATATTGCATAAAATTTATGCATTATTTTTCTGGACTCCACTGTGCTTACCACTTTTCATAACACTAGTACGAGTAGACAAAATCTATAATAAACGAATGGCATTAGCTAGTTCTGTATATCTTTTTTTTTTTTTTTTTTTTTTTTTTTTTTTTTTTTTTTATTCACGGGGAAATTCCTTTACGAATCGTCTCCAAGTGTGGAGGTATGTCGGACTCACCGAACTATTTTGACTAATAGCTCGTCCTACCGACTAAAACCCCGTGATTTTCCACTATCTCCATAATGCAGGGGCGCGGGATACGCGTTTGCATGCAGCCAGGACCCCTTTGGAGTTGTCTTTTCAATAGACCCTTCATATCGAGAAACAATTCTTCCTCTTCCGGACTCAGTAAGGTCATAGAGCGGCCACTAAAGTATATTATTACTCGCCACATTAAATCTACCGAACTAATCGACTATGGTGGTCGAAAATTCTGCCGTTGATAACGGGTCCGATTTGTCCGAGAATAAGTCCTCGTTGCCCGTTCTCTTTCTCTTTCTGCTGCCTCTTTTGCTGTCATGACGTTTTCGCAGAATTGACATACTGAGTTCCACGAGTCATCGCAGTCAACCATTTTTTTAACCACAGCTGCAAGGGTAAGATTGCTACCAATTTCTGCAACAAGCACAGCACGGGGCGATTCAAATGCCGGACAATCGGCTAAGGTGTGTTGCGCCGAGTCTTCTACATAGCCGCATGCGTGGCACTCTGGCGTCGGTTCGCGTCTTATTCGACACAGATATTTCCCAAAACAACCGTGACCCGTAAGTATCTGTGTCAATCGGAACGTCAGAGTACCGTGCCGCCTCTGAAGCCAGTCGGTTAGAATAGGCCGAATGGCTTCGATGGTCGTTTTGCCCGAAATGGGACTTTCAAGTCGTCGCATCCATTCCGCCATTAATGTTTGCTGGAGGGTCGATCTGAACGTCTCAATTTCTCGAGGCGCCGGTTGTTGACGCTGGTTTAAAGCCTCTTCACGCCACTGGTGTAGTGAAGCTAACGCTTTTGCCTCCAAATCCCAAGGTGGGAGTCCAGCTAACATCGTGGCTGCCTCGAAAGAGACTGTGCGGTATCCTCTGATGGCTCGTATCGCCATTGCTCTTTGTGCGCGCCTTAGAATTATGGTGTTGCGAACTGTCAGTCTGTTCGCCCACACTGGAGCCCCATAAAGAGCAATGGATCGGACGATCCCTGCGTAGAGTTTCCGGCATGCTGAGTTGGGTCCGCCTAGATTGGGAAGAACCCTCGCAAGGGAGATTGTACAGCTCGTAAGCTTGGGGCCTAATTGTCGGAAGTGTTCCGAAAAACTCCATCGGCTATCAAGAATTAGTCCGAGGTACTTCATAGTTCCCTCAATTTTAATTCGGACACCACCCACTGTTATGTGCAAACCACGAGAAGGTTTGTTCTGAGGGCCATGAAAGCTCATCGCCTCAGACTTTTCAAGAGCCACCTTGAGTCCAAGGCGACGAATGCGATTGACCACTTGAGCTACCCCAGCTGTGACCTTTATCATTGCGTCTCGATGTGATCTCCCTCGTGCCGTCACAAGTGTATCATCAGCATAGCAGATCACGCTGACTTCGGGGGCATATGAGCCGCGCAATACCCAATCATATCCAATGTTCCACAAAAGAGGGCCGAGGACGGATCCTTGTGGAACACCGCATACTATGCTTCGTCGCACCCATCCTTCGCGGCTTGGGTAAACTACTACTCTTTCAGAAAGGTAAGAACTGACGAAGCGCCGGAGGTATAGTGGCACCCTGTGGTATATTAACGCTTCCATAATGCAACTCCAAGGTAAGGTGTTAAAGGCGTTGGCGATATCTAGAGATACCGCCAACACCACTTCACCTTGTGTTACGGCTGTGTTTGTCAGCGATTTAATGCGGTTAATTGCTTGGATCGTCGAGCGTCTTTGGCGAAAGCCAAATTGGTTCTCTGCTAGGTTTGGTCCTACTGTTGTCAGGTGATGGACGAGGCGGTTTGCAATTACTCGTTCGCAGAGTTTTCCCACTTCGTCTAGCAACACTATGGGGCGATATGCAGATGGTGCGTCCGCAGGACGTCTGTCTTTTTTGAGCAGCACTAATTTACCACACTTCCAGATACGTGGGAAATGACCCTGCTGAAGGCAGGCACTAAAAAGTCTTTTTAGGTGAAGCTCCAGGAAGTCTTCAGCCAAAACCCATGCTCGACCCGGTATGCCATCGGGACCAGGGGCAGAGTTTTTGGTCCTGAGACGACGCATGGCTGCTCGTATCTCCTCTTGAGTCACTTCACCACACTCGTTCGCATTGCTTTCCTCGTTGGGTAGCTGCGAGGACGGTGATAGTGGGGGTAAGCTTCCAACCCTTGTGGGGAATAAATTACACTGGTCAACACAAGTCTTGTTTCCTTTATTTTATTTGTCAGTTATTGTGCATTTCTATGGCCCTAACTATGAAAAAATACTGGGAGATTGCTAACAGCTTTACTTTTTGAAATATACAGTTTTATTATTTTAACAAAAAAATACAGAAAATTAATACTTTATGTTCACAAAATTTCTATTGCACGCTATGAAATTATCTTTTATAAGATTTTCTTGAACAAACGTCTTTAGGTAGATCTCGTTGCAAATTCCAGCAGTAGTCTGCCATCATATGTGAATCCCACCGCCTCTGATACCGTTCTGCCATTGTCCAAAGATCCTGATAGAATCTTTTACCCTGCTCCTCACTAAAATCACCCAGATTTTGTGGAAATCGGTCTAAATGCGAGTACAGGAAGTGGATTTTTATGCTCATGTTGCACCCTTGCTCTTGCGAGTTCGATAGCATGGACTCAACAAGCTTGACATAATCGTCAGATTTGTTTTTACTTAGAAATTACTCATGACCAAAACAAATGAACTCCAAGCTTTTGATTCGACTTCAGTCATTGATTTGATAAAATTAAGATCTTTCACGAGTTGCCTAATCTGGAGCCCATGAAAAAATCAGCATTTATTTTTCTGTACTTTATCCTGGAAACTTGCGAGAAATAAAATTGAAACATTGGCAGTGGCCAATGTTTCGTCAAGCGCCTTCACAAACTGTTTCATTATGCCGAGTTTAACATGAAGTGGTGCAAGTATGATGCGGTCTCGGCTAACTAAAGGCATGCTTATAACATGTTTAGTACCATCTTTTATCTGTTAATGCACTGGCCAAACTTTTTGAGACCAATGGTGTTGTTTGTGACGACTGTCACAAAACATTACCGGACAAGCAAACATTATTGAACATTACTGCATCTTTTTTTTTACTGAACTATAATAGTAGACATACCACACATTTCTGGCATACAATATGAGGAACCCATGGCTTGTCCTGATTACACAATTTTATTTTAAAGAATTGATGAAACGCAGTTTTAACAAAGTCCGATATAGGTTTTCGATATTTTGCAAATACATATTCACCACAAATATAGCAAAAACAATCGGGATTGAGCACACAATATCTTCTTAACGAAGCCATATAGAAAACAACAACAAAATATATTTCAGTGTCCAATAAAAAAATAAACGAAAATTTAGGTAAAACTAGGAAATGAGGGTAGTTAGCTGTAACTCAAAAACAAAAGCTGTTAGAGAAAAAATGTTGCTATATTTGAAATATACGCGTCAATTAGAAATAGAAACAAAAAAAACATCACAGGAAACAAACAATTTTTATTTTTTTGTTGACCAGTGTTATCGATGACATCTTTTAAGAGTCGTGTTTCCAGGCTCTCTGTGATGGGCGGAGTCCTTGCTCTTAATTTACCTCGTACCATAAGGTACGGACGACCCCAAGGATCGCGATTTAGGGACTCGAGCAGCTCTTGTCTTGCCGCAGCCTTCGCGCTGGCAATGGCCAATTGCAGGGTTTTTTAGTTCTGTATATCTGAGATGAAACAATGATTCGACTACACAATGGGTGATAATATTTTGATAACGTTCAGTACGAAGCTATGCTAATGAATATAAATGTGAACGAGTGATCTTTGTGACAAATTCGTAGGTATGCATGCTGATATTATTACCATTGTTTTAGAGTTTGGTTAATGTCATTGATGCCAAAGAATATGTACATAATATGTGGCGTACGAACATCATCATCAGCCCATATACGTCCCACTGCTGGGCACGGGCCTCCTCTTCAACTGAGAGGGTTTAGGCCTTAGTCCACCACGCTGGCCTAGTGCGGGTTGGTGGACTACACTAGTACACACGTAAGAAATTCCTAAGAACTTTTAGGTGTGCAGGTTTCATAACGATGTTTATCCTTCACCGTCTAAGTACGTGATAATTCTTTGTGAATACACACATAGCTTCGAAAAGTCAGAGGTGTGTGTCTGGGGTTTGAACCCGCCACTGTCGAAATTCTCGACCGCGTACTGAAACCTCGAGGCCATCACGACTTTACGTACGATCAAAAGGTTCTAAAACGGGCCTGGTTTTATTTCTCTGTACCAATAGAGAGTCTGGAAAAAATGCGTTTGCCCACAATTCTGTGGAACTTAAAAACACTACAATGAAAATTGCATTGCAGATGTAAACGTTTGCCCATCCTTTCGAGGACAAATACATGGGTGTATGAATTATTATTGAGGTGGAAATGTTTTAAGGAAACGTAGGCTTGAGCCTCAAAGGTACGGTACGAGGCAGACCTAAGAAGCGTTGGGTTGGTGTTGTATGGGAATATATGAGATTTATTGACCTTGCAATGAAAGATGTCGCAGATTGGGCTAGTTAAAGAAAATTGATGGGTAAGGCGGACTCTGTCGCCGGCTGGGATACCGGATAACACCACAAACGAAGAAGTATCATTGAACATTTACCTTTACAGGATTGCCAGCATAGGGTGTATGAGGCTTGCCTAGGATCGTCATCGCTGGCGGTTGGCACAGGCCACAGGCCTATGTCCAACTGTGGAACGGTGTTGGCTGTAGATGATGATGCAAAGAAGATTACAGTATTTTTTTTTAATCATATTGTATGGTATCTGTTGTGATGGGCTTGGGGTACAGAGCGCGCTCTCGAGAGTCTCGGCGGCCGCAGGTTCAAACCGCAGGCACACACCTCGGACTTCGAAGTTATGTGTGAATGAATTAATTATCACTTAAATCTTAATGGCGAAAGAAAAACATCGTGAGGAAACCCGCACACCTAAAAGTTTTAGGAATTTCTAAGGTGTCTTTCTAAGTCCGCCAACTCACTCTAATCGTGGACTAAGCCCTAAACCCTCTCAATGGTAGAGGAGGCCCGTGCCCAGCAGTAGGTCGTATATGGGATGATGATGCCATCTAAATAAAAAGGATTTGATGTTTGGTGGTGCAAAGGATTAGAAAACAAACAAACTCACGTGTGTTTTTTTATATACGCGAGAAAATGCGATATAGATGAATAAATGTTTTAAAAATATTTCCAAGCCGCTTAAATTTTTTTTGCGTGTCAGACCGTTAGTTGACTTGTTTGTTGATAACTTTTCGTGTCTTATGCGTTAAAAAATTGGAAATAGTGGCGACCTTTGTAAATATTCTAACGTTATTTAGGTATGCTGTGTCTTAAGTTATAAAACAACTATAATATATTAAAAAGGCAAAGAGTTTGGTTAGCAATATGGACAACACCAATTGAATTCGATTATAGAAGACGATAAATAAATAAATATAAATACACCCAACAGTCACATACATAGTTCTGACCCCACACTAGGATACAAGTCCTGTGTCGTGGGTATCAGAAACTACGAGAGACTTTTCGGTCTCACAAACACCCAGACCCGAAACAAATATTTGTGGATCACACAAACATTTGTCTCAGTGCGGGGATCGAACCCGCAACCTCTCGTTTCGCAAGCTGGTGTCTAGCCAACTGCGCCACGGGGCTGTCGATGTAAATAAATATACCTGCATATCCAATAATTATTTCTTGTTGTGGATTAGTAATCACAGACCGTGTAACTTACATCTTTTTGCTCCGTCACTAAAGTTATTTCTAGTCGAAGGTTGTACCGCTGTACATCGCTGTTGTACCTATTTTGTTATTCAGTACGAACCGGCAAAACGACATCGGCCGATTGACTGATCAACGGTTTCAATTTTCTCGAAGAACTTGCAGCCTTGGAGAGCGAAGGAAATATTGCGTAATGCTATTGTTATTAAAGAGGTTGTAAATATTAAAGTTAGGGAATTATGACCTCTGCGGCGTTAATTAGACGAATAGACCAGCCTGTAAGACGGAGGCCATGTTCGTTGCATACAATGAGATGAATGTTGCTTTTACCACAAATATTTGTTTATGCTTTAGATCTTTGAAGACTAGGTACTTAGTTTTTCATAGCCAATGCCATCAGTTGTATTCTATGGAGAATCTTATCACTGTCAAGGTGTAAACATTACCTACCATCATTTATATTATACTGGCTCTATATAGTGACCACGCCGCATCCGATGGTAAGTAGGTAGGTGAGTGCAGATTCTCAGTAAAATCTCCTTTGAACCATATCGAGACCCGTAATAATATACTTACGTAATTTTATTTTAGACAATTTTTTTAACACACAACTTCAATTTAAGTAATGCTGATCAAATAGGAATATTAAATTAGCGAGAACAATGTCAAGAACGTCCAAGTGAGCCGAAAGCCACGCCAAGAATGCTCGCGGGCGCCTCCGTTTGTAGGTTCATTCGTTTATTCATCATTAGCCCATATAAGTATATGCAACTGCTGTGCACGGGCCTCCTCTACAATTGAGTGAGTTTCTTGGCCTTAGTCCACTACGCTGGCCTAGTGCGGGTTTACACACTTAAGACATTACTAAGAATTTTAGGTGTGCAGGTTTCCTCGTGATGTTTTCCTTCACCTTTAAAGTACGTGATAATTCATAATACTTAATCACTTATTACCTACAATTATTATAGTAGTTAATAGTTGTAGATTAATGTTAAGGATTTAGGCTCTTTTATTTATTTATAACAAGACCTTAGGAATCTTACTGAGGTAAGTACCTATTTAGGTATAAAAACTAACATTTCGTATTAATAAATGTAATACCATAACAATCTTAGATAATTATGCACTTAGGTATTAATTACAACTAAAAAATATTTTTTTTGCAAGTCTTACTTAAAAAGTTTGTATATTTATTCAGTGTAATTGACAATTCATTAATTTGTTGCATACGTGATGAAATTAGATTATTACAATACGAGTATAAGCCAAAACCATAGGTTATAAAATTTTCCCGAAAACGACATTGATAAACTTAATCCAAATTATCCTTCATTCCGAACTGACATTCTTGTATGTGATCAAATATCATTCCAACAGTTTCGTCGTTAATTCTTCCGGCTTTGTTAAGAATATTCACTAGACACGAAAGAGAAAAAACAGACTTCAGAGTGACGCCATTTGCTTCGAGTACACTAGCGCCACCTTGTTCGCGATCAAGAACTACTACAGCGTGTGTGACTACCAAACCTTCCCTACGTAACGTTTCAACAGTTTCTATCAGACTGCCGCCAGATGTCACTACGTCCTCGACAACTAAGCATTTTTGATTTTTCTGGTAAACGCCTTCGAGTAATCTTTTTGTTGCGTACAGTTTTGTTTCTTTCCTTTTCATAATCATTGGTGTGTCTGTGTTGACGGACATAACTGCAGCGAGTGGAAGGGCGGCGTAGGGCACCCCGCAAAGCACTTCATGATGTATTTCTTTAGCGACTTTTTCTAGATGTCGTGCTACTGCCATCTGTAAATAGAATTCGTAAACGTTTAAAAAATACACAAAATAATAATACAACTAACGTTTGTTAAATATCGTATTGTGTAATTGGAACGCATTCAATAAATATAATTTCATCATCCTCCTCATCAGCCGAATCTCGGTCGCGGGTTCAAACCCCAGACGCACACCTAAGACTTTTCCAAGTTATGTGTGTATTCACAATGAATTATCGCGTACTTTAACGGTGAAGGAAAACATCGTGATGAAACCTGCACACCTAAAAGTTCTTAGGAATTTCTTAGGTGTGTAGTCCGCCAACCCGCACTAGGCCAGCGTGGTGGATTAAGGCCTAAACCCTCTCAGTTGTAGAGGAGGCCCGTGCCCAGCAGTGGGACGTAGGTAGGTATATGGGCTGGTGATGATCATCATCACCCGAAAGACATCCACTGCTGGACATATTTTTTGAAGTTATGTGTGTATTCACAAAATATTATCATGTACCTACTTTAACAGTGAAGAAAAACATCGTGAAGAAACCTGTACACCTAATAATTCTCAAGAACTTCTTGGGTGTGTAGTCCGCCAATCCGAACTTGGAAAATGTGGATGATGATGATTATTGCTCAGATTATAGATTAGAGGGATTCCCTGAGAACGTTTGAAAAATGAATGTTTGAAAATTAATCATACCACGAAACATCCTACTTCAAGGTACTGAAAAAGTTATTGAAATACAGACATATATCATCTAAAAATCTCTATAATACAATTATATCGTCTGCTACTGAGTCAAATGGCAAATAAAAAAAAATGGTGTGCAATTCACACGTGGTAGAAGTGAAACCTTAAAAAATGTTGGCTTCAAGATAAAAATAAATTTTATGGCTGCCTTCTTTACGATATTATATAGTGGCCAAGTACATTAACGGTAAAACCTTTACTAAAATATGTCCGCCTCTTTTTACTGTCGCTTTTTCGTTTCATCGAAAGAAGCTAAAGAAGTTTTCAGTTCAAAAATTGTACATATTTGTTAATGTACATTCTAATAGATATTCTACGGAAATCACATCATTCAAGATCATTGTAATAGTAGTAACTAAAATTATATATGAATTAAATTACAATTTCTATATTATTTAGGTACAGGCTATTTAATTAGTTCAAGACCAAAAGCATGCGTGGTGGAAGTGATTCCTTTTATGACATCAATCATTGACCCTTGATTTGACAATATCCAATGACATTTGTTATGAAATCAAATCTAGAATTACAATTTGAAATGACAGGTGACAAGTTGTTGACATACCATTTAAATACAGGGTGTATTCAGCCGTAACCGGAAAATTTTGAAGTTTTCCTAACAATGGTTGTATACCTATGGTTGTTAGGAAAACTTCAAAATGTTAGGAAAAAGTTATTTTTTTTAATTTTTTGTCGGAATTTTCTTTAACGCCAGAGGGTTTGTAATGACCTAGGATATTACCTGCCTTGTTTCCGATCACGGTCTGAATACACCCTGTATTTAAATGGAATTGGAGATTGTAATATTAAAATAACCGCTTTTTACTAAATGCATATTGGATGTATACATGGTACAAAACATAACATTTTTTACAATTTTTGTCTGTCTCTCTGTCTGTTTGTTCCGGCTAATCTCTGAAACAGCTGGACTGTTTTTGACGGGACTTTCTTGATTGCTGATGTAATAAGGAGTAATTTAGGCTACTTTTATTTTAGAAATTACTATTCTGCGCGAAAGAAGGGTCGGTCCGGTCCGTTCCGGTCGCGGGCACAGATAGATTTTTTAATTGAAATGATTGTATGTATTGCCCACGTAATTTAAGGCAAGCCTATTTTTTCAGGTACATTTCGAGAATCTGTGCTACTAATATTTTTATTAAGGGAAAAACCAAGGCGTCGAGGTTTAGGCGCGCGGACGAGAATCTCGGCGGTCGCGGGTTCAAACTCCAGGCGCACACTGACTATTCCACGTTATGTGTGTATTCACAATGAATGGTCACGTACTTTAACGGTGAAGGAAAACATCGTGAGAAAACCTGCACACCCAAAAGTTCTTAGGAATTTCTTAGGTGTGTAGTCCGCCAACCCGCACTAGGCCAGTGTGGCGGACTAAGGCCTAAACCCTCTCAGTTGTAGAAGTCCCAGCAATGGGACGTAATGACGTAATGGGCTGATCATGATGACGAAGAATTGAAATCGAGTCGCAGGGTAAGTACTCAGGACCTACGAGTCAGTCTAAAATTAACATGTTCTTAATAAAATATATGTAAGTTTCTGTATAAAAAACAAGATAATAAAATGTGGTTTATTTATTTTTAATTTAAATAATGTGATAAATTTATATGTCACCATTAAATGTGTTTTCGTTGTTAGCTTAAGAATGGCCTTGAATATATTTCGTTTAACCTTGTTAGTATATAATTTAATAGGTAGTAACCTAATCACTGCTGTTATTGAGTGACAGCTCACATGGAGTGAATGAATATATTTATATTAAATATTTATTAGAAATCGCTCTTTAATACAAAAATAAAGTTATCCTGATTCTAAAAATTGTGTCTCGGGCGTCAGTAGCCTTGTTTATTAAATGAGAAACAAAAAAATATTAATAAGAATAATTATTATCATCATCAGCCCATATTATGTATACGTCTTACTGCTGCGGCCTTAGTTTACCACGCTGGCCTAGTGCCGGTTGGTGGACTACACACCCTTTTTTTTTGTTCTCGAGGGGAAAGCTGTTTATGGCTCTACTTCCCGCCAGCCCCGGGGGAGGGGAGGCGGGATGCGTATGTCGGGGTCACCGGTCTTCCAGCCCGGCGCGCGGCGACGTCATGTCCGCGCAGATGTTAGTGCCGGGCTGGGTCCCTAACAATATCCCTATACCGGCATACCGACCAAAACCCCCCGGTGGCCATCTCCGCGCCGAGTGGGGCGACCACGGTACGTGAGCGAGAAGCGCCCACCGTAGTGCCGCAGCCGCCCGGTGCGCCTCCGAGACGTAATTGTCTCGGCCGTCTCGGAGTTATAAGGGGCGCAGTTGCAGTCCCCACTAGCTTGGTTCGGACGCCCCGGTTGTGGATGGGCGCTCGCGACGTACACAGGCCACAGTGCCGCCGCCCCTCTCGGGGTCACTTTCAGTGAGGACGCGCCGCCCCCGCAGCGCGCCCAGCGACCCCAAGGCCCCTTTGAGTCACCTTTTACGACAGGCAGGGGATACCGTGGTGAGATTCTAACGCCCCCTTGCCACAGGGCAGGGACTACACACCCAAGAAATTTCTAAGAAAATTTGGGTGCGCAGGTTTCTTTACAATGTTTTCCTTCACCTTTAAAGTACGTGATATACATACATAACTTTGAAAAGTCAGAGGTGATTGCCTGGGGTTTGAACCCGCGCCGCCGCGAAGTATCAAACATCATTGGCCAGTAATTACCAAAGTAAAATATTACCATTATCCTAGGATGGGAGACTATAACCCTCAGGTCGAAGTAGATGGGTGTCCGCCTCCCGACCTTGGCTTCAATGTCTCCCAGCCTTACTGCCCCGGCGTCGAACAGCTGCACAGCTAGATCTTCTAAGTCTCCAGGCATTTTCTGAAAGAAAAAAAAAACATTATAAATAATATGAATGCTCTGATGGAAACTAACCCGGACTGTGATCTTTTTGCGGATGCATGGCCGCAAGTAAAGTATAATTGTCTTAAATATTGTGAAAGTGTTACTTAGTTTTATTTACGATTTTATGTTTGTTTTTTGTCTTGTTATAGTTATGTTTTGTTTGTTTTTATGTGATATATTTTATTTTATTTTTAATTTGTATATTGTAATTTGAGTATTGTATTATGTATATAGATGTTTTAGAGTTCTTCGATATGTGTAAATGGTATTAACCGTATATGTTGAAGTAAAATAAATAAATAAATGAAAACTCATAATAAAGCAGCCTTTGTGACGCGGTTGTTTAAAACCAGGGGATTCGATTTGATATATTAATATTTAAGATTAAGTTACAATGTTGCGGTTTGTATTAAGGCCGATCATGTAAGTAGTTACTACCCTATCGCTCAGTATGTTTAACGTGCTGAAATTACATTCGAATTAAGTTTTTGTTTGGTTGTAACTCGTAAATACACATTTTAAATACCGAGTATATTAGTCCATATACTCGTAAGTAACATTCCTTGCATGAGCCTCTTCTACAAGTTAAAAGGGTTTGGTTTTAGTCCACTGCGCTGCATTTAATTTAGTTAAAAAAATTCCGTACCTTAGATAAATATTGTTGAAAAACACCAGCCTATTTAGCAGCAGAATGTAAACATTGAATAAATTTACATTATTAAAACAAAACAAAATTCAAAACTAGTTTAAACAAAATTTGTAAACAGGAGACATAATTCCCGTTATAATTTTAATAACGTAATAATCGTGTCATGTTTGTGTTATTTGCTTTATACAAAAATAATTTGCACTCAACGCCATCTTTTATTTGAAACAGAAAACTAATGTTTAAATAATTCTCAGATTATCCGTTTGTAAAATACCAGCGAAGATTCATTTCAAACGGACGTTGGGTGACATTATAAAAAGATAATATTAGGTAATTAAATTCTAATGTGTCTTGTTTTTGCCATGGCTATCTATTCCTATTACCTCTTTTACATTTTTATCAAAATCTCGGCCATGGAATCCGGTGTTGTTGTCACGTGAATTTTCAAATTCTTCGAAATATTTTTTTGAATTTTACATTTTTTAAATAAAAAAAAATATTGCCTAGTTGGTTTCGTGATACCATCATGATGATGATGGTTTTGTGATAGAGGGCCGGATTTGTAATTCGCTTTTATTAAACTAAAAAAGAAATAGTATCCTAAAATAGACTTAGTGCCTATATTTATTACGCTTAGCCACTCTGATTTGGGCAGTACTCCTTTCCGATTAAATTTGGTACGGGTAAGGATCCTTATAAACTTCCTTTCATGGCAAACTGGAGGGCGGGAGACAGTGGAAGGGTTCCGGAAGAGGTGGAATTGTCGAAAATAAATTTATACTAATATTATGATGAGGTTATAGTAAGTAAGTAGTGATGTTCTCGAGGTTTAGGCGCGCGCTCGAGAATATCGGCGGTCGCGGATTCAAAACCCCAGGCACACCTCTGACTTTTTGAAGTTAGGTGTGCATTCACGATTAGTTATCACTTACTTTAACGGTGAAGGAAAACATCGTGAGGAAATCTGCACACTTAAAAAAAGTTCTTAGGAATCTCTTAGCTGTGTAGTCCGCTAACCCGCACTAGGCCAGCGTGGCGGACTAAGGCCTAAACCATCTCATTTCTAAGTTGCGCCCGGAGGGATCTTGGCACAACTTTTAGTCACTCATATGACCAGTTTTTAGCCACTGAGGCAACAGGAATTAAAAAAATCAACTCGAGGCTAATCTCTACCCTTGTGGATATATCTTAAGTTCAATAACTGATTTCTGCAAGATCTCTTAATGAATCTGGTAAATTTATTAACAATTATTAATACCTAGTGTAATTTTTCTCATATCTCCTGTTTACAAATTAAATATGCATTAATTTTAATTTGACCTTATCTGCACGCTTCATGTCATTTATTAATATGATATAAAATGTACATACATACATACTTAAACTCACGCCTTTATTCCCCGAAGGAGTAGGCAGAGGTGCATTTCTGCACCCACATTTCGCCAGGTATGTATCAGTCCCACGTAATAGGGGGCGAGCCTATTGTCGTTTTTCGGGCACTTTTCCAGACTCCGTGCTGTTACTGAGAATTTCATAACGGAAAAACCAATAACACTGCCCGACCCGGGAGTCGAACCCAGGACCTCTAGATCGCACGGCACATACCTACTTGTACCGCGAGACCACGAGGCAAAATGTCTGTAGATTTAATTATGCGGTTTTTAATCGGGACGAGAAGATAGCGTTTTTGGATACCATAACAGCAACTATGTTAAGCCTGTTTAAACTATTAACTAAGGGCAATACGGTTCAACTCTAAATAAAATATTTATTAATTATTATGTCAGCCAATTGCAGCTCAGATGTACACAGATTAGTATGCAAAAAAATGCGTGAGTCATAAGCAAGTGACTAACGCTATGACATCTTTAAAGACGAGCATAATTTCCTAGATATACATACATAACCTTGCGCCTGTATTTCCCGAACGGGTATTCATATCAAATAATAATAAGAAGAGAGACCTCTAGATCGCACGGCACATACTTAAGCCGCGACAAATGTTTGTCATCATCATCTCCTTGCCCTGTTCTCAATTTCATTTGGGGTCGGCGCAGTATGTTTTATCCTTCCACACATCCCTATCAGTCGTCATGTCTTCAGTCACCCCTTTTTCTTTCATATCTTCAGTCACGCACTCCATCCATCTTTTCTTTGGCCTTCCTCTGTTCGCCCATCCATCAACTTTCATATTCATCACCTTCTTACCTACATATGATTCATCCCTTCTCATAACATGCTCATACCACGACAGACTGTTTCCTTTCAGCTTTTCTATCACAGGAGCCACTTTCAGACTTTCTCTAACGTATTCCTCACTCTGTCAATCCGTGTTATACCACACATCCATCGCAACATTGGCATTTCTACAGCCCCGTGGCGCAGATGGCTAGACACCAGCTTGGGAAACGAGAGGCCGCGGGTTCGATCCCCGCACCGAGACAATTGTTTGTGTGATCCACAAATATTTGTTTCGGGTCTGGGTGTTTGTGAGACCGAAAAGTCTCTCGTAGTTTCTGATACCCACGACACAGGACTTGTATCCTAGTGTGGGGTCAGAACTATGTATGTGACTGTTGGGTGTATTTATTTATTTACTGCATGCAGAAAGACAAATGTTTGTGTGATCCTCAAATATTTGATTCGGGTCTGGGTGTTGTGAAACCGAAAAAGTCTCTCGTAGTCTCTGATACCCACGACACAGGACTTGTATCCTAGTGTGGGGTCAGAACTATGTATGTGACTGTTGGGTGTATTTATTATTATTTATTAATAAATGAGATATCTTACACAACAAACAGAGATGTTTCACAACAGATTCCCAACGTATTCTGCGTCACATATGCACAATATATTAGCGATTCAATGCCAGGAGTTATCGCGAGGTGTTCGAACGTATGAACCTTTATCTGTAAACTTCGATAGCAACTTTCACTCTGGTTTGTTTGTTTTATTCCTTATGCGTTGCGCAAGAGCAGGGGTTTCTTTCTGCTTTTTGGGCTCCAGTTCCCCGCTGACCCGAACGATTAACGAATAACGATTTCGCCTAAATACACACCAAACATCACACACAGAACTTTTTTTTTTATGGAAAAAGGAGGCAAACGAGCAACTGAGCCACCTGATGTTAAGTGGTCAAACCGCCCATGAACACCCACAATACCAGAAGAATCATCGGCGTGTTACCGGCCTTTGAGGAAAATATAGGCTCTCTTCTTGAAGGACCCTAAGTCGTATCTGTTTGGAAATACAGTCAAACTGATCCCACAAACATGTTGTGCGAGGAATGAAACACCGTTTGAACTGCACTGTTGAGGAACGCCATTCATTCAGATGGTAAGGATGAAACTTTAATTTCAGGCGTGTGGTGCGGTAATGAAAGTCAGCAGCAGGTATTAAGCCACAAAGTTCATCAGAGCACCTCATTACCTGATCTTTAACATACCTCCTGGTCTAAGATACAAGTCTTTTGTCGTGGTATTAGAAACTACAGACTTGAAACGTATATTTGTGGATTACAAATGCCTCGATGCGGGAATAAGCCTGCAGGCCTGGTTCCAGAGCCTAGCATCTAAACAATTAGGTACGCTACGAAGATTGACAATTTTAAAACGCCGAACCAATTTCGATGAATTTTAGTGTGGATGAACGTTCATTAGGCTTTAGAGAATATAGGCTATCTCGTTTGCATAATACTGACGAAACTGACATACATACAATGTGCACACGGTGGTAATCATGAAGGTGTTGTTAAAGGTGTATATCTTCACCTGAAATCGCTAGCTGTGTTTATTTAGCGACACGAATTAGAAGACAAGCGTATTACAACATTGTTCTTTTACAGTCTCCTTTTACCTGGCTGATTGAACCAAGGGCCTCTTGGTTGCAAGCCATACATTTATACACCCGGTGTTACGGTCTAAGTGAAAATTGGTCTATAACTGAGGTAGGTATATAAAGCGCCAAAAGCCACAATTGTTTATTAACAACTTTTATTCTTTCAATGCGGTGTTTAAACGTTCGTACAAAAGTCACAAAAGACAATAGAATTTTTACATTTTATTCTCATTATCACATCCAATTGGAATTTAGACAACCTAAAACAAGTCTAGGAGATACATATTAATCGATACTCGACTGAAAAACAACGTCGAAATATTCCATTAGGTTTATAAATAGAAAAACACGTATATGCATATCGGATGTTCAGTAAAAACTTTGCCTTGGCAACAAAGTCGTTAATTTCTAATAATTTATGTATTCGCGGTTAGATTTCCATAGATAATATGTCCTCTGTCACCAAAGGTATGTGTTTTTTTTTTATAAAAGATTCGATTGGAGAACATTTTTCCTCTTTGGTCCATTATGGTGATTTTAGTGTACCTATTCTTGATGAGATACACTCGTTTATCAAAGATTTCTAAGGTTTACAAAGCTAATCATAGCGATTATTTGGCATAGCTTTTATGATGAGATATATTTTTCTTGTCTATACTTAATCTCAAGCAACTGGTTATTATTTCGCTTTGATGGGAATAAACGAATAACCATTAAAAGTCTAATAAAATATTGTAAAAGGAAATTAGTCAGAATACTTGATGTCAAATTATATACACCCATAATTGTCAGGGCTAAGAAATTTAAAATAAGAACGTAGAAAGTTGCCGATAAAATTCTGTAGAACTGAAATTTTAATAAAGCAGTAGAACTAGCAGTTACACTAGCTGGCTGGCTTTAAAAAGCAATAAAAAGTCCTTTAAAAATCGAAAATGTTGTTGGTGAGAACCTAGAATGTACACCGGCGTGGTATTCTAGGCAATACACTTTTCAATGTAAGCATGTTTGTGGGTGTAACGTTCTTCCAGACAGGATTAATGCATTGAATTTTATTAAGGTACTTAGCCCAGTAATGGACGGCTACATAATGATCGTAATATTGTATTTTACTGTTATAAGAGCACTCTTAAAAGGCGTAACTTCTTCGCATCAGGCTGTTAATGAATTTTTGGCCGATTTAAAATATATCCCTATATTTATTTGATGTGAGACTGAATTGAAATAAATATGAGTTTTTGAATCGAATTTTGTATAATTTACTTACACTTTATTGTTAAACTATAATAAAACGTAATTAAAGAAAAGAGACATTATTAATATTGTATTCCAAATATAATACTCACTGCAGCATAGGTGTTAGATATATTAGATCAAACCACACATGACCTTTCCCCAGATTATGTAAAAAACAAGCACAATATACTGTATATCATACATAGTGTAAAAAGACCGTAGTCGAATACTTAGACAGCCAATAGTTACGATGATTACAACCTATTGACAACGACATAAAAGTCCCAACAAAAAAATAAATAATAAATGACTTCATCATCACACATCACATCATCAGCCCAAATACGTCCCACTGCTGGGCACGGGCCTCCTCTACAACTGAGAGGGTTTAGGCCTTAGTCCACCACGCTGGCCTAGTGCGGGTTGGCGGACTACACACCTAAGAAATTCCTAAGAACTTTTTTTTTAGGTGTGCAGGTTTTATCACGATGTTTTCCTTCACCGTTAAAGCAAGTGATAATTCATTGTGAATACACACATAACTCCGAAAAGTCAGAGGCACACGCCTGGGATTTGAACCTGCGACCGCCGAAATTTTCGACCGCGCCCCTAAACCTCGAGGCCATCACCGCTATCCTAAAAAAATGACTTCCTAAAAAACATAAATATTAAACGTAACGTATCAGGAAAGCGTCAAAATTTAAATTTTTTGTCAGGATTTTTATTGATCATCAGGGTTGGTAATCATCGTACCTATTACGTGTCTTATTATTTGGTCTTTTTACACCGTGTATGAGATAGAATTACCTATATTTTGCGGCTTGAAGATTTATTATGGTTCATATAGATGTTAAAAAATACTTACATTGAACTAAATTAACATCCAAAAATTCCTTCACTTATTTTAATGGTTTATACTCGACACTTTCACAAAGTTCCGTGAATGAATCACTCAAAACATTTTATGCACTCGTAAAAATAATTAAAGTTACTGCAAATAAAAAATTACTGCAATTTGCGTTTGAATGTAAAATTAATCCAAATAATTCAAATATAAAAACAATAAATTCAAATGATTTACACAAAACAGGGATCAAGATGGCGTCAACCGCAAATTTTTTGACCCAATTTAATTTAAAAAATGAGCTGCGAAACACAGCAACATCCGTTCCGTATCTAGAATATAATGATGTGTAAACAAGTTGTTTCTGCGGAGAGTCGATAGGTATGGAAGGTGGGAGATAACAGAATGATACACTACGTATGTATAGCTATTGAATAAAAGTTGTAAATGAAGGTCGCTTCAAAAGCTACAGTGGAGCGTAGTGGGACGTTCACACGTCTACACTTTGTTGGTTTTATTGAATTAATGTACGAGTATTCACCCTTCTGCCCTTTTCTGAATGATATAAAATAATATTCTTTTCAAAATTTAGTTTACCACCCTGTTCATAATCAGCCCATATACGTCCCACTGCTGGGCACGGGCCTCCTCTACCATTGTTGGTTTAGGCCTTAGTCCACCACGCTGGCCTAGTGCGAGTTGGCGGACTACACACCTCAGGCACATACGAATATTTAACCACCACCAAAAGACATCCATCTCTTAGACTATGCCCTGGCATTCTGAACGAACCCTTAGAAATGTAATATCAAAAACCGGCCAAGTGCGAGTCGGACTCGTGCACGAGGGGTCCCGTACCATTATTTATAAAAACGGCAAAAAAATCAGGTCTGTTGTATGGGAGCCCCCCTTAAATATTTATTTATTCTGTTTTTAAGTATTTGTTGATATATCGGCAACAGAAATACATCACCTGTCAACATTTCAACTTTCTATCACGGTTCATGAGATACCGCCTAATGACAGACGGACAGCGAAGTCTTAGTAATAGGGTCCCGTTTTACCCTTTGAGTGCGGAACCTTAAAACACCTCCGTTAAATTTTTTAGTCCATAATATGAGGTTATTTTGGAACTAAATTATGTTTTTTTAACGTTCAAAAGCCAAGGCGGGAACAAATTAGCCTGACCTCGTATTGAACTCATTATTTATAACATAACACTTATAATAAAGTTATAACTATGTTTGTTTGTTCTATTTTCAAGTCTAAATCGATGGACCAAGTTTGAATTTTAATATAAAATAGTTTTTTTATCAAGTCGTGATGGTCTCGAGCTTAAGGCACGCGGTCGAGAATCTCGACGGTCGCGGGTTCAAACCCCAGGCACGCACTTCTGACTTTTCGAAGTTATGTGTGTATTCACAAATAATTATAACGTACTTTAACGGTGAAGGAAAACATCGTGAATAAATCTGCAAACTTAAAAGTTCTTAGGAATTTCTTAGGTGTGTAGTCCGCCAACCCGCACTAGGACAGCGTGCTAGACTAAGGCCTAAACCCTCCCAGTTGTAGAGGTGGCTCGTGCCCAGTCATTGGACGTATATGGGCTGATGATGATGATGATTTTTTCTTTTATTAAGAAATTCTCAGGTGATAGACAATCTATGGCAATCGGCTCGATCCCTGTTACGCAAAACAAAAACATAATTGGCGAAATGTCAGAGTAGAAATGCAACTCTGCCTACCCCTTCTATACATGCGTGAGTATGTATGTACGTATTTGTAGATTTATGACATGAAATCATGTCTCAATTAGGAATAGCAAATATTCTTTCCAAATCGGATGGTAAAAGCGATTGTATCTAACAATAAATGATATTTTTTACTGATTTAATTAATAATTTAATTTTTTTTCTTATTTCCACTTTAAATTGGATGGAGTGGGTGGAGAGAGAGTGAGTAAAAGACTAAGATATAAGCTATCATAAAATGGCGCCTCACAGATATCTGTAGGCTTAATCTAATATCTAGACTAAAATCCCAAAATAACTTATAATTTACTATCTAAAGCTTTCGTCATTGAAATAAATGTTGTATGAATCTGGTGGACAGTGCTTTAAAGTGGCCAAAAACTGGTGCTACTTTTGAAAACTTTCCAATTGCGTCCGTTGCATCACTAGCGCCACAAGACATATATTAAATGCTTTATACATGCTCATTAGAATTAATAAATGTAAATGATTTGAAAGGAAGTTGTATATTTTTTTGTCATTAGTTAGTCTAAAACTTGTTGAGTTATATTTGTCAATTGATTCGTGAATAATAACTACCTAGTTACGAAATTCTGTAATAGATGGCGTGATTTGTATATTATCCAATATTATCCAAATGATAGGCAAAGTTTTATACAAGCGTAATCCCTATTAGAAACGATAGAAATGCATGAAATAGATACAAATGGTCAAGTAATTTTTGTTGTTGGGTTTTTCCATTAGGAAATTCTCGGTAACAGCACGGAGTCTGGAAATGTGCCCGAAAAACGGCAATAGGCTCGCCCCCTATTACGTGGGACTGATACATACTTGGCAAAATGTGGGTGCAGAAATGCGCCTCTGCCTACCCCTTCGGGGAATACAGGCGTGAGTTTATGTATGTATGTTTCCTTTCTCCATTCGTAAATGCCTCCATATTTTTATCATCATCATCATCATCAGCCCATATATGTCCCACTGCTGGGCACGGGCCTCCACTTCATCTGAGAGGGTTTAGATCTTAGTCCACCACGCTGGCCTAGTGCGGCTTGGCGGACTACACACCTAAGAATTTCCTAAGAACTTTTAGGTGTGCATTTTTCATTTTCATCACGATGTTTTCCTTCACCGTTGAAGTGCGTGATAATTCTTTGTGAATACACACATAACTTCGAAAAGTCAGAGGTGTCCTGGGGTTTGAATCTGCGACCGTCGAGATTCTCGACCGCGTGCCTAAACCTCGAGGCCATCACGACTTAAATTTTTTATTTTTTTGCATTTATTTTCTTAGACCAACGGAGATTCGAGGTCGTCACTCAACCTTTGGTGTACAATTACAGTTAGAGAATTGTAGTACTCGTATAACACCATGTATCGTGTTCTAAAATAATATCGTTCTCACACGTGGCTCCCATAACAGTCCTTTGTTTGTGCGGTTGGGGACGTTGGGCTATTTACGGATATTAAGAACGTATTGATTGATTTTTTTTCATTCGTTCGTTTCGTTCATGGTCACTGGAGTCACGCAAGTGTGTCGTGTTCCGAGACTCTGCATATCAATAAAGAAAAGTACACCAATATTGTGACTCCGTGCAGTGAAGCTTTAGACCAATAATTCCCAAAGTCCAGGTGGACCCCCAAGGGTCCACGGGAGACTCGACGGGGGTCTACGTTGGGCGTGAAATGAAATGAAATGAAATTGCTTTATTTGGTCACGTAGGCAATCAAATAGCACTTATGACAAGTCAATACAGAAAAGAAAAATCTTTTATTATTACATTATAATTCAACTATGGTCCATTTTATATAATTTGTACAAAAATATTTACGGTTTATTTTTATTTTTAGTTTTCATCAGGAAATACATAATATCTTATTATTATTATTTTAAAGTAAATAACGAGATAACCCTGTATATTTCCGAAACGTCACGTATTATTTTAATGCTACCACCGGATCCAAACGCGACCCTGACTGAGAAGACCCGGCGAAACAAACTCAGCGGGCTCACTTTACTACTGGAATTTACGCGGCGCGACCCACACCTGAGTAGATCCAGCGAGTCCAACTCAGTGGGCATGTCCAGTAAGGATAACATAATTATATTATATGACCTGCCAAATAAAAATAAAAACAAACGTGACAAAAAATGGGGGTCAACAATCGTAAGCGGGGTCCATAAAAAATTATTTGGTTTCGAAATTCGAACTGAAATGTTGGCTTGACTTCTCCTATCAATAGCTCAGCGACTTTTAAAAACTTGCATATTCCGTGTTCAAGTATGGAATATACGCATCGAGACTGTTTTTTTTTTTGGAGATATGGAAAATTGTAGTAATGTAACTGCAGGGGTCCACCGGATCCAGCAACATTTTAAAAGTGGTCTATGAAACTAAGAGTTTGGGAACCTCTGCTTTAGACGAAATCAGAAAGAAAATTAAGAAGTAGTTAGCAGTGATGGCCTCGAGGTTTAGGCGCGTGGTCGAGAATTTCGGCGGTCGCAGGTTCAAACCCTAGGCACACACCTCTGACTCTTCGAAGTTATGTGTGTATTCACAATGAATTATCACTTGCTTTAACGGTGAAGGAAAACATCGTGATAAAACCCGCACACCTAAAAGTTCTTAGGAATTTCTTAGGTGTGTAGTCCGCCAACCCGCACTAGGCCAGCGTGGTTGACTAATGCCTAAACCCTCTCAGTTGTAGAGGAGGCCCGTGCCCAGCAGTGGGACGTATTTGGGCTGATAATGATGATGATGATGATGATTGTCTGCCTCTCTCGCTCATTTGGTTTGACACCAGTTTGTGAATCGGCAGGCCGAACGATCCCCGCACTAATGTTTGTGAGATCCACAAATATCTGTTTCAAGTTTGATTGTAAGACCGAAAAGTCTCTCGTAGTTTCTGATACTCATGACACAAGACTTGTGAATCAGTGGTCTATTTATTATTGATTTAAAACTCCTTACGGGTAGATCAAATGATCACGTTTCCTTTTTCCGTTCTCAGCTCAACTGGTTACCTATCCGCCAGCGCCGATCGCTGCGCGCGCTCACTACTCTTTTTTCAATTATTAAGTCTTTTACTACGCCCTCCTATCTGTCTCCTCTCTTTCGATACTTAGGAAGTAACCATGACAGGAACCTTCGCTCTTCCAATAATCTTCTCCTTTCATGCCCTTCTCATAGCTCAGACTTTCTTCACTCTTCTTTCTTCATTCAGTCTATCCTTCTTTGGAACGCACTCCCTCTCGAAATCAGGATGTTGACTAGCCGCTTATCGTTTAAATTAAGGGTTCGACAACTATTCTTAAAACGATTGTCAGAAGCTCCATAGTATGTATTATATTTGTATATTTGTGTATGTATTTATATTTTATACTTATATATAATAGCATTATAGTATATCTATATGTACTTTATGTATATATGTTTATGTAATGGTCTATTTAAATATATTTGTTTATTTTTATTTCTATTATAATTATAATATATTCATATTATATATTTTTAATCATGACAATTTATATTTTATGCACCTATTCATTAATATTTTTTCTCTGCATCACCCCAAGGTTGACTGGTAGATAATGCCTTAGGCATTAAGTCCGCCTTTATACATTGTATATAAAGCATAAATAAATAAATAAATAAATAGATCATTACACAATTAGATTGCACAACCTCATTAGCCCATAGCCATATCACTACTGGGCACGGGCCTCCTCTACAACTGAGAGAGTTTAGGCCTTAGTCCATTTCGCTGGCCTAGTACGGGTTGGCGGACTACACACCTAAGAAATTTCTAAGAACTTTCAAGTGTTCAGGTTTCCTCACGATGTTTTCCTTCACCGTTAAAGTACATGATATTTCATTGTAAATATACGCAACCACGTTTACTTAAACGTGACGAAACACAGCACGAACTGAACTCAAGTTTACGTTGAATCAGTTAATATTTCCAGTTCTTTCGCAAGTTTAACTGCGATGACGGATGACGCACAGTACTCGTGTAATAAACCTCGTTAAATTGTTTATAGGATAGTGCGTTCACCCAAACACGGAAATAGGCGAAAATATTCTCTACGCGAACATTCCGGCTTGCAGTGATTAAATTTTAACTACTGGGTTTATGTACGGTAATATTATTTTAGGTTTGCAATTTGACAGTTCATTGGCTTGGGATTCCCGCCTGTATCCGCGGAATAGTAGGCAGAGGTGCATTTTTAAAACTATTTTCGCCACTTGAGCTTTTGGAGTGAGCCTATTATAAAATAAATACACCCAACAGTCGTCATTTTTAGCCCATATACATCCCACTGCTGGGCACGGGCCTCCTCTACTATTGAGATAGTTAATGCCTTTGTCCACCACGCTGGCCTAGTGCGGGTTGGCAGACTACACACCTAAGAAATTCCTAAGAACTTTTAGGTGTGCAGGTTTCCTCACGATGTTTTCATTGACCATTAAAGTTCGTGATAATTCATTGTGAATACACACATAAGTACGAAAAGCCAAAGGTGCCTGGGGTTTGAACTAAATACATCACTGCTTCTATAGCTTTTTAATTAATGATTTATTTGAGTGATAAAAATTGTGTAAACAATAGCCGTATTCATTGATATTGAATATGCTTCTCAAACCACATCAGATTATCGTGGTGCGGTCACAATGCCCTAATTTAAAAGGTTTTTAACCTAGGATTAAATTACCTACACGTAATAACAACTGTAGTTTCATCTCTATTTAAAAAATAGTAAATACATAAAAGCAGTGATGGCCTCGAGGTTTAGGCGCGCGGTCGAGAATTTCGGCGGTCGCAGGTTCAAACCCCAGGCACACACCTCTGACTTTTCGAAGTTATGTGTGTATTCACAATGAATTATCACTTGCTTTAACGGTGAAGGAAAACATCGTTATAAAACCTGCACACCTAAAACTTCTTAGGAATTTCTTAGGTGTGTAGTCCGCCAACCCGCACTAGGCTAGCGTGGTGGACTAAGGCCTAAACCCTCTCAGTTGTAGAGGAGGCCCGTGCCCAGCAATGGGACGTATTTGGGCTGATGATGAAATACATAAAAGATAAAAGATTAAAACCGCTATAGTGTCCGACGACTTGAGAAAGGTGGCGGGTAACGGATGGACAAGGGATGGTTGGCGCCTACTTGGCGAGGCCTTTGTTCAGCAGTCCGTCCACTGCTGAACGAATGCCTATACATAAATTTGTAAGTGTAGCGTTGAGGTTTTGGCACTCGGTATGTTAACATTAAGATGGTGGTCTCTCGTTTGAATCCCAACCACACCCTTGATTCGATTTTTTTTAAACTCACGCCTATATCCTTGAAGATGTTGGCAGGGATAAATTTCCTTTTGCCGTAATTAGGGCATATTTCCAGGCACCGCGCTAATGGAGATGCCCTATAAAACTTTGCCAGACTCTAGTATCAAACCTGGGACTACTAGATCGCACGCTTTTGGGGCGGAATCAACGAAGCAGTCATTGCATGTTTCAAGGTTCTAGTATTTTAATTCATTGTGAAAACACAAAGAACAAACCTGCACAACTAAAAGTTCTTAGGAATTTCTTAGGTGTGTAGTCAATCAAACCACTTTAGGCCAGCGCGGTGGACTAAGGCCTAACCCCTCTCAGTTGTAGAGGAGGCCCGTGTCTAGACAGTGCAGCAGTCCGTACTGCTGGCAGTGGGACGTATATGGGCTGATGATGATGATGACACATATAACTTCAAAAAGTCATAGCCGTGCGCTTGGAAATCGAACCGACGGCCGCCCAGAATCGCGTCTTTAATACTAGAGACCATCACTTACATATATGACAGCCCCGTGGCGCAGTTGGCTAGACACTAGCTTGCGAAACGAGAGGCTGCGGGTTCGATTCCCGCACCGAGACAAATGTTTGTGTGATCCACAAATATTTGTTTCGGGTCTGGGTGTTTGTGACACCGAAAAGTCTCTCGTAGTGTCTGATACCCACGACACAGGACTTGTATCCTAGTGTGGGGTCAGAACTATGTATGTGACTGTTGGGTGTATTTATTTATTTATTTATTATGTATGTATGCTTCTTTTAACAGCAAACCTACAGGGCAGATTATTAGATGCGACATAAATAATATCACAACGCACTGTTTTATTTATACTTTAGCCCTAAGGAATATAAATAACAAGTGCATTTGTATCCGCCCTCCACACATGTCCAGATATGTCGCTAAAGGGATGACGCGCGGGAGAGAAGGGCTTAAAAATATCTTCATCATCTTTACGCTATCATTTAAGTACATACATACATACATAAACTCACGCATGTATTCCCCGAAGGGGTAGGCAGAGGTGTATTTCTGCACCCACATTTCCAAACCAATCCAAGGTATGTATCAGTCCCACGTAACAGGGGGCGAGCGTATAGCCATTTTTCGGGCACATTTCCAGACTCCTTGCTGTTACTGAGAATTTCCTAATGGAAAAACCCAAAAACACTTTGCCCGACCCGGGAATCGAACCCAGGACCACTAGGTCGCACGGCACATACTTGTACCGCGAGACCACGAGGCATTTAAGTTTCTTTCCATAAATAAATACACCCAATAGTCATTTGTAATTGACCCTACACTCAAATGCAAGTCTAATGTCGTGTGTATCAGAAACTACGAGAGACTTTTCGCTCTCACAAACACCCAGACCCGGGACAAATAGTTGCGGATCACACAAACATTTGTCTCGGTGCTTGTTTATTATAATTGCGACATTATCGCTATGCCAATATGTAGAAAGTCAAACTTTCGAGCTTGAACCCGCAGCCTCCATTTTGCCAGTCTCCTAAGCCACTGAGCTATCTCTAACTTCTAATTATACTAAATCATGATAACCAAAATTAGACAAAAAACTATATACGTTACCACGGATTTAAGCACGTCGTAAAACAGTGAAAACTGTTAAAAGAGCTATACTTTCGCTCGTCACTTCATATTTCCGGCGTGTAAAAAATCGTTTTTCATCTGATAGTTTCTCGAGCTAAGTCGGAGCTTGGAATTCTTGGGCGACGTCGTGTGGAGTCAACGACATTAAAGCCGCCGGGGATGAAATTGGGAAGATATAATGTGGGCAACACCACACGCCAATTATATTTTCTAACATGCAAACTACCCTTTTAAGCAGCAAGATAGCTTCGATATATTCATTTTCGGTGAGTGTTGTATCTGCAAGGAGATGTTTGAGCCGTAATTTTTTCCAAAAACCGTATTAATATTATAATGTTATTGGGTTCTTTTAGTAACCTATTTAGTGGTAGCTTTATTCGACTTTCTAGTTAATTTATTATTATTATTATACTTTAATTGTTATCTATCCTTTATTGCACACCTTTTTTATTTTTTACTGATCTGTAGCTATACCTAAGTGAAGACTTGTTATTGGCTTTAAGTTAATTGTTATGTTTTTTAACCTAGTTGTATTGTAGCTGTTAGTCTTCCATAAATAAGTAAATAAAAAATAAAAAAATATTTTTAGTTGACTAATGATCTAACCTAAGTTGTGATGGTCTCGAGGTTTAGGGGGGCGGTCAAGAATCTCGATGGTCGCGGGTTCCAGGCACACAACTTTGGCTTTTTGAAATTATGTTTGTATTTACAAATAATTATCACTTACAATTAATTAAATAGTAAAGGAGAACATCGCGAGGAAACTTGCACACCTAGAAATTCCTAGGAATAAGTGTTTCACCTAAGTCCGCGAACCCGCTCTAGACCAGCGTGGTGGACTAAAGCCTAAAGCTAAAGACTAAAGCCTCTCAATGGTAGAGGGGGCCTGTCCCAGTGGGGCGTATATGGGCTGATGATGATGAAACTACCCTCTTAAGTAGTAAGATAGATTCAGGATATATTTAATTGGCTAATGATCTAACCACTTCAATATATATTTAAATCTTCCGCTTCGTTGTAGAAGGAAGTGGTCAATTACGTATCCAACTTGTTCAATTATCTTTCTGATTAATATCGATGCGGGTTGAAGACATGCCAATTCATAGTCGCTGAGATTCACCTAGACATTTCTGTGCCGATAAAAAATATAAGATAAGTACATACACATCATCATCAGCTAGTATACGTCCCACTGCTGGGCACGGGCCTCCTCTACAACTGAGAGGGATTAGGCCTTAGTCCACCACGCTAGCCTAGTGCGGGTTGGCGGACTACACACCTAAGAAATTTCTATGAACTTTTAGGTGTGCAGGTTTCCTCGCGATGTTTTCCTTCACCGTTAAGGCAAGTGATAATTCATTGTGAATACACATATAGCTTCGAAAAGTCAGAGGTGTGTGCCTGGGGTTTGAACCCGCGACCGCCGAGATTCTCGAACGCGCGCCTAAACCTCGAGGCCATCACTGCTTGCTGTACCTAATCACTTAATAATGTTTTTAAGTAGCACTTAACCGGCGGCGGGTCTATTCACACCTAGATTTAGAACCCAATAACACTTTAGGACCACTAAAGTCAAACTTTTACTTGAGATAATGGGGCATTATCATAAAATTTTATTTGTGTGAACCACAAATATTTGTTTCGGTTCTGGGTGTTTGTGAGACCGAGAATTGTCTCGTAGTTTCAGATACCCACGACACAGGACTCGTATCTTTTTTTTTTTTTTTTTTTTTTTTTATTCTGGCATGGCAAAGTGACTCCACTGTACCTGATGGTAAGCACAGTGGAGTCCAGAAAAATAATACCAACCAGCGAGAAACGATGGTCACCCGCTGGTCGACACAATCATGCCGGCCCGCACAAATGCTTCTTCACGCTTCGCTTAAAGGATCCAGGATCATAGGAAGGAGGGAACACGTGAGCGGGCAAACTATTCCACAGCTTGATGGTGCGGCAAAAGTAGGAGTTGGCGAACTTTTTAGTTCGAGCCGCGGATGTTGTGACCACAAAGCTGTGGCTTCGCATGCCCGCACGCGTGGTTCTTAATGTGGGGTCAGAACTATGTATGTGACTGTTGGGTGTATTTATTTCATCATCAGCCCAAATACGTCCCACTGCTGGGCACGAGCCTCCTCTACAACTGAGAGGGTTTAGTCCTTAGTCCACCACGCTGGCCTAGTGCGGGTTGGCGGACTACACACCTAAGAAATTTCTAAGAACTTTTAGGTGTGCAGGTTTCCTCGCGATGTTTTCCTTCACCGTTAAGGCAAGTGATAATTCATTGTGAATACACATATAGCTTCGAAAAGTCAGAGGTGTGTGCCTGGGGTTTGTGGGGTGTATTTATTTATTATATTTTATGTTTGTCTGCGTCCGCCCCGCGCTACGTTGGCTGGCGTCCAAAAATGCCGTGTTACCCCTTGTTTCCTCGCTACATTCGTTTCAAATGTCCATAATCTACGACTAGACAGTTATAGAATGGACGAAATAAGCGTCTCCTACAAACGTGTCCTGACTCACGCAACGCATATGTTAAAAATCCTTTTTGTCACTGTTATATTTTTAATTTCCGTCGGTGCAGTATTTTATTAGTGTTTAAACACAAAATGAATGCCCCTACTATTGAAAATGAAAGTAAGTTGGTTTGTTACGATTTCACGGGTGATCGCTGAATTTATTGTAATAAAATTGGGTACAGGGCATTGGCGGCACTTCCATAGAAGCCCAAAACCCCAGTTTGCCTTTCAAAATTCCGAATAATAATCTTTCGGCTTTAAATCTTTATTTAACAAAAGCATTTTGACATATAAATGGGATTATCCTGACCTTACAATAAATAATTATTATAAACTAGACATTAAACCATTGACGTGTAACGCTTTTCGGCTTCTATAGAAGTACCGCCACTGGTACAGAGTACCTTATATAGTCAGTGTATCGCCGTCCACTGCTGAACGTAGGCCTCTTCAAGTAAGCGCCAACCATCCCGGTCTTGAGCAGCCCTCATCCATCCGCTACCCGCCACCGTTCTCAAGTCGTCGGATTCACCTTGGGATAGTTATAAGCTACTTTTTATTCCCGAATTTATTTTATCACATTTTAGATAGAAGTTTTTAAGACACTTACAAACATGAATAAAAAGCAATAGAGTTTCACGCCTCAGCCTTGGTGTACGGTATACAATACCCTATGTGAGTGCATTCTATTCGTTTTCTCAGCGCTCTACTCCGAAAACGGTTAATTTTACAGAAGCACATTTTGTAGATAATTTCACGACAATCATTTTTATAATGACCTCTATTGACCTCCGAGCAATAGGTCGCGAGATATTTTCGAAAAACGATTTTCGTGACCTTTTGACATTTATAACTTTTTTAGCCGGCATGATATCAATGTCGATTTTCATGTCATCTTCATTACAACACCGTAATAAAGGTGTATACAAAAATTCACCTCACCAGGAATTTTTCCGCAGATAAAACCTAAAATGACTGGACTAAACCTCTTCATTTAAATTCATGAGACATTTATGGATATAATTTGCCACAACTACAAAACTTTTGAAGAGAACTGGTTTGAAAACGATTTGCCGTTATCGGGTGCATTTCTGCAAGTTTTTTCGACAGGTGGTATTGCACATGCTCGCCAAATCGAGTTTAGGCAGGTGTCGGCTTGGCGACAATTTTTTACCAAAATATTTGGCATTATTTCGTACTGTAAATACTTGTTGACTGCCTCGTGGTCAGGTACAGGTGTGTGCTGTGCGATCTAGAGGTCCTGGGTTCGATTCCCGGGTCGGGCAGTGTTATTGGGATTTTTCATTAGGAAAGTCAGATTTTTCTCAGTAGCAGCACGGAGTCAGGAAATGTGCCCGATAAATACTAGGCTAGTCCCTATTACGTGGAACTGATACATATGTATGTATGTACTTGGCGGAAATACACCGCTGCCTACCTCTTCGGAGAATACAGGCGTCAGGTTATGTATTTATGCATTTTATTTTATTTTATTGACCACTTAACATCAGGTGGCTCACCAGCTCGTTTGCCTCCTTTCCCATAAAAAAAAAAAAATAAAAATCATCATCAGCCCATATACATATGTACGTCCCACAGCTGGGCACGGGCCTAATCTACAGCTCAGAGGGTTTAAGCCTTAGTCCATCATGCTGGCCTAGTGCGGGTTGGCGGACTACACACCCAAGAAATTCCCAAGAACCCCTAGGTGTGCAGGTGTCCTCACGATGTTTTCCTTCACCGTTAAACCTGATTCTTATATTATCTTGCCGATATCTTGCTACAATGTCATACTCTTTTTATTCTAGAATGCTCTTTTTCGATTCACTGTTTTAACTTATACAGCATTCCTTATAGTACATAGACGCAATTACCTTCGATAAAATTGTCCGTATGCTTGTATCATCATCATCATCAGCCCATATACGTCCCACTGCTGGGCACGGGCCTCCTCTACAACTGAGAGGATTTAGACCTTAGTCCACCACGCTGGCCTAGTGCGGGTTGGCGGACTACACACCTAAGAAATTCCTAAAAACTTTTAGGTGTGCAGGTTTCATCACGATGTTTTCCTTCACCGTTAAAGTACGTGATAATTATTTGTGAATACACACATAACTTCGAAAAGTCAGAGGTGTGTCCCTGGGGTTTGAACCTGCGACCGTCGAAATTCTCGACCGCGTGCCTAAACCTCGAGGCCATCACGACTGACACTTGTATATTTCATGTTAACTGTGCTAATATACATCCGCACTCTCGCCTATCCCGAGGGAGGGCAATCAGGAGCGTCGGGAGAAAGTTGCTTGCGAATTGCATTCATAATAAATGCGAGTTCAGCTTTCATATTAAGATTGTTGTATGTACATATATAGTAATGTATGTATCTATTGTACATTCACGCCTACAACCTTAAGGTTAGTCAGCGGTGTTTTTTTTTATTGCCTCAGTAGGCAGACGAGCAAGCGGCCCGCCTGATGGTAAGCGGTTACCGGCGCCCATGGACTAAAGTAATGCCAGAGGCACAACCCAGCCGCTGCCTACCGTGTGGTGAACACTCTTTAAACGGTGTATACGTGTCTATTGCCGTTTTAAGAGCATTGACATTAAATTAGCGTGTTCTACCGTCTGTATCATGGTGAGTGCTCTGAAGAATTGTTTAACCTTGTCCCATCCTCTCCGTTCCACACCAGACCCCACGCGTGCGGGCATGCGAAGCCACAGCTTTGTGGTCACAACATCCGCGGCTCGAACTAAAAAGTTCGCTAACTCCTACTTTTGCCGCACCATCAAGCTGTGGAATAGTTTGCCGGCTCACGTGTTCCCTCCTTCCTATGATCCTGGATCCTTTAAGCGAAGCGTGAAGAAGCATTTGTGCGGGCCGGCATGATTGTGTCGACCAGCGGGTGACCAACGTTTCTCGCTGGTCAGTATTATTTTTCTGGACTCCACTGTGCTTACCATCAGGTACAGTGGAGTCACTTTGCCGTGCCAGATTTAAAAAAAAAATTTAAAAATATCCTATTAAATATGATCTTAGTACAGAAACCATATAATAATGGACATCCCGGGAACAAATACATAACCTTTTGATGATAATTTCCTGCCCTTTTGCGAAAACTGCCTTCCATGGGTAGTAAATTAAATAACCTTGATAAGTTATTTACCTGAAGGCTGTTAGACTTTTATGGATTTCGTAAACCATTTTCTATTTTATTTTCATTTCACATGGCCTCGATATCTTCCACAGCTTCATGGATCTGCGAATAAATAAATTTACGCAACTTTTGTTTTGAGCCGGGGTAGTAGTGACACTTGAGCCGTGGCCTCACTGCAGTTGGCCCTTGGATGGTTTGGAATACGAGTAGAGCCTAGAACTTTAGTAGGAAAAACTGTGGGTACTATATGCATGCCCTAAACTAATGACTTCATTCTTTCTTGGTCTATTGAAATGGATAAGTTTATTGGCTTACTACTTTTGTCTGTCTGCTTTGCCCACGTGAAATTACACACTACAAAACTAAGATCAGGACTTCATATACATAGGTACATATCTTATGAACATCTGGTTTTATTTTATTGTTTTTTTTTTCATAAGGAAATTCTCACTGCCTCGTGGTCTCGCGGTACAAGTATGTGCCGTGCGATCTAGAGGTTCTGGGTTCGATTCCCGGGTCGGGCAAAGTGTTATTGGGTTTTTACTTTAGGGAATTCTCAATAGCAGCACGGAGTCTGCAAATGTGCTCGAAAAACGGCAATAGGCTCGCCCCCTATTACGTGGAGTTGATACACACCTGGCGAAATGTGGGTGTAGAAATGCATCTCTGCCTACCCCATCAGGGAATACAGGCGTGAGTTTATGTATGTATGTATGGATGTATGGAAATTCTCAGTAGCAGAACGGAGTCCAGAAATGTGCCCAAAACACGGATATTCGCTGTTCCCCTATTACTGATACTTATGGAAATGTGGGAGCAGATATGCACCTCTGCCTACTATTGAATACAGGCGTGAAGTTATGTATGTATCATCTCCTTAGAAGGATTCCTACTACATCATCATGAGCAAGATCATATGCACTTACCGATTTTTGTGCGACTGTCCACAATATTTTTTGAGCGCAGGATTCGCGCCTAATAACACACTTTTTTTTTTTTACAATGGAAAGCGCTTTAAGCTCCCCTGTTCGGTACCTCGGGGGAGGCCGAAAAGGGGTATGTCGGGGTCTCTGGCCTTCCAACTCGGCGCGCAGAACAATAATTGTCCGCTTAGCTGAGTTGGGTCCCTAACCAAAATCCTACGCCAGCATACCGACTAAAACCTCTCGGTGACCATCTCGCGCATTTAGGGCGGTTTTGCGGCATCTCAGGGCGAGAAGCGCCCCAAATGGTCCGCCTCCGCCTAGCGCACCGTCCGATTATGGACTCCTCCAAATTGGGAGGGCTTGAGATGCCCTCCACTTACGCTTTTTTGGACGTTCACCTCTTGTGAACGTCCGCGACAGTCAAGCGGTCACGCCCTCTGCCGCAAATCTCAGGGTTGCTGCCACCGTTGTGTACCGCCCCCGCAGTACGCCCAGCCTCCCCAGTGGCCCCTGTTAGTCGCCTCTTACGACAGGTAGGGGGTACCGTGGCGGAATTCTTACGCCCCCGAACCACAGGGCGGCCTAATAACACACTGCTGTCTGCTAGTGATAACCTTCATAGCCATAGTTGCGAATTATATAAGCTCAAGGTAATCTAGATTATCAGAAGTGCAAATGTTCGCAGACGAGTGTTTTTTATTTGGACGTGGCGTGCATATGGCGGCGACAGGCGCCAAACCGGTACCTCTGGTATAATGACCTAGGACAGGCGTTGCCAACCATAGCTTATTCGCGTTCAATTTTACTCTATGTTTAGCCAATATCCATATTAAAATAGTAAAGAGGACAGATTTGATGTTTTGTTTGTTCGATGGTCCGATTTGAATGTTTTTTGTTATGGACATAGATGGGAACTGGACACTCACAATACCAGAAGAATCATCTGTAATCATTAGGTGCAGAAATGGCAAATGGCCACCCCTTCGAGGAATACAGGCGTGATGTTATGTAATATATATGTATGAATTTTGTTAAAGGCAAACGGTTCAGAACTCCTGAGTTAGTAAGTCAAGTTCCCGGGATTTTAGTGCTAGGTAAAAGAAAATATTGTTTGCATATTCCCCCTGCAAGACAAATTGGTTATTGTATGCAAAAAATACTAAATTAGATAGCCTTGTCCAGATAAGCTCGGTTATTGGGGAAATACCGATTCATCATCATCATCATCATTATCAGCCTAAGGAAGTCCACTGCTTAACATAGGCCTCCCCCAATGACTTCCATAGTGACCTGGTGGAGGCAGCCTGCATCCAGCGACGACCCGCGACCTTCACCAATTCAATGAATTCAAATACCGATTGCACTAAGCTTTTTTAACGTCAATTATTTATTTTTTACCAACAAAGTAATATTTTATTGCTGGCGTTGTATCTTCATTATTAAATAAATGGATTTTTTTTATTTTCTTTTGAGCTGCAGTCAGTCGCCAGACTTTTATCAGCTGAGTTCCGAGTACGATGTAGTGTAAGAGCAGACGATTCAAAAGTACTTGTAACAGTCTACTTGAAAAAAGGTTATTTTCACTTTGACTTTATAACTGTTAAGAGTTTTTATTTACGTATCAACGAAAGTAAAGTGTTTTGGACTGAGACCTACTCTCTCTCAACCACAAAGGTCCGTACCTAGAAAAGGGTAAATTACGTGTAACAAGTTGTTTACTGTTAATGCACTAATCCCATAAACAACGACACAATTTTAGATTGTATCAGACAAAGAATAAAGCCTTTTATGGGTTATTTACAAAAATGGATTGTCACGACATAGCAGCTGGCGTTAGACAACTAAGAGTATAAATATTGGGGACACTTACCTTTAAAACAGCATACATGCATTCATGCTTGTATTTTCGAAGAGGTATTCAGAGGTACAATATTTGTTCCGACAATTACTTCTTAAGTCGTAATAGGTAGATGATGAGCCTATTGGCGTATTGCGGGCACATTTCCAGACTCCGGGTTGCTACTGAGAATTTCCTAATGGAATTCTAATAACACTTTGACCTTTAGATCACACAACTTTGCCGTGAGACCACGAGGCAGTCGGGTAAGACTAAGGCTAGTAGAATGTGATGAAGATGTGAAAGAAAAACATTGCTAAGAACACTCCCGGCTGATTCACCTTTCAAACGAAAACAACAAATCCAAATCATCCGTTTGAGAGCTAAGATGCCACAGACATACACACACACACACACGCACGAACACACACAGACACGTCAAACATATAACACCCTGTCGTTTTTGCGTCGGGGGTTAAGAAATTTAAGGCATTACCTACTCAAAAGACTCTCGCAATCATGTAGTAGTTTGGACAATCACTAGGCCTACGTGGACTAAGTCCTATTTCACATTAAATCTTAGTTTCGTTCGCAACAGCGCACGAGGTGAACGCCTCAACAAATGTTAGAAAGTATGACGGTACCTTTAATGGAGAGCGCAGTTTCCGTTTAGCAATAAAAAATTTAACATAACCAAGTAATAAATAACACGAATTTAATAATAAAAAGCAAAGCAGAGCGGAACGAAAGCGCTTCGTTTGCATGCTCGTGATGACTCCTCTGATGGCTCGTCTGACGCCACGTCTGTGGATAACTGTAGACTTCGGGATTCCACCAAAACGATGGCTCGGCTTATTTATTATAACACAACCTTACAAGTTACAGTATACATCATAGCACTATTCACAAGACAAACATCCATCATCGTCAGCCCATATACGTCCCACTGCTGGGCACGGGCCACCTCTACAACTGAGAGGGGTTAGGCCTAAGCCACCACGCTGGCCTAGTGCGGGTTGGTGGACTACACACCTAAGAAATTCCTAACAACTTTTAGGTGTGCAGGTTTCATCACGATGTTTTTCTTCACCGTTGAAGTAAGATAATTCATTATGAATACACACATAGCTTCGAAAAGTCAGAGCTGTGCCTGAGGTTTGAACCCGCGACCGCCGAGATTCTCAACCGCGCCTAAACCTCGAGGCCATCACTACTTACAAAGAACAAAAGAAGACAAATATTACTAAAATAAAATTTGAAATCAAATTTCAAAAAACATCTTCGACCCCAGCCATAGAACGATTCAGCAAATGATAGCTCTAACCGTGATAGCATTCCAACCATAGGACATGCTGAGGTTGGGGGCATAAATAGACTCAGTCGACGACGACTCAGACACACATAGTTGTCTGGAACGAAAAAGCGAATGCGGCTGAACGCCTATGGAGTTGAGTAAGTAAGTGCATAGCGGTCTAAAGTCTATCATCATCATACGTTTCCATGGGCATGAGCTTCCTCTGCATATGCGAGGGGTTAAGTTTTAGTCCACGCTCACGCCAAATTTACAAGCATAAGGCAAATAGTATAACAATTCATATAGTAAATAATGAACTTTGAAACTAAAAAGTTTGGATAGAAAAAACCTGTTTCATGTTATTATAAAGCATTATGCGAAAACATGCTAATTTAAAAAAATTGGGGGACTTTAGTCGGCCATTCAATAAATTTTAATAATTATATTATCTTTCGCGTAAAGACCTGACTCAATATTTTTTATATTAAAGTGTCGTATTAAAATTTTGACTTGTAGTCCAGTCATTTAAGCTTAAATTTGGTAAGAATCTCGGAATTCGAGATACCCAGCTGTAAGTCTGTAAATACTTGTATATTGACACCCTAAAAGTTGTCTCAAAACCTACATATGGTAGGGTGTGTGCAACTATTAAATTTCAAGGTCAAAGGTCGCAAAAATCGTTTTTTTGCGCTTTTTTTGTAAATATCTCATTTCCTATGGGTTTTTTGTTATTTGTATTTATTATCAATATTGTAGAATACAAAATTCTCTACAAATTTTGTTTAAAAAAAATTTTTATACGGTGTACCGTTTTCGAGATAGAGGGCGGAAAGCGCGCGGTCACAGCATCACTTCAGGTCAACTGATGCCTCCGGTCGAAAACGCGCCATATATAGTTGATGAACTATCGATAAATCAATGATTATAAATATTTGTCAATTTTTATTTACTATTATATTACATTTTATCATTTTCTTCATGCATTAAATCTATATCTATTCAATAATACTGATAACCGTTTACTAAAATTAAAAAATAATTAAGAGAAGAACTTAAGTCATAATATAATTATATTCCCAAAAACGGAGATATACTCGACTAAAAGTTTTGATAATTATCCTCATTCCAAAACACATATTTTATTTCTGCACGCATTAAGTGGCTGTGACACAACTTCTGCGCTTTTTAAAAAGGGAAAAAATCATTTTTAAAAGTTTTTGAGAAACTGGCAAATTTGGATGAACTAGCTGCAGCATTTGAGGAAGAAAATTGTTCGGCCCAGAGATTATTAGAGAGTGGAACTCAAACCTTATTGGCAGTCTATAATGCTCCGAAATCTGTGAAAAGTCTCGATCATCTTCGTTATATGCATTACGTCAAGTCTACAAAACTTAATAAACCTGTGCAGCTTTCAAATATTCCACCAACAAGTGCAGCTGCTCATCAACATTTCAACCGTGTATATTATCAAGTTCAAACTTGGTTAGGACATGATTTGGAACCCCAAGTATGGGGTTGGGCAATGCGAAACGATTTTCTGGAGCCTACCTTACCACATGCTACAGAAGATTTGCTAAATACAATTTTCTGCAACTGCAAGAGTAGTTGTGGTTCGCGATGCGGATGCAGGAAAGCGGGCTTGCAATGCTCTTTAGCTTGTGGCCAATGTAATGGGCAAGCTTGCCTCAATGCTCTACCATATCAGAGCGACATTAACGAAGATGGAACCATTGACCCCGAAATTATGGAAGAACTTGAGACAAATGTCGTTGAAGACGATAATGAAGACCAGTTTGAAATTTACCAGCAGCCAGAAGACGACGATGAAGAGGAAGAAGATGATTAAAATTATAAATTGTAGTTTTTGTACCTTTTATTCCATTTTCTTTCTTTAAATAAAAATAAATGTATTGAATGATATTTTTAATAAAAAGATTAATTCATAATTTATTTGGGTTTTTTTTCATCATGTAAGAAGTTATTAATATTAATTAGGTTACAATTCAAATATAATTCCTATATTTTCAGGTAAGTAAGTGTTGTTAAATAAATTAATACTGAATAAAAAGTGGATAGGTTAGGAAAAATTTATAAAATATAATATAATAGTTAATAAATCATTGATTTATCGATAGTTCATCAACTATAAATGGCGCGTTTTCGACCGAGGGCACAGGTTGACCTGAAGTGATGCTGTGACCGCGCGCTCTCCGCCCTCTATCTCGAAAACGGTTCACCGTATAAAAAAAAAATTAAACAAAATTTGTAGAGAATTTTGTATTCTACAATATTGATAATAAATACAAATAACAATAAACCCATAGGAAATGAGATATTTACAAAAAAAGCGCAAAAAAACGATTTTTGCGACCTTTGACCTTGAAATTTAATAGTTGCACACACCCTACCATATGTAGGTTTTGAGACAACTTTTAGGGTGTCAATATACAAGTATTTACAGACTTACAGCTGGGTATCTCGAATTCCGAAGTGAACTTACTATAATGACTGGAGTATTGATATTATTTATACGCATGTAGTATGTTTATCCTAGAAGGTGTATTCTTTCAAAATTCGCGAGCTGTGGTTTTGTCTGTATTTCACTTTTCTCAGTACTTATAATAATAATAATAAAGCCCGTTTATTTCCAATAAAAAAAATTACAAAATACAAAATTCCTCACTTCTATATAGGTAGGTATATATATATATATTTATAACGTGTGTTTTTCTAAATTTTTATAATAATGTTTTTTTTTATTATATGTAATTTTATTATAAATTAAAAAAAAAATACATGCTAGCAAATTAGCAACTAAAAAAAGTTTGTGGTCTTCCGACAAATTATTTGGTCGCAAGATCGAAACCTAGTCACGAAGTTATCAATATACTATGTATTATTCTTATTGGATTAATAAATACGCCCAACAGTCACATACATAGTTCTGAGCCCACACTAAGATACAAGTCTTGTGTCGTGGGTATCAGAAACTACGAGAGACTTTTCGCTCTCACCAACACCCAGACCCGAAACAAACACTTGTGGATCACACAAACATTTGTCTCAGTGCGGGGTTCGAACCCGCGGCCTTTCGTTTCGCAAGCTGGTATCTAGCCAACTGCGCCACGGGGCTGTCAAACTATTAAGAATTACTTGGTAAATCTGTTATGTAATAGGATTTTTTAAGTATGTGAAATTGACCAGCCAAATTGGGCAGCATGGGCGAAGGCCTATACTAAATATTTGTCCTAGCGGCGACCGAACCAGCAACATTCACTTCAAGAATAATAATTATTAATTCAAAATATTTACAATAATAAAAGAATTACTGGCGTTATAATAATAAAGCAAATGGACATAAAACGAGTGTCGTAATTTACAAGTAAATCGAAAAGCAAACAATCGGATAATTGTATTTGACAATAGCCACGACACACCACACCACACTGCGCCTAGTGTGGTTATCATAGCAAATAAGTAATTGTGGTAACATTTAAACTGATTTATGAAGAAATAAATATTATTATGAAAAAATATTAAGATACGCAGAATATGTTCATACATCAAAACTTCACAATGGATCCCTTAGTCATTTTACAATCGGTTGACAACCCATTTAGCTTTTTTGAATCGTTAAAGAATTTACTGAAACATTTTCCTCGTATCCCTTTAGCCGGCAAACGATGTGAAGTCAAAACATGAGTTCTGGTGATTCATTTGTCTGGAACAAAGGACAATGGTCCTTAAGTCCTTGTTGGGTCGCAGTCGTCGCTGTGGCTATATTTGGATCACCCGAGTGCTGGGGACACACGCAGCTTCGTCTCAAAGTAGTTTTGTTGTTTTTTAAAGGAAATGCCTTAGTTTTTATTAACTGTTTTATTGGGCTTTTGAAGATTTGATGCGTGAGACATGTTGGACTTTGATTTCCGTCTTATCCAAGTTTCGTCAAGCTGTTTGATATAGATCGACAGTTTCTGGCTTTACTGCCCGTGTCTGGCAGTGTTATAGGATTTTTTTCATTAAAAATTCACAAATGACGCAACTAATTCTAGAAATATGCCCTAAAATGGCAAATTAAAAATCCTTGGCGTAAAGATCCCCCTCCATAAACCGCATAGAATATCTCCATCCTCTAACTTGGCTAAGCACGAAAGGACAATTAAGCTAGCAACCCTAATGGCACACGTCAAATTGACAGTGAAAATGGCGGCTACCATCCAGCCATTGTTTGACGGCACGCAGACGTAATTACTTACGAATGTCCCGCAGACTGAGTACGATTCATAATAAATGCATTTGTCTGTCTGTTCAATTGTTATTTAAATCAAACATTATGTTGGCCAATCTTTCATGTTAAATTATTATTTCTGTATCAGCCGATGTGTGTCTCATTGTCCTCTACGGCTGAGAGGGGTTAAGCGTTAGTCTTTCACGCTGGCCTAGTAAGGGTTACTTAATATCTTTTGGATCTCTTAGGCGTAAGTAATCGTCATTGTTTCTTTCACATTTAAATTCGGAGCCTCTGCCTGGCTTTTGTCTCTATTTAGCGCCTAAACCTCTAGGTCTAGGCCAATACGATCTTTTTAATTCTCTACTATCATTATATCTTTCTCATTTAGTTTCTCATTAGCCGTGAACCTCGTTTATTAGAGAGTTTAGTGATCGATGCACTGCGGCCTGCGGATATGGTTTGCCAGGGACTTTTGATTTATTATATTTATCTTCATCATCATCATCATTAGCAGCCTAAGGAAGTCCACTGCTGAACATAGGCCTCCCCCAATGACTTCCATAGTGACCTGTTAGAGGCAGCCTGCATCCAGCGACGACCCGCGACCTTCACCAGGTCGTCGGATCATCTTAAGACCTATTTATCTTCAGTAGTCGAACGAATCCCGTAATCTCTACAGAAATAATTATACTTGATCTAAGCTTAAATTTGTGTTTTATTCCACCGGGTTCAGACTCCTGTTCCAACACGTAACTCGTTTATACGTAACTCGTCTCCGGAAAATTAATAACTCTTTTATGGGACAATGTGTACGCTTCTATAACAAACTCCCAAAGGGTATTAGGGAGCTTCCCTTGAAAAAGTTTAAAGAATCAATTAAAGATAAACTATGTATATAAAAAAGCTTACTATAAAATTTCAGATTATATTGGAGACAATAAGTCCTGGGAGTAACTAAATTGATCAGAAGTTTCGTTGCTACAATTTGTTTCGTTATGACATACATAAGATTAAATTTATATAATGACATTTAAAAAATGTAATTATAATAATTATATTTATTATTTAAAAAATAATGACATTTCGTGTTGCTGAGGGAGTTTCTTGCCGTTTCTTCTCCACAGCGATAACACGTTTCGAAGCGGCAATAGTTTAAAAAAATAGTTTAATATTGACGATTCAAAAGAACTTGTAAAGTCTATTTGAATAAAGATGATTTTGACTTTGACTTTGACTTTGAAACACATCTTTTCTACTTAAAGTTCCTTTACGCGTAGGACACGTATTGACTGGGACGAAGTATGACATTATACGGCTGAAAACATGGATGGTAAGAATCTGACCATCATATGAAAACAGCGTAAACATTCAATAAGTCTACTCTAACTTAACTATTCTTTGTCTTGCTCTATTTTTTGACTTATGACGTGAGACATCGAGGCAAAAGAAAATATTTTTATGCCAGATGTATGCAATTTTTATAAATATGGTCTTTATACCATAACCTAGGCTATAGAGGTTATCAATAAAAAGGTTATTTGCCGCCACAAGATCCTAACAGTTACTACATTGCTTTTGGATATTCATGAGTCACAATAAAATAAATCTTAGCACGATAACCGAACCCATAACAGCTTATCCAAGTATGTGGTGAAGAATATGTGCTTTGAAGAATATTGATAAAAAAAATATGTTTGTATTGTTGACAATTTGGCCTCCGGGTTTAGGCGCGCGGTCGAGAATCTCGGCGGTCGCAGGTTCAAACCCCAGGCACACACCTCTGACTTTTCGAAGTTATGTTTGTATTCACAATGAATCATCACGTAATTTACGGTAAAGGAAAACATCGTGAGGAAACCTACACACCTAATAGTTCTTAGAAATTTCTTAGGTGTGTAGTCCGCCAACCCGCACTAGGCCAGCGTGGTGGACTAAGGCCTAAACCCTCTCAGTAGTAGAGGAGGCCCGTGCCCAGCAGTGGGACGTATATGGGCTGATGATGAGTTGACAATTTACGAAAAATCAAAACAAAATTAACATTACAATTTACGAAAAATCAAAATAAAATTAAATGCTTCAGTCATAAAATCTTAAGTTTACGGTCATAACAAACATAAGTAATAAGTTTCAATAGAAAAATATTTTCTATAGTATGCATCTGCTAAGCTAACAAAATCTATTTTAAAAATTTAAATTTTTATAAAAAATAAAAACTTTTTGGATAAAATGTTTAAATGAATAAACCTTTTTCCTCTTCATCATTTCAAATTTCGAACTTTTTTATTCACGTTATTTCGAGCAACTGCTAAGTTCTTACGGCCAGTGAAATCAGTAGCTGCTTTCTAATGAGCAGCGTGTAATAAGCGCTAAACATTAGAGCGGGCACTGAGCAGTGCATTTGATGGCACCGACAATGTAATTACAGATTGTATTAATTCATGGTTTCGATGTCCATGCGCCAGTACTCACACTCAGTACTCGGTAGTTGGTGAATCATGCTCGGTGTTGCCAATAAATGGGTGCATGTTTAACCAGTTTTGCGGTTTCAGGAAGATTTGTGAATGTGGTGTTAAATTGCGAATTATATCCGTTTTTTCCTTGAGGATAAAAGTTATTTGTGGTTGTTTTATTATTATTTGTATTATTTGGTGTTTTGGTTAGATAAAATTGTGAAGTGCACACGTGGATATAAAATTATGAAGTTTAATAGAATTAATTATTTCATCTATATTTTTGGGGTCTAATATCAAGTATTTTTTTATGTTTCAATTTTATCATAAGGTCATAAGATAAAAAATAAAACATTTTTCAATAATACAATGACAGAAAAAAGCAAAATCGATATTTAAAACAAATCAACACAAACTACTATTAACGCCCCGGTTCATAACAACTAGCGTTATCTGAAACAACCAACACTTTATCGGCGTATCAACACTATCATACACTTCCTGTTCAAGATTACCACAAATCAGGGAGTAGTGATTTCACTGGTCACACTCACACACCCCGAGCCGGCCGGTCGTTCTCCACTCACCGCCTTATTTCACTTCATTGCAACCCAGCAGCCCGTTGTGTGTCGGCTGCGACGGGAATAAGTGACCCAACAAATATATTTTAGTAAATAAGATTAATTAAAAACATATACAATGAGGGAAATAGTGCACCTTCAGGCCGGGCAGTGCGGTAACCAGATTGGCGCTAAGGTGAGTCGATATTCTTTATTTAAAATTCGAATTCGCAACGCTTGGCAGTTGCGTTTGAATTATATTCGCTTGATTTTTGCGAGGTTTTATTATGGCGTTTATAGTCTGTTAAAAAAAAGAAAAAAAAATCATACCTTCGTTGGTGTTTTATTTTATTTATTTTGTTACTTTAAAACTACTGTCATAATATAATCTCATTGTTTAATTTCCTTATTCTTTTCATTAACTCGATGCTCGATTTACGATTTGGAATCTAACAAGGAAATAGATAAATATTAATGTTTACCCAAGTTTGTTATCTATATCTAATTATATATTTTAAATATTTTTATACCCGCGATCCTAAACCGTTCTGTCAGTGTTGAGAACAATAAGAACAATTAGACACAGCATCGCTCTCACGGTAATAATTTGGTTACTTTTGTGTCCGTTATGTAACGTATCTTTATGTTAGTTCTAAGTTTAAATTAAGATTTTTACCGGGAATATGACTGCTGTCTTGGTATTCAAAATAATATTTTTTTAATTTTCGTTTTTTTTTATTAACTAGGCTAAGGTACTAATATTAAATATATATAACGATAACGTTTCTATTAAGTAATCTATAAAAAATCGAATAAACTGATTTATCTCATCAACGATCATCTTGACTAGACTAGACTTTAATTTCTAAAGTCTATATTTTCTAATAACACTAAAATTTGAATAGAAATACGATGCCACAGACAAATACACATACATATTACTTTAACGCTGTCTCACCCCTCTAAGTTGACTGTGATTTAAAAAGGCCAGTAATGCCCCCAAATTGCCCCTATAATATATCCGTTACTTGAAGATCGTCATAAAGCTGGTTAAGCACCCATACCACGTACACCTAACATTATGATGACAAACATAAATGGTTTCCTATGAAGTGTTATTATTTTTTAATGCATATTCTAACCACGCAGGCGTACTGAATTTTACGGTCTACATTTTTATAATAATGTTATTAGTCCGATGAAATTTTAATATTGTTACATTTTTCCGGTTCTCGATTAAAATGTTCTCGAAATGACAAAATACGAGCTGTTTCTTCATAGTATCAGGATTATTTAAATGACTTAGCCCCTCTTTCCACATATTAAAACTTTTTCATACTTTTTTATTGACTTTATTCATGACAAAGAAAACTAAAATTGATGTTATAAGTTATGCAAACACATAAATAAAAGAAATAAAAATAGTTAAATCGTAGTGTCTGTCATCATTAAAGATCCGACCGTCTTTGTCTTAACTTTGACAACTTTTATGGTTTGAATTACAAAGGGCCCCATATAGAATAGGATATCATAATTTTTCAGCTTAATGCCTATGTTTTCCGAACCGTAGACCACGCTTAATTAATTCAAATAATAAAAACTAAGTCTGTAACTTAAAAAATATCTACATACTAACTTTATTATTCTGCAGTAAAGCACAAAAATATTGTTGATTCACAGGCGAAACTTAGCTGACCCAAAAATACTAAGTACATGTAAAAAATTCGATACCAGCACGTGTCGCGATGTTGTCCCTAAGAGGTTAAGGCCACGCTCAAACTTCAAGCATGAGCGGCATCTAGATCGATTTCAAGTTGTTGGTATTATACCATACATGATTTTACCGTACTTTTTTTCACAGAAATAATTTGATATATAAAGAGAAACCTTTCTATATAATATACCTTTTCTGATGTTACGATTGTTGGTGTATTCGTGTGCGTAGATTGTCTGAAATTTATAGTGTTTAAAACGAGTTATATGAGTCTAATGATCCGCAAATGCCCACTGACTTGAGTAGGAACATCACTAAATGACGTAGGACCTTTTATTTCTTTATATCTTACATATAATTATTTATGATTTCAATCACAGAACAGTTAAATAAGAATAGAAAGGAAATGTCAGCATGCCGAGCATGCCGAACCTACGATAAGACTATCATATGTTTGACACGGCCGCTTCTTAGTAATTCGGGTTGTGTGTAATATCAAGACTTTTATAATGTGTGACAACCAACAGCAGCCCTTTATTTTTGTTTGAAATTTTTATCTTTGATTGTGTGATCGTAATAGAATGTAGGTATAGGTGACAGACAAGCGGAGACACGTCCCCATACAAAAATCTGCCTATTTCCATTCTAATCTTATCCAGCTGTTCTGTGATTTCAATATTGTTTATCTTGGAGTTAGTAAAGGTACTAAATTACACATCAAGCTATATTTAACAAAGAAACTCCAGTTAAATATAGCCTCATTAAAATTCTGCGCTCGGACGTCAACTGCCGCCATTTTGACCGAATACAGATACTATTCACTCTCACGAAACGGGAATAGACAAAACCTTTTTTTTACGTCAGCAAGATTATTCAGCTGGCTGCTTTCATTGCGATACCTAAGTGTAACGGTGTCTGCCACGCTTTTACACATTTTTATTGGAGCAAAGCAAATAGATGCTTTCTAACGTGCCCGACGGTCGGCGCGCAGTGCTCGGTCGATACTCTTTGACAGCTGTCAAAACTGTCAATATTTTTAAACAGCTCCGTAAAATAGGTTTTATGCAGTGACGTCTATAGTTTTGCGTACAAAAGACTGAGTTCATTATTACCAAAAAACATAATGAATCATTTCTTAAACTCTAATTTTCAGATGGCACGGTTTTTTACACTAAGTTGAAGTTATTAACCTTTACTTTACCACATACTGAAAGTGAAGTACTTTGGTAATGAAAATAAATCCTAAGAAATATCTGATTTTAAATATAGCTGTACTAGCAACGTCTGACAAAGCCATGCCTAATGTCTGTAGAATTTATAAGCACGATATCTGAGCTCGAAGTTCACTGACTCGTCGTAAAATAATTAAACCATTAATTGCAAGCCGCACGAAAATAGTTTTCCCAGAAATGAATGAACCGTTCGTCTTGTAATCTGCGCAGCCGGAAGCGTTCATCATAGCGATATGCAGAATTATGTTCTAGATATAAATTTAATACGACAGACGCATCAGGGTAAAATATGGAGTGATTTATCACAGTTATTGTAACAGTAAAATGCACGCGCAGGAAATCCTTCAACGCAAATACAGTTTCTATTGTCTCCTAAACTCGAGATGGAATCAAAAGAATTGATCATTTTTTCATTGTCTGCCTGACCTTCCGTCACGTTTTGATAGATCGCAAAGTGACTTTCACTAGATAGCTCAGATTATTGGCTGTCAACTGTAGCGATTGTTTTATTTTTGACGGAAGCCAAAAAGAAGTAGACCGAGAACAAAGAACAAATATTTAAATACCAATATATTCTTTGTTCCTTGGGCTTAAAGCTGTCGTTTTAAAGCTAAAAATGATTAAGATTTTAAATTAATCGCAATTTGGCTGTCTTTTTGAATCACAAATAGACGGTTCTTTTTGTACGAAGAAAGTATTCCTGTCGAACAATGCTGTCGTTATTTGACACGAACAGTGAGTAATGTATATAATTGCCTCTCACCGCGGGGTCTGTCCGACGATAATTCATATTGTCATTACATCTATTATTGTGGAAAAATGGCCGACCGACCGTTACGCGCCGTTATTTTATCACAAGATCAACTTTCAAATATGGATTCCGTACGCGAGTGCGCTTCGTAATGAACGGGTGGATCAGATGATTTTTAAATTTGAATTTGGAACACTTTTTGAGTTTAAGACTTTTTTTGCGTTCTTGCTACACAATGTGAAGTGCCGATTTTTGTAACTGGCACACTGTAGTTTAAAATAGGTATTTGATTTTTTTTCCTATGGAGTCGAATGTTTTTGAAATTGTAGTCTTATTTCAAAATAGAACTATGGTTTTAACGTTCTTTTTTATAGTTTTCCAAACGGGACAAAGGTCATTGTTTGATGAGTCCTTATCGATTGTTGTGACGTGCGTTATTGTCTCTATCGATACAATGGTTTTTAATAAAAATAAATCAAAGTCAGTGTATTGTTTTCAAATACTTTTGCATATTTACATTCCATTCACTATTATTTGACGCGAGGGAGCAATCAATAGATTGTCTTTACCATGTTAAGTAGATGCCTAATAAAATTATCGCAGTTTCTAAATGTAGTTAAAAATAAAATATGAACTCATAAGAATCATCTGTCAAGGGTTATCGACATACCAAAACTTTTATTAACATGACTCTTGTTGGATAAAGTATTTGACATTGTAAACATTTAAATAAATTTAACTTTTTAGGGGAATGGGAGAAGATTAGAAAATCCTTAGTCTATTAAGATTTAATTATTTGACAGATATAATTATCAGGAGCATAGAAAAGGAGGCCATATTGCACATTTCAGAGGAGTTATTCCATAGACAAAAAAAATTATTTAATTTCTACATTATCAAGCTACGTTATATTAACTATGCCAATGCCAATAAAAATGCACAAGTACTTCAATACGCTGTCGATAAACGTGTCATGTCAAACGTTAGTATGCCTATTGCCTACAAATGGCCATTCATGATAATGTGTTCTTGATAAGCTTCAACGAGGCTTGTTACTGAGAAATTATTGCCAGCATTTCTTTTGAACGATCCGTTGAGTCAGATGATGTTTTCATTGTAATTGAATGAAGGGATTGAGTGGGCAGAATGGTACAGAGTTTATAAGATGACATGATTGAATGAAATTGCGAGATTATTTCATTTGTAAGTTGTCGTGTATTAAATTATAATTTTAAATGACAAATAATATTTGTGATGGTAATATGAAATGGATTGGGCTAAGCAAGAGATGTATTTTATTTATTCGGAAGTCCTACATGTTACCAAAACAACATGAAAAACAATTATGGCTACCTAAACCGGATTACGGGCTAAATACAAAGAATTTAGTCATAAGAAAACTTATTCTTAATACTACATACGTAAACAGCTTAAGTTCTATAATTTAGTAATAAATGAAAATTTATGAGACTGATTCGGAAAGTATTCGACGCACGATAGGAACAGTGGAATGGGAAATGTTTATGTATAGATTTATATATATTTGTAGGTAGGTACATCGTGTTTTCTACATAGCAACCTCCTTCTCTTCTCCCTTATCCTACAAATCCAATGATCTTTTGTATGCGAACTGCGGAACAAGTAATCCACTTGACGTCTCTTGAGATATTTCCTGTCGTTATATTGAAGCTGTTTGAAAGGCAAATACAGACGCTTCCTCTATCTTTGCCCGCCATTAAGATATCAAAGCACAATGGACCAATCAAATGCAATTCTACATTCAAATGTCGCTTCCTTCTTAGATGACAAACGTTATTTTTTTGAAAGTTTCTTTTTAATCCTAATTAGAACTGGCCAGTTAATTTCCTGATAATAAGTGTAAAAAAACATTGAGGCAATGGTCGAATATGTAATATGGTATACATCCTGTCAATTTTTTTTAGTCCGTCAACTAAGTTACATTTCTTCGTCGCGTGTCTCATTTTTGGAATCATTTCCCGCATTGACACATGTAACTAATTCCGGTCGTTCGAGATGTTTCCTGACAATTATAGATACCATTAATTGAGAAACGTAAACCATGTTTGTCTCCGATAAAAAAATAATGTGTTTGCTTTAATTATACATAAATAGTTTTATGTGGTACAAATAAAATTATTCACTATTTTAAATTTAAATTTTAAATTTTATATAAAGACATTCACTTAAGAACTCATTCCATATTCAAAAAAGGTTATACGTATTCCGATATAACGTTATTTACATATTTTTATTCATTTCTAATTCGATCCTACCAGATAACCCAAATAAGGGTAATGCAGACCATTGTTACTGGTCAATACATCATCTGATTCTAAATTCAAAAATCGCTTCGCGCGTGAATCACGCGGCGCTGGGAAGTGGACGCGCGTGCGACGCATACGTCATTAGATTGCAATATGGCGGTGCGACGCCATGCCGCCGGCCATTGTACCACTGACGAATATCCGGCCGGCTTCTGTCTATGGACGTTTGACGATTTCATTTGTGAGTAATTGAGGTTTTATAATCCATTTACGTAAACCAACGATCTCCATTGTTTGCTGTTGGGTTATGGTCTTTTCGGATGGTGTTATGTGGAGTCTTAAGCTTTTATGGTGTTATTGCACACTTACTTGTATAGTAATGTGATTTTTATGGAACATTTTGTAACCCAACATAGGTATTTAGCCGTCGAAAGGTCCGCTATTAGCGCTTAACGTTCAAAATGGCGGTGGGTTTCGAAGGATCATTAATTTTGCTTATTAAGATTATATCGCTGTACAGATTTTCAGGAATGAAAAATTAATGTATGTAGGAAATTTAATACGTACGAACCGTTAAAAAACATTTACATAATTGTTACAGTGTTAGAAAGAAAAGTTCTTAGTAGTTTTTTGGCTCTGGCCATAATTTTGGTAACTACTAGCACAGTTTTTGTCCCAAATACTCCACTTTGGGTTAATTAGGGCACTACTCTATTATGGTTGGTCAAGGCATCGTTTTCGCACCAGGAAAAATAATTTAAGCACGTACGACAACTTGTATAGGTCTTACAAAGAAGTCTTGTTTCCGTTTTCCGGTTACAGAGTTCTATATTCTTCCCGTATTCCTTTGAAGCTGAAGTTCTATCAGATTTACTGCTAGAGCATCATAGCGATTAAACAAATAATTTATTTTTATTACACGACTATGCCGCGGACAAACAATTGTTTAATAATAATAAATAATAAAAACACCCAACAGTCACATACATAGTTCTGACCCCACACTAGGATACAAGTCCTGTGTCGTGGGTATCAGAAACTACGAGAGACTTTTCGGTCTCACAAACAAACACCCAGACCCGAAACAAATATTTGTGGATCACACAAACATTTGTCTCGGTGCGGGGATCGAACCCGCGGCCTCTTGTTTCGCAAGCTGGTGTCTAGCCAACTGCGCCACAGGGCTGTCATTTTATACTCGATTTATATTACTGTATTGCACTAGGTCAGCGTGGTGGACTAAGGCCTAAATTCTCTCAGTTGCAGAGGTTATCCATGCCCAGCAGTAGGACGTATATGGGCTAATGATTATTGTAATCTTTTCTATATCAACCAGCTGCTCTGACAAAATATTTTCAAACTTGTCTCAACTTGTTTGTGGTTCAAGCACTTTGAGATAATTTATCGCGCTTATTAGACATTTGTTAAATGAAACAGAGAGCATTATTTTTGACATATTTCTTGTTGATACAGCTTAGACATAATCGACGTGTCTTTTGAATTTAAGTTTTAATAGGAAAAAGTTAATCCCATAAAAAAAGCCAGTATAAAAATGTCGATCGCAATCAATTCTTGAATCAATGCTCAGTATGTAGACCGCACTGCATTTACCATAAGTATAAAAAAAAAACTTCATAAGTAACGTCAAACATTAATGCAATAAAATTTCTCCAGTAAAATTTGTTACTTTTTGAATTCTCAAAAATGTTTCGTTGAAATTTTATTAGTTCTTTAATATACATTTCACTGGATTTTTTAATTAAATTATATTAAACACATAATTATTCTTATACTTTCTAGAGGCATTGTATTTTATTCTTCGGCTTTTCTGGGTTAAGTTTTAATGTCTTTTTTTTATTAACGTACTTTCTCATGCATGTCTTCTTTATTTTTCTTATCTCGATTTAAGAGAACGCCATAAAATTGTGCCTTTGCTACATTAATGTTAAAAATAAAGCATTTTTTATTCACTATATTAATATTATTTTTTATTAAGCTCCAGTAGGTTTACGAAACTAAGTAAATTGTGACACTATCTTATTTAGAGGACCTTATACCTATGTTTTTATTTAATACACATACATACATAAATAAACTCACGCCTGTATTCCCCGAAGGGGTAGGCACCCACATTTCGCCAGGTATGTATCAGTCCCACGTAATAGGGGGCGAGCCTATTGCCGTTTTTCGGGCACATTTCCAGACTCCGTGCTGTTATTGAGAATTTCCTAATGGAAAAACCCAATAACACTTTGCCCGACCCGGGAATCGAACCCAGGACCTCTAGATCCCACGGCACATACTTGTACCGCGAGACCACGAGGCAGTTTATTTTATATGGTGTACAATTAAGAATAAATAAATATATCTGTATTCACGAATTCGAATCTAAATTACCCGAGCTGGATTTTCGGATTTACGGTAATTTGTTTCTAATTAGTTGTGGATCTGTGTAGTTAAACATTGTGAGGAAACGTCTTAGACTCCTCTGTCGGTTTAAATAAGGTCCCCATTAGGTTCACACGATGGACTCAGGCCATTTTAATTAAGCCTTTGTCTAACAATATGACCAATAGCTGATAGAAATGCCACCACCCGGGAAAAAAAAAGGCGACAAATGGAAATTTCTATTTCTCATTAAGTTTTCCTGCCAACCCATTCTTATACAAAAACAAACCATTTAAAACACCACTATCACTGAAACTTCCGAAGCAACAAGGACACAGAGAAAAACATTGCATTTTCAATAAATTGATAGCATCCTTGAAATAGCGTGGGTCGGCCGCTCAGTCGTGCATTTACCTCGTCAGCTGAGAGACGTGTGTATAATACATATGTGAGTTGTTTTATATTCAAACAGAACATACTAACACACGCGAATATCGACATGCTAACGTACAAAACAATAATATCACATCACAGTATCTTTTATAACGATAAAACATTTTTTTTTGTTATCACAAGTTCATAACCTAAAAAAATACGTCTTTCTGGTTCAACATTAATCGTAAATAAACATATAACCTTTTTGTACATATATTGATTAACATAACGCCTCTTGTCATGCTATAACAAACAAATTACGACTTTTGTGTTGTATTGTTTTAAAATGTTGTGTCTGGTTGAACAGCTGATTATTTTGTTTATCGATGCCACAGATTACAAAATATTAGCAGTTACACGAAATATGTATTGAAAAGAATGATGTAATACGTAATTTTTGTGTAAAATCGTGAATAACTCCATCGATATTCGATTCTCTGAATGTTGGCAGACATGTTTAAAACGCTGTTTTGAATAACACATACTTACCAACATTGTTTTAGTAACACGTGTGAGTAGTGAGTACGTTCACACAACAGATAAAGTACTAAAAAACTAGTCTTTTTAGGTTGCCATAATACCAATGTTATAAGATATATTATTGAGTTTCATATCATCATAATCAGCCCATATACGTCCCACTGCTGGGCACCGGCCTTCTCTACAAATGAGAGGGTTTAGGCCTTAATCCGCCACGCTGGCCTAGTGCGGGTTGGCGGACTACACACCTAAGAAATTCCTAAGAACTTTTTAGGTGTGCAGGTTTCATCACGATGTTTTCCTTCACCGTTAAAGTACGTGATAATTCTATGTGAATACACACATAACTTTGAAAAAGTAAAGATGTGTGCCTGGAGTTCGAACTTACGACCGTCGAGATTCTCGACCGCTTGCCTAAACCTCGAGGCCATAACGACTTTTTATTATTGAGTTTACTAACATACATTTCTACAGATAGAATGTTATTAGTCCGATAATATGCAAACTTTGTTGTATACTAAAACGTAAACGGTAACTGACAGTAGTTTATATTTTCCTTTATAGCGCTGTAAGTCGTGATGGCCTCGAGGTTTGGGCACGCGGTCGAGAATCTCGACGGTCGCGGGTTCAAACCCCAGGCACACACCTCTGACTTTTCGAAGTTATGTGTGTATTCACAATGAATTATCACGTACTTTAACGGTGAAGGAAAAACATCGTGATGCAACCTGCACACCTAAAAAAGTTCTTAGGAATTTCTTAGGTGTGTAGTCCGCCAACCCGCACTAGGCCAGCGTGGTGGACTAAGGCCTAAACCCTCTCAATGGTAGAGGAGGCCCGTGCCCAGCAGTGGGACGTATATGGGCTGATGATGATGATGATGATGATGCTGTAAAATACTTTGCAAAGACAATCCACGAGTTCAAATCTCGCGTAGAAATTAACATTTCAACTAATTAGGGTGCATGAAGACTTTATATTTTTTGTTTAATCTCTTTACCTATTGGGTTAATAAATTCAAGGCATTTTTAGGACCAAACTCATCAAAATGTGTGAATCTGTTTACGTTTTAAAGCGAAAAACACTTATTTTCTATGCATTATATGTATAAGAATCAAAATCTTCTAGTTTCAAATACGGAGTACATAATAAAGAAAACATTTTGCCCGACCCGGGAATCGAACCCAGGACCTCTAGGTCGCACGGCAAATACTTGTGCCGCGAGACCACGAGGCAGGGCAAAGTGTTATTGGGTTTTTCCATTAGGAAATTCTCAGTATCAGCACGGAGTCTGGAATTGTGCCTGAAAAACGGCAATAAGCTCGCCCCCTATTACGTGGGACTGATACATACCTGGCGAAACGTGGGTGCAGAAATGCACCTCTGCCTACCTCTTCGGGGAAACAGGCGTGAGATTATGTATGTATGTATGTATGTAATAAAGAAAACCATTATCAAGGACTTTTTTGTCTCATAGAATCAAACTCAGGAAGTCAGAATACTGAAGTTGTCATATACTCCTTTACCAACCCGGGGTAATTACAATGAGCATGTTATATTTGTTTAAAATGTTTCACTCCGACGTTGAAGGAAAACCGGTTTCTTAAGGAAAACGCAAGTCAAATCATGTGTCACATTAACGCGCTCGAAAATATATACTTACAATGAGTTCAATTTAATTACATACGAGACAACCCCGTGGCGCAGTTGGCTAGACACCAGCTTGCGAAACGAGAGGCCGCGGGTTCGATCCCCGCACCGAGACAAATGTTTGTGTGATCCACAAATATTTGTTTCGGGTCTGGGTGTATGTGAGACCGAAAAGTCTCTCGTAGTTTCTGATACCCACGACACAGGACTTGTATCCTAGTGCGGGGTCAGAACTATGTATGTGACTGTTGGGTTTATTTATATATTTATTTATTTAATATATACAATGAGTTCAATTTAATTACATACGAGTGTCTTTTTGCGGGAAAGATTTAGTAAAACATACATACATACATAGCCTCACGCATGTGTTACCCGAAGGGGTAGGCAGAGATGCTTTTCTGCATACACATTTCGCCAGTTATGAGTCCCACGTAATAGGGGGCGAGTCTATTGCCGATTTTCAGGCACATTTGACAAGTCAAAATCATTTTTTATTTATTCATGGTACTATTGATTTCAAATCAGACAGCCCTGTGGCGCAGTTGGCTTGATACCAGCTTATGAAACTAGAGCTTGCGGGTTTGATCCCCGCACCGAGACAAATGTTTGTTTGTGAGACTGAAAAGTCTCTCGTAGTTTCTGATACCGACGAGACAAGACTCGTATCTTAGCGTGGGGTCAGAACTCTATATGTGACCGTTAATAAATAGTAATATGTTACACAATAAGTGCCAACCCGCACTAGGCCAGCGTGGTGGACTAAGGCCTAAACCCTCTCAACGGTAGTGGAGGCCCGTGCCCAGCAGTGAGCTGTACATGGGCTGATGATGATGACACAATAATTATTAAGTAGATATAAACTTTGTAAGCTACTTCCATACAATCTTTCATTAAAAGTTTTACAGTACTTAGTTTTAGCTCGAGCAAAACCATCCATTCATACATACAAACTTTTGTATGTATTGTGATTTAAATATAGAAGAAAAATAACAGTAATTCCCAATGAAGAAAACGCGTCACCGATTGTTTTGACGCAAACATTCCTTATATCGACTACCTCTTGACTGCCTCGTGGTCTCGCGGTACAAGTATGTGCCGTGCAATCTAGAGGTCCTGGGTTCGATTCCCGGGTTGGGCAAAGTGTTATTGGGTTTTTCCATTAGGAAATTCTCGGTAACAGCACGGAGTCTGGAAATGTGCCCGAAAAACGGCAATAGGTTCGCCCCCTATTACGTGGGACTAATACATACTTGGCGAAATGTGGGTGCAGAAATGCACCTCTGCCTACCTCTTCGGGGAATACAGGCGTGAGTTTATGTATGTATGCATTCCTTATATGGAATGCCCTTTGCAATTACGCGCTTTTATTCAATGACGTATGAAATGCGTTCATACATACAAAACACACCCACTTATTTCTAGAAGTGTTTATGTAGAAACTGTGAGGCTATTCGGCTTTTAAATCTATCTGCATAAGCCCATATACTAGCCACTGCGGGCCTCCTTTTTTAAATGACATGACATTATGACTTTACATATTATCAGTTAAAACTCGGTGTCTGTGTGCGTGTGTTTGTGTGTGATTTGTAACTTAAAAGGTCGCGGACTCGATTCCCGCTCAACCATTGTTTATGTCACAGTGCTAGTAAAACGCAACAACAGATCCTAAGGCAACTCAGAAATTGCGTATTCTGTTTATAGTAACTATGTTAGTCCTACCTGTCTTCACTCTCGGGGATCCAAATCTATATTAAATTATACGTGAATTTACAATTCTTAAGGAATAAATGTTTAATTCGCTTTGACCTCTTCCTTCCTGTTAAGGATGTACTCACAAGCCTCAAGACCTTAATTGATTGAGCAAAAACTTGAGCCGATACGTATTGGCTGCGTAGTACGCACTAGAATTGGCGCCGCTTTTTCCATAAGTTTCTTTTTGAATTAAAACAATATGCTATGGATATAATTGCCATGATATATTAACATCTTTATCCCTAAAAAAGGTAGGCAGAGATGAATTATATACTTACGTTTAGTCATGTATGATTATTCTAGCCTAGATACCAGCTTGCGAAACGAGAGGCCGCGTGTTTCGATCCCCGCACCGAGACAAATGTTTGTGTGATCCACAAAAAAATATCGTGTCTGGGTGTTTGTGAGACCGGAAAGTCTCTCGTAGTTTCTGATACCTGTAGTGTAGGTATAGTATATAAGTTAAGCGTAAGATAATATTGTACAACAGTGGGTAGGTTAGATTAGTTGTCAGTCCGCAATAAATGGTTGAGCTGAGAACACGCGTTTAATTCCGGTGCATATTACGAACACTACAATACCTATGACAAAAGACTCGCATCTTATTATTATCCATTTCAACCGCACTGAAGTCTTTGCTGTTCCATAAAATAATGTTACAAAAATCTTGACAGGACAATGTGCGACTGTATTTATTTTATCTGTAACTAGTATAAGCGGTTTGAAAAAAATATACAAAGTAACAAGGCTGCATATAATATGTTATTTGTTAGTATATTGGCGCATCATCGCCCACGTAAACATGAAAAATGCATATTAACCGGTCGCCCCCCTCCTGCCCTTGCCGCCCGCACCATGCGCCTGCGCATGTCCCCTACACCTCATGCCCCGCTAAATCTTCGCATTTCGTTTGTTTTTTGTCGACTCCGTAGGTTTTTATTCTCTTGTTGTGACTGCGAGCTATGTAAATGGAGAGTCTTGTTACAATCGTCTCATTGAATTTGTATACTTGCACACAAGAATACGGTTTACACTTGTTTTAATACTCCTTTTGGGTTAAACGCTGCGTTTTTTCTTGCTTTTTTATCGTAAGAATCATTCTTGTATCATAATGTGAAAATTACCTTTGGAAATAAAACAGTTTTGATTAATTTTGGTATAGATAGACAAATAGATTCAATTCAAGTCAAGCCTTATGGATTTCACGTCTAAGTAATTCCTAAGAAATATGTGTGCAGGTTTCATCACGATGTTTTCCTTCACCGTTGAAGTAAGTGATTAGAAAAAAATAATGAAAAAAATACACTACTTTATTGTAAAAGTATACTTTTGTATTCATCAGCTCATATACTGCTGGACACGGGCTTCCTCTAGAGGGGTTGGGCCCTAGACCACGTTGGCCTAATGTGGGTTGTCTGACTACACACCCAAAGAACGCGGCAAATTTTTGTGAGGGTATTCCTGATAGTGACGAATATTTTATTGATTAACAATCTGATTCACGGCCAAACAAACAAGATAAGAGTATACAATTCCCCTTATCTAAATCCATGAAACGATACAAACTCACATTAATCACTAAGTGAATCAGATCACTTAAACTGTTCGTAGTATTTGTCTAGTTGCTCAGTCTGATTCAATTTTCTAAGAACTGGGAACACTTACAGCAGAATAAATGAAATTCAGTGACTGTTATTATCATTTTGTAGTAACGCCTTCAAAAACAGCAACACTAGAGGTCATTGTTCGATCGTACTTATGAAATCAACTTTCCATACCGGCTGAAAAAAGGATAAGATTAAAATAATGTGTGTTTCACAGGTTCATTTCATTGAAATCTAGTTTAATATAATATTTGATTATTACATTTCGAAACTGAAGCTACGTCACGATTTTTCGTCATAATTATTGATCGACATTTCTCTAAACTCAAACACACCAGCGGCCTGGTACACCAGTTCATATTAAACAGCATAAAGATTTCACGAAAAACTTGTTTACGAAGTGTGTTATTTACTATAATAGCAAACATGGCGCCGTGCCAAAAGAATTCGCTTTCTATGAAAGCTAATGATCCGCGAGACTTCCTTTACATCAGTTACATCATCACTCATCTACATCACTCCTTAATCGTTGTCGTGACGGCCTCGAGGCTTAGGCACGCGGTTGAGAATCCCGACGGTCGCAGGTTCAAACCCCACAAACCTATGACTTTTCGGAGTTATGCGTGTATTCACAAAGAATTATCACGTACTTTAATGGTGAAGGAAAACATCGTGAGGAAACCTGCACACTTAAAAATGTTCTTAGGAATTTGTTAGGTGTGTATTCCGCCAACCCGTACTAGGCCAACGTGGTGGACTAAGGCCTAAACCCTCCCAGTCCCAGCAGTGGGACGTATATGGGCTGATGATCATGATGAGTAGGCAGACGAATATCCATAAAGTTTCACGGCGTTCCTCGTAATAGGGGGCGAGTATTTGCCGTGTTTTAGGCACATTTTCAGACTCCTTGCAGTTACAAATATCAAAACTAGAAATGAGAATTAAAACCTAAATCTCTCGATGTATTTTCCAAACTCCCTTCGCTATGTTTTACGTCACTTGCAAACTTTTATAAACAAAACGTGTACTCACTACTTGCGCACATTACATATCAGTTTCGGTGTCAATTTCCTCGCGTTGCGGTTTGTGTGATCGTATACGTTATTCGACATAATTGCAAGTTTTCATAACATTGTTATGAATATGAGGAAAGCAAACAGGTAAAGTTAAATCAATTACCAATTCCCCAGCTCTATCTGGGTCATTATCAGCCTATTTACGTCCCAATGCTGGGCACGGGCCTCCTCTACAATTGTGTTTTAGGCCTAGTGAGGGTTGACTGACTACACACCTAAGAAATTTCTAACATTTTTTCTTTAACGTGATTTCCTTCACCGTAAAAGTATATGACTATTCATAGTGAATACAAACATAACTTCTGTAAAATTCAGAGGTGTCTAGATACCCTATTATTATTATGGTTCGATATAGAAAATGTTACGACTTAAGATCTTATGAAGTCGCAAACTACTGATTAAATAATATCTACGTAATTGACAGTATTGCCGCCGTCGACATGTCCATTTGCCTCAAGGTCCGGCTTCCCGCTGAACAAGCCGAATTATTCAATTATCGTATTACACACACCGAATTTGACTCATTTTACAGCCTTCAAAGAAATGAGCGAGAAGCCGAGACGCCATTTGTGAATTGTCTATTGCCGCCTTTTTGCGAATGGCATATTAAGTTTTTGTCTCTATTAAATTATCAAGTTTTAACTTCGATAACATTCCAGTTATTTAATTTAAAACATAAAATTAAAAAATAGTCAGCCCCGTGGCGCAGTTGGCTAGACACCAGCTTGCGAAACGAGAGGACGCGGGTTCAATCCCCGCACCGAGACAAATGTTTGTGTGATCCACAAATATTTGTTTCGGGTCTGGGTGTTTGTGAGATCGAAAAAGTCTCTCGTAGTTTCTGATACCCACGACACAGGACTTGTATCCTAGTGTGGGGTCAGAACTATGTATGTGACTGTTGGGTGTATTTATTATTATTAGCATTATTCGTACCTATAATTTACTTGTAATGATTTTCGACCAGCAACCATATTTTATTAATGGTTCTTTTAAATTGGTGTTTTTTTTGCTAGGATAGACAAGGCATAACATGTAATTAAAACTGACACAGATAAGAAATCTATTGTAATATTAATATACCACGGAGATCGAATAGTGGATAGAGCCGACTAAAAAACCTACAAAAAACGCATTGTAACAAACAGATTAATAGGTTACGTTTGAGGAAATCATGTCGGCTATAAAAAATGTCTGAATGTTTGGACGCGGAAGATAAATTTGAGAACCTAATTTTTTCATTGACCTAATCTAGATTTCTTTGTAGTCTTTTGTGAAATGGTTTTTGTGACTACATATAGGTAGGCAATGCAATATTGACATGGCCTACATAATTTTTGCAATTGGCACGTACGGACATTGCATGGACGTGGTTTTTTTTATGTATATCTAACGGCCGTTGAATATTAAAAGTTAAGTATTTCCAGCAAAAAAATACATATGTAGATTATATATCGTGAAATTTATTATATTATTAATAAACTGTTTATATTCTGTTATTTTCCAATATAATAGCTAGGTACAGACATTATCCTTATTTCAACAAACATAATAATTAACCACTGAATATGTATGTGGCTTCTAATTCTGGAATTATCCTTAATACTGAATAATTTCCAGGCATTAAAATTGTGGTTATTTCTGCGTAATTGCGGGCAATCTTAATTTAAATGCCAGATTTTTTTCTTGTGGCAGGTACTCTTGTTTAATTACATTCCTAACCTTCCTGCCTTCACTGTTAAAATAAGATATAATATATTGTGAATACATTTTTTTTTTACTTTATTCCCTGAAATTTAATACAAATCCATAAGTACCAAAATATACTACGCCTACAATCCTTGTTTCAGACTGGTCTAAGTTTTTCCTTAAGCAGAGAGGTCGTTACCCCGTCTGGCAGCTGGTTAAATTCCTGTATATTTGCAGTGAGTCACTGATTGGAGGGTCTTGGGTCGTTCAAGTTGGCCAGTGACATAGACAAATTGAGTTTATTTAATCTGACTAATTGGCCAAGGCGCAAACGATTGTTACGACTAAAATAAGGTTTTGATTGTTTATAATGTCTTGTATTTTTTTTTTTTATAAAATACGGAATTAAATTTAGATGAATTGGATGTTATTTAAAACGGAAATGAGACTTAAAGAAAATATATCGAATTTACTGGGTTAGGTACTGAAGTTCATCCGAAAAATTAAATCAAAAAATTAACTATACTTTTTACTTTTAAAGTTGGTTCACCACTTCAGTTATGAATTAGTTATATACTATTAATCCATTACACTAAAAAATTACAGTAAAATCCCATTAACAATTTTTACAGCGAAAAAAAATATATATTAGAAAAATAGTGTGAAATTACGAATTTCATCAGAAACAATTTTAAGACAATATTAAGAGCCCTATCAACAACAAAAAATGTTGAATATAGTGTCCTTAAAATAGGACAGTGGGAAGGAATGGGTTAATTAATTGTATTGAAATTTACTTTAACAAAGGTCGCGGCAACAAAACTAAATAAAGTCTGACAACAATAAAACTCTTAAAGCATAAACAAAGCAAGGTTTTGACAGTTGGCAACAAATAAAAAATGGCTACCGCTTCCGTTTTTTTGTTACGAATGTTTACATTACTCTCCGTAGCTGCCGACATGCAGTTGTTTAAGTTTCGTTTTAAAAATAAAATGCGTATGCTCATGTAAGGGGATAGTTTTTAAAACAAATATAAAATAAGAAGTGGTTGATGTTTTTAAACATTTTTAACGCATGCTACAACTCATAGAGGCCACAAAACATATGGATTCCTATTTCGTTTCGTTTTCACGGTATTTTAACTTTTCATCTTTTTTAGTTATTATTCAAAACAAATTTTTGTCACCTAAACCCAATCACAATGCGTTCGATTGCTTCCCATCTGTCGTTTGTAGACATAAAATTAAATTTGCACTTTCAAAGCAAAATTCGGTCAGATAAACTTGCTTTTCAGTGTTTTTTTTTAAATGAATGATCGAAGTAGTGATGAGGTTTAAGCGCGCAGTCGTGAATTTCGACAGTCGCGGGTTTAAATACATACACCTCGGACTTTTCCAAGTTGTATGTATTCACAATGAATTATCACTTACTTTAACGGTGAAAGAGAATATCGTGATGAAACCTGCACACCTAAAAGTTCTTAGGAAATTCTTAGGTGTGTAGTTCACCAACCCGCACTAGGCCAGCGTGGTGGACTAAGACCTAAACCCGCTCAATGGTAAAGGAGGCCCGTGCCCAGCACTGGGACGTATATGGGCTGATGATGAATGATCGAATGATTCTTAACGATTACATACATATAACCTAAGTAAGTCCCACTTAACACTCTTGCATACTAAACTTTTATTCGAATGAATTTTCGATCTATTTTCATGTACAAATAACACTTAAAAACGCTGATTGACAATAATCAGGCCCGGAGCGTAACAACACTCCATAGAAAAACACCTTTTATGAACTGTACTAAAATTAGAAGTCTACTAAAGTGTCTGCTAATCATCTCCGGTATCAATTAACACAAACATATTCAACGATGTTTTTTGATGTTTTCTCCGTTCTCGTTCACGTGCACCCAACATCGTGTGCACTTAGTGCCACTTATTTTTATAGTTACATTAAACTCGTGAGTCACGGCTTTAACGGAACGCTGGCTTTTAATCGTAGCTTCAAATTTAAAGGTTTAAATTTCGTGTTTCATGTCGCGTGGCTTTCTCGATACTTTCATTTTACAGTAAACAAATAATCGATTGAGAACTAAAATACTTCAAAGAAGTTTCAGATAGTTTTGATGTTATTTTAGAACTAAACATGCTATAGCTGTTTGGAATTGTTTTCGTTGATACGTCATTGAAATAATCACGAATAAGTAGTGTGGAGTAAAACAATTTAAAAAACGAAACAAGTTTTGTAAATTAGAAATCATTATGAATCTAATCTAGCCTCTTTGATAAAGCATTCTTAAAGTGTATAAAGAAATACGTCAGATACATTTAGGAATGATTTTTGAACCCTTTCTATTTCATATTTTAACTAGCTACGTATCTTTTTGAAGACGTTCATTATCAATAGCTGAAAAATTACGTAAACAAAGGACTAACAATGTTGGCTGTATGTAGAATATTCCTTTCTGTGTTTGAATAACACAAATCTAAGTCCCTAAAAAGCGAGCCAAGTCTCATGTTAGTGTTTTACCTGGCCTTAACTTTATAGACAGCATAGGCACAGTATCGAATTTCGTATATTTATCCTCAAACATGGCGTCGGAGCCGAATGCAAGATGTCAACGGCCAGCGCGCGATGCAGCGAGAAAAAAACACGCCGCGTCTATTTTCAAATTGCAGCGCAAGATGGCGGCGACGACAAAAAAGGAAACTGTTTGTCGCGTCTGTTTTATTTCAGTTCTGTCTAAATCTGTAGAGGCAAATCGAATGAGCTGTGATTCTAAATGTCCCTTGGTAATTAAAACTATAAATTATTGTTAGCGACACAGTCTGCTTTCTTGTTTGACCAATTTATTAATTAAATTATGTATGTATGAACTAGACTTATTAATTCCTCAACCATGGGTATAACGGCCACGAGTTAGGTTCCCACCGTGTGAGCTACATAATCTATTGCAATATGTATGGGAGTGATTGGCATTCTAGAAACGTCGATTCACGCTTACTCAGGCATAGTCTGAAGTGGCAATTCTTAGTAATAAACACACGCCTCTTAGATATATGATACGTTAAAAAATACATATTTAGTATACGTATTACACAAATAGATGCACTATTGTAATATTGTTTAACTATTGACTGACGCACGATTTGAATTGGCACAGACGCATTCTTAGCTAAATAAGTGTGAGCGCCAAATTTTTTTAAGTTACTAAATTTGCTGATCATATTGAATGATAAAATAGGGAAATATTATCAGTTTAATCAAATGCCACGACAAAGCACCTAAAAGTAAGCAAATAAATCTCTCACTCACGAAGTAGCCTAATAAGTCTCAAATCCATGCAATCCGCCATTTTATGGGACGTTATTAATTTGTTGATTGCTTTCACTTAACGTTGATTTTGTTTTCCTTAAAAGCCATCCGCCATATTGTAAATTTGATTGGTCGTAAAGGCAATTAATGTAATTATTTACTGAGCTGTGTAAATTGGAGAGGTTAATTAATTACGGTCTGGTGCGGTAATTTTAACATTAAGATATAACTTACTGGATTTTATTGTGAAATAACTTATTATTAATTTATTATGCTTTTACTCGTGTTTTCATTCCATCATATTTTATTTATAGTTGTTAAAAGTATTTAAAATTGTTTAATAGCCGTTTCCAAGTTCGGAACCAAAATTCCAAATCGATTTATTTAGGTAGCGTGAAAGAGCATTAATCAAAGTTGTGTTCGTATTACATATGGAACTAGGGCTGTTTTTATTTTATTTTCCTGAACCCTTTTTATACAAAAGACAAAGGAAGTGAAACATACAGCCTGTACGGCGCCGTGGTCTCCCATGGCTTGTAATTAGGGAAGCACGCCAAATGCCCACCGACAGCCGATACTGGGAAGTGGGGAGTCAGTGGTCACGGCGCGGCGCCCTAACCTTTGCAAATACTGTAGGGAACGCAGTTAACTAACTACCCTTTCATAGAAGCCGTATTTATGTTAATTTCCGCCGTAATTTTAGAATGTATGATTATATATTGATTAAAAATACAAACATTTTGAATATTTAGTTTTCTGGTTATAGATTATTCGTATCCAACCGGATAGGATGCAATCCCGGAATATTTGCCGACAAAAATGTGAAGTATTCAAAATAAACTCCCTTATTCATCTCGCTTCAGATATTTTTGATCAATAAAACACAGTCGTGTGACGTGTCCAGTGATGAAAGAAATTTGACGAAATGTTTTTGCTATGTATAAAAAATAGCGCCTAGAATAGATTGCTTTGCGAATTGAATACTTTAACTTTTAAAAATATCAAATAACAATTTTCCATTAGTCATACAAACGGAATTTCCCCTAAAGAAGGTAATTGTAAAAGCACTTATTTGTTCGAAGGGGAATTGCTATTAAGCCATTAGGGTAACTATTAGATTTCGTGATATGTGATTTTTTTTAGAATACTGGCTAAACTGACAATTGTATAAAGAAATGTTTATGGATCGAATCATCCTTATACTATAAATGCAAGAATTTGTTTAAAAGAAATGTATGCTTTCATGCCTACTCTACCAAACAAATTTTGATTAAATTTTGTAGACATAAGTAGGGCTCTGGAAATGACGTAAGTTACTCTCTATCCCAGAATAATGTACAGTTTTATAAAAATCGAACGAGTTCGACTGTTTAGGTTATCTTATGACACATTTTTCATTTCTTCCAATCGCGTGACAATTCAGTTGCTTTCGTTTCTAAAGTTGCAATTATTTTATTTCTTTATCGTCTTTGGGAAACATACAATATATTTTTTTCTTATAATCTAAGTTTTAAATAAATACATATATCACAAACAGTTTCCACTTAAGAACTTACAGACAAACGTGACATTTACATATAACTAATGAAACAAAAAATTAAAAAGAAATATTAAAGTGCAAATCCTTTATATGTCAAATAATCTGGCCGTGATTCTTTCACTACCTGGCTATTGGTGTGAGTCACCTAAACATAGGGTTGCCAACTATACTGTTTTAAACAGTATTATACTGTTTTTCACTACATTATACTTTTTACTGTTGAACAAAAATAAAGTATACAAAATACTGTTTTCAGGATCAGAATGCTTAGCACTAAAGTGTTAAACTTAGACGCTAACATAATTATTTTTATTTAGTCAGATACAGTTTAAAAAAGACAGTAAATTAATAAGTTGTGCGAGAATCTCTAAAAATATGTATATAAAACAATAAATAAATAAAATACTGTTCATTTTTCTAAAATACTGTTCAATATTCTTCTTAGACCTAAATATACTTTATTTCTTGTAAAAAAAGTTGGCAACCCTACCTAAACACACTAAAGTCTATCTGTAAACTGCATCGCGTTCGTATCTATACTAACTATCGTGGAAAAGCAGTGATGACTTTGGTAGGGACGCGTCGGCGCCCGCCAGACCGATCGATGGTCAGTCCACTACCCAGCCCCCCTAACCCCCCATGCCGTCACTGAAATGAGTAAACACGGTAAATACTGATGGAGTACAAGCCAATAGCGTATTGAATATGCAATGAGTGTTGTAGCCCCGTGGCGCAGTTGGCTAGACACCAGCTAGCAGCATCCCCGCACCGAGACAGCCGTGAAATCAAACATATTTCGCCCGATTAGGCTTAAATAAATAATATACAGTTCTGACATTGATTAAAAAAAAAAGGATTCATTTAGCCGCCTTTGCCTTTGCCAATATCCATGACTGGGTTAATACTTTATTTGTTAGAATTCCGATATGAGTTTAAATTCTTGCTCTGAACTATATTAACTTAAATTAAAAAAGGTTATATTAATTTTTCATTTTTTTTATGCCTAGTCATCGCAATTCAGACATTCACTAAACTTCTATTCGATTTAAATAAGATTTACCAATTCACGTCATATTAGACTGATAACTCTCATCATTCGTTGTTTCTAAGGGTTTGTACACTAACAAAGACAGTCTCGAAAGGTCAAACCAATCCACTTTTAATTTACCGAAGACCTATTAACCTGAAACCTATGATGAGGTCAAATTCGTTCGAACTTCGACCGAATACAAAATGGTCGCGTGACAGACCCACGGACACTGTAATTATGCAGAAGATATTATCTTAGTTTAACGATTTGTCCAAATTCAATGTAGAATTACTTAAAACTATTCGGATCAATTGATATATATACATTTACATTCATTCATCATTTATCATCAGCCCAAATACGTCCCACTGCTGGGCACGGGCCTTCTTTACAACTGAGAGGGTTTAGGCTTTAGTCCACCACGCTGGCCTAGTGCGGGTTGGCGGACTAACACCTAAGAAATTCCTAAGAATTTTTTAGGTGTGCAGGTTTTATCACGATGTTTTCCTTCACCGTTAAAGCAAGTGATAATTCATTGTGAATAACTTTGAAAAGTCAGAGGTGTGTGCCTGGGGTTTGAACCTGCGACCGCCGAAATTCTCGACCGCGCTCCTAAACCTCGAGGCCATTACTGCTTATATACATATACATTTACTAACACTTTAATACTAATTTTAAGAGAAAATATTTATCTATCTTTGTAAGGAATAAACTCAAAAAATACTGAACCGATGTAAATGATTTTTGATATAAACATAGACGTGACTTTGGAAAAGAACATAGGATACTTTTTCTTATCAAATTGGGCCCGAAACAAATTCAATCGATCGTATTGTAAATCGATTTTTTTCGTTCTATAATCGCATCGATTATGTCAAGTAATTTATTGTTATGTGGGCGGGGCATCGCACTGGAGTATATAACACATGAAACATATTATTTGGTGATTCCGTCTTCGATTTCGCGGTCGTTGAACCGTTGATTGGATCAATTGGCTGTAACGACATCTGAAAGGGACTCTGTGCAAGGATTTAATGCTCAAGTGATTTCCGTTTGTGTTTAATCCATTTCTATTTGATCCAACCCGGGCTGAAAATGTAACGGGGTAATTGCGACAGTAGTACACAATTGGAGTTTGCAATTCCGCGTTCCCGCATTCCCGCATTCCCGCATTTTTTTGACTCGGCAAGGTAATTCAGCTTTTACTGAAGGCCTATTAGCTCCATCACAACAGCGCGGGCGCGTCAGTCAGATCGATCAACCGATCGAGCGAAGTAAAGGATTAAAATTGGTTTATTTGTTTGTGTTTAGGTAAGATAATTCCATATTAACATGCAGGAAACCCTATTGATTGCAAACCCCCTACCTAACCTCATAAGAACTATGAAAAAGTACTTTTTCTATTAGATATTGTATGAATGTTTCTATTATTATTATTTTTTAATATAGTGTAACTAAGCTACAGGTAATAAAGCATAATTATATGCATATTTTTGCATTTTTTAATTTTACTGCGGGAAAAAAATTACTGCGGGATTGCAAACCCTATACACAATGCTTATAGATATACTAAAAGCCGACCAACCCGAATATGATGCCTTTGATTTATATACGGTGATCGGTATCTAGGCGAGTACTAGTATACAGTCTAAACTGGATATAACGACATTTAAGGGACCGTCGTTATATCCGAGAGTTGTTACAAGCAATATACACAATGTAGTTATTACGTTATATAGAGATTCGGCCAGGACCTTGCCATTCGTCGTTATAACCGATCCGTCGTTATAAATGATGCTATAATCGGTTTCGACTGTAATTCCAGTAGATAATTTCTACCATTTTATAAAAATTAGCACAATTGAATTCTAATGTCAAGAAAAAATCATTCAGAAATTAATAGTAACATCATCACCATCGTAAGTTTATGTACTAAATTTTCTCTAAATTTCTGCCAGTCCGCACTAGGCCAGCGTGGTGCTATCGCCTCAGTTATAGAGGAGGCACAACAGTAGGATGGTTTTAGGTACTAAAAAGAAGGTTAAAATATTGTACAGGTTGTATTCAGACCGTGATCGGAAACTAAGGCAGGTAATAGGTAAGGTCATTTACCAACCCCTAGCGTTAAAAAAAACTCGAAAAAAAATATATTGACGTTTTCCTAACACCATCACCACATCCATATTATACCAATGGTTTTTAGGAAAACTTCAATTTTTTTATTTTTTGTCGGGATTTTCTTTAACGCCAGGGGGTTTGTAATCACCTTAGCCATTATCTGCCTTAGTTTCCGATCACGGTCTGAATACACCATGTATATTAATAATATTTGCATAGTACCATCTGGTATAGTCAAGTCATGACAAGTCAAAACATGCTCCCCTGCCAGATGTTAGGGACGCCACAAAAACTCCATTGTGCAAAGATCCGCTGGGATCTATTGAAGAAGCATGTTTAAAAAAGCTTTTGTGTTTTATTCGACATTGGATGGTAATAAGAACACACATTGAGTTGAGTTTTATAAAAACGAATTTTTGATTGCTTTTTTATAAATTCATTCTAATATTACAAATGCGAAAGTAACTTTGTCTGTTACGCTTTCACGGCTAAGCCCATGGACCGATTTGAATGATTTTTAGTAAAAAGATAGATAAGGCATTGGGAAAGGACGTAAGGTATTTTTTATCCCGGAAAAGTGCAGTGTTTCTCGGGAATGAGCACGAAATTCAAAATTGCGTCCGGGCGGAGCTGGACCCTAAAAATGTTAAGATATTATATTTCAATTGATTTATTGATTGGGGAATTGCACTTTATGCATTGCATATACCATTCCTGCGTATTCTTTCTAAAGATGTCCTGTTTATCAGACTTTATTCTGTGTATAAAACCACATAGGCGCGTAAGCACGTGTGGCCATTTCGAAAATTCCATCTAGGTCTACAAAAATTAATCAAAATAAATATCGCATTTATCATATTATCACCGATCCGCCCCAGCTTTGACTAGATACGATCTACATACAACGCCATATTTCAAATATTTCACACAGAACTTTAAAATATTATGAACCTTTACTTCCCCCATTAAATCACTTTGGCTATCGATGAAACCAGCTTCAAAGTTCGTTCATGGATGTCGTGTAATTAATTATCTATAGCTTTTTAATATAAAAAAATGTAATAAATCCATCAACTCACTCCTATCCACTATAACTTCATCGTCTCGGACCATTACGTGAAAAGCCCGGTGGTGCAGTTGGCTAGACAAATTGTGTGTTGTTTTGTTCAGATCTAGGTATATGTAATACCCACGACAAGACTGGGTTCTTGGTCTTCAAGTCTTCTAGAGAGGAGTCATTGATTGTTGGGCATATTTATTGACTACTTACTTATTATTATGTAAAATTTACACAGGGATAAGTACTAATTTGGATACTCTTGTTCACAGTTCTGGGAGATCATATCTGAGGAGCACGGCATCGACCCAAACGGCGTGTACCGCGGCACTAGCGATCTGCAGCTGGAGAGAATCTCCGTATACTACAATGAGGCCTCTGGTTAGTATCTATTTTGATAAGAAAAAAATATATTTTTGAAGTAAAACGTCTTTAGGCACGGTTGACTTGGGGAGTAAGCTGGCGAATGCGTTACAAAAGTGTGATCGGGCGAAGCTTCCTGTCAAACATTTAATGTTTATCCCTACAATATGGTTAATGGTCCCCTCAAATTAAAGAACGTATTTAAATAAAGATTTCGCATCGACAACACATATCCCCAATATTCGAATAATTTTATTTATTTATGCTTTTTATACATTAAGTATAGAGGCGGACTTAATGCCAAAGGCATTCTCTAACAGTCAACCTCTGGGTGATGCAGAGATAAAAAATAATTGCGTATAGGAGAAGGTGGTAATGTGACCCCCGCAGGTATATTGGCCCCCTTGAATAATAGTTAGTTCGCATAACGCCGTCTTAAATTATTTTGGTGCAACGGGACCATTTCCGTATACTATTGATTTATTACCCTACAAATCTGCTTGGGACGGTTACGTTCGTTCGTCATTTGAACAAGTCGAAACTCGTACCCGACAAACTTATTTTTCGACTGTGAGTTTTATTCCATAATTTATAAAAAAAATTATAGTTTTTGCCGTTGTTTTGAATATTGTGTTCGTGACACTGTCTTCTACGGGATATATAAGGTAAATATACATTTTTTACATTTTTTCAATTGCTTTAGGTTGTTTATAAAAATATTTTCAATAGTTTTAATTTGGCCCCCTGACACTGGTTGTATCATGGCCCCGGGGGCACATAACAACTATGACTTGCTTATCATTCACATATTTTTATTTTGCGGTTTCCGATGCCTAGACAAACTGTGTTGCCTCTATCTTCGATGAAGAAACCAGAGACGTGCATGCAAGAGTGCATCAGGTATATTTGAGCCGCCTCCGATGATTTTTCCAAGCAAAAACTTTACGGATATTTTGTTAAAAAGTGGACCTCCTGGAACGATTGGCAAAGTTCATCCATCTGGTTGGATTCGTTCACTGAATGGTTCAGGCATTTTATTGATAAATTATCAGGCATTTTATTGATAAATATTTTATTGATTCCAATACATTTAATGTGACCCCCCCCCGGGGGCCACATTACCATCAGTTGATCTCGAGATGACAAATTTGATTACTTAAGAATAAATGATAATTTTGATTTTATTTAGCGAGTTTCTTTTGTTTCATAATAAGATATGTACACGCAAATAAATACGAAACCCCATAAAACATTTTCCATATTTTTAATTCCATTACTTTAGAAATAAACCTTAAAAAACAAAGTGGGGGGCCACATTACCACCTTCTCCTATATTTTAGATTTAAAAAATGCAGAATAGTGTCAGTAATAAAAATGGATTGACATATTAAATACCGCGAAATATTTTTTTCGCGGTATATAGCAACAAAGATGTTTTGTATTCGGAGGGTAAATGCTTAGTGGTTTATGGAAGAGGTCTCTTTCTCTCATAGCCAGTTACGTTTCGTATATCTAAGTTTTACTTCAGTCGTGTGGTCTAAAGTACACTCCATTTTTTTTATTCATCACTTAACCTGCCAAAGAACATAAAAAAAAATATGCCAATAGTACGTCTATTTGGCAGGATAGCAGTAACAAACACCTGTTTGTCAGTGTCAGTGTCAAAGAAAGAACCTTCCTTCTTTCTTTTCCTTTCGATTTTGGGTTAAAGACAGGCTAAGCTCTCTTTGCATACTTCCTAGGCCAGTTGAACCTTGGCCTACCTCTTTATAGAGAAGGTTTGTGATGACTATGAGCATTGGCAAGAATATTTAAATAGATAACACTCACTGAGTAACAAACACAAAAATGTGAAATTGAAGTAAAATATTCAAATCTAATTACTGTGGTAGTTAAACTAACGAAAGTGGAAAATGGTCGCGTGCCTGCATCGCAGTAAATTGTGAATTTTATCTTTGTATCTTGCAATTATCCATAATGACTTTAGTATATTATTAATAATATCGCGACAAAATTGACGCACATAGCTCGCAAACGGTGTCGTAATAGTACATAATGGGGGGCGACAGGGGACGAGCCTATTGCCGTTATAATATTTTTTTTTAACGTTAGATGATAAAACGGACTTCGGTGGGCTCTGGTAGACTGACAGGTTATCAGCTAAATACCTCGTCTTGCGTAATAGCTTATTCAGTTGCGGTACTTCCATAAAAGCCCAAAAGCGTTTCACGTTAATTGTGAAATGTCTAGCATATTATTGTTTATTGTGGTGTCAGTATATTCTCTTTATACGAGCTTAAAGATTAATTATTCGAAATTTTAAAAGGCATACTCGGCTTTTTCCCTTCTATGGAAGTACCGCCACTAAGCTTAGTGAAAGCCAAATAAGACGTAATGGCTGTGTTACTTATAAACATGATTTTGACCTTTAATTAGACACCGTCGTGCAGTATACTTCTCGTCAGAGTAACAGGAATTTAACTTGAAAATGTCCTTTATAATTGACGTAGATTTTTTAGGATACTGAAATAGGTAGATTTTTTCGAGTATTTTTTCTAGGACCCTTTACAAGCTGAATAACAAAATTAATGTTCGTACAAATGAAAAAGTAATTTTTTATAATTATCTAGCGACTCAAAAAATATGTCGATGTTGGAGAAATGTACCTATATTATAATTATATTAGTCGACCTGCAAACAAACATGTTAGATCCATAATTAGTTAAAGACAAATAATTTGATCTTTTGTTTGTTACGATGTAATTAAAAAATTACTCGACCTATTTGAATGATTTTTGTTATGGACATAGATAAGATCTTGGGAAGTAACATAGGCAACTTTTTATCCCGGAAATATGTGGGATTCACGGATCAGCACGTAATTCAAAATTCCGCTCGGGCTTAGCTGGACCCTATCGCTATTAATAATATTTTCCTCTAGACCAAATTCTCAAGAATACGTAAACAACTTCACGGACAATAGGCAATAGCTAGTAAATTGCACTCATGAATTAATCAAATCGGCTTTCTATGCAAATATTCCACTATAAATGTATGCTAGTCTAGTGTACACTCTTGAATAATGTAACCAAATGAAACATTAATCGCATAGTTTAAAAAACTTTTGTACATAATAACTTTTATGAAAAATGCATTGAGATTGGTTGAAAAATGAAGCTTTTAAATTAATTTTAAAGGGGTTAAGTTTGGATATATAGCTTTCTCTCTCACGCACACGCATCCTAATGGCGATGACGTCAATATATACAATATATATTGTGCATCCTTTTCTAATTATTTAGGAATTATCCCTGCCACTATATCTGTAATATTTATTACCTTCTATTTAGGGGATAGATTTCTAAAATGCTATTTTATTAGTTACTTAACATTAAGTTTTGTTTTATAATTCTATTTGTCGAATACACTATTAGGATGACAGTATACAGGAATACCAGACTGCCTCGTGGTCTCGCGGTACAAGTATGTGCACTGCGAGGTCCTGGGTTCGATTCCCAGGTCGGGCAAAGTGTTATTGGGTTTTTTCCATTAGGAAATTCTCGGTAACAGCACGGAGTGTGGAAATGTGCCCGAAAAACGGCAAAGGCTCGCCACCTATTACGTGGGACTGATACATACTTGGCGAAATGTGGATTGTGGGTGCAGAAATGCACCTCTGCCTACCCATTCGGGGAATACAGGCGTGAGTTTATGTATGTATACCAGAATATTCCGTTGCCTAATCCCAAATCCCGTGCAACGTTTATTAACTTAATTGCAACTGGTATGTACTACAATTGGTTTAAATTGCTTTTTAACGGTCAACGACCTCGCTCACTGTTAACCGCGTTTTTAGAGAATCATTTTATGACATGATGAGGTCGGGAATAATCTAGATCACTTACATGTACCTATATATTACTATAGCCAGTGCTAATTTCATGGAAACCCTGCATTTTTCTTGGATAATCAATACCCTGTATCCTTTTCCTATAGTCGTGATGGCCTCGAGGTTTAGGCACGTGGTCGAGAATCTCGACGGTCGTGGGTTCAAACCCCAGACACACACCTCTGACTTTTCGAAGTTATGTGTGTATTCACAAAAAAATATCACGTACTTTAACGGTGAAGGAAAACATCGTAATGAAAGCTGCACACCTAAAAGTTCTTAGAAATTTCTTAGGTGTGTAGTCCAAAAACTGTGTGTGTGGTGGACTAAGGCCTAAACCCTCTCAGCTGTAGAGGAGGCCCGTGCCCAGCAGTGGGACTTATATGGGCTGATGATGTATGTATGTATCCTTTTCCAACATCCTTACTATCTCCATATCAAAAATCATTCAAATCGATCCTGCAGTATAGGCGTGGAACCATAAGACAGACAGACAAGAGTAACTTTCGCATTTATAATACTAGTGTGGATTTATCTGTCTAAGCAAGGTCTTAATACATAACCATATTAGAATAATAAGGAAATTCTCAGTAGCAGCAAGGAATTTTATCCGAAGACAATAGCGTCGCCCTCTTTTCGAAAATTAAAACAGCTGACAAAACATAATAATAATATAATAATAATGTATCGGATCAAGTGCGATACATTCAACGTCGTAAAGCGTTGGGTGATGAAGTACTTGATCGGTTGCGTGCAGATTTACGTGTTGTCCAAGAGAATTTTGATCCTGCTCCCACACAACAAATAGTAGACCCGTCACCACCACCTGACACTAGTTGTGATATAAACAATTTGGACAACATAGTAAGTTCAGATGACAATCAGCGTTTGAGAAGGGCTTTGGAAGATGCGATTTCGGAATTTGCACCTGTACCCGCTTCTTCTAGACCTTGCTTACCACGTTTGCCTACCCATAGAAGGAACTTGGCGCTGATGGGAACATTAGACTCCATATTACAATCTTACTTGGAGTCTAGTCGGGATCTAATTGATACGCATTCGATGTTGTATTGCGCAGCTGTCGCAGCTTGTCGTGTGGCTAATGTGAAATTTTTAAATCAAGTTAGAACCACACCCAAAGTTGTGACAGTTCCAGCTTGGCAACGTAGGATCGAACATCGTATCGATTGGGCCCGAACTCTCATCAGCAAGCTAATTTGCTTTAAGGAGGGTAATAATAGGCCAAAGATTATGCGTTTTGTGACGCAGGCCTTCTCTGGTACCAACATCCAACCAGGAGATTATAGGCTTTGTGTCACAGAACGCATAGACTTCTTTAAGCAAAAACTTTATGCATGGGCAAATCGCATAAGGCGCTATAAGAAGCGGAGTGACAGATTTCGTATAAATCGTGCCTTCCAAAGTGATCAAAAGAGGGTCTATAGGTGTTGGGAGCATTCCCAACAAAGTGTGGAAGATGGGCGGTTGCCGAGTGCTTCCAATATGCATACATATTGGAAAAGCATTTGGTCGTCGTCTGTCTCTCACACTGAAGGTCCCTGGATAAGTGTTGTCAATCAAGCATGTAAGGATATTTCTACTATGGAAACCATTTTAATCAGTCCCAATGATGTTTCAGTTGCGATCAGGTCGACACAAAACTGGAAATCGCCTGGCGCAGATGGTCTGCAAAATTTTTGGTTAAAATGGTTTCCAAGTGTGCATGCCCTTTTGGCAGCACAATTCCAGGAAGCGCTTAACATTGGATCTCTCCCAACATTTATGACAACTGGTATTACTCACCTCCTCTATAAGTCTGGTACTACCACGGACCCAAAAAACTACAGACCAATTACATGTCTCCCAACTATTTATAAGCTCTTGACATCTATTATAAGAAACAAAATTTCAATCCACATCAAAAACAACAGTATTTTATTTTCCGGTCAAACTGGATGCAAGCTTGGGTCTCGTGGTACGAAGGAACTCCTTCTCATTGACATGACTATTTGTCAGCAGGCTCGACAAAATAGGAAGAACTTATCGGTTGCTTGGATAGACTATAAGAAGGCCTATGATTCGGTGCCCCATACCTGGCTTAGGAGGGTGTTTAATTTGTATAAGATAGATACAACTTTATGCAACTTTCTTGAGGCATGTATGGGGCAGTGGACCACTGTGCTGAAATATCCAGGCACCACGTGTTCTTCTGATTGTCTTGAGCCTATAAGGATTGAGCGGGGAATATTCCAGGGGGACAGTCTGAGTCCTCTTTGGTTTTGCTTAGCCCTGAATCCTCTCAGCACTTTACTTTTGGATTCAGGGTTAGGATATTGCCTACGGAGAGGGACTGAACCGATATCTCACTTGCTTTATATGGATGATCTCAAGTTATTTGCATCAAAAAGCACTGAATTAATTGAGTTGTTAAAAATAACTCAACATTTTAGCAATTCAATTAATATGGAGTTTGGTGTAGATAAATGCGCGGTTATGCATGTAAAGCGAGGTGAGATAGTGGTCTCTGATGACATTCAAGTCTCAGAAACTGTTAGGTTAAGGTCCCTCTCTGAAGCCGAAACCTACAAATATTTGGGTATGTCTGAATCTTTAGGTATACTAAGTTCAGATGTAAAACTGTCGTTGAAGGAACGTTTCTTTAGCCGTCTGAGAAAAGTACTTAACAGTCTTTTATCAGGAGGAAACAAGATTCGTGCCTTTAATGGCTGGGTTATGCCTGTTCTTATGTACTCTTTTGGCGTACTCAAATGGACTCAGACAGAGTTAGATGCCCTGGATAGAAAGATCCGAACTCTGCTGACTGCACATCGTATGCATCACCCACGCTCATCTGTGATGAGATTGTATATTCCGCGAAGATGTGGGGGTCGAGGTTTACTCAATGCCAAAGATCTTCATAACCGTGAAATATGCAATCTCAGGGATTATTTCCTACACAGTGATGAGAGTATGCATGGTGTTCTAGTCATGACGGATAAAGGATTCACCCCACTCTCCTTAGCGAACGAGAACTGGCGAAGACCTATGGTACTGGGTGTTTCGGAACGCAGGGAAATATGGAAGAGCAAGGAGCTACATGGGCGGTTCTTTCGAGCTCTTAACGGGCCCGATGTGGATCAGCTCGCATCTGTGACTTGGCTACGTTTTGGTAACCTCTTTGGGGAAACTGAGGGTTTTGTCTTTGCAATTATGGACGAAGTTATCAAGACGAACAACTATCGAAAGTACATCATGAAGGACGGTACGGTCGACATTTGTCGGGCATGCCATCGTCCCGGAGAATCAATCAGACATGTAATTTCGGGTTGTTCGTATCTTGCTAACGGCGAGTATTTACATAGACATAATCTAGTAGCCAAGATCATACATCAACAACTTGCTCTTCGATATCACCTTGTGACTGACGAAGTGCCATATTATCAATATGTCCCGCATCCGGTTCTCGAAAATAGTCATGCAACGCTGTATTGGGATCGATCTGTTATCACAGACAGGACTATTGTTGCAAATAAGCCTGATATTGTGATAGTGGATCGACTGGCGCGCCGGGCAATGTTGGTTGATGTTACTATCCCGCATGATGATAACCTTGTGAAAGCCGAAAAAGACAAAATATCTAAATATTTAGATTTGGCTCACGAGGTTACTGATATGTGGGATGTAGACTCAACAGTTATTGTTCCGATAGTCGTTACTGCCAATGGGTTGATACCAAAGAGCCTCGACCAACATCTTCGGAGGCTCTCAATCGATTGTTGGGTCAAAACCCAGATACAAAAAGCAGTGTTATTGGACACGGCACGTATCGTGAGGCGGTTTCTAACTCTTGAACCCTAACCACCGGTGGCTTGGGTCGTAGACCCCGCCATCTGCGGGTATTTTATTTTTATATTTTTAAATGTATTTTTTTTATAAAACTTTATATTTAAAAATGTAAAAAATAAGCTAAAATAAATGAGTAAAGACATATAATAATATAACTCTTTATTTATACACCACAAGTACAGAGTAAGCAGAAGAAATAATTACAAGCAGGTGACATAAATTGGCGGTCTTATCGCTAAAAGCGATCTCTTCCAGACAACCTTGCAAGGAGAGGAATAAAATTACTAGTAAAAAACATAGGTGATGAAATAGATATATAATACAGGCGTGAGGGCGCGTAAATGTTCTAAAATCCCTTCTTAATAAGTAGCAAAGTTTCACCCTCCATACTTTTGCCTGTGTGATGATATCAAAGCCAAACTAGTGAATTTTATTTAAGTTATCACCTTCTTACCACGTTCCTAACTCTATTTGGAGTCATTGCAATATGTTTCATCCCTCAAAACACCCTTCATCATCAGCCCAAATACGTCCCACTGCTGGGCACGGGCCTTCTCTACAACTGAGAGGGTTTAGGCCTTAGTCCAGGCTGGCCTAGTGCGGGTTGGCGGACAACACACCTAAGAAATTCCTAAGAATTTACACCTATCACACCTATAACACCCTATCAGCCGTCATTTCTTTATTCACCCCTTTTTCTTTCATATCTTCACGCTATCCATCCATTACTTCTTTGGCTTTCCTCTACTTGTCTATCCTTCGAATTTCATACTCAATTTTACTTACATATACAAATATTCACATATTTATTGCAAGCGGACAATTGTTTCGCGCGCCGAGTTGGAAGGCCAGAGACCCCGACATACCCCTTTCGGCTTCCCCCGAGGTACCGAACAGGGGAGCTTAAAGAGCTTTACTCTCGTAAAAAAAAAAACAAGTAAAAACCGAACGCAGTACATATCCGTATGCAGTGGTATAAGCTAGGCCTGCTTATTATATTAAGCTGTGGTTGCGGCCGCCGCGCCGCCGCGCTCCGTCGCCCCGAATAACTGCTCATACAGTTACTTGCGGCCGCTAACTATGCATTTATGCTAACAATCCGCTATATTCTTACACAGTTCTTAAAATTACTCTATAAAACATACTTGTCTTTTGCCTCTTTTGTTTTGGCTTTAATATGAAACTCTGGCTTTATGCGGATATTCCTTTAGGCACTTTTAAAAAATATAAACGTCAAGAAGTGAATATAAAACTATAGGTTTCAAATAAACATAAAATTCTTCTGTAATACAATAAGATTTGTCAAATGTCCATAATTTAAATTACACAGAGCATAAATGTACATTAAGTAATAACATACCTTTAAATACAATATATAACTGAATCGTGTTTAGTCGGCCTCTTGTCACAAAACTATCGACTAATCTATCGATATATTATGTAATCTTATTTAACATGAAATTAAATTCTAATGGTTGGGCCCGCCCCACTGCGGGTGCAATTTTATAAAATAATTAAGTGAATGTTCTATCCCAAGATCTATCATCCATCTATGTCCATACCAAAAATCATTGAAATGTGTTACGCAGTTTCTGAGCTTATTCGTAAAAAAACAATCGATATTTATTCGACACTAATATATAAATGAGACTTTTTTTTAAATAAGTACACTTGCACTACTTACGCCTTTCCAAACTTTCCAGAAGCTGTTTGTATATACAAATAAATGATCAGTATTTTGATGTTATAACAAATTTTATCGTAGTGCAATTGTTGCGCGATCAAGCTCAGACGGCTTGCGGTGCGGGTTCAGTGACCGGCGCGGCCGCGTTCCATTCCTTTGTTACGTGCTTTTGGTAATTGTATCAGATATGACCGTGAATGACTGAATGCGGTACAAGTAATGCGATCTAGAGGTCTCGAATTCATTTCCCGGTTTCTGCACGTGTTATTTAGGTTTTTCCTATGCAAAAAAAGCCGCTAAAGTATACCACTTGAAATACTTTATTTCAAAACCAAGGTCATAATAATTTTATTCCATTAGCCAATATTAAGGTATTGGTAACCCGCACTAGGCCAGCGTGGTGGACTAAGGCCTAAACCCTCTCAGTTGTAGAGGAGGTCCGTGCTCAGCAGTGGGACTGAGTATTTGGGCTGATGATGATGATGATGATGAAGGTATTTACATTTTTTTCTAAAGACGCATTAGTCTGCTACAGTAATTATATTTTTGGTAATACTTTGACAAGGGTCCACGGGTACAGTTGCTATTAACTAAACCTCCATATGAAATTTACATAATCAAATTTCCACTTACACCTGTTTTCCTGAACCGATGTACATTTGAATACTTATTTCACAAGCTCTATTTGATTCCCAATATTTCATTTAACTAGAGCAGGACTTCTCAAACTTTCGGTTTCACGAACCCCTGTGAAAGTTTCCAGGTGACAGCGAACCCCTTATGCCTGAAGTAACTAATAAACCCTGATGGAAATAATAAAATCCTGAACTAGAGTAATTAATCTGTTAAATTATGTTATAGCTGATTTGAGAACAAAATAATATGAGCTATAACACAATTTAATAGAGAGATTGAGAAAACGGACACATGGAGTTGCTTATAAACATTAATACTACTAAAACATGCCTTGTCCCCCTCTAATGATTGACCTGAGACGTTAAAGAAAACGGGACAAAGCATGTTTATAAGGAAGCCTGATGGTTATTATAATCAGCTCCCCCTCGTCCCAAAAGACTAGCCCCTGATACTATCTTCATAGTTATGACTGCAGTATGACTCATTTCTACGTGGCTTGAATAAAACTTGACATAAAGTCGATAAAAGGTTTTTTCCGCATTTTCACAGCAATATATGCGGATTTAAATATGAAAGCGCTTTGTCATTTGCAGCGTAACTTCACAGCTGGTCTTTAACAATGTGAATTACTGATAAAAAGGACCACCTGCCGCTTATCAAATAGCATTATATTATTCCGGTTTCTCTATGAAGTTATAAATAAGAGTCCCTGCAACCGCTTCGTTTGATAAAATAAATATTTAAGAATGTTCTATCGCTACCTTGTCGAAAAATCTAATTACTTGTACCGTCGTACCGCCATAATGAATAGTTTGTTATGAGTTGTTTCCTACAATCTTGGGTCTTTGTAAAGGTACAACTTAGTAGACAATTTACAAGAGAGAGGAACTCACTCGACTTGATACTCTAACAAAATCATCAGAAACCTTTTAATATTAGTGTGATCCTACTAGTATAACAAGACTACGAGAGAATACTAAAGTGTGAAATTATTAATTCCAGTTGCGACGGCGGAGAGCGGCGGCAAGTACGTCCCCCGCGCCATCCTCCTCGACCTCGAGCCCGGCACCATGGACGCCGTGCGCTCAGGCACCTACGGCCAGCTCTTCCGGCCGGACAACTTCGTATTCGGCCAGTCCGGCGCCGGCAACAACTGGGCGAAGGGACACTACACCGAAGGCGCCGAACTCGTCGACGCAGTACTCGATGTAGTGCGCAAGGAGTGCGAGAACTGCGACTGCCTCCAGGGTTTCCAGCTCACACACTCGCTCGGCGGCGGCACCGGCTCCGGCATGGGCACCCTCCTCATCTCCAAAATCAGAGAAGAATACCCCGACAGAATCATGAACACGTACTCAGTCGTACCATCGCCCAAAGTGTCCGATACCGTCGTCGAGCCATACAATGCCGTCCTCTCCATCCATCAGCTAGTCGAAAATACCGATGAAACCTACTGCATAGACAACGAGGCTCTCTACGACATCTGCTACAGAACTCTCAAAGTTCCTAATCCCACATACGGCGACCTTAACCACCTGGTGTCGCTTACCATGTCCGGCGTGACCACCTGCCTGCGGTTCCCCGGCCAGCTGAATGCGGATCTCCGCAAGCTGGCGGTGAACATGGTGCCGTTCCCGCGTCTGCACTTCTTCATGCCGGGCTTCGCGCCGCTCACGTCCCGCGGCAGCCAGCAGTACCGCGCGCTCACCGTGCCCGAGCTCACGCAACAGATGTTCGACGCCAAGAACATGATGGCGGCGTGCGACCCGCGCCACGGCCGCTACCTCACCGTCGCCGCCATCTTCCGCGGCCGCATGTCCATGAAGGAGGTGGACGAGCAGATGCTATCCATCCAAAACAAGAACAGCAGCTTCTTCGTCGAATGGATCCCTAACAACGTTAAGACTGCCGTTTGCGACATCCCGCCCAAGGGTCTGAAGATGTCATCGACCTTCATTGGTAACACGACTGCTATCCAGGAGCTGTTCAAGAGAATATCGGAGCAGTTCTCCGCTATGTTCAGGCGCAAGGCGTTCTTGCATTGGTACACTGGCGAGGGCATGGACGAGATGGAGTTTAATGAGGCTGAGAGCAACGTAAATGATCTGGTGTCCGAATACCAGCAGTATCAGGAGGCCACCGCTGAGGACGACACGGAATTTGACCAGGAAGACATGGAGGAGCTCGCGCAAGACGAGCACCACGACTAAATGATATCGTCTCCCTGTCTGCGGCTCTCGTGGTACAAGCAATGTAATTAAGGCACCGCAGTAAGGGTCCAATTCTTTCCTCGCTAGAGATGCTGTCTCTCAACAAATCTTTGTATTTCTCAACGAAATTAGAAGCTAAGTCGCGTGCATTTTATTTTCTCAGTTTATACCAAAGCGTCCATTACTGGAGCAACGAATTTTAATCACGAAACATTTTCACGCGATGTCGCACTGTGATCCGTCAATGACTTTTGACGCGTGTCGTAGAGTGCAAATAATTGATAAACAAAAAAATATTTTATAATATTGAATAGTATTATATTCGAAGTCTGTTTTAATGAATTTTAGAAATTTAAGAAGTCAAAACTTAATAAGGAACGTACCAATCTGTGCATTTCTTAGCTTAAGTTATTATTGTCTTGTATGCTTTTATAATTTATAAATAAATGTTTTAAAAATAAATTATGGTTGATATTTATATTTGACGGCACGGGAGTAAACCTTTTTATTTAACTTAAGACTAAAGACTCGATGGTCATCGTCACTCTAGAGGAGCGTCGCGTCTATGGTAGCGGCCATCTTGTGGCGGAACATTCAAATGAGAGGGCGCTCGCGAACCGTACTTGCGACGAATCGCTTTTAATCAGAAAATAATTAAATAAATTTGAAAGCCCTACTGCGTTTTCAGGAATTTATAAATAACTTGGTCCCTCGGCGCATTACGCGTGTCAACGGAAGGTCCCGAGTTCGATTCGCGTCTGATAGTTGTACTGGGTCTCTGATAGTTTTACTCTGTTGAATTAGTTGAAATATTTTTTTAATAGATGGCGCTACGTTGGTACATAACCATACCTAGATGTAAATTTCTGCATACACTATTCGTCCAACACACATCCCACTGCTGGGCACGTGTTTCTCAGGCCACGACGATGGCTTTTATTTCAATCAAATCAGAAGAGCGTGCTTGAGATTTGAACGAGCACCCGTAGAGATTTTTATACGCAGCCAGATTAAAAAAATTGATTCTTATGATCTCAATTTTTTTTTTTTATTGCCTCAGTAGGCAGACGAGCAAGCGGTCCACCTGATGGTAAGCGGTTACCGCCGCCCATGGACTAAAGTAATGCCAGGGGCACAACCCAGCCGCTGCCTACCGTATCCAGCCGTTGCCTACCGTACCCAGCCGCTGCCTACCGTATCCAGCCGCTGCCTACCGTAAATAAATGTCAGAGTGAGCCTGTAACGGGTTATGACTTATGAAACTTAACCCTGTATTTGAACCTGGGCCCTCGCGATCTCACGCCGCACAGTGGAAAATTCCGTATTAGTTCTCTCATCAGGAAATTCTCTGTAACAGCACGTAGCATGTAAATGTGGTCGAAATATGACAATAACACTGTCTCCTAAATTGAAACCACAATTGGCCAAACACGAGTATAGAAATCTTTGCCTACCCCTAGGATTCATCATCATCAGCCCATATACGGGCCTCCTCTTCTATTAAGAGGGTTTAGGCCTTAGTCCACCACGCTAGCCTAATGCGGGTTGGCCGACTACACATCGAAGAATTACTTAAAAACTATTTAGTTGTCCAGGTTTCCTCACGATGTTTTCCTTCACCGTTGAAGTACGTGATAATTCATTGCGAATATACACAACACTTCGGAAAATCAGAGGTGCCTGGGATTTGAAACCGTGACCGCCGAGATATTGACACTGCTTACTTATCAGAGCCCACATCAGTGGCGGTACTTCCATAGAAGCCCAATAGCGTTACACGTTAATTGTGTAATGTCTAGTTTATAATTGTTTATTGTGGGGTCAGGATATTCTCATTTATATGTCAAATTGCTTTTGTTAAATAAAGATTTTGTAAGACAAGGTGGGCTGGTCTTCTATGGAAGTATCGCCATTGACTGACATCACAGATTATAAATGGAATAAGTAAGTGCTCATCATCATCATCATCAGCCCATATACGTCCCACTGCTGAGCACGGGTTTCCTCTACTATTGAGAGGGTTTAAGCCTTAGTCCACCACGCTGGCCTAGTGCGGGTTGGCGGACTACACACCTAAGAAATTCCTAAGAACTTTTAGGTGTGCAGGTTTTATCACGATGTTTTCCTTCACCGTTAAAGCAAGTGATAATTCATTGTGAATACACACATAACTTCGAAAAGACAGAGGTGTGTGTCTGGGGTTTGAACCTGCGACCGCCGAAATTCTCGACGGTGCGCCTAAACCTTGAGGCCATAAGTAAGTGCTAATTGCATCAATTATAATTAGTTTGCACATAGGTTGGTACCTATGTTGTTAATAGGTATTAACAATCGAGATTTTCTATATATCTGCATTTTAGCATCTACATTTACATTTATCAAAGCTGATAGCATATCTATAACAGTCTGACTGCAAAAATGGGTTTATTTCTATTATTATGCCGATTTTGATTAAGATAAATCAGGCGAATGCAACTAGATTGTATTTTCAATAATCGATTAAATAATTTGGTCTATCTGATCAAAGGAAGCAGAAAAAAATAATCTGATATAGTAGATTTTGGCGATATCAGTGGCGATACTGCCATAGAAGCCCTAAGCCCAACTAGCCTTACAAAATTTCGAATCTTTAAGCTTTGAATATTTATTTAACAAAGATGTTTATGGCTCTACCCCCCGCCAGCCCTGGGGGGAGGGGGCGGGAAGCGTATATCGAGGTCACCGGCCTTCCAGCCCGGCGCGCGTAGGCGTCTTGTTCGCGCAGATGTTAGTGCCGGGCTGGGTCCCTAACAAAATCCCTATGCCGGCATACCGATGAAAACCCCCCGGTGGCCATCTTCGCGCTAAGTGGGGCGAACACGGCGCGTGGTCGAGAAGCGCCCACAATGATTCCGCGGCCGCCCAGTGCGCCTCCGAGACGAGAGCGTCGCGGCCCTCTCGGTTTTTTAAGGGGTTCAGTTGCACCCCCACTATATTCATTCGGGCGCCCCTATTTTGGACGCTCGCGACGGACACAGGCCACCGTGCCGCCGCCCTTCTCGGGGTCACATTCTGTGTGGACGCACTGACCCCACAGCGCGTCCAGCGACCCCAAATGAGAATATCCTGACCCCACAATAAACAATTCTAAACTAGACATTACACAAATAACTCACAAGTGTCCAACGCAAAAGATTTATTGCTCGCTAAGTATCTCCCGCGGGTTTGGACGTTTCAACGTGTATTGCTTTTGGGCTTCTATGGCAGTACCGCCACTGGGCGATACGTAACAGCCATGAATTGAGAGTTTATAATAATTGCAAATAAATAAGACAATAAATACGAATGACCCTCTCTCGTCAGAAACTATAAAAACCGATTGACTTAAAAAAACATCGATCACCATCATCATCAAATCATAATTTCCTTGGATTTTAGAATACTTCATCTAACTCTAGATTACGTTCCGATTCAAACAGCGTTTGACGATTACGTATTCATTGACGTATTTATTTTGAACAATTTTCAGCGCCAATATACGGTTATCATAAGCTGGCAATAGCAATATTTTATCATTGTAAATTATACATCGGGAGTGTCAGCACGCTAAGCGCGATGTATCAACCGGGATTTTTCGCGAACAACGCCCCAAACGCGGAACAAGCCAATGTGCGCAGTAAGTTATAGATAATTTGACTAATTACTATTTATTAAACCAACTCCTCGAAGTCATTAACGGTGAGGGAAGTAGGGAGACCTATGTTTAAAAGTTCTCAGTTGTGGAGGAAAGAGGGTGAAGAAAAAAATTGATTGTTTATTTGTACACGAAATAATTCTAATAACACCGAAGTTGACATATATACTTAAGTCAGTTAAATAATAATAAAAAATATGTTTTTCCTGTTTATTTATTTATGTGTATTCACAATGAACTATCACGTACTTTAACGGTGAAGGAAAACATCGTGATGAAACCTGCACACCTAAAAAACTCTTAGGAATTTCTTAGGTGTGTAGTCCGCCAACCCGCACTAGGCCAGCGTGGTGGACTAAGGCCTAAACCCTCTCAATGGTAGAGGAGGCCCGTGCCCAGCAGTGGGACGTATATGGGATGATGATGATGATGATGTATTTCCTTAAAAGTACTTATTTAAGCGGTTTGTATGTATTTAGTTGATTTTTTTTTTTAAGACAGAAGGTCCCTTAAATGGGGACTGAATAAATTCATCGAGTTGGTATCACGTGGATCTCACAAGTCACAACTTTTTACGGTAGAAGCACTGAGTGGCGAGACTTGTTTTTTTTACAGGTTTTATTTTAATTGGCATTATTTCAATTTTATATTATAAATGTCATAACAATACCACAATAATAACTGTAGCATAAAAACAAAACTCTGATCAATTTACTTATTCCCAGGGCTTATAATCTTCAATATAATCGGCAATTATATACTATGCTTTTTTAATAGTTTACGTTTAATTGATTTCTAAAACTTTTTCAAGGGAAGCTCCCTAATAGCTTTCGAAAGTTTGTTATAGAAGCGTATAAATTGCCCGATAAAAGAGTTATTAATTCTCCGGAGACGAGTTACGTGTTGAACGAGATTACATTTGTTTCAAGTATTTTTATTGTGTTATTGAACTGATCAAGATTCTTTTGGACATATATAGATCGTATAAAAACTTAACATGTAACTTTTTGAATTTACGTGTCATCATCATCAACAGTCTTTGACGATCACTGCTGGACATAGGCCTCTCCTATGGCACGCCTTAGGGCTCCTCATCCAACCGCTGCCAGCCTAGCTAGAAGGCATCCTACACTTGTATTGTCACGTATTAAAACGTTGTATGTAGAGATTGCAACCCGGTATGTTTCCCAACCCGGCCGGGCCCGGATGCATCCGTCGCCAACCCGGCCGGGTCCGCCGGGCCCGGCCGGGTTTGTTAGCGATGAAACCTTTAAAGTATTTTATGAAAATTTTCTATATATAAATGGAAAAGACAATGATGCAAGGTTAATATTCATTTCAAACTGGCTTATGGACAATTATCACAATAATTAATCTCAAAAAAAAGATTACTTTGACTTATGAACGGAAAAGTTAAATTAGTATTAGTAATTATTCATTTTTATAAGTTTAAACAAGCAGGTCTTTCTCTTTACTCCTTATCGTGTCTATTTGAAAACATAGTATTATAATAAGAAACTAATAACGCAGCTTAAAGTACTAAACGTGTCATAACAATTAGATAGATAAATAAAGTATGGTAGCTTTGGTATAAACAAAACAAATTCTTATTTGCTAAAAGTAAAGTATGTATATATTATGTTGTTTCTTAAACTTTGGCTATTAATGTTATTATTACTAATTGAGCAAATAGCGAAATCTTATTGGCTAGGCTGTACTGTAACTACAAACAACCAAACTGGTTTAGTCTGAACTAACAAAATGTAACGTAAAATTGGTTACGATACATAGGCTTCACAAGTATAATATAACAAAACAAAAAGTAACAATTATTTTTCAGTCCGAAAGAATGATTGATACGAGAATTTTACAACAGTAACTACTACGAGTAGGCGCTCCCGTGCCGCGATTTACTTATCGGGTCCGCTGACCGGGCCCGGTGACCGGGCCCGGTAAGAATGGCCGGGCCCGGTGGGTGTGTAAAAGGGCACCGGGCCCGGACGGGCCCGGCCCGGCCGGGCCCGGTTTGCAATCTCTAGTTGTATGTCACACGTATACGGCGTGCGAGGTATCTTGAATTCGATTCTCGTGTCAGGTAATGTTATTGGGTTTTGCGTTTAGAAAACATCTAAACAGCAGAACGAAGCTTGGAAATTTAAAACGGCAATAGGCTCGCCTCGTATACGTTTAAAACACTAGGTCCTAACCAGTGGCGGTACCTACTTTCATAGAAGCCCAAAAGCCCAATCTTTAAGCTTTAATTATTTATTTAATAAAACAGCAATTTGACATGTAAATGAGAATACCCAGACCACACAATAAACAATTATAAACTAGACATTACACAATTAACGTGTAACAGTGGTACAGTGGAGTCACTTTGCCGTGCCAGTATAAAAAAAAATGGAAGTACCGCCACTGGTCCTAACAACTCTGTCTAACTTTCGGTGATTAAGGCGTGAATGTTTGATAACATCATGGCGAATGAATACTACTCGTACATATTAATAACATATTAGTCATATAACTGGATAAATTCTGTACATCCGGGCTATGTGATTTCAAATAGCTTTTTACAGTGTTATCTTTCACAGGAAACAATTCGCTTATGAGAGGGAGCGGGATGGATAGACAATATATCACAGGTTAGAGAGAGATAGATAGACTTCTATTTTAATTGACACTATATGGTTAGCAATAATATTTTAGGGAACACGGTAATAAACTATAACATGTCATTTAGCGTTAATTCTAACGGTATTTCTATGGAAAATTTTATCGTTCAGTAATGTGTTATAATGTTATATGCAGTGATGGCCTCGAGGCTTAAGCGCGCGGTCGAGAATTTCGGCGGTCGCAGGTTCAAACCCCAGGCACATACCTCTGACTTTTCGAAGTTATGTGTGTATTCACAATGAATCATCACTTGCTTTAACGGTGAAGGAAAACATCGTGATAAAACCTGCACAGCTAAAAGTTCTTAGGAATTTCTTAGGTGTGTAGTCCGCCAACCCGCACTAGGCCAGCGTGGTGGACTAAGGCCTAAACCCTCTCAGTTGTAGAGGAGGCCCGTGCCTAGCAGTGGGACGTATATGGGCTGATGATGATGATGATGATGAATGCTACATTAATGCTACAATCATCATCATCACCCCATATACGTCCCACTGCTTGGCACGGGCCTCCTCTACAACTGAGAGGGTTTAGGCTGCATGCACTTATTTATCATAGAACCATATTTTTTTGTTTCAAACTATCGATAAAAGAATAATGATTATTTTTATTACACCAATTTATCTGCAATACTTCGGCGCGGCAATGTCGTATGATCCATACGACTGAATAGTTCATTATTTACAATTTACGAGCGGCAGAGTGCTCTTTGCAGTTCGATAGACACCAGCTTGTGAAACGGGAGACCGCGGGTTCGATTCCACAAATATTTGTTTCGGGTCTGGGTGTTTGTGAGAGCGAAAAGTCTTTCGTAGTTTCTGATACCCACGACACAAGACTTGTATCTTAGTGTGAGGTCAGAACTATGTATGTGACTGTTGGGTGGCTATTTATTTAATATACATTTTCTTACATGCATGTACAATATTTTTTTTTAATTAACATGTGCCAAACATCTATACATTTCAGACTGTTACGATTGAAAAAAAATGTATACACACTTTGATAACAAATAACTAGAAATTAAATGTAATTTTTATGTACTGAGTTGAGATAATGAAATGTATTTATTTTATGACACACAAGGGAAAAAGGACAAAAAAAATAAGTAAAACTTTAATCATAGAGTGTTTTTTTAAATAAATATACCCAACAGTCACATACATAGTCCTGACCCCACACTAAGATACAAGTCTTGTGTCGTGGGTATCACCAACTACGAGACTTTTCAGTCTCACAAAGTCTCAGTCAGTCAACTTACGCAGACGAAGAGGAGTTTGCCAATGAGTACTTTAAGTCCTGGGGGCATAGGCAAAGTGACATTTTACGAGCAAAATCAGTAATAGAAACGATTAAAATGTTTGAAATTGACCAAAATAGGTACTAACTGTTGCCCAAAACTCCATCGTCGAATCTTTAAACTTCAAGAGGAATGTTTTTTCTCTGTTTTTGCCGCAATTTCATTGCTATCTAACTCTGAAAGTTTTCAAGCAAGCATACAAACAAACAAATTCTTTAGCTTTATAATATCAGTCATCATGAGCCCATATACATATTACATCCCACTGCTGGGCACGGGCCTCCTCTACAACTGAGGGGTTAAGACCGTAGTCCTGGTGGACTACCATGCTAGCCTAGTGCGGGTTGGCGGACTACATACATAAGAAATTCCTAAGAACTTTTAGCTGGTGGTAGGATATTCATATCCGCCCGGGTAGCGACCACCGTACACAGGGCGTAAAACCCGCCATAGTGGCACATGCAAGTGTGCCGCGTTCCGGGATCAGCCAGTGTATATCCGGTTTTCGGAGGGGCTTCAATCATGGTGAAAGGATGACCGTGCCGGAATTTTTTGGCCGGTTTGTCGCGGTCGGTCCTTTGATCACCATGGCATTAGTCCCCCAAACTTCTTCACAAGAATGGTGAAGAGGTATTCGGCCGGCATGATTGTGTCGATCAACGGGAGATCATCATCTCTCGCTGGTCGGCACTTTTTCTGGACTCCATTACTCTTACCATCAGGTGCAATGGAGTCACTTTGCCGTGCCAGTATAAAAAAAAGTGTGCAGGTTTCCTCACGATGTTTTCCTTCACCGTTAAAATTCGTGATAATTCATTGTTTATATACTTAATATTAGTTCAATATAATATTCGTTTAGATTAATATTAATCTCAACTATTAAATGGGGTTTTCCGGGTCGCTTGTTTTGACCGTTGTAACCGCTATTCGATCATTTTTACGGCTATTTATATAAATGACTCGTCTATTTGTTAACGTTATTATTTCCATATTTACGCACAAAAATATAGTTGAGCTGATTATGATTAAATTTTAGTAGTGACAAATATATACAGGTGTATTCAGAATTTCAGACCATGATTGGAAACTAAGGTGATTACAAACCCCCTGGCGTGAAAGAAAATAAAAAATAATACGTTTTCCTAACAACCACATACACTTTATACCTATGGTTGTTAGGAAAACTTCAATGTTTTTATTTTTGACCTTAGCTAGTACCTGCCTTAGTTTCCGATCACGGTTTAAATACAGCCTGTATGTACATACTTACATACTGTATAAAGAATACATCACATAATTTCTGAGGAGGTAGGCACAGCAGTAGTAAGTCTCAGCAGAAATAGTAGGCAGAATGGCCTTGTACACCCAAAATTTGCCGCTATTGTGTCCCACGTAACAAATGGCGGACATATTCATTTTATTTTGAGTACGGATATAGAAGTCCTGCGGCTATACGCTACTTTTTCTCCGAGCAAAACGCTAACTGCTTCGGCGGTTAAAGTTTTGCTTGTGCAAAAAAAATTGCGATTGGAGGGGATCCACCCCAATCCACTCAGTGACATCTTTGGCATTCAATAGGAAATACATAATAAACGCGTTTATTCCTTTTGTTTCAGCACCCCAAAGTCAAGTGCTAACGGAGAATCAAAAAGAAGGACTCGTTCAGTTTATGGAAAAGTATGTTCGCTTTATTATTTACAGTACGAAATACGAGAAGGTACATGTGCTCAGTGATAAAGTTGTGAAACTTTGCGATTAGCCAAAATATCGCATGCGTTTGTTGTACTCCACACTCCACACTAGCCGCATGATTCAACGTTAATATTTTATTATTCATAAGAATTAAATAATAAAATTTAATGATATTCGCAAAGTGGCTGGCGGCGGTTGGATGAGGAGGGCCGAAGATCGAGTCCAGTGGCGTGCCATAGAAGGGCCTATGTCCAGCAGTGGACGTAAGGAAGGCTGCTGATGATGATGATGACACATACATACATACATAAACTCACGCCTGTACTCCCCGAAGGGGTAGGCAGAGGTGCATTTCTGCACCCACATTTCGCCAAGTATGTATCATCATCAGCCCATATACGTCCAACTGCTGGGCACGGGCCTCCTCTGCAACTGAGAGGGTTTAGGCCTTAGTCCACCACGCTGGCCTAGTGCGGGTTGGCGGACTACACACCTAAGAAATTCATACATACATACATAAACTCACGCCTGTATTCCCCGAAGGGGTAGGCAGAGGTGCATTTCTGCACCCACATTTCGCCAGGTATGTATCAGTCTCACGTAATAGGGGGCGAGCCTATTGCCGTTTTTCGGGCACATTTCCACACTCCGTGCTGTTACTGAGAATTGCCTAATGGAAAAACCCAATAACACTTTGCCCGACCCGGGAATCGAACCCAGGACCTCTAGATCGCACGGCACATACTTGTACCGCGAGACCATGAGGCAGTCATGATGATGAATGACATTCAATTTATTCATTAAATGTCATATAGGTATTTTCCCATAATTCGTTAATTGCGTTTTGTTTACCCCTTTGCTGCGGAGGGAAGTGGACAACTCTTGGTTTCCAACTCCTCCTTTATATATTTTTTTTCTGGTTAACATCTTTGCGGGATCATGACAAATTAGATTCGCTGAATTTTAACGTCAATACTGTGCGTGTCACCGTATATCCTGGAGCACTGGAGTTATAGCAGCGGTTGTGTGGTGGGATTGGACCAAACAAAATAATTTATGATGTACCGCCCAAGCTTGGATGTGGCGCCCTCGGTTTCTGAATTGGCGTCGTAAAATCCTTCCAATATGTCTTGTCCGGCATAAGAGACGACTTTGGTTGTTATCAAGAATATGGGGAAGGGCCATATTCTCGATGGTGCTTCGGATCCAAAAAAGGATCGGTCCAACCGTACAAATTTAGTGGAGTCCGTTAGCGATTAGATCATTGGAGAGCCCCCAACATACAGCTTCTGAACTTAAAATCCAAAAAGGGGAACTTAAAGAGCTACTACTAGTTGCAATTCAAGGTTCTAAAACGGGGTATGGAGAATCTCAGCAGGCTGGAATTATGTCATAGTTGTCATCACGATGCCAAGCCAGTAAATAAAATAGGTTTGTTAATTTCACAGGAACAAGGATTTGGCCAAGGATGATGGAACGCTCGCGACGGATAATCGCTGGAAACAATTGAAGTATAACTTATTGTATGTGTACGATGGTAACAAAACGACTAAAGCATGGCAAAACGTAAGTTTATTAATAAGTACCTGGATGACCGAGCTTTGCTCGGATTTTTTTAATTGTGTTTTTTGGAAATTATATTTAAGTACGAATTACTAAATGATGAAATATGAATAAAGTCAAAGTCAAAGTCAAAGTCAAATTATCTTTATTCAAATAGACTTTTACAAGTTCTTTTGAATCGTCCATTTTACACTTTTTTATATTTTTTAAACTATTGCCGCTTCGAAACGTGTTACAGCTGTGGAGAAGAAACGGCAAGAAACTCCCTCAGCAACACGACATGTCATTTTTTTAAATAGCAATAAATGTCTTTTTTTAATTACATTATTTAAATTTTACATTGTAAATGTCATAATGATACAAACTATAGCAACAAAACTCCGATCAATTTACATTACTCCCAGGGCTTATTATCTTCAATAAAATCTGAAATTTTATAGTATGCTTTTTTGCAAAGCTTATCTTTAATTGATTTCTTAAACTGTGTCAAGGGAAGCTCCCTAATAGCCCTCGGAAGTTTGTTATAGAAGCGTATACATTGCCCCATAAAAGAGTTATTAACTTTCCGGAGACGAGTTATGTGTTGAACGAGATTACATTTGTTCCTAGTATTTTTATTGTGTACATTACAAATTTTATTAAATTTATCAAGATTCTTTTGGACGTACATTAAGTTCTCGTATATAAACTGACAAGTGACGGTAAGAATATTTATTTCTTTAAATTTTTCTCTAAGTGAAGCCCTGGGACCTAAATTATAAATAGCCCTAATGGCTCTTTTTTGCAAAACAAAAATAGTGTTAATATCCGCAGAATAATGTTACTTAACAACGCCATCTGCTGTTGTGTCGTTAAAGCAATTAGTTGCTCACAAAAAATAGTATTATTATTCGCCAATTCGCCAATAGTGTCAGGAAGAGTCTACTCAAACGCCTCCTTTTTGTTATTTTTCTTCCAAATGACATTTTCTAAAAATGATTCCTAGCTAGATCGATTTATCGCCCCCGAAACCCCCTATATACTAAATTTTATGAAAATCGTTAGAGCCGATTCCGAGATTCCAATTATATATGTATATATATACAAGAATTGCTCATTTAAAGATATAAGATTAATTCATCAGGTACTGTGACCTAAAAACATTGTACTCGTATTACATTTTAATAAACATAATCAATTTTAGATGGTCGCACCACTGTTACTACTCGCGATTTACCTGATCACCCATGATTAAGGCTTAGCCTAATTTCGGTACCCTGGTAAAGCACATTGTAAGATTACAAAAATACTGTTGTGTACTGATTTATGGAATATGTGAATCAAATGTTTTTACTCTTTATAAACTTTGCCCTGTTAGGTTAATTTTCAAAAATATCTTCATAGTGTTCACTTCCATCACACACTGAATACTAGTGCAGAATATCACTCTCCTAGACTTCGTTTCGGCTGTGCGTCGATCTCAAAGTCAGTCAGCAGTAAATCCATCCATTATAAACGCGAAAGTAACTCTGTCTGTCTGTCTTTTACACTTTCACGCTGGACCGATTGGAATGATGTTTGGTATTGAGATAAATAGGACATTGGGAATGACGTAGAGGACTTGAATAGACTAGAATAGAATGACGTACAATTTTTATCCCAAGAAAAAACCTTGCGGTACAAGTATGTGCCGTGCGATCTTGAGGTCCTGGGTTCGATTCCCGGGTCGGGCAAAGTGTTATTGGGTTTTTCCATTAGAAAATTCTCAGTAACAGCACGGAGTCTGGGAATGTGCAAACGGCAATAGGCTCGCCCCCTATTACGTGGGACTGATACATACCTGGCGAAATGTGGGTGCAGAAATGCACCTCTGCCTACCCCCTCGGGGAATACAGGCGTGAGTTTATGTATGTATGTATGTAAAAAACCTCTATTCCTGTGGCATGAGTACAAAATTGCGCCCGGTCAGCCCCACATTGTAATTGTAAAAGTTGAGTTGTTAAAAAATATTCATTTGCGATATCAAGGTATGGAAAAAAATGTATGACGAGGTGGTTTTGAAGTATTTCAAACTGACGCTGGAGAGACCCAATAAAGAAGAGGTGATGGACATGCTCACGCCTCTTGAGAAGCGGATCATCGCAATCGCCCAATCAGCGCCCGATGCTACTTCGCAGGAACCTACTGTAAGCAATACCTATTAAAACTGCTTTCAACGGACAGCCCCGTGGCGCAGTTGGCTAGACACCAGCTTGCGAAACGAGAGGCGGGTTCGATCCCGCACCGAGACAAATGTTTGTGTTATCCACAAATATTTGTTTCAGGTCTGGGTGTTTGTGAGACCGAAAAAGTCTCTCGTAGTCTCTGGTACCTACGACTTGTATCCTAGTGTTGGGTCAGAACTATGTATGTGACTGTTGGGTGTATTTATTTATTTGTTTAAAGTACTTCGGCTGAATTTTAAATGAGAAATGTTAGGAGTGAATACGGTGCACATACGTGTAGTCCTTTTGACAATCCCTAATAGCTTTTTGTCAGGATAAAAAAAATGTTTATCCAGGTTATAAACTATCTGCACATAGACATTCAAAAATTTCGATGTATCAAAATAGCCTAGCGTCTCATGAGCTATTTCAATCGTTTCAGGCGTCTACGTCTGCGTCCGGAGCCGCGATGCAAGTGCCCGTGGAAGGTAAGTGTACCACGCCGTGGTCTACGGTGCAAATGTCCCGGATTTAGTTCCCGGGTCAATGAAAGTGTTTGATTTTTCCATTGCGTAATTACTACGATTAATTTACTGCTTCGTGGTCTCGCGGTACAAGTATGTGCCGTGTGATCTAGAGGTCCTGGGTTCGATTCCCGGGGCGGGCAAAGTGTTATTGGGTTTTTTCTATAGGAAATTCTTAGTAACAGCACGGAGTATGGAAATGTGCCCGAAAAATGGCAATAGGCTCGCCCCCTATTACGTAGGACTGATACATACCTGGCGAAATGTGGGCGCAGAAATGCACCTCTGTCTACCCCTTCGGGGGATAAAGGAGTGAGTTTATGTATGTATGTAATTAGAAATGGAAAAGCATAAAGCTCGATGCCTATTGTGGCATTTCAAACATAGCTGGTAAAGGCTTCAAACAGATTGCTTGTACCTGCGTTGTCAGTCTCTTAAAATCTATTTAATTAGCTACGAATTTAGACGAAGCTAGTCGAACATGAAGTAATTAAACAATTGCATTTAAAATGGGAGTCATGATGAAACATTTTTAGTTCAAAAGTTGAAGTTATAACTCTCAACTCATGATAAGGTACATTCTTACAGTTATGTTGGATGAAGACATTACGGAAGTGCTGGACAACAACGTAAGTGGGGATTCTAACTCCACGCCGATGCGTCGCCTCCATGGGAGGGGATCCAGGGACCGCCTAGAGATAGACTTCGTCGATATCGCGAGAGAATATGTGGCGCTGGAACAACGCCGTTTCGAGTTCGAACAGTCCCGTTGGAAGGACTCCCAGCGTTTCGAGACGCAGAAACTTGAAGTACAACGCGAACAGCTCAAACTATTACGCCAGTGGGTCGAAATAGCCCAAAATTGGTTCAGTCAGCGCAGGAACCAGTAGGCCATGATACCTACACTACTTCAGGGTTTCTCAAAATTTTGGTTTCACGAACCCCTGTTAAAGTTTACAGGTGGTTTAAATCCCCAAACAAAATAATAAAATTGCCTGTTGAAGAAAATAACATTTTTATTTCAAAAGAAATATCTTTTTAATATTAATGTTATGGGTTAGCTTGTTTCTTGCCGCAAATTGATGATGTAATTGATGATGAAAGATATAAATTTGGAAAAAAATAACTTTAATTCGGACTCTGTATCAAGTAGATTTCTGTATTTAGTTTTTATCATGACCAGGTGCGCAAACCCGCTCATTATCAAAGTATAAATGAAAAAACAGTCATTTACAGCACAAACATTCAGATTTTTAACTCACAATAGGTTAGTCGTTCACATTATTCTAAAATGAATCCTTTTTTTATAATTATGAGATATTTCTGTGTTATGCAGTGGGGCTTATATTCATATTCGCTAGTTAAATGTTTTAAATACGTTACTTTACCAACTTCAATACATACCTATATATATGTATTTACGTATAGATTAATAAATATAATTCTTGTAACTCATTTCAATGGTAATAAATTATGTTTTATCTATATTATTATTTTATTTGAACAATTAAACGACTAGCAATGGATCTGACCCTATAAAGTGGGATTCAAATATAATTGCTGAAATGTGGGTGCAGAAATGCACCTCTGTCTACCCATCCCAAATGCTTGCGTAATTGTGTGAATATTAATGTACCTATACCAATAAATAGGACTTTCATGCTATCGTTAAGAACAAACATTTAAGTTATTTACACGCCTACCCTGTAATCGATCCTAAGGCCTATCGATCGGACGCCGTACTTTTTTTTGCCACAAAACGTATGCCGAGAAGTTAAACAATTTTTTAGTTTTGTTTTGTAAACTTTGGAATCGTCCGGAAAATGGAAAATCTTCATAGCGTCTTTTCGATCTTCACGATATCTTCTTGTGTCTTGTATTGAGGGTATAAAAAAACAATATACAACAAATACATATATTTGTTCCAACACAGGGATCAAACCTAGAACCTAGAGCTTTGCAGCTGACTTTATACATACCAGTCATTATGATTATCAGTTTTTCGGGTCACAATTAGTTTTTTCATTATGTTAATTAGGTGAAATTATTTTATCGTTTTAATTAAAATTAATTTAACCTTGTAGTCTGGTTGCCTCGTGGTCTCGCGGCACTAGTATGTGCTGTGCGATCTAGAGGTCCTGGGTTCGATTCCCGGGTCGGGCAAGGTGTTATTGGGTTTTTCCATCAGAAAATTCTCAGTAGCAGCACGGAGTCTGGAATTGTGTCCGAAAAACGGCAAGAGTCTCGCTCCCTACTACATGGGACTGATACATACTGGCGAAATGTGGATGCAGAAATGCACTTCTGCCTACCCCTTCGGGGAATACAGGCGTGAGGTTATGTATGTAATAATAATAATAATAATAATAAGCCCGTTTATTTCCAACCAGAACAAAATATACAAAATTCCTTAAATCTATTAGAAGACACGTATTTGATTATGTTTCTCTATAATTTTTAAATAATTTTTTTAATTTTTTTTTAAGAATCATATAAGTTTAGTGTCACCGTTGTAGTCTTCGTCATCACTGATTGGAACCCCAAATTGGGTAAAGGCCTCCTCCAGCTTATTCCAGATTTCTCTGTCCTTGGCTTTCTTTATTCATTTAGTCCGATCGTTTCACCTTTATAGCAAAAAATATAATTTTCGTGTTTTTCGATTGAGAGTCATTTGAGGATGTTTCATCCTTCTAGTTACTTCTTTGCTGCTTACTGGAGGGTTGTGGTCATTTTCCCCCACGATGACCAGTCGGCTTGGGAGAGCATCTTTGTTATGGTTGTTTACTGTTGTTATGTTTTTCCTTACTGTATGTTCTATTTTCCGTTTCTCAGTTGGTTGCTATAATTTGTCGCTCTTCGAGTGGGTAGAATAGGAGTTAGATCTGATTCGCATTAGATCGAATGCGTTTGGCTTATTTTGAGTTGTGATGTTTTGCTGTTTTCTTCGCTGTTCCTGACTCGATGGTGATGCTGATAGCTGCCTTTTCCTTTTTTCGTTGTTGTTGTTTCTTTCCTTTACAATAAGCTGATCATATTTAAGGTAGGCAATGTTTCCTTTCTTTCTTTCTTCTAACAGTCTTGATTGTAAATTCTTTCTTTTATCAAGCACTTCTTTTGGGTAGTCTTCAGCAATGTATATATTCTTGAGCTTTTTCTTGTTTTCCATTATTTCTTGTTTCTTCCATCCGTTTATGAATGAAACCAGGATGGGTCTTGGTTTGTCGTTGTTAGTTTTATGCCCAATACGATGAATCCTGTTCAATTCATGTTTTTCTATGCTTAGCTGTATATCACCTTTAAGTATAATGTTTACATTTTCTAATAATTCTTTTGGGGAGTGTTCGTCTTCTTTTATACCAAATATTATTATATTATTGTTCCTCTTTTCCCGTTTTAAATTTTGTAACTCTTTTTCCAAACTTTCCACTTTTTGTTTCAAACTATTATTTTCTTCTATAATAGGTTTTAATCTTTCCTCTATTTTTTCCATTATACAATTACTTAGTTCTGAGGTTTGGTTTTTTAATTCTATTTTCATTTTATCAAATAATAGTTGAAATTGTTGTTCCATTTTTGAAGCGTGGATTGGAACGTAATTAAGTTAGTAGAAATTTCTTGTTATTACTGGCAACACTGCAACGGCTATGATTGGTTGCGTGGTACTTGACAGTGACAGTTGTCAACAGACGTTTATAAATAACCGTCAATAATACAAAGTTCTAAACTTCTAACCTTTGTAATTTTAGGGTTACGATATGCAGGTTTCTCCTTAGTTTTGCGCAGCTATATTCTTGATATAGTAGTATCTTCACTTGTGTTTGTCGTATTTAACAGTTTTATGGTGATACGTAGCTTATATCAATTTTTAACTTTAAATTGTACGAGAGCAATGTAACATGGATGTTGACTTTACGAGCACCGGAAACGGTTATGTATGTATGTAATTAAAATTAATGTTTGGCCTTTTCTAATGAGAAGTACGTGTTACAGTTCCTCTTTTAAGGTTTAGGAAGAAATATCTGAAATCTGTTATCTGAGGATGATGTAGTTCTAAAATCTTGTAAGGTTGGTTTAGTGCTCCCTCCAACTATAGGCCCATTACTATTACCTTCTTGTTTTTCAAAATTATGGAATCCATAATAAACACCCAGCTGTATTACTTAGAGACTAAGGCCTAAACCCTCTCAGTAACATAGGAGGCCCGTGCCCAGCAGTGGGACGCATATGGGCTGATTACGAGGACATAACATATAAGCAGTTATGACCTCGACGTTTAGGCGCGCGGTCGAGAATTTCGGCGGTCGCAGGTTCAAACCCCAGCCACACACCTCTGACTTTTCCAAGTTATGTATGTATTCACAATGAATTATCACTTGCTTTAACGGTGAAGGAAAACATCGTGATAAAACCTGCACACCTAAAAGTTCTTAGGAATTTCTTAGGTGTGTAGTCCGCCAACCCGCAATAGGCCAGCGTGGTGGACTAAAGCCTAAACCCTCTCAGTTGTAGAGGAGGCCCGTGCCCAGCAGTGGGACGTATTTGGGCTGATGATGATGACGAGGACGTAGTAGACGAAGTTGGCATCACAGATGAATAAAATCACACAAATAATACACAAATAACTTTAATATCCTTTTGTTACTATCTGTACTTACACTACAACTATTATTTACAATATAATTTGAACACAATTCTTTTAAATATGTACAAAATTGGAAACAACTCAAGTTCTCTTTAATCAAAGCTTATTAACATCACTGTATTATGTTATTGTTAATTTATTTAATTATTATTACTGTCCAACTCAAATTAATCAATTGAGAAATACACAAATATAATTCCAGCTTTGGATCCGCGTAAAGGTCTACTGTATAAAAGACAAGAGCAGTCAGTAGGGAAACAATATCAGTTGAAATGAAGTCTACGCCATTTTTCAAAAGCGTCAGTTACTGTAATTGCAAAAATGATTGCCAGGATTACAAAAAACTCCCAAAAATTCCATTATGGCAACGATCCAATGGAATATCAAAATTTTATGATTTAGGATTGGAAACAAACAAAACACAATTTTTATATTTTAGTTATTAGGAAATTACGTAATTTCCGCCGCTGCGACGTTAAGTTGCTTTGATTAATGTTTTTTTTATAAACATTTTTTTTTTATACACGACATATATTCCGCATTTAATTACCTAGAGTTGAAGAGGTTCTAAGTAAGTATTATTCTTTACACGTAGACTATTTGTAATATTTTTCAACGTTCATAGTATAATAAAAATGATTTTAGACACGAATTAACCTATAAATCCAGTGCATTCCCACAATGATGAAACTATAAAAAATGTCATTTAAACCAAAGTTCCCTTGACTGACTGCACAAAAACCGACGAATTAATTTTCCGAGTATTTGGTCGTTGTGTAAAATTAAGGAACCGAATATAAATGCATGCGAACTATTAATACTATGTACACATATAGACACTTTACATAACTATAGTATATTATTATATATTTTTGCCGTGATACAGCGAGCTGAAGATGGCCCACTTGCATTATGTATCAAACACAATAAAACCTACTTTTAGACCTCCTTTATTCCCCAACTGCTAGTATTCATGAATTTTCAAGCTTGATATCTTCCAGACGTAAAAATGGTGGAACAAAGATTTTAATGAGGGAACGTGGTCTACTATTCTTGGTGTAGACTTAAAACCAGATTTTCCATGTAAAAATCTTTTGGATACACCGATTCCCTCGCGATGTTTTCCTGCCGCTGGGCTAAATAAGTGATACAAAAGTTTAAAATAATGGCTAATGAGGATTTGAACCCACAATAAATCAATAAATTTCGCCCACTGACAAAACACACAGGTATTCTCAGAAAACATCACACATAACCGGCTTATTTTACAGTTAATGTGCCGCATTCGCCGTCCAATTCGAATACTAGAAATTAGATGTAGATTTGTGAATCTGTGAAATTTATAACTACCCTCCCCTCAATATTGCTCGCCATATCCAGGCCATAGTGTACTATCAACAAGTGAGTTTCATAAACATACAAATCCAGAGATTCAGTGATTAACATACATACAGTAAATTTAAAAATACATCCAACCATATTTTTAAGGTATTGCAATGGCTTTACAGAAAAGCCTAGATCTAGACAACAGAATGAATATAAGTTCTCTCATAATACGGTTTTGTTGAGGTGCTCAAAAGTATTCACACATAGTACATCCTAATGTCTGTATCCAGGAGGGCTTAGCAGAGGACTATTTCAGCATTATGTAAAGTAGCTGGGTCAATATTTTGTATTATGTACAAATTTGGTAATGGAAAATACCAATAACAAACTCAATACCACGCCACACATTTACGCTTCGGGAAAAGCAAAACAATCGAGGTAAAGTTATCTTTAAATAAAGGAATACATCCAAAAATCAGACATATTTTCTTACAGCTGAAAATACACCTTTGCCTACACCTCGAAGATACAGGCGTGAAGAAATATGTTTAAAAGACTCTTGTCTTGCAATTAAACCTTCTTCCTAGAAGACTTTACAATACCTCATTATTAGTCAAAATAAAGACATATTGACGTAGCAACCAATGGATCTAAAACAATTTCAAAACTCGCTAAATTCAAACTAAAACTCCCCAACTGTGACACAAGATCATCATCTCTCGCTGGTGGGCACTTTTTCTGGACTCCATTACACTTACCATCAGGTGCAATGGGGTCACTTTGCCGTGCCAGTATAAAAAAAAACAAGTATATCACTTTCAACATAATTAAATAGATTAGAATTGTTATTTAGTAAAATTAGTATGAAGTATGGAGAGCAGTGCAATTAAAAAAAACACAAAATGATACCCCCAACAAATTCTTTCCCCTGAAAAACTCTCTGTATTGATTTTATTTTCTCCCTAAATTAAGGGAGGAAACCTCCAAGTTGGCAACACATTTGAACGGCCGTATAAGAAATCCAATGACTCTTGTAACGTGAATAACCTTATACACAATAACTGACCTATGGGGCAGATAATTAAGATTTGTAAGAGGCAAAAACTAAAATAAACGAGTATGCTTTAGACCACACGACGGAAGAAAAACTTCTTTAAAGTACTGTGGCTTAGATATACGAAACGTAACTGGCTATGAGAGAAAGAGAGAAAGAAATTGTGTGCTCGCACCTCTCTCTCTTGCCCCTACAGTAACATACGAAACGTAACTCTCTCTTTCTATCTTCACTAACTTATATCTCCCTCTCAACTTCCGTTCGCCTCGCCCGATCACACTTTTCGTGACGCTCTCGTCACGACCAGATTACTAATTCAACCATGCGTAAAAAAGTTTTACTTCAGAAACCTAATTCCTGACTAAAATACTGCTCTTATTTGAAGTTTTTTTTGCATATTGTTTAATTACACAGTATACATATTATTTGTAAAAATTTTCACGAATTTCTTCCTAGCGGCTACGTCAATATACATTGGGTAGTTGCCTCTTATAATTATTCTACAAACGCTACCTTACCTAAATTCTAAAAAGAGAAGAATTTTATAAACATATTTAGAAACGGAGGAGCTAAATCATTTTAAAATATGGCGGTGGGGATATTCCCTGAGTAATGAAAAAGGGATGTTTATTGACATCATCATCATAATAATCATCATCATGTTACATCCTACATTTATGATCACCCAGCTTTCATATAACTCTATGGTGCCTCCAAGAATTTCTTAATGGAAAAATCAAAAACAACTTTTCTCTGCCAGAAACACTCATCCTTTGAAACCAAGAAGTTCGAAATGATTCACAAACTTTTAATGTAGGCAACTACCCTTTACAAATGCAGAGATAATCTTAAACACTATAAATATTATATGGCAACAATACAAGTACGTACAAACAAGTCTTCCGGATTTCTCATCCACTTGGCGTTGTCTTGGACTATTCCTATTTTTGTCTTCAACGCCTTCAGTAACTTTATATACAGGCTGTATTCAGACCGTGATCGGAAACTAGGGCAGGTATAGGCCCACAAGTAGTCAACTAATTATAATAATAAACTTATTATAGATATTACAATGTCTGTTTTAACTAAACATATTGTTTTGCTCTAATAATTGTTCTATAAAGTTAGAACAAGCTAAACACTAATTTACTTAAGACAGACACAATCAACGTATATATCTAAGATTTAGACATAAGTATTAAATCAATAACTATGTACAATTTAAAAATATGCTTTATACATTAAATGTACATTGATTTTTAAATATTCGGCACTTCTGTAGCTAGACTATCTATATATAATGTACAGATTTCAGTTTATACATAGCGGAATCAACTATGAGTTATTGCTAACTAACAAAAAGGAAAAGTAGTTACAAAAGCTGTTAACTTAAGGTTCCAAATCGTTTCAGTGATGAGAAATAGTTACCAGTTAATGCCGGCTTGTCACCGAATTCCGTGTCTGAATCTTAACCAATATTTATGGCGTTTTATGTAAAACTGATTAAAATTTTGTTAATTTCAACCGCCTATCTGGCATTTTTAGCTACCAATTTATTTATTTGGCTACCTTTTTATTTATTTAGCTACCTTTTTATTAGTTAAAACATACTTGTGTGATGTGACAATCTCTGACTTGGTTTTCGACAGGTCCAGCTCCTGCATCAATGATGTTTTTTTAAATGTCGCGGGACTGAACATGGTTATTTACATGTGTCAAAATTCCTAAAATCAATTAACTAATAATGACAATTAATTTGAGTATTTATAATTTACAGATGCTGAATCACACATAATGGGAGATATATTTTAATCTATTAATTTCAACTAGGCAACAACAGTGTGCATTCATAAGCTTCGCTTGTCCTATTTTTATCATCTTCAACATTTTCTTTGTGGCTTAGGTCGGCAAACCGTTCCAAAATTCAATTAACAATTACCAAACCCTAAGTCCAGGTAATTACCTAGGTAATTAGCTACCTATCCCAGTCTATGAATGCGGTTGTCACTTCAGTACACTATAGAACTTATTTTACCATGTTCGGAACAGTACATCATACAGACACTTCATTGTCATCGTCCAATTGTATTGAATTATCGTGTGCAGCCAACTTCAGGAGAGTCTTCTTGATCCGAAGGGCTGGCAACCTCACTGATGGGTTTTGGTGCCAGCATTCACGCATCAGGGTCGCCATGCCAACCATTGTCTGTGGATTAGTTATGTATCAAGTTAAATCAGGTCATCATCACCCCCACTACTATACAAGGTTGATACGACAGAAGGGCGATAAATTACACTACGTATAATATACGTCATTAGTACTAATTCGACACGGTACAAAAATTAATAATACCAAAAATGAGATTTTTTTGTTTCAAACAAACTAAATAGCTTACAAATAAGAGTAATACGCATTCACCTTTACAATAAATAATTTCACAAACAGGGATTTTGACATAAATAGCGAATGTATGAAAAGTTATTTTTTTTCCATAGCAGGGAATATTAGAATGCTGAAAATCATATTTTGTAAATGTAAATATGAGTAATAAATTAATTAAAAATGTTTAAAATAATTCCAAATATCACGTGACTGCAAACGCCAATCGGAGCGCGTTAAGTCACAATGTATGAAGAATCACAGACAAGTTGTCTAACCTAGGGGTGTTTAGTATAGAGCTTGAAAATGGTACCCAGTATATATGCAGTTTAAAAAAATGCCCTTCGGTCGTAAAAACCTTGTATATAGATTAAGTATAAAATTCTGAAATGGTGATTACTTACCGGATGGTTTGACTGTGGCGGCTCAGGCCTGACCTGGTCGAGGGCGACGATCTTGCGCATGTCGTCGAAGCTGGGGTCTGCGGGCACGAGCGGGTGGTATGGCGGGTGGTATGGTGGGTGGTAGGACGGGTGGTAGGGCGGCTGGGTGGGCTGGCACGCCACGCGGCGACACACCTCCCACATGACCAGCGCCAGCGCGTACACGTCGCAGCGCAGGTACGACTCCAGGCACTCAGGGTTCATGCTGCAACACACCAAGTTATTAAATTAAATGTTCTTTCATCCAGTGGAGGTGCTTCCATTGAAGCCCAAAAGCGTTACACGTTAATTATCCTATTGTCTAGTTTATAATTGTCTATTTTGGGGTCAGGATATTCTCATTTATATGTCAAATTGCTTGTGTTAAATTAAGAGTCAAAGCTTTAAAGATCATTATTAGGAATTTTGTAAGGCAAACCGGGCTTTTGGACTTCTATGGAAGTACGAAGTAAAGAAGCCCAAAAGCCCAGCTGGCCTTACAAATTTCCGAATAATAACCTTTAAAAGCTATAAATCTTTTAACAAAAACAATTTGACATATAAATGTAAATATCCTGAGTTCTGACCCTACAAAGGTCAATCTCTTCTCCTTGCTTGCATTAAGAAACCTTAAGTTATAGTTAGTTGAAGTCGTGATGGCCTCGATGTTAAGGCACGCGGTCAAGAATCTCGACGGTCGCGGGTTCAAACCCCAGGCATACACCTTTGACTTTTCGAAGTTATGTGTGTATTCACAAAGAATTATCACGTACTTTAACAGTGAAGGAAAACATTGTGATGAAAGTTCATAGGAATTTCTTAGGTGTGTAGTCCGTCAACCCGCACTAGGCCAGCGTGGTGGACTAAGGCCTAAACCTTCTCAGTTGTAGGGGAGGCCCGTGCCCAGCTGTGGGACATATATGGGCTGATGATGATGTTGAAGTTATGTACCTCTGGTCCAGCATCTCGGGGCTCATGTATCTCTTGGTGCCCTGGCGCGGGTTGGCGCGGTGCTGCTGCGCGCTGATGTGCTGCTGCGTCAGCGCCAGCCCCAGGTCTGCGATGCAGCACTCGCCGTTGATCTTCACCAGGATGTTCTTGCTCTTTATGTCGCGGTGGGCTATCGCCGGCTTGCCCTGAAACGTGCACATACGGATGGGTAAAATATATCGACATATCGAAATTTTCGTCTATATTTTTACTCTGAAAATATCGATATTCGATATCAATTTCTGAATGGAATTTTTTTAAAGATCTTTTTTATAGTATTTTTCTCGATAAACAATAGAAGATCAAGCTAAAATATGCATTAAAATGTCGCGAGCTAGCGTTTAATTTGTAGGTGCGCCTTAAATTTATTATTTTTACTAAAGAAAATTGTACCCGATGCAGTAATAAAGCTAATAAAATAACGAAATGAGATTTTTTGGCAAAACTTGTTGCAGTCGCACTTTGAGGTAAAAATATCGAAATGTTGATATCTTTTACTCTGTATGTTTTGATATTTTTTGAAACTATATATATTTCTTTCATTTGCCCGTCCCTAAACAGAGCAGTAGTGAAGTGATTTTTAATTGTTGAGACATACCTGTGTGCCGTGTATCTGCGTGTGTAGATGCAGCAGACCGTTGACTGTAGACAGTATGATGACCATCATCTGATGACGGGTCAGCGTGGTGCGGTTCAGATGCTCGTACAGTGAGCCCAGCGGATGGAAGTGAGTGATCAGCCAGAGCTGGAAACAAAACGGTTTTATGATGAGCTATTTTTTTAATCACAGATGTTGTGTGAAGTTAGGTTTAAGTCTTTCATTTATCACTTCACACAACAACATACAATTTCATATGCACATAAAATTATAATTAGTAATGATTTGGTTCTTCACACTAAACTGTCAAGTATCAGACCATATTAATGTTCAACTGGGCATGGATCTTCTCAAGTTTCATTCACAATGATCTATGATTTTTTATGAATATCATATACCTTTCACTAATTGGAGTTTTCTATTGACATAGTGAATTATGCCAATAGTGGAATTAAAGACTGCCTCGTGGTCTCGCGGTACAAGTATGTGCCGTGGGATCTAGAGGTCCTGGGTTCGATTCCCGGGTCGGGCAAAGTGTTATTGGGTTTTTCCATTAGGAAATTCTCAGTAACAGCACGGAGTCTGGAAATGTGCCCGAAAAACGGCAATAGGCTCGCTCCCTATTACGTGGGACTGATACATACCTGGCGAAATGTGGGTGCAGAAATGCATCTCTGCCTACTCCTTCGGGGAATACAGGCGTGAGTTTATGTATGTGTGGAATTAAAGAGTGTTTAGACCATAGTATTTGGCACTCTATAGTGTCTGCCTACCCCAATGGGAGCCAAGCGCCAGTTTATGTGTGTATTTATGTATGAAATTGTATGAGTGATGTACCTGTGTGCAACTGCCCCGGCTGGTCATGTCGCTGCCGATGTAGGCGAGGATGTTGTCGTGGCGCAGCAGCACGGTGCTGTAGATCTCAGTCTCGCGCCTCCAGCTGGCCTCGTCCCGCGAGAAGAATATCTTCACGGCCACGCTGTCCGCGTACCACGAGCCGCGCCACACCTCGCCGTATCGACCCTGAACAAAAAAATGTTCAAAAATCACAATAGCGAGCAATAGCGGTCCTTCCAAAGAAACCCAAAAGTGTTACATATTAAATTGTGTAATGCCAGACATTTATAAATATTGGGGGGATCAGGATATTCTCATTTATATGTCAAAGTGCTTTTGTTAAATCAAGATTTAAAGATTATAATTCTCAGCCTATCACCGTCCACTGCTGAAGGAAGGCCTCCAAAGTAGGCGCTCCAAACAAGTAGGCGCCAACCATCCCGGTCTTGAACAGCCCTCATCCATCCAATTAAAGATTATTTGGATTTTTATAAGGCAAGCTGGGCTTTAGTGCTTCTATGGGAGTAGCGCCACTGGTTGGCGGTGGAGTGGTACCTTGCCGATGCAGTCGTAGAGCGTGACCTGCTTGGCGAGCGTGCGCTGCACCATGAGCGGCAGCCCCGAGCCCGAGCCCGACGTGACGGAGCACTCCAGGTACTCGCGCAGCGTGGAGTCGCCCGCCGCCACCGCCACCACCCAGCCCTGCGAGCCCTCGCCGCCTGCACACCACGCGACACACACCATATTACTAACGCCATCACAAAAACATTCATCATATCAAAAAGACATCTTCACCGCCGATAGCACATGGATTTTTTATCATAATCATCATCATTAGCCCCTATACGTTCTATTGGTGGGCACAGGCCTACTTTACAGCTGAGAGGGTTTGGGCCTTAGTCCACCACGCTCGCCTAGTACAGGTTGGCGGACTACACATATAAGAAATTCCTAAGAACTTTTAGGTGTACAAGTTTCCTTGTATTTTCCTTCATCATCATCATCCATCAGCCAAAAGAGGTCCACTGCTTTTTTTTTATTGCTCTAATTTCCATACTCCATACTAATAAGACTAAATAATTCTAATTTGTTTCATTACATTGAAAATAATGTTTTTGTATCATAGTTTTGAATTTAGTGGGTTTAGAAATTGCTTTAGGAAGAAAGATTTGAAACAGATGGCAACACTGACTGACATAAAAATTAGAAACATACCTTCATAATATGGGTTTGTAACATGTGGGCTGTACATATTCGATGAGAAATAATTAGGATCGGCGCCTAGCTTGTGTAACGCAGCGCGAGATACCCGTAATCTGAAATCGAGAAGGACAGAAAATTAGGAAAATAAAAACAAAAGAAGCACATTAATTTCTTAAGACTTAAATAACATATTAATAAGAGGAAATGGTACCATGCTATGGGATACAAATCAGAGAAGCTACAAAATATATAGATACGCACTCATCTTGTATTCCCCGAAGTGAGAGGTGCATTTCTGCACCCATTTATCGAAAATTATTTTTGCGATCCGCGTAATAAGGGGCGAGCCTATTTATCGGGCACATCTCGAGACTCCGCGCTGCTACTGAGAATTTCCTAATGGAAAAACCAATTACACTTTGCCCGACCCGGGAATCGAACCAGGCACCTCTAGATCGCACGGCACACTTGTCCCGCGAGATCATTAAGCAGGAACTAAGTTTTAGAGAGCAAAGTGACTACACTAGCACCTGATGTTAAGAATAGTATGGGCATAAAATTATTAGCTCTAGTCATTCAACCACAGTTATGACTGACATTTAGTAAAATTTTTGATTTTCCCTATTTGTTAAAATAACTATGAAGTCCAATTTAGTAAGTGTCTCATCATCATAAAATTGACTGATTATAGAGGTTTTATATTAGGAGTGTTTCATGTAAGGGGTGTTGCACATGTGAGGTGTTTCAAGCATGGATGTGTCATATAAGGGTGTGTCATAGGGTAAGCCCTTACGTATTTTTTTTTGTCGGAATTTTTTATCGCCAATGGGTTTGTAATCACCTTAGCTTCTACCTGCCATAGTTTCCGATCACAGTCTGAATACACCCTGTATAAGGGTGTTACATATGTGAGGTCTGTATGAGGGTGTGTCATATATGAGATGTTTCCTAAAAATTGTTTGGTAACTTGTACTCAACAAAGGGCCCACCTGTGCGTCCTCCTGACGAGGAATATGCCCGCGGAGACTACTGCGGCGACGGCGAGCACGGCGGCCGCCAGCACGAGCCACAGCTTCCAGGCCGGCGCCACCAGCGCCTCCACGCTCGCGTCGGCCGCCGCCGGCAGCGCGGGGAACGCGCCCGCGTTGCACAGGTCGCCGCCGCAGCACTCCACCTTCAGCGCCACGTGCGGCAGCGGGCTCGCGTGCCGCTTGCCCACCCTGCGGCGGTACACACGTACACACTTACTTACTTACATACATAACCTCTCGCCTGTATTCCCCGAAGGGGTAGGCAGAGGAGTATTTCTGAACACACATTTCGCCAGGTATGTATCAGTCCCACGTAATAGGGGGCGAGCCTATTGCCATTTTTCGTGCACATATCCAGACTCCGTGTTGCTACTGAGAATTTCCTATTGGATAAACCCAATAACACTGCCCGACCCGGGAATCGAACCCAGGACCACTAGATCGCACGACACATACATACTTGTGCCATGAGCCACGAGGCAGTCGTCGCACTTACTTGTATCTCAAAAATGGTAGGCATAATTGCATTCCGTTTTGGAATTTGTGTTTTAAGTCCCACGAAATAAGGGGAGTTTTTGGAGCACATATTCACACCTACGTGCTGCTAATAGGAAATTCCCAGTAACGGTTTGCACAACCCGGGAATCGAATCAGGGGCCTCAAGATCGCATGGAAAACCTGTTTTGCGGAGAAATTAGTCAGAATTGATGAGAAGACTGACTGCAGAAGTTTTTTAACGTGAATAAGCATGTATTTTGATAGTTCAACAGTGGTCTGCTATAGATTGATAATGATAATGACGATGATGATAATAATGATAATGACTGTGATAATGAAGGATAAAAACAAACAAGTTCACCAACCCCTGATGGTTGTTCCCGCGGCACGTGAACTGGTAGTGGTCACGGCGCGTGGAGCAGCCCCGCGAATGCTCTAGCTCCCCATTGGCGTGACGCACCGAGGACTTGTAGCACGACAGCGCGTCGTGACACACTGTGCCGCCCCCGCCGTCCCCGCCTTCCTCCCCGCACTGCAAGCCCTCGCACTGATGGCATTTATACCTGAAAACGTCCATTATATACACGCCTGTAGTCCCAAAGGTTTCTGAAAAAGAGGGGGGGGGGGGGGGGGAATTGTGAGGAAACCAGCACACCTAGAATTTCTAAGGAATTCCTTAGGTGTATAGTCCGCTAACCCGCACTAGGAAAGCGTGGTTACAGTAGTAACTTTGGATGCTCAGTCGGGATGAACGTCCACGGCAGTCATAAAGCCATGCGCTTTTTCATACATCTCAATCACTTCCCTAATGCGAGCTAATCCATCACATTATAATAACGTTCCAAAAATACCCACACGCCTGTTTTCTCAAAGGAGTAGGTTAGGCTTAGGTCTGCACCGACATTTCGCCAGGTTTGTATGAGAGCCTATTGCCGTCATTCATTCTATAAATTTACTAGATAACTCTTTTTTTATCATTACACATTGTAAAGCAAATAGTATCAACAAAATAAGGTTACCTCTTGTGAAATTTCCTTTGTAAGCAGCATGAAACAAATCACAAAACATTAGATACAGATTATACGGAATTGCCAATCCTTCTTAGATATTTGTGCTTTTTCCAGCAGTGAGACTTACATGGTCTTTATTGCATTTTCAATAGTATATTTTGATAGGAACAAAACTTGTGTTGTTTAACTGTTATTCATGAGTATAAAAACTTAATTTGACGCCTTTTTGTCATTTTTAGAGGCAAGAGATACCATTGCAAAATTGTTACTGATCAAACCTGTGTAATATAATGTTCATTCTTGCTTATGCATTATTATGTACAGCTTAAATATGTATAAAGCAGTGGCAGTACTTCCATAGAAGCCCAAAAGCGTTACACATTAATTTTGTAATGTCTAGTTTATAATCATCCATTACAATCACACATTATGAAAGAACATAATCTTTTTAAATTCATTTGGTTTTTTTTTATTAGTAGGCTTTCAATCATCGGAGGAAGTTGACATCTGTGTACATAGTATTGTGTCATTGAGCCACAACCTAGATGCAAACAGGTTGACTACACAATGTTTGCATCATTCCTTTGCAAGCAAGGCTACAGTAATCCTGCCAGTAAGTTTGCCAGCCGTCCCGTGCTTGTCTTTAAACACAACTAGAAAACCAAAGGGATTCATACCATGGTCTGACTTGATATATTATGGCTATAATATTTTCAGTAATCAAAATACCTTGGTTCATGAACCATCATCTTTTCGAGAATACTCGGATCATCGATTCGTTGTTCATTTGGCCCATGTGTGCTTGCAGACTGTCTGTCTTCTTTCAATGTGTCTAGACCAGGCAGGGCTGAAATAAATATATTTTTTTTTATTCAATAAAAAATATCCCATAACAAACTTCAACATGTTGGCCAGAGAATTGAAAGCATTGAAATGTAACAACAAATAACATTTACAACTCACACCTTAATCCTCAAAGAGATAGGCAGAGGTGCATTTTATTTTGGAACATCTACAAAAAGAGACTTATTTATATGTATAGGAAAAAGTTGACTCAAACTAATGTTTCAACAAAAAATTTGCTTTGTTCGAAATGAACCGAATTGTGAAGAAACCCTTACAACTAGGACACTTCAATGAATTTCTTAGGTATGTTTTGTCTGCTAAATCACACTAGGCTAGCATGGTGTACTAAGGCCTACCTTTTCAGTTATAGGAAAGGTCCTATTATAAAAAACAACTAATAGATGTATGTATGATCAATACATGATATGGGACATGTTATATATCATGTTAGTCATTGTTGCCAATGGGTCAAGTTTATCCTATATTTAATAATTAACTTTGATTATCTCTATCTTAGCTTAGAAACATTCAGACTTGCGTCCACATAAGCTATGCAACCTTGTAGTTAATAGCTAGGTAATCAATAATTAAAAAGACTATGTTTAGATGTACTTTGGACTTCATGTCACACTTTAAAATATATCACCAGCACTCAACTACTCCGGCAAGCACTACCAGATTACTGTATCGCATCGTTTGGACTTCCAGTTTCCGGTAATGAATAATAGTGACAAACTATGAAATAATTATACAATTTATTTAATATTTCATGGTGTTTACAGCTTATAAATCACAAAATAAGCATTCTCAGTGATTTTCTTACAATATACTGCTCGTACTTGGTTTAGACTAAAGTAGGTTACGTATTTTTTGCGCGTTTCTGTCTTTTCATCAGGTAAATAAATCATTCTCTGTGTTGTTTTTTAAAGATTTTACCTAATTACGTATAATTACTGATAGAATCCTGACTTAAGGCTAAGGGCAAGTAAGTTTGTTAGCTTAAATTAATGAAACAAATACTACGAATAGAGTTTTCATAGAAAAACAATAATATTGAAACTTGTGTATCATGATCGCATTGCCATTGCTGATTGTGGCTTCGGTGTAAGCCTTTCACAATGAATACCAAATACGTAATATAAACTAATAAGTAATTTTAAGCAGTACTAAAACATAAAACTCACCGTAACAAGTATTTATCAACAAAAATGTGAACAGATATCCAAAAATGACAGCGTCCGCCATTCTTCGCTCATCATAAATTCATAACATTAACAATGCACTGAGGAGATCAAGATAACGTCTTGTTAAAAATAATAACGAAATAGTTACGTCATAATTCAATATAAATAAATCTTTTATTTATAAAATCAATTTAAATGTAATTTTATTGCGCAAACTTTTAATATTATTCAATGCTTTAGTACATATCTGGCAGTGGCGGATCACATTAGTACTTCCGTAATTCCGTATTCCGTGGCATAGAGATAGAGCTTTGACTTCATAGCACAGTGCATACATTACACATACATTCAGAAGTCAAGGTTATTTTCCATAATATGTGCAGAAATATGTTTTTAGAAAGATAAATAAATTATAATGAAGTAAAAGTTAAAAGTGTAAGTAAAATGTTAAATTTTCTGATCTTAAGCAAAAAATAATAATATTTGCAAGTATAATATTAATACCTACCTATTAAAGAAGTTGGTAGGTAGTAGGTATTTTTATTTTATATATAATAGGTAAATATAGTTCTCTAAAAAAATACTGATGATTAAGTAATATATTAAAATGATGTGTTAGTATTTTTTCCTATATTCTAGTAGGTAGATAATTTTTAAATCTACAATGTACCATACAAAATATTGTAACATAGATTTTAGATGTTATATTTTTTTCTATTGGCAACAAGGACTGTAAAACTTAATTAAGAAGTAAAAAAGTCAGGGCTGCCAGATTGTATAATTCACAAAATATGTACGAGTATAATCAGATGGTGGTATAATACGATACAAAAACATACGGGATGAAATGAAACTGTCTTTAAGCTAGGGTAAATAAAATAAAGAAATAAAAAAACAAGACCTACCGTCCAGTCTCGAGTTTTCGAGCATTTATCTAGGTAACGTAACTTTAATTATTAAAAAAAATTCTTGAATCTCGACTTTTCGACCATTTATCTAGCTAAATAAAATTCTAAAAAAAAAAACAAAAAAAACAAGAGCTATTGTCGAGTCTCGACTTTTCGACCATTTGGAATAGTTATGTATATAATGCGATCAAATTTCGTATAAGATACTAAACCGTATAGCTGCGATTTATTTGCTTGCTTGGCTGCCAGCCCTGAAAAAAGTTCAACATTTGAAAATAGACGGTTGTGTTTTGTTTTTAACTGTCAAAACTACTTAATAATTATTAATTAATAATTATTAATTTTACTGCAAGGCAAAGAGTATAGTAATATATACGAGAAATATACCTAAATAACACATGTAGAAATTGTAAATGTAAATTCGTTATTTAGAATAAAAGTGTTGTATAGTTAACAAAACAGTAAGATTGTAGTCAATAAGTGACAATGCCGCGAACTAAGAAGCCACTAAAAAAGCAAGAAAAATTAGCAGAAACTGACGATGCGTTGAAAAAACTAAATAAACTAGGTAATCATTTAGATTTAGACAGCCCCGTGGCGCAGTTGGCTAGATACCAGCATGCGAAACAGGAGGCCGCGGCTTCCATCTCCGTACCGAGACAAATGTTTGTGTGATCCACAAATATTTGTTTCGGGTCTGGGTGTTTGTGAGACCGAAAAGCCTGTCGTAGTTTCTGATACCCACGACACAGGACTTGTATCCTAGTGTGGGGTCAGAAGTATGTATGTGACTGTTGGGTGTATTTATATTTATTTATATAAAAAGTTATAGAAACAAAACGCCATAATGTTTTAATTTGTTACTAGGTAGTCCTACCTGATAATAACTCTTAATGAATGCGAAAGTAGCTCTGATTGTTAGGATTTCACGTCTAAATTGCACCTAAGAAATTCCGAAGAGCTAGAGATGTGTACCTGGGGTTATACCCCGCATTAACCGAGATCATAGTGTCGGCCTTGCGCCTCGAGGCCATGACAATTTAATTATGAAAAAAAAACATAATTTAAAAGTAATAAATTTTTCTCTTTACAGTGCTAGACCAGAAGAATAAGATAGATTCTCGTGCCCAAATGGAGCTTCGCAACCTGGAGTTGGCGTTTAAAATATTCCTGGGTTCCATCAGCAGCACATACCTTCAGATGACTGTAGGACAATTGGTATGTTTTTTCTGTCTGAAAATCAAACAACACATATTTACAAACTCTAATTTATAAGCTGTTCTGCTCATGGGGAGCATAGCCTTGATGGTAAAGACAACTTAGGTCTTACAATGTAAGCTATCAATATTTAGGTATAAATAAAAGATGTATTCCGGATGCTTGGGTCAAAGGATTTAATAATAATGTCAAGGCAATTAAATACATACATACATAAACTCACGCCTGTATTCCCCGAAGAGGTAGGCAGAGGTGCATTTCTGCACCCACATTTCGCCAAGTATGTATCAGTCCCACGTAATAGGGGGCGAGCCTATTGCCGTTTTTCGGGCACATTTCCAGACTCCGTGCTGTTACTGAGAATTTCCTAATGGAAAAACCCAATAACACTGCCCAACCTGGGATTCGAACCCAGGACCTCTAGATCGCACGGCACATACTTGTACCGCGAGACCACGAGGCAATTAAATGTGTTTTGAATAATTATTGGAAACATTTTTACTTCAGAGTTGTGAACAACCCTCATCTTGGATTGTATATAAAAATCAAAGGAATTAGGTATTTAAAAAAGGTTTCTTTTGTCTGCTATGTTCTTTAATAGAGGCTTACTGAGTGTCATGGCTTAGTGTTCCGGTAAGGTTAATAATTGTAAAAAAAATGTTTACATAATACTTGAATGATCCCTAACTAAACAAAATGTATAGAAGTAGCAAAAACATGTGACTGTTTCTCATGAATAATTACATACATTTTTAATGTTTTAAATAGCTTTTTCGAAAAGATGTTACTTTGTCCACACAGTATGACTAAAATCGCAGTGACATACAAATGCATTGCTTTTTATTTGTTAATCATTTACTTTAAAATGTCACCTAGTAAGCAATAATAATTTTCCCACTGTCAATTCTTGCACTAAACTTACTCAGATGCCAATACAGCCACTTCCATGTTCTTTCAGAATTCCGAGCTGTTACTGAAAGAGGTGCCTAGTGCTAGGAGGACTCGCCACTCCAGTCGTGCAGCCTCACATGACGATGGTATGTGTCTATACATATACATGTAAAAGAAACATTCTTCCAACATTCAGGTCCTTAGTAAATTTACTGTAGACATATCTTCTCTAGCTCTCTAGCTTCTAAATTTTTGATAATATATGTAGCAGTAATGATTTGTCATTCTTGTAAATACAAAATATATGTGCTTTGATAAAGCCATTGCTTAATTATTTGGCTGCAATTAAATAGAAATTATCACACTTATATTACATTAGTGTTATAACTCAACATATATGTTGAATGTATTAACTTGATTATTTATTATTATTAAAAGTGATTGATAAGTAATCATAAATTCTTTAAATTTACTTATAAAGCATCAAAAGTATAGATTTATATTTAAATCAGTAATTGGAAGTTAATAATCAGGTTATTGTTAATTAAAAAAAAATTAACATTTTGAATAGTGACACTTTTGTAGTGTGATTTGTAAATCTAGTTATCTATAAACTATAGAAAAATACTTCAAACATTTAGATTCTTCGTTACTTTTTTTTTTAATGTACAGCCTAAAAACTCTTTAATTGTAGTATTCTTGATTCTTACAGTTACAAAAAGCTACAAATTGATTTAGTTGGCTTTAGTAATGATAGATGTTTAGTTGAAATTAGTTGAGAAAAGGTTGTATTTACAACTTTAACTGGAAATTTAAGCATAGTAAATTGTTAAAAAAATATATTAAATCTGGGTGCCATTTTGATATGTCCAGACTTGTGGTAGGAAGCGATTTGTAATATAGTTCAAAATGTAGATTTTTTTTGGAAAATTTCCCCCTACCTTTCCTGTACTTAGATAATCTGGTACAAAGTTGTCTTAAATTGTAGTTTACTCAGGTAGTATGAAACAACTCTTATCATTCTATTTTATACCTTTTTCCCGTGTCTTATTAAGGAAACCGTGCCTGAATCAAAAAGAATTTATTTCAAGTAAATGAAATATTGAATGCATATTATATCTACCATATTCACACACGTGTAAATCTGTCATAACTATTGAAAACTTAAGAACAAGAGGCACCGGATTCGATTCCAAGACCAGGCGTAGTGATATTACGTTTTTCAAGTCAGTAAATAAAAACATCTGACGAAAAGTACTTTTAGCTTTCTGCCTGTGCCTTCATCAATACAGGAATGAATGTTATATGATTTATAATGCCACATATACATACAAACATATAGTGTAATGTTCTTGTTTCGGCAATACATATACTGATTTTCACATATAGTTATGACTATGCTACATCTACGAGTGACGTGATGTTTCATTTAAATAAGACACGGTAAAAATGTCCATGCTATACTTTTTTTTTACAATATATACAGTGTAAACTCGATGTAACGTCACTCGATTTAACGACAAAATCACTAAAGCGTCGAAATCACTTGTCTTTGATTGGTTTAGCTTGCCTCCAATACAATGATTTTCTCCTCTCCATTTAACAACTCTATAACGCCATAAAATACGCAGTCGCTTCAGTGTCGTTATATAGTTTACACTGTATTTTTATACATTATGTGTCGGCCATTATGGGTGATCTGTCCGCGAACTAACCCGACCATACCATGTACGTTTCCACTAACCTGGCGCTATCTGGGGGCAGGCTACTTGACGGAGAACTCTTCCACCGGCTCGGCGGGGCGAGGAGGCAAGAGACAGATACGTGAGTAGCCACTGCTTCATAGCTTACTTGATTCTTGGTACTACAGGAATATATCAAGATGGAAAGGTGAGGTCAGGTCCCTCGTTCGATCATATGATAAAAATTGTCAGCCCCGAGGCAAAGTTGGCAAAAAAACAGCTTGCATAACGAGAGCGGGTTCGATCCCCGCGTCAAGACTAACGCTTGTACGCTTTTTTGCTATTGTGTCTTGGGTTGTTAATATTTAACATTTTTTGTGCGATTACAAATTCTTATAATAAAAATAAACAGTTAAACACTAAGCTAGGTATGGTTTCAAATTATTCACACATGAAAAACTGACACACTATATCTAACCAATTTTTGATTCCTTAATTATTTTAGGGACTTTAAATCTATTCTGAGCATTTCAGTTTCATAGTATATACGGTGGCAATAATGAAACTGATCGTAACAATTTTATCTCGATATATTTCTGTGTAAGGAACTGTTGTTATTGCACAATCATTCTACTGCACTAATGTCATCATCTTTGATATCATCATCGCTGGGTAGAGGCAGTGGCTGTACTTCCATAGAAGCCAGTCTCACAAAATACATACATACATCCATAAACTCACGCCTGTATTCCCCGAAAGGGTAGGCAGAGGTGCATTTCTGCACCCACATTTCGCCAGGTTTTGTATCAGTCCCACGTAATAGGGGGCGAGCCTATTGCCGTTTTTCGGGCACAATTCCAGACTCCGTGCTGCTACTGAGAATTTCCTAATTGAAAAACCCAATAACACTTTGCCCGACCCGGGAATCGAACCCAGGACCTCTAGATCGCACGGCACATACTTGTGCCACGAGACCACGAGGCAGTCATCACAAAATTCCAAATAATAATCTTTAAGCTTTAAATCTTTATTTAACAAAAACAATTTGACATATAAATGAGAATATCCTGACCCCACAATAAACTAGACATTACACAATTAACGTGTAACGTGTTTGGGCTTCTATGGAAGTACCGCCACTGGTCTACATCAGAAAATGGTGATCATGGTGAGTAGGGGTCGGAAATCCAAAAAATATCGATAAATTTAAAAAAAACGATATATTTATTTTTTATCGCTATTAATCCAGTCAAAATAGACAAAAATAAGTCATAACTTATGAAAAATTCGCATAGAGCTGAAAATTGCCAGAGACGTTAAATACATCATTATAAATGAAATATCAAAAATCCCCTTCGATCCTACTTCTGCAAAAAAAAATATTCAAGGTCAAAAGTATAAAATTAAGGTTTTTTCCATTTTTCTCGAAAACAGTAAGTATTATCGTAAAAATAGGTCGGACAAAAGTTGTAGATCATACAATTCTCTACAAAAATGGTCCAGTCACTTTTTCTTTTACGACTCACCATTCGTGAGATATCGCGGTTTTAATCATTAGAAAATTCATATTTTACATAATATGCACTAAAATGCAGCTTGTATACGTCACCGGACGTTCAATATAAATGAAAATAACAAACTATTCGTTTGTGTTACTTACACAATAAAACTTGTATAAATTAAATGAGGATTATAAAATATAAGACTATACTGTCAGTCCCTAATTCCCTTCGTCGGTAACCTTGAGTAACATCTGCTAGCTACGTCATTGTTCGAGTGTGGAGGGTCGCATACCTGCTTATTTTTGAAGGAAGTAAATGAAATGACTCAGTATATACTGTTAGTTTTGAAAATTCCTGTGCAGTGAGCAGACGTGCATATTGGTTATATTTTCAATTTTAATTTGTGCTGTTAAATAATTTAAACAAAATGTCAAAAGTTTGTTTCATTTGTGATAAACCTTTGAAAGAAAGTGAAGTTGTTGTTGTTGATCGTGGAAAGAAGACTTAGATTGATGCAAGTGTTGAAAGAAATGATGATTTTTTTGAATACTTAAAAGACAAGCAATCTGTGACAGTCCACGTGCAGTGTCGTAAAATGTATACTCGAAAGAGTAGTGTGGTTGCAGCTAAAAGACAGCGTGAGACAGAACAAGGTAGTACATCCACGATAAGTCCACCTCATACTAGAGCACGAGTAAGTGAGCCAGATTTCAACTTTAAAAAATATTGTTTATTTTGCGGCGATGAAGCAAATGATGAAGCTGAAAAGAAGAAAGCGCAGAATGTTCGTCGTAAAATTTATAACGTATCTACACTTGAATTTAAAGATTCCATTTTAAAGGTAGCTCGGACTCGTTCTGATGTCGCAGCAAAAGCTGTTATTGCCCGCATTGAGTATGAATTTGACTTAGTTGCTGCTGAAGCTAAGTACCACAATAACTGTTATAATATCTTTCTGAGGCCTACTACGGGATATAAAGTCGGTCGCCCTGAAGATGATTCAGTAAACTTGGCGATGGAGGAAATATTTCAGTACATTGAAAATAATGATGATTGCCAATTTTCATTACAAGAATTAAAAGATATCGGCAAAAATCCAACTATAGATAATAAAACTATTAAGGGAAGATTAAAGTTAAAGTATGGTAATAAAGTTATTATAACTGAGAAGAAAGGAAGTTTAACAATTATCTGTTTTATTGATAATCAGTACGATATTCCTTATAAAGCTTGGTATGAAAATAAAAAAACAAAATACAAACGAAGAACGATTCAGAATATTGAAAGCTGCTGCAGCAATTATTCGAGAGGATATTCAATCTGTAGTGATTGATAATGATAATTATCCCCCGCCGAGTCAAATGTTTGAAAATATCAACAGCGATATTCCGGAGCCCTTGACTTATTTTTTGGAGCAAGTAATTTAAAAAAATTGACGATTTAAATTAGATCATTTGAAATTAATATGTACAACTATCAGCCACTGTATAATGACTGCTGTTCGGCCTAGGTCTTTCAAATCAAGATTGCAATTGGGTTTATCAGTTTTTTTTCATCGACGATTTGGATCAAAACGTCTTATACAGATTTTTTCGTCTTTCGGATTGTGTGCATCATATAATGATACTATAATGTATGAAGCAGCAGCAGTTCTGCATCGTCCACCGCATATTTTGCCACCAAAAACTGGCACATTTATTCAGTATGTTGCAGACAATGCTGATATAAATGTACATACTTTAGACGGTCATAATACGCTTCACATCATGGGGATTATTAAAATTATTACTCCAAAAAGTTCAGTCATAGCAGAAGAGCCTATATTACGAACAAACATACTTCCTTCAGCGCAACATTTTGCAGAAAAAGCTCATGTGCCAATACAAGTCTATCAAACATATAGTGTGGTAGGATATAGCAAAATAGCTGTGCAGGATTTTGATTATGAAAATAATACAACAACGTCTTTACTTAAAAAAAGTAGATATGTTATGGTTGTATGGGAAGTGGAAAAATTTATTATTGCCTGGTTGGAATGGTTATATTGAACATTTAACAAGTAATATTATAAATTTTTCGGAATCTCGAATTTTATTTTTACCATTTATTCATCAACCAGCGAGTAACTACAATACCATATATACAACTTTACTGTGTGCTTTAGAAGATGCAAAACGTTATGGCCACGATTATTGTGTTATTACTTTTGATCAACCTTTGTACGCAAAAGCTCGAGAAATCGTATCCACAGCGCCTGAAGGATCTGATTTATCGAAGATCATAGTAAGACTTGGAGGTTTTCATTTACTCATGTCTTTTTTTGGAGGGATTGGATATATTATGCAAGGAAGTGGTATAAAAGAAGTACTTTCTCTGATTTATGCACCTAATTCATTAGAAAAAATGCTCAATGGTCATGCTTACGCGAGAGCTGTTCGAGCTCATACCTTGCTACATCTTACTTTAGCAACAATAATATCCAAAGAGCTTGTTCTCGATAGTGAGATGGATGAAAACCTTACAAATACAATTGAACTTATAATAAATAAAACTATTTCCTATAATGATATTGAACAAGGCGATGAAATAGCTGAAGCATTACTTTATCAGTTTAATGAAAAACTACAGGAGCACGGAGAACGAGGACCTACAGCAAAACTGTGGATACAATATTTTCATATGGTGTCTATTGCAAAGGAATTTATAAGAGCTGAACGTATGGGTGATTGGCGAGCTCATTTGAATTGCGTTAAAGAAATGCTTCCTTATCTTCATGCGTCAGGACATTTTAATTATGCCAAATCTGCGCATTTATATTTACAAGATATGATGCAATTAGAGAACTTTATGGATCCTAGTGTTTATCATAGGTTTATTGAAGGATTTTTCACTATTAGACGTTCTAATAAATTAAATTGTGGAACTTCGACGGATATGGTGATTGAACAATCAATGATGAAGTGTATGAAAACAGATGGAGGTGTTGCTCGAGGGAGAAGTACGCAAGAAAGTGTCATTAGTAAATGGGTTTATGGCATGCATACGATGAATACTGTGTGTGAAGGATTGGAATATCTCGCAATTGTTAGAATGGACACAACAGACCAGCATGTGGATGCAAGCGATTCTCGTGTAAAGAGAGATATTGAAGATATTAATAAACTTATGGAGTGGCTCTTATTACATGATCCGTTTCCTATAATTCCAAAAATTATGTCTTGCCAGCGGAGTCGTCGGCGATGAGAAAATTAATTGTCATAATGCTCGTGCAGTTGGACTTGCTTCTATAAGCAAAATGACTGGCCAAGCGTTTAATAATATTAAATTAAAACGCGCTGATAGAGTACTTCCTCTTTTAAATGCAAGTAGCGTCATAAAGGTACATGATGAAAAGGTGCCTATAGACCCTGTATTATTATTTCAACGCATGAGCGTTACTAAGACATTCGAAGATGAACTTGAAACATTCTTCGCATATGAATTAGCTCCTTACCCATTATCACTGTTTGATGAAGTGGGAATGCGTAAAACTATGAAGTCGGCTCTTTATAATTGCTTTGAATGTTTAAACTCCGAAATTGATAACACAAATGCTATCTACATCATCGATGGAGGGTATCTTATACATCGTGTTGTGTGGGATCGAGATGAAACATTTCATACTATTTTTGAAAAATATGTTCAGTATGTACAAAGACATTTTGGTCATAACAGTACGATTGTATTTGATGGCTATACTAATCATACGAAAAATATTAAAGCTGCAGAACAACGTCGTCGGACTACAAAAACATCTTCATCTGTTGATATCGTTTTTGATCGACATATGAAAGTTCCAACAAACCAACAACAATTTCTTGCAAATACTCACAATAAGTCTCGCTTCATTTTAATGCTATGTGAAGAATTTACAGCTGCTGGTATTTCAAAAAAACAAGCTGATAATGATGCTGATGTCCTTATAATTGAAACAGCAATAGAACAATGGAAAAGTTCAAATACAACTGTCGTTGTTGGGGAAGATGTTGATTTGTTGATATTACTGACTGCACGGACTCCAAATGATAAAATTATTTACTTTTTAAAACCTGGGAAAGCTCAAATACAATCAACAATATATTCATCACAAAGTCTGACTGCATATCCGAAATGTCAAGCTCATATTTTATTTTTACATGCAATAACTGGTTGCGATCAGCCATTTTTAAAAGAGGTAAAATATCAGTATTTAAATTGTTTGAAAAACGTAATGATTTAATTCATTGCGCAGAAGTATTCACAAAGATTGACTCTTCTCCACACGACATCGTTACAAATGGAATTCGTTTTCTTCTTGCAATGTATGGGGCTCCAAAAAAAATTGATTCCATAGACAAATATAGATATTTGAAGTTTGTAAAATCTGCATGGAACAATAAAACAGTACAGTTGTCTTGTCTGCCTCCAACATCTGCTTCTGCCTTTCAACACTTGTATCGTGTGTATTATCAAGTTCAAGTGTGGCTAGGCAATGAGCTATAAATGCTAATGCTAAATGTGTATTTTGACTGGACTATACAGGGTGTCCCAGCAGTCGACGATAACCCGGAAACGGGGAATAGCCCAAGTCGTAAGAGTTATCAGAAAAATATTTAAAAAAATATAAGTTATGTATTTAGAAAAATATAGGGATTTCAAAAAAATCTAGAAAATCTACACCCTGTGACGGTTTTTTCACTACTGTTGCTGCAAATCTCTACTTTTTTAAATTATTATTTTTGTTATGTAATCCTGAATAATACCTCTGCAAACTGTTATCCAACATTTAGAGCCACCTTGCTATACTTCTGAAGAAAATGACATTGTTTACCAAACCGCATATTTAAAATTTATCATACGCCCAAATTTAACTGACTGTCCTGAAAAAAAAATGTACTACGCGAGTTTGGCAAGTAACTTTAAAAGTTGGCGCATTTAATAAGGAATCTAAAATGGTATAACACTTGCTACATTATTTTTTAAATGTGGCACAATATTTTTTATTTTGCGAAGAAACCCATTTGATCAAATTTTATTATTAACTAAAGATGACATGATGATGAACTGATAAGTGAGATGGAGAGAATTGTTTTACGATGTGTGAGTGAGACAGATACTCCATTGTCAGGTAGTTCCATGGGCACCACGCATCGGAGCAATGATCACTTTTTTATTTTAAATTTAGGTTTTTTTTTTATTTGGATATCTTAGATTTATTAAGTAATTGCTTAACATCAAATATTTCTTTAGTAAAATTTACAATACATGTTCAAACTGCCTTCCTTCAGCCGCAATACACGCTCGTCATCTTCTTAAAAAAGATCGGGTTATCAGGGGCGAAAATCTTCTATTCCTAACAAATTCAGCTACTTCCATTTATTTTTTGCCGTAGCTTAGGTAAATTTTCAATTGGCTTTAAACAAAAAAATTCTTTCACCGTTCCCCAGTAAAAAATAGCCTAAGGATTTAAGTCAGGTGAACGGGCTGGCCATTGGATTGTGCCAGCTCGTCCTATCCATCTACTCCGGTATTCCTAATCGAAATATTCTCTAACTGAACTAGCGTCACTATCTGTCTCGCTCACACATCGTAAAACGATTCTCTCCATCTCACTCAAATAGTATCTTAAAATTGCTGTCTCGAAGAGCCGAATAGAAACATTTTTAGTTAATAATAAAATTTGATCAAATGGGTTTCTTCGCAAAATAAAAAATATTGTGCCACATTTAAAAAATAATGTAGCAAGTGTTATACCATTTTAGATTCCTTATTAAATGCGCCAACTTTTAAAGCTACTTGCCAAACTCGCGTAGTACATTTTTTTTTCAGGACAGTCAGTTAAATTTGGGCGTATGATTAATTTTAAATATGCGGTTTGGTAAACAATGTCATTTTCTTCCGAAGTATAGCAAGGTGGCTCTAAATGTTGGATAACAGTTTGCAGAGGCATTATTCAGGATTACATAACAAAAATAATAATTTAAAAAAGTAGAGATTTGCAGCAACAGTAGTGAAAAAACCGTCACAGGGTGTAGATTTTCTAGATTTTTTTGAAATCCCTATATTTTTCTAAATACATAACTTATATTTTTTTAAATATTTTTCTGATAACTCTTACAACTTGGGCTATTCCCCGTTTCCGGGTTATCGTCGACTGCTGGGACACCCTGTATATCTATAAGAAATGTCGATATATGGATATATTTGAAGAAGCCTATCGGTGAGTACTAGTAGTGTAGCGTGGTGAGCTGCAGGCTGTAGAGCGTGGTGTTGCAGCGGCGCCGCAGTCGTCCCGCGCGGCCCCGCGGCGCTCGCGCTCGGCCGACGCGTCGGCGCGCAAGGCCAGCCGCGCGCCCGCCACGCTGCAGCGCCGCCGCTCGCGCTCCGTCTACCGCACGCCCGCCTACAGCAAGAACGCCGCCCTCATCTACCCGGCCATCACGCCCAAGGTACTGCGGCAATCTCTTCATCAGCATCGATACACTAATTTCTTTAGTAGAAAACCATACATCCTAGATATACCTACGTTACTAGTTTCATTAAATATCTGTCATCGCCAAGTCGAGCAAAAAAGCGGCACGGCCGTACTATACTTTTCTCGAAGCAACTCAGGCCATTTTGTTGGGTTGGATTCAGAATGGAAATAAGTTGTAGTCTATTTTACTCAACAGAGTCTCATTTATGTCCATATCAAAAATCGTTTACATAAGTCAAATGATTTAGGCTTGAAAGTATAAAATAAATAAATACACCCAACAGTCACATACATACTTCTGATCCCACACTAAGATACAAGTCTTGTGTCGTGGGTATCAGAAACTACGGGAGACTTTTCGGTCTCACATACACCCAGACCCGAAACAAATATTTGTGGGTCACACAAACATTTGTCTCGGTGCGGGGATCGAACCCGCGGCCTCGCGTTTCGCAAGCTAGTGTCTAGCCAACTGCGCCACGGGGCTGTCATATTATAACAGACATATAGTTACATATACATAGTTACAGTCGTCTACACGTCGTTTCAGCATTCTAGCTTCAAAAATCACGAATTTCCACACAAACTTTCACCCCTATTTTTATTAAAGGTACATTTTTTAACAAACTTTTAATGTCATATTTATTTATATCTAGTCAACAGCCTAAAAATAAGTTTCAAGCTTCTAGCTTTAAAAATAACAATACTTCCATACAACCTTTCATCCCCCCTTTTAACCCCTTAAAACACCTTTTCCGGAATAAAAAGTAGCCTATGTCCTTTCTCAGGGTCTAAACTATCTGTGTACCAAATTTCATTTAAATCGGTTCAGTAATTTTAGCAGGAAAGCGAGACAGACAGACAGAGTTACTTTCGCATTTATAATATTAGTAAGGATTACATGTACAGAAATACAAATGGCGGTCTTATCGCTATATTATTTATTTATATTATTTTACAATCATCCTAAAACAATTAATTATCATCAGCCCTTATACGTCCAACCGCTAGCCACGGACCACCTCTACAACTAAAAGAGTTTTGGACCTTAGTCCACCATGTTGACCTAGTGGGAGTTGGCGGAATACACACCCAAGAATTTCCTTAAAAAAATTAAGTGTGCAGGTTTCCTCACGATGTTTTCCTTCACCGTTAAAGTAAGTGGTAATTCATTGTGAATTTACACATAACTTCGAACAGTCAGAACCAGAAGCCTTGGATTTGAACCCGCGACCAATTGTTGTTGTTGTCGTTAATCAAAGGTGTCGCTACCCCCCATACAAAATTTCGTTAAAATATTTATAAGTATGTATTTTTGTTTCAAGCAAACATCCACGCATCTATACGAACCTTCACGTTTGACGAATGTTTTACATTTGTTTGTTCACCCAGGTGACGCCACAGACTCCCCTGACGGTGCTGCGGCAGCCGCGGCAGGGTGAGATGGTGGTGTCCATGTCCGGATCCCCAGTCATGGTGCCCTCTTGTTACGCGTGAGTACTCCTTCATTCTTGTCAGTGGCGGTACTTCCATACAAGCCCAAGAGCGTTACACGTTAATTGAGTAATGTCTAGTATATAATTGTTTATTGTGGGGTCAGGATATTCTAATTTAAATGTCAAATTGCTTATGTTAAATAAAGAATTAAAACTTATAGTTTATTATTCGGAATTTTGTAAGGCAAGCTGGGCTTTTCGGCTTCTATGGAAGTACCGCCACTGGTGTTGGTGTATTTTTTAGTTTCAATGCTAATAATTTATTTTAATAAACTGTTTCCTTTGTTTATGACTAACAACACACAAGTGTCATAAAGGTGTGCCATACTATCTAGAAGTCCTGGGTCCGATTGCCAGGTCTGGCAAATTACTGTTTGGATTTAGCATTAGGATAGGCTCCCCAACATTATGTGGTACTTAAAAACACAAAAATGAAGGTACAGTAATGTACTTCTGGCTACCCCTGAGGAGATACAGGCAAGAGTGTGTATTTATTATTTGTGTTATAAATTTCAGGATGCAGCCAGACGACAAGGCAAATTGCAACATACTCTTGCAGGATGGTACAATGCTGTCGCTTCAACCGAAGCAGCTGCGTCAGTCCCAAGCCTACATTCCATTTTCTCTGATGGACACCAACGTCCTCAACCAATTGAAGACTCTCAAGGACAACCTGGATAAAGTTGTGAAGCTCGGAGAGAGGGTCATGAAGTGATCCCTAACTTACACTAGGATAATACGGCTCATGACTGGAATGTCCCATAATTGATCTAGTTTTTGTATTTAATAGTCACAAGTGTAGATGGTCTGAAAATGATGTGGAGTTGGGTGAAACTTTAATTAATAATTTAAATAATATAAATTGTTATAGAGTACAAAATTAAAGTGCCTTAAGTGGATTCATAGACTGATAACCTAATCAGTGGTACTGATGAAGAAATTAATTAACAAAAACTTAATTGTATCATGAACCTAGACCCAAGACAATTTTATTTTGTGGTCTACACAACCAATTATCACGTTGTAGGAATTAAAACCGCAACCCCAAATGCGCCTCAGAGCTTGTCATTTTAGAAGACTCAGCTTTTTATAATTAATATTCAGTTAAGATTACATTTGGCTATATTAACAAGAAACTTTATAAATGGGGGTTAAATAGGAAAGACGCTAAAATTATTCCATTACTTAACATGGAAGGGGTTTTGTGTTCATCATGTTCTTCTTAATCAGTTTATCTAATTACAAACACCCACTTAAATATTAAACGTTAATGGTAGTTGTGTATTTGTATCTCTGATAGGTTAGGCTGAGGTGCATTTCTTTACTCCTGTAATATGTATCCGGTACTATTGTGAGTTTTGGGCACATTTCCATACTACGTGCTGATACTGAGAATTTACTAATGAAGAATCCGACCCGGGAATCGAACCTGGGACCTCTAGCTAGCACAACAGGCACTTGCACTGCGAACGCGGGGCAGATAAATTTTAAGTATTCTGTTTCCTTCTATCAGTATTTGAACCTAACACCTCGCAAACACCTCGCATCGACTTTTTTACCAACACGGGACAGCGCCGGCCAAATATTTTTAGTTATTTTTATGCTTAATTTTTAATGAATAGTTTTATGTACAAATTGTAGTGTAATTTTGTGTTATTAAAAATAGGTTGATTGTCAGTGGATCATATTAAATCATTATGTACATATACATGCACACTCGCTTCACCCTAGTGAGGTAGGCAGAGATTATGGATCCCACATGCTGACTGACTCCTGCCTCTTCTATATTCATTCATCTTATTATATTAATGTCAGTCGTAACTAGGCGGTCGCGGATTCAAACCGCAGCCACACAACCCTGACTTCGAAGTTATGTATGAATTCATAATGAAACATACTTCAATGGTGAAGGAAAACATCGTGAGGAAACCTGCACACCTAAAAGTTCTTAGGAATTTCTGAGGTGTGTAGTCTGCCAAACCGCACTAGGCCCAGCAGTGGGACGTATATGGGCTGATGATGATTATTTTAGGATATTGTTAAAATAATAAAAATAAACAAACATTTTTAATAGGACAATGTTAATGGAACTAGTAATGTTTAGTGTGGCTTTCTACTACATTGAAATTGGTCTAATGCGGAGATCCAATCCACACCCTTTCATATTCCAGCTGACATCTATCATGAGAAATAGCTTAATTAACACGCGACTCGTGATTTAGAAAGTAATTGATGTATTTTTTATTTTTGTAATTGATGATTGATAATGGATTGTAATTATGACATAATTATAGCATTGAAACCATGTTGTATTTTATTTTTTACACTTCTCATTGCCGTTTTACCCAGACTGCCTGGCACTCAGGCTGTCGATATCGAAATTTATTTATCATTTTTTCTCTTCAACCAAGCAGAAATTAATATCCAAATCGGTTGAGCCGATTACAAGTGATGAGGTTTTGTGTACGAAAGAAATATTTATTTTCATAGGTATGTATTTTTCTGATAGCTCCGGAAGTCTTTGGACGTGTATCGTCTGATGATGATGAAGATGATGAGGTAGGTATTATGGGTCATTGTAATTAAACACGAAAATGAGCATGCAAGTATAATATCAATTGTCACACAGTCTACGTACAAAATGAGTATCAAATAGTTTTATATGTATCCGTGTTTAGCGAGGGTCTGTTCCACCTCCTTTACGTACTTTTCGGAGACTTTCTGTTGTCTCATGGCCGCCACCTGGAATCAAAGAGAAATTCAAGCAATTGTTATTATTTGTCTCTACTTGTTATCTTCATATGTGTTTGGTAATATCAGCACAGAAAATAATGTTAGTTAAACATCTAAACAGGTTTTTAATAATAAATCAGGTTATTAATAGACTAATAGGTAAGTTCAACTAATGGATAGATTCCTTGGTGCATATGGCTAGATAGAAGTAGTGATGGCCTCGAGGTTTAGGCGCGCGGCCGAGAATCACGGCGAGAGCCAAGTCTCGTAGTTTCTGATACCTACGACAAGATTTGGATCTATATCTTAGTGTGGGGCCAGATTTATGTATGTATGTGACCTTTAGGTACATTAAAATTTTTGCCAAATTATTCTTGATATACATTGTCTATTGATAAACGACAATTACAGTATGGTATTCGGTGCTAATAATTTTGATGAACTGAATAGTTTCCTATGATCACGCAAGACTTCGCTATTGGCTAGTCACCAGCTTGCGAAACGAGGCCGCAAGTGTTTGTGTGATCCGCAATTATTTTTTTCAGGTCTGAGTGTTCGTGGGATCAAACGGTCCCGAAAATTTTGATACCCACAACACAAGATTTGTAGGTAAATTAATGTGGGGTCAGAACTATGTATGTGACTGTCTAGTGGCAGACTGACTAGGCGTGATAAGACCAGGGTCTCATCAGGTGCCTTCTGTATTGGGGGTAAACTTCTGCAACTGCACCCCTTAAAAATCTGAGAGGGCCGAGACTCTCTCGTCTCGGAGGCGCACTGGACGGCTGCGGAACCATTGTGGACGCTTCTCGCCCATGCACCGTGGTCGCCCCACTCGGCGCGATGATGGCCACTGGGGGGTTTTGTCGGTATGCCGGTGTAGGTTAGGGTTTGGTTCGGGACCCAGCCTGGCACCAACATCTGCGCGGACGTGACGTCGCCGTGCGCCGGGCTGGAAGACCAGTGACCCCGACATACGCTTCCCACCCCTCATCCCCAGCGCTGGCGGGAGGTAGAGCTATAAACAGCTTTCCCCTCGAGAAAAAAAGTCACCTTCTGCTTGATGATCCTGCGCTCGTACTTGTCCTGCTGCTCCTGTTCCATGCGCAGCGCCACGCCCTCGTTGTGGATCTTCTCCCGCAGATCGGCGCGCGCTCGCTCCTTGTCGTTGATCTGCTTCATGATCTCTTGACGATGCTGCTCCACGCGGGCTTTGCGCTTGTCGTCCAACTGTACAGTTACATTTTTATATATAAGAAGTATATAAGTATATAGATTTACAGGGTGTAAAAAGCCGTGATTGCCTCGAGGTTTAGGCACGTGGTCGGGAATCTTGACGGTCGCGGGTTCAAACTCCAGGCACATACCTCTGACTTTTCGTTATAAGTATGTGTATTCACAATGAATTATCACTTACTTTAACGATGAAGGAGAATATCGTGATGAAACCTGCACACCTAAAAGTTCTTAGAAATTTCTTAGGTGTGTAGTCCGCCAACCCGGACTAATGGTAGACTAACGCCTAAACCCTTATAGTTGTAGAGGAGGCCCGTGCCCAGCAGTGGGATGTATATAGGCTGATGATGATGAAACAAACACAGTGTATCAGTCCCACGTAATAGGAGGCGAGTCTATTTCCATTTTTCGGGCACATTTCCAGACTCCGTGCTGCTACTGAGAATTTCCTAATGCAAAAACCCAATAACTCGAACCCAGGACCTCTAGATCGCACGGCACATACTTGTGCCGCGAGACCACGAGGCAGTCTAATTGTAAGTCTATTTAAGCTCAATTTACGGATAATGCTTGAATTAAATTTATAATTAACATTAATTGTTTAATAATTTACCTGTTTCTCCTTCTGAATGAACTCTTCATTCTGCCTCGCTGCATTGTTGAAGCTCTGCTCATCTTTGGCTATTTCACGAGCAATCAGTCTGTGGATGTCTTTGATCTGAAATTTAATATCTTTATTTAATAAGGATAAAGATTCATTTAATCCTCATTTGCGAAGTAGACAACGCCGGCTATAAAACCAGAGGCCTTGGCTTCGATTCTTTCACCGAAATATATGAGACTAAGTAGGTACTTTAAATAATTTTGTTCCTGAATCATTTTTGCGCTATAACAAACTTCATAAATAAATTTCCTCACAGCCATTTATGCACCTAAAATACCTTACTCAAGTCGATCACTTCTTATGTTTTTTATATCTACAATGTTCAAAGGAAGCAAAAAAAGAAACTATAGATAGGTATATTAAAGTTTAAGCAAAGCTTGGCACTTAAACTCCTCTCTGTTGTAGAGGAGGGCTTTGCTCAGAAATGAGATTATATGGATAGATAGAAAATATTGAAAACAATCTATTTACCTCTAGTATCTTCTAGGTGAGAAAAAGCTCAGTATTAGGTACCCGGTGTCCGCCAACCCGCACTAGGCCAGCGTGGGAGACTAAAGCCTAAAACCCTCTCATATGAAGAGGATATGGACTGATGATAATACCTGCTGGACTCTGGCCTCGTGTAGTTGCTTCATTTCCTTGTTTCTCTTGATGGCAGCGTCCCGTTCTTTGCGTCGGTACTCGCGTTCCACATCCTCCTGGATCTTCAGATTTCTGATGCGTTCCAATTCCTCCTTCAGCTCTTGTTCAGCCTATTCGTAAGAATTTAAATTAAATTTAAACACTTGTTTGAAGTAGTGATGGCTTCGAGGGTTAGGCGCGCGGTCGAGATTCTCGGCGGTTGTGAGTTTAAACCCCAGGCACACATCTCTGACTTTTCCAAGTTATGTGTGTATTCATAATTATTTACGCTTACTTTAGCTTTAGGTAACGGTGAAGGTAAACGTTGTGAGGAAACCTGCACACCTAAAAATTCTTAGGAATTTCTTAGGTGTGTAGTCCGCCAACCCACACTAGGCCAGGGGGATGGACTAAGGCCTAAACCCTTTCAGGCTCGTGCCCAGCAGTGGGGTACGTATATGAGTTAACAATTTCCTTTCAAACACTTATTCATGCAGCCTGCATGCATATGCCTGTATTCCCAAAGGAGGGAGAGGTATTGAGAATTTCCTATTGAAAAATTCACTATCACTATGACCGATCCGGAATCAAACCTGTTATTCGAAAACTCCGCATTTATGTCGCGGCACAATGTTGCAGTACAAATCACGTAAGAGTTGAATAAGATTACCTACTTATTATTAGCCCTATCCAACGGTTTTATGGCACATTTTTTATTTCGTCTTAATTATAATGATTTTTTATGACTTGACTGCCTCGTGGTCTCGTGGCTTAAGTATGGGCCGTGCGATCTAGAGGTCTCGGATTTGATAACCGGGTCGGCCAAAGTGGTTTTGGGTTTTTTCATTTGGAAATTCTCAGTAGCAGCACGGAGTCAGGAAATGTGCCCAAAAAACGGCAATAGACTCGCCCCCCTATTACGTGGGACTGATAGAAACCTGGCGAAATGTGGGTGCAGAAATGCGCCTCTGCCTACCCCTTCGGGGAATACAGGCGTGAGTTTATGTAAGTATGTATGTGTATGTAAAAACTATTGTAACTAAACGCCCTCTACTGGTAATATTGGATACTTTTACTCTGCTTATTGGATTAGTTAAAATATTCTTATAATAGATGGCGCTACGTTGGTAAATAAACACACCCAGATGTAAATTTCTGCACACACGATTCGTCCAATACACATCCCACTGCTGGGCACGTGGTCCTTAGGCCACGACGGCTTTTATTTCATTCAAATCAGAAGTGCGTGCCTAGGATTTGAACCAGCATCCGTAGAGATTTTTATACGCAGCCAGATTTAAAAAATTGCTTCTGATGGTCTTAATGTCAGTGGCAGCGGATAGTAATGCAGGGTTTCTCGCCCTGCGATGCCGACGTAGACCGCCCCAAATGCGCGCGACGGCCACCGAGAGGTTTTAGTCGGTATGCTGGCGTAGGATTTTGGTTAGGGACCCAACTCAGGTACACGGACAATTGTTCCGCGCGCCGAGTTGGAAGGCCAGAGACCCCGACAGACCCCTTCCGCCCTCCCCCGAGGTACCGAAAGGGGAGCTTAAGGCGCTTTCCTCTCGTTAAAAAAAATGACATACCAATGCTATAACTTCACTATTGTTGGACTAGAATATAGAGACGTGGCAAACTCTTACCAAAAGCTATCTAATTCAGATACTAAACACCTTAAACTTGCCTTCTGTGCCTTGGCGATGTGGTCAATCCCCTTTTGCTTGGCGGCCTTGATGGCCTCGGCCTCAGCTCTGGCCTTGGCCTCGCGCGCCTGCTTCTGCTTCAGAAAGTTGCTGACACGCACGTCCATTATACGCTCTTCTTCGTTTTGTAATTGCTTGTAGAATAGGAGCTCCGCGTTGCCTGAAAACGGCAACATCAGCCCATATACGTCCCACTGCTGGGCACGGACTTCCTCTACAACTAAGTGGGTTTAAGCCTTAGTCCAACCACGCTGGCCTCGTGCGGGTTGGCGGACTACACACCTAAGATATTCCTTAGAACTTTTAGGTGTGCAGGTTGTCTCACGATGTTTTCCTTCACCGTTAAAGTAAGTGATAATTCATTGTAGGTTCACACATAACTTCGAAAAGTCAGGGGTGTGCCTAGGTTTTGAACCCTCGACCGCCGAGATTTTCTACCGCGCGCCTAAACCTCGTGGCCATCACAACTATTTTTTGGCTGAAAACTGTAAAAGGCAACTCTGACTATTAAAACTGATAATATGACTGTGAAAAAAGTAAAGCTTGTTACTTTTTCACATACCCATAACTATCCAAGCTAAGGATTTCTTCTTAATCACGTATAACGTATGTTAACAACAAAGAAACACATCGCGCATAAATCTACATTACTAAGAATTCTCTCACGGCATTTCTTAGACATTTGAAGTTCATCAACACGTGGAAACAGGCTTAACTCTTCGCAGAGGGAGCCTTTGCGTACTCATCATCATCATCATCATCAGCCCATATACATACGTCCCACTGCTAGGCGTGGGCCTCCTCTACAACTGAGAAGGTTAAGGCCTTAGTCTACCACGCTGGCCTAGTGAGGGTTGGCGGATTCTGTGTACTGCCCAGCAGTATCTCTATGACTATGAGCCGATTTATTATATTTTAGATAACCGTACCTTGGTCAAGCATCTCCTTCAGTTTAGCCGCTCTCTCGTGTTTCTCTTTGAGCTTTTGAGCTTCGTCTATCTGCATTGCGATGTTCGCTTGGTTCACTCGTATGCTCTCCTCTTCAATCCGCTCTGCCTCCATCACCTGATATTCATATTAATGATCTACAAAATCTAAGGGTTTCGAAAATGGTATGTAAATATAGGAGAACTCTAGTCGGTTTGTCCTATTAATGCAAGCTTCTAATTTCTCCCATTTTTAAGCGACAAAATTGCGAAGATGGGGACAACAGGTGCATAACAAAGTGATAACACCGCCCATAATCGTAATTAAAGTGTTGTTTAAAAAGGGTATAAGGTATATACTTCCATCGCTCGTTAGTTTAATTACAAGGAAATGTTATAAGTTACTTTAGCAGTTTCGTGGGCCTTTATCTGCTCTTTAAGGGCCGCGAGGTTCTGCAAACGCAGCTGGTGGCGCCGATCCTCCTCGCTCTCCGCGCGATTCACCGCCGCTTGCCGATTCTCCTCCATAATGGTATCTAGTCTGTGCAATAAAACAATAAATCAGTCAAAAGACGTTCTTGGACATAATCCTCAGTCTAACATTACCAGAGTGACCTGTTACAAGCGTATAAGAACTAAAGTGGCAGTCAGCAAGGCATTGACTTAGAAGGTACAGTCGATGGGTTAAATTGGTTCTACAGTAAAATGGTACAGTTCCTTTCAAGTGTAGTGTTGATATCCACCGTGTGAAAGATGAAATGTCTATCTCATAAAAACCTCAGAAGACTAACAGCTACTTCTAAAAGGGAAATATCCAAACCAAAAATATTTTTATTCATCTAATCTTTAAGTTGTGAATCATGCCACTATTGCTTTGAAAGTTCAGGTAAAAAAAATCGGCTAATTACCAGTTTTCAGTTATCAGGTAATGTAATGTGTAAACTAACCTTCTCTCCTCCTCATCAAGCTCCTTTTTGATAAGATCCTTCTCAACAATCTGAGCGTCCCTGATAGCGTGGCACTTTGACGCCAAGATGATGCGGTTGCACAGCCTAGGACCCTGCATGTTGTCGGCGCGTAGCGCTAAGGCAAGTTACATTGTGAAAGGAATTTAGTTTTCCCTTTAGTTGTTACTTACAAGTATCGTAGGAATAGTAGACTGGAAATTACATAAGGATATTAAATTCAATTTGAAATTAAACCAATTCTCCATAATAATTTGGTGGCGGTAGATCTTATCCATGCATATAGCAATCATAAGGTACAAAAACGTTTCGGCATCAGATCAGTATCCTGGTTGTACTGTAGCATTAGGCTGTTACAATATTTACAGGCTTTATCGAGGTGTGCCAGGTTCGCCACGTAGTTCGGGTTTGGTTAGGGACCCAGCCCGGCTCTAACATCTGTGCGGACATGACCATAATGCCGCGCGCCGGACTGGAAGGCCGGTTACTCCGACAATCGCTTCCCGCCTTGCGCAAATATTAATGTAATTTCATATGAACATTCTCAGTAACAATACGGAATCCGGGATTGTAATGCTACTTTTGGAGTATAGCCTTGAGACTTAAGGAGTATTTAATTTACTAAAATACAGTAGAATTAGTTTATTATAGCTCCGTTAATATTGACTAATCGCCTTTTATGAAGTACCTACCTAATTACAATGAGAAGTTTGGTTAAAAATATCCTAGAAGTACAAGTTGAAAAAAACACCTACATTCAGCTCTTGACATGGTGTGAGCGGCTTGGTCGGGCCCTTCCAGTTCAGGGTCAGCGGTGCCGGTGCCAGAATCAGCCCCTGGTTGTGGAAGCAGGCTGTCCTTGAGGAGCTGCTTGCGAATCTCCGACTCTTTGGCAGCTTTCTGGATGGCCGCTTCTTGGGCGTGCATCGCTTCGATCTGCTCCTCTTGTGTGACGATCTGGTGGTCAATATACACTTGGATTACCTAACTACTATTTTGATTAAATACCTGGATACCTATATTCTATTTGTTTTTGGTCGTTGGCTAGGATTTTCAGCGTAATTTATGAAGGGACAGTTTTATCTGCCGGCATAGCAACCACTGTACATTAAGTGTAAAACTAGTCATAGTTGCCGATGCAAGGATGTCACGTCCCGAGATCAGCATTTGAAGAACCGGGTGCAGACAGAACTGCACAAACCATCAGGTGCGAGTATGCTATTATGCCTTGCTGAAAAAAGAACAGTTTAAACTAGGAGTTATGGAGAAACCATTGCATCTACCTTAGCCTGTTTCGTAAGCCTCTCAAACTCCTTCTTGTGCATGACTGCTGGGTAGAAGTTGGGCTCAGTCTTCGGCACCAACAAGCTCCGCCAGCCCCCGATTTGAGGCACAAGGGTGAACTCGTGTTTCGGGACCTCGCATTTGTGTATAGGGCGTTTGGATATCGGGAACTTTAAGCGACATTGTGATGGTCTGTTGGAAACAAACGCCATAAATTATAAGGGTTAAGTATTTTAGATATAAGTATATCCTCAAGCTTCAGAAGTGGACAAATCTTTGTTTCCAACTCCTCTACAGGAGTCGCAGAGGTTGGATAGGGCTAAAAAAACTCAACCCTTAACACCGTAAGAGTATTCCGAGGTGTATTTTTACATAACATAACAGAAAACTAAAATGTCTTCCAATCTTGCCTTAACAATGCCGAGCCATCTACAGGTCGCGGGTTTGATTCACGGTCTGGCAAAGTGTTATTGTTAGCGTATGTATGTATTTAGTGCAAAAAGTGATGAATACAGAATACTAGAAGTAGTTATTACAATCAAATAAATTGTTTTGGCAATCTTACAGTTTGGTTTTGCTGGTCTGGAAATAAAATAAATTATACGATATACCTACCTGTGCAACTGGTAACACCCGGGTTCTTTTCCATTTTGTACTTTGTGATATGGAATACCATCGTGGGCGGTTTTGTGTACTTTAGGCATTATGAAATAAAATAATTAAAAAACCCGTGACTACTTCGGCTTTTGTAAGTTGCTAACAAAGACAAATGTAACCACGAAACTTCAGTTGCTTAGCGACATATCATTTTACTTTTTTAAAGTACTCCCGTAACAAAATATTAATAAAATTGGTCATCCCACTATAATAATGTCATGTAAAGAAAGACTTGAATTTTTATTTATGAATTTTAGCCCAGAAAAAGCAAGGCTCAATCAGCAGTTGTTATCTATACATTTTAATGCATTTCGTGTTTAAGTAACATATGTTTAGGTACGAATCTGAATTTTTGTGTTTATTGAATGTCAATTACTTCGTGTTTTGTATTTGTTTAGCATCATTACATATTTTATATCTTTTTATTTGCCGTTGGGTATTGTTGATAAAAAGTATGCTAGAAATCATATTTCAATTACTGAAACAGGTTTGACAGTTCGGAGCGGGAAGCACGAATTAATATTACATCATTTCGCAAATTATGAATTAAATTATTTTATTGACTGGGGTTAAGTCGATATAAATATGTTATTTAAGTAAAAGTAAATCTGAAATTATTCTTTTCAACGAAAAGTAATAATTATAGTGTTGACGAACATATGTGAAGTGAGGTTATATTTATTTTAGCAAATAAGACGGGGTTTTAAGAAATATTACAGTCATGGGCTCTACAGATCAACCAAAAATAAACAATTCAACGTATTTAGCACCGCTGATGGTAAGTTTCCACGACGATTTCTTTTGAATTTTAATGTAAAATTATTTATAAAAAATTGTCTTAATTTCAGGCTGGTGCCATGGCAGGATTGTCTGTGGATGTAACGTTATATCCTTTGGATACATTAAAAACTCGACTACAAAGTGCACAAGGGTTCCAAAAAGCTGGAGGATTTAATGGAGTCTACAGGGGTTGGTTTCGTTCATCGTAACCTGTTGCCTTATGAAATCTACTCTCTGTTTACTAATTTTTTTCTCAACAAATTTATATATTTTTAACAAAACAGTCATTTTTTGTTCGTATAAAAATTCCATAGCGACCAATTCCAAATAATAGCAGCTCAACAAACTAACTAAAGATGTCCTAAATGGAGATACTGACATTCAAATAAAAATTGAATATGTAAAAAGTTAAATATACAAATTTATTATTATATCCAAATATTAATTTGTGCTTCACAAAAAATATAATATAAATATAATGTTTGAAAGACCAATTTCTATAACAAATAGTTTATGAAATCATTGATTGATATTTATAAATTGTTTTATTAATGGAAAGTAATATAATTCTATAATGTATCTATGGAAGTCATTGGGGGAGGCCTATATTCAGCAGTGGACTTCCTTAGGCTGATAATGATGATGATGATGATGTATATATTAATTTTTGTGTTGAATTGTCTTCAATATAATATTGGATTTGTAAACACATTGTTAAATTTGGAATATAAGCAAGCAAAATTAGCATTTAAAATTACTCCAGGCTTGATATGTTTTGATATGAAAGCATCAGGATATGCCAATAATATGTGGCTTTGTCATAGTTGAATATACACAGGCTTATCTAAAAATGTATTCATAATTAATTATCATATACTTTATTGGTGTAGGGAAACACGGTGAGGAATTCTACACACCTAAAAGTTCTTAGGATTTTCCTAAGTCAGTAGTTCTCCAACCCGCACTAGACCAGAGTGTTGGACTAAGGCCTAAACCCTCTCAGTTGTAGAGGAGGCCAGCAGGTGGATGTGTATGGGCTTCAGGGGTCTTATTTTCAATAATTACTATGAGAGTATAACAGGATGTTGAACACTGGTAATGTCAAATACCAAACCATAATGAAATGCTTAAGTGGCTAACCTTTAACAGTATTCAGTTCATCCCTCAGTTCTCTCCAACTATGAAAAGCTTTGCCACTGTAAAAGTTCATCATCATCACCCCATATACGTCCCACTGCTGGGCACGGGCCTCCTCTACAACTGAGAGGGTTTAGGCCTTAGTCCACCACGCTGGCCTAGTGCAGGTTGGCGGACTGTAACAGTAACAAAATGATATTATTCAACTTGTTTCAGGGCTTCTGACGGTTGCCTCCACATCAATGCCAACAACTGCATTATTCTTTTTTTCATATGAAACCACAAAGAAATTATGCCAACCGTATGTTGCGACACAGTACACTCCCTTATTACATATGTTCTCAGCCAGTGTGGGAGAAGTGGTATGTATGACATTTTATAATTATTTATTTATATAGTATGTAAAGGGGACTTAGTGCCTGTGGCAATATCTACCAGTCAAAATAAGGTAGTGCAGAGACGAAAAACATAGATTTACTTTTCTTTTCGTAATAATGCTTTACTGTCGAGAATCTCTGCGGTCGCCGGTTTAACCCCAGGCACAGACTTATGAAGTTATTTGTGTTTGCGAAATTAATTATCACGTATTTTAACGGTGAAGTAAAACATCGTGAGGAAACTTCAGCTTGGTGGACCTAGGCCTAAACCCTCTCAGTTGTAGAGGAGGCCCGTACCCAGCAATGGGACATATATGGACTGATGATGATGATGATGATGATTATGATGTGATAGTTTTTTTTTTTCGCAGTTAGCCTGCGTCATACGAGTTCCAACAGAGATAGCGAAACAGAGGAAGCAGACGTACGTCGGGACCAAAACACGGAGCAGCTTGTCCATATTGTTAGAGGTAATTTGACCAAATTTTACCAAAAAAAATTTATCAACATCATCAAATTGCTGACAAAAGATGACGTAGGTACTACAAAAAAAAAAAAAACAATGGCAGTATAGACATTACAAATTACAATCTTTTTTTTTTCTTTTTTAATATAAGTACTTATTTTATAATGTGCATTTATTTTATGAAATACTTTTGTATAGTTTTTGTCAGTTATTAGGTAGTTTCTAACGAAATTCTTATTTCGTTTGGTAACTTAGTTCGTCGTTAATATAACCACAATATGTATTGATGCACTGAAAAGTCCCGCGATCGATTCCCGCCTCAGGCATTGTTATTGGGTTATCAAGATATTCTCAGTAATAGCATGGAGTCTGGAAAGATGACGAAAGAATGGCAATTTGTTCGTCCCATCTTAGGAAGGACTTGAAACAAAAAATACTTCCCTGTACTTTTTAAGCGATACAGAAGGAAGTATCTATTTAATTTTCTGCTGTTTCTTTTCAAAGGCGTACAAAGCAGAAGGGTTTCGTAAGGGCGTGTACAGAGGGTTCTTGTCGACAGTGGCGCGAGATCTTCCCTTCAGCTTCATAGAGATGCCAGTGTGGGAGTTCTTGAAATCCACCATAAGAAACCATAACGACGGACAAATCAGTAGCTTTCAGGTTCGTGTGGATAATCTTTTTTTACTGCCGGCCCAGTTCCATCATCATCATCATCATTATCACCACCATCATCATCATCATCATCATAAGCCCATATGTCCCCCTGCTAGGCATAGGTCTCCTTCACAATTGAGAGGCTTTAGGCCCAAGTCCACCACGCTGGCAGAGGCCGGGCTGGCGAGCTCCACGCCTATGAAGTTCCCAAGAACTTTTACGTGTGCAAGTTTCCTCACGATGTTTTCCTTCACCGACAAAGTATGTGATAATTCATTGTTCATAACCTCGAAAAGTGGGAGGTGCGTGCCTGGGGTTTGAACCCGCGACCGTTGAAAATCTCGACCAGACCTCGACGCCATCACTATTTGGATCACTGATTGGAGTTCATGAGCTAGGTTTGACCTTCTACTTCAAAGCCGTATGTTCCAGAGCGCCCTCTGTGGGTCAGTAGCTGGTGGTTTCGCCGCAGCGGTCACGACCCCATTGGACCTTGCGAAGACCCGCATCATGCTGGCGGAAGACTACGCTGTCACAAGGAAGCTCAGGGTCAAACCGGTGTTGGTGTCAATATACATGGAGTCTGGGGTCAGGGGTCTCTTCGCTGGGGTCACTCCGAGGCTGACGGCGTTCACGCTGGGAGGCTTCGTGTTCTTCGGAGTCTATGATAATACGAAGATATTTGTCGAGAAAATGTTGGATAGATAGTTAATACGAAATTAGGTATAGTCGATATGTTTAAAGACATTATTTTATACAGCAACAATATAAAAGCAGTTTTTGGGTACATTTGGTACTCTAGACCTATTGTGGTTAATGAGAATTTTATAGTGGAAAAACCCAATAACACTGCTCTTTCCGTGAATGGAAGTCGGACCTATATACGCCGAAATAGGTGAGGCAAAAATTCTTGATTTTGAATTTAACTTGTACATAGGTGCTTATAAAAAACTGTCCTATTATAGGGAAATTGTGCTATGTTTCGCTTTAATTTAGAGGTAAATGAAAAGCAAGTTTTCTCGTTTGAATCCGACGAAGCCAATGTCCAATTGCGGCTTTTAACCGGCTAATGTTATATTATTAATGATTTAAGTGTAGAAGTTACCACAGGGTATAGTATTATTAGAAAAAAACAAAATATAAATTTTATTTTATATAGGTGAAGTAAACATATTATCCAAATGGAGCGCCGATTGCGAGAAAAAAAAACACGATGATGCGGATGTGAAATATTAAGTAATATATGTCGGAGGGTCTTGAGCGTTATTGTTTTTTTTTAAATAGTGACTGGTAAAACTTCTGGAGGTGATTTCAAAAACTTAGTACAGAGCTCCGTTCGGTCCGGCGTTCCGAGCGAGAATGAATCATCAATCATTCTCGATCGGGCGGCTGTATTTATACCCTACGTTGGACGCACAGTGGGGATGCGTTGACGCTTCGACATAATTATATAAAAATAATTTGTGGCGGCGCTATCTATTGAAAATATTATGAAACTGTATAATAATATTAAGAATTGTTCCTTATTTTATGTTAAAATTTCAATATTTATGATACTGTTGTACTAGCGTGTACAAATATGTTTTAATTATATGATTATGTTGTTTAAAATTTAATTTTAATGTGTTGTGTTTGTTGTAGAAATTAAAGAAATGTTTGTTTGTATTGATTTTTATTATTTATTCACGCAGCACGGAGGGTCTAACTACCTTCAAATATATGTACCTACTGTACATAATGTACATGCATTTAACATGTTACCATAATTATTAAGAACGAAAGATCTCGTATTTTTTTATTGTAATATTGAATTTATTTTTAATTTTAAATAAAATAAAGATTGTGTATGTTTTATAAACTTTATTTTCAAAGTACGCGTATAACCATAACAATTTATACAAACCAGTTTTTATCTCGAATAAGTTTTTACACCGATATACAACTATACCTAAGTACATACTTTATACAAAATACATCAGTCTAATTAATTACGTGCAAAACATTCAATAACCGTGTAGAATTTGCAGTTATTTTTTTCAATAATTTCCCGCCAAATAAAATTGAGGTTAGAATTTTTGGGTGCGATCAATGATTCGTGTCTTATTAAAATTTAAAATCGATCACAACCAAAATAATACAACTATGTTAATATTTGTGACTTTATATCAAAATATACATACAATTATTAATATGATGTTGATATCCACTGCCGATATGCAGCCGATCAACCATTGTTAGAAAGTTTAGGCTTTTTAGTAACCATATTTCGTAAGAAATGTTTGGGAAAATATTAAAAATATGATACTATAAAAACCAGGCGGGTATGTTTCTTATAACATATACTGTTTTATAAGTATATTAATATTTGAAATATTTAACATTTAACAAAAAAGATAACAAACTCGTTAATAAAACTCATTTACTGTGCACGTCTTTTGTTTGAAATAAAGATGTGACAGCCCAAGACTAACACCCTTGAAATATAATAGGTATTTACATACGATAAAATAAATAAGAGCTACCAAATCATACAAATTATATTTTGGTATTTAAAAAAAGTATAATATTAATAAGCAAACAAAAATATATTTAAAACTTAAATAATACATTCTCCGATAGATGGCGTTTTATATAAAATTATAGAGTAAGTGAAGGCAAACACTTTGGAACATCATAGCCAAGATATAGGTCCCGAAATTCTAATTATATATTTAGGAACCTAAATATATAATAGTTGCCAATGCCGTGCGAGACTTTTTCACCGATTAATCCACACCTAAACCGAAATATTGAAACCCTATAGTAACGCGGGAAATATATATTAGATGGCGCTGACACTTATAGTACTAAAGTCGTGAAATGTGGCTGTTTTATGATCAATAAAACTAAGGACGGATAATTCATTCAAGAATTAATATTTTTGACGTATTTGGTATAGTTATAGCTGAATTTACATAGGTTGAATGTGTGGACATGTGCAGATATGCCGATAGATGGCGCTTATCTAAATATAACGTTAGTATGCGAGCCGCGATGCGAGCTGTTGTCTCGAGCGGTGTGGCGGCGGAATGGGTTCCACGAGGGTGCTCTCCTGGCGGAAGACCTGGCCGTCACCGCAGTAGACCCGCTCGAGGCAGTAGAAGCAGCTGACACGGAGCCCTGGTTGGAGTTAGATTGACGGGGTGAATCGGGAGACGCCTGCAATCAATGTAATTTGTTTTTCGGATGTTGTGGCTTACGCTCATGTACAGTGGTGAAAAGTAGATTTTATATGAAATGAAATATGTATCTGAAGCATGTTTTTACAATCTATGAGTGCAGAGTATTCGAACATGTCCTATTATTTTTATTAGAGCTATATTTTTTTGTGTGTTTCTATTAGCCCATAAACACGGAGGTTTATAACCTTTATTTATTTTATTTTATTTTATGTATGCGTGCGTGCGTGCGTGTGTGTGTTTAGTTCGTGCGAAAGTAATTTTCATCAATGTTACTATTATTTTCTCAGGATTCAATCTTGGAGTGCGGAGAACAAAAACGAAATTTTGATAATTTTATTAATATTTGCTGGTAGATCTTACCTTCAGATTTGTCTTGTCCATGGGCGTGGCTAGGCGCATGGTGAGCGTGTCTGTGGCCTGTTGTATGAGCCGCACCACTTCCTCATGAGAACTCCACTTCACGTCCTTGTCTCCTATCGATATTATGAAATCTCCTTCCCTCATGCCTCCGATCTGTGAAAAGTAAGAAATTGCCTTGTGTATTTGTTGTTAACGATGATATAACCTTCATTTACAGTAGTTGACGGCCAAAGCCGTCTGGCCTGCCAAAGCAATGGGGCGTAGAGCTCACACGGTACTATAGTAGACCTGTCATCTTGATGTGAAGACGCACGAATCAGAGTTAGGGTGGATGCAGTCTCCAAGAAGTCCTTGCTGGTCGTATCCCTGCACCTGCTGTCTGTCTCCATGCCTCTTCGTAGCGGCGAATGAAGTATTCTCCATGCCAACACCAGCAAGAGGCCTCGATCCCCTACCTGGCCCCTCGGCCATGCACCACTGTGCATGTGGCAATGACCACTGAACCATGAACACCACCACCTAAATAGCATTCTGTACTTACATCAGCCAAGGAGTTGGGTTCCACAGCAGCGATAATGACCGGAGCATCACCTCTGACGGAGAATCCGAATCCTTCTTCATCTCTCGGCGACATGTTGTACTCGCTGGCCGCCCTTCGTAGAGGCTCTTTCCGCCTATCCCTCCCCTTCTTCTCCCCTCTTTCCTTCTCACCCTTTCTGTACTCATATTTGTGATCGTAGTCCAAGACTTTCGGGTGGTATTCGAAGTTGTTGTTGTAGCTGTGGATGTATATACCGTTCTGCTTTGTAACTCTGTTCTTCTTCTCGTATTCATCTGCGTACTTCTCGTCGCTTCTGATGATCTGGTTGTAGTACGTGCTGTTGTCTTCCGACCTGTCTCGCTTCTCGTTGTTCCTGGATTTAATCCTCTCCTCTTCGTCTCTATGGTTCCTGTGTCTCCGGGAGTCGTGCTTCTGTAGCTGGACCATCCTGGGAGCGCTCCAGTGCCTCTTGGCTGAGAAGACAGCGATGGGTCCGAGAGACTTGAACAGATCGTCCACTCTGTACTGTGAGAAGTCTGGCGGTGTTAGTGCCAGTTGGAATTTTGACGATGCTGTTGAGAAGAAAAATAAATATTGATTTACAAGTAATTTTGAAAATATACTTGTATTTTAATTTAATGCCCAATTCTTTGCATAGAAAATAGAGGAGTCGAGGTAATGGGCAAATAATACATGTCTTGTAATAAAAATCAAATTCTGTGCGAAATTTCTAATGTTAAGCTTGTTAGAATTTGAAAATATTATTTTTTATTGAATTGGGAGTAATCTAACAAGTGGGTCATATTAAATGGTGATGGAAGACCTATGAACAGCGATAAAACCAGTTTTAAAAGAAACTATTCTATAAAAAAAATAGAAATATTTTTTCCATTAAAACCCAATACTTACTTATCCCATCAAAAACAAATGTGAAATGGAAGTTAAGTTCAGTATTACGAATAAAATATGCATCGTTGGCTACTTTGCCGGCAAAACACTTAAGATCTATGTATATAGATGCCAAATTTCATATGCATAATTCCACAATAGTTTTAGAACAATTTCTTGTTTCTTGGTGCTACTGCAATGATAGGTTCTTTATAAGTAATAAAAAAATCATAAATTTCAACAGTTATTATTAACACAATGAAGTTAATTTACTTAGGATTGCTTCAAGCTGAAGATTTGACTTGCACTAGATCAGGGTTTCTCAAAGTGGGGTTCGCCATTCGACGGCAGGGGGTTCGCGACAAGATTTACGTAGATAATGGTTACTTGATATCTAGCACACATAGTGGCTACACCATACTTATGTGAGAGTAGGTTTTCACACCTGGTCATGATAAAAACAAAATACAGAAATCGACGTGATACCGAATCAGATTAAGGTAAAAATTTCTGAAAATTACTTCTAAAATTGACTCCATTTGCGACAAGAAACAAGCTAACATTAATAAAAAATATATTTCTTTTGACATCAACAATGTTATTATTTTTTGTTTGGGGGTGGGAGGGTGGGGAGGCTTTTAATTAGTTACTTAAGGCCTAAGGGGTTCGCAGTTGGGGTGCAAGGTCGGGATACCTCCAAGTGCGCCCTGCTAGTCCGGATGCTGGCGGGGACGGTGCACCCTGGGCAACGTCGGCCCGTGCCGACGGCCAAATCCCGACACCAGGCGGACGGTCCTGTTGACCGCGCCGCGGTGGGGCCCGCATTTTGGGCCATCCCGGGTCTGTCCCGGGTCCTCGGCGGGCTCGGACAGCAATCTCTTGCTTCCGAGCAGGAAATGGGCGAACCCCATTTCCACCGTCGAACTCGTAACCCGGTCGAAGCTGTGGTCATGTCTCGCAGTTCGGCCGGCGCGAGGGTCTTGGCTTAACTGCCCGGGCCGCGAGGGAGAAAACCTCTATAAAAAGTTACCCCGAATCCCAAGCGGCGGCGCACCGTGAGGGGATGCATGGCTGATGGGAGGTTCAGTCTCTAGTGCGACCCCCGCCAGAGTACCGGCCGACCCTCTGGCGGGTTACGCTAGGCTTACCCAGGTACAGGGGGCACTGCCTGGGTGGACCATCATTTCCCCCATACTCGTGGGAACAAAAATGAATACTCAAAATAATAAAAATAAAAACAAGGGATGCTCAGTGGTAGGAAGCAGGGTGCCTTCCCTGGAAGCGTTAGCTCCAGGAGAGGTAGTCGCTGCATCGTCCGTGGGGACGTCCGCGGAGGGGACCGCGCCAGCCCGGATCGATTCCGAGTCCGGACTGAGCTGCGACTCTTCGCGGGCGAAGAGAAGGAAGATTCAAAGAAGGCGGCAGGCAACGCTCGGTGACAGTGACACCGCAGGCGAGCCTGGCCCCTCCAAGGGGTCAAAAGAACACGCTCCGGTTTCAGCCACAGACGAGGAGGCTGTGGCTGAAGCCAGCAAAAAATACAAGGCGGCTCTTCGAAAGGAGCGTGCCGCCGAAGTGAAGAGGAAAGCCGAAGCGGAGGCGGAGCTGGCCAGGGCCAAGAAGGCCTGCCCTTTCCGTGAGCCAAAGGCTCCGGAAATGCCAGCTTCCACCCGAAGGGAGGCGCTCATCAGGATGGCGGATCGGCTCCGCAACGTGACGAAGACGTCCAGAAATCTGAAGGGTGAACTTCAGAGGGACGTCAACGTCAGCGTTGCGGAGCTGGAGGAGTTGGCGAACGAGCCACCCTCGGCGGAGTTGGCCCGCGCGGAGGCGGTAAATGCCAGCCTCCGCGAAAAGGTGACGGCACTGGAGGTGGAACTCGCCACCCAGTCCAAGCTCCTGGAGGAGCTGACGGCCACTGTTCGGTCGCAGTCGCGACCGACAGTTGCGCCCGTGGCGTCTTCAGGGGATGATCGCCTCGAGCAAGTATTGCGTCAGATCGCAATGCTGAACGCTCGGGTCGAGGCGATGTCGTTGAGATTGCCTCCGGAGCCGATTCTCCGGCCTCCACTGGCCGCAGACCAAGGGAAGGGAGGAGGAGGGGACCGCATAATCCCCGCCCTTCCAGCCAGTACTCAGCCCGCAGCCAAGCGTCCTGGTGCCGTGCCCCCCGCAGCGGTTCCCGACCGCCAATCGCGCCAGCGGAAGCGGGGGAACCGAAAGCGCCTGGCACCGCGTCTACCGACGCCAGCTCCGCGTTCTCTCCCCCCGCCACCCGTGTCCATGGAAACTCCATGGACCGAAGTGGTAAAGCGGGGGAAAAAGAAAAAGAAGAAGTCTGGGGGGCACAACACCACCGCCCCCCCTAAACCCCAGCCGACACAGCCGCCGCGCAAGCCGGTGCCCCAGCTCCGCCTCCCGCAGAGAGCCGCCGTCACTCTGACGGTGCTGCCGGAGGCGTTGGAGCGGGGCACGACGTATGCCCAGGTACTGCGCGAGGTCAAAACTCACGTGGACCTCACTAGCCTGGGCATCGCCGGTATGAAGGCCAGACGAGGAGCCACCGGGGGCTACATCTTCGAGGTGCCCGGGCCGGAGTCGGAGGCAAGGGCCGACTCCCTCATCAGCAAGATGAGGGAGGTACTTGCCGGGTCGGAGGGCGTTCGCGTCAGCCGACCCGTCAAGACTGCGGAGCTGCGCATCTCGGGGCTGGACGAGTCCGTCACCCCCGAGGCAGTCGCAGCGGCCGTCGCTCGGCTCGGCGAGTGCTCGCCCGAAGATATTCGGGTGGGGGAAATCCGGGCCGAGCGCTCCGGTATGGGCGCCGTTTGGCTCCGGTGCCCGGCCAAAGCGGCTGAAAAGCTCACCAGGGCAGGACGCGTCTTGGTGGGCTGGGTGTCGGCTGGGGTCCGGCTTTTAGAGCCTAGGCCCTTGCGGTGCTTCCGGTGCCTCTTTCGGGGGCACGTAAGGATAAAGTGCACCGCGGAGTGTGACCGCACCGGGATCTGCTACCGGTGCGGTCAAGAGGGCCATAAGGCCCGTGATTGCCAAGCGGACCCGCACTGCACAATCTGTGCAGCTGCGGGTAAGCCCGCTGGGCACAGGGTGGGCGCTAAGGCTTGCGTCGCCTCCTCCGTCCCGCACCGCTCTTTACACGGTGCGAGATCTGAGGTTGTGACGCGGCCGAAACCGCCCACCCCGGAGATGATGGAGATCGCCCATAGTTAGTATGGCACATAACTTCCTCCAGGCGAACATCAATCACTGCGCCAGGGCGCAGGATTTGTTTGTTCAGTGCCTGGCGCAGTGGTCGATTCAAGTGGCTGTGGTCTCCGAGCCATACTTTGTTCCTTCCCGGGATGACTGGGCTGGGGACCTAGATGGCTTGGTGGCCGTCATCACTCGGGGCGCCGCCGGATCCCCGCCCTTCGAAAAAGTAGCGAAGGGCTCGGGATGCGTGGCGGTCCTGTTGGGAGGGATTTGGGTCGTAGGAGTGTACTTCTCTCCCAACAGGTCCCTGGCGGAATTCGAGAGCTTTCTGGTCCGCCTGGGGGCCCTGGTGGTGCAAGGCAGTCAGTCCTACCCCGTGCTAGTCGCCGGTGACTTCAACGCCAAGTCCTTGGCTTGGGGCTCGTCGGTGACGGATGCGCGGGGTAGGGCCCTGGAGGAATGGGCGATCTCCATCGGGCTGGTCGTCCTGAATCGGGGGTCGGAGGACACGTGCGTGCGGCATAATGGCGGTTCGGTGGTGGACATAACGTTCGCCACCCCGGCCCTTGCCCGCCGTGTCCGGGGCTGGAAGGTCCTGGTTGACGAGGAGACGCTGTCCGATCATCGTTACATCCGGTACAGCGTCTCTGCTTCCCGGGCCCCTACCCAGCCCGGTGGTGGTCCCGCTACCCGATTCACGGGCGGCCGGCGGTGGGCCGCTAAGCGCCTCGATGCGGAGGCTGCGGAAGAGGCCGCTCTTGTTCAGGCGTGGATCTCCGTACCGGACGGACCGGTGCGGGTCGAGGAGGAGGCGGAATGGTTCGGGGTGGCGATGTCGCGCGTCTGCGACGCGTCGATGCCCCGGGTCACCCGCCTCCCGGTGAAGCGCCAGGTGTACTGGTGGTCGGCGGAGCTTTCGCAGCTGCGCGCGTCTTGCGCGGCTGCGCTACGCCGACTCTCCAGGCACCGTCGTCGTCGGGTCCGCCGACCTGGCGACGACGAACAGGAGCGGCTGCTCTACGGCCTCCACAGAGGGGCGAAGAGAGCGCTGCGGGTGGCCATTGCACGAGCAAAGGCCGCGACTTACGAGGAGTCCCGGAGGTCTCTCGATAGAGATCCGTGGGGGCGTCCATACCGTGTGGCGTTGAGCAAGCTCCGCCCATGGGCGCCCCCGCTGACGGAGAGTCTTCGGGCAGACCTCGTCGAGGACGTCGTCGCGGCTTTGTTCCCGGCCACCGAGGAGTTCACTCCTCCACCGATGGCGCCACGTCCACCGGCGCCATCGTCGTTGGTTTCGGCAAGGGATATCCCGGAGGTGTCGCCTGAAGAGCTGGAGGCGGCAGTGCTTCGGCTGCGGGGCAAGAACTCGGCCCCGGGGCTCGACGGGGTGCCTGGACGTATCTGGGTGCTCGCCGTCGAGTCGCTGGGCACGAGGCTCCGCAGCCTGTTCTCCGCGTGCCTGCAGCAGGGCAGCTTCCCGTCGCGGTGGAAGACGGGCAAGCTTGTCCTGTTGAGGAAAGAGGGGCGACCCGCAGAGTCGCCGTCGGCGTACCGGCCCATCGTGCTGCTCGACGAGGTGTGCAAGCTCTTTGAGCGTATCTTGCACGCGCGCCTCGTCGAGCATCTGGAGAGCACGGGCCCGGACCTGGCAGATTGCCAGTTCGGGTTCCGGAGGGGCCGGTCGACGATACACGCGATTCTGCGAGTCAGGGCACAGGCGGAGGATGCAGTGTCTCGGGGCAAGTGCGTCGTGGCGGTGTCACTCGACATCGCCAACGCATTTAACACCATGCCCTGGGCCTGCATCAATGAGGCACTGCGGTACCACGAGGTTCCGCCCTACCTACGGCGTCTGGTGCAGGCGTACTTGTGTGACAGGTACGTCGTGTATCCGGGCGCCGACGGGTGGCACCGTCGGGCGGTGTCGTGCGGTGTTCCACAGGGCTCGGTTCTCGGGCCGCTCCTGTGGAACATCGGTTACGACTGGGTGCTTCGTGGTGCCAACCTTCGGGGCGTCGCTGTCGTCTGCTATGCGGACGACACGTTGGTGACAGCGACGGCCAGGACCCCACAGCGGGCCGCCCTGCTCGCCGGGTTCGGGACCGAACTCGTGGTGGGCAGGATTCGGCGACTTGGCCTCCAGGTGGCCCTGCACAAGACCGAGGCTCTGTGTTTTCACGGACCTCGGTCTAGGCCACCGCCGGAGGCACACCTGACGGTGGAGGGCGTGCGGATTCCCATCGGCTCCCAGATGAAGTACTTAGGTCTGATTCTGGACAGTCGATGGAAATTCCGTGCGCACTTCGAGATGCTGTCGCCGAAGTTGGTCCGGGCAGCGGGCGCTCTCGGTCGCCTGCTGCCCAACATTAATGGTCCTGGCTTCCCTTGCCGAAGCCTTTATGCTGGAGTCGTGCGGTCCATGGCCCTGTACGGGTGTCCCGTGTGGGCCAATTCCCTCGGCGCTCGCTGTGTCCGCTTGTTGCATCGTCCGCAACGTATGGTGGCGCAGCGAATCGTTAGAGGGTACCGCACGATTTCGCACGAGGCGGCCTGCGTTTTGGCGGGTACTCTGCCCTGGGAGCTGGACGCCAAGTCCCTCTCGTCAGTGTTCTTCTGGCGGGAGGAGGCGTACCGGCGATCCGGACAGAGACCGGCCCCAAGAGAGGTCGAGGCCATGCTGGCCTCCCTCCGCAGCGCCGCCGTGGAGGAGTGGCGTTCCAGGCTGGAGAGTCCAAGTGCTGGCGTGGCGACCGTCGCGGCAGTGCGTCCTGTCCTCCAGCAGTGGATGGACAGGCGCCACGGTGCGCCGACCTTCCGGCTGACGCAGGTGCTCACCGGGCACGGCAGCTTCGGTGCGTACCTGTGTCGCATCGTCGGAGTGGAGGAGACCGCCGTGTGCCACCATTGTGGCAACTGCCGTGAGGACACGGCCCAGCACACGCTTGAGGAGTGCCCAGCCTGGGACGAGGAGCGCAGCGCTCTCGTAGCGGTCGTGGGGAGAGACCTCTCGCTGCCGACCGTGGTCGCCGCCATGGTCGGCAGCCGGAGGTCGTGGAAAGCTATGCTCTCCTTCTGCGAACGTGTCATTTCGCAGAAGGAGAGCGCGGAGCGGGATCGGGAGCAGACCGATCCCGCTCGTCGCAACAGGCGACGTAGGAGGCGCCGGGCGAACATCTAGCCCGGCGCCCAGAGGCCACGCGGGGCCGCCGTCCCTACCTTGGCGGCCCCCGAGGGGTAACAATTGCTTCGGTGTGCCTTTTGGCACCGCGCAGAGGCGGTCCCGGGTCAATCCATAGCTCTGGCTTCAGGGTATTCCGGGGCCGTCTCGTTGAATGCGCTGATGGTGGCCGTCGCGGGGTTTTTAGTCGGTATTACGGCGCATTGATATTTGGTAGGGACCCGGCCCAGCGGCCGCCCGACAACGGGCGGTAACATCCATGCTGGGTCGGAAGGCGCCGGTGAGTCCGACACACCGTCCGTAAATAGGATTTTCCCCGTAGGAAAAAAAAAAAAAAAAAAAAAAGGGGTTCGCAGTTGAGAAACCCTGCACTAGATAATTTGTTCCTCCAACATTCATTACGTCGTGTGCAAGTTAAGTCACTGGGTTTAAGACTGGCACTAAGTTCTGCATGTTCTGTACTTATCCATCCATCCATCCATCAGCCAATGGAAGTACACTGCTGGACATAGGCATCTCCTAATGACTTCCACAGGGACCTGTTGAAAGCAGCTCGCATCCAGCGACGTCCCGCGACCTTAACTAGGTCGTCCGACCATCTTGTCGGAGGACGTCCCACGCTGCGCTTTATGACATACGGCACTGAGACGTGGCCTCTCACTATAGGCCTCATGAGACGGCTCAGAGTCACTCAACGAGCTATGGAGAGGGCTGTACTAATGTTACTTGTATAAAATTGTACCTGTTGATAAAAGTATGTATAGTATGACTCACGGTGCACGGCGGGCGCGTCGATGAGGTCAGTGAAGTGCGCGGTGGCGAGAGGCGCGTGCGCGGTCGGCGCGCGCTCCGAGCACAGCCGCTGCAGGCGCGCGCGCACCACCGCCGACAGCGCCTCCTTGTCGCGCAGCTCCCTGACACAACACTCATCATCATCATCATCATCACCACTACCACCACCACCATCATCATCATCATCACCATCATCATAACCATCATCATCATCATCACCATCATCATAACCATCATCATCATCATCATCGTCAGCCCATATACGTCCCATAGCTGGGCTCGGGCCGAAGCTACAACTGAGGGGGTTTAGGCCGTAGTCCACCACGCTGACCTAGTGCGGGTTGGCGGACTAGACACCTAAGAAATTCCTAAGAGCTTTTAGGTGTGCAGGTTTCATCACGATGTTTTCCTTCACCGTTAAAGTGCGTGATAATTCTTTGTGAATACACACACAACTTCGAAAAGTCAAAGGAGTGTGCCTGGAGTTTGAAGACGCGACCGTCGAGATTCTCGACCGCGTTCCTAAACCTTGAGGCCGTCGCGACATCTTCATTACAACATTAAAATAAGTCCACCGGTTTAGGCGTGAAAGCGCAACTGATCTTCAGTTCATCATCAGCCTATATACCTCCCATGCTGGGCACGGGCCTCCTCTACAACTGAGGGGGTTTAAGCCTTTGATCACCACACTGGCCTAGTGCAGTTACTTTCGTATTTATAATAGTTTTCAGACTAAGTGCTGATACCAAGAATCTTTTGATGAAAAATAATAATAATACCCGATTTAATAATATCAGCCCAGTTATCTCTACATCGCACAGCATACACAGGAATCAAAAGACCACGAAACATTCTACACTAGTTTTACACTTAAAGCTACATTTTCCAAATAAAATAAACTAATAAACAGTACTGTAAAAGCTCATGGGAGCACCACTTACAAGAATCTCTTTAGTATATAATAGGCCTAATGCGGATTGGTGGACTACACACCTAAGAAATTCCTAAGAACTTAGGCCAGCGTGGTAGACTAAAGCTTAACTCTTGTCAGTTGTAGAGGAGGCCCGTACCCAGCAGTGAGACGTATATGGGCTGATGATGATGATATAATGGGCGGTAAGTCTCTAGTTAATAGAGAAGTTGATGAACTGACCTGCACATCCTCTGCAGCCGAAGTGCTTCTTCATAAAGTGAAAGTGCTTCTGCGAGGTGCGCGCGGGACAGCGCCGAGTAATCGTATTCTTCCTCTTTCTCTATGTCTGATTGTGAGCCTGGTTACAAGGTTTCGTGTGTTATTGGGGATTTTGGGAAGTGAGATTAGTCAAATGATATTAATTGCTTATATGAATTAACGAATTTGTAAAATGCAGATGTACAAGAGGAGCCTTTAACGCTTTCAATACCTGCAATATAATTATAACATACATCCACACGGGTCAATCAAATCTAATAAGTGACTAATGGCCGAATACTGAAACGCTACTTAATCTGAGGGCGACTTATATTTATGTGGCTGTTATAATTTAAGCGGTACCTATATATGTACTTAAAAAAATGTCATCATGTAAAAGAACTTATTGTGGTAATGTTGCTATTTATGGAAATTTAAGTGGGCATTAGTTAATCACAGTCGAAAACCGATAAATGACGTTTCAGTATAGGTACCGCTAAAATTATAACAGCTACTCAAATATAAGTTGCCCTCAGATTAAGTAGCGTATCAGTATTGGTCCATTAGTTAGGTTAGGATTAAAAACAAAAAAATGTCAAGTCTGTAATGAACAAAGCGATACTACGAGAAAATGAACAACGTATGATATAGTCCATTTCGTCCATACAAATTTAACCCTTAATCGGACACAGGGAACTATTTTCCCACCCTTTCGATCTAGCTTAATTCTCGAATATTTTTGAAATGACAACATTTTAGGTTTAATTTTTACACAAATATAATCCTAAATAATTCTGTAATCATCATCATTAAGCTAGATTGAGAGGATGGGAATGTGGAGAGGAGAGGATGTGTCCGATTAAGGGTTAAATTGATTTCTACAAGAGGTTTTGCACGTAAAGACTGAGTAGAGAAGCAGTATGCGGCGTGGTTACCGTGCGGCGCGTGGTTGTAGAGCGCGGCGAGTCTGTCGGCGGCGTGCGCGGGCCGCGCCGGCGCACTCAGCGCCCACCACGAGTACTCGTGCGACAGCGCTGCACACACACACACACACATACATAGTTCATCCAATGTGCCCGTCCTGCCCAGGAGTAAGTGAAGATGCAGAGCACGTGTTCTTTACGTGTCCCCGTTTCGACCTAGGCAGCACATGGGCAGAGGCCCTTACGAAGAAAATTCAGCCAGAGTCTTTGGTAGAAGCTATGCTTTCATCGGAGGCAGCATGGCAGGCGACAAGCGCTTTTGCGACGGAAGTTCTTCAGGAACTCCGTCGGTTGGAAAGAAAGCGGTCGGAAAACAACATCAGTGACATTAGCACGACGGAAGAGCAGTAGCTAGACCCTCCCTCCACGAAGTAATGCCTAGCGGCGGTTCCCTGGAGGAAGAGGAGGTCGATGCCAGAGGAGGTTTTTAGTCGGTATGGGTTTGAGTCCGACATACCCAGGTTACACCCTGATGATACGTAAGAGTATTTTTGTCCAAACCTCTGAGGAAAAAAACCCCACACTAACATACAGTTGTGTCGTGGCTATCAGAAAATACGAGAGACTTTTTCGGTCTCACAAACACTCAGACCCGAAACAAATATTTGTGGATCACAAACATTTGTCTCGGTGCGGGGATCGAACCCACGGCCTCTCGTTTCGCAAGCTGGTGCCTAGCCAACTGCGCCACGGGGCTGTCAAAGAAATAACTATTTAAAATTACTAACGGAGATGGTAAAACAATATTTGTGTTTGTAGCAAATTGTGACATTGACAAACCTCTGTAGAATTCAGTCTTGACGTGGACTAGCGACACCCACGAATATGGCACGTAACTGAACACACCTTCTGTCTGCATCTGTAATCCAAATAAACATACAGGTTGTATTCAGACCGTGATCGGAAACTAAGGCAGGTAATAGCTACGGTGATTACAAGCCCATTGGCGTTAACAAAAAATCCCGACAAAAAATAAAAAATTAGACGTTTTCCTAACAATCATAGATATTAAATGGATGTGTTTGTAAGGAAAACGCATTTTTTTAAATTTTTGTCAGGATTTTTTTTAACGCCATTGGGTTTGTAATCTTTGCAGCTATTATCTGCCTTAGTTTCTGATCACGGTCTGAATACAGGATGTATATTAAAATCGTCTAAAATAAGAGATACTTTTTGGTCAACTAAATGTTGATACCGGACTAAATCTTCGACATAACGTCTATTATACGACTATCACAAGCGAACCGCGCGCCTTGCATAGTTGCAAAAACTATACTTCATTATGACCTGGACTAAGTCCGGTACGCATTTTCACACGAATTTTTGTACTAAGTGAACTTCGTGATGGCCTCGAGGTTTAGGCGCGTGGTCGAGAATCTCGGCGGCCGCGGGTTCAAACCCCAGGTCACACTTTTCGAAGTAATGTATGTATTCGTAATGAATTATCACGTACTTTACCGGTGAAGGAAAACATCGTGAGCAAACCTGCACACCTAAAAAACGTTCTTAGGATTTTTGTGGGTGTGAAGTCCGCCAACCCGCACTAGGCCAGCGTGGTGGACTAAGGCCTAAACCCTCTCAGTTGTAGAGGAGGTACGTCCGGAGGAATGTTGGCGGATTCTCGACCGCGCGCCTAATCCTCGAGGCCATCACTACTATAATCATCTATGTATGATAAACATATAGAGTTGCGTACCTTCTCGTGCAGCTGTCCGTATGTGTTGGCGAGGTGCGCGCACTCCTGCGCCAGGTCGAGGCACAGCTCGAAGTCGGTGCGCAGGTCGGCGCTCGCCTCGCGCGCCTGCACCTGCAGCTTCTCCACCAGGCACTCGCGCGCCTGCGCCTGGGGGGGGGGGGGGGGGGTACACACTTAGTACTTCCTGTGTGGCGCTGCTCGCCTGGTACCGGGACAACTATTCGCTATCTTATACTAGTAAGCTTTGTCGGATGCAGCTTCGTTAATAGAACGTTCCACTTGGTGCTGGGCGCCTGGTACTTGGGACACTATTGGCTGTCTTGTTATGGTAGATTTTTTTTTTCAATGCAGCTTCCCTACTAGAAGGTACTCGCGCCCTTGCGTTTGAACAACATAATGTTGGTATATTAGTAACTCCTGCACGATGCTGGTCGCCTGGTACCAGGAGCACTATTGGCTATCTTTAGTAGTAAACTAATTGGTCCAATGCAGTTTCCCTACAAGGTACTCGCGCGCCTGCGTTTGAACAAATTAATGTTGGTAATAGTAACTCCTGCACTATGCTGGTCGCCTAGTACCGGGAGTCTTTAGTAGTAAACTTGGTCCAATACAGCTTCCCTACTAGATGCTAGCGCGCCTGCACTTGAACACAACAAACGTAGTAGCTCCTGTACGGTGCTAGTCGCCTGGTACCTGGGATATAACGGCTGTATTGTACTAGTAAGTAATCGAAATTGTCGAATACAGGCAGGCACTCACGCAATGCACGCACAACTTTAGTAAATAGAGCCTCCTATACGATGCTGATTTCCTGGTACCTGGAAAACTATAAGTAAACTTTTTCCAATGCAGCTTTCATACCAGAACTTCCGCGCCTGAACTTAAACACACAACGTTAAACTTCCTACACGGTGCTGGTTGCCTGGTACCTGAGATACTAATACCCATCTGGTACTAGTAGGTAAGTAAATTTTGTCCAATGAAGCTTCTCTACCAGACGACACTCGTCGTGCCTGCGTCTTACACACAGCATTAAATCTCCTACACCATGCTGATTGTCTGTTGCCTGGAATGTTAAAGACTATTTACTATAGTCTAGTCCAATGCAATAAACAGACACTAGATAGAGCGCCTGCGCCTGCACCTACAACAAACCTCCTACTAGGCGCTTGTCGCCTGGTACTTGTGTTGGCTATCATCTTTTAAATAAGTAACAACTTGTTAGCACTTCCTGCATGGCCCTGATTGCCTGGTACATAGGATAGTGACAGCTGTCTTGTACTAGTTGTAAATTAACTTAAATCGTAAATGATGATAATTCGATAGACTTTTTTTTGAGATAATTATATGAATGGACCTACAACAACAACAATTAGCACAACCCACGTTTTGCAAATTGTGTTCCAAGCCCACGTAATAAAGGGCGACCCTTTTGCAGTTTTTGGGGCACATTTCCAGACCCCGTTCTGCTTCTGAGCGTTTCCTAATAGAAAAACGCAACACTAACCGACCCGGGAATTGAACCCGGAAGATCGCACAGCACGTATTTGTGATGAGAAATGCAATTTGCCCTATATAAAAGGACCTTTTGCTAGTCATATGCAAAATTGTGAGTGTGCTGGTACTAACAGTCATGAGGGCTCCGAGAACGAGCAGCGTGGTGGCGGCGAGGTCGACTGAGGGCGCGTTGGTGAAGTTCTCGTGGATGTAGCGCAGGGCGCCCGCCGCGCGCAGCAGGGCGTCCACCGCGCCGTCCAGACCCGCGCAGCTCTTGCGGTCCTGAAAAATAAACACGAGTTTCCAACATCTAAGTAATATTAACCATAAATCAAAAGAAACACTATAAACATGATGATGACAGCCCCGTGGCGCAGTTGGCTAGATACCAGCTTGCGAAACGAGAGGCCGCGGGCTGGATCCCCGCACAGAGACAAATGTTTGTGTGAACCACAAGTATTTGTTTCGGGTCTGGGTGTTGGTGAGACCGAAAAGTCTCTCGTAGTTTCTGATACCCACGACACAAGACTTGCATCTCAATGTGGGGTCAGAACTATGTATGTGACTGTTGGGTGTATTTATAAAACATACAATAACATCATCATCATCACCAGCCCATATACGTCCCACTGCTGGGCAAGGGCCTCCTCTACAACTGAGAGGGTTTAGGCCTTAGTCCACCACGCTGGCCTAGTGCGGGTTGACGGACTACACATCTAAGAAATTCCTAAGAACTTTTTGGTGTGCAGGTTTTATCACGATGTTTTCCTTCACCGTTAAAGCAAGTGATAATTCATTGTAAATACACACATAACTTCGAAAAGTCAGAGGTGTGTGCCTGGGGTTTGAACTTGCGACCGCCGAAATTCTCGACCGCGCACCTAAACCTCGAGGCCATCACTGCTTACATCACATACAATAACGCCTGAATACATATAAAATAAATAAATTTGTATTGTATTGTTTTACCCACGATTCTCCAGTGTTTGTGACTACGAAGACCCAAGTCTGCTACTGGGAATTACCGAATGAAAAAAACACTCCAGTGTTTTTGTGGACACAGACCCAGGAATTTTATAAGAGACATTGCGATAACACTTGCCACGGAACTACGAAGCATTGGTATCCATACTTCTTATATTTATATAAAAATGAATGTTTGTCTGTATGCCATCGAACTCCTCTTAAACGGCTGGACCGATTGGGATGAAAATTTGTGTGTGTATTCGAGGGGATTAGAGAATAGTCCAGATTCACAATTGGACTTGATAGATGGCGCCGTTGTCGGTACGTCAAACGGCTGGACCGATTGGGATGAAATTTTCTATGTATATTCCAATGGGACCCTGGATGATTTCGAAACACAATTGGACCCGGTAGGCAGCGCTGTTGTCGGCATATCGCTTAATGCTTTTCCGGGCAGGACGACGTCTTCCGGGACCACTTGTATATTATAAATGCGAAAGTAACAGCCTATCTGCATGTTGCGCTTTCAAGCCTAAACCGCTGAAAGATCTGAATGAGTTTTCGATGTGGGGGTAGATAGGAGCTAGAGAAAGAATATGGTAGTTACCTGTTTAGCACCAATCTGCGTGTATATGCCAGCTATGTTGAACAAGACACAAGCTTTCTCGAAAGCTACTGTTCGCTGGCACGACGGGACTCCTGACAACAAATATGCATTTTTTAAATAAAATCTTAGCCACGCAATTTTTATATAGTTTTATTTTCCTTTTCTTAGGTCTTGGCTACATCGTGATTTCATAAAAGTGTGTTATTTCTATCTAATCTAATCATCATCATCATCAGCCGAAAGTCATCCACTGCAGGACATAGGCCTCACCCAAAGGCTTTTAAAGCGCTATGTCAGAAACGGCCTGCATCCAGCGGCTGCTTGCGATTTGGATGTCCAACGCTGCGCTTTTTTTTGAAAACTAATCAAAATATCTAAATCCTGAAGACAATTAGAGAAACAGGGAAAAACAATATTATTAATTGAGTCAATAATAAATGATTTTATATTAATATTCTATCTTTGATTTACAATTTGAATTTTTCAATGGTGTAGGTATACAAGTAAATCGGGGTTATTTTGATGAGAGGCTGGCCTTGTGACGAGATAAATCTGGCAGAGCGAAGTAGTAGAGCTAAACGCACCTGTTAGCGAGTCGAACCACTCGAAGTAGACGCCGAGCGAGCGGTCTGGCGGGAAGAACCGGCGCTCGATGTAGTACAGCTGGTTGTAATACTTGAAGAGCAGCGTCACGCCCGCCAACGAACGCACCGGCGTGCGCATCGCCTGCAAACGTATTAAATTACTTTGCCTATTCTTCATCATGGTCAACAGCTTATATACGTCCCACTGCTGGACTCGGGCCTCCTCTACAACAGAGAGGGTTTAGGTCTTACTTAGTCCACCATGCTGGCCTAGTGCGGGTTGGCGGGCTACACTCCTAATTAATTCCTAAAAAACTTTTAGGTATGCAGGTTTCCTCACGATGTTTTCCTTCACAATTATGAGTGACAATGTCAATATAAACGTAATTTTGAAAAGTCAGCGTTGTGTGCTTGGGTTTTGGACCCGCGACCGCAAAGATTTTGACACGTTCGCGCTTCTAAACATCACCAGGCCGTCACGACTTAAATGATCGAATAAAACAAATTACTTCGAATACATATAGACATACAATAGACATACAACAGGTGATACCATTATTTGACAGAATAAAAATAACATACATACATAAACTCACGCCTGTATTCCCCGAAGGGTTAGGCAGAGGTGCATTTCTGCACCCACATTTCGCCATGTATGTATCAGTCCCACGTAATAGGGGGCGAGCCTATTGCCGATTTTCGGGCACAAAAAAAAAAAAAAAAAAAAGAAAGAAAAAAAAAAAAAAAAAAAAAAAAAAGTTTAATAAATTAAATTATTATTTAGCAACAAGATAAGAAAAAGAAATAAAAGAAATGGAAGTCTCTTCACTTAATCGTGTCAATAAACAAAAGACGTTTAAGTGGGGATGGCTATAGAATTGGAAAAGTCTGTTACCTGTCTCATATCCATGAAGTCTGAGATGGCGTCTTCATACGCGGCCGCGTCTTCGCTGTAGTGCTCCAGGATGAAGTCCTTGAAGGGCTCGCGGAAGTCCACCTCCTTGGTCTCCTTCAGCCCGAGCGGCACCATCGGCATCAGGCATTCTTTGCTAGAATTCATTATGTACATGAAATTACCTATCGATTTTAGTGACAATGTCGCAATTTTAGCTAACCCGCACTAGGCCAGCGTCGTGGACTAAGGCCTAAACCCTCTCAATGGTAGAGGAGGCACGTGCCCAGCAGTGGGATGTATGGGCTGATGATGATGATGAATTTTATAAAAAAATAATTTGTGGTGCGATAGACGGTTAGGGAAATGAAAAATAAAACTGAATTTTTATGTTACAATTAATAAAAAAAAAAAGAGCAGACCATACAAGTCCGCCTAAGGGCCCCCTCTAAAACAGACGGTTTTGGGGCTTAGTTCACCACCCTGGCCTAGTGCGGGTTGGCGGATTACACACCTAAGAAATTCCTAAGAACTTTTAGGTTGTTTTAATAATAAATTAATATTAAAGCGGTATACATAGTGGTTTATAATAATGTAATCAAATGTTGTACTTAAATGAAATAAAACTGATACTTCATAAAGGTGCCAGAGCAACGGCAAAAGATTCGACCCTTATTGCGTGGGACAGAGACACTATTGGCGAAATGAAAGTGCTGATCTCTCTCTGTCTATCCTTTTGGGGAATTCAGGCGTGAGTGGGTATGAAATATGTTTTGTAAACTGCTTCGAAACAGACACTTTGGAGTTTTTAGCCCATTCTTTTCGGATGAAATTTGCTTCCAAGAAATAAGAATTAATATTGAACGTAATAATTAGGTAAATTGTAATAAATGATCACGTAATTTTTCTGCACGCTATGTCAATATCATAATTTTTTTACGTCTAACCATTTTGATTGAAGAATTTTACTTTGGCTATGACCGTTGTAGAGCTGTACGTTTCCCTCGCATAACTTCGCAGAATGTAGTTTACCGCGTATACCAACATCACAATATACGGCCACAAAATGGCGGGCACGGAGCGCGGGAAAATTGCAACAATGGCGGAAATTAGACTGCTTTTTATACGTTCTTTCTTAATTTTAATTGACTACACATGAATGGTATCATTAAATGCGTTTTTTATCTGGCAATTTAATACGAGAGTTCATTAACAAAAAAAGTTTGCTTTCCAAATTTAATGTAAGAAGTGTCACCATTTTCTATGGATAATAAAGAACAACAAAATAAAAGAGAGTTGTTTGCTATTTTCAATGGGTAATTAAAAAAAACGTCAGAAAAAAGTCTTAAGATTTTATTATTTGTGGGTAAATTCGAAAATAATGACTGACAGGAATAATTTTGGTTGTGGGTGAAAAAATTAATCGTGCACAGTGCACACATGCAGCCTATTACACTATAATGCATTATAGAGTCGACAAACAGTAGGAAAACAAAATAACAGTGGTATCCGGAAGAATGTATTAAAAGACTTCTCAGTATTTTAAACTACCAAAAAAATTTTTTTTTATTATAATCTGGTTAAAAACATATTCACCACAAGAAATAGTCGTACGACTTCTGTAGAACTTAACTTTAAAACAAATGACTGCACTACAAATACAAAGTAAGGGTAGATTTTTATTATCATTATTTAGTCTAAAATCTTATGAATTTTGATGCTAAAACTTTCGATTTATCAATTAATTACTACGTAGTCCCAACAAATACCAATAGATGGCGGTATTTTTAATTACCCTAGAATGTCTCTTCAATGTCAGCAGTTGCCTATTCTGACTCTTGAGATCAATTGTCTGTGCTACTTTATAATGCTCCCCGTTGAGTGTATACAGGTTCGGTTCCCAGTCGGGTAAAGGTTTATTGGGTTTTTATATTTTCTATAAAAACATTTTAGTAGCAGCATGGAGTCTAATAATATGCCCTAAATCGGCGATTTGTGCGCCCCCGATTAGACAGCTCTGCTTATCCTTTGTAGTACATAGGCGTTGAGTGTGTGAGTGTGAGCGTGTGTAACTTTTTGTTCCTTGACAAGCAAGCCGCCCTCATTATACCCCATTTAAATTTTTTGTCCGTTTATGGCGTGTTTGCCGACCGTTCGACGTAATTACGGCGATTATGTAAATGTTATTGGCGCGCATCGCGTTTTATTTCTGCCGCTCTTGCACGGGTAATAGCGTAATGTTAAAACATACCACTTGGTACGTACTAGGAATAATGAAATAAATAACAAAATCGTCTATGTTTGTAGCTCCTGTTTATGCGTAGTCCTGTAGCTTGAAGAAGGCTAAGAGTGTTTAGGTCTTTGTCCATTCGGCTCGCTACGTGTATGTTTGAGGGCATCTTACAATATATAAGAAATGCAATTGGGAAATATTCAGGAAAGCAAGTTTTCTTTTGATGTTTTTCTTCATCGTTATAATGTTCTATAATCTTTTTTAAAATACATTTAACTTCAAGTAGTAAATAACTTCTATACGAATATTTTTTGGATATTAAGTTAATTTTTTTTATACACTTTATGCTACCCTCTTTTATTTTCCATTCAAAACTTGTCTGTAAGAAATTGCCTAGAGCGATAAGACCACCGCTTATACTTTTTATTTAGTTTAGTTTCTCTATTTATTTTGTACAAGAAAGAGTAAGATATTTAAATTAATTTTATTTTCTTTGCTAGAGAGAATTACATCCGTGGAAATTTATTTTTACTTTTATCCATTACTTCAGCACGTCAACAGTGTAAATACAAACGTGTAATTTACGTTACAAAAGTAAAAAGTTCTAGTGTTTCCATTTATATTAGACATGTTATTATGTGGGACAGAATTATATAGCTATTATTTAAATTAAACTAGCATATACGGCAAACAACATTAAGCTATGATCATAATTACATACATACATAACCTCACGCCTGTATTCCCCGGGTAGGCAGAGGTGCATTACTGCACCCACATTTCGCCAGGTATGTATCGGTCCCACGTAATAGGGGGCGAGCCTATTGCTGTTTTTCAGGCAGATTCCCGGACTCCGTGCTGCTACTGAGAATTTCCTAATGGAAAAACCCAATAACACCCTGCCCGACCCAGAAATCCAACCCAGGACCCCTAGATCGCACGGCACATACTTCTGCCGCGAGACCACGAGGCAGTCACGCTATGATCATTTAGGGGGAAATAGTTAGCACAAAAGAAAGAGCATTTGGAAGTCATTGTATACGGAAAATCATGTTTAATTTATTATAGGAGGGGTAGGAAATAAAAGAATTGTGTACAGAGGACAAAAACATTGTACTCAGGCGGAGCTGGCACGGACCGCTAATGTAATGCAACAATAACAGTATGTTACGCTTTCACACTTAAACCACTGTTCCTATTTTAATGATTTTTGGTATGGACATAGTTGGGACCCCGGAGAAGGACTTAGGCTACTTGTTTATTGAATTCCGCCAGTGGAATGTGTTCTGTCGCTTGAAAATGAGTTTAGAACGATTAAAAGATATTAACTGCCAGGAATCTGGAAATATGCCCGAAAACTGCAGTAGGCTGGCTCCCTATTACGTGGGCCTAAAACACAATGAGGGCTACCGTTTTTGCTCACCAGTTGGCGCCACCGGTGAGTGAGGTGTGCATTATCGCTGTCAAAATTTGTCATTACGCGCGAAAACAAAGATGAATTTGAAATGTATATAAAATGTATTCTTATATTTAATACAACAGTCTGAGATTGTATTAATGATCTGCTCTAATTGAAAATAATTTAATCTTTTTTGCAATGTTGTTAACTATCTCTAGATTGGAAAATCGCAACACTAGTATCTCGCCCGTTATTCTCTAGTGATGCTTTCCGAACAGGGTGGTAAACAAAATTTTGAAATGATAATCTAAGTGATGTATTTTATTGATTCAATAAATATTATTTCATTTCATTTCAATGTCATTGAATACTTTTTACCATCATTGGCAGAATTTGGTTACAGAGAGGCACCTCAATATTTTAGGGATATAGGCGTGAGTCAATAGTTTCTGCCTACCGTGGGCGATGCTGACGATCGCGAGTTCAAACCCCCGGCACCTTTGACTTTTTTAGTTATGTTTGTATTCACGTAGAATTATCACGTACTTTAACGGTGAAGGAAAACATCGTGATGAAACCTGCACACCTAAAAGTTTTGAGGAAATTCTTATGTGTGTTGTCCGCCAATCTGCACTAGGCCAGCGTGGTGGACTAAGGCCTAAACCCTCTAGTTGTAGATGATGATAGGAGATGTAGGCGAGTTTGTATAATAATTTATATTGTGTTGTATTTTACTTTCGCCAGCAAGCTATAATTACGTTGAACATGTAATCCGATATAAATAATATGGAGTGTAGAAGGTGAAAGTGCCTTGTGTGTTTAAACTACTCGTTAGACATGCATTGGGAATGGTTTATTGATATCTATAAAAGTGCATATGCGTCCCACTGCTGGGCATGTTGACCTAACTAATTTGTGGACTCGTACGTTAAAAAATACAGTTTTGTGATTATTGCGTGACGATCTAAAAGACAAGGTGTGATCTGTTGAGACACTACCTAGGCTGTCGCGTGTTCAAAGTCTATCATCGAGCGTGGTGGACTAAGGCCTAAACCCACTCAGTTGTAGAGGAGGCCCGTGCCCAGCAGTGGGACGTATATGGGCTGATGATGATGGCTCAGAGTTTAAGCTATGATAGACCTACAGTAGGTTTACTTTGGCTTATTTAGTTTAGTTTAATTGTTGTAGCAATAAATGAATAAAGCGAAGCTTTGGGCCTTGGCTACCCTATATAGAACTGACCTTTAGATGCAGGCGGATCTAATAAATTTTCGTTGAAAATTAACCAAAACCGGTCGTAAATGTTTATTAAAACACTCAAACCAAGCCTGATTTTATAATTGTAATTTTATGTATATCTACATTTTAAAATTAGATGAATAATATGTAGACGTAGTTTGAAATCTAGAATAAAATGCAAATATTAAATCAGTGATCTAGAAATGTGAGTATTCAAGGTTACAGCATCTTAATCATGATACAATTATACTATTACGTATAAAAAAGCTGAAGTTTTTTTGTTTGTTTGAACGCGCTAATCTCAGGAACGACTGGTCCGATTTGAAAAATTCTTTCAGTGTTAGATAGCCCATTTGTCGACGAAGGTTATATGCTATTACGCTAAGACCAATAGAAGTGGAGCAGCATTGTAAAAAATGGAATTGAAAAATTTCGCAAACGGAGTTGCAGGAAAAAGGTTTTTTATATAAATTAAATAATTTACATACATACATAAACTCACGCCTGTATTCCCCGAAGGGGTAGGCAGAGGTGCATTACTGCACCCACATTTCGCCAGGTATGTATCAGTCCCACGTAATAGGGGGCGAGCCTATTGCCGTTTTTCGGGCACAATAATTTAAGGTAGAGAAGACCCGTACCCATCCGTGGGACGTATATGGGCCGATGATAATGACATTTTAATTTAAAATGTCTTGTGTCTATATTTTAATTTAATAAATAACGTTATGACTAATGATGTTTCGAATGAAAGTGAAAAGGAAAATTATTATAATTTATTAAAATCTGATGTTATGACACACATTAAAAGACGCATGTTGAAACAGTGTAAACAGAACTGGAAATATGACACTCAATGTTATGAAATTAATGTCGTTAACTTGAAATCTAACACGAAACCTTTCTCCTTATCAATAGATCTATTCATTAAGGCTTAAATTGTTAATTTAATAGTCAGTATTGGCTAAAATAGATTCTGTTTTGTTCTATTAAAGTCACTAATAAAATATATAGGTACAACATTATTTGAAATACTAAATTTTCCGGTCTAAAACGTATATATTTATATTATTTATGTCCATACCAAAAATCATTCAAATTGGTCGAGTAGTTTTTAGGTTAAATTGCAATAAACAAACAAAAAATAATTTTCTTCTTATTATATTAGTATAATACTTCACAGACAGTCTCGGTGGTGGTTAGACACTTGTGAAACAGGATGTTGATGGTTCGATCCCGACGTGACAAATGTTTTTGGGATCTACGAATATTTGTCAGGGATCTCTGGGTATTTGAATGAATTTTAGAAGTTATCTGCCTACCTTCTGAACACAAGAGTTCTCCATGAAACGGTATGTGTAGTCCACCAATCCGCAGTAGGCCAGCGGTGGTGGACTAAGGCCTAACCCTTCTCAATCGTAGAGGAGGCCCGTACCCAGCATCAGTAATATATTTACTTATAGATCAAGTGCCCAGCAGTAGTATATGTACAGATCTGCCTACCTGTCGTTCTGGTACAGTTCCACCGAGGAGTTGAGCTCTGCCAATTGCTCCTTCAGAAGCTGCAGGTTGGAGTTGACGAAGCTCAGCTCCAGAGCCACGGTCTCCCTCAGCTTCCTGTTTGTTGTGGCCTGGAAACGAATTTTAGATTAGGGTATTGCCAAAAGTGTTGGCTGATCATAAACTTAGCTAAGAAAGAGGTAGAGAATTGTCAGAAGTGGGAATGACGAACAATCTGAGTCATACGAATGTGTTTTTTATTTTAAATAATTTTTTTTTTCTACAATGTATGTCCTCATATCACTGTTGTAATTTACTTTATGGTAGCTAGTCCCTTCTGTACAGTGTGATGTAAGATATAACTGGTATGCAAGGGCATTAAATAGGTTATAATATGGAATAAGAATTTTTAAATCCGACTTATAGTTTTGCAGATCTTAGCTTCAAACCAACTAACAAACTCTTATTTATTTTATTAAAGACTTTATAGTGCACATAAGATAAAAACAGTACCTACAGCAGAATAAGTACAAAAGGCGGTGCTATCGCACAAGGCGATCTCTTACAGACAACCAAGGATTGAGATGTAGAAAGAGAAATGAAAGGTAGCCGTAAGTGTACTCCTCAGCTTTATAAAAATAATTATTCCAAAAGTATCATATACAGAATTTCAACATTAAGTTCTTTAACTTACTGTTATAAATGAAAAATTGCCTTTATTTACAGCCCCGTGGCGCAGTTGGCTAGCCAGGTGTCTAGACACCAGCTTGCGAAACGAAAGGCCGCGGGTTCGATCCCCGCACCTAAGACAAATGTTTGTGTGATCCACAAATATTTGTTTCGGGTCTGGGTGTATGTGAGACCGAAAAGTCTCTCGTAGTTTCTGATACCCACGACACAAGACTTGTATCTTAGTGTGGGATCAAAACTATGTATGTGACTGTTGGGTGTATTTATTTACTATTTATTTATTTTGTCAACATTATTTAGTAACCACAGACATATTTCCAATGGGAATCCCATTCGTCAATGTTAACGACATTCGAAAACACGAGGAAATGCAGTTTTTTGACCCAAGATTCGAACTCCTTGACAATGGGTCATAAGAATCCTTTGAGGTCGTCGACCGCGCATTGTTTGGACCGGCGGGTGCCCGCGTACCGTGACACCCTTCCCGGGGTCCGTGACCTCTGACCTTGCCGTGGGAAGCGGCTTTAAGATGTTTTTGTTTACTTATACTTGACTTAACTTCCACTCGGGGTCTCGCCAAAGTAAAATTCTAATGACAAAGTTAAAACTTTACAATATTACTTTTACTTTCCATAATGTTTGAAACTGTCGTAACATTTCGTGTGATTATTTGTCTCAATGTCATATATTTTTATCGTTAGCAGTTTCGTTTGTAGTAAATTACTTTGTACGGGTATACTTATGTATAGAGCTTAAGTATTTGTTATAGCAACTTTTGAGATAAGATATCGTGGAAGGATAACGTAAGAAATATCGGCAATAAAATTAGAAACATAGGAAGGGGTAGGCAGAGGTGCATTTCTGCACCCACATTTTGCCAGGTATGTATCAGACCCACGTAATAGGGGGCGAGTCTATTGCCGTTTTTCGGGCACATTTCCAGACTCCGTGCTGTTACCGAGAATTTCCTAATAGAAAAACCCAATAACACTTTGCCCGACCCGGGAATCGAACCCAGGACCTCTAGATCGCACGGCACATACTTGTACCGTGAGACCACGAGGCAGTCAAAATTAGAAACAGAAAAAACATATTGAAGTAGTAAGTAGAAGTGTATATGTAAACCCACAAATTTACCAGCAGTTTTCAAGAGGCCGACCCTATTGCAGTGTTAGGACAGACTTCTTGCAGCTACTGAGTATCTCCTAAAGAAAAAACCCAATAACACTGCCCAACTCGAGGGTTTAACCCGGGACCTCCAGATCGGACGCGACACACTTTTGCCGCGTAATCACGACGCAGTTAATGTAAATAAATAAATAGCAAACAGCGTACATAGCTCTGACCACACAATAAGATCAAGTCTTATCTCGTGGGTATGAGAAACAACGAGAGTCTTTTCGGTTTCACAAACACTCAGACCTGAAACTAATGGTTGTGGATCTCACAAACATATATCCTATATTAACCCATTCCTCCCCACTGTCCTATTTTGAATACACTATGATCAACATTCTTTTTTAGTTGTTAGGGCTCTTATTTTTATTGTTTCTGATGAAATTCGTAATTTTACACTATTTTACAAGCAGTGATGGCCTCGAGGTTTAGGCGCGCGGTCGAGAATTTCGGCGGTCGCAGGTTCAAACTCCAGGCACACACCTCTGACTTGTCGAAGTTATGTGTGTATTCATAATGAATTATCACTTGCTATTACGGTGAAGGAAAAAATCGTGATAAAACCTGTTCTTAGGAATTTCTAAGGTGTGTAGTCCGCCAACCCGCACTAGGCCAGCGTGGTGAACTAAGGCCTAAACCCTCTCAGTTGTAGAGGAGGCCCGTGCCCAGCAGTGGAACGTATTTTGGCAGATGATGATGATACACTATTTTTCTAATATATTTTTTTCGCTGTAAAAAACGTTAAGGTGATTTTAATGTATTTCTTTTCAAATTGATTATTTTTTAGTCGAAAAAATAATCTTCTTTAGTCAAAGAAGAGCATTATGATCCGATTTCATATATCGCGAAAAACAATTCAAATTTTTTTCTTAATGTACTAAGACCTTAATTTATACAATTCATCAAAAACTTCCAAAGTTTTCGATGCTTGGGAAGTAATGGGTTAAGTAAATTTTTATTATTAAATGGGAGAGGCCTAGCCATTGTGTAAGAATGCGATGTGTAATATTATTAACGCGTAACTAAACCAACAGTAAGGCGGAACAATTGATGCTACACAAAAATAGTAACCGCACATCGCACTTCTTGATAGGATAATCTTACTCTTGGCTTATTGGTTAATTTGTCTACAGAAAATTGGAAATACAGTAGGAGCATGCGTTTAAAACTATGATCAATATGGCATACTTTTTTAAGTGACAAATCAAGCATGACGAGACTATCGTTCGTTTAAATGATAAAAGCAACAAAAATATGTTATGTCGTGCGGTTAAAGACTTTAATTACATAAATATTCATTAATAAATTAAATTAGACTGTCTAAATAATTAAACAATTTCGCGATCGTAACTATTCTATTTCAATATCTCTGCGACGAAAACCATACAATATATACAGGTTTCACTGTTGAGCACGGGTCTCCTCTACAACTGAGAACTGAATTTTATTGTTTGCATAATAAAATATACTTAAACATTAGTGATACTTTAAATTTTCAGAAGTAGTTCGGAGTCTGGAAATGTGCCTGAAAAACGGCAAAAGACTCGCCCCCTATTACGTGGGACTCAGTGGCGGTACTTCCATAGAAGCCCAGAAGCGTTACAGGTTAATTTAGTAATGTCTCGTTTATAATTGTTTATTGTGGGGTAAGTCATTCCCATTTATATGTCAAATTGCTTCTTTTAAATATGATTTAAAACTTAAAGATTATTACTCGGAATTTTGTAATGCAAACTAGGCTTTTGGGCTTGTATGGAAGTACCGCCACTGGTGGGAACCGGCGAAATATTGGTGCAGAAATTTACCTCGGCTTACGACAAAGAATTAAGAGAGATTGTACGGTTTGGTGTGTTTGTCGAATTGTACCGTAATACGCCACCTAAATCATATTGCGCGACTATTCAATATTGTAACTTCGCCAAGCTAAGATAAATAAGTCCTAAAGCTGAATTTAGTGTTGTCACCCTGGTATTACCACACGTTACATACTGCGTATAACTTATTGACACTTTCTCCGCGAACGATCGCACATTGCGACAACACTACATTGTTTATATTCTTACTTCTTCCTCATTTATCGTGTACATATATAATAATACATAATTTCTCATGATAATATTCGTTAAAAGGTAGACGGGGTATCAGTAAATAAATGTCGTGGACATAGATGGGACTTTTGTAAATATCATAGGATAAACAGGAGTTTATCCCAGAAAAATGTAGTATTCCCGTGGAGTGAGCATGGATTTAAAAATTCCTTCAGTTAGCAGCCTCATCGCAAGTTTATGATAGGAACCATTTTAAAAAGGGTCCCTAACCTACACCGGCATACCGACTGAAACCCCCCGGTGGCCTTCTCCGCGCCAAGTGGGGCGACCACGGTGCGTGGGCGAGAAGCGCCCACAATAGTGCCGCAGCGGCCGGTGCGCCTCCGAGAAGAAAACGTCTCGGCCGCTTCGGAACTTTTAGGGGCGCAGTTGCACCCCCACTAACTCGATTCGGGCGCCTCTATTAATTTATAGGCGCCCGTGACGCACACAGGCCACCGTGCCGCCGCCCCTCTCGGGGTTACATTATGGGTGGACGCTTTTTCCCCGCAGTGCGTCCAGCGACCCCAAAGGCCCCAATGAGTTGCGTATGATAGGAACCTACCTAATTATCATATTGCTAGTATGGAAATGTAGCTTGGGCATATATTTTACCTTGAATAAATTCTCAGCGCCCGCCCTGAGACGCAGTTCCTTGTTGATCTCCTGGTTGAGCTGACAGCGGCGCGTCTGCAGCCGGCCTCGGCACGTCGCCACGCGAGGGTCCGAGCCCTGGAACAAAGCATTATACCATTATAGCACGACTGAGATAGGATAAATAGATAGATAAACACTATTTTAGTGACAAAACAGTACAGAAAACTTTTAAATGTATAGCGGGCAATGGGCGGCCTTATTGCTTAAAGCGATCTCTTGCAGACCTGATGGAATATTCCACACCTGATAGGAACTCTTTTATTTTTTAGAGCTCCGTAGTTGACGTCTCGGTACCCTTATAGTTTCGTCACGTCCATCAGTTCGCCCGTCCAAGCATTTAGTCACTAAACTTTAGTGCTAGAAAGATAAATCCTTGCATCATCATCATCAGCCCACTGCTGGGCACGGGCCTCCTCTACAACTGAGATGGTTTAGACCTTAGTCCACCACACTGGCCTAGTGCGGGTGGACTAAGATCTAAGACATTCCTAAGAACTTTTAGGTGTGCAGGTTTCATCACGATGTTTTCTTTCACCGTTAAAGTACGTGATAATTCATTGTGAATACACACATAACTTGGAGAGAAGTCAGAGGTGTGTGCCTGGGGTTTGAACCCGCGACCGTCGAAATTCTCGACCGCGTGCCCAATCCTCGAGGCCATCACGACTTCAAATCCTTGCATGAATATGTGAATTTACCACGTCGACAAAGTTGTAAGAATTTGCGTTTGTTATATAATTATTTGGTAAATGTAATATTAATTTTTAAAACACACGTATTACGTACAACTTTTGACAGGAAAGCAAGAAGAAGGGACGCCACCCGTAACAGAACGTTAAAATAATGCATGTACGATTCCCGTACTGAAACAAATGATTGTGATCCGTGATTTGTTTCGGGTCTGGGTATTTATGCGACCGAAACGTCTCTCGTAGTGTCTGATACCCACGACACAAGGGTATCTATCTTTAAATTTTTCAAATTCAAAATCATCTTTATTCAAATAGACTTTTACAAGTTCTTTTGAATCGTCAATATTAAACTATTTTTTTAAAACTATTGCCGTTTGTTGGTTGTACCTATTTATTTATAGAATCTGTCTATAACTAGGGCTGTAATATGTTGTTAATAACATGCAGCTGTGGTGTTGATAAATGACTTCGCTTTAGTGAAAGTTGATCGATTAGACACATGCGATGGACATGCGAACGGACGGTATATGTATCGCAGGTTTTTGTTTTGTGATAGTTTAGACTTTCATTGGGTAAACGATGCAGTGAGTGGTTTACGTTATTATGGAATATTCACACCCAAATTGTTATTGGGTTTTTCCATTAGGAAATTCTCAGTAGCAGCACGGAGTCTGGAAATGTGCCCCAAAAACGGCATTAGGCTCGCCACCTATTATGTGGGACTGATACATATCTGGCGAAATTTGGGTGTAGAAATGCACCTCTGCCTACCTCATCAGGGAATATAGGCGTGAGTTTATGTATGTATGTATGGAATATTCACACCTGTGTTCATTAAGGGGTAGGCAGAGGCCTAATACACCCATGTTTCGCAATATTTCGACAGCCTCCGTAGTACATTGTAAATGTCGCAGATGTGTTGACAAAATGTTTGTGTGGTCGGACCTGGCTATTTTTATGTGGCGTATATTTTTATTATAATTAATTTAGTTTTAAATCTATCGTAAAATATTGCCTTTTTTGGTGCTGTTTTATCTAGGAAGGCTGCCTATATATGATCACGCTAAGACCGATAGGAGCAGAACAGCAACGAAAAATGAGGACAAAAATATTTATTTTGAAGTCTGAAGTATCGCATACGGAGTTGCAGACAACAGCTATTATATAAACTCACGCCTGTATTCCCTGGGGGTAGGCAGAGGTGCATTTCTACACCCACATTTCGCCAGCTATGTATCTGTCCCACGTAATAGGGGGCGAGCCTATTGCCGTTTTTCGGGCACATTTCCAGACTCCGGGATGCTATTGAGAATTTCCTAATGGAAAAACCCAATATCACTTTGCCCGACCCGGGAATCGAACCCAGGACCCCTAGATCGCACGGCACATATATGTACCGCGAGACCACGAGGCAGTCTATTACTATATGCATTTTATAACTCGTCGATGATTATATCATCCAACACATATTTATGAAAGACACTCCATCAATAGTCTTACAAATAAATCAAAGTCGATGTGGAGAGCCATAAATAACATTTCACACGCCATGTTGCCGACTGAACGGAATACCAATGCGGGAGTTGAACACGGGACGGGCCCTTTGTGGCGAAGGGCACTAAACCATGGGAGACGCGAGCTGGTTCTCAATGAGCCGATTGTATGATAGCTGATGACGGAATAAGGTTTGTGAATTGTAAAAAAAACATTTGTTTCTGTTGGTATTACTGATTGGGTTTGAGATAGAAACGAGAGGGAAAATTGTAGTTTTAAATTGTTTTTGAATTTTTTTATGGTCTTTTGAGACGGCAATAAATGTGGAATAAAAACTTTTATTTTGACTTTCCAAGTCAAATATTTAGTGGTAATTAAAACATCAGTATTAAATAATAGTAGTGATTGTTTAAAATGACGCCAGCTTGCGAAACGAGAGGCCGCGGGTTCGATCCTCGCACCGAGACAAATGTGTTATCCACAAATATTTGTTTCAGTTCTGGGTATTTTTCAGACGGAAAAGTGTCTCGTAGCTTCTGATACTCACGACACAAGACTGGTATCTGAGTGTGGGGTCAAAACTATGTATGTGACTGTTGGATGTATTTATTTATTTATATTTAACAGTTTTTCGAGATACTTTTTAGATATATTGCATCCAATCCTAGGAGAAAGGACAACGTCTTAAAATTCTGACATACATCTTCAAATATGCATAGTCTAAGGGCACTCAGAAAAATTAGGATCGAAAAAGAACCTTGTACCGAATACTATCACAGTTGCATAACGACAACGCGGTCCGAATAGTTAATGAGCCGCCATTTTTGTCATAATTCATAATTATTGGTCGCGCGTAGTCGCTTGCTCAATTACTTTTAATTTTTATGCTTGGGACTAATGTTGTAACGTAGGGCCTTACGGGACTTTTAATGCTGTCGGGGCCATGACATTAATGTTACTCTAGGCCGGCATTATTGTTGCTACCAGTTGTAAAAAGTTTTCTTCATCATCATCATCATCAGCTCATATACGTCCCACTGCGGGGCACGGGCCTCCTCTACTACTGAGAGGGTTTAGGCCTTAGTCCACCACGCTGGCCTAGTGCGGATTGGCGGACTAAGAAATTCCTAAGAACTTTTAGGTGTGCAGGTTCCATCACGATGTTTTCTTTCACCGTTGAAGTAAGTTATAATTCATTATGAATACACACATAACTTAGAAAAGTCAGAGGTGTGTCCCTGGGGTTTGAACCTCGAGGGCATCGCTACTTTTTAAGCCGTTAATTAAATTACCTTAAATCATAATTACCAATTAATGAGTTAAGCAAACGTTACTCAAATTATATACCAATAAACGCATTAAAATTTCCAATGGTGCGTTTCGTTTCACAACGTTGGTAAATGATTAAATATTACACATTATATGTGCATGACATTTGCAGTTTCGAAACGTAACCGTTAGCCGCCGCTGTGAAATCGGCTGGAAATATTTGCTTGTTTACGTGACTTTGTCTACAATTCCTGAGATTGATTTACTGATGACCCTCTCAGTTGTAGAGGAGGCCCATGCCCAGCAAGAGGACGAATATGGACTGATATTGATGATGATGATGATCCTTGTAGGCATATCAGGGGTAGGCGGAGTTATATTTCGACACCACCTTTTTAAGTTTCATACCTATTTAAAAGCTTATTGTCGTCCAAACAGCTTTTCAGATTTTGTGTTGCTGGCAAAAACCCAATGACACTTTGCTCGACGCGGGTATCGAACCTCGGACACCTCAATCGCTCTAGCCACGTTATACTGCGTTACTATCGAGACAGTCAGACTTTTAAAACAGTCTCAATTACGAACAGTCTGCAAAGTTGTGTCATCTTGTGGTATAAACAGGACACAGGACACAGGTCTCGACACAGGACTTGTATCCTAGTGTGGGGTCAGAACTATGTATGTTGGGTGTATTTATTTATTAATTTAACTTAATAAAATCATCATTATTTCTCGCAAGATATTATTTATCGCTTCTGTAAGTATTAAGTATTTCCAAACGGATATGACTTGAGGACCCTCAAGAAAAGAGCCTATATTTTCCTCAAACGCCGGCAACACACCGATGATTCCTCTAGTATTGTGGGTGTTCATTGGGCGGTGTTGACCACTTAACATACATAAGATGGCTCACTTGCTCGTTTGCCTCATTCTTCCATTAAAAAAAAAACAAGAAAGCAAACAAATCGTATCGTTAATTTCAGGAACTACAAGTTTGAATTGAAAAAAATATTTTTGTCTTGAATAGTTTATTTACCGAGGAAGACTAAAGGCTAAATATAGAAATAAAAAATTGCAAAAACGGATAAAAACTATTCCTGTTGAGGTTTAAAGTATCGCATAACAAGTTGCGGGCCAAGTTTAAATATACATAGATACATACATACATAAACTTACGCCTGTTTTCCCCTAAGGGGTAGGCAGAGGTGCATTTCTGCACCCACATTTCGCCAGGTATCAGTCCCACGTAATAGGGGGCGAGCTTATTGCCGTTTTTACATGCAAACTTAATGCTAAAATTTGCATCACCAATTAGGTTTGGAAGTATAAACTGCACAGTTTTAGTAGATAGCCTTGTGAAGCAAATTTAATAGATTTCTAGTAAATATTTCGTTCTTAAATTTAAACTGGTTTTTCGGTATTTTTTTGAGTTACATGAGGATTTCTTCTTGGTTTAATTTTATTTACGTCATTTTGATATGCTACTTGCCATCAGATCAGCATTATAATGTCGTTCCAACCATGATAGTGTAAAAGACATGGGAATTGATTAAGCAAAGAAAATAGACTGTCAAAAACGAAACTTATTGGGAGGGGTTAGGCCTTAGTCCACGACGCTGGCCTAGTGCGGGTTTGCGGATTGCACAAATACGAAATTCCTTGTGGAAAACAGACAGTATCGTATTTTTTATCTGTTTTCAAACTACTGAATTAATTGTTATGTACATAGATGGGACCTTGAAAAGGATTTTTTTTTATAAAACCGTGCCCACGGAACTGCTGAATAAGATTAGAAGGGAAATAGACAGTATTTTGTATGGGGGACAAGTATCGCCGCTTGTCTGTCACCTGTTCATTCTACTACGATCACACGACCAATGATAAACATTTCAAACAAAAATAAAGGGCATTGGTTGTCACACATTAATAAAATTCTTGATATTATACGCTACCCGAATTACTAAGAAGCGGCCATGTCAAACATCTTCATCGGCTCAAATACGTCCCACTGCTGGGCACGGGCCTCCTCTACAACTGAGAGGGTTTTAGGCCTTAGTCCACCACACTGGCCTAGTGCGGGTTGGCGGACTACACACCTAAGAAATTCCTAAGATTTTTTTAGGTGTGCAGGTTTAACGATGTTTTCCTTCACCGTTAAAGCAAGTGATAATTCATTGTGAATACACACATAACTCTGCAAAGTTAGAGGTGTGTGCCTGGGTTTTGAACCTGCGAACGCCGAAATTCTCGACCGCGCGCCTAAACCTCGAGGCCATCACTGCTTCATGCCAAACATATGATTGTCTAATCGTAGGTTCAGCACGCTCGGCATGCTGACATATCCTTTCTAGTCTTATTCAACTGTTCTGTGACTGTACCCCATCAAAGATGGGTCCCATACTTGTATATATTTAAAAGACGTAGACATAAATTAAGTTATTATATTTATGAGTGCTTTATGTGTTCTCCAAATGAATAAATTACATAAACACAGAGGCCGGGAACAATTATTTCCCGATCTAAAATGGCGACCGACTGGTTACGTAATTCCAGCCAGGAAACCTGTTGGACTGGACTCTTATGCACAACGTTGTATTGCACTTCAGATTTTATAGTTTGTTTTATGGCTGCAGCTTAATTAACGGGAGCTGGAATGATAAAAAGGCTGCTTCGAGCTTAGGCTGCAACTTTTGAATTATGGATTAAATCAAGGTTTGGTCTCAAGGTTTAGGCGCGCGGTCGAGAATCTTGGCGGTCGCGATTCGACCCCAGGCCAGGCCACCTCTGACTTTTCCAAGTTATGTGTGTATTAACAATGAATTATCACTGACTTTAACGGTGAAGGAAAACATCGTGAGGAAACCTGCACACCTAAAAGTTCCCAAGAATTTCTTAGGTATGTAGCCCATACTAGGCCAGCGTGGTGGACTAAGGCCTAAACCCTCTCAGTTGTAGAGGAGGCCCGTGCCCAGCAGTGGCCTACGCTAGCCTAGTGCTGGTTGTCGGGGTACACACCTAAGAAATTTCTAAGAACTTTTAGATGTGCATGTTTCATCACGATGTTGTAAGTGATAATTCTTTGTGAATACACACATAACTTCGTAAAGTCAGAGTGCCTGGGGTTTGAACCCGCGACGGTCGAGATTCTCGATCGCGACTTCATTCGAATGTATGTATGCTTATTTATTTCATTATTATGCATTACAGAAAGAAATTAAGAGACAGACAGTATAACCACTGGTGAAGTAATTACAGTGTTTAAATGCAAGCGAAGTGAGGTGTAACCGCGTGTATTCATCAAATTGCAGCGTTACGCGCCCAGCCTCGAGCTAAACCGTTCTATGTCTTTTTGCAAAATAAATTTGATGTCTTAATAATACTAATATATTTAAGTGTACTGAAATAACTGAGTTTTCACTATGAATCGTTTTGTTTTTATTTGTTGTGGGTTTTTGTATGTACGCTAAATAGATCGCAGTAAAGAGAAACTTTCGCAAATGTCCGTTGCTAGATCGTAGTGTGTTCGATTCCCTAAGAAGGCGGCTATTTGGCATAGTTTACATGAAACAAATCCATTTTAATCCATATTTTTTTTACTTAGACTTTTGAATCGTTAGTTTAAATAAGCTTTCACCTCTTCGGAACATGTTATCCCTGTGGAGAAGAAATAGCAAGAAACTCCCTCAGCAGTACAAAATGCATTTTTTTCTTTGATAATTTTTAATTTTAATTAGGTAGGTCAATATTACATTATAAATGCCTCGTGGTCTCGCGGTACAAGTATGTGCCGTGCGATCTAGAGGTCCTGGGTTCGATTCCCGGGTCGGGTTTTTCCATTAGGAAATTCTCAGTAACAGCACGGAGTCTGGAAATGTGCCCGAAAAACGGCAATAGGCTCGCCCCCTATTACGTGGGACTGATACATACCTGGCGAAATGTGGGTGCTGAAATGCATCTCTGCCTACCCCTTCGGGGAATACAGGCGTGAGGTTATGTATGTATCATACATTATAAATGTCATAACGATACAAACTGAAGAAACAAAACAAAGTAGGAACTGATCAATTTACTTACTCCCAGACCTTATTATCTTCAATATAATCTGTAATTTTATAGTACGCCATATTACAGTGTTTACCTTTAATTGATTCCTTAAACTTTTTCAAGGGAAGCTCTTTAATAACCTTTGGAAGTTTGTTATGAAAGCGTATACAATGCCCCATAGGAGTTATTAATTTCAGTAATGAAGTAGGCTTCTAAAGACGAACGGTTTTGGGCAAAACAAGAATTTCTGTCATAATAATTATTTGTAAGATCATCCATTGCGCAACACGTAATAATTATTTTAAGTATCAAACAATTGTCTTCAACATAATATCGCATTCTTACCTGACAGCAAAAACTTTAAACTCGCAAGATTTAACTAAAAAAGCGAAGATAGCAAAAAACTCTATTGCTGATGCGCATGCGCAGCGATAACGGTATTGGCCCGCGTCATCGACCAATTAAAACCAAAAGAGCATTTTAAATTTGGAACAAGACACGCGCAGTCATTGTTTGACTCTTGAACAATTCGGTACGCTGTGGTAATTGAAAATTCTTTATTTCAAATTTTATGTTTTTCATGAATCATGTTTTAATTATGAAAGTGATACCCTTTATTAACGAGTTCGTCGTTTGGTAACACGAGGGGGCTGAAAAGGGTATGTCGCGGTCTACGGTCTTCCAACTCGACGCGCGGATGATTAGTTCGCTGCCATATGGACTAAAACCTTCCGAATGCTGTCTTTCGCATATTGGGCGGTCCAAGACATATAGGGTCCCTTATTAGACTGCCTCGTGGTCTCGTGGTACAAGTATGTACCAGGCGAACTAAAGGTTCCGGTTTCGACTCCCGGGTCGGGTAAAGTGTTACTGAGTTTTCCCAATAGGAATAAATAATAAATAAATATATAAATACACCCAACAGTCACACACATAGTTCTGATCCCACACTAAGATACAAGTCTTGTGTCGTGGGTATCAGAAACTACGAGAGACTTTTCGGTCTCACATACACCCAGACCCGAAACAAATATTTGTGGATTACACAAACATTTGTCTCGGTGCGGGGATCGAACCCGCGGCCTCTCGTTTCGCAAGCTGGTGTCTAGCCAACTGCGCCACGGGGCTGTCAAATGTAATGCCTCAGTACCAGCACGGAGTCTGGAAATATGACTGAAAAACGGCATTAGGCTCGCCCCCTACTGTGGGACGATAATTAAATTCGTGAAATGTGGGTGCAGAAATGCACCTCTGCCTATTCCTTCGGGGAATAAAGGCGTGAATGTATGAAGCAGTGGCGGTACTTCCATAGAAGCCATATAGGGTTGCACGTTAATTGTGTAATGTCTAGTTTATTGTGGGGTCAGGATATTCTCATTTATATGTCAAATTGCCTTCGTTTAATAAAGATTTGAAACTTAAAGATTCGGAATTTTGTAATTTTGTAAGGCGAGCTAGGCTTTTGAGTTTCTATGAAAGTACCGTCACTGGTATGTAGTTATATTATCACTTACATACCCCTTTAACCAACAGTTATGTAACATTAATTGAAAATCGCGTCGTGCTAATGGAAATTGAACGACAGTTTCACACGTCGGACGCCGCTACATATTCATTATACGCCATACATGAAGCATGGTTTCCAAGTGAAACGGGGAGAAAACCACCTACTACGGCGCACTCGTGCGTGACAATTGTATGGAATTAACAACCACTCCCTGTTACCTGATTGAGGTGAAAATGACATGTTAATGACTTGTATGGCCTGAGGGTACAAAGGGGTAGACTAAAGACCATTCATCGTTACCTTGTTAGAACATACACATGTACTGACACCTGTATTCCCCGAAAGGGTAGGCAGATGTTAATACGACAGCCCCGTGGGGCAGTTGGCTAGACAACAGCTTGCAGAACGTGAGGCTGCGGGTTCGACCCCCGCACCGGGACAAATGCTTGTGTGATCCACAAATTTGTGTGGTCTGGGTGTTTGTGAGACCGAAAAGTCTCTCGTAGTTTCTGATACCCACGACACAAGACTTGTATCTTAATGTGGGGTCAGAACTATGTATGTGACTGTTGGGTGTATTTATTTAATATCTACACCCAAATTCAGCCAATTGTGTTATTGACCCACATAATAGGGGGCGCCCCATTTCCAGACTCCGTTTTGTTGCTTAGAATTTCCTATTGGAAGGAAGCGTGCTGCACCCGTCCAAGAGGTCCCGAAAGGACGGAGTCTCGAAATATGCTTCCAAATGGTAACAGGCTATTTGGATGCAATACCCTGGACAATCTCACACACAACTTATACGCAATTAACAGGGTAGTATTTATTCGTAACATCATATTCGGCCCAAATAGGTATCATTGCTGAGTAAGGGCTTCCTCTACAACTGAGAGGGTATAGACCTTAGTCTACCACGCTGGACTAGTGTGGCTTGGCGGACTACACACCTAAGAAATTCTTAAGAACTATTAGGTTTCTTCAAGATGTTTTCCTTCACAGTTAAAGTAAGTGATAATTCATTGTGAATACACACATAACTCCGCAAAGTTAGAGGTGTGTGCCTAGGGTTTGAACCTGCGACCGCCGAGATTCTCGGCCGCGCGCCTAAACCTCGAGGGCATCGCCACTAACGTTACTATTACCGTAACCTACTCATTAGATATAATTTCATTAGACAATTTGATAATTAACTTTAATATCCTGGTTGACTCCAGTGCGTGGGCAATTCTAGTTATTTTTTTATTTAGTTCGATTTTCAGTTATGGAAAAGTGACGGAATGAGAGCCTGGTGGGTCTTAAAGACAGATGACGAATCTAGTAGAAACATAACCCTGCCTATCCCTTCATAAATACGTGAATGCAACTTAAATATCATCATCATCATCATCATCATCAGCTCATTGTACGTCCCAACTTTAATATAAATCCAATAAATAGTTTATGCTACCATCCGTGAGTGAGCGCGGTGCTAATGGCTCGATAGCTTGGTGTACCGTTAGGTTGCCCTAGCCGCGGGTTCGACACCCGCACCTCGCATACATTTGCACCATGACGCGATAGTGATGTCACGCAATAAGGCTATCGATGTTTCTTATTTACAATGCGTATTGTGGTAATAGGTGTAGAGACTCAGTCCATCACGCATGCATTTATTTGAAGCAATAAATATGACAGAAATTTGGATTTTGATCCAAATCTATACTGTCATAATAAAGGTGAACAGTTTGTTTGAACGGGCTGATGTCAGGAACTATTGATTCATATAGAAAAATTCTGACTGCCTCGTGGTCTCGCGGTACAAGTATGTGCCGTGCGATCTAGAGGTCCTGGGTTCGATTCCCGGGTCGGGCAAAGTGTTATTGGGTTTTTCCATTAGGAAATTCTCGGTAACAGCACGGAGTCTGGAAATGTGCCCGAAAAACGGCAATAGGCTCGCCCCCTATTACGTGGGACTGATACATACTTGGCGAAATGTGGGTGCAGAAATGCACCTCTGCCTACCTCTTCGGGGAATACAAGGGTGAGTTTATGTATGTAGAAAAATGCTTTTAATGATGAATAGTAATATATTGAGGAAGACTATAGGTTTTATCATCAACGCTACAACTAATTGGAGCGAATTTCGCGTATCAGCTAGTGTAATCGGTCGTGTTAAGAATAAAAAAGCTTCACCCACATCAAGATTTGGAATATTATATCGGTTTAAGTTGTTTATGGAATCACAACTAATATTTTAAACATATCTAAATTTGTTTGCTTCATCGTCACGACCAAAATGCTATACTTTTGCTGAATTTCGGCACGGAGATAAATTTACTGCTATAAGCTTCGCTTTTATAACTTTTATAAACTAAAACTATGGAACATCGAGCCAAGCCGCAGACATAAGCCACTCAAACACATTTGGTGTCTATATAATGAAGATATATAACCAGGTTTCAATAAACGCCTTAAAACAATAGTAATTGTTTATAACACAATAGAAGAAAGCATACTCTATTTACTTCAATTTTAGACGTAATTGGAATATTATTGTAAACTCGTTTGCACAATACGATCGCGTAATTCGTTTTGATTATAAGAATACATACAAACAGCCACACTTAACCAGCTATGTTCTAAGTTGTAAATAATAAACAGCTAGCCGTTTTTGAGTAAGTTCCAAACGCTGAGTTGCTTCTGAGAATTTTTTATTGAAAGACTCAACAGCTCTTATACCTATTGATTTGATTATAAGAATACATACAAAGTCACAGTCTTAACTAGCTGTTTTTTAGTCTTGAATAGTTAGCTATCTATATAGCTAGTCGTATTTCGGCAAATTCCAGACTCTGTATTGCTTCTGAGAATTTCCTATAGAAGACTCAACAACACTTTCTCCTATAAATAAAATGCCGTGATTAATAAAGTAATTTGCTCCCTCGTTTCAGGCATATGTGCAAATTGGTATCTTTGCCGTACGAAGCTGTGGAATAATTTGTCAGTTCTTTTGTTCCGTTCTATTATCCTAGGTCTTTTAAGCGTAGCGTGAGGAAGCATAAAGAAGTGTCGAGTGACGAAAGAAGAAGGTCTCTCGTCACTTAATGCTCTATTTAGTCAGCACCACATGCCATCAAATGCGATGTTATTATTGCTGTGACAACAGTAATCGTGACTTGATTTTCAGTAGTCTGATCGTGATGAAACCTGCACACCAAAAAGTTCTTAGGAATTTCTTAAATGTGCAGTCCGCCAACCCGCACTAGGCCAGCGTGATCGACCAAGGCCTAACTCTTTCAAATGTAGATGAGGCCCGTGCCCAGCAGTGAGATGTAGGTATATGGGCTGATGATAGGAAATAGCGAGACGTGGGCTGAAAAACTACCGCAGCATTGAGGTGCGGCAAAGAAATGTATTAGGAGCCTTTTGACTCGAGGGATAGTAGTGACCACAAAGTATCAGATGAGGACCGTACTCAACAGTGGGACGTATAAAAGCTAATAAAGATAGTCGGGAGGCAACTGTTTTATTAAAGTCGATGGATATACCTATCGATAATCTACAATCTCTACGCAAGCGGGTTGTGCAATGAATGATTACTGAGTTAGCCGGCAGTAGATCGGCCGCTTCCTCGTTCATTATCAACACCGCTTTGGTACGCATTATAATGGATAGCGGAATTTATATATTAATCTGTGTTTCCTTGGGTATCAAATAGGGTGGATTTTTTTTAGTAAGTAGTGTGCGATGGTCAAAATGAATAAATCCACACAAATATAATAAAGACTGCCTTGTGGTCTCGCGGTACATGTATGTGTCGAGCGATCTAGAGGTCCTGGGTTCGATTCCCGGGTCGGGCAAAGTGTTATTGGGTTTTTCCATTAGGAAATTCTCAGTAGCAGCACGGGGTCTGGAATTGTGCCCGAAAAACGGCAATAGGCTCGCCCCCTATTACGTGGGACTGATACATACCTGGCGAAATGAGAGTGCAGAAATGCACGTCTGCCTACCCCTTCGGGGAATACAGGCGTGAGTTTATGTATGTATGTATAATAAAGTCACATACATACTTCTGCCCCCACACTAAGGTACAAGTCTTGTGTCGTGGGTATCAGAAACTACGAGAGACTTTACGGTGTCACAAGACTTACACCTGAAACAAATATTTGTGGATCACACAAACATTTGTCTCGTGGGATCGACCCGCGGCCTCTCGTTTCGCAAGCTGGTGGTTAACCAATTGCGCCACGGGGCTGTCAAAACATAAGGATTGCGTCCATATTGAAGACCGACAATCTTACAGACAGGTGTTCAAATATGCCTCGTGGAACTCTTATGGATGAAACCTTTACTCCTCTTTCGAAAATAGCGATGGAATAAAGGAATAAAGAATATCATCATCATCATCATCATCAGCCCATATACGTCCCACTGCTGGGCACGGGCCTCCCCTACAACTGAGAGGGTTTAGGCCTTAGTCCACCACGCTGGCCTAGTGCGGGTTGGCGGACTACACACCTAAGAAATTCCTAAGAACTTTTTTTAGGTGTGCAGGTTTCATCACGATGACGAATAAAGAATATGGTCAACCAAAATTGTCTGTAGTTTGGATCTTACAAAGGTCTCAATACGGATGTTTTGCGTTGTACTGTGTACATTGCCCTCGATTATATCGAAACGCCTTTGGGCATATTTTCCCATACACATATGACCTAGTTACTATGGTTTTGCATAATAAAAAGTAGGTGAACGACGCTAGGGTCATTAAATACAGATTTATGTCATATTTAATGACCATTTGGTCACAGTTTGGCGAAATGCTAACAAGAATGTTGATCTTATAGATGAAATCAAATTATACAAATATACATACATACATAAAATCACGCCTGTATTCCCCGAAGGGGTAGGCAGAGGTGCATTTCTGCACACACATTTCGCCAGGTATGTATCAGTCCCACGTAATAGGGGGCGAGCCTATTGCCGTTTTTCGGGCACATTTCCAGACTCCGTGCTGCTACTGAGAATTTTCTAATGGAAAAACCCAATAACACTTTGCCCGACCCGGGAATCGAACCCAGGACCTCTAGATCGTTCGGCACATACTTGTACCGCCAGACCACGAGGCAGTCGGATAAATATAGTTTTTTTATAATTTGTATTTGTGTACGATTTACGCTTTTATTATTTTACTAAGCTTTTATCCCCGAAAAAATAGGCAGAGGTCATAACTAAAATTATAAACAAAGTACATAGGCTGTATTAACTCATAGTTATAATGATATAATCATACGTTTCCTTAAACACTAATTAATGTTATAAATGAGAAGCTTATCACTATAAGCTGTTCCGATTTAAATGAAATCCGAATTACCTTTGAATTATTGTACAAAAATAGTCTAAATAGCAATGTCTTATCCATACGCTTTTATTCTGGAGGCTAATTTAGGTTAGTTATTAACTCATTGCTTTAATTTCTTCGCGGGATCATGACAAATTAGGTTCACTGAGATTCGCTGAGCTTCAGTGCTCGGTCTAAATACTGTGCGTGCCGCTGTTGATCCATGACTAGAAGAGTTGCAGTGGCGGGTGTGTGGTGGGTTAGGACCAAAACCCATTGCTTCATAAAGCGTTAAGCAGTTTACTTCTGTATAAAAAAATGTTTCTTTGTTTCATTCGACAGGAACCAGACTCGAAGGTCAATAGAGAAGCAGTACTTAGCCACGGGCCAGTGAGTCCGAGTCGATTAGCTCCGATTCACGTAATCCGACACGCTTACGTAACGCTTCCGTCGGATATCGATCATTTCCAATCATTACATTAAATATATACACATATATTTATTTATCTTATTAATTATTATATTGTACACATGAACTACCCTCCCTTCTATCACTTGTTTATGTCCATCTTATGGTTGTCTCTAAAAGATCGCCTCGAGCGATAAGACCGCCAATTGTACTTCATTCTTTTTGTATATTGTTTTGTTCATTATTTCTTAGTGTACAATAAAGAGTTTATAAATAAATAAATACATTTGTGATTGGAGAATACTCAGCCATAGTATGTTAGTACTGGTAAAGATATACCGAAGAGAGAAAAAAGATGGAGAAGAAAAAGCAAATACAAAACAACAATAAATAAAAAATACATTTCGTGTTGCTGAGGGAGTTTCTTGCCGTTTCTTCTCCATAGCGATAACACGTTCTGAAGCGGCGATAGTTTATTTGAACTGATGATTCAAAGTACTTGTTGTATGTCTGGGGTTTGATCCAGCGACCGCCGAGATTCTCGACCGCGCGGCTAAGACTCGTTGCAATCACTTTTTACATGCCTTCAGTAGATTAAACGTTGAAAATATATATGGATGGATGGTAATCACAAAGTTGTATGTGACTGTTGGGTGTAAATATGTATTTCATCATCAACATCAATATCAGCCTAAGTAAGTCCACTGCTGAACATAGGCCTCCCCCAATGACTTCCACAGTGACCTGTTGGAAATATGTATTTACTAGCCTCCTATTCCGTGGGACTTAAACACAGCGAGGTGCTGGAGCAGAGCTACACTTCCGCCTTCCTCTTGTATGTGTAAGTACAAAAAGTTGTTGTAACAAGACAGCATGCATGAGTTTTCCAACTAAGTAGATTACCATACGAAACTAATAATGTATAGCGGATATTTCGTAAGTATTACGTGTGCGGACGACGCAACCTTACAATCACTTTATCAACGTGTGTACAACTATTGCAATCGGATATCACTTGACCCATTATACAGGAAATGTACTATACTATATATATTAGGGTGGCCCAAAAAAACCGACTATTATTTTTTTTTGAGTCTCGGGTGAAAATATGTTAGTTTTTGATGTTTTAAGAGCCCTCTCCAAAAGACAGCTCAAAAAATTTTTTTTATGAGGTCGCTCCAAATTTTTTAAAATTTCCAAAATCGTCAAAAATCGATTTTTATTTTTTTTTTATTATTTTTCTCATTGTTTTACTTTTTTCTACAAGAAAAATGATAAAGATCCTGAAAATCTCAAGTCGAAATTTTAATGTTTAAAGGTCGCTCCAAATTTTTCAAGGTTTCCAAGACAAGTACTTTATATCTTTTCGAGCTACTTCTGAATATGACAATTACACTATAATCGTAAAAAAAAATATTTAATTTTTTTTTTTTGTTTCTCATGCTTTAATTCCACTCTTTGGTATGTCAAATGCAAGAAAAAAAATATCAAGTTCGTTGATATTCATATTCAGAAGTAGCTCGAAAAGATATAAAGTACTTGTCTTGGAAACCTTGAAAAATTTGGAGCGACCTTTAAATATTAAAATTTCGACTTGAGATTTTCAGGATCTTTATCATTTTTCTTGTAGAAAAAAGTAAAATAATGAGAAAAATAATAAAAAAAATTAAAAAAATCGATTTTTGACGATTTTGGAAATTTTAAAAAATTTGGAGCGACCTCTTAAAAAAAATTTTTTGAGCTGTCTTTTGGAGAGGGCTCTTAAAACATCAAAAACTAACATATTTTCACCCGAGACTCAAAAAAAAAAATAGTCGGTTTTTTTGGGCCACCCTAATATATATATATATATATATCATAAATAAATACACCCAACAGTCACATACATAGTTCTGACCCCACATTAAGATACAAGTCTTGTGTCGTGGGTATCAGAAACTACAAGAGACTTTTCGCTCTCACAAACACCCAGACCCGAAACAAATATTTGTGGATCACACAAACATTTGTCTCGGTGCAGGGATTGAACCCGCGGCCTCTCGGTTCGCAAGCTGGTGTCTACACTGCGCCACGGGGCTGTCAAATATGTTATATGTTGTAACTATTTAATAGTATAGATGTATGAGATAAATATTTCGATTCAATCTACAAAATTTTGCTCTGGGTTTTTGTTAGAGCTCTCTGGTAGTTCGTGATACCCACAATAACGGAACTTGTACCCCATTTTGGGTATAAAAGTATGTAAATGACTTTTGTGTGTGCTTATAAAAATAATATTAAATTGGGTAGTCAAATTGCGCTTTTTAAAGGATATTATTTAAATTAACTACTAGCTTTTAGCAACAAACTCTTAAAATAAAACATGCTTTACTAATTTCAGACACTATGCACTGTTTTTGTGAGATAGTGGTAACACCGCGGTCAAGCCCATTCATTCACAGTTCTCTGGCGCGGTTCTGATGACCATGAATGAATGGTAGTGATGTTTTCGATCGTGGCAATTTGTCCGTTTGTTACGATATTAGCGAACAATAGATTCTCGCAACAGTTTGCACAATAGAACAATGTTTCGTGGTTAACCATCCACTGCGTACGTTTGCAACCTATAATCGCTTTACTAGCTTTTTCCAGCGAAGTGGTATGGCAAACCCCAAGGACGTAACTATGACTTTTCTAAGTTATGTGTATTCACAATGAATTATAATCACTTACTTTAACGGTGAAGGTGAACAACGCGAGGAAATTTGCACATACATCATCATCAGCCCATATACGTCCCACTGCTGAGCACGGGCCTCCTCTACCATAGAGAGGGTTTAGGCCTTAGTCCACCACGCTGGCCTAGTGCGGGTTGGCAGACTACACACCTAAGAAATTCCTAAGAACTATTACGTGTGCAGGTTTCATCACGATGTTTTCCTTCACCGTTAAAGTACGTGATTATTCATTGTGAATACACATATAACTTCGAAAAGTCAGAGGTGTGTGCCTGGGGTTTGAACCTGCGACCATCGAGATTCTCGACCGCGTGCCTAAACCTCGAGGCCATCACGACTTTGCACATACAGTTCTTAGGAATTTCTTAGGTGTGTAGTCGGCCAACTCACATTTAGGCCAGCATGGCGGACTAAGCCCTAAACCTCTCAGTTGTAGAAAGGCCCGTGTCCAGCAATGAGGTATTTGAGTTGATGATAATGACATATATTTGCGCCTGTGCTCTCAAAATCGGTATTGCTTCGCGTACGTTTAGCCAACCTTGTATATGGTAGGAGCTTATTTTTGCTTTTCGGGTACATTCACTAAGTGCTTCTTCGGGGAATTTGTCAATGAAAGAACCCAAGAGTTACCCGAGAGTTGAACTCGATATCTCTCGATCACTTATAGCCGCCGACTTATCCTTAAGCGTACACATTGCTAATTATACTCGTATATTAATACGAGTACACTTGATTATGTTATCAGACATGGCTGGCTTCACAAGACCTTTGTGAATTTACGCAATTTTCGGTTAAGTGCGTTAATGGTTTGTATTTAATTTTGAAGGATACTGTGAACTGTAATAAAATTAGCGATATAATTAAATTGCAAAATTCATTTGCATAGATTTGAATCTGCATAAATATTTTAAAAAGATCCATTGATCATGGATTTCAATAGAAACAGATTTCCTATGGAACTTTTAACTACTATATTAGTGACTCCGTGCTACTGCTGACAACATCCTAATATATACATACATATAACACAGACGCCTAAACTTCCCAAGGTGAAGGCAGAGGTGTACTTCTGCAACAGTTTACCTAATATATCAGGTAACAGAACAGTTCAAAAACATCGAGAATGGAACCCAGGGCTTTCCTATCCCACGCCTCTCACTTATCAAGGTACATGGGCAGGTTTTTCTCACAAAACCAGCGATGTTGGTGGACATCCCTTAACGCCAGAACGCGGTTAGAAAGCCGTAGCTAATTGCACTGGATATGGTGGCCATGGCCATTTCTGACGCACTTTCACTGCGTTATAAATTAATTAATACGTGTTTATCACGCTATTAAATCCAAGCTTAAGTTGCGGTTTCTAAGAGTTTATTTAAAGCATTAGATCAGGGTTTCTCAAAATTTCGGTTTTACAAACCCCTGTTAAAGTTTCCAGGTGACACGAACTAAGTAACAAATTAACGCCACATAAAGAAAATAATAAAATTGTCTGTTGATGAAAATAAGGTTTTTATTTCAATAAAAGATAAGAAACAAGTTAGTTTAATATAAATGTGATGGGTGTGCTTCTTTCTTGTTGCAAATGTAATTTAGGAGTATTTTGGACAATTTTAATCTTAATTCTGACTCACGAATTAAGTCGAGCGCGCCCTTATGTGGGCCACACGAGCCTGCTAGGCATCAAGTCACTATTAAAAAATTAAAGTAAAACTTGTCGCGAAGTCCCTGCTGTCGAATGGTGAACCCCCAAGGGTTCGCGTACCCCACTTTGAGAAACTATGCTAACTATTACAATTACATTAACAGCCCCGTGGCGTAGTTGGCTAGACACCAGCTTGCGAATGTTTGTGTGATCCACAAAAAATATTTGTTTCGGGTCTGGATGTTTGTGAGACCGAAAAGTCTCTCGTAGTTTCTAATACCCACGACACAGGACTTGTATCCTAGTGTGGGGTCAGAACTATGTATGTGACTGTTGGGTGTATTTATTTATTTATTATTTATTTTATGAAACGAGAAACTATGTCCCGGGTAAAATATTACGTGGGATTGATACATACCTGGCGAATTGTGGGTGCAGAAATGCACCTTCGCGGAATACGGGCGTTAGGTTACGTATGTAAATAAGCTACTGATTTATTTATTTAGGTTTTTAGTGCAATGTAAGTTTAACAAAACATAGATATTAATTACAAAACACACAGTGACCGAAAGCAATAACTTTCGCACATTTTGTGTAATATCGGAACAGTTTTAAATTGACCAATGAGCGTGGCGCACGCGAAAACTCCAATTAAAACCGAACTGCACGCGTTTCGACAAAACCTACATTTGGCTACGAAATTTCGGAACACTCAGGCCTGTCAACTTGAGTAACTAGTAATGAGGTCGACTAAAAAAATAGTATTTAACCAATTCGAGCGGAATTAATTCGGCGGCCATTTTTAAAGCGTTTACGAGGTTCGTTTTTCCAATGAATTGAATTTGGACAGTAATCTAAATTCTACTGTATTTTAATATTGTATTTCAACGTCAAAAGGCTCGCCCCCTATTACGTGGGACTGATACTTACCTGGCGAAATGTGGTTGCTGAAATGCATGATAATGTACGTCATTCATCATTCATATCAGCCAATATACGTCCCACTGCTGGGCATGGGCTTCCCCTAAATCTGGGAGGGGTTAGGCCTTAGTCCACCACTCGAGCCTAGTGCGGGTTGGCAGACTACATACCCAAGCTATTTTTAAGAACTTTTAGGTGTGCCGGTTTCCTTAGTATGTTTTCCTTCACCGTTCAAGTTAGGTATATTATATTAGTATAATAATAGTTATATAATATATATTTTAAATTCCAACTTTGATGACGATTATATCGGACTAATACTAAAAAAATACTATTTAATATTGTAGCACAAATAAATTACGAGACTAACAACGAAGATTTAGTTCAGACCGCACTTGTTGCTATTGGTATTCACTTGTGTCCGAGTTATTATTATACAACTATTAACAATACCTTAAATACCTACTCCAAATAATTAATTAGTTTTTGGACTAACTATTTCATGTCTGTCTCAAATATTGTGAAAGTGTTACTTAGTTTTATTTACGATTTTATGCTTGTTTTTTGTTTTGTTGTTTTTATGCGATATATTTTATTTTATTTTTAATTTGTATATTGTAATTTGAGTATTGTATTATGTATATAGATGTTTTAGAGTTCTTCGATATGTGTAAATAGTATTAACCGTATATATTGAAGTAAAATAAATACAATATACAAATTAAAAATAAAATAAAATATATCGCATAAAATATATCTGTAAAACCAAGAAACACGTAGAGGTGTACTCTAATCTTGTCTCCTGAGTTTATTGCTAAATTCATTATCATCATCAGCCCATATACGTTCCAATTTTGGGCACGGGTCTCCTCTACAATTGAGGGCATAGGCTAGTGCGGATTTCTAGTTTCCTAAATAGTCTAAAACGGTTTAGGTTGTAAGTCATGCTTGCTTAGTGCTGTTCAATGCAACACCTAACAAGTCTACTTCAAAGTGTCAGGTAATCGTAAAAATGTATGTAATTAAGTAAGATAAAGCAAAGCGTTTGTTATTAAAGTTAATTACACAGTGTTATGAACTCATTTGTCAGTCTGTTTGTCATTCGGAACAATGTTAATAATTCTCTGTTTCACGAGCAGTGTGACCCTGTTTAGTTTTACCTAGAAACCGATTAGTAATGTGTTTGAATCCTATTATTCATCATCATCATCATGCCCATATACGTCCCATTGCTGGGCACGGGCCTCCTCTACAACTGAGAGGGTTTAGGCCTTAGTCCACCACGCTGGTCCATTGCGGGTTGGTGGACTACACACCTAAGAAATTCCTAAGAACTTTTTAGGTGTGCAGGTTTCCTCACGATGTTTTCCTTCACCGTTAAAATACGTGATAATTCATTATGAAAACACACATAACTTCCTGTACCTGTAACCTGCAATAGGCCAGCGTGTTCGACTAAGGCATACCGCATAACCCCACCCAGACCCCCTACCAAGACGTAAGAGCCGATGTAGACACAATTAGACAGAGCAGGCGAGTAACTCCGCGTGTATCTGTAGTCTCAACGCCAATGTTTTTACTCTCAGAATGCTTGTGAAAGTGTAATGGTAGCGCAGTCGCGTGATTTGACAATATTTCCAACGATCCACTGTATCGAGAGGTTTGTTTCACCGTAGGCTCTGTGCTTAACAATTATTATCTGCTATAAAATATTAGGTAATAGATTTTGTTTAAATTGACAGCGGGCTTAAAGGATCGTGGTTATTTTCGAGAGGCATACATTAGTATTACTGTCTGCCTTATGGTCTCACGGCACAAGTAAGTGCCCTGCCATCTAGAGATCCCGGCTCGGGCACTGTTCTTGAGTTTTCCGTTAGGAAATTCTCAGTAGCAACACGGAGTCTAGGAATTAAACCCTCTCAGTTGTAGAAGAGGCCTGAGCCCAGCAGTATATGTATATGGGCTGATGATGACTAACCCGCTTACACAATCAACAATACTTTTTAACCATAACGATCTATCTTCCAGAATCTCATAATTACAAAACATTTAACAACTCTTCCCGGTAATTAAACTCCAGTCGATGGAACAGCGTGTCATAATACCTCGGTATAAAGGCGTCGAATTCAGCCCGCTATTGTCTTCAACGTTTCACTTGAACCGAATCCGATACGGGGATTAACAGAGTTGTATTACTCCGTATAGAGGGAATTTACTCTTCGACTGTTGCCAAGCGAAGGTTTATCAAAGTACCATTATTAGTTGACTGGGGTAGATTAACTACGTGCTATCTCGAATTCCAGGGTTCAATTTCCGGTCAGGAAAAAAATTCTTAGCCGGTCTGAGTTGACCAATATTTAATCGCGATTTTTGGCAGAACTACCTAGCTGTTTTTGCTCAAATTAGAACATCTTGAGGGAATACCGTCACGAACATTTGGCTTATGTATAAGTCTTAGAGTTGACTGTAGCACTTTAAGACAGTTCATCATCATCGTCAGCCCATATGCCTCCCATTGCTGGGCACGGGCCTCCTCTACAACTAAGAGAGTTTAGTGCGGCCCTGGCCTAGTGCGGGGTGGCGGACTTCACACTTAAGAAATTCCTAAGAATTTTTAGGTGTTCAGATTTTCCTTCACCGTTAAAGTACGTGATTATTCAACGTGAAAACACATAACTTTTGACTCGCCCGCGCGCGTAAAACGCCGATGCTATCACGACAAACAATAATGAAGGCATAGATCGAATAAAATTAGCGGGCGGCACTATCCGTGCTGACCTTAGCCATTGTGCAGGCGAGGAGAGAAAGGTGATGGTTTCACCGGCGCGCGCACCGCGACCGAATTCCACCGGGAGCCAGCAGAGCGTGGCCGATGGGCTGCTGCAGCACCGCCCTAATTTAGATCAACCGCTGCGGTGCGAGGCCAATTTTTCAAGGTTTACATACATATTCACGAAGAATTATCACGTACTTTAACGGTGAAGGAAAACATCGTGATGAAACCTGCACACCTAAAAGTTCTGAGGAATTTCTTAGATGTGTAGTCCGCCAACCCGCACTAGGCCAGCGTGGTGGACTAAGGCCTAAACCCTCTCAGTTGTAGAGGAGGCTCGTGTCCAGCAGTGAGACGTGTATGGGCTGATGATGATGATATGTATTTGCGAAGGCGTAGGCAGAGGTGCATTTCTGCAACCACATTTCGACACATATGTATCAGACCCACGTAATAGGGGGTGAGATTATTGCCGTATTCCGGGCACATTTCCAGACTCCGTACTGCTATGGAGAATTTCCTAATGGAAAAACCTTCAAGGTTTGGCTGTATTTTTACTACATTTACGGCCAAATTCAGTAAACCTAACTTCCTTCGAATTGATCTAAATATGCAAGTAATTTATTTGAGAATGTCGCTTAGAAACATCAACCAGATCGGTTCTTTTTTGAGATCGATCTAGAAATACACATAACGATTGCTTATTATAATTAAGGTTGGAAGAAAACCAATAAATATCGAAACTAGTTGCCCGTAACTCCGTATCCGAAACATTAAACTTCAAAAAGGAATATTCTTTCCCCTCTTTAGCTACACTTGCGATTGCTGCTCAGCTTGTATTGGTCACAGCGTGATGATATGTAGCCTATACCCTACCTGGATAAATGGGCTATCTAACACTAGAAGAATTTTTCAAATCGGACCAGTAGATACTAGATTAGCGCGTTCAAACCAACAAACTCATCAGCTTTATGAGACACGTTTAGATTTTCTTATACACCGGGCAGGCAATATCTCAGCCAGGCTATAAAATTTATGGCATGGAATTAAGCAGTCTTCGATTAGATGGAGCATGTAACTAGGTATCAACTGGAGGCAAATTATATTAAGATCTATAAATATTTATTCCAATCCGAACTATGTATACAAAACTAATATAAAGAAGAATTTATTGGTATATAAAATAAAACACGGATATGATACGGACAAAGATAATTTTGAATGAAGTAGACACTTTTGTGTTACTATTATTACTGATATTTCTTGGGTGACGGCAACCGCTCACCATCAGGTTGGTTGTATGTTCATCCGCCTTCGACAGTAAAAAAGTTCCGTCCTTTCTAATACACCGGTTTGGTTAAATACTTAATATCTAATACAATAATATAAATGTTAGTTTGTTACGTTTTTTTCGCATAAACTGCTGAACCGATTTAAAAAAATATTTCAGTAATGAAAAGCTACATTATCAGTAAATATCATAGCATATATTTCATCTCCGTATTTCCACTTTAACAAGAACTACGCAGTTAAAACCGCGGGGATATGTGTAAGAGGAAATATTAAATTGCTTTTGATTTTATTTTTGGTAAGAAAATAGGACTTTGGGAAAAATGTCTACTGCTTGTTAAATGCGGATGGACAAAGCGGGGCCCAATTGCTAGTGTAATATAGCAAATGCATTAGTGACCGTGATTATAGACTGCTATGTCCAATTTAGCATTTCCTGTGTCCAATAATTTAGTCTGTGTTCATAATTTAATATTAATGCATAAGCAATATGTATTTACGATTAATTTTTTTTAGCCTAAGTTACTCCTTCTTACATCAACTATCTGCCAGTGAAAGTCCCATTAAAATTGGTCCACCCGTTTCAGAGATTAGCCGAAACAATCAGACAGACAGACAAAAATTACAAAAATACGTTATTTTGGTGTATGTACCGTGTATACATCCATATGCATTTATTAAAAAGCGATTATTTCAATATTACAAACAGACACTCCAATTTTATTTATGTGTATAGATTGAATGAAAGGAATTCGAATTTACAGGTGTGTTTCCTGTCCGTATTTAAATTTTGTTCGAACCAAGCGAGAAAGCAGGTTCAATAGACAAATATGCCATCAAAAACACACAGTACTTCTTACCGTCAATAGTTGTGAGATCCATTTAACCAAGGTTAATTTATTCAGTCCCTACTTAAAGGAACTTCTGTCTTAAGTTATTACGTAATTAGCTTACCTAACAACATATAAGTGACAGTATTGAAAATCTTTTATGTTTTAAATAAATAGATTGACTTGGCCATCGCACGAAAACAGAATGTATCTCACAAGTATGAGTAATACATATTAATAAATACACCCAACAGTCACATAAATAGTTCTGATCCCACACTAAGATACAAGTCTTGTGTCGTGGGTATCAGAAACTACGAGAGACTTTTCGGTCTCACATACACCCAGACCCGAAACAAATATTTGTGGTTCACACAAACATTTGTCTCGGCGCGGGGATCGAACCCGCGGCCTCTCGTTTCGCAAGCTGGTGTCTAGCCAACTGCGCCATGGACTGTCAAATATTTAATTGTTTTTGATTGTATTTTTGGTAAGAAAATAGGACTTTGGGATATTATATTATATTATACTAGTCAAAACAAAATAGGCGCCACTTGATTTTCTAAAGATTTTTACCAAATTATAAGGTTTAGGGGTTGGCAGACCATTGAAATAATTAAAACAGAGTGTTTTTAACTAGCTGGCCATAAATTTTAATTTCCACACTTTAAATTAGTCTTTTTTATGTTTAAAATAAGATTTTGACAAAAAAATACACTTTAATACATAGTAAAAATAAATTGTAAAACTAAAGTTATTTAAGGTAAGTGTCTAGTCTAGAGAGTGATAAATGAGCTCTTTTTCAATATATTTTTTCTCGGCTTCTATGCTATATAGTGGAAGTGGGCCGGCCATGTCTGCCGACGGACGGACGGCCGTTGGAGCAGACATGTGTTGGAGTGGAGACCGCGCTTAGGTAGACGTAGTGATGGTTGTTGCCTACTTGGGGAGGCCTACGTTTAGCAGTGGACGGCGATAGGCTGAGATAAGATAAATGCTATATAAAAGAATAATTTTAATCAGCTTGCATCCCATAGCCTATAGAAGTCCGTTCTCTTCGCGCTGTGTTCCGGATGGTACGGTAGTTTCCGATGGCTCGTACTTGCGGTACTTTGCGTTGTAGGTCAGATGTTTCGGATGGCCGTGCATTTGATTGGATTTGTAATATTCGATTCTTTGATTCCGCAACGAGTTGTTTGTTCATTTTGTAATAGAATATAGGTTACGAGTATAATTTGTTAGTATTTTTTTGAAAGAGCTAATTTAAGATTTTTTGTAGAATTATGATTAGACTAACAATAACACTAAACCTGATGATCAGTATTATGTTTTCCAAATAGAATATCAAGTATTGTAGAATGGCTAAACACTTACAGGTTTACTTACTTAATTGACATTTACGGTAGTTAATATTTAAATAAAGCGGGCATTAATATTAAAATAATTAACACGTAATTACATAAAATTACAAGAATGAACCCATTGATCAAGAATTTTAAAACGAAAATACATTAGCAATACCGCCGGCATTTTATCCAAATAAAGTTTATTATGGTATCATCATCAACCCATATACGTCCCACAGCTGGGCACGGACCTCCTCTAAAACTGAGAGGATTTACGCCTTAGTCCATCACGCTGGCCTAGTGCGGGTTGGCGGACTACATATTATGCAAGTAATACGAGTATATTATTGTATATTGTACATAACAACGATTATATTATCATTCGTTCATCGTTAAATTAGATCGAGAAATGTCTATTATAATTCGCTTTGAATAAGCCGGAATAGTAGTAGTAAGTAGTGATGGCTTCGAGGTTTGGGCACGCGGTGGAGAGTCTCGGCGGTCGCGGGTTCAAAGCCCAAGCAAGGCACACACCACAGACTTTTCGAAGTTATGTGTGTATTTAGATTGAATTATCACGTACTTTAACGGTGAAGGAAAACATCGTGAGGGAACCTGCACGCCTAAAAGTTCTTAGGAATGTCTTAGGTGTGTAGTCCGCCAACCCGCACTAGGCCAGCGTAGTGGACTAAGGCCTTAACCCTCTCGGTTGTAGAGGAGGCCCGTGGCCAGTAGTTGGACGTATATGAGCTGTTGAATATAAGCCAGAATAACTGTGTCGATTAATAATCGATGATCGCAATCGTTTTCCGCTAATACTTTATTTGGATCGCAACGCTGATATCTTTGGTCGAGATCTTCAAACTTCATACAACAATTATTTCATTAATAATTCATATAAATTATCGTCCATTTATCGGCTGACCACGCGTCATCAGAATGTCGACAGAGTCAGGCGTGATGATTTTCACAAACAGTTTTAATTTGCAACAAAAGAAATTGCTATGACGACGGAATTTCAATGCGAAGTCGTAATTGAGAGGTATTTGCGAGTGACAAGCAATTGGGATTGGCAGTATTGACAGTGCAAGTATCAAGATTATTAAGTAAATATTTTGTCGTCGGAATATTTCTCCAAAAATAATTTATTTAACTAGGTAGTTTGTATTTTAGGATTTAAGTAGAATACTAACTTGAGCACATTTTTGCTTGACTTCAAAATGATTTTGTCAATCTATATCAAAATCAGTCTATTGGTACCTACTTGTCGCTCTGCTTGGATATTACCGCGCTTACTTTACTTTGCACTGTAAAGTGCTCTCACTTTTTTAAGACAATTCAAAATTATTTCTGTATTCTTAATAAAGTACACGTATTTTAACGGTGAAGGAAAACATCTTTAGGAAACTTGCACACATAAAATTCTTAAGAATTTCTTAGCCTCTTAGGTGTATAATCCGCTAGCCAGTACTAGGATAGCATGATGGACTAAGGGCTTAATTCTAAAATGGCCGTGACTAGCAAACAATAATACTGATATAGTGTAATATTTCAAGCCATTGGCACCAAAGAGGTTTGCTCCTTTGCTTTCCCTGGCATAAAAAATAGTTTAAGAAAAAATAAAAAACAGGGTCGTTGACCTCAAAACTGGCCACTGATAGCAAACATACTTGCAGACAGGTAGGAAGGTATAAATCGAAGGCGTCGAGCCCCGCGCTACATTACGCAACCTCGGGCTACGGCCGACGACCCCGCGCCTGTGGAGACTGCCTTAAACTACTTTCTTTTTGTGTCAATATTATATTGATCGCCGCGTAAATTGGCGATCGAGAAGTTCTAGCTTCAAGTATCGGTTGGGCAAGGTAATGGTTTTAAAACATAGTCCACAAAACGTTTCATACTATCATTATACTAATACAATTCGTTTTAATAACATTTAAGTCGAATCTCGAAGTAAAAGTTAAAAAACGTCACGACATTTCGTGTTATTGAGGGAGTTTCTTGCCGTTTCTTCTCCACGGCGATAACACGTTCAGAAGCGGCAGTAGTTTAATTAAATTTAACGTTACAAAAGCGTTTATATATGTGTATTCGATTAAAAAATATTTTACTTTGACTTTGAAAATTAGGCGAAGTATTTTTAGTCGCCTCTATTATTCCGTGGCGTAACTGGCGAATCAGAAAGTTCGAGATTGGTGCAGAATACCTCTTTGACTACCCTTCCAGGAATATAGGCTTGAGATTATGAATTTCTGCATAGGTAAAATAGTATATTGAGTTTATTTATACTTGTCTTAAATTATAATCTCTCACGCCAAATCGAAGATATAAAATTAAATATTCCTTGGTCAAAAATAACTTTTAGCTTCTTCTTTATTAATCTGACAAGTTTTGTTATGCCTTAAAAGTCACACCAAATTAGGCGCTGTTGTCCTAGAAATTACAAGCCGGCTATATTCAAAGACATTACTATAAAAAAATCTTGAATATAAAGTGTAAAATCGCGGTGATGGCCTCGAGGTTAAGGCGCGCGGCCGAGAATTTCGGCGGTCGCAGGTTCAAACCCCAGGCACACACCTCTGACTTTTCGAAGTTATGTGTGTATTCACAATGAATTATCACTTGCTTTAACGGTGAAGGAAAACATCGTGATAAAACCTGCACACCTAAAAGTTCTTAGGAATTTCTTAGGTGTGTAGTCCGCCAACCCGCACTAGGCCAGCGTGGTGGACTAAGGCCTAAACCCTCTCAGTTGTAGAGGAGGCCCGTGCCCAGCAGTGGGACGTATATGGGCTGATGATGAATAAAGTGTAATTGGCTCCATAGTTTCCTCTGTTTGGAATGCATGCAGGATAGCATTTTATTTATATGGGAAGGAAACGAGCCGGCAGGGACACGCGACACGCAACCCATGTTCCTATAATGAATCCTATATACGTATGTATATGGCAGGATTATTTTTACCCATAAAGTTATTACTTATTTAATTTCCCCTTTTATGATCGAATGTTGCATCGAGTAAGGATTTTATGTGCTGTATGTAGTTTTATACTTCATTATCCATTAAATTTTATTATAAAACTATTTACGTATTATGAGAATTCAGTCAATAAGTATTAAATATTTCTCACGGCTGTATCCTGTAATGGGTAAACAGAGATATATGTATTTCCAAATCCACGTTTCGCAAGCTGTTTTTTAAATGCATTTTTATACATTTATAAGAAAAATTTGAAAGCATTTATAAGAAAAATGATATGTAGAATATCTATTCAATAACTTTTCGCGAGCATCGAATCTCTCCAAAAATATTCGTGTGAAACTAAATATATAGATATAAATAGCCGTAAGATACAATTATATATGGTTCAATTACACGTAGGCACGCGACGCACAGGCAGACAGTGTATATTGCGTGACATGTTTTTACCCCATCTACCCTATCACGAAAGAGGTTAAGAACCAATTTAGTGAAGACTAGCCTGTGACTTCGTTTTTTTAGATAAATATATGTGTATATTTAATTATGTTTACGTGTATATTATATATGGATATATATTTATCCGTTTTTATGTTATTTTATTTTTTTACGATGTGTGTTTTATATTTGTTGATGTCTTTTAATTTATCTTGTACACTTAGGGGCTACCTTTCATTTATCTTCCTACATTTCTATCCTTGGTTGTCTGTAAGAGATCGCCTTGTTTATATTGTACTTATTTAGTGTACTGTACAATTTTATTTATTTAAATCTTTATTAAATAAATTGAAATTAGAATGCGCGACTTCTCGTTTTAATGGCTGCCATCTAAAGAACTCAACTTTTGTGACTTTCTTATTTCGAATTATTTAAATAAAAATAAATTAATAAATACACCCAACAGCCATATACATAGTTCTGACCCCACACTAAGATAAAAAAGGTAATAGATTTTTTATTTTATTTAAAACATTCAAACGAATTGTCTGGTCTGTGAATCCTGTAAAAACAGTATTTAATGTCAGTAGGTGCATCTCAACGACCGTTTAATGTACCTATAGCGGATGACCATGTGGTTTATTGGCGTTTTTTACAGTTCCCAGCTCGGGCCGTTTGTGCAGGTTCGGATCCGGGTTCGTTTATGGTATGATTGCTGGCGATTGAGACTGTGGATATGTCAGAATGTTTTTTGGGAAGCCTACTCGTATATATAGGACTAGCTTTTGCCCGCGACTCCGTCTGCGTAGACTTCAGGGTTGGGTGCAGAAACCAACTAAGTGAATCTATAAATCAAAATTACGCTAATCGTTGCTGTAGGTCACCACCGGAGGTCATTTCTGCCTTTGAAAATCGTCTTAAGTGACATTATGAAACTTTTCACCAACTCGGATCGTCTCATATATTTATCGCGAAAATGTATCTAATGTCTATGTTCTGTGTCTATAATCTAGGTGCGCCTGATGGCACTTAACATCGCATAGTGACACCGAGCGCCATGTAAATGCACATGATAATATTTTACTGTACTAAATGTGACTTAACATCATAATGGTACTTAAAATCACTAAAATAAAATCACCCTTATGACTCATAAGTTCCAAAAATGGCACTCTACGCCAAATAATGGAACCTTATGTCACATATGTTGTATTAACGGTACCAGTCGTAACTAATATTCCTTAATGACACCTATCGTTTTCTAAGTGCCCGAAATGGCACTTATTGAATAATTTAAAAAAGTAGCCTATGTCCCTTTTTAAGGTCTCATTTATGTCCATACCAAAATTCATTCAAATCCGTCAAATGGTTTAGACGTGAAAGCATCACACAGGCAGTGTTACTTTCGCATTACAATATATGCTCATCCCACGGGAACCCTACATATTCCCGGGATAAAATGTAGCTTATGTTACTTCATAGTGTCCCATTTGTATTCCAACCAAAAATCATATAAATCGGGCGAATAGTATAGCCGTGATAGCCCATTCTCACAGGAATACTACATTTTCCGGGATAAAAAATATTCTATGTTGCGTCGGTGGGTCCTATCTAGTCCCATACTCAAAATCATCTAAATCATTCAAATGGTTTAGGCCAGAAAGTATAACACATGCAGCGTTACATTCGCATTACAATATATGCTCATCCCACGGGAACCCTACATATTCCCGGGATAAAATGTAGCTTATGTTACTACATAGTGTTCCATTTGTATTCCAACCAAAAATCATATAAATCGGGCGAATAGTTTAGGCGTGAAAGCTCATTCCCACGGGAATACTACATTTTCCGGGATGAAAAGTATCCTATGTTACTTCTGTGGGTTCCATCTATCTCCATAACAAAAATCATCGAAATCGGTTCAGTAGTTTTTGAGTTTAAGAGTAACAAACATCCAAAAATCCAAAAATACAAAAATACAAACCTTTCCTCTTTATTATAATAGTATAGATATAGATTGGTAAAAATATGTCAAATATAGACGTCGGTAGAGATCGCTTTTAGCGATAAGACCGCCAATTTATTGTGCCTATTTTGTTCTTTACTTTGTGCTTATGTTACTGTTTTTATGGTGGTGTAAAAATATATAGTAGCTGTTGTAATAAATTATTTTTCTCATTGTCGTCTATCTCATTTTGGCTGTATACATTAATAATCATTATTATTTAAAAGTTTATTGTACAAATAAGTTAAAAGGTATGGAGTAGAGCAGACTACATAAGTACAAATGGCGGTCTTATCGCACAAGGCGATCTCTTACAGACAACCAAGGATGGAGATGTAGGAAGAGAAATGCTAGTTAGCCGCAGTTTTAATTAAAAAATAAAACAGATATCGTAAAATATAAACAAATAGAGTAAAAAAGTATATATTACATATCCATATAAATACACATATACATAAATAAAATATTAAAATAATATAAAGGTCGCGGGACGTCGCTGGTTGCAGGCTGTTTCTAACAGGTCCGTGTGGAAGTCATTGAGAGAGGCCTATGTCCAGCAGTGGACTTCCATTGGCTGATCGATTGGATATACTTGTAAAGTGTACAATAAAGTTTATTAAATAAATTAGATTTAGTCGTATTTTATATTATTAAAAGAAACATACATTTAAAACTACTGGGCTATTTGGATGATTTTTGGTATGGAAGTAAATGGGATCTTGAGAAAGAATCCTATCTAATTTTTTTTACAAAATTGCGCCCAGGAAAAGTCGGGCCGGATCCCTCGTAAAAGTATACTTAAAAGATCGATAACTTGGAATAAAATAACGACAAATCTTTCACACTATGTTATGCAACATACAAAAATATATACATTTATCCAGCAGGTGTTCAGACAAGCCATTTGTCTTAGTAAATAATATTATATTTTGTGAAAAGAAATATTGATGTGTCAAAAAGCCTTATTTATAAGTTGCATTTCCTGACCGGTGGCCATGTTGTATCATTAATAATATACTTTTATTTCTTCATTAAAAACTGACTTATAATTTAACTTTAGGAGCTATTTATGCGCAAATTATAATTACGGAGAGTAGTAAATACCATTTTTTAGAATGCCACTAGAAGAAAGGAGTTTCTAATTGATTTTTTATGTAAAAATTATATTATCAATTCTTCATCTTATGAGCATAGGCAAAAGAGCATTTAAAAATGATGAATAATTTGTATTAATTGAAACTTATTAAATGACTACCTGAATGCGTAATAACCTGGATACATAAAAGGTTTTCGCAAGAAATTTCTAAGTTAGGTAAAGTGTAACAAACGGTACTCCAGACTTGTGAGTTAGCTTAAGACCTCGCCCTCCTTAATATAGAAGGTCCGTGTCCTGAGGCATATATAGGTATATACAGGTTATATGTAGACCGTTATCGAGAACTAAGACTAGTAATAGTTTCGGTACAAACACATTTACGTTAAAAAATACCATATTTTTTTGTGATTTTCATCGGCAATCAGTCGCTTGACTATAAGCAGATTTGATAGTGAGTATCAAATTACCAAAATAAAGCTAATTTATTAATAATGTATTCGTTACTTCTCTTAGTTTTCGACCACGATCTTTGTACATTCTATATATTACTTGAAAGTCAAAAAGGTTTACATCTGATTTGAACCTGTGACTGCCTCGTGGTCTCGCGGTACAAGTATGTGCCGTGGGATCTAGAGGTCCTGGGTTCGATTCCCGGGTCGGGCAAAGTGTTATTGGGTTTTTCCATTAGGAAATTCTCAGTAACAGCACGGAGTCTGGAAATGTGCCCGAAAAACGGCAATAGGCTCGCCCCCTATTACGTGGGACTGATACATACCTGGCGAAATGTGGGTGCAGAAATGCACCTCTGCCTACCCCTTCAGGGAATACAGGCGTGAGTTTATGTATGTATGAACGAGTATGTATGTATGTTGAACCTGTGACTAATCCTCGTCATCATCATCAGCCCATATAGGTACGTCCTACTGCCAGACATGGGTTTCCTTCTCAACAGAGAAGGTGTAGGCCTTAGTCCACCAGGCTGGCCTAGTGTGGGTTGGCGGATTACACACCTAAGGTTTTCCTGAGAACTTTTAGTTGTACAGGTTTCCTTCACCATTAAAGTACGTGATAATTCATTGTGAATACACGCATAAATACGAAGAGTCAGAGGTGTGCGCCTGGGGTTTGAGCTCGCGACCGCCGAGATTCTCGACCGCGCGCCTAAACCTCGAGGCCATCACTACTTCTGTAACCTAACCTGCGACAACACGGAATCCAACCAGATCTTTGAAAGCATTGGCATTAACCAGTGGCGGTACTTCCATAGAAGCCCAAAAGTCCAGTTTGCACAATATAAAAATATATATTTAAGCTTAAATCTTTATTTAACAAAAGCAATTTGACATATAAATGAGAATATTCTGAGCCTATATAATTATATATAATAAAATATAAACAATTATAAACTAGACATTACAAATTAACGTGTAACGCTTTTGGACTTCTATGGATGTACCGCTACCGGCCTTAACATGTTAACCAATTATACCATATCAATAATTTCGTTTTGATTACGTAAAAACAACTGGCGACCGCGACGTAACAATTTCATAATTATTGCGGCTTTGCGCGGTGGAGCCGGTGTCGCCCGCGATTGACACATTTTACACAAACACTTTCCAATTTAGTTTAGTATTTAACACGTTATATACTAACTAATGTGCGAAAGTAGCTTCTTCTGTTTTTCTGTTACTTCATTAATAAGGCAATTTGAATGAACTTTGTGTGTGTGTAGAGATGACGGAGGCCCGTGCCCAGCAGTGGGACATATAGGCTGATGATGATGAATTAAATGTACATTAGTCTCAGCCCGGGCAATGAACTCGCACCTCGACTTCACAGCTCCTAACCAACTGCGCCACGAAGGTTATCAATTTAACAAATCAGAAATTTAAATATTGAAATTAAACTCATTCATAAAGTGCAATTAAATGTAATTTTTGAAACATTTGCGAGACTAGAAATCATTTTGAATTAAATCCGTAATTTCACAATGTACGAGACTACGAGTATATACATTAGCATTGAATGTCATATTTATTTAGGTTTCACGGTTCCGTGGACAACAGACTAGACTTACAGATACTAGACTTACGGCTACGCCGGCAAAAATCTATCGACTGTTGAGAGATTATCAATATTTCTGGTACCTTGATTCATTTAACCGCTTCATCCATACTAATATTATTAGGTGGAAAGGTTTGTATTTTGTAATGAATAAACTCAAAAAATACTTCCGTTTTGAGTTATCCTTGGTTTGGGCATAGATGGGACTTTGGTAAATAACATTTGACAGGCCCATGGCGTGATTAGCTACACTAGCTTGCGAAACTAGAGGCCGCGGATTCGACCACTGAGACACAATGTTTATGTGATACACAAATATTTGTTTCATTTGTGGGTGTTTGTGACTACGAAAAGTCTTTCGTACTTTTTGATACCCACGACAAAAGACTTGTACTGTTGAGTGTATTTCTTTAATATGTTTTTTTTTCTAAAAATATACCTCGTGGTCTCGCGGTACAAGTATGTGCCGTGCGATCTAGAGGTCTTGGGTTCGATTCCCGGGTCGGGCAAAGTGTTATTGGGTTTTTCCATTAGGCAATTCTCGGTAACAGCACGGAGTCTGGAAATGTGCCCGAAAAACGGCAATAGGCTCGCCCCCTATTACGTGGGACTGATACATACCTGGCGAAATGTGGGTGCAGAAATGCACCTCTGCCTACCCCTTCGGGGAATACAGGCGTGACTTTATGTATGTATGTATGTCTAAAAAATAAAATGTTTCCGTGGATAATGCTAGATTCACCGCTTATCTATTATGTTATTTATTAACTTGGCAATCGCACTAAAAGTAAGGAAAGTACATTGTGTTTGCATGCGATTGCCAAGTCTAAATATTTTATTTAAAACATAAAATATTCTTAATATTGATATGGTCACTATAAGATGTTGTCTGGTAAGCTAAGTGCTTAATAACTTAAGACAAAAAGTCCCTTAAACGGGGACTGAATAAATTTATCGACTTGGTATCACATGGATCTCACAACTTTTTACGGTACTTATCAGAAGTGAGTTGCGAGACTTGGGGTTTTTTACAAGTTTTTTTTCCTATACACTTTATGCTACCCCTCTTTATTATTCCTGTTCCATTATCCATCCAAAGGTTGTCTGGAAGACATTGCCTAGAACGATAAGACCGCCTCTTATTTTTGTTACTTTTTTTCTCTCCATATATTTTTGTTTGAGCAAGAAAGTGTAAATAAATAAATAATAATAAACCCGTGAACATAGCAAATATATGCAAAAATACATTATAGATAAAATCTCGAAGTTTTATGTGTTTGTATTCGCCATTTATTAAATGGATTATATTTGATTGCGCAACCAACAGAATAAGCTTTCACATATTTGATATTGCCATTTCCTTCTTGATGGTACGTAGGTACAAACACCGTAAATAGCTTCTTTGATCTATTTACCTACTTATTTTAGTTATGTTTGTATTCATAAAAAGTTATCACGTTCTTTAACGGTGAAAGAAAACGTCAGGAGGAAACCTGCACAACTAAAAGTCCTTGCGATTTTTTTAGGTGTTTAGTCCACCAACCCGCACTAGGCCAGCGTGGTGGACTAAGGCCTAAAACCCTTATATTTGTAGAGGAGGCCCGTGTCCAGCAATGGGACGTTTATGCCCATAAATGTCGGTCCATGATGACGATCTATTTTCCTATATCAGCCTCTCTAAGCCGCTCTGGGCTATGGCTTCTTCTTGGCTCCTTTAGGCCTTAGTTCACCACGCTGATCTGGAGTAGGTTACGGTGAAACCTTTTATGATTATCTTAACAGTTGCTACAAATATAAATACATAGCGATAAGACCGCCATTTATTCCACTATTTTTCTTACCTATTTTATTCCTAATTCATGTTTCTGTATGTGTTGTGGTGTACAATAAAGTGTGATAAATAAATAAATAAATAAATACATACTTCTCCGCAAGTCACAACTAAGCCACAGTGATGTCAGCATGTGATTAACAGCCCCCTAGCGCAGTTGGCTAGACACCAGCTTGCGAAACGAGAGGCGGCGGGTTCGATGACTATGACAAATGTTTGTGTAATCCACGAATATTTTTTTCGGTCTGGGTGTTTGTAAGAGCAAAAATTCTCCCAAGATACAAGACGTATCTTAGTGTGGGGTCAGAACTATTTACAGGTTGTATTCAGACCGTGATCAGAAACTAATGCAGGTAATAGCTACGGTCAATACAAACTCCCTAGCGATAAAATAGGTATAAAATGTATGTGGTTGTTAGGAAAACGTCAATTTTTTTTATTTTTGTCAGGATTTTCTTTTATCCAGGGGTTTATAATCACCTTAGCTATAACCTGCCTTAGTTTCCGATCACGGCCTGAATACATCTGTATGTATGTGACTGTTGGGTGTATTTATTTATTATTTATCTATAGTATCATAACGAGTATGCAGAATTAAGCGGGAATGTGTTAATAAACGAATATGGCACTGACATTTCATTTCGCAAACTAATTTTTTAGAACAACGCAAATATGTCCACATCTGAATTATTTATTTTCTCGTAAATGTCAAGTCTTAGTATTTTAAGCAGATTTAATTTAGAAATGTTTGTAGAAATATAGATGCTAAAATCTGTTCAGCTTTTTAGCCGTAAAAGCTAAAAGCGTAAGCAAATTAATTTTTATAAGTTGCAGTCTGTATTAGCCCACGTATATTCCACTTCTGGGAACGTCTGTCCCACGGTTTTAATGAAGCTTTTGTATTTTGATTTATAGCTGAAACAAGTTTCTTGTAAACTTGTAGTTCTTAATGAGGTATCTGGTTCATAATGGTATTAAAATTCGCGATAATTAGATACGATTTTATAAATTAATGTAACATATCTTAAACATTGATAATGGTTTTAATAATTAAAATATTTTTTAATAATTCAACAGTCATCCTGATTAAGTTTAATTACTATTTCAATATAAAATATTGTAAATGTAATAAAAATATTAAGTAAGTCGATCTCATCCAAACATGCTTGTGTGATATTTTTTTTTTTATTAAATTAAGACATGCCTTTGCGCGCTAATTATGTATGAACAAAAAAAATATTAATTACAATCGATTATTTTACAACATAACACAGCGTAATTGGCCGTTAGATTTTCCTTTTAAATACTAACGCTAAGTGAAAACTGAAATTCAGACAATTAATACCAATCGAACACAAACCGGCCAGCGCGTTGGCTGCACGAATTTCACGCCTTTGCTTAAAAATATAAATAAAAAATGTAATCACCTCTTTAATATCGATGGTTTTCATATTTAGCACTGAGTGGCACTTCACATTTCACAAGCACTACACACAGGCGCACGGTGCGGCGCGGCTTCGCAACTGGCCGCTTGCGCTTGCGCAGCGTGCCTCCACGCGCCTTGCATTTAAGGTCCAGTAAACTTACTTTGTATTTGTAATGCAACCTCTTAGCTTTTGGAAGTATACGAAATACGGGTTATTCGGGAATAGTATAGTTTTATAAAAGGGAAATAATTTTTGAAATCGGTTTGGTGTTTTCAGAGATTGATAAAATGAGTGGGTGCGTGTTCTTGTTTATTAAAAACTGTCCTTATACTAAAATTAACAAACAATAAAATAAGAAAAGGAAGAGGTTTATAGACATTAAGATTCAATATTTTGACAGCCCGTGGCGCAGTTGGCTAGACACCAGCTTGCGAAACGAGAGGCCGCGGGTTCGATCCCCGCACCGAGACAAATGTTTGTGTGATCCACAAATATTTGTTTCGGGTCTGGGTGTATATGAGACCGAAAAGTCTCTCGTAGTTTCTGATACCCACGACACAAGACTTGTATCTTAGTGTGGGATCAGAACTGTGTATGTGACTGTTGGGTGTATTTATTATTATTTATTTAATATGCTTTATTACTACATTTTTACACTTATTCTTTTGAAATCCTAAAATCTCCCGAATATTACATACATACATACATAACCTCACGCCTGTATTTCCCGAAAGGGTAGGCAGAGGTGCATTTCTGCTCCCACATTTCGCCAGGTATGTATCAGTCCCACGTAATAGGGGGCGAGCCTATTGCCGTTTTTCGGGCACAATTCCAGACTCCGTGCTGCTACTGAGAATTTCCTAATGGAAAAACCCAAAAACACTTTGCCCGACCCGGGAATCGAACCCAGGACCTCCAGATCGCACGGCACATACTTGTGCCGCCAGACCACGAGGCAGTCTATTACTAATATAATTATTTTTGCTGATATATTTGTTTAATTGACCTTAATTGAGGCACCATTATTGTCCCTATGGTGACCAAAAAATGAAGATTCATCTAACAATTACACATACTTCTGACCTCATACCCACTAACTAAACACTCCTGTGTTGTAATTATAAGAAACAATGCTAGACTTTTGGCCCCACCAATACCCACACCCGAAACAAATATATATGTAGATCACACAAATGAAACTCTTAGCCATTCATTATGATCATCAGCCCATGTACGTCCCGCTGCTGGGCATGGGCCTCCTGCACCATTGAGAGGGCTTAGGCCTTAGTCCACCACGCTGGCCTAGTGCGAGTTGGCGGTCGTTCATTTTGCCTTAATTATACACATAGAAACCGTGCTAAAAATGTTGACACATTGATCCTGGAACAAAATAATTACACACTATAGTTATACAACTTGCATACTTCAGTTGCTAAATGGGCAGAGAAGCATGCCCTCTCTCTCTCTCAGCCTATCGCCGTCCAGTGCTGAACGAAGGCCTCCCCAAGTAGGCGCCAACCATCCCGGTCTTGACCAGCCCTTATCCATCCGCTACCCGACACCTTTCTCAAGTCGTCGGACCATCGTGCTGCAGGACGTCCTACACTACGTCTACCTAAGCGTGGTCTCCACTCCAACACTTGTCTGCTCCAAGCATGCCCTACTTCTAGAAAATTAGGTCTGTTGCAATCTCAAACACTGAATGGAACGCAATGTTACTGCTATACGTCGTTTTTCTTTCGATCAGGCATTTTTGTACCGTATGTAAATATTTATTTTATTTATTTATGCTTATTATACAATTGCGAAGTAGTGATGGCCTCAAGGTCTATATGACAGGCGCCTAAGCGCGGTCGAAAATCTCAGCGGTCGCGGGTTCAAACCCCAGGCACACACCTCTGACTTTTCGAAGTTATGTGTGTATTCACAATGAAATATCACTAACTTTAACTGTGAAGGAAAACATCGTGAGGAAACCTGCACACCTAAAAGTTCTTAGGATTTCTTAGGTGTGTAGTCTACCAACCCGCACTAGGCCAGCGTGGTGGGCTAAGGCCTAAACCCTCTCAGTTGTAGAGGAGGCCCGTGCCCAGCAGTACTCATATGGGCTGATGATGATGATGATGAGACTGCTATGCACTAAAATAAACTAACAACTAAATAACTAACACTAAAGTATTATAAATAGTCCTAAAACATCTTCAAAACCTACAAAATACTTTTTAAATAGACCTTCAGCTTAATTCGCTTTATTCTCGTGCATATTAAAATTGCTATATCTAGATAATCTAACAGAATATTTGGATTTAATATTGATATTTACACACTATGTAAATTTTAATACTAGTAAACTAGTTTTTTGATGTATAAATTTAAATGTATGCCATTATATTTTGAATGTTACTACAATCAATTTCGAATTTTCATACATTCAAGGTCTTCGGATTACTGACTATTGCATAAAGTTGGAGATGATTAGGAAATTTTTAAATAGGAGAGATGCTGTTGTGCTGGTAATGGTGATGGCGCCGTGGGATCTAGTTTAGATCCCCGATCGTGCTAAGTGTTATTGGGTTTTCCATTAGGAATTTCTTAGTAGCAGCACGGAGTTTCGAGTGCCCGAAAAACGGCAATAGGCTCGTCCCCTGTTACTTGGGACGAAGAAACAATTGGCGAAATGTAGGTGAAATATAAGAATGCACTTCTGCCTGCCCTTTCAGGGAATACAGGCGTGAGTGTGTATGTATACCTATAAAAAAAATGGTAAATCGGTCTTGCGATTTTTCGACGTAAAATTCTCACACGCACGGGGAAATATGCTTGGTAAACGTCCATAACATTTATTTCAAGTGGGTTTAGAACTTACAATTACGTACGTACGAGTATGTGACTGTTGAGTGTATTTGTTGATTTATATGTTGATTTGCAGCAGTGATGGCCTCGAGGTTTAGGCCCGCGGTCGAAAATTTCATTCCACTACCAATAAAACAGCCAGATTGAAATAAACAGAGGTATTGGAACGGCCGCCGTAACTCAAAAGTGACTACGGGTGGGACGCCGAAATGCATTCGCTAAATTAACTTATTCAAGCAGTGATGGCCTCAAGGTTTACGATGCAGTCGAGAATCTCGACGGTCGCAGGTTCAAACCCCAGGCACACACCTCTGACTTTTCGAAGTTATGTGTGTATTCACAATGAATTATCACTTGCTTTAACGGTGAAGGTAAACATCGTGATAAAACCTGCACACCTAAAAAGTTTTTAGGAATTTCTTAGGTGTGTAGTCCGCCAACCCGCACTAGGCCAGCGTGGTGGACTAAGGCCTAAAGCGTCTCAGTTGTAGAGGAGGCCCGTGCCCAGCAGTGGGACGTATTTGGGCTGATGATGAATGAATGAATGTTGATTTGACTTTCAAGGAAATTACATTAATATACCGATTAAACCCTACCGATATCGTCACTCCTCATTGTCGGAATATAGATAGATAGATATACACTTTATTGTTCACCATTTAAACAGAGAAATAACAATAGAAGAAACAATTTATAACAAAGTGGACAATCGGCGGTCTTATCGCTCATAAGCGATCTCTTCCAGACAACCGGTCATGATGGAATATTTAACGAGTGATCAACGAGACGTGGGGGTGTTTAAATGATTTTACTTATACGATATATATACATGTAACTACATACACATATATACATACCACATACATATATACACATAATACAATATATTTATTCTTATGAGCCGTCATGTCTTAATTCACCCCTTTTCCTTTTTTTTTTACGCACTCCATTCATCTCTTGGCCATCCTCTGTTTTTCCATCCTTCAACTTTCATATACATTACTTTTTACCTACATATGTATGCTTCATCTCTTCTAATAACATGCGCATACCACGACAAATGGTTTCCTTTCAGCTTATCTATCACAGGAGCCACTGAACACCCGCCTATCCAAATATAACGAGAGCTGAGAGACAATCGCACCACATCCTCCATTGCAACTTCTGACTCCTGATTCCTGTACACCAAGATTGACAGCAAAACAACACGGAGTAACTGCTCAGCTAATATGGAGGTCTAGTTTAAATTCAAGACACACGGAACTAGAAAAATAAGGATATGACGTTTGACAGCGTCCGTGGCGTAGTTGGCTAAACACCAGCTCACGCAACTAAAAAATTTTCGAGTCTGGGTGTTTGCGAGACCGAAAAGTCTCTCGTAGTTTCTGATACCCACGACACAAGGCTCGTATCTTCGTGTGGGAGCAGAAGTATGTACCAGTGGCGGTACTTTCATAGAAGCCCAAAAGCCCAGTTTGCCTTTTAAAATTACGAATAATAATTTTTAAGCTTGAAATCTTAATTTAACAAAAGCAATTTATTAAATATAGACCCCATAGTAAGAAAATATAAACTAGATATTACACAATTAACGTTTAACGATTTTGGGCTTCTATGGAAGTCCCGCCACTGGTATGTACCTATGTGACTGTGGGATGTATTTATTTATGACTAGTCGCCTAGTCTAGGCCTTAAGAGGATGCGCTTCGCACAATGCGGAAGCGGCTAGTGCTGGCCGAGGCGTGGACCTCCCCCCGTCCCGTCCCGCGCACACCTCGAGCAAATACTATATCGGAGCTAACGGTACTGCCGACCGCCCGTGCTATAAGGTCTGATGTAATATTAAAACTGTAAGTATGCAGTATTGATCTTGGGAGCAAATTTACCTTACTATTTTTTTTAATTTAATATGCTTTATTGTGCACTACATACATAAGTAAAAAAATAATTAAAACTACCTTATAAACTATTGTGCCACAAAGGACGGTCTTATCGCTATTAGCGATCTCTTCCAGACAACCCAGAAAAAATAGTAAATATAATAAGGGTGGTCATGGAAATTAAATTAAAAATAAATAAATGACAAAACAAACACAAAAAGCATTGATAAATAAAAAAAAGAGAATTAAAACTAAATACACAAATATATTCTTAAATTAACAAGATTATGAGTAGTGTGCTTTAAGTCTACTCTTAAAAGTAGACAAGGATTTTGCTTGCCTAATGGACAGAGGAAGTTCGTTCCACAAGCGAGCGGCATGTACTTAGTAGGTTTTCAATCGATGTTATTAAAAAATTCAATATATCTTAAGTTTTTTTCCATTAGGCGCCAAAATTGATCAAAATCTCTTTAGCTTTTTAGACGTGACGTAACAAGCATATTTATTGTGATATTAAAATTCGCAATAATTAGATATGATTTTATTAGTTGGAAATTGCTATGGTCTATATAAATGTACCTTATAATTTAATGTTAAATAGGACTTTTTCCGAATAAAAATAAAATATCTAGTTTTAATAAAACTAAAACATATAGACTAGTGTACTGTTAAACTTAATACGTATATTGCGCCAACAATTAACATTTTTAAATATATATAGTACATGTATTGACGTGTCATAAGTGCTATATTATTGCCTACATTATAAATAAATAAATAAATACACCCAATAGTCACATACATAATTCTGACCCCACACTAGGATACAAGTCCTGTGTCGTGGGTATCAGAAACTACGAGAGACTTTTCGGTCTCACAAACACCCAGACCCGAAACAAGTATTTGTGGATCACACAAACATTTGTCTCGGTGTGGGGATCGAACCCGCGGCCTCTCGTTTCGCAAGCTGGTGTCCAGCCAACTGCGCCACGGGGCTGTCAAATAAACGATCATTTCATTTCATTTCATTAGTTGTCGACATAAATTAGACTAGATTAAAATGAATTTTATAAATAACTTCTTGTTGATAATATGGCTATAATGTTTCAAATTTAAAATAAAAATGAATTAGAAGGTGTAGCGATGAAATTGGCCAATCCGAGAGGTTTATTGGGCCTAGAGGATTAGGCTTAGGGTAGGTGTAGGTAATGTATCGATGGTAGCGGATTCCAAAGATAGCATTTATGTGTGTAGAATCTTTAAAACGACGTGTATTTTTAAGGAATTATAATTTACAGTGTGTAAATAGACCGCGATCGAAATATAAGACTATAAGAAACGAAAATTATAATCAGCCTCTCTCACGTCCACTGCTGGACATAGGCCTCTCCTATGGCACGCTCGATCTTCGGCCTTCCTCATTCAACCGCTGCCAGCCATCTTGCGTATATCGTCACCCCGCCTAGCCAGAGGGCCCTACACTACGTTTGCCGAACCTTGGTCTCCACTCCAGAACGTGAGAGAGGCTGATGATGATGATGATGAAGAAACGAAATAAAGGTAAGAATTATAAGCGTCAATGTGTTTGTAGGTCTTACCTGTCTTAGTTTTCGATCACGGTCTATTTACACTTTGTATAATTAATGACAAAAAATATGTGGTGAATGAAGGCCCAAGCTCTTTGAACCAGAGTAGGCAATAGAAGACATTATATTAGGTGATGTCTAAAATAAACCTATAATAGGATTTTTCTTTGATATTGCTTGAGGAATCTTGTTGACAAATTGTTACTACCACGGCAGCGATAATTCTTACAATTGGCAATCAATGAAATAATCTAAGAATGTTCGTTTTGTTGAAATTGATGTCATCTTAAGTCTTAAGTTCTTAATAACTGATTGTCTACTGTACAGGTGTTGAAAGTGACTAAGTAGGAGCAAGCAGCGGGGAAGTAAAATGTTAATTAAAAACGGCTAAAGATAAATCGTAATCGTATATGAGGCATAAAACGCACATTTAAGAACGCCTACTTGATTATTCTGAGCAATATTATATTCGACAGTATTGCTATATAAATTTTGATAGGCGTATTCACTGTGTAAGCTATGCAGAGGACTTGTGAACTCGTTGTTTTCCAACTTCTCCTTTTTTGTCTTTCTGATTAATTTCGTTGCGGGATTATGACAGTTTTGAACTATCGAACTTATTTAGGTGTAATTTTATTTAAAAATATGATTGTGAAAATCTTTTATGTATTATTATTTAATTTATTTTTAGTAAACCCCTTTCCCTTTTTTTATCTTCTTATTCCTAGAATACCAACTTTTCGCCCACAATTCGTGAGATATCCTCATGGTCGGCACTATTTCCATCAGGTAACAAATTTGTTTACTTTTAGTCAACCTATTCTATTGTCGTACTCGTATATACCTGCTTAGTACTTATGTAAAGGTTTGATTTAAAGACACATTCAGTGAAGCTGATTGTAAGGTATTTATTATAATGAATGGCGTGTGTGGGGGCACTGGGGGCAGGTCGTGCAGTCAAGGCGAGTCGGTGCGGGAATGTTTAATTTTGTAATTAGCTTTGTGATGGAGATGGTTTGTGTGCAGTGGATTGAGACGTTAATTGTCTGTCTCGCGCCCTGGAGACTGGCATATATTGTTCAGGTCGTAAATAAGATCGTTAAACTTCAGAAATGATGAGCAAAGAAAAAACTAAAAGGATATACATAAATATTAATGCGGTTAGAGAATAGCAAAAATATATGTGTTTTAAACATCAATTTCTAATATTTTATTCACCGAACTTAGCTGTAACTTAAACGTCGACAAATTAAGCCATACAGAGGCCATTATTGTTATAAATTACGTGAAAAACATCGAAAATAACTCAGTATGGATACTTGCTTTAGGGGCTATGGAACTTAACCTTTTTTACTTTTTTTTTAGACTGCCTCGTGGTCTCGCGGTACAAGTATGTGCCGTGCGATCTAGAGGTCCTGGGTTCGATTCCCGGGTCGGGCAAAGTGTTATTGGGTTTTTCCATTAGGAAATTCTCAGTAACAGCACGGAGTCTGGAAATGTGCCCGAAAAACGGCAATAGACTCGCCCCCTATTACGTGGGACTGATACATATTACATACCTGGCGAAATGTGGGTGCAGAAATGCACCTCAGCCAACCCCTTCGGGGAATACAGGCGTGAGTTTATGTATGTGAGTTTATGTACTTTTTTTTAACGAGAGGCCGAAAAGAGTATGTCGGGTCACCGGCCTTCCACTCAACGCATGGAACTATAGTTCGCTTGGCTGAGTTGGGTCCCTTAACCTTTTTTATTTACTTATACAAAAAGTTGCGGTCAGTACAGCGCCCCCTGTCGGTTACTGCATAATTCATCAGAGGTCACAAAAGGTATTATCAATGCTAGGCACCCGAAGGTCTCGATGAGCGACCTCGTGTTTGCCGGTCCCAGCATGGGAACAATGCGACATTTCACTGTTACGGCCCGTGTGAAAGGGACGGATGTATCTAATGCCGATTGTAAGAAGGGCACGGAATGATTTTTAATGCTTAGTTTCGACCGGTACGTCCGATTTGTGTTTGTAATTATTTTTTATAGCATAGTTATGTGTAACGAATTGCTAGTAGTATTGAGTTCAATCTTGGCGTGTACAATTTTGTCTTTATATATTAGTCACAGTCATCATCAGCCCAAATACGTCCCAATGCTGGGCACGGGCCTTCTCTACAACTGAGAGGGTTTAGGCCATAGTCCACCACGCTGGCCTAGTGCGGTTTGGCGGACTACACACCTAAGAAATTCCTAAGAACTTTTAGGTGTGCAGGTTTTATCACGATGTTTTCCTTCACCGTTAAAGCAAGTGATAATTCATCATGAATACACACATAACTTCGAAAAGTCAGAGGTGTGTTTGAACCTGCGACCGCCAAAATTCTCGACCGCGCGTCTAAACCTCGAGGCCATCACAGTACTGGGCGTAAATCTCTTATATCAATGAGAAAGGATATACCTTAGTCTATCATTAGTATTATATATTTATGGTCTTCTCATACATACATACATAAACTCACGCCTGTATTCCCTTATGGGGTAGGCAGAGGTGCATTTCTACACCCACATTTCGCCAGGTATGTATCAGTCCCACGTAATAGGGGGCGAGCCTATTGCCGTTTTTCGGGCACAATTCCAGACTCCGTGCTGCTATTGAGAATTTCCTAAAGGAAAAACCCAATAACACTTTGCCCGACCCGGGAATCGAACCCAGGACCTCTAGATCACACGGCACATACATGTACCGCAAGACCACGAGGCAATCATACATAATAATAATAAATAAATACACCCAACAGTCACATACATAGTTCTGATCCCACATTAAGGTACAAGTCTTCGTGGGTATCAGAAACTACAAGAGACTACGGTTTCACAAACACTAGACCCGAAACATTTTTTTGTGGAACACACAATCATTTTTTCGTGCGGGGATCGATCCCGCGGCCTCTTCACAACCTGGTGATCCAACTGCGCCACGGGGCTGTCAAGTAATATTGTGTAATGTAAAGCGTAGTGTGTCAACAGTAATGCCTTGTAAGGTGTTACCTATAGATCGCATGTAATGTGCATTTTACGCTTTGAATCAATGTGTTCTACGTAACAATTCCCAAGCGACGTGGCTCATCGCCAACGACTTGGGTGGCCTTTGTAGGGATGGAATGTGATACTGATGTCCTTTATTGATTAATTTACGTTGCAACGTGGGTGTAGAAATGCACATCTGTCTACCACTTTGGGGATAAAAGGGTAAGTGAATGTATGGTAAAGTGAGATGGATATGTCTACATTCGCCAACCCGCACTAGGCCAGCGTGGTTGACTAAGGCCTAACACTTCTCAGTTGTAGATGAGGCCCGTGCCCAGCAGTGGGACGTATATGGGCTGATGATGATGATGTCTACATTATTTTCATGTTTACTCATACCGAATATTATGCATTTAAAATGTATCCCATTCAAATTTACTTATTTACTTGAATAAATATAGAATAAATGACAATTTAAGTTGATTTTTTGTTCTTCAAATGGAATACAGGTATTAAATTTTCTCAATTTACGAACACGTGTTGTTTACTTAATAATTACGGATTATTTACGTCTAAGTCGCAAAATAAATTTCAATATAAATAAAAACAATGATTGGCTTTAGTCTCACGGTTCTTATAATGTATTTTTCCTACATTTGACATCATTCTTACATTTATCACTGGCTTTAACGGTGAAGGAAAACATCGTGAGGAAACCTTCCCACCTAAAAGTTCTTACGAATTTCTTAGGTGTGTAGTCCGCCAACCCGCTCTAGAGATGTTGAGGAGGCCGGTGCCCAGCAGTGCGACGTATATGGGATGATGATGAGATGATGACACCATCCAACCACGCGATTAAGGCTGTTATTTAAATTTTATTCAGCTATATCGAAAATGAGAATTCACATCACTATGGTACAATAGCGATAATTCGATTCGCTATGCAAATGGTGTACCGACTACGCAGCTTTCATATACAAACACTTCTAGGTGAAAAAAAAATTAGTAATATTTTACATACCCACACCTGTATGAAGATTTATACAATAAAGTTTAGGCGTACGGTCGAGAATTCTCAGCGATCGCGGGTGCAAACCCCAGGCACACAACTCTGATTTTTCGAAGTTATGTGTGTATTCATGATGATTTTTTACGTATGTATATTATCGTTGAAAGTAAACATCATCGTTTAACATCGTAAGGAAACCTGGATAACTAAAAATTCTTAGAAATGTATCAAGTGTATAGTCCGCCAACCCGCACTAGGCGAGCCGAGTAAGTATATTAAAACATCATTTAAATATTTGTCTTTCTGTCTGTTTGTTCCGTCTAATCTATGAAACGGCTGTACCGATTTTGACGGGCTTTTCACTGACAGATATATGATGTAAACAGGAGTAACTTAGGCTACTTTTATTATTTAATTTTATTAGTATAAATAGTCGTGGGCGCAGCTATCTCAAATACATCTAAAAGATCGTGTCCGATAAGACCGTCACTTGTACCTTTTCATTGCATCTTTCTCCGAGTTCCAACTATACCTACTGTTTTCATATTTACGATAAAGATTTATAAATAAATTGACACCGATATTCCCACGGAGATTCTCCCCGGCCAGCGACACAATCACAGTGAAAGTAGCGCTGCACGCTTGAATTCTCGACCCAAAAGTCGGTGCTAACAGTATTCCGAAACAGGTCCTTGCGCCCGCGCATCATATTGTACACGATAACCTACATAGATTGAGCTGACGATAATATTCCATACACTAGACTTCTAAGTTGACGTACATTTATATGATTGTATGATTGTGATGGCCTCGAGGTTTAGACACGCGGTCGAGAATCTCGGCGGTTCAAACCCCAGGCACACACCTCTGACTTTTCGAAGCTATGTGTGTATTCACAATGAATTATCACTTACTTTAACGATGAAGGAAAACGTGATGAAACCTGCACACTTAAACGTTCTTAGGAATTTCTTAGGCGTGTAGTCCGCCAACCCGCACTAGGCCAGCGTGGTGGACTAAACCCTCTCAGTTGTAGAGAAGGCCCGTGCCCAACAGTAGGACGTAGTATTTTAGGAATTCCTCTGCAGTAGGACGGAGTCTGTAAATGTGACCGAAAAACGAAAAGGCTCGCCCCTACAACGTCCCTAAAAACAATTGGCGGAAAGATGTGGAAATGCACCTCTGCCTTCCATTTGGGGATGCAGTCGTGAATGTGATTGTTCGATAAAAAGGAAGTAAACCTACATATAATAAAGACGAGTTTCTAACAAACAGTACATTGTATGGAGGTATGTACGCACATTCCTGCCGACCACACAATGTCCTCGAGCGGTGCGAGGGTGTGGCGCCGGCGTTTCACAAAGCGTTCTGCGCTTTCGATCCGGCATCAATGGAAATTTGTGTGCGACTAACGGCATTCATACATATAGGTGTTACCATTTGTGAAGTCAAAGCAAGAAGTATGGATGTGTCCGAAAAATTAAACCAGATATCAGCTGCAGAAATATTTAATAATAATAATAAATACACCCAACAGTCACATACGTAGTTCTGACCCCACACTAGTATACAAGTCCTGTGTCGTGGGTATCAGAAACGACGAGAGACTTTTCGGTCTCACAAACACCCAGACCCGAAACAAATATTTGTGGATCACACAAACATTTGTCTCGCTGTCTAGCGAACCGCGTCACGGTCCTGTCATTTCATTTCAGAGTACAAACTCTAATAGAATTCACAGTGAGTGAATTCTCTTCTTTGGCCTTCCTCTGCTTGTCCATCCTTCAACTTTCATACTTATTTCATTTAACTTATAAGTTATATAATATATATGCTATCTTTTCTCATAACATGCCCATACCACGACAGAAAGTACCTTACAGGCAGTCTACATATTTGTAAATTGTATAAATAAATACTTCTTAAACTTGATGGTTACAAGACAAATCTGAGGACCTAGATACAATGACATACGACAAATAAAATCTATGCTAATATGTATTATAAAGAGGAAAGAATTGTATTTTTCTATGTTTGTAACGAATACACTCAACAACTATTTTACCGATTTTAATGGCCTTAAAAAAACATAGGTTACTTTTATCCTGAAAACATGTCATGTTTAAAATATTATAGTAGAATGATTAGCATTAGAAAAAAGAAGATAATACAACAAAAATGAAAGACAAAATAATTTACGGGCGATCTGAGGTCAGGAGAGGGTGGGTGGAGGGTGTTTTAAGGAAAAAAAACGGTTTTATCTCGATTTCCGGCTAAACTACAATTCCTACGCAAACAAGTTAAATGGAAAAGTTGTAGGTAATAATAAAATTGTATTTACACTTTTTCCACATAACCTCTTTTATGTGAAAAACTTAAATATTAATAAATAAAAAAGGTTTGGTTACACCTATTATTACTATTCGTTGGACTAAAACCCAATTTGCTAAAAGTTGTTGCAGAAATACATATGTATAATGTATCCTATACCTTAAAGCAGTGATGGCCTCGAGGTTTAGGCGCGTGGTCGAGAATTTCGGCGGTCGCAGGTTCAAACCCCAGGCACACACCTCTAACTTTTCGAAGTTATGTGTGTATTCACAATGAATTATCACTTACTTTAACGGTGAAGGAAAACATCGTGATAAAACCTGCACACCTAAAAAGTTCTTAGGAATTTCTTAGGTGTGTAGTCCGCCAACCCGCACTAGGCCAGCGTGGTGGACTAAGGCCTAAACCCTCTCAGTTGTAGAGGAGGCCCGTGCCCAGCAGTGGGACGTATTTGGGCTGATGATGATGATGATGATGATCCTATACCTTATATATTTCATACATTTTTAACATGTCCATTAGCTATTTCGATGCACAAATGTTAATTTGGTACGACCGCTCATTCACCAGGGCATTACTAAGTCGCATAGCAACTACACACATACGCGTTTCCCATGGCTAGACGACAAAGCCCATACAATGATATTTAGCAAACACTTGAAGTTTCACCCAAACATCCGCTAAGCGAGCCTCGCTTTCTCATCCGTTCTCGTCAACAACATAGAACTGCCACGTGGTCCGGTCTCGTGCGATTTAGGTCTCAGGTTCGATTACAGGGCCGGGCAAAGAGTTCCATTAAGAAATGCAGAACGGAATCTGGAATTGTGCCCGAAAAACGGCAATGGGCTCACGTTGCTCGCTCGACAGCCTAGTAGGCTAGATACCAGCCTTCGAAACGGGTTCGATCCCCGCACCGAGACAAATTTTTGTGTGATCAAATATTCCAAAGTCTCGTAGTTTTTGATACCCACGACACAGCACTTGTATGCTAGTGTTGGTTCAGAATTATGTAAGTGACTATTGAGTGTATTTATTTATTTACTCTTATCAGTGCTTTTCATTACTTGGCTTGATAAGGTCAAGCATAGCGATTGATGGTATTTTAAATCTTCATCACCGCGAAGCTCAACTCAGTCACATCACATCATCAGCCCATATACGTCCCACTGATGGGCACGGGCCTCCTCTACATCTGAGAGGGTTTAGGCCTTAGTCCACCACGCTGGCCATGCGGGTTGGCGGACTACACACCTAAGAAATTCCGAAGAACTTTTAGGTGTGCAGGTTTCCTCCCGATGTTTTCCTTCACTGTTAAAATTCATTGTAATTTTGTTATTAGTATTATTAATTGTAATTAATAATTCATTGTGTATTCACATAACTTAAGTCATAGGTGTACCTAGGGTTTGAACCCGCAACCGCAGAGTTTCTCGACCGTGTAAACCTCGAGGCCATACTCGTCAAACCGCTGAACTAATTTAGACAATAAATCGTACAGCGATAGATGGTATTTTAAATCTTCATCACCGCGAAGCTCAACTCAGTCACATCACATCATCAACCCATATACGTCCCACTGCTGGGCTCGGGCCTCCTCTACATCTGAGAGGGTTTAGGCCTTAGTCCACCACGCTGGCCTAATGCGGGTTGGCGGACTACACACCTAAGAAATTCCTTAGAACTTTTAGGTGTGCAGGTTTTATCACGATGTTTTCCTTCACCGTTGAAGTACTAAGAAAGAAGTTAACTCAGTCGCTAGGTACACATTACTATCAGCGTCTAGTAATACCTTCCCTCGTGTCGCTGGTGCGTAGTACAAGTAATAGTTGAAATTTCACAAGCCCTTGCGCAACCAGGAAAGCCTGGCAAACGGGTTGGCCCTGTATAAAGAATTTGCACTCGACTCTCGTTGAATTCGCGTTTCTTTCCCTATATTGGAGTTGATCGTTCGGTGAGTGATTGTCGGACAAGATTTGCTTGGTACGATTTTTTTTGCCTGGAAAGAGCTTAAGGTAAAATAAATAAATACATAAGAAAGTTACATACATAGTTTTGACCCCACATTAAGATACAAGTCTTGTGTCGTGGGTATCAGAAACTACGAGAGATTTTCGGTCTCACAAACCCGAAACAAATATTTATGGATCATACAAACATTTGTCCCGGTACGGGGATCGAACCCGCAGCCTCACGTTTCGCAAGCTGCTGTCTAGCCAACTGAGCCACGGGGCTGTCAAAAGCAATGGCTGTTACGGTGATGATACAATCAGCATAAGTTTGTGCTGTGATCTAGAGGTTCCGATCCCCGGGTCGGGCAAAATGTTATTGGGTTTTTCCATTAGGAAATTCTCAGTAGCAACCAGGAATGTGGTAATACGCCCAAAAACGGCAATAGGCTTGCTTCCTAATAGGGGCATTATTTATTTATTTATTTATTTATACTTTATATACATACAATGAATGTATACCTAAAGGCGGACTTAATGCCTAAGGCATTTTCTACCAGTCAACCTTAGATGATGCAGAGAGATAGAATAGGTGCGTAAATTCATGTACATGTTATGTGATCATATTATCCCTTGAGACTGATACCTACCCCTTTGGAAAATACAGGCGTAAGGTTATGTATGTATGTACGTTAGTATTTCTCTTTTTTCTATGCAAATAATTTATGCGCTTTGTAAAAATTGCATAGAAATCGAAACACCCTTTTACATGTCTCATACGCATGCGCTAAATTGGCGAATACGTCACTGTTGCAAAAAAAAAGCCTTGATTTCAACCCACCCCTACAATGAAAAACGATATCAGCTTTCCCCTCGAGGAAAAAATGTACTTGTAAATGAAAACCGATGTTACGTTTTCATTTTTGAATACATTTTAAAATTAGTTAATGGTTTCCGTCTTGATAGTAAACAAAAAAATGGATTCCGTTTTATCACGATCACCTTTTCAATGTCGTTTCAGACCAACACTTTCCTAACTCGGTCATCCTATACAGTGCACTGATTTTATCGCGACTATAAAAATAATAAAAAAACAGTTTCAAGACAACTTGCGCAGTAGTTTCTGTTTAGGAGAGTCACCTAGCACCAAGATGTACGTAATGGCCGATCAAAATCTTTAATGGGACTCTCCATTTATCATATTCTTGGGTCATTCACCCATGACATGTTTTTAATTAATTGTACTGGAAAACAGCATGTCTGTTGCATGAGGTTTTTTACAAGAATCTGAAGAGTTTTTCCACGCTGATTTCAAAAATATATGCCGTTTTTATGTAGCAGCTCTAGTTTTGGAGTTATGAAGTGACAGGGTTTTTCATTGAAAATGCTCATAGTTTAAGGTTAAGAAATTTATTAAATATATTTATTGTGAATAATATTTGCTTATTTTGGATTTTCTAGAGTGAGATGTATTATGAGTACTATTTTGAATGCTCCAACAATTATAATCAGCCATCATATGTTCATTCCAGTACCCCTGATACCTCTCCTCCATAGTGTAAATATCCTGGTGTAATCGCTTGCCTTGTTCTTCACTGAGATCCCCAAGATTGGCAGGAAAATAGGCTGAAAATGGGCTAGGTTGTGGAGGAAGTGTAACTTGATGCTCATGTTACATCCGAGCCTTGAAAAGTGACGCATTAGTTCTTGGACGTGTTGAGAAAAGTTCGAACTTTTTTTATTTCTCAAAAAAAACTGTTATAACCAAACAAATTCATTCCATGCGTTTTTCTCACTATTTGTCATAGTCTACATAAAATTGGCGTCTTGTATTAACAATCTTATTTGTGGCCCGTCAAAAATACTCGCTTTTATCTTCGCTGCACTCAGTTTTGGAAACTTTTTTGATAAAATTGTCAGGTTTCGCCTCAAAATCCATAGAGTTTTCTTGAGAAGGACCGGGTAAGGCTCAGGTAATATAGTAGGACTCAAAACACGTCTATGTGCGGACCGTATAGACGGATAATTCCGTTTGGCTCGATTTTTACGGTTAATACCAGTTATGTTTACCATGCAAAAATAATAGTTATTCTCGTGGTTCACGGGACCTTTCCTCATCATAGCGGTTCAATCTATTCCTTTTCTTATCTTTTCACAAACGTAGAGACTCAATACACGTTTTGCATGCCTTTTGCGGAATCCAAGGGTTGTTGTTCATTTCTAGGGAGTGTCCAAAGTAATTTTTGTAAGCCTCAATTATTAACGTTTTCCCATTCAAACGGAATTCTTTGAACTATATTCTCCGCAAATGAAACAACAATGATTTGGATCATTCACACAAATTCGTCTTGACGAAACCATATCAAATTATATTAAGAAAACTTAATAAGTTAGAAATTATGAGCAAAGTAACACGGTAATAAGTTGATTTTTATGTGATAGCTATAATTCGTAAACTAGAGCTGTTACAAAAAAACTGAGAGTATATCTAGAATCAGCGACGTCAAATTAGTAAAGATCAAGTGATAAAAGTCAATCATCATACAAAAGTTTCAATTTTGTTGTGCAGTGTTATAGATGGTAAGAGGACAAGTACAATACCATAACAGTATTACTACATATGTACGAACCAGTGGCGGTACTTCCATCATCATCATCATCATCAGTCCATATACGTCCCACTGCTGGGCACGGACCTCCTCTACCATTGAGCGGGTTTAGGCCTTAGTCCACCACGCTGGCCTAGTGCGGGTTGGCGGACTACACGCCTAAGAAATTCCTAAGAACTTTTAGGTGTGCAGGTTTCATCACGATGTTTTTCTTCACCGTTAAAGACTTACTACCTTACTTACTAGTACTTCCATAGAAGCCCAAAAACCCAGCTTGCCTAACAAAATTCCGTTTTTTTTTTTTTTTTTTTGCTTTGACTTTAATAAATATGTAGGTATAAATTTTAATAATGTTTATTACATTACTTCATTAATAAAAAAATGCCTTTTCATTTGTAACAGAACTTATGGCTGGCCTAGGTATTATATTTATAATTAAGTACCTATGTCATGTTATGCCGTAACAGGTTTACAATGCAAATAATCCTCAGAGCTTGATATTTGGAAAAACCCAATAACACTTGGCCCGACCCGGGAATCGAACCCAGGACTTCTAGATCGCACAGCACATGTGCCGAGAGACCACGAGGCAGTCATATAAAATATTATAAATTATAAATTTACTGTATCAAACGGCCGTATTATTCAGTTACCCCCACCACGAATAAGCGGAACGGCAAGGCATTCAACGCAGCGGAAACCATTAAAAATTTCCCAATATAGTGGATATACTCTTGTTTTCCGAGTATCGCTTGCCACGGCAGGCACGCGAGCTAAACTGCGCGTGCAGCATTCCCGACAACGGTAATACGGTACGTTCACGCTATGTGGTGTGGTAGGCAGAGAATATACATCAGCAAAAGAGAGTAAGATGTGTACTTGAGGGTAGGTATCAACAATGGAATGGTGGTAGAAAAGGAACTGGGGTTCGTTGTGATATGAAAGTCGATAAAACGAAAAAGCGACAGTAAAAACAGAGATACATTTTAGTCTAGGATTTACCGTTAATATACTTGGCCAAACTTTTTAATGTAAAATAATTGTAATAGTTCTGAAATGTTATTTTTTTTTATGTAATATAAATTGTTATGTTTGTGTACGATAGCGAAATAAATATTGTCTTCTACCACGTAAATAATAGCACTTTTATATTGTTAAATAAAGCAATTTGTGCGAAATTATTCCCTAACCATTCCAAAATATTCAAAAATACACAACGTTAGTGTAGTGTACACGTAATATTAATAATTAATTGTAAGGTAAACGTGAAAATAAATCATAATATAAGCGCTGTTCCCCACTCAAACCGGTTCACTACTACCTGTGATGTCGGACCGAGTGGACGTGTCAGACGCTATTGAAACCAAGCTTAAGTAGTTTTATTTATACAAACCAAACCTGAAACATCTGGACATAACAGTTAGTATTGATATTTTCACTTGTGCCGGCACTCCCGGAGTGCCATCCGTTGTTTTAAGAGATAGAGTGATTCAAGAGGAAGGTTTTTATGGTTTTGATTGTCTGATTGAGTTTTTACATAAATAAAGTGATAAATTAATCACTTTTCCCATCGCTCTTGGGCATTATTAATAATGGCCGGTCCTTATTAATAATGCCCAATTAGTCACGTTGCCCGTAACACATACATACATAACCTCAAGCCTGTTTTCCCCAAAGGCATAAGCAGAAGACAGAGGTGATATATGAGAGGCATATCTGCATCCGCACTTTGCGGGGTTACGTATCAGTCCCACGTAGGGGGCGAGCCTATTGCCGTTTTTAGGGAACGTTTCCATACTCCGTACTGTATATACATATGTAAATGCCGTTTTGAGTTTTGACCTCACACTAAAATACGGTTGTTTGGAACAAATCGCATTCAACGATAAGACCGCCATTTGTTGCACTCTATTTTAACTTTCATTGTTTTTTAATCATGTTTTTATAATTTTTGTGGTGTACAATAAAGTGTGATAAACAAATAAATAAATAAGATACAAGTCTACGTGACCATTTTCGATCTCTCAATAAAAAACTTTATATACCACAATAACGTGTAATGTTTAGTTGTGTATACAGATTAACCTCTAATTCGATTGAATATGACGATCGGCGGCGTGGCGTTGTGTTGCCGGCGTGTCGGCGAGCGGTAAGTGGAACAACGACCCCAGCCAGAATCGATTACGCGTTACGTATTAACAAGCGTTGTCTCTCTGCCTACTTACCCACTTGGCTGCAGCTTCCATCGCGGTTTTAATTACTTACACGCGTGTATTTGTTAGTGGGTGGGTAGAGACGCATTTTACCCTAGCATTCATCATCATCAGCCCATATACGTCTAGTTCGGGTTGGCGGACTATATCTTAGTAATTCCTAAGAACTTTTAGGCGTGCAGGTTTCCTCACGATGTTTTCTTTCAAGGTCAAAGTAAATGATAATTCATTATGAATACACACATAACTTTGAAAAGTCGGATGTGTGTGCTTGGGTTTTGAACCTGCGACTGCCAAGATTCTCAAGGCCAGCACTACTTACAAGTACATATTTACGCCTGTATCCGATTTTTTATTTTTTATTTGGCTCTATCCCACCACACACCTGCCACTGTAACTCCTGTGCTCCAGGATCAACAGCACGCACAGTATTGACGCCGAGCACTGAAGCTCAGCTAATCTAAGGAAACCTAATTTGTCATGATCCCGCAATGAAATTAATCAGAAAAAAGATATAAAGGAGGAGTTGGAAACAAAGAGTTGTCCACAAGTCTACACATCAAAGCGGGAGATAAAATATTGAAATATGAGGGTTCTACCTCACATAAATACAATTAGCGTAATTAACGCACCACCGGTAATTAACTATGTGATATTTATCCTAGAAGTTAGAGTTCATGTTACGTCAATTTAGTTTTAAATCTACTAAAAGAGAGACAAGCCTTGCCGTTTTTCAAGCACGTCCCCAAATTTCATGCTATTCCTAAGAATTTTTAAATGGAATAACCCGGGAAAGACCATCTGAGATCATCGGATCATCATCGGGAGAGACAGTATCTATTTTATTTACCATCCAATATCTTAAAGAAACATCAAGGGTGGCTAATGAACAAATTAACTTCTCTGAATCATAACAAATTGCGTTTTACTATTGCGTTGTAATCTTTTTTGTTTTAATCGTACATTTAATTAACAACATAATATTCATAATTACTTAGAACGAAGATTCATATATTGAGTGACCTCAGAAATATCAAACCCGAGTCAAACATAAGTAATTTAAATTGTGTCTGTACATGAACACCCCAATGTTAGAGCAGAATGCCGATACTTCTAAAGATATCCGCGGGATATACCGAACCCTTTAATTTTTATTTTTATTTTATTTTGGGATTAATTCAACGAATGATTATGAGTAGTGTTTTAACACGGGATCTAAATTCCTAGCGCATTAATATGCATTCAGATGCATATTTTACAGAATGTTGTTAAAAAATAATGATTAAGCACCATGAGATCCTCCCCGTCGGCGATATTTTCATTAGATTTAATCACGCCATTAACGTCGTTAAACCTTAATAGTAGTAGGATTATCAAAAAGTACATACCCGGACAAAAGGATTCTTCTTTGGCAGTTCAGCGTCGACTTCGTCTCTGGACTCCTCGTTTCCCTCGTCATCAGCGGAGTTGACCCGCACGCAGGTCTTGTGTACTTGTGGCTCATCCATACTCCCCACTCATTATACAAATAACCTCCTTATTATACTCTATGCACTGCACATACAGCACAACACTACACAAATTTAAAAAAAGAACGTTCAACCGCCGTTAACGAACGCGAAAAGTTTGAAATTCAAATTTCGAACGAGTATTAGTCGATTTTAGGGTAATCGTTGATTTAATCGATTTAGCACTTTAGAGTTTCACTTTTGCCTCGATGTAGATAGATCTGAAAATAAAAAAGTTAGATTAGAATATTGCGGTATTTGAGTTAAGATAATGAGTACTGATAACCAAATATTAATGTCAGTGTAGGGGGCGTACAGAGGAAAGAATATAGGTCACTATACATATAAAATCTATTCACCTTTTTCGATCGATTTATCTATTTGGACTTCTTGCGTTATTTCTAAAGAGCTATACGTGTTGCAGTTTGCTTGCTTTACGTGGGACGTATCGTCGGTGTACAAAAACGCTTCTGTCTACCCCGTAGATGTTCTAGGCGTGAATGTATGAAGTAAGAAAAATAAATAGTATTCATACAAAAACTATGAATTTAAAAAATCGAAAGCATGTTTACAATGCGGTCCGGCGGACCACCATTTAACTGGTACCATTAACAATAAACCGGCAATTAGATGTACGTAAATTAAACAATATGCAGTTAATTGAACCGCAAGCGTACATATTACATACTTTAGTTGAGTAAAAATGCAATTAATTAAATGTTAACAATTTACATTGGCTTATAAAAACATGTTTACTTGACGTTTAGTGGTCTCGCGGTACAAGCATGTGCGATATAAAGCTCCCGGGTTCGATTCCCGGGTCGGGCTGTGTTATTAGATTTTTCCATTAGAAAATACCCAGCAACAGCACGGAGTCTGGAAAACTGCAATATGCTCGCCCAAAATTACCAGGGACTGATACCTGGCGAAATGTGGGTGCAGAAATACAACTCTGCCTACCCGTTCGAGAAGTTGTTTACTTGTCTATGGTAGAGTAATTGTCCTATTATTATGTTACTCATGTTTTGTTTAGCTATTCATATATTGACCTTGCCAATGTAAATATATCTGACACGTGTTCCTTCAAATAATATGCTATAATCTATATATATATATATATATGTATAACAGTCAATCTGCAATTTTTAACGGTGAAGGAAAACATCGTGAGGATGCTTATTCGCACTACGCTTAAGGGACTCAGAATTATTGAATGAAATTGAAACACTTATTTTATAATCTAATCATATCCATCCATCCATCAGCCAAAGGAGGTCCACTGTTGGACATAGGCCTCTCCTAATGACTTCCACAGGGACCTGTTGGAAGCAGCCTGCATCTAGCGACTAATAATCATCCAGCGACTGATCTAATCATAGGTTTAAGGTAAAATATAAATTAATAAACTCATCATCATCATCACCAGCCCATATACGTCCCACTGCTGGGCACGGGCCTCCTCTACAACTGAGAGGGGTTAGGCCTTAGTCCACCACGCTGGCCTAGTGCGGGTTGGCGGACTACACACCTAAGAAATTCCTAAGAACTTTTAGGTGTGCAGGTTTCATCACAATGTTTTCCTTCACCGTTAAAGTAAGTGATGATTCATTGTAAATACACACATAACTTCGAAAAGTCAGAGGTGTGTGCCTGGGGTTTGAACCAGCGACCGCCGAGATTCTCAACCGCGTGCCTAAACCTCGAGGCCATCACGACTTGTCTGTCTATAGGTGCGGCTTAAACACATCTGCCTACTGCTTCGGAGACTTAGCGTGAATGTGTAATATTTCAAAGCCGAAGTACCGACTTACACTATTATGAAGTACATGCATGTACCCGAGTTTCCTTTTGTTTGTACAGATAACAGGTATGCTGCCTCGTGGTCTCGCGGTACAAGTATGTGCCGTGCGATCTAGAGGTCCAGGGTTCGATTCCCGGGTCGGGCAAAGTGTTATTGGGTTTTTCCATTAGGAAATTCTCAGTAACAGCACGGAGTCTGGAAATGTGCCCAAAAAACGGCAATAGGCTCGCCCCCTATTACGTGGGACTGATACATACCTGGCGAAATGTGGGTGCAGAAATGCACCTCTGCCTACCCCTTCGAGGAATACAGGCGTGAGTTTATGTATGTATGTATGTAGATAACAGTTATCTAGTTAGGTAATTGTTAAAATAATGCCATTGTGCACACCTTAAAGTTTGTTTGCTTATGAAGTAATTTATGTTGATAATCTGATTAGGATGGTTTGGGAGTGTGTACCATGCTTAGTATTATTTAAGTGAAAACTTCTTAAGCGGCGCTGTGCACTTTTTTGGGATGGATAAAAAAATTGAACGCGTCAGATCACGTGGCCCTGATCGAAAATGCGTAAGACGCATTATGTAATATAAATTGTCATGTTTGTGTACATTAGCGCAATAAATATTGTATTTTACGACGTAAATGATAGTACTTTTATACTGATAAATAAAGCAATTCGTGCCAATTTATTCCCTAACCATACCAAAACATTCAAAATGCACAACGTTAATGTTGAAGTTTTCTGCGGACACTCCCGGAGTGCCACCCGTTATTTTTACACTTGAATCGTCGAGAAGTAGACAAAAGTATGTAATAGGCGTCGAGCCGTTTCATCACCATCATCAGCCCTTATACGTCACTGCTGGGCACGGGCCTCCTCTACAACCGAATCTGAGAGGGTTTGCAATGGTTGTCGAGCCGCATGCGGGGCACATTTCCGAAATCTGTGCTGCTAATAAGAAAATAATTACAAACTCGAAAAAACAACAAGATAACGTCTGAGAAATGAACCCGAGACTTATCGATCATATGCCAGTAAATACCGGAAGATTAATGAGACATATTAACATATTCTCCGATGCTCTCATTGAGAAAATATTTACCTGTGTCATAAAACGAAGAGATATCAGGATTTAGTCCTGAGTCACGTACTCTTGTAAGAATTTCCTTAATTTGACTCATCTGTTATCAACGACACTGACTCACGATAATTAGTACGGGTAATGCGTTTAATCTTGTTGAAATACGTAGAAATTTGTTGTTTAGTTAGATATTTGGGTTTTTCGTAGTAATTCGTGAAGGTGCTACAAAGCAATCTTGTATTATAGTATTAATAAACATAATATGTATATACACAGGCACACATACTTAACCCCCAGTGGCGGTACTTCCATAGAAGCCCAAAAGCCCAGTTTTCTTTTCAAAATTCCGAATATTAATCTTTAAGCTTTAAATCTTTATTTAACCAAAGCAATTTGACATATAAATAAGAATATCCTGACCACATAATAAACAATTATAAACTAGACGTTACAATTTAATGAGTAACGCTTTTGGGCTTCTATGGAAGTACCGCCACTGTTAACCCCACGCCTGTATTCCCCAAAGGGGTAGGCAGAGGTGCATTTCTATACCCACAGCCCCGTGGCGCAGTTGGTTAACTACCAGCTTGCGAAACGAAAAGCAAAGGGTTAAATCCTCGCACCGTGAATGATCTTTGCTATGGACATAGATGGAACCTTGGGAAATAACATTTGACAGCTCCGTGGCACATTTGACTAGACACCAGCTTGCGAAACGAGAGGCTGCAGGTTTGATTCTGTGATCAAATGTTTGTGTGGCCCAATAGTCTCGCAGTTTCTGATACCCATGACACTACTTGTAACTTAGTGTGGGCTCAGAACTATATAGTGACTGTTGAGTGTTTTTTTTTTTTTTTTTGTTTTTTATATTCTGGCACGGCAAAGTGACTCCACTGTACCTGATGGTAAGCACAGTGGAGTCCAAAACAAAAATACCGACCAGCGAGAAACGATAATGGTCACCCGCTGGTCGACACAATCATGCCGGCCCGCACAAATGCTTCTTCACGCTTCGCTTAAAGGATCCAAGATCATAGGAAGGAGGGAACACGTGAGCCGGCAAACTATTCCACAGCTTGATGGTGCGGCAAAAGTAAGATTTAGCGAACTTTTTAGTTCGAGCCGCGGTTGTTGTGACCATAAAGCTGTGGCTTCGCATGCCCGCACGCGTGGTTCTGGTGAGGAAAGGAGAGGATGGGACAAGGTTAAACAATGTATTTATATTTATACACATAATATAAATACACATACACTCCTGTTTCTTTTTCAGTATTTTGTATGTACATACATACATAAACTCACGCTTGTATTCCCCGAAGAGGTAGGCAGAGGTGCATTTCTGCACCCACATTTCGCCAAGTATGTATCAGTCCCACGTAACAGGGGGCGAACCTATTGCCGTTTTTCGGGCACTTTTCCAGATTCCGTGCTGTTACCGGGAATTTCCTAATGGAAAAACCCAATAACACTTTGCCCGACCCGGGAATCGAACCCAGGACCTCTAGATCGCACGGCACATACTTGTACCGCTAGACCACGAGGCAGTCTGTACCGCTAGACCACGAGGCAGAGTATTTTGTATGTAATGTTGTTGTATACTCTAATACTACTGAGCCGATTTGGATCTTTTTACTATGTACGTCTATGGGACCTTAAAAAAGATTTAAGCTCGTTTTTTAAAACTGCACTTGGACCAAGCAAGAACCAACCGCTAGTATACAACAATGACAAATATTTACAGGTAATAGTTACGGTGACAAACACATTAACGCTAAAAAGATCCCAAAAAAAAACATGTTTTCCTAAACAAATTAACTCTCTCGGTTTTCCGTTATGGTGTGTTTAAATGTGAATAAAAGCCTAAGGAATAAATTGGTGTTATAATTGCGTACTATAAACATCGTGATAAAACCTGCACACCTAAAAGTTCTTAGGAATTTCTTGGGTGTGTACTCCGCCAACCCGCACAAGGCCAGCGTGGTGGACTCAGGCCTAAACCCTCTCAGTTGTAGAGGAGGCCCGTGCCCAGCAGTGGGACGTATATGGCCTGATGATGATGATGAATATACAGGTAGTAAATAGACCGTGATGGAAAATTAAGACAGGTAATAGTTATAGAGATTAGAATAGTCGATTTTTATTTTTTATTTTTTGGGAGAATGTGTTTTAGTTTTTCGATCACAGTCTTTTTACACATAGTATAGGTTGCACTACATAACATGTATAACGGTTATAAGATATGTAAGTATATTCTCCGCCGCTCCAATAACTACATATATCATTTCGCATCCATGCATACTCGATGCAAACGGAATAACAGGCCCGTCCACGTGAAACAGCGAAGAAACGTGTTACACGCACTGTACGATTGCAGACTTTATGTAGATGTTTATGGAACAGCTGATTGTTATTGTCAAATTGTTTTTGAAACAAAAAAATCCTTTAGAGTTAGTTTGCAACCCTCTGACTTCGAAGTTTATGTATTCCTAATGAATTATCACTTACTTGAACGGTGAACGGACCCACTCAGTTGTAGAGGAGGCTCGTGCCTAGCAATGGGACTATGGGTTGATTAGAATGAACAAATTAATGAACGGACGAATTATTTTATCTTTTTTATAATGATATAACTTAGAGACCAATAGTTCTGATTAATATGCAGTTGGGTCTTTTTCGCAATTTTTTTGTGAGAAAGCATCCTATGTTCTTTCCCAAGGACCCATGTATCTCTATACTAAAAACCATTAAAATTGGCCCAGTAGTTTGGCGTGAAAGATACCCTCTTAGCAAATTGTTATAGTTCGTCTGACAAATTAATTACTTTATTGCGAATGTTCTCAATCTTTGTTAATCAGTGGCGGTACTTTTATAGAAGCCGAAAAGCCCAGCTTGCCTTACATAATTCCGAATATCTTTAAGCTTTAAATCGTTATTTAACTAAGCAATTTTACATATAAATGGTACTATCCTTTGCCCACAATAAACAATTATAAACTAGACATTACACAATTAGCGTGTAACGCTTTTGGGCTTCTATGGAAGTACTGCCAAGGAAGACATGCATTCAGTGAAGGAAAAATTCTTAGATAATTCAAGTTAAAAACGATATATTGGTTGATAAAAGAAAAGCTTTCTTGCCATTAATATAACGAGTGTAAAAAATTCAACGAAAGAAACCTAGCTATTTACCAATAAGTGTGATCCTCAACATTACCGGTAGCACATACAGAAACGCTCTAATTCCGGGCCATTTCTATGCGAGGTCGCACAGCTAGACGGTTCAAGGCTGCGTGCGGCGGAATCGAACCCACGTGCCCACGCGACCGTGCCCGTGCACATCTACCGTACTGTCGCTGATTGCTTTGAAATGAGGTGCGTGATGGCATAGTTGATGTAAATAAGCTGTTCAAAGTTACCTAATCCTTTTTCCTTTGAGCCCACATTACGCCAGGTATGTATCAGTCCCACGTAATAGGGGGCGAGCCTATTGCCGTTTTTCGTGCACATTTCCAGACTCCGTGCTGCTACTGAAAATTTACAAATGGAAAATCCAATAACACTGCCCGACCCGGGGGTCAAACTTGGGACCTCTAGATCACACGGCACATACTTGCCGTGAGACCACGAGGCAGTATTTTTTTTAAATACCGGGTTTTTCCGCCAAGAAATTTTAATTATCACCACGGAGACTGGAAATGTGTCCTGCCAACAGTGATTTGCTCTTCCATGGAGAAATACATTTCTGCCTGCCCCTTGTAGGCCACAAGCATTAGTCGCTATGTATGTATTGTCGCGGAGAGATACTATACTCCTATTTATTAAAATATGATCTTCAGCCCATAACTTCCAATGCTGGGCCTTCTCTACAACTGACAGGTTGCGGGTTGGCGGACTACACACCTAAGAAATTCCTAAGAACTTTTAGGTGTGCAGGTTTCCCCACGATGTTTTCCTTCACCGTTAAAGTAAGTGAAAATTCATTGTGAATACACACATAACTTCGAAAAGTCAGAGGTGTGTGCCTGGGGCTTGAACTCGCGACCGCCGAAATTCTCGACCGCGCGCCTAAACTTCGAGGCTTACTTATTATCATTATTTTTAGAATGTAATCAATAATAAATAAATACACCCAACAGTCACATATGGGCATATGTAGTTCTGACCCCTCACTAGGATACAAGTCTTGTGTCGTGGGTACCAGAAACTACGAGAGTCTTTCCGCTCTCATAAACACATAGACCCTAAACAAATATTTGTACATTACACAAACATTTGTCTCGGTGCGAGGATCGAACCCGCGGCCTCTCGTTTCGCAAATCGGTGGCTAACCTACTGCGCCACCGGGTAGTCCAAATGTCATGAATAGCAACAGTTGCGCGGGTAACAATAATTCAGCAATTTAATCGCAAATGTTAAGCGGTTAAATTGCATTTTCATACAATTGACCTATAAATAAGATAATTAACTGGCAATGAAATGGAAATTGCACGTAATTACTGGTAATTCATTTGGCCCAATGCCGATTCAAGGTTTTGGTGAGATATAGTCATGATGGCGAGTGCGGTGAAAAATCCGTCAGACCAAATAGAGAAACAATTACACTTGTTAATGAACGGATATACTGGGCGTATATATAACGGTGAAGGAAAACATCGTGATAAAACCTGCACACCTAAAAAGTTCTTAGGAATTTCTTAGGTGTGTAGTCCGTCAACCCGCACTAGGCCAGCGTGGTGCCTGGGTTTTGAAACCGCGACCGCCGAAATCCTCGACCGCGTGCCTAAACCTCGAGGCCATCACTACTATTTGTATATACATAAACAAATAGAACAAGGAGAAAATATATTTACCTCATTGATTTAGATGTTTTTAATTTTTTTTTTATTACTGTTTACAAAACAAACGTTTTTGTTGCGATTTAGAATTTTGCAAAGAAAATACCAAAGTAATTTCCTTACACCATTTTACGAGTATGTTTCCGCATCAACGAGGCAGACACTAAAAAGTTCCTCTAGTTAATAACATTGCCCTTTTATTACAAAGGTTAAAAGCACAAGCAGTTAATACATAGTTACCCCCCAAAAACCAAAGTCGGCGAGTTGATCGATCATAAGCGTTCAGGTAACTGTATGTCCACAGTTAGGTGCGAGAGGGAGGCATGCCCGACACATGTGTGTAAGAAAGAGATGCAAGATAGACGAGCAATAAGTTTGTGCATAAGCAAGTGGAGTGCGCCGCAGGGCTGCCAACACCTTTCTTCTTTTTAACACGCTTTTATTAGCTTCATGCATATATATGTTAGTATGTAGTATATAACGGAAACTTTGAACATGATTTTGACCTCCTTTAAAAGTCCAAATTTGGAAAACTTATCAAGGACCGATGACAGTTCAATAAAAAATAGTTCAAAAAACTAAAAAATACGCTTTCATACAAAATTCAACTAAAAATATAAAATATATTTTAATAAATTTAAAGCAAGCATAGTGTAAATAAGAAAAATAATATTGTAAAAAAAAACATGAGGTGTTTTTTAAGACAAAGTCTAACTAGGTTTATAAATATAGTTTTAGGCAATGCTTTGTGTATTATTAATAAATGTGTTTTATTATATAATTTTAAAAATATTTCAAAGTCATAAAACATGCTTATTAAGCTTATGTGGATAAAATAAATAATATGTTAGAGCATACTATCATTTATTATAATTAAAATTTTATTTATCAATACGAGTATTTTTATAGTGTTTAGTTTTATTTCATTGTTATTTTAACAAAATAGATTTTTTCCCTTTATCGTTTCAGTTGAAAACCGTTTAAATTATATTTATTTAAAAAAATCTATGGCAATACTACTTCTTTATCTGAGCAAAAAAACCTATTCTTGGCGATAAGGCCAAGTTTATATTTAAAAAAACAAAATTGTATTGAACAAAAACTAATGTTTTGATGTAATTATTTAACTTCAAACAAAATTATTTCACAAAAACAAACATTCACACTAATTTACAAACAATCAACTTCAATTAATTAATTTAATGGAAATTCGGACAGAGTAACGACGTAATTTAATTATAAAAATGTCAGAGCGATATTATCGCAACGATAGCCGAGAGCAAAGTGTCCCCGACGTCCAATCTTCTCGGCCTTTTATACTATTTGTAGCTTCATAGTGGGGAGGGTAGTTTTATCCCCAACACGGCCTCTCCTGACGGAGACCGTCCTCGGGCTCTCTTATGTGTCTATGTCGGCCTCTCAGCAGAGGCATGGAAGGCGGTGTGTCCTGTACTTCAGTCGCTCGTCCTTCATTGGAAGTACTTGGTTGGCAGTCAGTAGACAGGATCGAGGCTCCGGACAGATGCTCATCATTTTGTGACAATGGCGCTGCGGTGGCGTAGGTGGACTTCTTGACTCCTTTATTATCAGAATCGTAAAAACACAAATCATGTTAGCAAACAGTTAAACAATTACTGCACTCTCAGTGCACTCGGGTAAAATAGTCGTTAATTCGACACAGTCGTAACAGATAGGATATTAAGACAAACTGATGTATGTACCGATCACAGGTAACTGGGGACAGAAGATCGCTATAATTGGTTCATTTGTCAAACAGTGAATCACATTGTCACAAGCGATATCCTGCTCAGTAGCCCACAAATCCCGCTAACCCCAACAACTGGCGAACCTTCTTGATATTCGTAAGTTTTGGAGATCTAACAAGTGCATCAACTTTTCCCGGACTCGGCCTACCTGACCATGACCTATCAATCGCCCTATTTCTAATCCTTTTCTCGGGAAATTCTATTTGCCCGAGCGCAGCTCACTAATAGTAGGCGGCACGGTAAAAGGCGCGGCCAATGATCGGCTCTGGCTTGCAGATCGCGATGGACTGTCACTTTCCACCAATATGGGCAAACTAACTCCGACCGCCTCCAGTCCATCAAGAATCCCATCAAGAGCCACGTCACACGTATCGGGTACACTATAACACGAATGACAATACATGAAATTAATTGTTCATTGAGACCATTTACTATAATACAAAAGGAGCAACAATGATTGTCTTGCGTACGCGGCATATGTGGGGTACCTAATTGGTAAAATCCGTTTTCATAACATTTGCAACATTCAAGTTACATACATACATAACCTCACGCCCGTATTCCCGAAGGGGTAGGCAGAGGTGCATTTCTGCATCCACATTTCGGCAGGCACGTTCAGTCCCACGTAATAGGGGGCGACCCTGTTGCCGTTTTTCGGGCACATTCCAGACTCCGTGCTGCTACTGAGAATTTCATAATGGAAAAACCCAATAACACTTTCCCCATCCCGGAATCGAACCCAGGACCTCTAGATCGCACGGCACACACCTGCGCCGTGAGACCACGAGGCAGTCAAAGCACATTCAAGCTACGTAAACACAAAGGTTTAAACTCGTATTTGAAATTGTACCAGCTGTGATTTATTTTGTGACCCACTCATGCAGCCACACATGTGTTTATGACACTCAATTTAAAGACTGATCAAAAGTTGAAGTATAAATGTTAGACCTTACCGAGTTCAAACTACTTATCACTTAAATTTATCCGCCACCTCCGTAGCGAATAGCGATGCAATCGTTCGGAGCTTGTGACACCGGGGCAGGTGTTAACGGGGATAATCCGCAGTCAGGATCCATGCACGTGTGGGGGCCACACACACTGCACAACAACACCACCATCGGCGGTCGTCCGCCAACAACATTCACTGCACTTGTCCTGGAACAATCTTACAACACACTCAGACAGGTTATTATTGCCCGAAGTTGCTGGTGTAGCCCAGGGCTCGGCGAACGCTCGCGTCTTTTATTACTACGAGCTTGCTTACTTGACCGTGACATATTATTCAAGAGCGTATGAAATTATGCAACTTCAACTTGCAGTATTCTTTATATCAAAATGAGATTACACTCAGGACACACACAAAGCTATAAGAACTTTAAGCGTATCCCGCAAGTACGCAAATGTCCCGCAAACCTCAAAAATTGGAGCATATCTTTAAGATTTGTGGGTCTATGAGACTTGACAAATCTTTCTAGGGCTCGGTCTAACCTAACCATGGCCAATTAAGCGTCCTAAATATTCTAGTTCAGTATCTAAGAACGTGCACTTCTTTAAATTAATTTAAAACCTTGATTCCGTAAGTACACGTAAAACTTCACGCAGAGTTTCAAGGCCATCATCTACTTAGACACAACAATAACGTCATCTATGTAATTTAGAAACCAATCCGTGTCTATCAGAGTCTTAATTGTCTTTTAATTCGTCCGACAAACCCTTGACAATATTCAAACGTAAAAGAGACTTACGAGGGTATTCTGCACAAGTGATGCACTTATTACAGTTAGTACACATCACTTCATATAATTCGATAGCCGTATCAATGTATCGCGGACACAATGAGCGAAATTCAGTTAAAACTATTCCACGTCTCTCAATTATGTGTTGAGCCACGACTTTGCATCACCGCGAAGACAACTACTATATTCGCTCAAGACACTCGCGATCATCCGACCTATTTATTTCGTAACCGCGGTCCGATTCTACGCAACACACCTCAAAGTATTGGATACTAGGATCAAACGGCGACATGTACAAACCTTGAGAAAGCCCGTGAGCCAACGCGGATAACGCCTTAACAATTCTATACGTTGAGTCTTTTCTCGCCGTATCACTATCATCGCACAGAGGTGGCGTATCCCCTGTTATGCATCGGTTGAATATTACTTTCGCTACGCGGCCGCGACAACAACTGGTAATCGCAGGTTCTAACCTATTTTAAAACGCATCCAATCTAGCACAAACCCGTTTCAACAATTCGTCTTGACACGTGGCTTAATCACGGGAACGATGCTTATGGGAACCATTTCATGACCCGTGCGAGGTATCACTGTGTTTAGACGGCCTACGCTAGCGCTCAACCGAACTATCACTGGAAATATTAAGAACGCGAGACCTTCTACCGTTCAACCGGCTCGATATTTTACGTGATTTAAAAATCACTCGGAACAAAACAACACAAAACGCACTATTCTCGTTACGCACAAATTAAAACTGTCAGAAACCGAATTCTTACACGCAAATTCCATCCATCAGAGTAGGCGTAGGATACACACAAAGCTATAGGAACTCTGCGTGTATCCCACTTCTGATCTTGGCGATAAGGCCAAGTTTATATTTAAAAAAACAAAATTGTATTGAACAAAAACTAATGTTTTGATGTAATTATTTAACTTCAAACAAAATTATTTCACAAAAACAAACATTCACACTAATTTACAAACAATCAACTTCAATTAATTAATTTAATGGAAATTCGGACAGAGTAACGACGTAATTTAATTATAAAAATGTCAGAGCGATATTATCGCAACGATAGCCGAGAGCAAAGTGTCCCCGACGTCCAATCTTCTCGGCCTTTTATACTATTTGTAGCTTCATAGTGGGGAGGGTAGTTTTATCCCCAACACTATATTTTATTGTTACATTTATTTGCTAAATAACAAAGAACAAACGTTACATTTACGTTACGTTCGACAGCCCCGTGGCGCAGTTGGCTAGACACCAGCTTGCGAAACGAGAGGCCGAGGGTTCGATCTCCGAACCGGGACAAATGTTTGTGTGATCCACAAATATTTGTTTCGGGTCTGGGTGTTTGTGAGACCGAAAAGTGTCTCGTAGTTCCTGATACTCACGACACAGGACTTGTATCCTAGTGTGGGTTCAGAACTACATAATATATGTATGACTGTTGGGTGTATTTATTATTTATTTAATTATATATTAACAAATAAAGTTAAGACAGGCAGCAATTTAATTTAGGTTTTGCGACGTCTTCTCAGAAACTAACCTCAATAATACGGGTATGACACGGCATTCAACATAATTAGCGAGACGTCAGGGCGAAGGAATGCGAGATGCACACGAAGGTTCATCTCAAGGACGTTGTTTTTCGGCCCACTGCCTGAGGATTTGGACTAGTCAAATCATTCATAAATATTAAGAAAAAATACAGTCGAATTGAGAACTTCCTCCTCTTTGAAGGGTTAAAGATATCATTTATTTTCCCGTACCATGAATCATATTCATACTGGCACGAAGTGAAACCGTATGTGATAGAGAACAAGATGCTGTCCAAATAGACCATCAAGACTGTGGAATAGGTTGCCAGTTTAGGTGTCACACCCTCCTAATGTCCTGGGTCCTTGTGGCGTGAAGAAACATTTCATTAGGACGGCATGAGCAGTCAAATAGTATCGAGTGACTAAAAACGGGAACGACAAATAGGCTCCCAGCTTAAGTGCTCGGCGCCATTACTGTGCGTGCCGCTGTTGATCCTGAATCACAGGAGTTACAGCGGGTATGAGGTAATATAGGGTTTTATGACTTAAAACGGGAATTAAAAAAAAAAAGTTACTGCTTGGATAGTCCGAACTCCGAGGCCTATTTTTCGACCCTTCTTCTCAGTATTTGAGCTAGCTAATAAATAAAGAAATACACCCAACAATCACATACATAGTTCTGACTCCACATTTAGATACCGAGTAGTGTCGTGGGTACCAGAAACTACGAGAGACTTTTCGGTCTCACAAACACACAGACCCGAATAAAATATTTGTAGAACACACAAACATTTGTATCGGTGCGGGCTCGAACCCGCGGCCTCCCGTTTCGCAAGCTGGTGTCTAGCCAACTGCACCACGGGGCTGTCATAGATTTTCACCTAAGGTCGAAAAGTATGTTATTGTTGTGAAGATTTAGCAGCAGAATCTGAAAGCCTTCCCCGATGAGCTGCAATAAGCTTGTATCCTATTACGTATAATTTTTCACTCTACAAGAGGTTAGAATTATGTATGTATGTTAGTCGGTATCGGATAACAGTGGTTTATGGTTGGTCGGAGACTCATTAATCGACGGCTAGGAAAATACCGTTAATATGGTTGTACCAATACTGTAGAGCATAACAAGAACCATCAATAAATTAGAATAAAAGGGGAAAGCTGCTAGAATTCTGTTACATTTCAATTGTCACAAATATTTGTACTTTTAACTCTGCACTAGAACAAAAGTCATATGTCGTGGGTATCACAAACTACAACAGAATTTTCGGTCACACAAAAACCATAGCTGAAATTTTCGATAAAATTACATGCATTTTTTATTATATAAAATACATTACAGTTATTCTATTATCTCGAATTGATACTTCAAATCAAACTAAAGGAACTCGACCATATCCATAGTTTTTACTACATTTTTTGGCGTGTTATTTAATTTTAAAGATGACTGCCTATGAAGGTCGCGCTCTTGTAGTTTTCACGCAAGCGTGACAGAAATATGAACAAGATCAAAGTAAGCGTTGAAATGGCGAGAATTTTGTAGTCTTCTTAATTTTAAGTTCTAGCGTTTTCTTTATTAAAGCTTAAAGGACGGAATCAGGAAATAATGATATATATATAAATATTAGCAACACATGTGGGGGTTCAAAGATTTTACGGCAACGATTTGGATTGGGGTTTCTATTGGTGCTCTTGATCTTTTATCGGGTTATGGAGTACTCGTAGATACAATACGTGCATGTGTTATTTTAGTATTTCACATTTAACGTGCTTAAAGGATTTAATGACCGTATTAAAACGAGAAAATATGTAAAAACTAAAGACTTAAATATTACTTTTTGTCATAAATTAACTGTGATATTTGTATTGGCGCAAAAAAACTCTATTTCTGTTTGATCTAAAATAAGATTAGTTTGTTTATGACTAATTATAATAATCAAGCTCACCAACTAGCGCGACCGCATAACACGTCCTCAAAATTCTACTGTCATCGCCTACATAAAATAAAATAATTTTTTTTTTTATTAATCAGTGCTACCAACCCTACGTCACCCGATGTAGCATGACGCATGCCCCCTCCCCCGGGCCGCGGACCACTTCCTGCACGAGATACCATCGACCATGCGCCATTGTATGGTATCCTTGCGACGGATACCCTACCCATTTCTCCTACAGGATATCGGAGTAAAATAGGTGTAATGATGAGGAAGCTCGCTTGATAAAATATGTAATTGGATTCGTTGGGATTTAATGTAATAAAAATATGATAAAACTAGCTTTTGCCCGCGACTCCGTCCGCAAAGACTATAGGGTTGGGTTGGTCTATTTTACTCCACAGAGTCACATTTATGTCCATATCAAAAATCGTTTACATCGGTCAAATGATTTAAGCGTGAAAGCATAACAGACATATAGCTACATATACTATACATAGTTACAGTCGTCTACACGTCGTTTCATCATTCTAGCTTCAAAAAGTACGAATTTCCACACAAACTTTCACACTTATTTTTATTACCCCCTTAAAGGTACATTTTTTTACAAACTTTTAATGTCATATTTATTTATATCTAATCAACAGCTTAAAAATAAGTTTCAAGCTTGTAGCTTTAAAAATGACAATACTTCCATAAAACACTTCATCCCCCCTTTCAACCCCTTAAAACCCTTTTTCCGGGATAAAAAGTAGCCTATGTTCATTCTCAGGGTGTAAACTATGTGTGTACCAAATTTCATTTAAATCTGTTCTGTAGTTTAAGCAGGAAAGCGAGACAGACAGACAGAGTTACTTTCGCATTTATAATATTAGTATGGATTTTGTGGGGTAGGAATTAGGATAACTCGTTTTTATACACAACCATGAATAGAAACTGCATTAAACATTTAGTAAAATGTTGCAATATTTTATTATTATTGTATACACTCGGCGTACCTACTCGGTACTCTGTATTATTGCTCACGTGACGATTCACCTTTAGGCTATAAATTACCTTAAGTCTGTGAATGTAAAATGAACGTCTTTAAGTATAATAAAAAATATAATCATAGACAGCCCCGTGGCGCAGTTGGCTAGACACCAGCTTGCGAAACGAGAGGCCGCGGGTTCGATCCCCGCACAGAGACAAATGTTTGTGTGATCCACAAATATTTGTTTCGGGTCTGGGTGTTTGTGAGACCGAATTCCGTTTCCGATACCCACGACACAGGACTTGTATCCTAGTGTGGGGTCAGAACTATGTATGTGACTGTTGGGTGTATTTATTTATTATTATTTTTTTTTTGTTCTCGAGGGGAAAGCTGTTTATGGCTCTACTTCCCGCCAACCCTGTGATCCCAACGCACCAACAGTACACGCCACCTGTTCCTGTCTTTGACATCGTGGAGCGCAGAGCGCAGCAGTAGTCTTATATAATGCCATGTAAATTTTTATAATGTAAAGTTTTGACAAAAATAGTAATATGTAAATACAAAGAAATGCTGTTGTTAAAAACGAAGGTCAGATTAGGGCCCGCATGCTGTGAGTTGCCTTCAAATTTACAGATAAGCTACATTTTATGCATGCTGGTCCCAATTTCAATGTCAATGCATTTTTGAATTGCCCTACACGTAAAGAGCCTTTTTGCTTTTTTTAAGGTTAGTACATAGTACATAGTTCTGACCCCTCATTATAACACTAGTATTTTGACGTGAGTTACAGAAACTTTAGACACTTTTAAAATTTAAAAGCCTACACACCTGAAACACTTGTTTGTGAATCACACAAACATTTGTCTCGGTGCGAGGATCGAACCCGCAGCTTTTAGCTTCAGAGTTACTAGCTGAGCCAACTGGATGGCACAATGTCCGCACCGCCGACTAATAGTAAATGTTATGGGATCGAAAATTCAAAAGAAATATCGCATTTGTTATGCTAACTAATTTTATAAGTTGCATCTGTTACGCTTTCACGCCTCGACCATGTGCTTTTTAAATTCCAATCTCAAAAACTTAACGGCCGGCTGCCTCGTGGTCTCTGGCACATATGTGTATGGGCCGGGTGATCTGGAGGTCCCGAGTTCGATTCCCGGATCGGGTAAAGTGTTATTGTGCTTTCCACTAGGAAATTCTCAGTAGCAGCGCGGAAATGTGTCTGAAAAACGGCAATAGGCTTGCCCCCTATTACTTGGGACTGATACGTACTGGCGAAATGTGGGTGCAGAAACGCACCTCTGCCTACCCCTTCGGGGAATACAGGCGTGAGTTTATGTATGTATGTATTTTTACGGCCGGCATAATTAAATAAATAAATAAATTTTATTGTTGAAATAAAAATACAGATGAACATTTATATATTTTTTTAAAACACTTATCATATAACTAATAATTAATAATACATAGCAAACTGACGGATTGAGTATATAATTTACATCTGTTACAAACTTAACTCTGACTCTTAAACTCTTAAAATTACGTCGATTGATAGACTTAACCATCAACAACTGGAATCCATTCCCCTCTTAAAGCACAAACCTTCAAGCGTTATAATATGTAAGTTGGTGAGGTTATTTGTTATATTAAATACATACATACATAAACCCACGCCTGTATTCCCCGAAGGGGTAGGCAGAGGTGCATTTCTGCACCCACATTTCGCCAGGTATGTATCAGTCCCACGTAATAGGGGGCGAGCCTATTGCCGTTTTCCGGACACATTCCCCGTGCTGCTACTGAGAATTTCCTAATGGAAAAACCCAATAACACTTTGCCCGACCCGGGAATTGAACCCAGGACCTCTAGATCGCTCGGCACATACTTGTACCGCGAGACCACGAGGCATTTGTTATATTATCATCTCTAAATCATCATCATCAGCTCATATACGTCCCACGGCTGTGCACGGGCTCCTCTACACCTGAGAGGGTTTAGGCCGAAGTCTTCCACTGGTCTGGTCTAGTGAAGCCTAAGGAAGTCTTAAGAACTTTTTAGGTGTGCAGGTTTCATCACGTTTTCCATCACCGTTAAAGTACGTGATAATTCATTGTGAATACACACATGACATCGAAAAATCGGAGATGTGCGACTGAGGTTAGAACCTTCGAGCGCCGATTCTCGATCGCGCGCCCAACGTGGCCATCACTACAAAATAGGAGAAGTAAATAAACAATATTAGCTTAGACCGGGAAAGCGAGGCGGTGGCCGGAAACTGTTTTTCAACTGTCGTCTCAGCCGAAGGTCGTGGTGAGGCCGCCAGCCAAGCGTGACTAGGGGACCTGTCGTTGGTAATTTCATTATAGATAAAGTACCTACTGTGGCGGTACTTCCATAGATAGCCAATAGCTCAGTTTGCTTTACAAAATTCCCATTAATAATCTTTAAGCTTTAATTCTTTATTTAACAATAGCAATTTGACATATAAATGAGAACATGCCTATATATACTGACCCCAAGATAAACAATTACAAAATGGACATTACACAATTAGCGTGTAACGCTTTTGGGCTTCTATGGAAGTACCGCTACCGCTACAATGCCTGCTTCGAGCTCTCGCGTCACAAGTATATTGTGCGGTCTAGAGGTCTCGGTTTCGATGCCCGGGTCGGGCAATGTTTGTGTTTTTTTGAAGTTATACTTCTTTAGGCGCGTTATGAAAAAATGATGAGAGTGAAATTTTAAGATGCGCGCGCATCTGTGACACAAAATTAACAGTATGAAGTTGTATGCTTAACCGCTCAAGTCTCGAAAAAAAAATAATGACCATTGTAGCTAAGTTCACACTGCCTTACGCGCTTCATGTTGGCTACATTATTTAATCTGCATTTGTGTCGTTTCCGGTCAAAAGGACGAGTTATTAAGCCAGCTGACTCATTAATGGTACTAGGCATTCAGAAAGCTAGAGAGGTGAAATGCTATCATTAATAAGTTTTGTTTTTAATTCATCGTGGTTTAAATTTCGATTATACGAGTATACAGTTTTTAATGCTAGTACTTTGTCCTTGCTGATTTATGATGTCCTGGTAGTTGCGTAGAACATAATTGACATTTTCTTATTTTCAAGTGTGTGTGTACTTATGTACACGCGTTAGAAGTTATACCACACGACTGAAGTAAAACTTATAAATGCGCCCAATTAAATGTATGTAAATTACGAGTGCGTTCAGAAATGTAATATGTTGTGTAAACTAAGAACTATGTATGTGACTGTTGGGCGTATTTATAAGTTTTACTTCAGTCGTGTGGTATAACTTCTAACGCGTGTACATAAGTACACACACACTTGTTTTCTAGAATCTAGAAATATGCCCGAAAATACGCATTTCTCGCCCCCAATTACGTTAAACTGATACACACCTGCTGAAGTCTGGGAGCAGAAATGCATCTCTGCCTACTCTTTCGGGGAATACAGGCGTGATGCTACGTATATATGTACCTACAATGGCAATCGCAGGTATAGTACTACGAGTATGTCCTGTAGCAAGATGAACCGATGACTTAAAAAGATGGCAATAATTTAACTTAATTAACTTTAACATAATTTTATTTAAAAAAAATCTAAAATATAACGAAGCCCTTGCTTATTAGAAGGACGTAAACGGGTAAATATATAAATATACATGTATATTTATCACACATTTTTAGTCAAAGGGGTAGCCTTATTTTTTTTTTTTATTTTTTTTTTTACGAGAGGAAAGCGCTTTAAGCTCCCCTGTTCGGTACCTCGGGGGAGGCCGAAAAGGGGTATGTCGGGGTCTCTGGCCTTCCAACTCGGCGCGCAGAACAATAGTTGTCCGCTTAGCTGAGTTGAAAGGGGTAGCCTGTGGTATATTTGTACCACGATTAACATATGCGTTACTCCTACGTTATATTTCGTTTCGCCTTTACCACTTAATTTTACTTATCTAGACTCCATGATGTTATTGAATAATTACCAACTGAAAACACAATAATACCACTGCCTGACTCAGGAATCAAAACCGGTCTTGGTATGCACAAATCTCTGTGCTAACCCAGCACACACAGTTAAATAATAAATTGTTATTCAATCAAAGTTATTGATTTGTGACTTTACCATGATGATTGTGTAACAAAAACGATGCACAACACAAGGTCGGCCATTTTGCGTCATCGGACCGTGACTTGTTTATGATGATAATAATTCGTAATCATTACCCGCCTTGTACTCACTCCGGTTAGTCTATGGTATTGTGATGAATAAGGTTTTGTGTTGTTAACGACAGAATTGAGCTATCATCATTTAAACGAATCATCATCATCATCAGGCCATACATGTCCTACTGCTGGGCACAGGCCTCCTCTACAGTTGAGAGGGGTAAGTCGGTTATATTCCAGGTTATAAAGTTGTATGAAAAAACGGTCACTCTTTGGTTCTTTCATCACTCATCATCAGCCCATATACGTCCCACTGTTGGGTACGAGCCTTCTCTACAACTGAGATGGTTTAGGCCTAAGTCCACCACTGGGCTAGTGCGGGTTGGCGGACTACATACCTAAGAAATTCTTAACAACTTTTAGTTGTGCAGGTTTCCTCACGATGTTTTCCTTCAACTTTAAAAACGAATAATATTTTAAGCGTGCCGATGTATTTTCAACGCGCAATTGCCTCGATGATGGTATGAATGGTTAGTTCGAGAGGTCTCGGATTCAACTCCAAGTCGGGGATTTTTTTTTGTTTTTTTTTCTGTTTATTATATATTACATGTAAATAATTGTGCTAGCAATAAATACTTCTTCTTCTTTCTTCAAATGCACTTGAAATACAGTATAACACTCACTCCTATTATATGGGTTTTATAACACCAAATAGTGAAACGTAGTTGTAGAAATAAAACCTCTTTGTTAGGGATAAAGACGTGACTACATGTAATATTAAGTACTTCTAAAACTTGGTTATATAACACAAACTTAAATTAAATTTCAGTTTATTTCAAATAAAATTAACGTATGCGCATAATTTTACGTGCAAAAACTGTTGTATCCAATCCATCAGCCAAAACTGTTGTATGTAAAAACTTAATGTACGAAATTATACATCCGGGTTCTAATATTTGATTATATTTCACGTTCAGTTTCGCATCACGATTTGCCGCGTGATGTGTAAATTTTTTATCCTCAAGGCTTGGGATCAAAAAAAGTTATTTAATCTATATATCCCACAAATTAATTCAATATTGTTGTAAATAAATAAATACACCCAACAGTCACATACATAGTTCCGACCCCACACTAAGATACGAGTCTTGTGTCGTGGGTATCAGATAATACGAGAGACTTTTCGGTCTCACAAACACCCAGACCAGAAACAAATATTTGTGGATCACACATTTGTCTCGGTGCGGTGATCGAAACCACGACCTCTCATTTCGCAAGCTGGTGTCTAGCCAACTGCGGCACGAAATGAAAATATGTAAAACCTGTGCATCTAAAAATTCTTAGGGAATTTCAGGTATGTAGTCCGCCAACCCGCACTAGGCCAGCGTGATGAACTAAGGTCAAAACCCCCTCAATTGTAGAGCAGTCCCGTGCCCTGTAGTGGGACGTATATGGGCTGATAATGATGACGATGATGATGAATGAGAAGTAGTCGTTAGCACTTTTTTACTAGTCATCCATTAGACCATTCTACACTTAACAACAGGTGACAATATTTTTGTAACAGCAATGCATATCTACATTGCAGCAAGGTGGCTTACCGTCAAACCGTGATAACGCTTGTGGGAGTAAAGTAAGCGCGTTTATTATTTAAATATGCAGATAATTGCAATGTCGCGGCGAGCACACGACTAACAATAGTTAGAATATGCTGATATCCTTGGGCCGGTTTATTTTACATTCAATTATACATATTACCATGGTTTGTGTGAGTCTTAGGACTGCCTAGGACATGTGGCATTTGATATCGGCGTCGTGTGCCGGGTCGGTCACTTAGGAAATGGTTGAGGCGGCCGATGGCTGGCACATGCGTCATACTCGTGAATGGGTGCAAACTTGGCATGACTTATCTGTCCAATTTGTTTAAGATGCAACTTGTCCTTGTTTTTTTTGACTGGCGAATATTCCGCTCTGATTGGCCGAATCCTCACCCGCTGTTATGAAATACATAAACTCACGCCTGTTTCCCGTTGGGGTAGGCAGAGACTATAGAGCGCCAAATGCTACGGTCCAAACACACTTATTTCGCTTCCTCAACTGATATTATCCTCTTCATATATGCACGTCAGTTTCGAAGACTCCTTATATAACCTTTTTTTTATGAAATATCACAACCTTATTTAGCAATAAATTCAAAGGAACATATTTTGTGATGGTTTAATAATAAACGAAAAGCTCTAAATCAATTCAAACTATAATTTACTATTTGAGTCATTGTGTTTTAAACTGATTTGAAAAGAGCAACACTAGAGTTTTTTGCCCGTTCTTCTGTAGATGAATCTGCTTTTCGAACGGGATGGTAAATGATTAACGACTGAATCTAAAACGAGTTTTAAAGATTCTATGAATTATTTTCATCTATTTAAATTATCGTGCTGACTGGGTTCGATTTCGGTAAAGTGTTATTTGTTTTCATTTGAAACTATAGCTCGTTAACTCAACAACACACGTGTTACTGAAATACAAATACAAATGCAAATGCAGCAAATACAAAAAATTATATGGAGGAGGGATCTAGGGATTACACTTCGATGTCTTGTGTAGTGGGTACATAAGACACTAATGGACTTTTTGCTCTCACAACACTCAGACCTGGGACAAATATTTGTGGATCACACAAACATTTGTGTGATCGAACCCTGGCCTCTCGTTTCGTAAGCTAGTGTCTAGCCAACTGCACCAGGCTGTCGAAGGTTAATTTAACTGCAAAAGGGCGTCGGGGCAAGGATACAGAACATTTTATTACATAATAATTATTACTTAACACAGCAAAACCCCTAGCCTTATAATTATCCTCGTTTGAACCCGCGACCTCGTAGTCACAACCCATCTACGGATGACGATCATTAGTACGCACGCGCTAACTCGGTTCTTGGCACGTGTACTCTAATTATGTACTCTTAACACGAACAGGTGGCTGATACGAGTGGGAAAGAGATAGACTTTATCATAGACAAAAAATAGAAACGGCGATTCCTTAGGTAAAAATTTATTTTCAAATCGATTCTAATTGTAGCATGATAAATCGATTGCTATTTGAATCGAGATTTATTCGATCGATTTTACGAAAATCTATTTAAGAGACCTTTTTTATACTTGAGAGCCGAATAAGTGTTTTTTTAAATCTGTTATTGTTGTTTAAGGACGTTCTGACTTAATATATAATAGTAGACTTAATTTTGTTTTTTATTAACTGCTTTTTTATATATTTTTTCATGCTTAGATTAATAATAATTGATTCTTAAAGTAATAACGATTAAATAATATATTAATCATCATCATCATTATCAGCCTAAGGAAGTCCACTGCTGAACATAGGCCTCCCCCAATGACATCCACAGTGACCTGTTGGAGGCAGCCTGCATCCAGCGACGACCCGCGACCTTCACCAGATATATTAATAGTGTCCAGTAAATCGGTTCTTTCATTATTCTTTCTCAGATCGCTACGTAGACTATTCCTTATTCCGGAAATGATTAAAATTCGTTTAAAATTTTGGCCGCGGCTTCGTACATAAAAATAGTTATGGTAAAGTTCCTAAAAGGCCATGTGTGCTGTTTAGTGAGCGTTTTCAGTTGCATGACAACTGAACTTCTAATCTACTAGTCGCAGATTCGATTATAGAATTTTCAATTCATGGATACATAACATAATTATAGCGATTGTTATATATCTAGGGAGTAAGGCCTTATACACATAATGGTCTGTGTATGGCGCCCAAGTTTCTGTGTTTTAAGTCTCATGTAATAGGGGGTCAGCTTATTGCCGGTTTTGAGTACATTTTCAGACTACTAAGAATTTCCTAAAGGAAAAACCCAATAACTAACTACTCGTACTTAAATACTTATTATGCGGGACTAACAAGAAGTAGATATATTTAGTTGTATGGAAATCAGAATGCCTCGTGCCTGTAACTGCATCGTGGTCTCACGGTGCTATAATGTGCCGAGATAGAGGGGCAGTTCGGTTCCCGGGTCGGGCAAGGTGTTATTTTCCCTTAGAAAATTCGCAGTAGCAGCACGGGGTCTGGAATTTTGGCGGAAAAACGGCAATCTATAACGTGGGACGAAAAAACAATTGGCGAAATATGTGCAGGAACTCTGACTACACCTTCGGGGGATACAGGCGTGAGGATATGTGAGTATGAATTTAGAGTGAAAATAAGTCATGATGAGATATATAAAATACCTGAATAACTCGCCTGGTCTCCCGGTACAAGTATGTGTGCGATCTAGAGGTCCTGGGTTCGATTCCCGGGTCGGGCAAAGTGTTATTGTGTTTTTCCATTAGGAAATTCTCAGTAACAGCACGGAGTCTGGAAGTATGCCCGAAAAGCGGCAATAGGCTCGCCCCCAATTACGTGGGACTGATACATACCTGGCGAAATGTGGGTGCAGAAAAGCACCTCTGCCTACCCCTTCGGGGAATACAGGCGTTAGTTTATGTATGTATGTATGAATAACTTCCCTTCACGGAGGCCTCTTACAAAGTTGCAAGTACTCAACAAAAACAATTAATTTTTTATGAACCAAATACTTTAGCGTCCTTTTGTCTGTACCCGTGGTGGTTAATATTATGCTAATGTTATAATTTGTATGTTTAAATATACAATATGGCGTTCCTCTTGTATAATTAAAACAATTGTTTTTCGCTTAAGATCGTGGGCCTGTCGACCTTGTCCATGCATGCGGTCGTTAAATGTGATAAACGTCGGTACACTATAAAGCCTGTCCGTTTGTGGGGGTAGATACAGATATACCTCCAGAGGAACGTGGGCCTATAAATCATACTAATATGAGAGCGAATGTTTTAATAGATGGATTTATATTTGTTATTTTCAAGCAAAAACTACTGAATAAATTTGTCCGTCAACCCGCACTAGGCCAGCGTGGTGGACTATGGCCTAAACCCTCTCAGTTGTAAAAGAGGGTTAGGCCCAGCAGTGACACTTATATGGGCTGATGATGATGAATTTTAATAAGATTTGGTGTGGAGGTAGTTGTTACCCTGGATTAACATGCAGGCTACTTTTTATCCCAAAAAAATATTTGACGCGGTTGAAACCGTAGGGCAAAACTAGAACACTTATGATCCCAAGTTTAATTTATATCGTGCAAATTTCTATTTGCGTGCGTGCGTGGACTAAGGCCTAAGCCCTCTCAGTTGTAGAGGAGGCTCGTGCCCAGCAGTGGGACGTATATGGGCTGATGATGATGATGATGAAACTTCTATTTTGATTGCATACATAAGACCGGCAATTGTAATGTTTTTCAATATATTTTTTTGTTTTGTACATTGTCTCCGTGTCTACAATAAAGTTTTTATACGTAAATACATAGTTGGATATATTAAAAGTACATTTGATGCCATATCGCCAAATTTGGTTACTTAAAAGAGCGCACGCCTCACGAAATAAATAGAACAAACTATATTTAAATACTCAAGTACGAGATATATTCAACTAAAAACTTCAAAACATGGTCTTGCGGATACGTAACATAAAAGTAAATTATTTATTTTAAACACTCGAAGACGTCATTAGCCACTTAAGTTTTTTACTTTGCATATAATGAGGATCAAAGTACAAATTTACTTACAAGAAAAACATACAAATGAAATTAAATTGACGTCAGTCAACGCTATACCTGATAATATTAATACCCGCATATACATAAACCACACACCTCAAATCCAAAGGAGTAGGCAGAAGTACATTTTTCCACCACATTTCTTCAGGCATGTATCAGTCCCACGTAATAGGGGGCGAGCCTATTGCCGTTTTTCTGGGCAAAATTCCAGACTCCGTGATGCTACTGAGAATCCCCTAATGAAAAAATCCAATATCACTGCCCGACCCGTTTATCGAACCCGAGACCTTGTGATTGCACGGAACATACTTGTACCGCGAGTATTACATTACAAATAGAAATCGTTATAACACATACATTCATTCACATAGATACAAGTCCTGTGTCGTGGCTATCAAAAACTACGAGAGACGTTTTGCTCTCACAAACACCCAGACCCGAAACCACAATTTGTGCATTTTCTGTTATTATATGAGGTTGAGAATCAATAAAAGACTGTTGATCGACTAATATCTCAGCTCAGAATCTCTGGTTTTTACTTTAAGCCTTACTTACTGCGCCACGGAGGCTGTCATGACTTAAACGGAGCAATTATATTAAAAAACGATTATAGGAAATAAATTTAGAGGTAGATTTTTATTAAATCGTGATAACATGCGATTTCCTCTCGCGATCTTTGCACAACTTAGTTTCTATTGCGTTATTTAAAACTGAATGCAATTTATTTATAATTGTTTTTGTCGTGATTTCTAGTTTTTTATTGCAATGGCCCGGTAAACGTACGAGCGACTGCAGCCCAAAAAAAACACCTACAATTTTAGTTCACATTAACTATAAACTCGTGGTCTCTAGGTACAAGTGTGACGCCTGTTCTAGAGGTCCCGAGTTCGATTCCCGGGTAGGGCATGTTTGACTCTGCCGGTGTAGGTTAGGGTAGGTTAGGGACCCAGCCCGGCACTAACATCTGCGTGGACTTGACGTCGCCACGCGCCGGGCTGGAAGACCGGTGACCCCGACATACGCTTCCCACCCCCCTTCCCCCCAGGGTTGGTGGGAGGTAGAGCCATAAGCAGCTTTCCACTCGATAAAAAAAAAAAAAAAAAGGGCATGTTTGACTCCCGTGCCGTGAAAAATATCATTACATTTTCCGTTAGTAAATTTTATCTGCTCTGAGTCTAGAAATGTGTGTGGAAAACGACTGTGTATTTGACTTTTATTTATTAAAGTCGTGATGGCCTCGAGGTTTAGGCACGCGGTCGAGAGACCGCCGGTCATGGGTTCAAGCCCCAAGCACACACCTCTGACTTTTTAACTTATATGTGTATTCACATTGAATTGTCACGGTCTTAGGTGAGTAGTCCGCCAACCCGCACTAGGCCAGCGTGGTGGACTAAAGACGGTATGAAGGTAAGAGAAGACCCGTGCCCAGCAGTTGGACGTATAAGGGTTAATAATGAATATTAAACCTAATGAATCACCTCTGTTTACCCTTATCGTGGTACAGGCTTGACTGTATCTACTTTACTATCGACCTGCAGCACGATGGTCCGACGACTTGAGAAAGATGGCGGTTAACGGATGGATGAGGGCTGCTTAAGACCGGGATGGTTGGCGCTTTCTTGGGGAAGCCTACGTTCAGCAGTGGACGGCGATAGGCTGAGTATATATATATGATATGACTTCGCATCATAATAAGCGCGCGGTAGTCACCCCTTATTTTTTTATGCGCGTGAAGTATCCACGATAAAAATTCTCAGTAAAGGGTGACTCAAAGAAATTGCGTTTTGTGAAACGTTCGTTCAATATCATAAAGTTATTTACCCGTGGTGCGTTAATTGCTCCTAGTTTCGCCAATAGTATTTTGTATCTGAGGAAGAAGTGGAGGGAAGTGGACAACTTTTTGTTTTCCAGCTCCTTCTTTCTACGTATCTTTGTTCTGATTAACTTCGTTGCGGGATCATAATAAATTAGGTTCCCTTAGATTCGCTGAGCTTCATTGCTCGGCGTCAATACTGTGCGTGCTGTTGATCCTGGAGCACAGGAGTTACAGCAGGGTGTGTGGTGGGATAGGACAAAAAAAGTTCGTTCAAGCTTGTCATTACAATACTACTTACTAGAAGGTTTGTACTAGCCGTCATATGATTAGATGATAATTGAATCAAGTATGGAAGTATGTGCCGTGCGATCTAGAAGTCCTGGGTTCGATTCCCGTGTCGGGCAACGTGTCATTGGGTTTTTCCATTAGGAAATTCTCAGTCTGGAAATGTGCCCGAAAAACTAGGCTCGCCCCCTGGTATGTGGGACCGATGCATGCTTCGCAAAATGTGGGTGCAGAAATGCACCTCAGCCTACCCCTTCGGGGATTACAGGCGTGAGGTTATGTATGTACGTTATATATGATGCAAATTCCAATATCTGTTCTATTGACTGTGACGTTAGACGAAACTAGATAAAGCATGTTTAAGTAGTGGTTAAATTAACTAACCTAGTTTTATGGTACTCGAAACTACATGAGACTTTATGGTCATACGAATATAAAAATATTTGTGTCAGAGATCGAACCCGTAGCCTGTCATATTGTCTCACCCATTACGCTATAGCGGCTGCCTTAATATTCATCCAACCATATCTGATGAATTCATATAGGTTTACTTCATTTCTTGGCAGACACAGGGTTAAGTGATAAAAAATTGATGAAAAAACCTAGGGTAGTTATAAATTAGTAAAATAAAACTTAAATTATTTATTAAGGAAGCCATTACACAAAAATTGACCGGGAAAAAATAAACAATGAGTCTATTAAAATGTATAAAAAATTGAGAACTACCCAAAAAAAACTTACAATAAAATAATAAAAAAATAATATAAACGTTTAAGACATTTAGCATTATTAATTTGAATTTCATGGCTGTTGGTTAACGTTTTAAAATTTAGAATGCAAATTTCTAAACTAAGTAGGTTTTAACTGTTCAAGTAAAGGGTCGGACTATGTCTATGCTCTAGAACCGCACGATGACATTTTATCTATGGTAGGTATCATTAG